>OX451735.1:422247545-423634334 GCA_948472305.1 Vicia faba | reverse complement strand
CTTCATGCAGTTGTATGGCCTTTTCTTCTTGTACTAAAAGTCTTCCAAGTTCTACAGGTATTTCATAGTCTTCCTCACCATCGACCTCAGCTTGGTAGATTGGATTTTCAAAGTCATAAGTGGCGATAGTAGAATCGTTATCAACGGGATCCATAATGGATGTGGATCTGCAATGTATTGTGTGGGTGTGTGTAAGAACACATGGATATTTGAAAGTGTAATAAAGTAAAAGGAAAAACAGAGAGCGCAAAATTTGAATGCAAAACGTCCAATGCTTTTATTAAATGAAAATATGTTTATGAAATGACAATTCCTTAACAAATGAACCATTGTGCCCCAGGTAAGACACATGGTTTAAAGTTATTGTTTAAAAAATTACATAATCGAAACATTGAAAACAATAAAAACAAAGATGTAGCTATTAATCCTGACTAAAGGAGATAGAGATAATGTCTTCCTCCTTCCAGTTACTGAGCCTGTTGCCAGTGGTAGGAAAGATCCAGCTGTCAAGGTCATAATCATTGCCAGCATCTTCTATCACGTTGACTTCGTTGTTGCTGACACGGAATGATGGTCTTCCAGCACGGGCGCGACGAACATCCCTCTGACCCTATGCAGTGAAACCCAAACCAAATTTTTCAGATTTATATGAAATGTCAGGAAGCTGACCCCAAGTAGTACAACCACCTTCTTCTACAGCAGCTCTAGCATCTTTCAACGAAGCCATCTTGGGTGGAACCCTGGTAACCTTGGGAATTGCATAAACATATTCAGTAGCGGCTGAAGAGATAACTTCAAAACTGTGACAGGGAGTCTCGATGAATTCTCCATCCATATCTACATGTCGGAATGAGTTCAAGTGGCTAACCATATGCTCTTCTTTGCCACAGACTGTAACAACATTTCCCTGCACAGGATACTTTAACTTCTAGTGTAGGGTCGAGGTGATAGCACCTACCCCATGGATCTAGGGGCGCCCCAGTTAGCAAGAATAAGTTGGTCGAATATCCATTACATAGAAGGTAGATTCAAAGAACAGCGAACCTACCTTGATCGGAATATATGCTTCTCCGTGTACAACCCTCTTTGACCCGTCAAAGGCTCAAACTATAATATCAATGGGTTTCAGTACAACCCCTTTGCAATCAAGTCTATCCAGAGCGCCTTTTGGTAAAACATTTAATGAGGAACCAGTATCAGCCAATACATGAGCCAAAGTAGTGCCCCTACATTCAACGGAGACATGCAAGGCCTTATTGTAATTTCTTCCTTCCAGTATCAGATCAGCATCAAAGAAACCTAATCCATTGTCAGTTGTAAACTAGCAACATAACTTCCAAATTGATCAGCAGAAATCTCTTGTGGCACGTTGAAGTCTTTAAGAATTTTACTAAAGCCTGTGCATGAGCTTTAGAACACAATAACATGGATAACATGGAGATCTTAGATGGGGTCTGCCCCAACTGTTTAACAATCTTGTAGTCTCTCTTACAGATAATCTTCAACACCTATTCCAACTTTTTCCTAGAGGTGTCTTCAACTGTAACTTCTTTAGGCACCTCCGTCTAGGCAGGCTTCGTTATTTGTTCTTTTCCCCGAGCCTTAGTAGTTGACTCGGTAGAGGTAACTCTAACAGGTGTAGCGACCGTATTCGGAGAGATTTCTGGGGAGAAAACTCTTCCATTTCTAGTAACCTTACTTGTCCCAGCAATATTGTCAATGCGGGGATCATCTTCAACAGTCGGAAGTTCTTTCTTGACGCCATGGTAGTAGACGTCAGATCCATAGTTCCAAGGAATAGCTTTATGCGAAGAATATGGGATAGGTCTAGGTGTAGTGATGATCAGAGGAGAAGCTTTCGAATTGACAGTAATTCTTATAGGACCTTTGGAGGTAATCTTGACAGGAGTGTCGGATATTATGGATAATTCTTGAAACAGGTTCTCAATTGATGAAACCTTTTCAACCAGAATTATGTGATTTTCCATTAGGCGTTGAACGCCTTCCTTCAGCAACTTGCAACCATTGGATTGGGTTGCGCAACAGTAATATTTTTCAATACAGCCCGGAAATAAACCGGCCTGCAACATATTCTTCTTGATGATTGGTAGGGGAGTAACCAATTCACTTACAGTAGAAACATAAAGAACATCATCAATAGCACTTATGCCTTTGTCATGCTTCGGCATCGGTGCAGTAATCATGTTGGGATTTTCAATAGGATCAAACTCAATCTCTTTATTGTCAATCATGTCTTGAATCTTTTTTTTCGGGGCCCGACAGTTGTTGGTGTCATGTCCACAAGTGTTGGAATGATAGGCACACTTCACATTAGGATTGTAGCGAGGAAAGGAGGTGTTGGGATTTTGAGGAGGATCCCTTAAAGTTATCATCTACGCTTTCAGTAAATGTTGTAATTCCTAAGACAATGGCATGTTGATCTTCGTAAACTGTCTTCTCGGAGCGCATGTCCTACGCTGATTGCCCTGTTGTTGTTGTTGAACAGGCGCAAGATTAGAAATTAATACCGCACCCACACACTGTTTGCGGTCATTTTTAACATAGTCTTTCTGGACATAAACAACATTGGTCTCCTTCTTACCATTGAATGTCTTCTTCACAGCACTCGAAGATGCAGCCACTGGAATATTTCCGCTCTTGATACCACTTTTGACATGTTCTCCAGTTAGAATCAGCTCAGTGAAAGCAAATGAGGAGATTCCAATCAGATGGTTAAATAATGGTCTTGTCAAAGTACCCATGAACATATCAATCAACTCCCTATCAGATAAGGGAGGTTGCACTCTTCCGGCCATATCTCTCCACTTTTTGGCATACTCTTTGAACCCTTCATTCGAGCCCATAGTCATTTTTTATAATTGCACGCGAGTTAGGGCAAGGTCAGCATTGTATTGATACTGCTTGTAAAAAGCAGTAGCCAAGTATTCCCAAATATGGATGTTGGTTCCCTCAAGCTGATATAACCACTCGAAAGAAGTGAACCCATAACTTTCTGTCAATAATATGGGGTTGGATCTTCCGAACATAGAACCTCAGATGAAGTTTGGGACAAGAAACACCATCATATTTAGCAAAAGCAGGGACCTTTAACTTGTGAGGGATAGCCACCCCTGGAATAAGTCCCAGCTCTTCAAAATCCAATCCAGGCACTTTCTGGATTTCCATGGCCTTTAGGCGACCTTCCAACTGTTTGTATCTATCATCCGCAGGAGGATACTGTTCATCAAAATAGTCTTCATCCTCGAGAATTTTCCCAGAACCTTGATTGCTTCCACCTTCATCCTTAACACTTCTACCATCTTCCTCTTGATTTTCATCTTCATCGGAGGAGATATCAGCAGTTTGAATCGATTTAGTGGGACCTTTGAATCTTATCCCCATATTGAGGATAACAACTGTCTTCTGAGTCTTTTTATTTTTGTCAATGGCTCCATCATATCTTGTTGCCCCTTGGCTAGGTTTAGGAGGGTCTCCTGGAATTGGGTGTGGTGTGCTTGGAGTTCCTTAACAGTCAATTCTATAGCCACCTTTTACTGAAATAAACAGCAAGAAGATGAGAAAACCTGCTTATAGAGTACCTTTTATGTGATGATATGCATGATATGCAAATGCAAGTGCAATGTTTTCAAGGACCGTTGCGGGGTTTAAATTTGTTTAAACAAAAGGAAACAAAAGAAATTTTAGTAACAAGCTCAAATTATAATTTCTTTCAATAAAAAGAGTTACAAAACACAAAATATGAATTCAAGTCTCCCATGGACGCTTCCTATTTGTGTTGACATATGGTTAAGGCTTTGTTCTTCGTGGAGTCATTTCGTCAGCTCTACTACTTTCTTCTCACTAGAATAAAACTAAGCCTCGAAGGTATCTCTTTCTTCCCTGAGTTGAATCCAGACCTTCTATAGTTCTTCGAAGTCGGTAGGCATATCGGGATGAAGAACGATATAAGAATCATCCCCTTCAACAACAGGCTTTACGATCATTGGTAAGATAGCAGGATATGGCATTTTAGGATTCTTAGCGCGAGACCGCACCCATCTGAGGTAAGTCTCTAGAGGAAAAGAATTCTTGTGTCCCAAAGTCTTGCTATTAATCTTGTTGGTCGTACCCTAAGAACGTATAAACCTTTGATGGTAATTTTGAGGGTCGTTCTCGTAGTCAAACAGAATACCCTGGATGAGCATATCATGAGGACCGTCCCTTTGAGCATATCCAAACTAACGCAGAGCTAGAGAATGTTTGTAATTGATTCCCCCTTTTATACCAAGGAGTGGTACATTAGGGAATTCCCCACAACGACCAATAATAGTGACATCTGCCTGAGATCAAGAACACCAATGGATGTCTGTATGAGTGAGTGACATCAACCTTTGAGACCACCTCAAACCTTGTTCGTTCTTTATCACTCATTGGGGTAGGTGAGAAATAAACCACCTGGACAGTAGAGGTATGCAACACATAATAGTTCCTTGCTTCTTCATAGTACGAGTGTAGATGGAATGCAAGACATCTCCAAGCAAAGTAGGTACCAGATTATGAGGGATAAATATTTTGATGGCATTCACATCTATGAATTGGTCTGGGTTAGGGAATAATACCAACCCATAAATCATCAAAGCCAACATATCCTTAAAAGCACAAAAATTCATGGCATCTAGAAACCACTGAGCCTTCTCTATCAGAAATTTAAGAGAAAAACCCTTGACTCCATTCCTTGTTTCCCAATTAGATACAATGTTTGATCGTTTCAGATGTAAGGCTACTGCAACGTCTTCAGGTTTCAGAACTTGCTCTAGACTGATGAAGGGTGTATGATCAAGAATAGACACTTTGAGAAACTTAGAGAATTCTTCCATCATAGGCACCAACTGATAATCCGGGAAGGTAAAATAGTGATGCTTCGGACCAAAGAACTGGAAAAGAATGCTCATCATGTCTTCCTGGAATCCAGTAGTAACCAAACTGAGTAGATGACCATGTCTCTTGGTGAATTGAGAATTGTAGGGAACCTTTGAGACTAATTCCTCAAGCTTGGAAGGTATCCTTACGAAGTTGATCCGGATGGTATTCCTATGACTGGAAGCCATGACCCTGCAACACAGAACAAAGATAAATCCCCTAGATCCTTGAAATGGTTAGTCATGATGTGATGTTATGATGTTACGATGTCATGTTTAAACAGATAATCAAACACAAGTAAAGCACACAAAGGCCTTACGTTTGAGGCTTGCATGGGGTTTGTAGGTAAGTACCCACTTGAAGTTTAGTTGGCTCAAACTGTCTTATGGAAGTAACTGGGTTCTAGGGATCTCAATATCACTGATTTTTCCCGAAAATTTTGTCTATCACAACAACTTACTTGCCACCAAACAAAACCCAAGAGTCGAATCTCAATTAGTGTAGTATCGCGTATCAACCAACTTTGGACTGCACCAAAGTCATCTATCTCACTATGTTCTAATGGCTAAGTTGGATCGATTAAGGTTGTAAGGTCAGTTAGTGATTATGACACCACGCGGTAGCCCAGTATTCTCCCTGACTGACTCGAGGGACACCAGTACAAACCAATGTGTCACACTAATGTAGCCATCACTTCAACCATATCGGTACATATCATCCAATTTCCATGATCTATTTCTACTTACCTAAAATTCCCTCAGATTCGGGTGTAGGATATTTGCAAGAAAATAAACTCGAGTAACCCTCAAAATGTAAAGCACACAAGACAAAAAAGGAAAACATTAAAAATGATCTTACTCTAAAGGTAACCTCACTTTTAGTTTTCCCCAGCAGGGTCGCCAATTCTGTTATACGGTGGGAGAACTGACTTGCCTTTGCATTTTTTCGCAAATGTTGTAGATAGCAAGAGTTGTCACCGACTTTTCTGTTATCCAATAAGGAAAGGATGGAAAGAAAAGGAAAGACCTTGAGATTTTTGTGTTTGGGAGGTAGATTATAAAAATGGAAGGTATTAGTACCCTTTTCATCCGTATTTATCTACGGGCTCTTAACCGCTAGCTCACTTTGTTTGAAAATGCTTTGTGTTCGTGTGTTTGAAAATATTTTAAAATTTTCCAATAGTTAGGCAACTTTGTAATGATTCTTGTATTGGTTAAGAATGCGTACATAATGTTTGTTTTTGAAAATATTTTGAAAGTGTAATTGTGAGATATGTTTTTGTTTAAAAAATGTGAGCAAGTGATTAAGAACTATCTGATTACTAAAAGTTTGACTTGTCATTTTTCTCCTCCTTTAGATAGTGCTATTCTACCATTAGTTAGTAGGAAGTCCTATCATTGGATGTGAAGGGACAAGCGTGGTTCATGGTACAGTCATAAAGGCAACTCATAGGGGCGCTTCAGTAATTTTATCATGATGGACTAGATCGTTTACCAAAGGGAGCATCGAATGGTCATCGAGGGACTACAGTCTTTTTAATCAAGGTACAATGCTAAAGCGTCCCCACGTTCGAGGGACATGACTGTTTTCCGAGGCAACAAGTGAGGTTACCCTAGAGGTGCAAGTGTGAAAAATGATTCATGTTCAATTATTTTAGTCTTGTAATTTGGGTTATATATTGATTGCTTTTAGATCTTTACATACATGCCTAGTTACTAGCAGTTGAATATATCAACAATGAAAAGCAGTAAACTGTGGGAAATAAAATTCTACGCTATTACAAGGCTTCGGGAGTGGGGATACAAAATAGTAAAAACGGGGGGAAACAGTAAAAAAAAGGGAGAAATAGTAAACCATAATTAAACTATTACAAACTGTAAGCAAATACATAAATGGAAAAAGAATGTGAAAGTAATGAAGTACGCGAAGCGATAAAAAGAAAAATAAAGGAGAAAATTGTTTTGTGATTATTTTGATGAAAAAAAATTTGATAACTAACCTAAAACCCTAATTAGTTTTAATTAAGAAAAAGAGTTAATGAATTAAACCTAAAATCTAAATTAACTTTAATTAAAAAGAAAGGTTTTTTTAAAAAAGGAACTAAATAAATTAATTTAATTATTATTAAAAAAATAATTTATTAAGTTAATTAAAACCTAAAGTCTAAGTTAATTTTTTTTATTTAAAAACTAACCTAATTATGCTAAAAAAAGAAATTATAGTTACGAAAATAAAAACAAAGAGATTGGGCCTATATTGAGGCAAACCAGGGGGTGTGAGTGGAAAAGGGAGTCCAGGCCTAAAGAGAAAGAGGCCTTAAAGATATGCGTTTGATCTAGTGAGACGGCTCTAGGAGATCTACTGTGAATGCACAGATCTGGAACTTTGGATCTGGATCTGTTGAGATCCGATGGTGTTGATGAGAGAAATTACGATGGACGCGTGAGAATTTGCTACATTGAATCTACAATAGAAAAAACTTATGAAAACAAATACCAGAGGCAGGGATCGTACCTGTGCCCTGGTACAATAATGCCTTATTACGAATGCTGCTACCGCTGGGGCGACTATACTTCCTTTAACTTGTATCAATCAATAAATATATAATATAAACAACTTGCCTGAACCGGAGAGCCACCGGAGCCATAGCTCCGGTCGTCTTCTCCGGTTGCTTTCTTTTATCAAACCTACAAATTACAAATAATTAGCAATCCAAAAACGGCATACCCCCTCTAAATCGAGGGCTGCGAGTCTGATGGGATGATTATTTGGAGCTAACAATCAATGGTTTTTGAGTTATGGAGAAGAACGCATGGATCGGGGCTAATATAGTGGTTCACGATTTAGCACGCATGGGACCTTCATGATGGTCCAAACTTGTACTAATGAAACTCAAGATCATATTAGTAGTGTTAGATTTAATCAAAATAGTATGAAAACAAAATTATGAATGCATGAAATAATGATAATGTGGTGTTGCATGCAGGTGTGTTTCGATCCCTTTAACCTTCGTGGGAGTGAATAGAATGATTAGTTTGTGTTGAACGACAATGTAAGTAGGGTTTGAAGTTTTTAGGGTTCTTTAAAATTTTGAGATTTTTTGATGACTTTTGAGGCAAGGGTTTTTCGGGGCTTTGTATGAGAATGAATGGGAGAATGTATAGGTTGAAATTAGGGCAAAAATATGGGTTTGGTCTTTGTGTAAGAAAGCCTTGTCTTATTTCATTTAATTTTGACTTTTAAATGAATAAAAAAAATTAATTCAAAGGGAGGTGTATAAATAAGTCATGAGGTGCACATGAGATATATAACACACTTGGACCCTGAAATAATAGCCCAATAGCCTAAAATATCAAGTTTGCTCCACTTGAACTTCATGCATTTGCTCAAATTTCCCAATTTGTGTTGGTCATAATTATCTCAATTATCATCTTTTGAAGGTCATATTGAACTTTTTGGAAATTTCAAGTTGTACTCTACAATCTATCTTTTTATCATTTTTGCATTTGGAGACTTTACCTTGATGTAAATTTCCTTGACAAAAAGTGTCTTTTTGTTGACTTTTGAAATGACCTGTAATGTATTGACTCATATCTCTCAAATGAAGCACTTTTTGGACTTGAGCTTAGAGATTAAAAGTTGTAGAGAATTAAATTTACTTAAAGATGGGATTTGGTTTGGGAAAATTTGATGAAGCATGTCAAAGTTATGTTCGGTCAAAGTTCAGTTGACTTCTCCTAAGGAAACCCTAATTTGGCAACTTTTGACTTTTGATGATTTGAGGGCTTTTCTTGAGGAATCATGATCAACCCTTGATCAAATGATTAATGTGGCCTCAAAATCTTGAAGTTGACCAAAAATCTTGGGGTTTGACTGTATGTTGACCACAGTTGACTTTTTACCCAATATATGTTGATTTTTAGTCATCTGAGCCATTGACTGAGCAAACTTGTGATGCAAGACTTGAAATTTGACATGAGCATTATTAAGGAAATATGAAGAACCATGAAAACCACTTGATACCTTGGAAACCTAATCTTCCTTTATAAATATAAAATCCTAGTTGTGAGTTCATTGAGCATTTGAGAACCCTAGGAGAATGTCTTAAAGAAAATAGGAGGGAAAATTTTAGGGTACAACACCTTGGACCTTTAGAACTTCAAGTCTTTGGAATCTTCAGACCTTCTGTCTTTAGAATCTTTAGCACTTGGTTCTTTAAGAATCCTTATCTTCGGAACTTTGTTATTAGAAACACAAAGTCTCTAGTATCCGGACTTCAGTTAGAAACGTTGTCTTCAGATCTTTTATCTTTGTCTTATTTGGAACAAGTTGTCTTTTAGAAACTAAGTTTTTAGCATATGGACTTCAGTAGAAACTTCCTCTTCAGATCTTCTAACTTTGTTTCTTTTGAAGCACATCGTCTTTTAGAAACACGAGTCTTCAGGATCTGGACGTAAGTAACAACTTCTGTCTTCAAATCTTGTGACTGGTTTCCTTAGAACACGTTGTCTTTAGAAGCTTGAGTTTTCAGCATCTGGACATAAGTAACAACTTTTGTCTTCAGATCTTTTCACTGATTTCTTTAGACAAATATCAGAGCTTACACTTCAGAATCTTCTGGAGTGTCTTGCTATTGTTCAACAAAACATATGTAGCGTAGAAGAGAAATTAATTCTCTTCTAAAGTCTTGGCCACGCCATACATTAGAAGCAGAACATGTTTAGCAGAACATGTTTGAGAGTTGTAAAGTTGCAGGAGACAAGATAGTCCCACATCGGTTTGTAGTGAAGAAATATTAGTGTTTATAAACAAGTCACACACATAGCCAAATAGATTGAAATCAAGTTAAATAAATGGGCTTCTCTTGAAATAGAAATGGTCTTAGGTCCAAATATAATATTTTGGTAATTTTAAAATAATAATTCATAAAAAATAATAATAAAATTAATATAAAAATGACATAAAAAATATATAATTTAAAAAAGTAAAAAATAAATAAATTATAATTAAAATATGAATTTAAAAATAAAAAGCGGACTCAATCAAATATAGGAAATTTTTCCTATGTTAGTACTATAAACTTTTTCCAATTGAAACTTTCGATCTTGTATAGAAAAGAAGTAGAAGTGTCAAAATATACATACATAAATCACCAATAATTTATAATTTTCCGTACTTACAAGATTAACCCACTATCATTATAAATGATATCAATGGGATCTACAACACAAAAAACATAAATTTATTCTCAATAATTTTCAATAATTTACGATCCAAATTATATATTTGACCTTTGTGATAGAAACGACAACTTACGCGCAGTTGTCATACAAGCATAATATTTATTTTAGACTATAATATGAATATATTGTTCATTGGTTTTGGAATAATATCAATGTAACTCCTTTACAATGATTCTTCCAACATCCTCTCAAGAAAGAAACACATGGTCTTCTTAAGGTATTCATAAACCTTCTTGATAGTGATGTAGAGATGAACACTGTAATAAATTTTGATATTTGGTATTTAAGCTAATAGCATACGGTGCATCTTGTGCAGTACGTATCATAGTTTACATGATTGATTTTATCACCAAAATATATGGATGTTTTTCATGTGTCTTTTTTCTCATCCAATGAGATAGAATTGTCCATTAGACAAAACATCATGTAGAAAATGAAATAATCTTAATGTGAGTTTATACATATTAAGTGTTCTATAGTTCGTTTGTATATAAACCTAGGCTAAGGTTAAGGTGCATAATCTATCTATATATTTTTATTCATAACCCTTTAGGAAATCTCGGCTAAGCATAACATTATTATCAGAGTGAAAGTTTCATGATAATCCAGTGGATAATTCCTAATTAGATGATACAACTTATTTCAATATATAGTTTATTTTAATTTACTTCATAATACAGAGTTACATCCAACCCCTAACACTTGAGATATCTTCACTATAATTAAACTTATTAGAAGGAACATAGATTTGTTTTTAACTTAGTTGCTACTATCATGTGCAATGACATAATTCCAAAGAACAACGAGGCTTTCTAGGAGGAAAACATAAATCGTCTTTACAATCCATGTTAGACCCGCAGGGAAGAAAACCTGCATGTCAAGTAAAAATAAATGAATGTTATTAAAGGGTTGTAAGATTTTATGTGTGATAAAGAAAAAAATATTGAATTGTATGTGAAAAAGAATTTACTATGGCTGGTGACAACAAGAATTAGAGAAATCCATATAATTAAAGCATAAACAAGTTTTAGTATTTTAGCCATATTTTGTCTCTTTAATTTGCATGTAGCAAACAAACTATTATTTGATCATTTTATAAGTAAAACATGACAATGTTAATTCTCCTTAAATTATTCTGTTTTAGCATGCAATTCCCATAAATCATTCATATAACCAACATTATTACTAAATGTCTTTTAGGTATATTAATATGTTAACTTAATCTCTAAAGCTTATATTTAAAAATCTTGATTATGATCAAAGGTCATTTTAAAATAGACAAAGGTAAAATCTTAAAAAAGAAATAAGAGTATGAAATGATTGAAAAGGTAGCAACATACTTATTTATTAATTAAGAGTATTATATGATCAATTTTTTAATTTGCATATGTGAAAAATAAACTATTTTTGATGACTTTATAAATTAATAATACATGGTTTGTTTATTTCAATTTTTTTAGAACTTATGTAGTTGAAAAATGCATTCATATAACCAACATTATTACTAAATGTCTTTTAGGTATATTAATATGTTAACTTAATCTCTAAAGCTTATATTTAAAAATCTTGATTATGATCAAAGGTCATTTTAAAATAGACAAAGGTAAAATCTTAAAAAAGAAATAAGAGTATGAAATGATTGAAAAGGTAGCAATATGCTTATTTATTAATTAAGAGTATTATGATCAATTTTATAATTTGCATATGTGAAAAATAAACTATTTTTGATGACTTTATAAATTAATAATACATGGTTTGTTTATTTCAATTTTTTTTAGAACTTATGTAGTTGAAAAAATGCATTCATATAATCAACATTGTAATTATATATTTGTAAATATCTACAAGGACGAAGAAATTGTGACCGCCAATAAGGGGCGACACCCTTCTAGAAACAACAATCTTTTATCACCCTCAATTGAGGGCAACTTCGCTTTTAACACCCCCTACTCACCCCGTCATGAGAAACGTGGGAAAAACATGTCTCGATCAGAGAGAATTCAAAGTTAACATGCTAAACTACGTCTTCCTTGGGAGTAGGGTTTCAATGTCCACTATTATAACTAAGTGGGTGGTTATCATTCTTGAAAAATGCTAACTCCAGGTCCACGAACCTCTATAAATACCTCATCCCTAGAATAAGGAAGAATAACTCATAACATACACAAAATACCCTAAGAAACACAACTTATCACCTTATGTGAGCTTGCTCTCTCCATTTCCAAAACACCATCGAGTAGCGTTTCTTACCACTGTAATCAAGTCCTAAACCACCAAAAATCACTAAAGACTTTGGTCACCCATATCATCTTAGGTGTGTCACTCATTCCATGCTTATGAAAATGTGCAATGGCGTCCATAGTGGGGTTCAGATAAAACTAATATGAACCACACCTTCCATCACCACTACCATTTTTACTAACTCATATTGAAAATGGACAAGAAAGATCTAGACTTTGTGGTTAACACCATAACCAGAGGTTTCGTCAGCGAAGGAAGTTCTAGCTCTCCCTAGAGGAAATATGATATTCAGGTTTTGACTGTGAACGTAATATCCACAAGACTCTCCAAAGACAAGGGGAGGGTACTAGGGACTAGCATCACTTTGTCTAGTAGTAATGTCGTAGGGGTACTCCCTCATGATAAAGGCCTCATGGTCATCATTGTGAAACACGGTAACTAGGATATCTAGCGAGTACTAATAGACTCGGTAAGCTTGGCTAACATCCTATTCTAGAACACCTTCCAGAAACTCCAACTCAATCCTAGCAGCATTAAGGAGTTCTAAGGTTCATTAGTATTGTTGTTATGAGAACAAGTGCAAGTAAGGGGTTACATAACCCTGAAGATAACTTGCAGCGTATGATCTGATTCCAAAGTGAATAAAGTCAACTACATCATAGTTAATGCTTTATTTCCATACAACATCATCCTTGGCAGGCCAACCACCAACTTGTTAGGGGGCATTATATTCACCAAGTACTTAGTCCTGAAATACCTGTTATCCAGCGGGTGAGTCGGGATGGTTTTAGGAGACCAATAAAGCACCCCAAGAATGTTACCATAGTATCCTAGAAATGGGGAAGGGGGATCTAGCCCACGAGGGTGACCCGTTTCCCGAAGCACATGATGTAGACACTATTATTTGCGATCCTAGACTCGACGTGGAAAATGAAAGGCTCACGCCCATAGAGGATCTAAAGGAGGTTCAGATGTGCCCTTAGACTCATACAAGTGACAAAGACAATCACCTTACTTTGTGAAGAAGAAGAGTGTGAACTAGTCGACCAACTCATTAGAAACATTAACTTGTTCTCCTGGCCCCCATCCAACATGTTGATGGTAGATACTAGGGTGGCATGCCATCGGATCACCATCATTCCCTCAGTGAGACTATTATCACAATGAAAGTGGAAAGAAATATATCAAGTGCATGTTTTATAGCATAAATGAAATACCCAAACAGGTTATCCAATGTAGTGCTAGTGAAGAAAGCATTAGACAAGTGATGCATGTGCATGGATTTCATAGACCTCAATAAGGACAATCACAAGGATCCTTATTCCTTGTCGGATATTAATTGCCTGATTACTGGGTCATTGGGATACTGTACGTTGAGCTTTATAGATTCCTATTAGGTATATAACCACATTAAAATGGATCACTTTGACACGCCCAATATAGTGTTCATGTCAAACCATGGAAATTACTATTATAATGTTATATCTTTGGCCACAAGAATGCTGGTTCCACCTACCAGCGACTCATAGACAGAAGAATGCAAGGAGGTGCTCTCAAGATTAGATACCTTCGTCACATCGCCACCTGTCTTAATTGTCCCAAAAGAGGGCCGCCTTTGCACCTTTACCTTTCACTTGCAAATTAAGCGATGAGATTAGTACTCATGCAAAAAATATATATGGCGGAATAACACGTGTATTTGTAAGAAAAATGTTCAAAGGAACTGATGCACGCTATAAAAATATTTAGAAGCTAGTTAGGGTCATCTTTATCACAATGAGGAATCTTCGACCCTATATTCAAGGCCATAAAACGCTCTTAAAAGCCAACTATATTGTAAGGCAGATCCTTAAGAGGCTAGATCTGGCATGAAGAATGGTATCTTGATCAGTGAGACTCTCAAAGTAGATATATAATATGTCTCAAGAGGAAGCTTCAAGTCCCAAGCTCTAGTATATTTTTTTGGCGGAATTCAACTTGTCGGTAGATGAAAAGGTGCCCTCAGAAATGGATGCTGTCACTTGATGGTGCCTCAAATGTCAAAGGGATTAAGATTGTGATAGTATTGGAAGGGCCAATCGATATACTAATTGAAAAAGCACTAAATTTTAAATTCAAATCATGCTTTAAATAGGTCGAATACGAAACTTTCATTGTTGATATGGTTCTATCTTTGGAAATGAATGCCTCACTACGCCAAAAAAGACCTACGAAAGCGCTTTTTTTGGCCTTTAAAAGCGCTTTCTAAGGTGGCGATGCTATAGGTTTTAGCAGCGCTTTTTGTTTAATGAAAAGCTCTTTCGTAGGTCTACTTATGACAGCGCTTTTTCTAAAAAACGCTCTCTTAAGTACCCTTATGGCAGCGCTTTTTCTAAAAAGCGCTCTCTTAAGTAGGCTTTTGGCAGCGCTTTTTCTAAAAAGCGCTCTCTTAAGTAGGCTTTTGGCAGCGCTTTTTCTAAAAAGCACTCTCTTAAGTAGGCTTTTGGCAGTGCTTTTTTATGAAGAAGCGCTTTCATTGGTGGCGCTTTTTTCTGGAAAAGAGCTTTCATAGGTTGTCTTTTAGCAGCGTTTTTTCTTGGAAAAGCGCTGTCATATGTTTACCTTAGACAGCGCTTTATGTGAAAAAGCGATGTTGTGATACGGTGGGAGAACTGACTTGAGGTTTTGCGTTTTGTGTTCGCAAATGTTTCGGTTGAGCAAGAGTCGCCACCGACTTTTTATTTTATCCTAAGGAAAGGTTAAAAAGCACAACAAAAACCTTTGAGATGTTTTCTTGGGTTCGGCGAGTAGATTATAGAAAGAGAAGGTATTAGCACCCTTTCTATCCATGATTATCCATGGGCTCTTAGTTACTTACTTAGATCACTTGCCTTGCATTTTCAATTGTTTGAAATGGTGCTTTCAATTGTTTGAAATGGTGCTTTGTGTGTGGGTTTGAAAATGTTTTTGAAAAGAGGCCAATGTAGTGGAAACCTTTGTAATGATCCATGTTGGGATGTATACGAAGGTGTATGTCTTTTGAAAAGTTTTCCATGTTTTTGAAAGTTGTTTTGAAAGTATAGTGAGGTGTGGTTTTGAAAAATAGGCAAGTGTTTTTGTTTTGCAAGTTGGCAAGTAACTAAGAGTTTGTCTACTCTAAATTTCTCAAAGATCTTTGCTATGTTTTAACCCTTTTAACAATTTTGTTCCACCATTGTATTTTGTGGATAATCTTGTGTTAGGATGTTAACGGGACGGGCGTGGGTCATCGTTTAGACCATGATTACAATGGTGCCAAGTATCTTTGGGTAATTTTCTTTAAGGGACTTGATCATTTGTTTAGGCAACTTTTGAAAGCGTCATCGAGGGACTATGATCATTTGATTGTTTTGTTTTTTTTCCAAAGATACCTAACATGCAATATGGCCCATTATTGAAGGCAACAAGTGGAATAACCCTAGGGGGGTGCAAGTGTGATTAGTGTTGTCCATTTTCATGCTTGTTTATCTTGAAATTAGGTCAAACTATTTGTTGTTTTTGATTTGCATACAAAACCCTAAGTCTATCATGGTATAATTAGAAAACTTTTAAATGCGGAATTTGAAGGTCCTAAATTATTACACAATGATCATGGGAATGGGGGTACAAATGTTCAAGTGGGGATGAGACTTCATAGGAGGATAGTGTCCAATATTTACAACCAAATCAAATTGCGCAAATGTAAATATAAAGATGTATAAGAATAAAGCAATATGTATGTGAAGGTATTTTTTGTGTAAGTGTATATTTTATTCACAAATAAAATAAAAATAATTAAAAGAAAGTTCATTTTTGAATATTTTCATGTTTAGGGCAAAAACCCTAATTTTTGCTAAATAAAAGGTATTATATTTATTATGTATTATATACCATATTTACTAATTATATACAAAAAATAAATAAAAGAGAAGTATATTTGTCACAAAGGTAATTTTAATGTTAAATATTAATAAAAATAAAAATGTATTATTTTTGTGTTTTTAACCTAAATATACTAATAAATATATAAGTATTTATATTATTTATTAAATATATTAAATATGTACAAAAATTAAGTATTTAATATTTACAAAAAAAGTATATTTTTTATAAAAAGGTTTTCAAAAAGATAAAATAAAATGAAATCAGAAAATAAATATATTTGTATTATTTTTAGTTATTTTAAATAAAAGTATATTTATGTTTATTTATGTACAAAAAGCTAAATGAAACAAAATAAATATAAAAAAAATGCAAAAAATGTGAGAAAAATATTTTTTAATATTTTTTATGCTTTGGAAAAAATAAATAAATCAGAAACAAAAACCAAAAGTCAAAAATAATGAAAATAAAATGCAATGGGCCAAGGGGGTGCAAATGTAAAAACATGGTGCAAAAAGGAAAAAGAGTCAGGCCCAGCCCAAGAAGACTTTGTCTTCAATCTCTGAACAAAAAAAACAGAGCAACGCGTGCTTCTTGCTATCTCATGATTCCTGGACTTTTAGCACAAACTTATAACATGAAAAGTGTCAAGCATCAAGCCACGATTCCGTACATACCAAAAACTTGATCTAACTCTCAGAAATGAGAGAGAATTTCTCCATCCCTAATTCTTAGCCTAAGTTTTTGTCAATGTTCAGGTCTTAAATTCTCTCAGCATATGCAATATAAATGGAAAGTGAGGATATGTATAGCTTCAGGGCCATGAGTAGTGCATTTTTTATTCATAAACTTAAAGCTAACTCTTCCTAGATTGAGAGATAGAAGTCCATGAACTTACCTGTTCAGCCTGGATCGTATCTGTCAATGGAGGCACTTTCAAGGCAAGGTGAGGATTGGTACAGCTTGCTTGAAGTCCAGGGATGCTATTCCAACCTTTAGCTTGCTTTGAAACCAAGTGAATCAAGCTATGGCAATCAACCTGCAAAACAGAAAAAGTGAAAATGGTGAAGTTGGTTAGAGGTGTTACAGGTCGTGTCCAATGCTTGGGATAGCTTGTATATGTGGTATGGAGTGTGTATGAACTGGTTTTAGCAACAACGCACGAGTGGATTGAGTTATGGAAGTCCAACTGCAGAGGTGACTCTGTTTTCTGAAGTAGGATGGTGTTTTGATGAATGATGAGGTTTGGAAGGTGTTTTGGTCGTGCCTTAGCTCAGTTATGTTGTTTGGAATATGTCTAACAAGTTTGTCTAAGCTAGTTCTTGCAGCAATGAGAGTTGGATATCAATATGCCAAGTTTCTTCTAACTTAAGTCAAAAATGCCAAGTCTTGTTACAAGCTTCTCTAGGCCCCTCAAATGTGCTGCAAAGCTTTGTATTGATCAGTGGGATATGTCCAATAGCTTGTGTCTAGAAGATATGCATTGTACCTCTTGATTTGCAAATTTGACATAAAGCCATACTTTTCAAAAATGGATAAAGTGCTTTTTTCTAATTAAGGACTAATCTTTCATGTAATGACCAAACTCATAGAACAACATCTTGGTACAAAGGATTAGCATTAAATTATTGAGTGTGGATGAGATAAAAGGCCTGTAATCTAGCTTAGAGCATGCTGAGTTAAAAAATGCAAAGTTATGGACATGGAAATGGTTCATGAACAAAGTGAATTTTGCCCATATTGCCAAATTCGATTCTCCCTAACCACAAGGTTGTTTGATGAGTTCTTGGACATTTTGGAAAGCTTGGAATGTGTACTACAATCCATCTTTGTAATGCAAATTGAAATTCCAAGTGGAAGCATGTGAAAAGTGGCCATGAAGTTAGGCAAAAATCCTGCCTAGAATAGGTCAAAAATTTTCTAAGTTAAGAATGTTTTGCACCCTTGTTCCAAAAATCATAACTTGAGCTACAAGCTTCTTTTGAGGAAACTTTGTGAATCAAAGTTGTAGATTTTGCAATGGACTATAACTTTCATGTTTTGAGTTTTCCTTGAATCCAAATGTATCTTGATGAAAAAATGGGACAAAGTTAGGAAAAAATTTGGGGTTTTCATAACTTAGAAAAATTCTAAGTTATGAAAATTCTTCATTTTAAACCCTAATTTGCAATTCTTGATTTCTTGATGAACAAGTTTCAAATTTTGACATGTCTTGATGAAATATGAATCTTGACACTTGATTTTGACCAAAAAGTCAAAGTTTGACTTTTCAGTATACAGTCAAAAATTGATCAATTGACTGGAAAATTCATCTGTCAATCTTGTGCATTTGGGATCTTTTGAGCTTGTTGAACATGTCAAGACAATTCCAAGGGGTCCTTGAGTCCATATGTGAGCTTGGTTTGCCATTGGCTAGGTCAAACAGTCAAAAATTGCCTTTGTGCAGTCAAAACCCTAAAAATGACCATTTTGCCCTTTTGGTGATCTGATCAAATTTCTTGTGGAATTGTGATCCAAACTTGATAAAATGGTCCATGTGAGTTCATAATGTTGATGTGGGTCAAATTTCATGAGGTTTGACTGTCAATTGACCACAGTTGACTTTTTCCCCAATACAGCTGATTTCTAGGTCAACTGTCCAATTGACTGGGCAAAGATTGGAATCAAGGCTGGAAACTTGGTATGGATAAACTTGGGAGTCCAATATGAAGCATGAAAGTCATCTTAGGCATTTTAGGTCAAAACATCTTTGTGCAAACTCAAACCCTAATTTGGGTCAACAGTGCAAGGAGAAGTCTTGAGCAGAGGAAACCCTAGCTGGATCTTGAGCTCCAAGGGTCTTGTGGTGAGAAAATATTGAGGAAATGGGAGGGCAAATTTTGGGGTACAACAGTTGCCCCTGTTCAATCTTCTTAGACCTGAAGAGTTAGATTGGCAAGTTTGCCTTTCGCAGCTCGAAGGTAAAAGGAGATTGGACACTAGAGTGCCCGGAAATTTGCACTCGCATGCTGGAGTATCAGCAATGTGATGGCGGGAATGGGCTTATAGATTCCATTTGGAGAGATGGTGGATAGGGGGATGGGCTTATAGATGCCATCTGGAGACGCGACAGAACCTTGTCGGGAATGGGCTTATAAATGCCATTTGGAGGTGTTGATCGCGTAAAAGATTCCTTAGCGAGAACTTGCGTACTTTGAGAAAGGAAGATGTTTCATGGCTTGTTACAGGTGTTGATCTTCAGTCTCTTCATGCAGATGTGCCCTGGCTGGATACAGGTATCAAATCTATAATTGGTTGTTCACAGATGTGCCCTGGCTAGATACAGGAATCAAATCTGGAACTATTGTCTACAGATGTGCCCTAGCTGGATACAGGTATCAAATCTGGAATTATAGTCTACAGATATGCCCTGGCTGGATACAGGAATCGAATCTGGAATTAGTTGCTCACAGGTGTGCCCTGGCTGGATACAGGTATCGAATCTGGAATTGCAAAAGGTTGGTAGAGATAGCTTTCTTGGCTGGATATAGGTGTAGACCTCTGACCTGAGAATGAAAGATAATTTCCTGGCCCGTTACAGGGGTTTATCTTTAAACTCTTCATGCAGATATGCCCTGGCTAGATACAGGTATCGAATCTACAATCAATCACTCACAGAGATGCCCTGGCTAGATACAGGTATCGAATCTGGAATTGCGATAGTTGATAGTAATCATCTTTTGGATTGATCTTTTTCCTGAAAAGGCAAAACATCAGTTGTATGCAATGTCATGATGTATGAGATTCATGATGTCATGATGCTCAAAATGAGATAGTGTTGTATGCACTTTGTCATGTATGTAAACAGAATGTATGAAATGTGAAATGTCTATGAATGTATTTTCGTCTAGGAAAATAAATCCTTGACGACTGGCCGGGGAATCAAATCCTGGGCTGATGTTGAAGAGTAGAGTTCTTCGTTTCCGCTGGGGATGATGGTTGCAAGAATAAACCGGTAGGAGAAGATGACTCCGTTGGGGAATAAACTTGTTGGAGAGATTACTCTGAGGGGAATTCCTCTGTGGGAAGAGATACTTCGCTGAGGTTTTGATGAGAGCTCCGCTGGGGATAATGGTAAACTCCGCTGGGGATATCAATGATAAACTCCGCTGGGGATTCTGTTGATAAGTTATGTTGGGGAACTTGATGAACTCCACTGGGGATAGGAAGAACTTCACCGAGGATGAGTTTTCCGTGATAATTAGCTGAGGATAACCCAGTTATACCCTGGTGGGGAAATAACCTTTGAATAAATTCTGGGAGAGACGTTCGTACTCTGCAGGTGATAAGCTTCCAGAACCTACTGGGAATAAGCTTCAGGACCTACCGGCGACCTCACTGGGGATGTGGATTCCACTCTCATGGGGACACTTTTGAACTGTATTGGGGAATGGTTACACTGGATGTCTGTATTCCGCCGGGGAACAATCTTATATTAAGACTGCCGAGAATGCTTGCTGAGGAATGTCTATACTCCGCTGGGGAACGTTGAGATCTTCTGGGGATACCCAACTTCCTTTAGGCTGACAGACTAACTCTGCTTGAGGAGAGTACCGCTGACTTGCTAGGGGAACAATGTGCCTTTTCAGGGCTGATGGGAGACCAACTCTACTTGAGGAGAGTATTGCTGGAATCTGGTCTTACCCTGTGGGGAGTTGAGGTGACTTGGTTACGTTCTTCAGCCGAACCTACCTTGGTACCTTGGTGGACAAAGCAACTAGATCGCTTAGACAAATCTAAATTGCCCTTGTTTCTGATGTCATCTGTAATTAAATCCTTTGTTTCACATGCAAACATTTATGATTAGCAATTAATGTCAAATGCATATATCAAAAATGAACATTGGACGTTCTTCGCAAAACAAAACAGAAAAAGGAAAAACAAAGGATAATTTGTCTGAAAAATTGAATGTATTGATTTTGAAATTTGCCCATAAATAGGCGTTTATGTACAGGAGGCTGACGTCCTAGTAAGAGAACGCCGCTGAACAACATAGAGTTTATACAATTTTGAAAAGGAAACAAAACAGCTATGTGGAAAATAATCCCACTGGGTTCCAACTCTGTTATCGCCTTTATGTCTTCAAGCGTCTCATCACTTTGTTGTTTAGTTGAAGATGACGCTGATTGATCGATGCCGAAGTCTGATGGTTGATGCCGAATTCTGGATGCAAGGTGATCCAACGAGACATAGTATTACGCTCTATCCCTAACTTTTGCCTGGACCGCCCTTTTGGGTTTTCAGTCCACCGGGATACCCATTTTTGCCCAAGCTGCCTTTTCAGGTTTTCGACTTGCCAGGTGTACAGATTTTTTTATTTCATCCCTTATTTTTGCCCAAACCCTTTTGGTTCACCGGGAAGCCCTTATTTTTGCCTAGGTGTGTCAACCTAGCGGGTCTTTAGCTCATGCGTAGTATCTTTTTACTATGTCTGCATTGGCGGGGTGAGGAAGGTCGTCACCATCCATGGTGGTTAGAATCATGGCTCCTTCTGAGAAGATATGTTTAACCACAAATGGCCCTTCGTACGTAGGGGTCCATTTTCCCCGGGGATCACTTTCAGGAAGAATGATGCATTTGATTACCAGATCTCCGACTTGATACTCTTGTCGTCTGACCTTCTTGTTAAATGCCCTGATCATCCGTTTTTGGTACGTCTGACCATGACAAATAGCAGTGAGTCTCTTTTCGTCAATTAGGTTTAATTGATCAAGTCGAGTCTGGATCCAGTCATCTTCACTCAAGTTTGCATCCTTCATTATCCGGAGAGAGGGTATATGGACTTCAATAGGCAAGACTGCCTCCATGCCATAGACCAAGGAAAAGGGAGTTGCCCCTGTTGACGTTCGTGCTGAGGTACGGTAACCATGAAGAGCAAACGGTAACATCTCGTGCCAATCTTTGTAGGTCACTGTCATCTTCTTCACAATCTTCTTGATATTCTTATTCGCTGCTTCTACAGCCCCATTCATCTTCGGCCGGTAAGGAGAAGAATTGTGGTGCTGTATCTTGAATTGCTCGCAGAGCTCAGTGATCATTTTGTTGTTAAGATTGGTACCATTATCCGTAATGATCCTCTCAGGTACACTGTATCGACAGATCAGGTTGTGCCGAATGAACCGTGCCACGACGTTCTTGGTTACGATAGCATAGGAAGCTGCTTCAACCCACTTCGTGAAATAATCAATCGCAACCAAGATGAAGCGGTGCCCGTTGGATGCCGTAGGTCGGATCTCGCCGATCATATCGATGCCCCACATTGCAAAAGGCCAAGGTTCTGTCAAGATGTTCAAAGGAACCGGAGGGATGTGCACCTTATCAGCATAGATCTGGCATTTATGACAAGTTCGCGAGTGCTGATAATAGTCAGCTTCCATTGTGGACCAGAAATATCCTGCCCGAAGAATTTTCTTTGCCATGGTATGTCCACTGGAATGTGTTCCGAAGGTACCTTCATGTAGCTCTGCCATGATCTTTTCTGCTTCAGTCTTATCCACACAACGCAGTAAGGTTGAATCATGGTTTCATTTGTACAGAATGTCGTTGCCGAGGAAGAACTTTGCCGCGAACCTTCTCAGGAACTTCTTGTCATTAACAGATGCACCTTCGGGGTATTCTTGAGCTTCCAAGTACCTCTTCACTTCATGATACCAGGGTTTCTCAGTCACCTCTTCAGCCTCAAGATCACAGCAATATGCAGGTTCGTCCAATTTCCAGATAATGATCCGGAGAGCTTCGTTATCCCATTTGACTTTGAACATAGAAGACATTGTATCCAACGCGTCCGCCAACTGATTCTCCTCTCTTGGGAAGTGTTCAAAAGTTATCTCCTCGAAGTGAGGAAGTAATGTCAGCACATACTCCTTGTAAGGAATAAGATTCGGGTGTTTCGTATCCCACTCGCCTTTGACCTGATTGATCACGAGAGCGGAATCTCCGAAGACGCTCAGAAACTTGATCCTTAAGTCAATTGCAGCTTGAAGACCCATAATACATGCCTCATACTCCGCCATGTTGTTGGTGCAGTTGAAACATAACCGGGCGGTAAGTGGAGTATGAGTACCTTTAGGGGATATGATCACGGTGCCGATACCATTACCCAAAGCGTTCGAGGCTCCGTCAAAGTGCATAGACCATCGGTATCCTTCCTCGGGTCCTTCATCCGGTCCAGGTACTTCACAATCAGTCACTACCATGATATCCTCGTCTGGAAATTCAAAATTCAACGACTGGTAATCATCCACTGGTTGGTGTGCCAAATGGTCTGCCAATACACTTCCCTTGATTGCTTTTTGATTCGTATATTGGATGTCATATTCCGTCAAGATCATTTGCCATCTTGCTATTCTTCCAGACAGAGCAGGCTTTTCGAATATGTACTTGATTGGATCCATTTTTGAAATCAACAGAGTAGTGTGAGTCAACATATACTATCTCAGTCGGCGAGCAGCCCATACCAGAGCGCAACAAGTTTTCTCGAGCAGTGAGTACCGAGTCTCACAGTCGGTAAACTTTTTGCTCAGGTAATAAATGGCGTGTTCTTTTCGGCCAGACTCGTCATGCTGCCCCAGCACACACCCCATTGAGTTGTCAAGTACCGTTAAGTATAAGATTAGAGGTCTCCCTTCAACCGGCGGCATAAGAATGGGTGGTTCTTGGAGATACTCTTTGATCTTTTCGAAAGCAGCCTGACATTCATCGTTCCAACGTACCACTTGATCCTTCTTCAACAGCTTGAAGATTTTTTCACAGGTGGAAGTTAGATGTGAGATGAATCGGGCAATGTAATTCAACCGTCCTAGAAAGCCTCTGACTTCTTTCTCTGTCTTGGGAGTTGGCATCTCTTGTATGGCTTTCACTTTGGCAGGGTCCACTTGAATACCTCTGTCGCTTACGATGAAGCCTAGCAATTTTCCAGATCTCACCCCAAAGGTGCACTTGTTCGGGTTCAACCTCAGTTTGTACAACTTCAGACGGTCAAACAGCTTCCGTAGATGGTCAAGGTGTTCCTCCTCATTTTGGGACCTTGCAATCATATCGTCGACATATACTTCTATCTCGTGATGGATCATATCATGAAATAAAGCAACCATGGCACGTTGGTATGTTGCCCAAACATTTTTCAACCCAAAAGGCATGACCTTGTAGTAAAAGGTGCCCCACTGAGTAACAAAAGTGGTCTTCTCCATATCTTCAGGTGCCATCTTGATCTGATTATAACCGGAGAAGCCGTCCATGAAGGAGAAAACTTTATGCTGAGCAGCATTATCAACCAGAACGTCGATATGAGGCAAAGGGAAATCATCCTTAGGGTTGGCCCTGTTCAAATCCCTGTAATCAACACACATTCGGACCTTACCATCCTTTTTCGGCACTGGAACCACGTTGGCAATCCACTGAGGGTAAGAAGTTACAGCTAGGAACCCAGCATCAAATTGTTTCATAACCTCAGCTTTGATTTTCTCGGACATCTCTGGACGCATACGGAAGACCTTTTGTTTTACCGGAGGGCAGTCTTCCTTGGTAGGCAGGTGATGAACCACAATGTCGGTATCCAACCCAGGCATGTCTTCGTAAGACCAGGCAAAGATTTCCACATAGTCATGCAGCATCAGAATCAACCGTTGTTTCACACTGAGCTCTAGGTTGGCACCAATCTTGACTTCCTTTCTGTCTGTCTCAGTACCCAGATTTACCGTTTCCACTGGCTCTTCATGTGGCTGAATGGCCCTCTCTTCTTGGAGTAGCAGTCTTGCAAGTTCACCAGGCACTTCGCAATCATCTTCACCTTCGTCTTCGGCTAAGTTGATCGGATTTTCGAAATCATAACTGGCAGCAGCAGAGTCGTTACCAGTGAGATCCAGAGTGGATTGGAACCTGTATAAGTGAGTGTGTGTAAATATAGCTGTTTTGCAATATATAACAAAGAAAAGGAGCGCAAGATTTTGAAATGCAACAAACGTCCAATGTTTTGATTAATGATATATGAAAATGACATACAAAAAGCCCTCACAAATGGAGCCACGGTGCCCCGGGTAGGACACCCAGCCATAAAAATTTCAACATATTGTTTGTTACAAATTGAAAACAAAAGAGTTCATTATTGAGTGACAAAAGTAATAGGTGTAAAGTCTTTGGCAGTCCAGTTGCTTGGTCCATTGTCGGTTGTTGGGTAGATCCAGCTGTCAAACTCTGATTCCTCCATGTCGTCTTCAATAGCATTCACTCCCGGGTTGGTGATGAACACAGGAGGTCCTCCAATTCTTGCTTTGCGAACAGCCCTCTGAGCCTCTGCAGTGAAGCCCAAACCAAACTTGTCAGTCTTCGGAGTAAAGTCAGGGAGTCGGCCCCAGTTTGCGCACTTGCCCTTCTCAATCACAGCCCGGGCATCCTTTAAGGAAGCCATCTTCAAAGGAGGGTCTTCAATCACAGCTTCAGCTGACGCCGGTGTCTGAGGCACTTCTTCAAAGTGTTGAAAGGGGGTTTCAATGATTTCCCCATCCATTTCTATGTATCGGAACGAGTTTAAGTGGCTGACCATATACTCTTCTTCACCTTGAACTGTAACAATCTTTCCTCTGACTGGGTACTTAAGCTTTTGATGTAGTGTGGAGGTCAGAGCTCCAGCCTTGTGGATCCATGGACGACCCAGCAAACAAGAGTAGGATGGACGGATGTCCATCACATAGAAAGTAGAATCAAAAACTTGAGAACCAACCCTGATTGGAATGTCAACTTTACCATGTACCATCCTTTTCGAACCGTCGAAGGCTCGGACAACAATGTTACTGGGCTTGAGCTCCAGACCCTCACAATCCAATCTGTCTAGGGCCTTCTTGGGCAATACATTCAATGAAGAACCGGTGTCTACCAACACATGGGCAAGAGTAGTGCCCCTGCATTCAATAGAGACATGCAGGGCGTCATTATGGTTCTTTCCTTTGGCGGTCAGATCGGCGTCAGAGAAGCCCAAACCATTATCGGCAGTCAAGTTGGCCACACAATCAGTAAATTGATCAGCAGATGTTTCTTGCGGCACATGAGCCGTCTTCAGAAAGGAGATCAGGGCCTTGGCATGGGCCTCTGAACACAACAACAATGATAGCATAGAAATTTTGGATGGGGTGTGCCCCAACTGCTCAACAACATTGAAATCACTTTTCTTGATAATCTTGAGGATCTCCTCCATCTCTTGTTGGGAGGCTTCAACAGTGGTTTTCTTAGGCGCCTCCGTCAGGACAGGCAAATCAGTAGCAATCCCTTTTCCCCGAGCGTCAGATGACTCGGCAGCAGGGGTAGAAACAGGAACTTGATTAGGAAGTGGAACATGCACACTTGCGGGTGTGATGATAAGAGGTTTCCGAATAGCTGGTGGTGCGATATCTGGCAAAAACAACCTACCACTGCGAGTAATTTTGGCAGGCCCAGTGATGTTACTGACACCGGTACTTGTATCAAACTCTTGCTTCACTCCAAGCACATAAACATCTGCCCCATAGTGCCATGGGACAGCTTTGTCGGATGTATAAGGGAGAGGCCCTGGGACAGTGATGATGACAGGAGCAATCTTCTGAGTGGACATGATTTTGACAGGTTTCTTTGAAGGAGCCTTGGGAGATTTGTTGAAAATAGTGACAATAGAAACTTCTTCGGCGGGGACAGCAGGAACAACACTCTTCTCGAACAAGATTTCTTTGCTATCCATCAGGCTTTGGATACCTGATTTCAGCAAAGGATAACCAAAAGGCGAAATAGCACATAGAAGGCAATCTTCACCACATCCCGGAAATAAATCGGCTAGAAACAGATTCCTTTTAACAGTTGATAACAGAGTAACAATCTCTTCCACGGAGGCTACATACTGGTCTTCTTCCACAGCATTCACTCCATTCTGAGGCATGGGAGCAGTTACAACATTGGGCCTCTCGGGCGCCTTAAACTGTATTTCCTTAGCATCAATAAGGTCTTGAACCTTATTCCTCAGAGCCCAGCAATCGTCCGTAGTATGCCCGGGGCTATCAGAGTGATAAGCGCAACGGGCTATGGGGTTGTACTTTGGAGAAGCTGTGTTCACTACCTTCGGAGCTTCTTTGACAGTTACCAAATTGGTTGACAGTAGTTGTGGCAAAATCTGAGACAGGGTCATGCTAAGCCGAGTGTACTGCCTTTTGGGTCTCTCACCCCTTTGTTGATTATACTGCTGAGGAGTAGCAGTAGGCTTTGAAATTACCAATGCATTGACAGCTTGGCGGCGTTCTGGTTTAACTTGTCTTCTAGGACCATAAACAGCACTAGCTTCCTTCTTGAAAGGCTTCTTCTCAGTACTCGCGGAGGAACCTTTCTGTATCTTCCCTGACTTGATACCAGCTTCTATCCTCTCACCAGTCAAGATCAAATATGTAAACCCAGCAGAAGAATTACCAATCAGATGATTGATGAATGGACCAGACAGGGTCCCTAGGAACATGTCAACAAGTTCACGGTCAGTCAAAGGAGGCTGCACCCTGCCAGCCAAGTCTCTCCACTTTTGCGCATACTCCTTGAATCCTTCGCCCGTTCCCAGTGACATACCCTGAAGTTGGGTACGCGTGGGAGCGAGGTCAGAATTATACTGATACTGTCTATAAAACGCAGTAGCCAAGTCCTCCCAGTTTCGAATACTGGCTCCATCTAGCTGATAGAACCATTCGAGTTGAGACCCCGAAAGGCTATCCTGAAAGAAATGGATCCATAGGTTCTTGTCTGCAGTGTAAGGTTGGATCTTCCTTACATATGATCTGAGATGCAGCTTAGGACAGGAAGCCCCGTCGTACTTCGCAAAGGCAGGCGCCTTGAACTTGTGTGGGATCACCACCCCAGAAGATAAACCTAGATCTCCGAAATCCAGCCCCGGCACATTTTGAATCTCCATGGCACTTAAAAGGTCCTCTAGTTGCTTGTATCTGTCTGCAGCAGGAGGGTACTGTTCATCATTGTAATCCGTCTCGTTGTCGAAGACTGCAGGACTAGGAGCCCTTCCCCCTTGGGGACTGTCTTTCTCTGCAGAGGAAGTAGCCTGATCAGCCTCATTATGTAGTGTATTCCCAAACCTGCATCCAGTGTTGAACAGCGCAGTCCTCTTCTTCTTCTTCTTCTTCTTCAAGAGCAGAGCCTTCAACTCTTGTTGACCTTGGGCTAAGCTCATGACCAGCTCTTGAAACTGGGCGTTCTGGGCCTGGAGGGCCTTGATAGCTTTCTCATTGGATGATTCAGGATTCATGATGACTGTTCAAATAAACAGCGAAGAAGATTAAGCAACCTGTGGAAAAAGGGTACCTGTTATGCATATGATGCAATGAGATGCGTATGTTTTATGTTTTCAAAGACAATCGGGATTCAACTTTGTAGACAAAAAGGAAACACACTTCATTAGATTCGAACTTTAAACTGTTCAACAACTTGCCCTTAGGCGTTACAAGAATGGAAATACTGAAAAGGAAATAAAAACTGTAAAAGAAATCTCCTAAGCTTATCAGTGCTCCCATGGCCTCCTCTTCTCAGTACGGATATAGTCATTCAGGATTCGCTCTTCCTCCAATTGCTTAGTCAGCTTCTGGATCTTCCGTTCTTGTTCATTGAACTTTTCCCGATAATAATCTCGTTCTTCCTTTAGCTGCGCCCAAGATCTCTTTAGTGTATCAACATCAGTGGGTATCTGAGGAGGGAGAACAGTTGGAGGAACCCCGTCTTCATCAGGAGATTCAAGAATGATAGGCCTGATAGCTTCGTATGGCATACCTAACTTCTGAGCACGGATGCGGACCCATCTGCAATAGGGTTCCAATGGTAGAGAAGTCTTCGGTCCCAACTCATGTGGGTCAGTTTTGTGAATTTTGTCCCAAGCCTTAATGAATCCATGGCGCAGCTGGTCACTGCCTCCCTGAAATTCAAAATGGAAGTGAGGAACCAACATCTCATGAGGCCCTACTCTTCTGGCTCTTCCAAACTGACGGAGAGCTAAACATGGATTATAAGAGATTCCTCCTTGGGTACCGATCAATGGAACATTAGGGTATTCTCCGCAACGATCAATAACAGCTACCTCATCCAAACCTCTGAGAGTCCAAGTGATGTCATTATCAGTGAGAGACATTAACCTATAAGCCCAACCCTTTCCTTCTTCATTCTTCAGCACGAACTTAGGAAGGTGCGAAATAAACCACCTCACTAACAAAGGAGCACAACACCATGGAGTTCCATGTCTTCGGGCAGTACGAGCATAGAGTTGTTGCAGGATATCACCCAAAAGAGTGGGTACAAGGTTCCGAGACATGAAGATCCTTATGGCATAGATATTGATAAAGGTATCAGGATTTGGAAACAATACCAGACCATAGATTAAAAGAGCCAGAATTTCTTCGTACGCCTTGAAGTCTAAGTCATTCCAGAAACCATTAGCTTTGCCAATCAGAATCTTAACCAAAAAGCCCTTAACTCCACTTCTAGTTTCCCAGTTAGCCAATACCTCTTCTTTGGTCAAGGGAAGGACTGCAGCAATCTCTTCAGGCCTAAGAGTCTTCTCCCAACCAGTGAATGGAGTCTGCTCCAAAACAGGGATACTAAGCAAATCAGAGAATTCTTCCAGGGTAGGGACCAGCTGGAAGTCTTGAAAGGTGAAGCAATGATACAGGGTGTGATCGGTGGATCTGGAACTGACTGTTTAACGCTGGTTCGCGAAATGTCGCGGAAGCAAGAGTCGCCACCGTCTTTTATTTTCTCCATATGGAAAGGACAAAAGCACAGAAAAATTCCTTAAAGAGATTGCTCTCGGTTCGGGAGGTAGGTTATAGAAAGGGAAGGTGTTAGCACCCTTTCTATCCATGGTTATCCATGGGCTCTTAGATACTTGCTCATTGTGTTTTCAAAAATGGTTTGTTTGCTTTTCAATTGGGTTAAAAAAGTTTCTTTGAAAAATTTCAGATCGACTCGTACGTCAGAGTGTTTGAAAAATTTGCTTTGAAAGCTTTTGAAAATGTGTTGGTGAAAAGATTTTTGTTTGTTTTTGAAATTAGAGCAAGTATCCTTGAGAACCTACCTACCCTAAGGAATTCGTCTGTGTAAATGTCCTTTAAAGTAGTGCCATCCCACCATTGAGAGGTAGGTAGCACCACCGTTGGAGGTGTTCGGGTCAATTCGAGTTTAGGGACGTGGTGATCACCAGAGCAATAGGAAGACACCTTAGAAGCTACCCTCATGCCAGGTTCCCGGATCATGAGGACTTACTAAGACATCCTCTACTCGACGATCACCTTTCGAAAGGCAACAGTGAGGCGTACCCTAGGGGTGGTGTGTGCGATTCGTGTGTCGTTTTCATTGATATTTGTCTTGTCATGTTTGTTGTGTTCTACGCTTGATTTTAATTAGGGCCATTCATTCTTGCATGCTTTTTGTTAACAGTTAAAAGTTTGCAGGAAAATAAATCTAAGGCTATTACAAAGGCGCGGGTCCACATCTCCAAAATTAAACCGGACCCGATTTGACGGAAAATAAATAAAGCAAAAGTAAAAGTGCGAGAAATAGAATCGTTACATCGCTTTGGGAGAATTACATAATTATAATAAACGACATGAAATAAACGCGAAGTTAAATGAATTACGAACACGGGCGTTGGACCCTTTTGCAGAAAATTAAAGTTTAATGAAGGATTAAAACTAATATTAAGTGTTTTTGGTATTTTGTGTTTTTTATGATTTAATGAGGAAAGATAATTAATCAAAATTAAATGAAACGTCAAACCCTAATTCTAATGGTTTTTAAGTTTATTGTGAAAAGGTCATATTATCCTAAATTAAACCCTAATTTATTTATGTACAAATTTAACTATAAAAAGTAAATAAATAAATAATTATTACTGTGAAAAAAAAAGGGAAAAAATTAAAAAAAGGGAAAAAAAATTGTTTATTAACCTAATTCTATATTTTTTGCATTTTTGTTAAAAAGAATTAAAATTATAACCTAATTTTATATTTTTTTTACATGTTAATTTATTTATGAAAATAGTTACAATAAAAATATTTATTATTTTTTGGTCTTTTATGATTTTTATAATGTTTTTGTATTTTGTAGAAAAAATAAATTAATTAAATTAAGATAACAAAATAAATGAAATAACAAAAATAAATGTAAGAAGAAAAAGAGGAAAAATGCAAACCAGGGGGGCTTCAGTCCCAATTAGGAGGTGTTGCTTGGAATGGCCTGGCCCATTTAGCTTTGAATCTTATTGACTTTTCTGGATCATGTGCTAACGCGTTGACCATGGTGCATGGTGCTCTTTAATCCTTGCCTTTGATTGGAATCCCCCGGGCGCGTGTACGCTTGGATTTGGTGGACACACGATGCGCTTCAGTGCTTGTGCTGCATGGGAACTGGCATTGAAAAATAATATGAAATATATACAGACCTGGGACTCGAACCCAGGTCTTGGACATTGCAAGCGTTTTCCCCAACCAACCGTGCCAATTAACATATTTAATATATACATAAACAGCAATTAATAAAAAGGGAAAAGTGGGTTAGTTGCACGAAAACGCGCGAAATTCGAATGGACCTATCACCAATTGACACAACGTCTTCGTCTTCGTCGTCCCTGTAAATAAAACCTATAGGCAACGGTTTTCAACGCGTTGCAGAAAGGGGTCTATTGAAAAATAGCGATTAGAGCTATGTGGATCATAAATTCATCGCGAGATATGTTTCTTGTTCGTTGGAACACGCTGATTGCAATGGTCTTAACCTCAACTCCTAATTTTGCTTCATTGTAAAAGCCCTAATTCAGAAAACCTGCAACCCTAAAAATCGCGCATGGTGGAATCATGTATGTACCATAAAAACTCAATTAAATATGTCAGCTAGCTTCGAAATCACATCAGGAATAAGAATTAATCAATGAAATGTCATGAAAATGCATAGAATATAGAATACGATTTTGGAATTTTCATGGAATATCCTCAATTCTGCACACCGATTCCTTGCCTTTGAGTTGTTGTTTTGGATTGGAATACACTCAGAGTTACCCCAGGAAGCTAATGGGATCAAGATTAGGGCTTAAAACCACCTAGAATACTGAATTCAGTTTTGAGTTTTTAGGGAAAATTTTCAATATGCAATAGCTTTTTTTGGCGCAGCTTCGTGTGTCTGGCAATTAGGTTTGTGATCTTGATCATATAGTGAACATATTAGGTCAACAAAACTTGACAAAATCCAAGGCATTTATTGTTTGGATATTTGATTTTGTTAAGAATCTTTTCACATCTTTTTTCATGTTGTTTTTGCACAAATCATATCCCAATGCTCCAAATCTTTCCAAATTGGCTTAGGCACGAATTATTGAGCCTAAAATGTGTGCAAAAAGATTCATTAGGTCAAGTTAGATATTTTCTATATATTTAAATAATTTAAATGAATTAATATTAATATAAATTCAAATAAATACTTAAAAAATGAGAAAATACTTCCCTTTGGGCCTAATGGTCGTGCATAGGCTTGGCATGAAGAAACTTGGAAGAAAAATGGGCCCATTAGCATTTTTGGATCATTTGCATCAATGTTGACTTTTCAAAATTCCCAAATATTTCCCAACTTCCACAAGGCATAACTTGCTCAATTTTTAAGCTTTTCACATGTTCCTGGATATTTTGGAAAGGTCTTTGAGTCCTCTAACCAATGTCTTTGGTCCCATGTCATTTTGATTTACCAATCTCAAGTTATGGCCTTTGACTTAAAGTCCCTTTTTGTTGACTTTTGAAAATGACCTATAATGTTGAAATGGATAACTTTTTGTGAGAGCATTTCTTGGACTTGGAACATGAAGATGAATTGTAGGAAATGTCTTTCTCTTCAAAATGAGCTTTGGATGGAAATTTTCTGATAATCCATGTGAAAGTTATGCCCTGGTCAATTTCAGTTGACTTTTTCAGCTGTCCAAATATAGCAACTTTTGCATCTTTGATGATTTCTGAGCCAAATTTTGAGAATCATGATCAAGCATTGATCAAATGATGTTTGTGGCTTCAAAATGATATGTTGACCAAAAATTTGAACTTTTGACTGTCAAATGACCATTTTGCCCCTACAGTCGACTGTAGTGCAATTTAGGGTTTTGACTGTGCAATTTTGAGCTGAATGCCTTGAAACTTGATATGAGGATACTTGACCATCTTTGTAGGCATATGAGACTTGATTGGGCCTTTGAAAACTTCCTTTTCTTGATCAGAACACAAACCCTAGTTTTGACTATATAGGAGACAGTTGAGCTGCACAACCCTTGGGGAATTTTGTGACTTAGCTTGGCAATTTCTTGGAGAATATGGGAGGGCAAATTTTGGGGTGCAACAGTTGCCCCTGTTCAATCTTCTTAGACCTGAGGATGTAGATTGGCTGGCGCGCCTTTCGTAATCCGAGGGTAGAAGATGATTGGACACTAGAGTGCCCAGAAATTTGCGCTCACATAGTAGCAGTATGAGGGAATGGGCTTATAGATGCCATTTGGTGATTGCTGGATAGGTTGATGGGCTTATAGATGCCATCTGAATGTTGATTGCGGGGGAGATTCCTTAGCGAGAACCTGCATACCTGCGAAAGAACAAATGAATACCTGACACGTTGCAGGGGCTGATTTTGGATGCTTGGTATAGATATGTCCTGACTGGTTACAGGAGCTGAGTCTGGAGCTTCAAACGCTGATGAATGAACCAGGAATGGTTACTGCCTTAGCATGAATGGTAAGAGAACCTTGGGCGACTTTAGCTTCAACAACGCTCGTTGAGAAAAATCTTGGTGGGAAATACCATTTTTGCAATATCGGGAAGAAAACCACAAGCTATTATAATCTGAAAGGGAATCACCTCACTCAACGTCGGAGAGGGAAACATCTAAAAAGGACTTCTGGAAGCAGTATCAGAACGTCACCATATCTGGTTTACATCTGAAACTATATCTGGAAGGAACTCTGGAAGCAGCATCAGAACGTCACCATATCTGGATCATATCTGAAACCATATCGAGAAGGAAATCTGGAAGCAGCATCAGAACGTCACCATCGCTGGGTTTACATCTGAAACTATATCTAGAAGGAATTCTGGAAGCAGTATCAGAACGTCACCATCGCTGGGTTTACATCTGAAACTATATCTAGAAGGAATTCTGGAAGCAGTATCAGAACGTCACCATCGCTGGGTTTACATCTGAAACTATATCTAGAAGGAAATCTGGAAGCAGCATCAGAACGTCACCATCGCTGGGTTTACATCTGAAACTATATCTAGAAGGAAATCTGGAAGCAGCATCAGAACGTCACCATCGCTGGGTTTACATCTGAAACTATATCTAGAAGGAATTCTGGAAGCAGTATCAGGACGTCACCATCGCTGGGTTTACATCTGAAACTATATCTAGAAGGAATTCTGGAAGCAGTATCAGAACGTCACCATATCTGGATCATATCTGAAACTATATCTAGAATGAATTGCGATTAGTTGATAGTAGTCATTTTTGTATTGATCTTTTTCCTGAAAAGGCAAAACATAATTGTATGCAAAATCATGATGCATGAACTGTATGTTTTCAAAATTAATGAGATTCGTGTAGTATGATGCATATGCATGCTATAATGATGTATGTGACGTTTTATGAATGTATGTTTGTCTAAGAAAATAAATCTTTGACGGGTGCCGGGAAGCCGTATCCTGGGCTGATGTTGAAGAATAGTTGCAAGAATTCCAATAGACGAAGATAACTCCGTTGGGGAATAAACTTGGCGAATGGAGGATTCTGCGGGGAGAAAAAGATATTCTAGCGACCATGCTGGGAAGAAATACTCTGTGGGGAGATGCTTTTGCTGAATTGTTGAGGATGACTCGCTGAGGATACCTTGCTGTATTGGAAGTATGAATGGACTTCGCTGGGGTAAGAAGACCTCGTCGAGGACGCTCTTTCCGTGGCTTTTGGCTGAGGATAACCCAGTTATATCCTGTTAAGGAAATAACTCTTTAAATCAAGCCGGACGACGCGTTCGTGCCCTGCGGGGGGATAAGCTTCCAGAATCAACTGGGGATACGCTTACTGCTTGGGGAGATGGATTCCAGCTTTCCTGGGGAAGCTGGGTTGGACTCTCCTGGGGAGGTATTGAACTGTACTGGTTATGTTCTTCAACAGGACCTACCCTGATACCTTGGAGGATAGAACAATCAGACTGCTCAGACCAACCTTTATTGCCCCTGTTTCTTGTGGGGTGCTAATAGTTGTTGGCGGACAAACCTTCTTCAGATAGACAGATGGCAGGACATAGTCGTACGCTTTAATCCCTAACTTTTGCCTGGACCGCCCTTTCGGGTTTTCAGTCCACCGGGATACCCATTATTGCTCAAGCCGCCTTTTCAGGTTTTCGACTTGCCGGGTGTATAGATTTTACATTTCATCCCTTCATTTTGCCCGAACCCTTTTGGTTCGCCGGGAAGCCCTTATTTTTGCCTAGGTATGTCAACCTAGCGGGTCTTTGATTTTGCGTAGTATTTTCCGACTATGTCCATGCTCTTAGAATGCAGGGAAGTGCCCCTGGCTGTTTATGTTGCCCTATTACCAGAAGATGTATGATCATGCAAGATTTGTTATTGAAATGCCCCAAGTGACTCAGGCGGGGATTTGCCCCAGGCTATTTGGCCTTTTGAGAGATTCTCTGGATCTTGATTGGATTGCCCCAGATAATAGACAATGCTCATGTATGCCCCTTGATTGGAGATACTCTTGTTCATTAGACTTTCGTCATGCGAATTTCTATGCTGTTCAAACAAAAAATCATATGCAAACAAAGTTATGTTAGAAATGCAAAGCTTATGTCTGTCTCGAAGATTTTGAAAATGCATTTTTTGTAACATAGTGCGGTGTCAACTCAAGATTTTACAGCAAACCTTCAGGAGTCGGGATACCTTCGTAACAGTATGCTTTCGAACTAACCCATGCTTCAGCTAGGACTTTTAAGGGTTATATCGTGGCCTGGTTCACGGTTTAAGAAACAAAGGATAAAAGCTCAAATTATTTGTACCCACCCGCTCTTCGTGATGTTCTCCAATCCTAAACTCAGTTGATCGTGCGTTAGACCTTGTTTGAGTCTTTGCTCTGATTTTCCGGTGATGGTTCGGATGTTGAACATTTCTTTGAATAGGCAGTCATCTTTGTTTTTTTTTTGTTGAGGGTTTGTGAGACCTCTTTCTTGGTTTTGTTATCCCTTTCTTTTTTTTTTGCCTGAACTGTTTCCTTTTTTGGAGTAACAGTCAGCGGGATGCCCCAGTTTCATAAGTCCCCTTTGTAGGTTTAGACTTTTTGGGCTTTTCATTTATGAATTTTGATGATGACTGCCTGTCCTTTTGATTGTTCTAAACCATCACTGTCTTTGTTCGTTTTGTAAAGATGCACTTGGATCAACTGAGAGAACTACCCTGCCCCAGGTTATGATTAAGGGTTTTGATTTTTGAAAATAAAAACTCCTACTTCTTTGGCTCTGATGGGTTGACGAGGGATTATCATCCTTATAACTCCAGTGTTTAGGGGTTGAAACAATGCCTGTACCTCATCAGCGGGGTTTGTTCAAAAGCATACTGTAATGATCGCGGTATCGTTTTCGTCATCCTCCCTCAAGAGGCTCAGAGTTATTAACCGAGAGTTGACATCAGAAAAAATATGAAAAGAATATAACAAAAATAATTGTATTAATTCCCCAAAGCAGACATATGCGATGCATTGATAGAATAAAAGAGTTTGCTATGACATTAATTGTTTGTATAAGCAAAGAAAAATACAACTCAAAAATTCAAATAAACAAAAGGTCTTCAATGATTGGGCAACGGAGCAGTGATTATGTTCGGAGTCTCAGACACTTCAAACTGAATCTCTCCAGCGTCGATCATATCTTGAATCTTATTCTTGAGAGGCCAGCAGTTGTCTGTAGTATGCCCCGGGCTATCTGAATGATATGCGCACCTATCGTTGGGATGATAGTTGGGTGCAGAAGTGTTCGGATTTCGAAGAGGAGCCCTTAAGGTGATCAACCCTGCCTTCAACATTTGTTGCAGTGCTTGATCCAGCGACATGTTGAGTTTGGTATACTGTCGTTTCTCCTTGCGCTGCTGCCCCTGTCCTTGTTGAGCAGGTCCGGGATTGGAGATTTGGATTGCCCCTGCCTCATGACGGCTCTTTTTACCGTGCACAGCATTAGATTCTTTCTTTCCATGATGAGGCTTTTTATCAGAAGGTGCAGCCTCTTGAATTTTCCCAGACCGGATGCCAGCTTCTATTCGCTCTCCAGTCAAGATAAGATCTGTGAATCCAGCAGACGAGTTCCCGATGAGATGGTTGAAAAATGGCCCAGATAGGGTCCCCAAGAACATATCGACAAGTTCCCGATCAGTCAGAGGTGGTTGTACCCTTCCAGCAAGATCCCTCCATTTCTGCGCATATTCTTTAAAACCTTCACTTGCGCCTAACGACATACCCTGGAGTTGAGTACGCGTGGGGGCAAGGTCGGCATTGTACTGGTACTGCTTATAGAAAGCAGTTGCCAACTCCTCCCAGTTACGAACTTTGGTCCCATCCAGTTGATAGAACCATTCGAGGTGAGTCCCTGAAAGACTTTCCTGGAAGAAGTGGATCCATAAATTCTTGTCCACCGTATATGGCTGAATCTTCCGAACATAGGACCTTAGATGCAGCTTGGGGTAAGACGCCCCGTCATACTTAGTGAAGGATGGTGCTTTGAACTTCCGAGGAATAACCACACCAGTTGACAAACCCAGATCTCCGAAATCCAGCCCAGGTACCTGTTGAACCTCCATAGCCTTCAACCTATCCTCCAACTGTTTGTACTTGTCCTCAGCCGGAGGGTACTGTTCGTCGTCGAAATCTGTCTCGTTGTCGGAGACTACTGGACTGGGAACCTCTCTCTCGTGATGACTGCTTTCCCTCGCAGATGGGGTAGCCCTCTCAGTTTCAATTTGCGGTGTATTCCCAGATCTGCGTCTAGGGCTGAACAAAACAGTCCTCTTCTTTTTCTTGTCCTTCTTCAAAAGCAGGGCTTTCAGGTCTTGTTGCCCCTGGGTCAAATTCAGGATCAGCTCTTGGAACTGGGCGTTCTGAGCCTGGAGGTCCTTGATAGTCTGCTCGGCTGATGATTCAGGATTCATGATGATCGGCTGAAATAAACAGCGACGAAGGGTAAGCAACCTGTCAAAGGGATACCTGCAATGCAATGAGATGTATGATATGCATGCAATGATTTCAAGGAACTCGCGGGGTAAACAGAGAAACTTGTTAGAGTTGGAAGCTGGCAACTTGATTGAAGGAACTTCCTGTTGTAGAGAGCCCTTCTTCAAGGGTCAAAGGCTCACCATATCCAGTGGGTCATAGCCCCTGACAACCTTGGCTAGAGGAAAATAAATCCTCTTTGCCCCTTGCTGGGATAATTGTTCATCATGACCTGCATCACAAGCCCTTGAGATCCTTGAAATGGGTTAGGATGTATGCAATGGTATGATGTCATGCTATGCATGGGGTGATGTAGGTAAACCATGTTATGAGTCCTAATTAAGGACTATAAACAAACCCTGCAAGAAATTCAGTATACTTTGTTATGAGTCCCAATTAAGGGCTATAAACAAAACCTGCAAGAGATCTAGTAAACCCTGTTATGAGTCCCAGTTAAGGACTATAAACAACACCTGCAAGAAATTTGGTAAACCCTGTCATGAGTCCTAGTTAAGGACTATAAACAAGACCTGCAAGAAACTTAGTACCCTATTATGAGTCCCAATTAAGGACTATAAACAAGACCCGCAAGAAACAAGTGTTAGGTAACAAGCACGCAGATAGTCAAGTACGAAGGCACACAAGTCACACAAAAGAGCCCTTAAGGTTTAGGCCAGCATGAGGTCTGGGTAGTACCCTCTTTCAGTTTGTTGGTTAAGACCTGTCCTATCAGAAGTAACCGGGTTCTAGAGGATCCCAATATCACTGACTACCCTCAATTGGTCATAACTCCAGCATCGCAATCTTTTCTTGCGGCCAGAACCATCACGAGAGTTTAGCCTCAATGGGCGTAGCATACTGCTACTGTTTCTATTGGCCAAGTTGGGTCATTTAAGGTTCTAAGGTCTGTTGGTGCTTAATGACTCCTTGGAAGACCCATATTCTCCCCGTTTCAACACGAGGGATATCGGTACAGACCAAAGCGCCACACCAACGTAGCCACTGCTTCACCCATGTCGGTATACGCCGGACAGGTCCCTCACAGCTTATGCTACCTAAACAGGGTGTCCCCAGATCCGGGTTAGGATCTATGTAACTCCGATACAACCCACAATAGTAAAGCAAGCAAAGAAGACAATTGAAAACACAGTGATCTTAACCCTAAGGTATGCCTCACTTTATAAGATATCCCCAGCAGAGTCGCCAGTTCTGTGATCGGTGGATCTGGAACTGACTGTTTAACGCTGGTTCGCGAAATGTCGCGGAAGCAAGAGTCGCCACCGTCTTTTATTTTCTCCATATGGAAAGGACAAAAGCACAGAAAAATTCCTTAAAGAGATTGCTCTCGGTTCGGGAGGTAGGTTATAGAAAGGGAAGGTGTTAGCACCCTTTCTATCCATGGTTATCCATGGGCTCTTAGATACTTGCTCATTGTGTTTTCAAAAATGGTTTGTTTGCTTTTCAATTGGGTTAAAAAAGTTTCTTTGAAAAATTTCAGATCGACTCGTACGTCAGAGTGTTTGAAAAATTTGCTTTGAAAGCTTTTGAAAATGTGTTGGTGAAAAGATTTTTGTTTGTTTTTGAAATTAGAGCAAGTATCCTTGAGAACCTACCTACCCTAAGGAATTCGTCTGTGTAAATGTCCTTTAAAGTAGTGCCATCCCACCATTGAGAGGTAGGTAGCACCACCGTTGGAGGTGTTCGGGTCAATTCGAGTTTAGGGACGTGGTGATCACCAGAGCAATAGGAAGACACCTTAGAAGCTACCCTCATGCCAGGTTCCCGGATCATGAGGACTTACTAAGACATCCTCTACTCGACGATCACCTTTCGAAAGGCAACAGTGAGGCGTACCCTAGGGGTGGTGTGTGCGATTCGTGTGTCGTTTTCATTGATATTTGTCTTGTCATGTTTGTTGTGTTCTACGCTTGATTTTAATTAGGGCCATTCATTCTTGCATGCTTTTTGTTAACAGTTAAAAGTTTGCGGGAAAATAAATCTAAGGCTATTACAAAGGCGCGGGTCCACATCGCCAAAATTAAACCGGACCCGATTTGACGGAAAATAAATAAAGCAAAAGTAAAAGTGCGAGAAATAGAATCGTTACATCGCTTTGGGAGAATTACATAATTATAATAAACGACATGAAATAAACGCGAAGTTAAATGAATTACGAACACGGGCGTTGGACCCTTTTGCAGAAAATTAAAGTTTAATGAAGGATTAAAACTAATATTAAGTGTTTTTGGTATTTTGTGTTTTTTATGATTTAATGGGGAAAGATAATTAATCAAAATTAAATGAAACGTCAAACCCTAATTCTAATGGTTTTTAAGTTTATTGTGAAAAGGTCATATTATCCTAAATTAAACCCTAATTTATTTATGTACAAATTTAACTATAAAAAGTAAATAAATAAATAATTATTACTGTGAAAAAAAAAGGGAAAAAATTAAAAAAAGGGAAAAAAAATTGTTTATTAACCTAATTCTATATTTTTTGCATTTTTGTTAAAAAGAATTAAAATTATAACCTAATTTTATATTTTTTTTACATGTTAATTTATTTATGAAAATAGTTACAATAAAAATATTTATTATTTTTTGGTCTTTTATGATTTTTATAATGTTTTTGTATTTTGTAGAAAAAATAAATTAATTAAATTAAGATAACAAAATAAATGAAATAACAAAAATAAATGTAAGAAGAAAAAGAGGAAAAATGCAAACCAGGGGGGCTTCAGTCCCAATTAGGAGGTGTTGCTTGGAATGGCCTGGCCCATTTAGCTTTGAATCTTATTGACTTTTCTGGATCATGTGCTAACGCGTTGACCATGGTGCATGGTGCTCTTTAATCCTTGCCTTTGATTGGAATCCCCCGGGCGCGTGTACGCTTGGATTTGGTGGACACACGATGCGCTTCAGTGCTTGTGCTGCATGGGAACTGGCATTGAAAAATAATATGAAATATATACAGACCTGGGACTCGAACCCAGGTCTTGGACATTGCAAGCGTTTTCCCCAACCAACCGTGCCAATTAACATATTTAATATATACATAAACAGCAATTAATAAAAAGGGAAAAGTGGGTTAGTTGCACGAAAACGCGCGAAATTCGAATGGACCTATCACCAATTGACACGACGTCTTCGTCTTCGTCGTCCCTGTAAATAAAACCTATAGGCAACGGTTTTCAACGCGTTGCAGAAAGGGGTCTATTGAAAAATAGCGATTAGAGCTATGTGGATCATAAATTCATCGCGAGATATGTTTCTTGTTCGTTGGAACACGCTGATTGCAATGGTCTTAACCTCAACTCCTAATTTTGCTTCATTGTAAAAGCCCTAATTCAGAAAACCTGCAACCCTAAAAATCGCGCATGGTGGAATCATGTATGTACCATAAAAACTCAATTAAATATGTCAGCTAGCTTCGAAATCACATCAGGAATAAGAATTAATCAATGAAATGTCATGAAAATGCATAGAATATAGAATACGATTTTGGAATTTTCATGGAATATCCTCAATTCTGCACACCGATTCCTTGCCTTTGAGTTGTTGTTTTGGATTGGAATACACTCAGAGTTACCCCAGGAAGCTAATGGGATCAAGATTAGGGCTTAAAACCACCTAGAATACTGAATTCAGTTTTGAGTTTTTAGGGAAAATTTTCAATATGCAATAGCTTTTTTTGGCGCAGCTTCGTGTGTCTGGCAATTAGGTTTGTGATCTTGATCATATAGTGAACATATTAGGTCAACAAAACTTGACAAAATCCAAGGCATTCATTGTTTGGATATTTGATTTTGTTAAGAATCTTTTCACATCTTTTTTCATGTTGTTTTTGCACAAATCATATCCCAATGCTCCAAATCTTTCCAAATTGGCTTAGGCACGAATTATTGAGCCTAAAATGTGTGCAAAAAGATTCATTAGGTCAAGCTAGATATTTTCTATATATTTAAATAATTTAAATGAATTAATATTAATATAAATTCAAATAAATACTTAAAAAATGAGAAAATACTTCCCTTTGGGCCTAATGGTCGTGCATAGGCTTGGCATGAAGAAACTTGGAAGAAAAATGGGCCCATTAGCATTTTTGGATCATTTGCATCAATGTTGACTTTTCAAAATTCCCAAACATTTCCCAACTTCCACAAGGCATAACTTGCTCAATTTTTAAGCTTTTCACATGTTCTTGGATATTTTGGAAAGGTCTTTGAGTCCTCTAACCAATGTCTTTGGTCCCATGTCATTTTGATTTACCAATCTCAAGTTATGGCCTTTGACTTAAAGTCCCTTTTTGTTGACTTTTGAAAATGACCTATAATGTTGAAATGGATAACTTTTTGTGAGAGCATTTCTTGTACTTGGAACATGAAGATGAATTGTAGGAAATGTCTTTCTCTTCAAAATGAGCTTTGGATGGAAATTTTCTGATAATCCATGTGAAAGGTATGCCCTGGTCAATTTCAGTTGACTTTTTCAGCTGTCCAAATATAGCAACTTTTGCATCTTTGATGATTTCTGAGCCAAATTTTGAGAATCATGATCAAGCATTGATCAAATGATGTTTGTGGCTTCAAAATGATATGTTGACCAAAAATTTGAACTTTTGACTGTCAAATGACCATTTTGCCCCTACAGTCGACTGTAGTGCAATTTAGGGTTTTGACTGTGCAATTTTGAGCTGAATGCCTTGAAACCTGATATGAGGATACTTGACCATCTTTGTAGGCATATGAGACTTGATTGGGCCTTTGAAAACTTCCTTTTCTTGATCAGAACACAAACCCTAGTTTTGACTATATAGGAGACAGTTGAGCTGCACAACCCTTGGGGAATTTTGTGACTTAGCTTGGCAATTTCTTGGAGAATATGGGAGAGCAAATTTTGGGGTGCAACACAGGGGATCATAAAACTGGGTCACGACACTTATCAGTTGTTGGTCCCATTTTGAAGTGATCAAGCCAAGGAGAGAACCATGCCTCTTGATGAAGGAAGTATTGTTTGGAATCCTATCAACCAATTCCTTGAGCAAAGTAGGTGGTTAAACAAAGTTGAGCCGGATAGTATTCCTATGCACGAGCATCATGATGTCCTACAAAACAGAGCAAAGATGAAACCCTTTTGTCTTTGAAATGGGTCAGCCCTTATACAGGATGTATGCAATGGTATGATGGTATGATGCTATGATGAGGCACACCACAAGTATTCACAAAGGCAAGCATGATAAGGCACACAAGTCACACAAGACAACCCTTAGGGTTTAGGCCAGCATGAAGTTTAGGTATCACCCTCTTTTAGTTTCGTTGGTTAAAACCTATCCTATCAAAAGTAACCGGGTTATAGAGGATCTCAATATCATTGACTACCCTTAATCGGTCATAACTCCAGCATCGCAATCTTTTCTTGCGGCCAGAACCATCGCGAGAGTTTAGCCTCAATGAGTGTAGCATACTGCTACTGTTCTATGGCCAAGTTGGGTCAATTTAAGGTTCTAAGGTCGGTTGGTGTTTAATGACTCCTTAGAAGACCCATATTCTCCTTGTTGCAACACAAGGGATATCGGTACAGACCAAGGTGCCACACCAACATAGCCACTGCTTCACCCATGTCGGTCTACACCGGACAGGTCCCTCACAGATTATGCTACCTAAAAGGGTATTCCCCAGATCCGGGTTAGGATCTATGAAACTCCGATGTAAAGCCCACAAATATAAAAACAAACAAAGCAAAAAATTGAAAAAAAAGGTGATCTAAGCCCTAAGGTTACTCCACTTTTAATGGAATCCCCAGCAGAGTCGCCAGTTCTGTGATACGGTGGGAGAACTGACTTGAGGTTTTGCGTTTTGTGTTCGCAAATGTTTCGGTTGAGCAAGAGTCGCCACCGACTTTTTATTTTATCCTAAGGAAAGGTTAAAAAGCACAGCAAAAACCTTTGAGATGTTTTCTTGGGTTCGGGGAGTAGATTATAGAAAGGGAAGGTATTAGCACCCTTTCTATCCATGTTTATCCATGGGCTCTTAGTTACTTGCTTAGATCACTTGCCTTGCATTTTCAATTGTTTGAAATGGTGCTTTCAATTGTTTGAAATGGTGCTTTGTGTGTGGGTTTGAAAATGTTTTTGAAAAGAGGCCAATGTGGTGGCAACCTTTGTAATGATCCATGTTGGGATGTATACGAAGGTGTATGTCTTTTGAAAAGTTTTCCATGTTTTTGAAAGTTGTTTTGAAAGTGTAGTGAGGTGTGGTTTTGAAAAATAGGCAAGTGTTTTTGTTTTGCAAGTTGGCAAGTAACTAAGAGTTTGTCTACTCTAAATTTCTCAAAGTTCTTTGCTATGTTTTAACCCTTTTAACAATTTTGTTCCACCATTGTATTTGGTGGACAATCTTGTGTTAGGATGTGAACGGGACGGGCGTGGGTCATCGTTTAGACCATGATTGCAATGGTGCCAAGTATCTTTGGGCAATTTTCTTTAAGGGACTTGATCATTTGTTTAGGCAACTTTTGAAAGCGTCATCGAGGGACTATGATCATTTGATTGTTTTGTTTTTTTGCCAAAGATACCTAATGTGATACGGTGGGAGAACTGACTTGAGGTTTGCGTTTGTATTCGCAAATGTTGCGGTTAGCAAGAGTCGCCACCGACTTTTTATTTTATCCTAAGGAAAGGTTAAAAAGCACAGCAAAAACCTTTTGAGATGTTTTCTTGGGTTCGGGGAGTAGATTATAGAAAGGGAAGGTATTAGCACCCTTTCTATCCATGGTTATCCATGGGCTCTTAGTTACTTGCTTAGATCACTTGCCTTTTGTTTTCAATTGTTTTAAATGGTGCTTGAGTGTGTGGGTTTTGAAAATGTTTTGAAAAGAGGCCAATGTGGTGGCAACCTTTGCAATGATCCATGTGGGGATGTATACAAAGATGTATGTCTTTTGAAAAGGTTTTCATTTGTTTTTGAAAGTTGTTTTGAAAGTGTAGTGTTGTGTGGTTTTGAAATTAGGCAAATGTTTTGTTTTGCAAGTTGATTCAAGTAACTAAGAGGTTATCTACTCCTAAATTTCTCAAAAGATGATTGCTATACTTTAACCCTTTTAACAAGTTTGCACCACCATTATATTTGGTGGGCAACCTTGTGTTAGGATGTGAAAGGGACAAGCGCGGGTCATCGTTTAGACCATAATTGTAACGACGTTAAATGTCTTTGGGCAATTTCTCTAAGGGACTTGATCATTTGTTTTGTTTGTTTTGAAAAGTTTTATCGAGGGACTATGATCATTCAAACTGTTTGCTTTGCCCAAAGATGTTCAACATACAATATGGCCCATTTATTTGAAGGCAACAAATGGAATACCCTAGGGGGTGCAAGTGTGATTTGTGTGTTCATTTTCATGCTTGCTTATCTTGTATTAGGTCAAACTATTTTTTTTTAATCGTTTTTCGCATACAAACCCTAATTCTAGCATGTTATTATTAGGAAGCAATAAAGTGCGAAATTAAAATTACTAAGCTATTACACAACCAAATATGGGAAGGGGGGTACAAATGTTCAAATGGGGATATTGACAAGAATTTAAATCTAAATTATTACAACAATTGGATATTTTGCAATGCATAATTAAATGTAAATTAAATAAATATGTGAAATGTAAAAAGAAAGTTTCTATGTGTATGAGAAAATATTATTTATGTAAAAGGAAAAAGAAAATAAAAATGTATTTATTTTTTAGTATTTTGAACTTAGGGTGAAAAACCCTAATTTTTAAATAAAAGGTATTATTATCTAATTTAATTCTACTATTTATTTATTATTTATAAAAAATAAAATAAAATGAAGTGTATTGTGAAAAAGGTATTTTTTGTATCAAATATTAAATAAAATGAAAAAATCAAATATTTTTATATTTTTGTCTTAAATATATTAATAATCATATATATATATTTTATTAAACCCTAGATATGTATTATACAAAAATAAATATTTATTTAATATTTTAATAAAATAAATAAAAGAGTATTTTTTGTGTGAAATATTTTCAGAAAGTAAATAAAAATAAAAAGTGTATTTACATTATTTTTACATTTATTCTAATAATCAAATATATATATATTTATGTACAAACTAAACAAATAAACAAATAAATATGCAATAAATGCAAAAAATAATGAAAAAAATATTTTTAATTTTCTAATGGCATGAGAAAAAATAAATGAAGTCAGCAAAAAAGGAAAAAGTCAAAAATGTCAAAAAATGAGTAAATGGGCTCAGGGGGGTGTAAGCCAAAAAGGATGGTGTGAAAAGAAAGAACAACAACAGCCCAGCCCAATGACACACTGTCTTCAACCTCCAGCTTCAAACTTTGAAAAAACGCGCGCCTCTTGCTTCAATGTCTAACTCCTGATTCCTTGATTTTTTGAACAAACTTCCAACACAAAAGATGTTAAGCATGAAGAGACGGTTCTAACCATATAAAGAACTTGACCTATCTCTCTAAGATGAGGGAGAATTTCTCTCCCCCTCTTTTCTGACCTAATTTTTCTACCATTTTCAGAGCTCAAATTCTCTCTACTCAGATAAAAGAAATGAAAAGTAAAGCTATGTACATGTTCAGGGCTATGAGTAGGACCTTGTTTCTTCACAAACTTAAGACTAAAGATGCCTAATAAGAGAGATACGAATTCAAACTTTTACCTGTGCAGTTGAACTTCTATGTGGAGAATGAGAGACTTTCAGTGCAATGTAATGATTGGAAAAGCTTCATTGAGGTCCAGGGATGCTTTTTCAATGCTTACTTTGTCTTGAACCTTCTTGTATCAAGCTATAGAACTTCACCTGCAAGTCAAAGATGTGAAAATGGTGGAAGTGGTTAGAGCAACTACAGATCGTGCCTTAGCTTCTGGATAGCTTGCATATGTTGTAAGGAAAGTAGAGGAACAGGTTTGGACAGAAATGCTTGAAGGGATTGAGAGATTGCACTCAAACTGCAGGGGCACCCCTGTTTGTGCAGTTTGAGGATGATTCTGAGATGGAGAGGGTTTGAAAGGGAAATGGCTCGTGCAAAAGCTTGAATGTGGTCTATGGAATGTGTTTGATATCTTTTGTGCTGTGTTCCTTTGCTGATATGAGAGATGGCCTATGTTATGGACCTTTCTTTACACTTAAGCTACCAAAAGCAAATTGGTGTTCTAGGTCAGTATAGGACCTCCTAATGTGCTGCATAAGCCTCTCTTGATCAGTGTGTTATGCCCATAATCTTGTGCTAAGCAGATCTTCTATGTACTTGTTTGATTTACCAATTGACATAAAGCAAACTTTTGTAAAAATGGAAAGTTCACTTTATCCAAAAATGGATCAATCTTGTGTATAATGCTTGAATTCATGGAACAACACTTAGACACAAAGAACAAGCATTAAATTAAGGAGTGTAATGTGGTTTAAGGACCTGCAAAGTAGCACAAACTATGCTGAGTTCAAATTTGCCAAGTTTATGAACATGTCTTGATGAAGAACAAAAGTGAATTTTTGCCAACTTGTGAAATTCGAATCTCTCAAGTTATGAGGTTGTTTGATGAGTTTTTGGACATTTTGGAAAGCTTGGAATGTGTACTACAATCCATCTTTGAAATGCAAATCAAAATTCCAATTGGAAGGGTATGAAAAGTGGCCTTGAAGTAGGGTAGAAAACCTTGTCAAAATAGGTCAAATTTCACTAAGTTAAAAGATGGTTTAGTGCCCTTATTCAAAAAATCATAACTTGAGATACAAGCTTCAAATGAGAAAACTTTGTGAATCAAAGTTGTAGATTATGCAACAAGCTACAACTTTCATGTTTTGACTTTTGTTTGAATCCAAATGGATCATGGTGAAAAGATGGGGCAAAGTTGGGAAAAAATTAGGGTTTTTCATAACTTAGAAAAATTCTAAGTTATGAAAAATTCCATTTTCAAACCCTAATTTGCATTTTGTGATTTCTTGGTGAACAAGTTTCATGATTTGGCATGTTTTGATGAAAAATGAATCTTGACTCTTGATTTTGACCAAAAAGTCAAAGTTTGACTTTTCAGTATACAGTCAAAATTGATCAATTGACTGGGAAATTCAACTGTCAATCTTGTGTACTTGGGATCTTTTGAGCTTGATGAACATGTAAAGATAATTCCATGGGGTCCTTGAGTCCATATGTGAGCTTGGTTTGCCATTGGCTAGGTCAAACAGTCAAAAATTGCCTTTGTGCAGTCAAAACCCTAAAAATGACCATTTTGCCCTTTTGGTGATCTGATCAAATTTCTTGGGGAATTGTGATTCAAACTTGATCAAATGGTCCATGTGAGTTCATAATGTTGATGTGGATCAAATTTCATGAGATTTGACTGTCAGTTGGCCACAGTTGACTTTTTCCCCAATACAGCTGATTTCTAGGTCAACTGTCCAATTGACTGGGTAAAACTTGGAATCAAGACTTGAAACTTGGTATAGGTAAACTTGGGAGTCCAACATGAAGCATGAAAGTCATATTAGGCATTTTAGGTCAAAGCATCCTTAGGCAAATACAAACCCTAATTTGAGTCCACAGTGCAAGGAGAAGTCTTGAGCAGAGGAAACCCTAACTGGATCTTGATCCTCAAGGTCTTGTGATGAGAAAATGTTGAGGAAATGGGAGGGCAAATTTTGGGGTACAACAGTTGCCCCTGTTCAATCTTCTTGGACCTGAAGAGTTAGATTGGCAAGTTTGCCTTTCGTGACTCGAGGGTAAAAGGAGATTGGACACTAGAGTGCCCGGAAATTTGCACTCGCATGTCGAAGTATCAGCAATGTGGTGTCGGGAATGGGCTTATAGATGCCATTTGGAAGTGTGGTTGATAGGGAGATGGGCTTATAGTTGCCATCTGGAGATGTGACAGAACTTTGTCGGGAATGGGCTTATAGATGCCATTTGGAAGTGTTGATCGCATAAGAGGTTCCTTAGCGAGAACTTGTGTATTTAGGAAAGACAGATGTTTTCCTGGCTTGTTACAGGTGTTTGATCTTCAGTCTCCTTATGCAGATATGCCCTGGCTAGATACAGGTATCGAATCTACAATCGGTTACTCACAGATGTGCCCTGGCTAGATACAGGAGTCGAATCTGGAAATAGTCGTCAATAGATATGCCCTGGCTGGATACAGGAGTCGAATCTTTGAACTCTGCAGACGTGCCCTGGCTAGATACAGGAATCGAGTCTGGAAATGTGGTCAACAGATATGCCCTGGCCGGATACAGGAATCGAATCTGGAACTGTTGTAGTTGATAGATGTGTCCTGGCCGGATACAGGAGTCGAATCTTTGAACTCTTCAGACGTGCCCTGGCTAGATACAGGAATCGAGTCTGGAAACTGATCACTCTCAGATGTGCCCTGGCTAGATACAGGTATCGAATCTGGAATTGTGACAGTTGAAGGTAGTCGTTTTTGAGATTGTCTTTTTCCTGAAAAGGCAAAGACGTAAGCTGTATGCAATGTCATGATGTATGATATGCAGGATGTCATGATGTTCAACATTTGATGTTGTATGTGTTTCATCATGTATGTAAGCAAGATGTATGAAAATGTGAAATGTTTATGAGTGTAATTTCATCTTAGGAAAATAAATCCTTGACGAATGGCCGGGAAGCTGCTTTGTGGAAGAGATACTTGGCCGAAGCTCTGATGAGAGGCCTGCTGAGGACTTTAACGATGGATTCCGCTGAGGATAATGATGATAAACTCCGCTGGGGAACCCCAAAGATAAACTCTGCTTGGGAATACCAAAGATAGACTTCGCTGGGGATTGAAGGAACTTTTGCCGAGAACGGTCTTCCGTGGCTTTTAGCTGAGGATAACCCAGTTATAAGTCCTTGTGAGGAAATAACTCTAAATAAAACTTGGGCGAGACGTTCGTACTTCGCCGGGGATAAGCTCGCAGAATCTACTGGGGATGAGCTTTTAAGACCTGCCGGGGAAGGTTGTGCCTTTTTCAGGATCGACGGGGAATCGACTCCTGCTTGGGGAAAGTGCTGCTGAACCTTGTTTTACTCCGCGGGGAGCTAAGATGATTTGGCCACATTTTCAGTTGAACCTACCTTGGTGCCTTGGTGGACAAAACAACTAGACCGCATTAGACAACTCCACATTGCCCCTGTCTTTGATGTCACTTGTAATTAATCTCTTTTTTCATATGCAAACATTTATGAATCAGCAATTTAATGTCAAATGCATATATCAAAAATGAACATTGGACGTTCTTCGCAAGACAAAACAGAAAAAGAAAAACAATGGCAATTTGTATGGACAAGTGAATTTGTATTGATTTAAACTTTGCCTGTGAATAGGCGTTTTTTGTACAAGAGGCTGACATCCTAGTAAGAGGACATCGCCAAAAGTATAGAATTTACAATTTGAAAAAGAAAACAAAACAGCTATGTGAACAATCCCACTGGGTTCCAACTCTGCTATTGCCTTTATGTCTTCGAATGTCTCATCGCTTTGCTGCTTAGTTGAAGATGAAGCTGATTGGTCAACGCTGAAATCTGGAGCCAGATAGTTGGTACCGAATTCCGGACGCGAAGTGATCCCATGAGACATAGTGTTACGCTTTTATCCCTAACTTTTGCCTGGACCGCCCTTTCGGGTTTTCGGTCCACCGGGATACCCATTTTTGCCCAAGCCGCCCTTTCAGGTTTTCGACTTGCCGGGTGTACAGATTTTTTTCATTTCATCCCTTATTTTGCCCGAACTCTTTTGGTTCGCCGGGAAGCCCTTATTTTTGCCTAGGTATGTCAACCTAGCGGGTCTTTTATTTATGCGTAGTATTTTTTCACTATGTCTGCATTGGCGGGGTGAGGAAGGTCGTCACCGTCCATGGTGGTTAGGATCATGGCTCCTCCTGAGAACACACGCTTAACCACAAATGGCCCTTCGTAAGTAGGGGTCCATTTGCCCCGGGGATCACTTTGAGGAAGGATGATGCGTTTGATTACCAGGTCCCCAACTTGATACTCTTGCGGTCTGACTTTCTTGTTAAATGCCCTGATCATCCGTTTCTGATACGTTTGACCGTGACAGATAGCAGTGAGCCTCTTTTCGTCAATCAGATTTAGTTGATCAAGTCGAGTCTGGATCCAATCATCTTCATTCAAGTCTGCATCCTTCATTATCCGAAGAGAGGGTATCTGGATTTCAATCGGCAAGACTGCCTCCATGCCGTAGACCAAGGAGAAAGGAGTTGCCCCGGTTGATGTCCTTGCTGAGGTGCGGTACCCATGAAGAGCGAACGGTAACATTTCGTGCCAATCTTTATAGGTCACTGTCATCTTCTGCACAATTTTCTTGATATTTTTATTGGCTGCCTCTACAGCCCCATTCATCTTCGGCCGATAGGGGGAAGAATTGTGGTGCTGTATCTTGAATTGTTCACAGAGTTCAGTGATCATTTTGTTATTGAGATTGGTACCGTTGTCCGTAATGATTCTTTCCGGGACACCGTACCGACATATCAGATTATGCCGGATGAAACGCGCCACGACGCTCTTGGTTACCGTGGCATATGAAGCTGCCTCAACCCATTTCGTGAAGTAATCGATTGCCACCAAGATGAAGCGGTGCCCATTGGATGCCGTCGGTCGGATCTCACCGATCATATCGATGCCCCACATTGCGAAAGGCCAAGGTGCCGTTAGGACATTCAAAGGAACTGGAGGGATATGCACCTTGTCAGCATAGATCTGGCACTTATGACAATTCCGGGAGTGTTGGTAACAATCGGCTTCCATCGTGGACCAGAAATATCCTGCCCGAAGGATTTTCTTAGCCATGGTGTGTCCACTGGAATGGGTTCCAAATGTTCCTTCATGCAGTTCCATCATAATTTTCTCTGCTTCAGCCTTATCCACACAACGTAACAGAGTTGAATCATGATTCCGTTTGTAGAGAACGCCGTTGCTGAGGAAGAATTTTGCAGCAAACCTCCTCATGAACTTCTTGTCGTTGACAGATGCACCTTCAGGGTATTCCTGAGCTTCCAAGTACCTCTTCACCTCGTGATACCATGGTTTTTCAGTCACCTTCTCGGCCTCGAGCTCGCAGCAGTATGCCGGTTCATCCAACTTCCAGATTATGATTTGGGGAGCCTCATTGTCCCATTTAACTTTGAACATCGAAGACATCGTGGCTAGTGCGTCCGCTAGCTGATTCTCTTCTCTGGGGAAATGCTCAAAAGTTATCTCTTCAAAGTGAGGGAGCAAGGTCGACACATACTCCTTGTAAGGAATGAGATTCGGGTGTTTCGTATCCCACTCGCCTTTGATCTGATTGATCACGAGAGCGGAATCTCCGAAGACACTTAGAAACTTGATCCTCAAATCGATCGCAGCTTGTAAACCCATGATACATGCCTCATATTCTGCCATGTTGTTGGTGCAGCTGAAACATAATCGGGCGGTGAGTGGAGTATGAGTCCCCTTGGGAGATATGATTACAGCGCCGACGCCGTTACCCAAAGCATTGGAGGCTCCGTCAAAATGCATAGACCATCGGGATCCTTCCTCAGGTCCTTCATCCGGTCCAGGTACTTCACAGTCAGTTACCACCATGATGTCTTCGTCCGGAAAATCAAAGTTCAATGATTGATAATCGTCCACAGGTTGGTGTGCCAAATGATCAGCCAGTACACTTCCCTTAATTGCTTTCTGAGTTGTATACTGGATATCATATTCTGTTAAGATCATTTGCCATCTCGCTATTCTCCCAGACAGAGCGGGCTTTTCAAATATGTACTTGATGGGATCCATCTTTGAAATCAATAAAGTAGTGTGAGTCAGCATATACTGTCTCAGCCGGCGAGCAGCCCATACAAGAGCGCAGCAAGTTTTCTCAAGCAGTGAGTAACGAGACTCACAGTCGGTAAACTTTTTGCTCAAGTAATAAATAGCGTGCTCTTTTCGGCCAGACTCGTCATGCTGCCCCAGCACACACCCCATTGAATTATCAAGCACTGTCAAGTAAAGTATCAGAGGTCTTCCTTCCACCGGTGGCATAAGAATGGGTGGCTCTTGGAGATATTCCTTTATTCTTTCAAAGGCGGCCTGACATTCATCATTCCAGCGTACCACTTGATCTTTCTTCAGTAATTTGAAGATTGGCTCACAAGTAGCAGTCAGATGTGAGATGAATCGGGCAATGTAATTTAGTCGTCCTAGGAAACCTCTGACTTCTTTCTCTATTTTTGGGGTCGGCATCTCTTGAATAGCTTTAACCTTGGCAGGGTCCACCTGGATACCTTTATCACTTACAATGAAACCTAGCAATTTTCCGGACCTCACCCCGAAGGTGCATTTGTTGGGATTCAATCTCAGCTTGTACAACTTGAGTCGGTCAAACAACTTCCTCAGATGATCAAGGTGTTCCTCCTCAGTTTGAGACCTTGCAATCATGTCATCAACGTATACTTCAATCTCATGATGGATCATATCATGAAATAAAGCAACCATGGCACGCTGATAGGTTGCCCCAGCATTTTTCAATCCGAATGGCATGACCTTATAACAGAAGGTCCCCCACTGAGTTACAAATGTAGTCTTCTCCATATCTTCAGGAGCCATCTTGATCTGATTATACCCTGAGAAGCCATCCATGAAGGAGAACACCTTGTGTTGAGCTGTATTATCAACAAGGACATCGATGTGAGGTAGGGGGAAATCATCCTTGGGGCTGGCCCTGTTCAGATCCCTGTAGTCGACACACATTCTGACTTTACCGTCCTTCTTCGGCACTGGCACAACATTGGCAACCCACTGAGGGTAAGAAGTTACTGCAAGGAAACCCGCATCAAACTGTTTCATCACCTCAGCTTTAATCTTCTCAGACATCTCTGGACGCATTCGTCGAACTTTTTGCTTTATTGGAGGGCAATCTTTCTTGGTTGGCAGATGGTGAACTACAATGTCGGCATCCAAACCAGGCATATCTTCATAAGACCAGGCAAAGATCTCCATGTAGTCCTGTAGCATCTGGATCAATCGTTGCTTCACGCTGAGCTCTAGATTGGCACCAATCTTGACCTCTTTCCTATCTGTCTCAGTACCCAAGTTAATTGTCTCCACAGGCTCTTCATGTGGTTGAATAGCCCTCTCTTCCTGTAGTAGCAGTCTTGCGAGTTCACCAGGCACTTCGCAATCATCTTCACCTTCGTCTTCGGCCAAGTTGATCGGATTTTCGAAGTCATAACTGGCGGTAGCAGAGCTGTTGCCAGTGAGATCCAGAGTGGATTGAAACCTGTATAAGTGAGTGTGTGTAAATATAGCTGTTTTGCAATATGTATAACACAGAAAGAAAAGGAGCACAAGATTTGAAATGCAACAAACGTCCAATGTTTTGATTGATGATATATGAAAATGTCATACAAAAAGCCCTCACAAATGGAGCTACGATGTCCCGGGCAGGACACCGAGCCAACAGAGTTTTAACATATTGTTTGTTACAAATTTGGAAATCAAAAGAAATCAATTACTGCGTGACAAATGTGATAGGGGTAAAATCCTTTGCTGTCCAGTTGCTTGGTCCGTCGCTGGCAGTCGGGTAGATCCAACTATCGAACTCAACTTCCTCCACATCTTCCTCAATAGCGTTCACCCTTGATCTGGAAATAAACACCGGAGCCTTTCCAATCTTCTCTTTGCGCACCGCCTTCTGAGCCTCTGCAGTAAAGCCTAGCCCAAACTTGTCGTTCTTCTGAGTGAAATCAGGAAGCTGACCCCAGTGTGCACCATTGCCTTTCTGAACCACAGCCCGGGCATCCCTTAGGGAAACCATCTTCAAGGAATCATTATCTTCGGCCATCGTCTCCGCAGCTGCTGAAACTGGATGTACCTCCTCGAAATGTTGGAAGGGGGTTTCAATGAACTCCCCGTCCATCTCGATGTACCTGAAGGAATTCAAATGGCTCACCATATACTCCTCTTCTCCTCGCACAGTGACGATCTTCCCTCTGACGGGATACTTCAGCTTTTGGTGCAAGGTGGAGGTCACTGCCCCAGCTTTATGGATCCAAGGTCGACCCAACAGACAGGAGTACGATGGACGTATATCCATCACGTAAAAGGTAGAGTCAAACACTTGAGAGCCCACACGAATAGGGATGTTAACCTCTCCATGAACCATCCTCTTGGAACCGTCAAAGGCTCTGACGATGATATTGCTGGGTTTCAACTCCAGGCCTTCATAATCCAGACGATCCAAAGCCTTTTTCGGAAGAACATTCAAAGAAGAACCAGTGTCCACCAATACATGTGCCAGAGTAGTGCCCCTGCATTCAATAGAGACATGCAGGGCATCATTGTGGTTTCTCCCTTTTGCGGTTAGGTCAGCATCTGAAAAGCCCAAGCTGTTGTCCGCCGTCAGATTTGCTATGCAGTCAGTGAACTGAACTGCAGACGTCTCCTGCGGCACATGGGCCGTCTTGAGAAATGAGATTAATGCCTTAGCGTGGGCCTCGGAACATAGCAATAGGGAGAGCAGGGAGATCTTGGAGGGTGTATGCCCTAACTGCTCAACAACATTAAAATCACTTTTCTTTATTATTTTCAGAATCTCCTCCATTTCTTGTCGGGAGGCCTCAGCATTTACGGGTATTGGTGCCTCCATCCGGGCAGGCTCTTCTTCAATCTCTTTGCCCCGAGCATTTGATGACTCGGCAGCAGGGGACACAATTTGATCAGCAACAGGACTTGGTAAACTTGCAGGTTTTATGAGGAGGGGTTTTCGAATAGCGGGCGGCGCAATGTCAGGCGAGAAGAGCCTGCCACTGCGGGTGACTTTAGCTGGACCGGTGATATCGCAGATACTGGCACTAGCATCAAATTCTTGCTTGATTCCATTTACATATATGTCTGCCCCATAATGCCAGGGGACAGCTTTATCAGACACGTAGGAGAGGGGTCCTGGAACAGTAATGATCACAGGCGCAACTGTCAAGATTTGAATAGGCTTCTTTGGGGGAGCCTTGATTGGATTTTTGAAGATGGTAATCACGGACACTTCTTTCATCGGAACCAATTGAACAGCAGTCTTTTTGAATAGAATCTCCTTGCTATCCATTAGGCCTTGGATGCCTAACCTTAGCAAGGGACAATCAGATAGGGAAATAGCACAGAATGGGCAACCTTCGCCGCAACCCGGAAATAAATCGGCCCGCAGTAGGTTCTTCTTAACAGTCTTCAAAGGGGTAACAACTTCATCTACCGAAACAGCGTACACTTCTTCCTCAATGGCATTTACCCTATGCTGGGGCATAGGAGCCGTTACAACATTCGGTCTTTCCGGCGCTTCAAACTGAATTTCTTTTGCGTCAATTAGATCTTGCACTTTGTTTCTCAAGGCCCAACAATCATCAGTAGTGTGCCCGGGACTATCAGAATGATAAGCACACCGGGCATTCGGGTTGTATTTAGGGGACGCAGTGTTGACGACCTTAGGAGCTTCTTTGAGGGTCACCAGGTTGGTGGATAACAGTTGGGGTAAAATTTGAGATAATGTCATACTCAATCGGGTATACTGCCTCTTGGGCCTTTCACTTCTTTGTTGATTGTACTGCTGAGGAGCAGCAACAGGTTTAGAGATGACCAAAGCATTGACGGCTTGGTGACTTTCGGGCTTGACTTGTCTTCTAGGGCCATAGACGGCGCTTGCTTCTTTCTTAAATGGCCTCTTCTCAGCACTTGTAGAGGCGGCCTTTTGTATCTTGCCTGACCTGATGCCAGCTTCAATTCTCTCTCCCGTTAATATCAAATCTGTGAACCCAGCGGAGGAGTTACCAACCAAATGATTGAAAAACGGACCAGACAACGTTCCCAGAAACATATCAACCAGCTCTCGATCAGTTAATGGAGGCTGCACCCTGCCAGCCAAATCTCTCCATTTTTGAGCGTACTCTTTGAACCCTTCACCCGTTCCCAGAGACATACCCTGAAGTTGGGTACGCGTAGGAGCGAGATCAGAATTGTATTGGTATTGTCTGTAAAATGCAGTTGCCAAATCTTCCCAGTGTCGGATGCTAGCTCCGTCCAATTGGTAGAACCATTCAAGTTGTGACCCCGAGAGGCTATCTTGGAAGAAGTGAATCCAGAGGTTCTTATCCGCCGTGTAAGGTTGGATTTTCCTTACATACGACCTCAGATGCAGCTTTGGGCAGGAGACCCCATCATACTTGGCGAAGGCAGGCGCCTTAAACTTATGTGGAATTACTACTCCAGAAGATAATCCCAAATCTCCGAAATCCAGTCTCGGCATGTTCTGAATTTCCATAGCGCTCAAGCGGTCCTCCAATTGTTTGTATCTGTCAGCAGCAGGTGGGTATTGTTCATCGTTATAGTCCGTCTCGTTGTCGGAGACTGCGGGACTAGGAGCTCCTCCCCCTTGGGGACTGTTTTTCTCAGCAGAAGAAGTGGTTGGATCAGCTTCATTGTGGAGTGTGTTCCCAAATCTGCATCCGGTGTTGAACATCGCCGTCCTCTTTTTCTTCTTCTTCTTCAGGAGTAGAGTCTTCAACTCTTGCTGACCCTGGGCTAGGCTTAGGACCATCTCTTGAAACTGTGCACTTTGGGCCTGAAGGGCCTTGATTGCTTGCTCACTGGATGATTCCGGATTCATGATGAATGTGCAAACAAACAGCGAAGAAGATTAAGCAACCTGTGAAATAGGGTACCTGCTATGCATATGGTGTAATGGAATGCGTATGTTTTATGTTTTCAAAGACAAATAAGATTCAACTTTGTAGAGAAAAAAAAAAGGGAAACACACTTCATTAGATTAAAATTTTTCAATTGTTCAACAATTTGCCCTTAGGCATTACAGGAATGAAAAATACGGAAAAGGAAATAAAACTACAAAAGGAAATAATCAAAGCTCGTCAATGCTCCCATGGCCTCCTCCTCTCAGTGCTGATGTAGTTGTTCAGGACACGTTCTTCCTCCAATTGCTTAGTCAGCCTTTGGACCTTCCTTTCCTGCTCGTTGAACTTCTCCCGATAGAAATCCCGTTCTTCCTTTAGCTGTGCCCAAGATCTCTTCATGGTGTCAAAATCAGTAGGTATATGAGGAGGGAGGACAGTTGGAGGAACCCCATCTTCATCGGGAGATTCAAGGATGATTGGTCTGACAGCTTCGTACGGCATACCTAACTTCTGAGCACGGATGCGGACCCATTTGCAATAGGGCTCCAATGGTAAAGAAGTCTTTGGTCCTAACTCATGTGGGTCAGCTTTGTGGATTCTGTCCCAAGCTCTAATGAATCCCTGGCGTAGTTTGTCACTGCCTGCCTGAAACTCAAAATGGAAGTGAGGAACCAGCATTTCATGAGGCCCATCTCCTCTGGCTCTTCCAAACTGACGGAGAGCTAAACACGGATTGTAAGAGATTCCTCCTTGGATACCAATCAACGGGACATTAGGGTATTCTCCGCAACGGTCGATGACAGCTACCTCATCCAAACCTCTGAGAGTCCAAGTGATATCCTTATCTGTGAGAGACATTAACCTCCGAGCCCAACCTTTTCCTTCTTCATTCTTCAGCACGAACTTAGGAAGGTGCGAAATAAACCACCTTACTAGCAAAGGAGCACAACACCACGGAGTCCCCCGTTTTCGAGCAGTACGAGCATAGAGTTGTTGTAGAATATCACCCAAAAGAGTGGGTACCGGATTCCGAGACATGAAGATCCTTATGACATGGATACTGATGAAGGTGTCAGGGTTGGGAAACAATACCAGACCATAGATCAAAAGAGCCAGAATATCCTCATATGCTTTGAAGTCCAAGTCATTCCAGAAATCATTAGCCTTGCCAACCAGAAATTTGACCAAAAAGCCCTTGACCCCATTTCTAGTTTCCCAGTTGGACAATATCTCTTCTTTGGTCAAGGGGAGAATTGCAGCAATCTCTTCAGGCCTAGGAGTCTTTTCCAAACCAGTGAAAGGAGTTTGTCCCAAGACAGGAATCCCAAGCAAGTAAGATAATTCTTCCAGGGTAGGAACCAGCTGGAAGTCTTGAAAGGTGAAACAGTGATGCAGAGGGTCATAAAACTGGGTCAGAACACTTATCAATTGTTGGTCCCATTTTGCAGTGATCAAGCCAAGGAGAGAACCATGTCTGTTGATGAAGGAGGTAGTGTTTGGAATTCTTTCAACCAGATCTTTGAGTAAAACTGGTGGTTGAACAAAGTTGAGCCGGACAGTATTTCTACGCACGGGCATCATGATGTCCTACAAAACAGAGCAAAGATGAAACCTTTTTGTCTTTGAAATGGGTTAGCCTTTTATGCATGCAATGGTATGATGGCATGATGCTATGATGAAGCACATCACAAGTATTCACATAGGCAAATAAAGCACACAAGTCACACAAGACACCCTTAGGTTTCAGGCCAGCATGAGTTTCAGGTATTACCCTCTTTTGGTTTTGTTGGTTAAAACCTGTCCTATCAAAAGTAACCGGGTTCTAGAGGATCTCAAATCATTGGCTACCCTCAATCGGTCATAACTCCAGCATCGCAATCTTTTCTCGCGGCCAGAACCATCTCGAGAGTTTAGCCTCAATGAGTGTAGCATACTGCTACTGTCCTAATAGCCAAGTTGGTCAATTTAGGGTTCTAAGGTTGGTTGGTGTTTAATGACTCCTTAGAAGACCTATATTCTCCCCGTTACAACACAAGGGATATAGGTACAGACTAAGATGCCACACCAACGTAGCCACTGCTTCACCCATGTCGGTCTACGCCGGACAGGTCCCTCACAGATTATGCTACCTAAAAAAGGGTATTTCCCAGATCCGGGTTAGGATCTATGAACTCCGATGCAAAGCCCACAAATATAAAAGCAAACAAAGAAAGCAATTGAAAACAAAAGTGATCTAAGCCCTAAGGTTACTCCACTTTAAAATTGTCCCCAGCAGAGTCGCCAGTTCTGTGATACGGTGGGAGAACTGACTTGAGGTTTGCGTTTGTATTCGCAAATGTTGCGGTTAGCAAGAGTCGCCACCGACTTTTTATTTTATCCTAAGGAAAGGTTAAAAAGCACAGCAAAAACCTTTTGAGATGTTTTCTTGGGTTCGGGGAGTAGATTATAGAAAGGGAAGGTATTAGCACCCTTTCTATCCATGGTTATCCATGGGCTCTTAGTTACTTGCTTAGATCACTTGCCTTTTGTTTTCAATTGTTTTAAATGGTGCTTGAGTGTGTGGGTTTTGAAAATGTTTTGAAAAGAGGCCAATGTGGTGGCAACCTTTGCAATGATCCATGTGGGGATGTATACAAAGATGTATGTCTTTTGAAAAGGTTTTCATTTGTTTTTGAAAGTTGTTTTGAAAGTGTAGTGTTGTGTGGTTTTGAAATTAGGCAAATGTTTTGTTTTGCAAGTTGATTCAAGTAACTAAGAGGTTATCTACTCCTAAATTTCTCAAAAGATGATTGCTATACTTTAACCCTTTTAACAAGTTTGCACCACCATTATATTTGGTGGGCAACCTTGTGTTAGGATGTGAAAGGGACAGGCGCGGGTCATCGTTTAGACCATAATTGTAACGACGTTAAATGTCTTTGGGAAATTTCTCTAAGGGACTTGATCATTTGTTTTGTTTGTTTTGAAAAGTTTTATCGAGGGACTATGATCATTCAAACTGTTTGCTTTGCCCAAAGATGTTCAACATACAATATGGCCCATTTATTTGAAGGCAACAAGTGGAATACCCTAGGGGGTGCAAGTGTGATTTGTGTGTTCATTTTCATGCTTGCTTATCTTGTATTAGGTCAAACTATTTTTTTTTTTTATCGTTTTTCGCATACAAACCCTAATTCTAGCATGTTATTATTAGGAAGCAATAAAGTGCGAAATTAAAATTACTAAGCTATTACACAACCAAATATGGGAAGGGGGGTACAAATGTTCAAATGGGGATATTGACAAGAATTTAAATCTAAATTATTACAACAATTGGATATTTTGCAATGCATAATTAAATGTAAATTAAATAAATATGTGAAATGTAAAAAGAAAGTTTCTATGTGTATGAGAAAATATTATTTATGTAAAAGGAAAAAGAAAATAAAAATGTATTTATTTTTTAGTATTTTGAACTTAGGGTGAAAAACCCTAATTTTTAAATAAAAGGTATTATTATCTAATTTAATTCTACTATTTATTTATTATTTATAAAAAATAAAATAAAATGAAGTGTATTGTGAAAAAGGTATTTTTTGTATCAAATATTAAATAAAATGAAAAAATCAAATATTTTTATATTTTTGTCTTAAATATATTAATAATCATATATATATATTTTATTAAACCCTAGATATGTATTATACAAAAATAAATATTTATTTAATATTTTAATAAAATAAATAAAAGAGTATTTTTTGTGTGAAATATTTTCAGAAAGTAAATAAAAATAAAAAGTGTATTTACATTATTTTTACATTTATTCTAATAATCAAATATATATATATTTATGTACAAACTAAACAAATAAACAAATAAATATGCAATAAATGCAAAAAATAATGAAAAAAATATTTTTAATTTTCTAATGGCATGAGAAAAAATAAATGAAGTCAGCAAAAAAGGAAAAAGTCAAAAATGTCAAAAAATGAGTAAATGGGCTCAGGGGGGTGTAAGCCAAAAAGGATGGTGTGAAAAGAAAGAACAACAACAGCCCAGCCCAATGACACACTGTCTTCAACCTCCAGCTTCAAACTTTGAAAAAACGCGCGCCTCTTGCTTCAATGTCTAACTCCTGATTCCTTGATTTTTTGAACAAACTTCCAACACAAAAGATGTTAAGCATGAAGAGACGGTTCTAACCATATAAAGAACTTGACCTATCTCTCTAAGATGAGGGAGAATTTCTCTCCCCCTCTTTTCTGACCTAATTTTTCTACCATTTTCAGAGCTCAAATTCTCTCTACTCAGATAAAAGAAATGAAAAGTAAAGCTATGTACATGTTCAGGGCTATGAGTAGGACCTTGTTTCTTCACAAACTTAAGACTAAAGATGCCTAATAAGAGAGATACGAATTCAAACTTTTACCTGTGCAGTTGAACTTCTATGTGGAGAATGAGAGACTTTCAGTGCAATGTAATGATTGGAAAAGCTTCCTTGAGGTCCAGGGATGCTTTTTCAATGCTTACTTTGTCTTGAACCTTCTTGTATCAAGCTATAGAACTTCACCTGCAAGTCAAAGATGTGAAAATGGTGGAAGTGGTTAGAGCAACTACAGATCGTGCCTTAGCTTCTGGATAGCTTGCATATGTTGTAAGGAAAGTAGAGGAACAGGTTTGGACAGAAATGCTTGAAGGGATTGAGAGATTGCACTCAAACTGCAGGGGCACCCCTGTTTGTGCAGTTTGAGGATGATTCTGAGATGGAGAGGGTTTGAAAGGGAAATGGCTCGTGCAAAAGCTTGAATGTGGTCTATGGAATGTGTTTGATATCTTTTGTGCTGTGTTCCTTTGCTGATATGAGAGATGGCCTATGTTATGGACCTTTCTTTACACTTAAGCTACCAAAAGCAAATTGGTGTTCTAGGTCAGTATAGGACCTCCTAATGTGCTGCATAAGCCTCTCTTGATCAGTGTGTTATGCCCATAATCTTGTGCTAAGCAGATCTTCTATGTACTTGTTTGATTTACCAATTGACATAAAGCAAACTTTTGTAAAAATGGAAAGTTCACTTTATCCAAAAATGGATCAATCTTGTGTATAATGCTTGAATTCATGGAACAACACTTAGACACAAAGAACAAGCATTAAATTAAGGAGTGTAATGTGGTTTAAGGACCTGCAAAGTAGCACAAACTATGCTGAGTTCAAATTTGCCAAGTTTATGAACATGTCTTGATGAAGAACAAAAGTGAATTTTTGCCAACTTGTGAAATTCGAATCTCTCAAGTTATGAGGTTGTTTGATGAGTTTTTGGACATTTTGGAAAGCTTGGAATGTGTACTACAATCCATCTTTGAAATGAAAATCAAAATTCCAATTGGAAGGGTATGAAAAGTGGCCTTGAAGTAGGGTAGAAAACCTTGTCAAAATAGGTCAAATTTCACTAAGTTAAAAGATGGTTTAGTGCCCTTATTCAAAAAATCATAACTTGAGATACAAGCTTCAAATGAGAAAACTTTGTGAATCAAAGTTGTATATTATGCAACAAGCTACAACTTTCATGTTTTGACTTTTGTTTGAATCCAAATGGATCATGGTGAAAAGATGGGGCAAAGTTGGGAAAAAATTAGGGTTTTTCATAACTTAGAAAAATTCTAAGTTATGAAAAATTCCATTTTCAAACCCTAATTTGCATTTTGTGATTTCTTGGTGAACAAGTTTCATGATTTGGCATGTTTTGATGAAAAATGAATCTTGACTCTTGATTTTGACCAAAAAGTCAAAGTTTGACTTTTCAGTATACAGTCAAAATTGATCAATTGACTAGGAAATTCAACTGTCAATCTTGTGTACTTGGGATCTTTTGAGCTTGATGAACATGTCAAGATAATTCCATGGGGTCCTTGAGTCCATATGTGAGCTTGGTTTGCCATTGGCTAGGTCAAACAGTCAAAAATTGCCTTTGTGCAGTCAAAACCCTAAAAATGACCATTTTGCCCTTTTGGTGATCTGATCAAATTTCTTGGGGAATTGTGATTCAAACTTGATCAAATGGTCCATGTGAGTTCATAATGTTGATGTGGATCAAATTTCATGAGATTTGACTGTCAGTTGGCCACAGTTGTCTTTTCCCCAATACAGCTGATTTCTAGGTCAACTGTCCAATTGACTGGGTAAAACTTGGAATCAAGACTTGAAACTTGGTATAGGTAAACTTGGGAGTCCAACATGAAGCATGAAAGTCATCTTAGGCATTTTAGGTCAAAGCATCCTTAGGCAAATACAAACCCTAATTTGAGTCCACAGTGCAAGGAGAAGTCTTGAGCAGAGGAAACCCTAACTGGATCTTGATCCTCAAGGTCTTGTGATGAGAAAATGTTGAGGAAATGGGAGGGCAAATTTTGGGGTACAACACCTAACATGCAATATGGCCCATTATTGAAGGCAACAAGTGGAATAACCCTAGGGGGTGCAAGTGTGATTAGTGTTGTCCATTTTCATGCTTGTTTATCTTGAAATTAGGTCAAACTATTTGTTGTTTTTGATTTGCATACAAAACCCTAAGTCTATCATGGTATAATTAGAAAACTTTTAAATGTGGAATTTGAAGGTCCTAAATTATTACACAATGATCATGGGAATGGGGGTACAAATGTTCAAATGGGGATGAGACTTCATAGGAGGATAGTGTCCAATATTTACAACCAAATCGAATTGCGCAAATGTAAATATAAAGATGTATAAGAATAAAGCAATATGTATGTGAAGGTATTTTTTGTGTAAGTGTATATTTTATTCACAAATAAAATAAAAATAATTAAAAGAAAGTTCATTTTTGAATATTTTCATGTTTAGGGCAAAAACCCTAATTTTTGCTAAATAAAAGGTATTATATTTATTATGTATTATATACCATATTTACTAATTATATACAAAAAATAAATAAAAGAGAAGTATATTTGTCACAAAGGTAATTTTAATGTTAAATATTAATAAAAATAAAAATGTATTATTTTTGTGTTTTTAACCTAAATATACTAATAAATATATAAGTATTTATATTATTTATTAAATATATTAAATATGTACAAAAATTAAGTATTTAATGTTTACAAAAAAAAGTATATTTTTTATAAAAAGGTTTTCAAAAAGATAAAATAAAATGAAATCAGAAAATAAATATATTTGTATTCTTTTTAGTTATTTTAAATAAAAGTATATTTATGTTTATTTATGTACAAAAAGCTAAATGAAACAAAATAAATATAAAAAAATGCAAAAAATGTGAGAAAAATATTTTTTAATATTTTTTATGCTTTGGCAAAAATAAATAAATCAGAAACAAAAATCAAAAGTCAAAAATAATGAAAATAAAATGCAATGGGCCAAGGGGGTGCAAATGTAAAAACATGGTGCAAAAAGGAAAAAGAGTTAGGCCCAGCCCAAGAAGACTTTGTCTTCAACCTCTGAACAAAAAAAACAGAGCAACGCGTGCTTCCTGCTATCTCATGATTCCTGGACTTTTAGCACAAACTTATAACATGAAAAGTGTCAAGCATCAAGCCACGATTCCGTACATACCAAAAACTTGATCTAACTCTCAGAAATGAGAGAGAATTTCTCCATCCCTAATTCTTAACCTAAGTTTTTGTCAATGTTCAGGTCTTAAATTCTCTCAGCATATGCAATATAAATGGAAAGTGAGGATATGTATAGCTTCAGGGCCATGAGTAGTGCATTTTTCATTCATAAACTTAAAGCTAACTCTTCCTAGATTGAGAGATAGAAGTCCATGAACTTACCTGTTCAGCTTGGATCGTATCTGGCAATGGAGGCACTTTCAAGGCAAGGTGAGGATTGGTACAGCTTGCTTAAAGTCCAGGGATGTTATTCCAACCTTTAGCTTGCTTTAAAACCAAGTGAATCAAGCTATGGCAATCAACCTGCAAAACAGAAAAAGTGAAAATGGTGAAGTTGGTTAGAGGTGTTACAGGTCGTGTCCAATGCTTGGGATAGCTTGTATATGTGGTATGGAGTGTGTATGAACTGGTTTTAGCAACAATGCACGAGTGGATTGAGTTATGGAAGTCCAACTGCAGAGGTGACTGTTTTCTGCAGTAGGATGGTGTTTTGATGAATGATGAGGTTTGGAAGGTGTTTTGGTCGTGCCTTAGCTCAGTTATGTTGTTTGGAATATGTCTAACAAGTTTGTCTAAGCTAGTTCTTGCAGCAATGAGAGTTGGATATCAATATGCCAAGTTTCTTCTAACTTAAGTCAAAAATGCCAAGTCTTGTTACAAGCTTCTCTAGGCCCCTCAAATGTGCTGCAAAGCTTTGTCTTGATCAGTGGGATATGTCCAATAGCTTGTGTCTAGAAGATATGCATTGTACCTCTTGATTTGCAAATTTGACATAAAGCCATACTTTTCAAAAATGGATAAAGTGCTTTTTTCTAATTAAGGACTAATCTTTCATGTAATGACCAACCTCATAGAACAACATCTTGGCACAAAGGATTAGCATTAAATTATTGAGTGTGGATGAGATAAAAGGCCTGTAATCTAGCTTAGAGCATGCTGAGTTAAAAAATGCAAAGTTATGGACATGGAAATGGTTCATGAACAAAGTGAATTTTGCCCATATTGCCAAATTCGATTCTCCCTAACCACAAGGTTGTTTGATGAGTTCTTGGACATTTTGGAAAGCTTGGAATGTGTACTACAATCCATCTTTGTAATGAAAATTGAAATTCCAAGTGGAAGCATGTGAAAAGTGGCCATGAAGTTAGGCAAAAATCCTGCCTAGAATAGGTCAAAAATTTTCTAAGTTAAGAATGTTTTGCACCCTTGTTCCAAAAATCATAACTTGAGCTACAAGCTTCTTTTGAGGAAACTTTGTGAATCAAAGTTGTAGATTTTGCAATGGACTATAACTTTCATGTTTTGAGTTTTCCTTGAATCCAAATGTATCTTAATGAAAAAATGGGACAAAGTTAGGAAAAAATTTGGGGTTTTCATAACTTAGAAAAATTCTAAGTTATGAAAATTCTTCATTTTAAACCCTAATTTGCAATTCTTGATTTCTTGATGAACAAGTTTCAAATTTTGACATGTCTTGATGAAAAATGAATCTTGACACTTGATTTTGACCAAAAAGTCAAAGTTTGACTTTTCAGTATACAGTCAAAAATTGATCAATTGACTGGAAAATTCATCTGTCAATCTTGTGCATTTGGGATCTTTTGAACTTGTTGAACATGTCAAGACAATTCCAAGGGGTCCTTGAGTCCATATGTTAGCTTGGTTTGCCATTGGCTAGGTCAAACAGTCAAAAATTGCCTTTGTGCAGTCAAAACCCTAAAAATGACCATTTTTCCCTCTTGGTGATCTGATCAAATTTCTTGTGGAATTGTGATCCAAACTTGATCAAATGGTCCATGTGAGTTCATAATGTTGACGTGGGTCAAATTTCATGAGGTTTGACTGTCAATTGACCACAGTTGACTTTTTCCTTAATACAGTTGATTTCTAGGTCAACTGTCCAATTGACTGGGCAAAGATTGGAATCAAGGCTGGAAATTTGGTATGGATAAACTTGGGAGTCCAATATGAAGCATGAAAGTCATCTTAGGCATTTTAGGTCAAAACATCTTTTTGCAAACTCAAACCCTAATTTGGGTCAACAGTGCAAGGAGAAGTCTTGAGCAGAGGAAACCCTAGCTGGATCTTGAGCTCCAAGGGTCTTGTGGTGAGAAAATATTGAGGAAATGGGAGGGCAAATTTTGGGGTACAACAGCTGTCATAGGTCTACCTATGAAAGCGTTTATCTCCAAAAAGCGCTTTCATAGGGTGTTTTTTTTTAGAGGTATAATTTATATAATTCATATACCTGCATTGTTTGCAGCATATTATTTATATAAACCAGTTACCATAACCTATAATTCATAAACAGCGGTAATGCATTGTAATCCAAAATATATATACACCATTTTTGTACCTCAAATTATATATAAACCATTGTTATCAGCATTGTAACTCAAAATCAGTCTTACAAAATCAACCCTAACAACAACTAAACCAGTCCTTATATGATTCTCTGCTCAATAAAATATTGACACAACTCCTCTTTGGTTTCTTCCAACTGAAGTTTCGTGTAATATGCACATTTGTACTCATCGAAGTACTACATAACAAAACATAATATGCATGATTTAGTTAAAAGTAAAAAATTATATGAAATATCCGAGAAATAATAAAACAAATCCTAAGTTATAAATCCATACCGTGACTGGAATCTCTATTTGATTTAGTTGAATGATTTCTTTGATAAACCGCATAACGAAGTATCCGCAATCTATACCGTTTTGCTGTTGAGGACACTGCATAGAAAAACAAATAAGAATATATAGTTGTATTGTTTTATCAAATAGCGTAAATATTATAAGCAAAATAGTGGAAATTAATATACCTGCACTTTGATCCAATTAATGTTGTTTGATTTAGACCGTCGTACCTGAGCTTCTCTTTGACACCGGAATACTTGTATCGCTCTAACAAAATAAAAATATATATTTAGAACAATGTCACATAAATAATTAAATACATAAATACACACAAATATTTAGAATAATCTCACTTACGTATCAATCATTAACTTCATATCCGGATAATTTGTCCAATCACCGTCAACCGAATTCAGATAATAGACCACTTCTTTTATAGGATCGATAGCAACCAACAACCAGTGACGTCTATAAATTTAAACAACAGTTTAGAAGAAATTTTTCTACGCAAAAATTACAAATATTAAAATGAACTTAGAATGAAAATCTAACCCTGTAGGAATAGTATTATACGCCCGAATATATAGACTTTCTGTACTGCCAGTTGCCATGAATCTTTCTACTAAGTGCTCTCTTACTGATTCCGGTTCCCTACCAATTGTCGCTCCGCTGACACGGGAGGAAGACACGAAATGGAATCTGTTTGACAATTGATTCTCGCGCATCAATTTGTCATATAACAGCCTTAAATAAAAACATAATTAATATTAGACTATATTCATTGAAATGTTTAAAAAAAGATTTCAGCTAATTACATAATATAAAGATGGGGTTACCGGATGTATGCGTGCATAATACTGACGCCCAATTCTTTATGACGGAAAATCTGTTCCACGTCCTCATGTCCAATTATTTCGGTGCAAGGAAAACCAAAGATACCTTGATCCATATCCATTTGACGAATACCACCATCCATCAAATCTGTTGTTCCCACTATTGTTTCAAGACATTGCCGGTATTGAGGGGAAAATCTAGTAGGCACCCTTTTCTTGGGTGGTACGCCAATGATTTTCTGGCTCACTTGTTGTGACCCATGAAAAGGTACCTAAAAATCATATAAACTCAGTTAAATTATAAAATTATGCAGTTTTTGATTCGGATCATATAATTAACACTTTAAACGTACCTCTTTTGGTGATACGTCAGACTCGTCGTGTCGCAAAATCCCTTTACCCTTAGATGCGGGTGTTGTAGGAGTCTATAATTACCGTGGAAATAACTGAGGTCAGAACTGACAATTGAAGACTTAAAGATTCATAATTGTTTTCAACATACATGATCATCTATGAAAATGAGGTCCGATGGCCATGCAACAAAAGATCCTATTGCATCTCGCAGCAATATGGTCTCAGCAACAATGTCAGGTACCGGAAGCAACGCATCCATATCTAAAGCAATGTCAACCGATACTTTCATGTGTCCATCCGGAAGCGGTCTATTATGAAGTAAATCTCCCGAAGTGTTATGGACTTTTCCCTTGCCAACTAGTCGATAAGTCGGCGACGATAGGTATAGCTGGCAAGATGAAATGCCCTAAACCAATAATAACCGTTAGAAGTGACTAAAAATATTCTATAATAATAACGGATATATATTGAAAATTACCTCGGGAAATTTATGCTGACAGTTGATACTAGCTTTGTCACTAGTTTCTTTCAATTGTGAACTGCTCTTTTCTGCCATATATCTCTCTTTATCCTTCTGTAATTCACGGACTTGAACTTGTAAATCCTGCAATGTTTGCATCACTTCTGCATTGCTAGGATTTCTTCTCCTTGGATGCTTATACAAAGAGGTTGGAGTCACACCATGACCTTTACCCCTTACCCGACCCGGATACTCAGCAATATTTAGTGTTCGACTAAGTACGCTCCTGGTATCCTGATGATCCTCACCTAGGGATACCGATTGCGACAAGGTCTCCTGTAATTCATTTACATATAAAAAATTATTAGTGGAGATATAAAATTATTTAAATATTAATAAACATTAATTGATTTAAATAAAGACACAATCTTATACTTACACATTCATCATACACATGTTGAATATCGGGATTAACAGCTTGATCCTTGCCCACACGGGCTTCCTTCCACAACAAATGTGCCGGTAGTGATGTTGCGTCACTTTTCGTCTCTTCTAACTACGCAATGACAGAAGTCTTAAGATCATCAACTATAACACATTGAGAGAAATAATAAGACCGTAGAGTTTATATTTACTTAGAATTTTTTCCTCTAAGCGAGCATATCCCAAACGCCCTTTTTTGTATGGATATGCGGGTTTTGACGCTCTCTCGCGATTGATAGCACTCACTTTCTTGAAATTCCCGTCTCTTCTTTGGCCTACAAAACCAACCCATTCTTCAGGTGTAATGAAGTTCTCATATTTCTTTGGATGTTCCGGATCCTCTTCAAGAAAATTTCCTTCATCATCTTTAATATGCTTGTTTGTTAAAAATGTTCTCCACCCTCTGTGTCTTTTTCCAGCCAAACCCATTATATACTTTTTACGGGTATCTTCAATGTTAAAAGACCTCTACAAAAAATCATACGCATAAAGTGTGTTAGTAAAAGAAATTTAAACACATATTATCGTCAAGATAAAGCAAATAACAAAAACCATATATGTACCTTTATCTCAGTCCAAAATTTCTCCTTAGCCTCATCCAACTCTCCTCTTTTCCATCTAGGAGTGGTGATCGGAATGTGTATACAAACAAGCGTACCATTGTAGCTTGTCAACTTTGCAGCATTAGACCCAATTAATTGGTCATTATCATTCCAATCTACATTATATGTTACTCCTCTATCTCTATCACGGATGATTCCCCTCATAATAGTTATACCTCGTGTAATATCTTTTTCTGAAGTCTTTTCTGAAGTATTTTCTGGAGTATTTTCAGGAGCATTTTCAGGAGCATTTGCATCTTTTGAGTTTTCTTGATTACTAGCCATTTGACCTGTAATAATGAAAAAAAATAAAAATGAAATGACAACTAAAAATGAAATGGCAAATAAAAATGAAATGACAAATATAAAAATGAAATGACAAATAAAAATGAAATGGCAAATTAAAATGAAATGACAAATATAAAAATGAAATGACAAATAAAAATGAAGTGACAAATAAAAATGAAATGACAAATTAAATTTTATTGGATGATATAGGCTATAATTATATATACTATTACCCTTTTCACTAAGGTCTCTTTCTTTTCTTGGTAGGAATGTGTTCTACTCGTCTCTTAACAACACGGACAGTTGGATTGATCCAAATACCCTCAATATGATCGTTTCTAATACATGATTCATTATCATTTTGATCAGTTATGGTTAAAGATTCAATGGCAACACCAATATCACTTTGATCTCCAATGCTTTCATCAATTACTTTGTTAGATAATAGCACTATAGACCATTTCGTACTTGTCGGATTATTGACATAGAACACTTGTTTAGCTTGAGAGGCTAGAATGAAAGGCTCATCTTTGTACCCCACCCTATTAAGATCCACTTGTAAAAAACCTGACTTATCCATTCGTATGCCATTATTATTTTCAACCCACTTGCAACCAAACATAGGAATCTGAAACTTCTCGTAATCAAACATCCAAATGCACTCGATAACCCCAAAATATGACAGGTTTGCAAATTTTGGGTTTAAGTCCTTCACACTTGATATATGCATTGCTTCAGCGATCAAGGTGACACCACTATTTTGCATAGTACTTTTGTCATCCTGTTCTTTGGTATAAAATGTGTATCCATTAATTGCATATGCGCTATAAGAAAACACAACTAAACTTGGACCGTATGCTAAACATCTCAATCTTTCTGTTACTGAAGCATGATCTGAACGATACTTCGAATAAATATGTTCCTTAAACCATGGTATGAAACTTCGATTATGCTCTCGTACAATCCAATTCTCATTTCTATTCGGATTTAAACCTCGAAGAACACCCTTGTGAATTTCAACATACGGCTCAACTTCAAGCTCATTATGCAGAACATACAAATGCACTTGATCCCGTTCGACCATTGATATTGTCACAACTTTATTTCCAATTAGCTTCTTACCTTCTTTTTTTTTCAACAACATGAGATTTGGGGAGTCCAATTGATTGAACATTCGACATATATTCAGTATAAAACTCAACCGCTTCTTCAACAATATATCGTTCAGCAATACAACCCTCTGGTCGACTTCGGTTTTTCACATACCCTTTTAATATTTTCATATAACATTCAGTAGGGTACATCCATCTCATATAAGCTGGTCCGCACAGTTGTGTCTCTTTGACAAGATGAACGACAAGATGAACCATTATGTTAAAAAACGAGGGAGGGAAATACATTTCAAGATCACACAAAGTAACAACTATTTCTTTTTGCAATGTTGGTAAGATCTCAGGATCGATCACCTTGCTGCAAATTGACTTGAAGAAAAAACACAGTTTAGTTATTGCGCTTATTACTTTTTCTGGAAGAATAGAACGTATACCTATCGGTAGAAAATGTTCCATTATAAAATGGAAATCATGCGTCTTTAAACTCTTTAACTTGAGGTCTTGCATAGACACAAGTCTTCTAATATCTGATGAGTAGTCTTCTGGAACTTTAACCTCACTTAGGAACTTACACAATATTTTTTTCTCCTTTCTGGATAGAGTGTAAACATCAGGTGGTAGATATGTTCGTGTTCCTTTTTTCACGGGTCCCAATTCAGTTCTTATTCCCATCTCTACCATGTCCTCCCTTGCTTTAAGACCATCCTTAGACTTCCCTTTTATATTGAGTAACGTACCAATAACACTGTCAAATACATTTTTTTCAATATGCATAACATCAAGAAAATGTCTTATGTACAAAGATTTCCAATATGGCAATTCAAAAAAAATCGACCTCTTCTTCCACCCACCTGTAACAACTTTATGTGCAAAAGGATTGCCAAACTGAATACTCACATCTTTCACCTTTTCAAATAATTTATCACCTGTCAATCCAGGCGGAGCTCTACGTTGTTCGGTATCTCTGTTGAACGCTTTTCTCCATCCACAATATTGATGTTTAGAATTTAAGAATCTACGATGACCGAGAAAGACATTCTTCTGACAAAGTTTCAATCGCATCGTATTGGTTCCATCTTCACAGATAGGACACGCTTTTTCACCTTTAATGCTATACCCGGATAGATTTTCGTAGGCTGGAAAATCGTTAATTGTTCCAAACAACATCGCCCTCAAGTTGAAACTTTCTTTCCTATACCCATCATAAACCTCCACACCGTTCTCCCAAAAAATCTTCAAATCTTCGATTAAAGGTTCCAAATATACGTCTATGTCATTTCCTGGTTGTTTAGGCCCAGAAATTAACATAGATAACATCATGTACTTACGCTTCATACATAGCCACGGAGGTAGGTTATAAATCATAAGAATTACAGGCCATGTGCTATGCGAGATACTTTGAATACCGTGTGGGTTCATTCCATCAGTAGACAATGCCAAGTGAAGGTTTCTTGTGTATTTTCCAAATTCAGGATAATCATTATCAATTTTCATCCACTGTGGTGAATCTGCCGGATGTCGAAACTTTCCATCAACAATTCTTTCATCTGCATGCCAAGTTAAGTGTCTTGAATCGGTTTCACTACGATACATCCGTCTAAATCTCGGAATTATAGGAAAATACCATAAGACTTTTGCCGGAGACAACTTTTTCTTATATCGAGGGGCACCGCATTTAGGACACTTATTTAACGATGCATACTCGTTTCGAAACAAAACGCAATCTTTTGGACAGGCATGTATCTTGTCATAGCTCATGCCAATAGAGTACAACATATTTTTGGCCTCATACGTTCGATTGGGGAGAACATTATCCTCTGGTAGCATATCTTTCATAAGGGCTAATAACTCTGTGAAACTTTTATCCGACCATCCATTTCCCGCCTTTAAGTTGTACAACTTTAATACCGCAGACAATCTTGTGAATTTTGTACAACCATTATACAACGGTTTCTCTGCATCGCTTACCAACCTCTCGAATATTTTGGGACAATCATTAAGATCTTCTTCAAGCGCTTCTACAATCTCTTCAACTCGATCATAATCGTATGTATCTGTGCCATTGTCGTTTGAAGCATAGGTCCTATTATCCCCCGATTCATCATTCCCGTCACTTTTCTCACCATGCATATTCCAACATGTATAACTTCTATCAATTCCATACCGTATTAAATGCGATGCCAACTGAACCGCGTCAACCTGATTCCCATAACAGCAACACAAACAAGGACATGTCATTCGACCGGGGTCTTCGGCGTGCGCAACAGCAAACTTAACGAATTCCGATACCCCGTTCTCGTACTCTTTCGACCGGGGTCTTCGGCGTGCTACAAGTAATGATGAAAATAGGGGAAATGTACATTTGCATGGATGCTTCCTTCATTCTCGTAAAGTCTTTTGACTTCTAAACATATATAGCGAGGCTAAATATTTTGGTTTACAATAGTGCATATAGTACATATTTAACTCATATGTCTGTTATATGTGAAAACTTAGAGATGACATTTACATTGTGTTGTATGAGAGAAAAAATCGTACACACACTCTACAAAACTAAATTATAGAGTAAGCTATGGAGCAGGAAATGAATGGTATTTACTATCAAAACTAAACTATAGAGTAAGCTATGGAGCAGGAAATGAATGGTATTCACCTTGCATTTCTCCTGTGGAGGTTCTGATGAAAGAGTACTGATGAACGGAGGCGGAGGTCCTGATGAAGAAGAACGGAAACTGCCCCGGTGGTCCTGAACAAGAAGACGGCGGCAGAGGTCCTGATGACGAATAGAAAAGTGGCAAGTGGTGATCGTGACGAAAATATCCTCGTAGATGCTAACGGCGGCAGAGCTCTGGTTTAGGGCTTTGATGATTTCGTGAAGAACAATAGAAAAGTGATGATACGAATTTTTGATTTTTATTATAAAACTACCTACGAAAGCGCTTTTAAAAGCGCTTTCTAAAGGTCACCTATAACAGCGCTTTTTAATGTAAAAGTGCTTTCGTAGCATATCCTATAGCAGCGCTTTTAAAAGCGCTTTCTAAAGGCCAGCTTTAGCAGCGCTTTGTAAAAGCGCTTTCTAAGGCTAACCTTTAGCAGCACTTTTGAAAAGCGCTTTCTTAAGGTACCCTCTGAAAGGCACCCTTTAGCAGCGCTTCTCAAAAAGCGCTTTCTAAGGGTGACCTTTAGCAGCGCTTTTGAAAAGCGCTTTCTTAAGGCACCCTTTGAAAGCGCTTTTTTAAGCGAATTTTTTTTTAAACCTACAGCAGCGCTTTTTCCTAAAAGCGCTTTCGTATGTGTGCTGCTAAAACTTATTTTTGGCGTAGTGCCTCCAGGTTGAAGGAAAAAAGTGATTCCAAACTAGTCGGCAATCAAGTCGTTAGGGAGCACCGGGAAAAAGAACCACATATCATAAGATATCACCATAAAATACAAAATTTATAAACACACTTTAAATCTTTTGAAGTAAAGCACACCCATAGGGAACAAAATTTCAAATCAAACCTTCTATCCAAACTCGTAAGCTCCAAGGTAGCAGGGTACAATTAGACGATAATACAAGAGACTCTCACTGTCCCAAGTATTGAGGCGGATGAGATATGTACTCTAGAAGTCGACCTTGAGTGAACTTGGATGTCACCCATACTGTGATATATGTAGGAGGATGAACTCCCTTAACATGAAGGGGAGGCGACGAAGGTCCAAAATCAATCCACAAAATATGCTCTCTTGGAGGAAAAACTCTATAAGTTGGGAAAAGCCTCTCCAATGCTACAATGCCTAGGGGAGCATGAAACAACCTTAGTCCTTGTTGAATTTCATAAAAGAGCATACAATAGACACATTGGCAATAAGGCTCTCACCCATAAACTACTTAGGGCAAGTTACTATTGGCCTATCTTGTTAAAGATATTATGGCGTTTGTTAAGAAATATGACCAATGTTGGAGGAACGTTGACCTACATCATGCCCTAGCTAAGCTTCTCTACTCTATGACTTTTCCTTGGCCTTTTTACCGATGGGGAGTGGATATTATGGGGTCATTCCTTTGGTGTTAGGGTAGCTAAAACTCATAACCATAGGGGGTCGACTAATTCACAAAGTGTATGGAAGCGGAGGTCGTCACCAAGATTATGATAAAAAGAGTTCGTTGTTTATTATGGAAGAAAATCATGTGCAGATTCGGGTTTCCATACTTCATCATCTCCGAAAACATAACACAATTTGACAGCACCATGGTCTTGACTTTTCTCGCGAATGTGGTGTACAAATAAAGTTCCTCTTTTTCGTCCATCCCCAATCCAATTCACAAGAAGAGTCAGCGAACAAGGTAATCCTAAAAGGGATAAGAAAGAAGCTAGACAATGTTAAAGGTTTATGGGCTGAATTACTCCATGAATTATTATGGCCATACCATATCACTCTTAACTCAATAGCCAAAGAGACCCTATTTACCATGGTATATAAGGAAGACACTAGCTTTCCCATTGAGATCATCACACCCTTATGTTGTTGTTCTCAGTTCAATCAGGAGCTAAAGTGTGTTGCAGATTTGATCGATGAAGTAAGAGACGTCACCCACCTACAAGATTTTTCCACCAAGAAAAGAAAGGCTAGAAGATACAACTCTAAGGTAATGGCAATAAAAATTTAGGAGGGAGACTTCATGTTAATACATGTGGTTTTTCCTACATAGCATGGAAAATTACAACCCAACTCAGAAGGACCATACTGCAAATTTAACAAGATGCCACATGGAGCATATAAGCTACAAGAATTGAATCGAGACTCGTTCCTAGGACTTGGAACTCCATGCATTAAAAATATTATTACAATCAAGTTACTGATGAATTTTTAGAGGAAGCACGTCGCCTACATATGTACGAACTTTTTAACATTTATGACCAATGAGAATGTTTTGGTTTTTACTATGATGTACACTAGACTTCCACACGAATATCATTTCCGCTTCTTAAGGTGACACAAATATGTTAGACTTCCAATAGAAGATCCTTTTCTCCCCTCAAGTTAATGAAAATACGATGGACTTCCACAAGAAGATCCTTTATGCCCCCTTAAGACAATACAAATATACTATACATTAACCAGAAGATCCTTGTCGCCTCTCAAGGTAATACGAACATGTTGTATTTCTACAGGAAGATCTTTGTCATCCCTATGGATAATACGGATGGGCTACACATTGGGGGATACCTAATCTAACACCTCACAACTACTACAAATAATACATTTTATGACGAAGATTTCACCTGAGCAAAAAAAAGAAGGTATAATGCCAAGGTGCGCCACATATTCCCTTGGTTTTTAATATAACCGAGGGAAAAACAATTCAGGACACCCTTTAAAGCCCAACTATTATAGTTTATGTTTTTACTTTTTTAATAGTGTAAAGAAAATGATATGTCCCTTCGGTTCCTTAATAGCCGACAAATAAAGTAATCAACCTTTACTATATGAGCACTTGTTAAATAGATTTTACCCCAAACTTGCATGCATCATTCTTTGGGATAGATTGCAAGACAGAAAAAATATTCGATGTTTTGTGTTCTTCTACCGTGAACAAAACATTTTTTGACCTTGTAATATATCTCACATAATGGTGTTGATATTGTTGTATTTTTGGAATAACGCTCAGTTAAAGAAGGTTGGAAAAGTTCTCTATGGTAGATTGCAAGTGCAGAAAATAATTTTTGCTTCAAGTTAAATAAATAAGGGAGTTTAACCTTTGAAAAGATTGGAAGTTAGATGCATACAAGATATGTAACAAAATTTGGAATTATAATGACGATGATGAATCAAGATTTGTTTAATATTTTGTGTAAACAATGTATAAAAAAGGTTATTTACCTCAGTTTTATATCATATTTCACCTCGATTTTTTTTACTATAACTGAGGTATAAAATAATCAGATTTTATTATAAAAACAATCATTAAACAAATTTTTCCCTAATACTAACATATATGTAGCCGCCCCAAAGAGCGGAAATATTTATCACCGTCCAATTCATAAGTTGCTACTGCAAAAATTCTTTTGAGATGGATTGCAAGTGGAGAAAAGAAAAATTCTTATTGTTGGAACAAATAACATATCATAAGTTTGATAAGTTATGGAGTTTTTTTTTTTTGGGGGGGGGGGGGGGGGGGGGGGGGGGGAGGCAAAGGGTATGCAACTAAATATAGAAATGAGGGGTATGTACATTTTACCTCGGTTTTTGTCTTAACCGAGGGGATAGCTAAAGCGTTTATTTTTAGGATATTCACTATTCTTAAATAAATCTTTGTCATTCATTTAATGAGTATCAACGCTGAAGATTCTACCATTAGTGATCCGCATGAAACCTAAAAGACATCCATTATAAAATTATGTTAAATGTTAACATTTCTAACTTAAATGAAACATGAAGCTTCTGAAACCTAAAGATGTTTGGAAAAGTTCTCTATGATGGATTGTAAGAGCAGAAAATTATTTGGGTTTAAAGTTTGTTTTCTTAAATATTTATTTCAGCATAAAATCATATATTTGAATATTGATTTTAATTATCTTACCTTTTTGTTTTACACCAAAAACAAATGTGGGTAAAATTCATAGAGAATAATCTTGCACCCAACATTTGATCTTCCCCGAGATTTTCAATAATTCGAAGATCAAAAATCTAGATCTTTAAGGAATTTGATTTTATGTGTAAACAATATAATATTTTGGGTGAACAATATTATTTGTAAACAAATTAATATATTAATATTTTGGGTAAAAAATGTAATGAGTTTAAAAATAAATATATTAATCTTACCCCTCGGTTTTATTGATAAACTGTGAGGTAAGATACACTAGTTTTAAAAATAATAAAAGTGTGGCTACTGGGGTTCGAACCCATGCGCATATAACTTTACCCCTCGATTATTAAAACACCGAGGTGTAAAGTGGCAACTTTTCATGACGTCCTTCGTTATCTCTCTTCGTTATTCAAGGTTAAATGTATTTCGCGTTCGAGGTTTAATGTGTTTTTCGTAGTAGTGCACCTAAGGGACTTATAATTTCATTAAACATGCTCAACATATAATCTCCCATAAAGGACTTAGAGTCCCATCAAACAAACTCATCTAAACACCTAACCTGAGGGACTTGAAGTCTCCTCAAATAAGATCCAACCTAAAGTCTCACCCGAGGGACTGAGCCAAGTATGGCCAAAGAGACTTAACTTAAAAGTTTCGCCTGAGGGTTTGGACAAAAGTTTTTCCTGAGAAGTTCAACACCTCGCTTGAGGGTTTAGACAAAAGTCTCACATGAGAGACTCAATGTCTCTCCTGAGGGACTTAGAGTCTCATCAAACAGGCTCATCTATACACCTCTCTAGAGGGACTTGAAGTCTCTTCAGATAGTATTCCGTCTAAAATCTCGCCCAAGGAACTCAACTGAAGTATGGCACTAGAGACTTAACTTAAAAGTCTTTCCTGAGGGTCTGGACTGAAGTCTCTCCTATGAGAACTATTCTAACTACAGTATAGTGGCAAGAGAAAAAGAAAGGAAGATTTTTTAAGGGATATTTTATCGTCTCCACGGGGATCAATGTGAGGGAAAGAATGTCATTCAACGATTTAAGCGTTTCTGAGCTTGGGTTAAAATGATTTAAGGTAAAACGTATGAACGGAAAATAAATTCATTCTTAAGAGAGGAGAAACTTATCAAGCATGAATTTAAACTACTCACCACAAAATTAAACTTATCGATCAATTATAATCAATCTACAATACTCGTCAAACTCATCCTGTATCTTTCACATCAGTGTCCATTTTTGAAACACCTATGAGATTCAACACAACAAAGGTTATGTCTAATGCAAAGTTGTAATAACAACCATATTACTCTTGTCGGCGGTGTTTTGCACAACTCAAAGAACATAGAGGAATTCAGCTTTGATACCCATAGTGATTATTAGCTCTAAATCTATCTCTAGAATCTAGAAACTAATAGATATTCATCCCTAATCATAATTTTTGAGGTATATGTCTATAACAACACAAATCCAAACATAAATGCAAAAAGATCAAGGAAGACATCAAGATTGATTTGTAAAGCATATTTTATACAACACCATGATCAACAAATATACATAGGTTCAGAGTAAGCATACAAACATAACCCAACAAATAGAGAAATGCATAGAGAAGAATGAAGAAAAACTAAACATCTCACATGTTGTCAACTCTGATTGATGAGAAATTTAACTCTGGATCATCCATATGCAAGCTCCATTGTTGTTTTCTAGCTCTCTCTATCAAAGAATGAATGGTGATGAATTGGGATAAAAAAGTACCCAAAACATACACTAAAACTATGAAAGAATATATTTATACAAAATTTAAAACAATAGACCCCGCTAAGCAAACTGCCTCTTATTTTACATGTTAAACCGCCTAAACCCTGCTAAGCCGGCTTAGCCAGCTTAACAAGCTTAGTAAAATAACCCCTGCCTCAAAAAAACTTCTTGTAGCGGGCTTAGCGGGCTTTACAAAACTTTTATTCTGAAAACGCATATTTGAAGATGTGCCTTCGACACTTTATTTCTCAATGCTCTAAACATGCACCAATACCAACAAAAGAGAAGAAGATCTATCAAATGATACACTAATTACACAAAAACTCAATTATATACAATATGTACAAATATATATATAATATGTACAAATTCACACAAAAGTTAAGGTAAAAGAGTCTATAAGTGCCACTATATACAAAAAATAACAACAAATTGGCACTTATCAAACTCTCCCCAACTTAAACTTGTCTGTCCTCAAACAAGAATAAATCAACCTAAAGAAACAAAAGAAATTACCAATAATCATGAATCAACAAGTTTTGAAAAACAAAAACAAATGTATGGTTCAAGAAGTAACAATGTACATGCAAAAGAATGCTTACCACTACACTACAATGATAACATAAAAATGAAACAAATCCTAAGTACAAAAATCATACCTTACTTTCCTAAATAAGACAAGCTCAACCATGAATCGCACCTTGAAAAAATTCATCGAGGGATGAAAAACACACAAACATGAGGGACTTGACACTCATCCAACAGTCTTGCAAACAAAAGACTAAATTATGCATTCATCCAAAAACTCATATTGAAAACATAAAAGCAAGAATCACAAGGGCTTTTCAAGGTAGTAATGTGGCTTGGCTAACAAGGAAGGGTCAATTTCTAAAGGTAATTGAAATAAAAACTTTCATATTCCTAAGGGAGTGATCAATTCACAAAGGTTCAAGCACCAAACTTTCAATCACACTTCTTTGTCTTTCCCAATTTATCACACCAATCACATAAATTATTTAACACAATTATTTGATACTACTATTTTTTTATTTTTCAAAGATTTTTCATTTATTTATTTATTTTTCTTTTCTTTTTCAGAATTTTTTCTTTTCTTTTTCTTAACCTCATAGCAACCAACAAATAAGCAAGTAATCATTTTTTCTCCAACTTGAATTCAACTAACATCATAGTGTGAAAACTCTCTACTTTCTAAGGCAAGGTAAAAATTCAAACAACAAGGTATGGTGCAGGGTTCAAGAAAATAAAGATCAAAATTAATTCAAAAATAAGTGAACTAAATACTCATGGACAAGCATCAAGTTCAAATACAATATGGATATTGACAAAAAGGCTCAAAGGGAGTAACAAATTCTCGCTCACTCACAAGGTAAGTTACTTTTTGACCAAGTGGTTGTGATCAAAATGAAACAAAATGCATTGATCATTTTCATACTTTCATACAATCAACACAAATAAAATATTAAACATAATAAAATCTAGTTAAAACAAGAATGTTGGTCTCCTGTATATTGTTAACAATGGAGCCTCCTCACATTTGGAGGTTTGGAACTAAAGTGATTCATTTCATGAACAAGTAATGCAAAAGAACGAATGGCATGGTAATTGTACAAATTAAAAGTTTCCTAATCATGTTATACTATAGAAAGCGATAAACGAGTACCTTGCATCCTACCAACTTTGAACAATATCATTACCATACATCTGCAAGTTGAAACGATCAAACTTGGAAAATCACCTCATACTTTCTTCAAGTTATCGGACCAAAATTGGATGACAAATAACAAACAAAAGAATTAGAAAATACTACTATTTACTACTCCAAACATCCTTGGTAGAAGTTGGAAAAAGGAGGTCGAGTGAAACAAAAAACTTCACTGGCGCAAAATTGTTGAGTGCATTAAGCGGGTGCATTGCGCGCTTAGAAGGGGCAAGAAAATGCATAAAAATCATAAATGAGTTTGACTTCTCATGCACAACTCCACTAAAACCTACAATAACTCAACTACAAAATAAACAAAATTTAAAATTATTAGGGTGCCTCCTAACAGGCGCTTGTTATACGTTGTTAGCTCGACGCCTTTATTGTGCTTAGCTAGTAACTTCCTCTTGTCACCCGATGCTTTTCTCCAACGGGTAACCGAAAAATAAGTGCCTAACCAAACACTTGAACAAATGTTACAAAAACAAGAATATTTATAACACATAAACAAAAATTTATAACAACACGTATATACACACACTTGAACAATAAGAAAAACACATATGCACAAGTATGGAAATCAAACGCAAATATACAAGTAAAAATATACAAGTAAAAATATACAATCTATACAACATATATACAAAAAAATCAAAACCATAGAAACTATTTTGACGCAATTCAATATCAAAACACTAATCCCCAACAATATTTCCATTTTGTTTGAACTGCAATATAGCGACAAGAGCAAAAGAAAGGAAGTGTTTCTCCAGGAAATTTTATCTTCTCCACAAGGACTAATGTGAGGTAAATAATGCCATTCAACAGATTCAGCATTTGTGAGCTTTGGTTAAAATGGTTTAAGGTAAAAGGTATGAATAGAAAATAAATTCATTCTTAAGAGAGGAGAAACTTATCAGACATGAATTTAAACTACATGTCACAAACTTAAGCCTATCGATCTGTAAGACTTAACCTACAATACCCATCAAACTCATCTTGTATCTCTCACATCAATGTCCATTTCTAAAATACCTATGAGATGCACCATAACAAAGGTTATATCTAACGCAAAGTTGCGAGAACAACTGTATTACTCTTGTTGGTGATGTCTTGCAAAACTCAAACAACACGAAGGCATTAAGATTTGATACCCACATTGATTATTATCTCTAAATATATCTTTATAATTTAGAAACTAATATATATTCATGCCTAATTAGAATTTGTGAGGTATATGTCTATAACAACACAAATCCAAATATAAATGTAAAAAGATAAACGAAGACATCAAGATTGATTTTTAAATTGTATTTTATACAACACCGTGATCAATAAATATACATTGGTTCAGAGTAAGCATACAAACGTAACTCAACAAATAGAGAAATACATAGAGAAGAATGAAGAAAACTAAACATCTCATGGGTTATTAGCTCCTATTGATGAGAAATCTGACTCCACATTATCCATATGCAAGCTCTATTGTTGTTTTCTAGCTCTTGTTGCACCTCAACATTTTCCTTATGGATTTCACAAATACTTCTCATTCATATGCATTAAGATCACAATCATTTAATTCATTTGTTCCTAAAAGGCATGGGATCACAACCTCCTTGTAATTAGGGTTTTGAAAAGAAGGGACTTATCTCTTAGAGGATTGAATCATCTTTATGATCATTTATATCAAAGCACAAGGATCAATATCTTCTTCAAGATTTCCTCAGGTGATATCATTGGTTCATCAATTGATTGGAAGAGAACTAGGGTTTTGAACTCATCAGTGAAAATCAGGAATTAGGGTTTTGTGGTTTGAGCTTAAAGTGTACCTGATTCAAAGGGTCGTCAACATTGTGTCATGGTACTATATCAAAGATCTCATCATGATCACAAGATTTCTTTGGTTGTAGAGTATTCAGATTCATTTGGTGAAAAGTCAACTGCAAAGTCAAACTTTGACTTTTGGGTTTTTTAGTCAACCATGGGCTTCTCAAGCCAAGGATGTTGAAAATTTGATTAATAAATTCATTTGATCAAGTTTAATCAAGGAAATCAAGAGAAGGAATCAAAGATGCAAAATTAGGGTTTTGAAATTTTCACTATGTTTAAATTTCTCATGTTCAAAGTGCACCACTTTGCGAGCTTGTAACTTCTTCATTAAGCAACCATTTTTCTTTCTCCAAAGATAAAATTGAAGATATTATTTAATACTACTACTTTCTAATAGGGAATGATCTCCAAAAAATGCATGAATTTAAAGATATGAATGAATGTTCAAAGTTGTCAAAATCTCAACACTTAGAAAAATTGTCTAAGTGCTTGTTCAGTCCAAAACACCAAAGTTGTAAGGAATTTTATCTATGATCCCATTTTATTCAAGGAAAATTGTTAACATGAAAGTTGTAGAGGATGCTTCAATCTTTCCAAAATGTCCAAGAGCATGAAAATCTGATACTTGAGCTAAGAGAATCGAAGAGATGAAGTTACTATGCTAATGTTTTTTTACAAACCATGATCATGTTCAAAGCTATGCACAAACCTATGCAATCCAAGAAAATATGCATAATCCCTGATTATAGGTCCTTGGTTGCTTCTAAATCACAACAAAATTTGAGTTGAACACAAACCATTGTTGCATTAACCAAGTGATTAAGGTTTTGTTCATTGAATTATTCCATTTTTGGCACAAAGTTAACACTTCCATTTCCATAAAGCCAACTTTAATAAAAAAAATCCACTCCTTGAGAATCTAAATTGTTTCTTCTGCTCACACACAATGTAAAAATCTAAAGTGAGACCTCTAAAAGTTATCAACCACCCTTGAGAGCTTGTACCTTTGTCTTGTAACTATGGATTTGCTTGAAACCACCATTTGGAATCCAACTAAACCTAAACTTTATATCTTTTAAACCTGATCAGTTCCACTTCTCTAGAGATTCCCTATAAATAGAGGGACATTTCTCATTGTTAAACAAACCTTGAACACACAAAAAGAGCTTCTAAAACTCAGAATCCACATAAACCTCTCAAAACTCCATTTTTGAGCTTTGAAGAACCTTATCTTTGAAACTCTCATCTCTTGCAATAACTTTTCAATCTAACCATACATTCACCATTAATACACCATATATGCATTACTGAACACATTGAATCATAACTGAAACACTCTCATTGCTTTATCCAACCTATGGCCAAACATGCTTGCATATTGACTTGGTTAGGAGGTTTGAGCAAACTACAAGGTGTTCTATCATTTGCAACACATTTAGGGAGGTCTAAGAAAGCTCACTACATCATTTGATTTTACCTATAACCACTGGAAAGAGCATTGGACTTCATCATTATCATTTGATTTCTGAAGCAAAAATGTAAACTCTAATGTGCTGAAACTAACCATGTAATTACTTGTCATTAATCATGCATGTATTTGAAGTTTCGAAGAACTTAAAATTAGGGTTTGGTTATGTTTTTGTTGGGTTCATATATGTTCATATTTAATTTCAAGTTTGTTTAAATTGCACCATTGAATTCCTTGTTAAATTTTTAGTGATTTTGATCTTTACATTTTTTAAAATGGTTGAGGAATGAAGAAGATAACATGTGCACATGATTTGGGGTTTGATAAAGTCTCAAGATTGAAGATCATGAGGTGGCACGTTTTTTCCATTTTGAAATCTAGGAATTGGTTTTATTACTTAATTGAATGTGAATTAATCAACAAATATATCACCACCCCAGTGGTTAGAGCTCATGTTTTCAAGTCTTTGCAATCGAGTGGGCGAGGGTTGGAACCAATGTGAACCCCCCCCCCCCCCCCCCTTTTTACATTTTATTCATTTATTTTATTTTGTTAAGTTTCTAAAGCTTGTTTCACATATATTTCACTGATTGTATTGTATAAACACCACAAACGCGTGACTCAGTGGTATTTGTTTTAATCTATGACTTTAAGGGCGGTGGTTCAAGCCTTGACAGCGCCATCCCTATTTTTTAGCACTTGTCTTTTTTAGTTTGTTTTTACCATTTTCTCTCAATTATTTCAATAAGCAAATTAACCCCTTTTGAGCCGATTCTTTGCACAATCCTTATTCATTCTCTCTATTTTAAGAATATATCAAAAATTACCAAAAATAATATTTATTTCACATAATTTCTTTTAATTCAAAAACTAGTCCTTTTAGGTATTTTAAAGACATTGTGGTGATCTTTAGATTGATTCTTCCACTTACTTGATCATTCGTGCTTATGTGAATATAACATGCTTTTATTGGGTTCATTTGATGATAAATGACATGATTCATTTGATTTCCACCTAGGGGTTGTACACTTTAATGAATAGATTATTGTGTTTTATACCTAAAAAAATCTAAAACTGATCATGACCCTCCTTTGATTTTGATGCATGTAACTTATTTGAAGTTTGCTTCTTGCTTGATCAATGAACACTTAATGCATACTTTATTTGAGTTTGAACATGTCTTGATCATATATACATGTGTGTTCTTAACTTGTTGAATAACATGATTTAATCTTAATATGCTTACCATGCTTGATTTTCTCCTTGGTATTTGTCTATATTTCATAAGTTTTCTTGACTTTGAGGATGCATTTCCTTCATAAACTCATTTTAACCACAAACCATAACATATATGATTGATCTTTTCATCAAAATGTGCTTTCATATTTTCATCCTTTTGTCATAACTTTTTCTTAATAAGCACATTGATTTTCTTCGTTTAAACTCATTCAATTGTTTTCTCATTGATTGTATGATTCACATGCTCCCTTAGGCTTACTTGGCTTATCTTAATCCTTGATTAAGATTTGAATCAAGATAAACATTAGGATTTTAATCGAAGCATGACAACATTAGGATAGAAGTTCCTCATTTCAATACAAACTCTAAGTACATCATGGCATGACAACATTAGGTTAGATTCCCTTCAATCTCAACCTTAGGGCCAATTTGCAAGGCAACATTAAGACTTCAAGTATCCTTTTAGATTTCTTTTCTTTTGCATAGCATTCTTTAAAACAAAAATATTTTCTCAATCAAAATCCAAAAACACTTAACAATGTTCAAAACTCTTTTCAAAACTAAAGGTGTGAAGGTGATGAGTGTCTCTTTGGATGAGATTCCACTTATTATCTCTCTTCTAACAAAAATACAAACCAAATCCAAATCATTTTTCCACTTGGATTTTCTCTTTAAAACCTTTTCAAAATGGACATGTTAACTTCGTTCTACCGTAAACAGACAAGCTCTAGCTACTAGAGTGTGAACTTAACATTGCTCATAAAAAAACACAACAAACAAACATTTTTAAGAAGAACTACGGTGTTCTGATTTCTTTCAGGGATACATAGGCATGGGGTTGCACAGCTCAGGAAAACACACTAATAAAAATATTTTCTTTTCCCAATGAATTTATGCATGCATTCCTTTTAGCAAGTAAGTTTTATATAGACACCTATTTATTAGAATAACAAGAGCGGATCCCGTGGAGTACCACAGACTTGAGGAGTGATAATATCTTCCCCTTGCATAATTGACTCCCTTACCTGAGATTTGGTTACGAGACCATGTTCTTTTCTAATTTTTGAGGTTTTCTCCATATTTTCCTTTCCTTATTTTTTGGATAAATAAAGTTAGGTGCCGACTTTGTTTATTCATTTAGGAAGCTTTGTGAGCGTATTTTTCACATAGCTTCAGCTCACTCTACCAAAGAATGAGAGGTCATGAATTGTCATAAAAAAAATTACTCAAAACATACCCTATAACTATGAAAGAATCTATTTATACAAAACTGAAAACAATAGACCCCACTAAGTGGATTGCCTCTTATTTTATAAGTTAAACAACATAAACCCCGCTAAGCGGGCTGAGCTGACATAGCGGGCTGAGTAAAACAACTCTTGCCTGAGAAAAACTTCTTGTAGCGTGCTACAAGATGGGCTTAGCGGGCTTGACAAAACTTTTATTTCGAAAATGCATATTTGAAGTTATGCCTTTGAAACTTTATTTCTCAATGCTCTAAACATGCACCAATACCTACAAAAGAGAAGAAAATATATCAAATGATACACTAATTACACAAAAACTCAGTTATGTACAATATGTACAAATATACACAATATGTACAAATTCACACAAAAGTTGAAGTAAAAGAGTCGATAAGTGACATAAAACTATATACAAAAATAACTAAAAATTGGAACTTATTAAGAACCAACACGTCACCTGAGGGACTTAGAGTCTCACCTTATAAGGATCAATGTATAATCTCCTCTAAGAGACTGAGAAGAAATTAAAGAAATTCATCCTTTTTCAAACCCTTGTGGTTGAGGGTCTGGGTAGTGATATAATTGTAAATACTCCCCAAGGGCGATAAAATTGTGGCCGCTAGTAAAGGGCAACACCCTTTTGGGGCTAACACCTTTCTACCATGCAAAATTGAGGGAAACCTCATTTTAACGCCCTTTTCTCGCCTCATCATCGAAAATGGGAAAAAGGTATGTCTCGATCAGAAGAATTTAGATCAGTAGAGTAAATTGCATCTTCCCAGAAAGTATGGATTCAACAATCCTCTACTATGACTAACTGTGCGGTTATCATTTCCAAAAAAACCCTAACTTCAGGTCCACGAACCTCTATAAATATTGCATCCCTAGCATGAGGAAGAACAACTCAGAACATACACGAAACATCCTAAGAAACACAGAGTTTATCACCTCACATGAGATTGCTCTGTCCATATCCAAAAACATCACCAAACAGGATTTCTTACATCGTTAAACAAGCCATAAACCACCAAATATCACTAATACCTATGACCACCCCTACCAGCTTAGGGGTGCCACACATGTATACTTTTTGACAAGTATAAACATTATCATTTAATATCTTGGATATATATATATATATATATATATATATATATATATATATATATATATATATATATATATATATATATATATATATATATATATATATATATATATATATATATATATATATATATATATATATATATATATATATATATATATATATATATATATATATATATATATATATATTAATTTATTACACTTATCTCCAAAGGTCACTCAATTGATTACCTGGATCTCTATATATTTTGATGATGTTTAGATGTATTATAATTTTAAAAAAAGAATACAATGTTATTTATTAATTATCATATCTCCCATCTTAGTTCTTATTCTTCTTTTATTAGTTTTATTCACTATAAGTTGTCTTAGTATTGGGAGAGTGAAAAGTTTTATCTAAGAGTTGTGGCGTTTTACTTTTTTGTTGAATTTGTTTAATCAGTAGCATATTATGATACGGTGGGAGAACTGACTTGAGGTTTTGCGTTTGTGTTTGCAAATGTTTCGGTTTAGCAAGAGTCGCCACCGACTTTTTATTTTATCCTAAGGAAAGGTCAAAAAGCACATGAAAGACCTTTGAGATGTTTTCTTGGGTTTGGGGATTAGATTATAGAAAGGGAAGGTATTAGCACCCTTTCTATCCATGGTTATCCATGAGATCTTAGTTACTTGTTTAGATCACTTGCTTTTCTTTTCAATTGTTTGAAATGGTGCTCTTCAATTGTTTGAAATGGTGCTTTGTGTGTGGTTTTGAAAGATGTTTTGAAAAGAGGCCATCATTGTGGCAACCTTTGTAAAGATTCTTGTTTGAATGTATACAAAGGTGTTTTTGTCTTTTGAAAAGTTTTCAATGTTTGAAAGTAGGGTTTTGAAATTTTGTTGTGAAGTGTGTTTTGAAGATATCAAGGATGTTTTTTGCAAGTTTTGACTAAGTAACTAAGAGTTATCTACCCTATTTTACTCAAAGATCTTTCTTATGTTTTTAACCCTTTTAACAGTGTTGCTTCACCATTGTATTTGGTGAACAACCTTGTGTTAGGATGTTAAATGGGACAGGCGCGGGTCATCGTATAGACCATGATAGCAATGGTGTCAAGTATTTTTGGCAATTTTCTTGAGGGACTTGATCATTTTGTTTAGGCAACTCAGATAGCGTCATCGAGGGACTATGATCTTTTGTTTTGTTTTTGTTTTGCCAAAGTACTTGACATGCATACCATGGCCCATTTTTGAAGGCAACAAGTGGATTGAAACCATAGGGGTGCAAGTGTGCCTTGTGTTTGTTTTTTCATGCATTTTTATCTTTGATTAGGTCAAGCTATTTGTTGGTTTTGATTTTGCATACAAACCCTAATTCTATAATCATGACATAATTGAAAGCTTAAAGGTGCGAGAATTTAAATTCTAAGCTATTACAACATGATATAGGGAGGGGGGGTACAAATTTGAATAGGGGATTATTTTGACAAGAATTTAAACCCTAAATTATTACAACCAAATTGAATTTGCAAGGTATAATATTTAAATGTACAATATTTAAATAAAATACAATAAATAAATATTAGATAAAATGTATTATGCAAAAAAGGTTTTTATTTGTTCATGTATGCAAAAAGTATTTTTAATGTAAAGAAATAAATAAAAAGTTAATTTTAATTATTTTTAGGGCAAAAACTTTAATTCTTTAAGAAAATAAATATAATGTATTATTTATGTACAAAAATATATTAATATGTCCAACAAAAAAAAAGTACATAAAAAAAGTATTTTTTAGTATAAAATATCAATAAGAATAAAATGTATTATTTTTGTGTTTTTATTCTAGTTATTTAATAAAATATAGTATATATATATATATATATATATATATATATATATATATATATATATATATATATATATATATATATATATATATATATATATATATATATATATATATATATATATATATATATATATATATATATATATATATATATATATATATATATATATTAAATATATTAAATGTGTAGAAAATAAAATAAATTATTTACAAAAATGCAATATATTCAAGAAAATATTTTTGGTGTAAATAAAAAAGGAAATGAACATAATAGTATTATTTGCATTATTTTCAAGTTTAACAAAATAATATATATATTTAAATTGTTGATTATATTAGGAAAAATTAAAATAAAATATCTAATAAATGAAAAAAATTGTGAAAATATTTTTAGAATATTTTTTATATTTGAAAATAAAATATCAAAGTCAGAAAAGAAATAAAAATGCAAAAATAATGAAAATACAAAGAAATGGGCCAGGGGGTGCTGAAAGTAAACTGAGAGGTGTTGGAAGTAAAGAAATCCAGACCCAACCCAGACTTCATCTTCAACCTCCAAAAATTTGAAAAACACGCGCATGCTTGTACAAACTTGTATCTCCTGTATTTGTGATCTTTTGACAAAACTCAAAACATGAAACTTGTAGAGCATCAAATCACGAATCTAACCATATAAAAAACTTAAGCTAACTCTCAAAGACCAGAGAGAATTTCTCTGGCCCTAATTTCTAACCTAGTTTTTTCAGAAAGTTCATGGATGAAATTCTCCTAGCACGATTAATATAATTGAAAACTAAGCACATGTATGGTTTCAGGGTAATGAGTACAACATCTTTCATTCACAAACCTAAGTCTAAATGTTCCTAAATAGAGAGATAGAAGTTCATGAAATACCTGTTTCAGTTGAGTTCGAGCTGGACAATGCAGCAACTTTCAATGGGGCTTGAGGTTCTTTTGAGCTTGCTTGATGTCTCCTAAACCTTTCCCAATGCTTAGTTTGTTTTGAAGTGGCCTGAATCGTGCTACATAACTCAACCTGCAAAGCTTCCAAACAAAAATGGTGATGTGTTTAAATGGATTTACAACAACTTGTGAATGGTCTGGACAGCTTAGGTATATTTTTTAGAATGTGTTTGAAGTGATTTTGGACAAAACGCACGAGGGGATTTGATTGTGGCATGTGATTTGCAGAACTGGCCCTGTTTTGTAAGAAAATGTGTGTGATCGGTGGAAATATAACTGACTATTTTTTAAGCTGGTTCGCGAAATGTCGCGGTAAGCAAGAGTCGCCACCGTCTTTTATTTTCTCCAATATGGAAAGGACAAAAGCACAGCAAAATTCCTTCTTTGAGAATGTTTCTCGGTTCGGGAGGTAGATTTATAGAAAGGGAAGGTGTTAGCACCCTTTCTATCCATGGTTATCCATGGGCTCTTAGGTACTTGCTCTTATGTTTTCAAAATTGTTTGCTTTTCAAGTGTGTGTGGGTTTTGAAAAAAGTTTCGTTTGAAAAATTTCTAAGTAACTCTTGTATCTGTCCTCAAGAGTGTATGAAAAATTTGTTTGAAAACTTTTAGAAAGTGTGGGTGTGAAAAGATGTTTTTGTTTGTTTTGAAAAGAGCAAGTACTTAAAAGAAGTCTACCTACTCTAAGGAATTAAGTTGTGTAAGAGTCCTTTAGATAGTGCTATCCCACCATTGAGAGGTAGGTAGCACCATCGTTGGAGGTATTCGGGTCAATTCGATTATCGGGACATGTGTGGTCACCGAAGCAATAGTAGGACACCTCAGAAGTAACCCTAATGTCCTAGATCCTTTGTATCCGAGGCAACCGTTTCGAGGCGACTGGATCTTTAGACAGGAGGGCGACCTCTAAGACACCCTATACTTTATGACCACGTTCGAGGCAACCAGTGAGGCGTACCCTAGGGGTGGCATGTGCATGTGTGCTGTTTTCATGTTATGTTTATCTTGTACATGTTATTTGTGAGCTACGGATTGGTTTTATTTGTCATACATTCTTGCAGGCATAATTAACAGTTAGGAGTGCAGAATATGAATTGCAGGAAGATAAATCTAACTATTACAAGGCGCGGGTCTATACATCGCCAAAAACAAAAACCCGTTTTGGAAAATAAAGTGCGAGAATTTAAATAAGGCGATAAAATCCTAATTAACTATTACATACTCTGTACAGATAAGTAAATATAATCAAAAGAAATTAAAGCGCGAAAGAAGATTGAATCGGGAACGTCCTGGGGTTTTGACCCTTTTTAGAATTAAATTAAACATTAAACCTAATTAACTAATTAATTATTTAATTAAAGAATAAATGTTTTTGTGTTTTTTATATTTTTTAATGAAAATAAAATAAAAGGAATTAAAAGTTGTCAAAAGAATGACCTAATTCTAAATTAATTTTACTTATTAAAAAAATGTTAAAATTGTCCTAATTACACAACTAATTAATTAATGTTAGAATTTATTTACAAAAATAATTAGTAGTGAAATTAATAAGTAATAATAATAAAAATATTAGTCTTTTTTTTGTTTTTTGTGAAAAGGTTAATTATCTAATAATTAATACTAATAATTAATAGAAAAAAAGGAATTATAAAAGAAAAGAAAAAAAGAAAAAAAAAAGAACAAAACCAAGGGGGTTTGGGCCCAACATAGGGGTGCATCTGGAAATTGTTGGCCCATTAATGATCAGGCCTTTTGACTTTTGCAATCAGCTGCGTGTGCATTGACCAGATAGCATGGTGTTCCCCTTCTTTTGGCCTTTGGATCACTGCTTGATGACACTTGGCATTTGATTGCTTGATATGTATGGTAGACTTTTTCTGGAATGTTGCATGGGAACATGTAAGAAAAAATTGAAACAAACGTTTGGGGGACCTGGGAATCGAACCCAGGTCCCAAGGGTCTATGCACGTTCGTCCAAACCACTGAGCCAAGCCATTCTATTTGTTATAATAACAAACAAAGAATATTATATGAAACAAATGAACAGTATCCTGGAAATAAAAAAACGCGCGCGTTTCATTTGAATGAGCCAACCATATATCAACACGCCATCATCTTCTTCGCGTTTCCTGTAAAATAGAAGTTAGATAGCGGGGGTTTTAAACCCCCACAAACTGCAAAATGCAAAAATAGCGATTAGCTGTGTAGCACATATAAAAAGGGCGCGAGGGTATCAATGTGTTCGTCTCATCCTGACGAATTTAACCATAGGCGCCATTAGTCCTAATTTTACCTATGCTGCAAACCCCCAAATTGGAAGCTTTGAAAACCTAGGTTTCATTAATGGTGGTTTTCGTTCCAGGGCACCATAATCAAATTGAATTGTACCAAAAGCTTCGTATGGTCCCTCTGAACACAAAACAAACCACAAAATACGTTAATGATGCATGAATCAAAGGATGCGTTTATGAAAAAAAATTCAAACCGTGTGACTTGTGCTGGGCGTTTCCTTGAGGTTTATGGCTTGTTTATGATTCCAATCCGTTCCTGGGAATGTCAGCAAGGTGTTTGAGTCACTCTAAGGCTTTGAATTATGCTGGAAGGTTGATTTCAAGTTTGACTTTTTTACTTGATTTTTTGAATATGGTTAGGGTGTTTCTGCAGTAGTTGTGCGTGAAATGTATTAGGGTTGTGTTCAGCATATGTATGGGAATGCATTTAGGTCAGCAGCTGAGCCAATGATCCCTTGTATTGATGTTTTGAGATTCTTCATAACCACCATTAAAGGACTTTCCAAGTTTGTTCAAATTTTGAATTTTATGCATAATTGAGCTTGGCACGAATTTGGTAGGTGGAATATGACACATGAAAGCCATTCAAATCAAAAGATGTTATTTAATTAATTTTTTTGATTTTATTTGAATTTTATGGATTTAAAATGAATTAAATCAAATAAAATTAAATAAAATAGAAAAATTAATGTTTAATCTTGAAATTAATCATGGAACACGTGGGTGGCATGACAAGGCTGAATCAAGTGGAAGAAAGTGGGCCCTTTTGTCAAAAAATGAAGTTTCAAGGATAGTTGACTTTTGCCATTTCACAAAAATTCCCCAACTTCTCCAATGCATATCTTGCTCAATTTTGATCATATGAACATGTTCTTGGACATTTTGGAAAGGTCTTGAAGTCCTCTAACCAATGCCTTTGGTCCCATTTCATTTGGATTTACCAATCTCAAGTTATGGTCTTTGACTTAAAGTGCATTTTTGTTGACTTTTGAAAATGACCTATAATGTTGAAATTGATAACTTTTTGTGAGAGCATTTCTTGGACTTGGAATGTGAAGATGAGTTGTAGGAAATGTCATCCCCTTCAAAATGAGCATTGGATGGGATTTTTCTGATGGACCATGAAAAAGTTATGCCTTGGTCAAGTTACAGTTGACTTTTCAGCTGTCCAAAAATTGAAACTTTTGCATCTTGATGATTTTTGAGCCATTCTTGTGGAATCATGATCAAGACTTGATCAAATGATGATTGTGGCTTCAAAATAAGATGTTGACCAAAATTTTTGACTTTTGACTGCCAAATGACCATTTTACCCCTACAGTTGGTTGTGGAGCAACTAGGGCTTTTGACTGTGCAACTTGACCCTGTGAGCCTTGAAACTTGACATGTAGATGCTTGAAAATGTTTATAGGCCTATGAGACTTGATTGGATCATTGAAAACCTCAAATTCCCTGAGAGAACCAAAACCCTAATTTTGACTGGCTTAGGAGGATGTTTGACTGTGCAACCCCTTGGGAAATCTTGAGCCATTTGAATATGATCTTTGATAAACCTAGAAGAATATGGGAGGGCAAATTTTGGGGTACAACAGTTGCCCCTGTTCAATCTTCTTAGACCTGAGGATGTAGATTGGCTCGCGTGCCTTTCGTGATCCGAAGGTGGAAGATGATTGAACACTAGAGTGCCCAGAAATTTGCACTCACATAGTAGAATATCAGCATTGTGATGTAGGGAATGGGCTTACAGATGCCATTTGGAGAGATGGTGGATAGGAGGATGGGCTTATAGATGCCATCTGGAGATGTGACAGAACCTTGTCGGGAATGGGCTTACAGATGCCATTTGGAGACTGTGGTGGATAGTTATGGAGATGGGCTTAAAGATGCCATCGGGAGTGTCAATCGCGTAAGAGATTCCTTAGCGAGAACTTGCGTACTTTGAGAAAGAAAGATAATTTCCTGGCCTGTTACAGGTGTTGATCTTCAATCTCTTCATGCAGATATGCCCTGGCTAGATACAGGTATTGAACCCACAATCAATCGCTCACAGATATGCCCTGGCTAGATATAGGTATCGAATCCGGAACTTCAAACTCTTCATGCAGATATGCCCTGGCTAGATACAAGTATCGAATCTACAATAAATTCCTCACAGATATGCCCTGGCTAGATACAGGTATCGAATCTGAAATTAGTCGTCTACAGATATGCACTGGCTGGATACAGGAATCGAATCTTTAAACTCTTCATGCAGATATGCCCTGGCTGGATACAGGTATCGAATCTACAATCAGTTACTCACAGATATGCCCTGGCTAGATACAGGAATCGAATATGGAATTCTTCGTCTACAAATATGCCCTGGCTGGATACAGGAATCGAATCTCTAAACTCTTCATGCAGACGTGCCCTGGCTGGATACAAGTATCGAATCTACAATCAAATACTCACAAATATGCCCTGGCTAGATACAGGTATCGAATCTGGAATTTATCATCTACAGATATGCCCTGGATGGATACAGGAGTCGAATCTCTAAACTCTTCATGCAGATATGCCCTGGATGGATACAAGTATCGAATCTACAATCAGTTACTCACAGATATGCCCTAGCTAGATACAGGAATCGAATCTGGAATTCTTCGTCTACAGATATGCCCTGGCTGGATACAGGAATCGAATCTCTAAACTCTTCATGCAGACGTGCCCTGGCTGGATACAAGTATCGAATCTACAATCAGTTACTCACAGATATGCCCTGGCTAGATACAGGAATCAAATCTGGAATTCTTCGTCTACAGATATGCCCTGGCTGGATACAGGAATCGAATCTCTAAACTCTTTATGCATACATGCCCTGGCTGGATACAGGTATCGAATCTACAATCAGTTACTCACAGATATGCCCTGACTAGATACAAGAATCGAATCTGGAATTCTTCGTCTACAGATATGCCCTATCTGGATACAGGAATCGAATCTCTAAACTCTTCATGCAGACATGCCCTGGCTGGATACAGGTGTCGAATCTACAATCAATTGCTCACAGATGTGCCCTGGCTAGATACAGGTATCGAATCTGGAATTGGTCGTCTACAGATATGCCCTGGCTGGATACAGGAATCGAATCTGGAATTTGTCATCAACAGATATTCCCTGGCTAGATACAGGAATCGAATCTGGAATTGCGATAGTTGATAGTAATCATCTTTGGATTGACCTTTTTCCTGAAAAGGCAAAACATCAGTTGTATGCAATGTCATGATGCATGAACTGCATGTTTTTAAGATGTTCTCAAAATAAATGAGATTTGTGTTGTATGATGCGTATATGCATGCGTCATGGTGTTCAGAGATAGTGTAGTATGCACTTTATCATGTATGTAAGAAGGATGTATGAAATGTGATATGTTTATGAATGTGTTTTCGTCTGGGAAAATAAATCTTTGACGAATGTCGGGAGCTTGTTAAATCCTGGGTTGATGTTTGAATGGTAGAGCTCTTTGTTTCCGCTGGGGATGACGATTGCAAGAATAAACCGGTAGGAGAAGATGACTCCGTTGGGGAATAAACTTGTTGGAGAGGTTACTCTGGGGAATTACTCTGTGGGAAGAGATAATTCGCTGAGGTTTTGATGAGAACTCCGCTGGGGATTCCGTTGATAAGTTATGTTGGGGAATCTGATGAACTCCGCTGGGGGATAGGAAGAACTTCGCCGAGGACGATCTTTCCGTGGTAATTAGCTGAGGATAACCCAGTTATAAGCTCTGATGGGGAATAAACTTTGAATATAGCTGGGGACGCATGTACTCTGCAGGTGATAAGCTTCCAGAATCTACTGGGGATAAGCTTCCAGAATCTACTGGGGATATTGATTCAACTTTCCTGGGGAAACTTTGGACTGCACTCGGGAAGTGGCTCCACTGGGATGTCTTGTATTCCGTCGGGGAACAATCTTATATTAAGACGGCCGGGGATGCTTGATTAGGAACATCTATATACTCCGCTGGGGAATGTTGAGATCTTCTGGGGATACCCAACTTCCTTAAGGCTGACAGTAGGCTAACTCTGCTTGGGGAGAGTGTCGCTGACTTGCTGGAGATATTGTGCCTTTTCGGGGCTGTCGGGAGACCAACTCTGTTCGGGGGAGAGTGTTGCTATTTGGTCTTACTCTAGGGGGAGTGAAGGTATCCTGGTTACATTCTTCAGCTGAACTTACCTCGGTACCTTGGTGGACAAAGCAACTAGATCGCTTAGACAATTCATTATTGCCCCTGTTTCTGATGTCACCTGTAATTAGTCCTTTGTTTCACATGCAAGTATTTATGAGTTAGCAATTACTATCAAATGCATATATCAAAAATGAACATTGGACGTTCTTCGCAAGACAAAACAGAAAAAGGAAAAACAAATGGCAATTTGTCTGAAAAAAGTGAATTTGTATTGATTTTTTTGAATTTGCCTGTAAATAGGCGTTTATGTACAAGAGGCTGACGTCCTAGTAAGAGAACGCCGCCGAACAACATAGAGTTTATACAATTTTGTGAACAGGAAAACAAAACAGCTATGTGAAAAAATCCCACTGGGTTCCAACTCTGCTATCGCCTTTATGTCTTCAAGCGTCTCATCACTTTGCTGCTTAGTTGGAGATGAAGCTGACTGATCGATGCCGTCTGAAGCTGATAGTTGATACCGAATTCTGGATGCAAGGTGATCCAATGAGACATAGTATTACGCTTATCCCTAACTTTTGCCTGGACCTCCCTTTCGGGTTTTCAGTCCACCGGGATACCCATTTTTCCCTAGCCGCCTTTTCAGGTTTTCGACTTGCCGGGTGTACAGATATTTTTTCATTTCATCCCTTATTTTTGCCCGAACCCTTTTGGTTCGCCGGGAAGCCCTTATTTTTGCCTAGGTGTGTCAACCTAGCGGGTCTTTTATTCATGCTTAGTATCTTTTTACTATGTCTGCATTGGCGGGGTGAGGAAGGTCGTCACCATCCATGGTGGTTAGAATCATCGCTCCTCCTGAGAAGATATTCTTGACCATAAATGGCCCTTCGTACGTAGGGGTCCATTTGCCCCTGGGATCACTTTGAGGAAGAATGATGCGCTTGACTACCAGGTCTCCGACTTGATACTCTTGTCGTCTGACCTTCTTGTTAAATGCCTTGATCATCCGTTTTTGGTACGTTTGACCATGACAAATAGCGGTGAGTCTCTTTTTGTAAATTAGGTTTAATTGATCAAGCCGGGTCTGGATCCAGTCATCTTTGCTCAAACCCGCATCCTTCATTATCCGGAGAGAGGGTATCTGGACTTCGATAGGCAAGACTGCCTCCATGCCATAGACCAAGGAAAAGGGAGTTGCCCCTGTTGACGTCCTTGCTGAGGTACGGTACCCATGAAGAGCAGACGGTAACATCTCGTGCCAATATTTATAGGTCACTGTCATCTTCTGCACAATCTTCTTAATATTCTTATTAGCTGCTTCGACAGCCCCATTCATCTTCGGTCGGTAAGGAGAAGAGTTGTGGTGATGTATCTTGAATTGCTCGCAGAGCTTAGTGATCATCTTATTATTAAGATTGGTACCATTATCCGTAATGATCCTCTCAGGTACTCCGTATCGACAGATCAAGTTATGCCGAATGAACCGTGCCACGATGTTCTTGGTTACGGTAGCATAGGAAGCTGCTTCAACCCACTTTATGAAGTAATCAATCGCTACCAGGATGAAGCGATGCCCGTTGGATGCCGTAGGTCTGATCTCGCCGATCATATCAATGCCCCACATTGCAAAAGGCCAAGGTGCTGTCAAGACGTTCATAGGAACTGGAGGAATGTGCACCTTATCAGCATAGATCTGGCATTTGTGACACGTCCGAGAATGTTGGTAACAGTCAGCTTCCATTGTGGACCAGAAATATCCTGCTCGAAGGATTTTCTTTGCCATAGTGTGTCCACTAGAATGTGTTCCGAAGGTACCTTCATGTAGCTTTGTCATGATCTTTTCTGCTTCAGTTTTATCCACACAACGCAGTAAGGTTGAATCATAGTTTCGCTTGTATAGAATGCCATTGCTGAGGAAGAACTTTGCAGCGAATCTTCTCAGAAACTTCTTGTCGTTGACAGATGCACCCTCGGGGTATTCTTGAGCTTCCAAGTACTTCTTCACTTCATGATACCAAGGTTTCTCAGTTACCTCTTCAGCCTCGAGATCACAGCAATGTGCAGGTTCGTCCAACTTCCAGATGATGATCCGGGGAGCCTCGTTATCCCATTTGACTTTGAACATAGAAGACATCGTAGCTAACGCGTCCGCCAACTGATTCTCCTCTCTTGGGAAGTGTTCAAAAGTTATCTCCTCGAAATGGGGGATCAACGTCAGCACATATTCTTTGTAAGGAATAAGGTTTGGGTGTTTCGTATCCCACTCGCCTTTGATCTGATTGATCACGAGAGCGGAATCTCCGAAGACACTCAGAAACTTAATCCTTAAGTCAATTGCAGCTTGAAGACCCATGATACATGCTTCATACTCCGCCATGTTGTTGGTGCAGTTGAAACATAGCCGGGCAGTGAGTGGAGTATGAGTGCCTTTAGGGGAGATGATCACAGCGCCAATACCGTTACCTAAAGCGTTTGAGGCTCAGTCAAAGTGCATATACCATCAAGATCCTTCCTCAGGTCCTTCATCTGGTCCAGGTACTTCACAATCAGTTACTACCATGATATCCTCGTCTGGAAATTCAAAGTTCATAGATTGGTAGTAGTCCACTGCTTGGTGTGCCAAATGGTCTGCCAATACACTTCCCTTGATTGCTTTCTGAGTCGTGTACTGGATGTCGTATTCTGTCAAGATCATCTTCCATCTTGCTATTCTTCCAGACAGAGCAGGCTTTTCGAATATGTACTTGATTGGATCCATTTTTGAAATCAACAGAGTGGTGTGAGTCAACATATACTGTCTCAGCCGGCGAGCAGCACATACCAAAGCGCAACAAGTTTTCTCGAGCAGTGAGTATCGGGTCTCACAATCGGTAAACTTTTTGCTAAGGTAATAAATAGCGTGCTCTTTTCGGCCAGACTTGTCATGCTGCCCCATCACACACCCCATTGAGCTGTCAAGTACTGTCAAGTATACGATTAGAGGTCTCCCTTCAACCGGTGGCATAAGAATGGGTGGTTCTTGGAGATACTCTTTGATTCTGTCGAAAGCGGCCTGACATTCATCGTTCCAACGTACTACTTGATCTTTCTTCAGTAGCTTGAATATTGGTTCACAGGTAGCAGTTAGATGTGAGATGAATCGGGCAATGTAGTTCAGTCGTCCTAGAAATCCTCTGACTTCTTTCTCTGTCTTTGGAGCTGGCATCTCTTGTATGGCTTTCACTTTGGCAGGTTCCACTTGAATACCTTTGTCGCTCACGACGAAGCCTAGCAGTTTTCCAGATCTTACCCCAAAGGTGCACTTGTTCGGATTCAACCTTAGCTTGTACAACTTTAGACGGTCAAACAGCTTCTGTAGATGGTCAAGGTGTTCCTCCTCAGTTTAGGACCTTGCAATCATATCGTCGACATATACTTCAATCTCATGGTGGATCATGTCACTAAATAAAGCAACCATGGCACGTTGGTAGGTTGCCCCAGCATTTTTCAAACCAAAAGGCATGACCTTGTAGCAAAAGGTGTCCCACTAAGTAACAAAAGTGGTCTTCTCCATGTCTTCCGGAGCCATCTTGATCTGGTTATAACCGGAGAAGCCGTCCATGAAGGAGAATACTTTATGCTGAGCAGTGTTGTCAACCAGAGCATCAATATGAGGCAGAGGGAAATCATCCTTGGGGCTTGCCCTGTTCAAATCCCTGTAATCAACACACATTCGGACCTTACCATCCTTCTTCGGCACTGGAACCACGTTGGCAACCCACTGAGGGTAAGAAGTCACTGCTAGAAAACCGGCGTCAAATTGTTTCATAACCTCAGCTTTGATTTTCTCAGACATCTCTGGACGCATACGGCGGACCTTTTGTTTAACCGGAGGGCAGTCTTCCTTGGTAGGCAGGTGGTGAACCACAATGTCAGTATCCAAACCAGGCATGTCTTCGTAAGACCAGGCAAAGATTTCCACATAGTCATGCAGCATCTGAATCAACCGTTGTTTCACACTGAGCTCTAGATTGGCACCAATCTTGACTTCCTTTATGTCTGTCTCAGTACCCAGATTTACCGTTTCCACTGGCTCTTCATGTGGCTGAATGGCCCTCTCTTCCTGGAGTAGCAGTCTTGCAAGCTCACCAGGCACTTCACAATCATCTTCACCTTCGTCTTCGGCTAAGTTGATTGGATTTTCGAAGTCATAACTGGCAGTAGCAGAGTCGTTACCAGTGAGATCCAGAGTGGATTGAAACCTGTATAAGTGAGTGTGTGTAAATATAGCTGTTTTGCAATATATAAAGAAAGAAAGGGAGCGCAAGATTTGAAATTCGAAAAACGTCCAATGCTTTTATTCATGATATATGAAAGTGACACACAAAAGCCCTCACAAATGAAACCACGGTGCCCCGAGTAAGACACCGGGCCATAAAGTTTAGTAATATTGTTTGTTACAACTTTAAAACAAAGGAATTCATTACTGAGTGACAAAAGTAATAGGTGTAAAGTCTTTGGCAGTCCAGTTGCTTAGTCCACCGTCGGTCGTTGGGTAGATACAGCTGTCAAATTCGGATTCCTCCACTTCGTCACCAATAGCATTTACTCCCGGGTTGGTGATGAACACAGGAGGTCTTCCAATCCTTGCCTTGCGAACAGCCCTCTGAGCTTCTGCAGTGAAACCCAAGCCAAATTTGTCAGTCTTTGGAGTGAAATCAGGAAGTCGGCCCCAGTTTGCACACTCACCCTTCTCAATCACAGCCTGGGCATCCTTTAAGGAAGCCATCTTCAAAGGAGAGCCCTCTTCAGTCACAGTCTCTGCTGCTGCCAATGTCTGAGGCACCTCTTCAAAGTGTTTAAAGGGGGTCTCAAAGAACTCCCCATCCATCTCTACGTACCGGAATGAGTTAAGATGGTTGACCATATATTCTTCCTCCCCCTGCACTGTAACAATCTTCCCTCTGACTGGGTATTTAAGCTTCTGATGTAGAGTTGAGGTCACAGCTCCAGCCTTGTGGATCCATGGACGACCCAGCAAACAAGAATAGGATGGACGAATGTCCATCACATAGAAAGTAGAGTCAAAAACTTGAGAACCAACCCTGATTGGGATGTCAACTTCACCATGTACCATCCTTTTGGACCCGTCAAAGGCCCGAACAACGATGTTACTAGGCTTGAGATCTAAACCCTCACAATCCAGCCTGTCTAGAGCCTTCTTGGGTAATACATTTAACAAGGAACCAGTATCTACCAACACATGGGCAAGAGTAGTGCCCCTGTATTCAATGGAGACATGCAGGGCATCATTATGGTTCTTTCCCTTGGCAGTCAGATCAGCGTCAGAGAAACCCAACCCGTTATCAGCAGTCAAGTTGGCCACACAATCGGTAAATTGATCAGCAGACGTTTCTTATGGCACATGGGCCGTCTTCAGGAAGGAAATCAGGGCCTTGGCATGGGCCTCTGAACACAACAACAGTGATAGCATAGAGATCTTAGAGGGGGTATGCCCCAGCTGCTCAACTACATTGAAATCACTCTTCTTGATAACTTTGAGGATCTCTTCCATCTCTTGCTTGGAAGCTTCAACATTGGTCTTCGGTGCCTCCGTCCGGGCAGGCGCATCAGTAGCAACCCATTTGCCCCGAGCGTCAGATGACTCGGCAGCAGGGGTAGAAATAGGAACTTGATCAGGAAGGGAAGCAGGCACATTGGTAGGTGTGATGACAAGAGGTCTCTGAATTGTTGGAGGTGCAATGTCTGGTGAGAACAGTCTTCCACTACGAGTGACTTTAGTAGGCCCGGTGATGTTGGTGACACCGGTACTAGTATCGAACTCTTGTTTCACTCCCAGAACATAAACATCTGCCCCATAGTACCACGGGACAGCTTTGTCAGACTTATAGGGGTTGGGCCCCGGAACAGTAATGATGATAGGAGCAATCTTGTGAACAGGCATGATTTTGACAGGCTTCTTTGAGGGAGCCTTAGGAGGGTTGTTGAAAATAGTGATAATAGAAACTTCTTCGGTACGGGTAGCAGGAACAGCAATCTTCTTGAACATGCTGAGCCGAGTGTACTGCCTTTTGGGCCTCTCAACTCTTGGCTGGTTGTATTACTGAGGAGCAGCAGCAGGCTTAGAAATAACCACCGCGTTGACAGCTTGGCAGCGTTCCGGTTTGTTCTGTCTCCTGGGACCATACACATCACTAGCTTCCTTCTTGAAGGGATTATTTTCAGTACTCGAGGAGGTGCCTTTCTATATCTTCCCCGATTTGATACCAGCTTCGATTCTCTCACCATTCAGGATCAGGTCTGTAAACCCAGCTGAGGAATTACCAATCAGGTGGTTAAAGAATGGACCAGACAGGGTCCCCAAGAACATGTCCACGAGTTCACAGTCAGTCAACGGTGGCTGCACCCTGCCAGCCAGGTCTCTCCATTTCTGCGCGTACTCCTTAAAACCTTCACCCGTTCCTAGTGACATACCCTGGAGTTGGGTACGCATAGGAGCGAGGTCGGAATTGTACTGATACTGCTTATAAAAAGCAGTAGCCAAGTCCTCCCAATTACGAATATTGGTTCCATCCAGCTGATAGAACCATTCGAGTTGAGTCCCTGAAAGACTCTCTTGGAAGAAGTGGATCCATAGTGTGATCGGTGGATCTGGAACTGACTGTTTAACGCTGGTTCGCGAAATGTCGCGGTAAGCAAGAGTCGCCACCATCTTTTATTTTCTCCAAATGGAAAGGACAAAAGCACAGCAAAATTCCTTATGAGATAGTTTCTCGGTTCGGGAGGTAGATTTATAGAAAGGGAAGGTATTAGCACCCTTTCTATCCATGGTTATCCATGGGCTCTTAGATACTTGCTCATTTGTGTTTTCAAAATGTTTGTTTGCTTTTCAAGGTGAGTGGGTTTGAAAAAAGTTCCGTTTAAAATTTCAGTTCGACTCTTGTATCAGTCCTCAAGAGTGTTTGAAAAGTTGTTTTTGAAAGCTTTTTTGCAAAGTGTCGGTGTGAAAAGAAGTTTTTGATTTGTTTTGAATTCAGAGCAAGTATCTACGAGTCATCTACCTACCCTAAGGAATTAGTCTGTGTAAATGTCCTTAAAGTAGTGCCATCCCACCATTGAGAGGTAGGTAGCACCACCGTTGGAGGTGTTCGGGTCAATTCGAGGGTTCGGGACATTGTGATCACCAGAGCAATAGGAAGACACCTTAGAAGCTACCCCCATGCCATGTTCATGGACATGAGGACTTACTAAAACATCCTCTACTCGACGACCACGTTTTGAGGGGCAAGGCAACAGTGAGGCGTACCCTAGGGGTGGTGTGTGATTTGTGTGTCGTTTTCAATTATGTTTATCTTGTCATGCATTGGTGATCTACGCTTTGTTTTTATTTTTGGCATTCATTCTTTCATGTGGTTATTAACAATTAAAAGATGCGGAATTAAAAGTCCTACGCTATTACAAAGGCGCGGGTCTACATCGCCAAATAAATCCGAGACCCGATTTGAACTAAATAAAAATGCGAAAAAATAAATACCCTAATTAATCTATTACAAGGCTTTGGGGTAATTACATGAAATTTATAGAAAAGAAATAAGACAAGCGCGCGAAACGAAATTATAATCGAAAGCGAGGGCGTTGGACCCTTTTAAAGAAATTAAATTGAAATTATGACATTAATTAAATTAAATAAAGGAAAAAGACTTATTTTTTGATATTTTTTGTACTTTATGAAATTCAGAAAATTAATGGAATTAAAAAGTTACATAAAACCCTAATTCTAAACTATTTTTAATTTATTAAAAAATATTTAAGTTTGACCTAGTTTTAACCTAATTATTTAATGATAAATTTATTTACAAAATAATTAATAATTAAATATGGTAAAAGAAAAGAAAAAAGAATAAAAGCATTAAAACCCTAATTTCTACATTTTTTAGTTTATTAAAGAAATATTAAAATTAAACCTAAAATTAGAACTAAATTAATTATTACATTTATTTACAAAAAAAAACTATTCATGAATCAAATATTAAAACATATTTTTATTTTGACTTTCTGATTTTTTTGTTATTTTTTGTGTGATAAAATTATTTTTATGGAATTAAATAAAATAATTAATCAAAAGAAAAAAAAGGAATTAAAAAAAGAAGAAAAATGCAAACCATAGGGGGTTTTCTGGCCCAGTAGGAGGTGTATGCGCAGTAATTTGGCCCTTTTGACTTTTCTGGCTTGCATATGGATGTGTTGACTGATGCGTATGGTGGACTTCAGATCATGGCCATTGGATTGATGTTGTGGGACGCGTGGCCAGCTTGAGCGTAGGGTGCATGGTGGACTTCTGAAGGGAACGCTGCATGGAATCTTGTTAAAACAAAATGTATTGAGAAAGGGAGGGGACCTGGGAATCGAACCCAGGTCCCATTGATTGCATGACACCTCACTTACCAACCAGCCAAGCGCGTTCATTTGTAATATTATTGGAACCTGATTCATATGAGAGAGAGAAAGTGCTATTGGTAAACATAAAAGAAAATGCGCGAATATTTGAATGGCCCTGTATGGTTGAGACACCTCAGCATCTTCTCCACCACGCCTTTGCTTTTGCCTGAAAAAATACATCAAATAGCGGGGGTTTTGAACCCCCACAATCTTGGACAACAAAAATAGCGAATAGAAATTGGCCAATGATAAATTGAGCACGATGGGTGCTTTAGATTCGTTGGAATGCTACGAGTTCAATGGTCCTAATCTCATGTTCTGATTTTACCATATGCAAAAGTCCCCAATTTCACATCTTTGAAAACCTAGAAAACTTCCATGGCAGATTCTCGTACACGGCACAAAAACTCAATTAAATGATGCCAATAGATTTAGAACAACCATATTAGTATGAATCAACAAGAAAAATGCAAGGATGATGCGTATAAATTAAAACACGAATATGAAAAAAGTCAAGAACAGGGCAGCCTCATTCTACCGATTCTTTGTGTATGGAGGCTTGAAATGTATTGGGTTATGATCAGAGAGGTCTCAGCAAGCTTTTGAGATCCTTTCCACGCCTTGAAATGCCTTGAAACTATGAAAACAGTTTTGAGGAATTTTGGAAAAAAAATGCAATGTGGCGCTTCTTCTTGGGCGCAGCCTTTTTGTTCTGAGCATTAGGTTTAGGTTTATACTTATGTGAGGAATGAATTAGGGTAGAAATTTCAACCAAAAACCTTTGCATTCAATGCTTTTGAGATTTGATTTCCATGGATCTTTTTCAATCTTTTCCATGCCCTTTTGATATCAATCATGGCCAAATCTTTCCAACTTGAGTGTGCACGAAATCTTGGAGTTATGATAGACCTATTAGCTGCATAAAAAGATTTAAAATGCATGCTTGAGTATTTTTGTCATATTTTATTTAATTAAATGAATTAATGGTGATAAAAATTCAAATAAATAATAAAAAATGATGAAATAAATCCCCTTTGAGTCAAATGGTCGTGCATAGCTCTTGGATGATGATTCTTGGAAGAAAATGTGGCCCATTAGTAATTTTGAGGCATTTGAAGCAAAGTTGACTTTTCAAAATTCCCAAATATTTCCCAACTTCCACAAGGCATATCTTGCTCAATTTATAAGCTTTGATCATGTTCTTGGACATTTTGGAAAGGCCTTGAAGTTGTCTAACCAATGCCTTTGGTCCCATGTCATTTTGATTTACCAATCTCAAGTTATGGTCTTTGACTTAAAGTGCCTTTTGTTGACTTTTGAAAATGACCTATAATGTTGAGATTGATAACTTTTTGTGAGAGCATTTCTTGGACTTGAAGTGTGAAGAGGAGTTGTAGGAAATGTCTTTCTCTTAAAAATGAGCTTTGGATGGAATTTTTCTGATAAACCGTGTGGAAGTTATGCCTTGGTCAAGTTACAGTTGACTTTTTCAACTGTCCAAATATAGCAACTTTTGCATCTTGAGACTTTTTGAGCCATGCCTTGAGAATCATGATCAAGAATTGATAAAATGATGTTTGTGGCTTCAAAATAAGATGTTGACCAAAAATTTGGACTTTTGACTGTCAAATGACCATTTTGCCCCTACAGTTGACTGTTGAGCAATTAGGGTTTTTGTTTGTGCAATTTTGTGCTGAAAGTCTTGAAACTTAGCATATGGATGCTTGACCATGTTTGTAAGCATGTGGGACTTGATTGGACCCTTGGAAACTTCAATTTCTTTGTCAGAACCAAAACCCTAATTTTTGACTGTTAGGAGGCCATTGAACTGTGCAACCCTTGGGGAGATTTTGAAGCATGCTCTTTGCAAATCTTGAAGAATATGGGAGGGCAAATTTTGGGGTACAACACATAGATTCTTGTCTGCAGTGAGGTTGGATCTTCCTTACATAAGAACGAAGGTGCAGCTTAGGACAGGAAGCCCCGTCGTACTTCACAAAGGCAGGTGCCTTGAACTTGTGTGGGATCACCACCCCAGAAGATAAACCTAGGTCTCCAAAGTCCAACCCAGGCACACGTTGAATCTCCATAGCATTTAACCGGTCCTCCAGCTATTTGTACCGGTCCTCGGCAGGAGAGTACTGTTCATCATTGAAATCTGTCTCGGTGTCAGAGACCACAGGACTAGGAACCTCTCTCCCTTGGTGACTGCCTTACCCAACAGATGGAGTAGTCAGCTCAGCTTCATTCTGCAGTGTATTCCCGAGTTTGCGTCCAGTTTTGAACAACACAGTCCTTTTCTTCTTCTTCTTCTTCTTCAGGAGCAAAGCCTTCAACTCATGTTGTCCCTGGGCTAAGCTCATGACCAGCTCTTGAAACTGGGCGTTCTGGGCCTGGAGGGCCTTGGTAACTTGTTCAGTAGTTGGTTCAGGATTCATGATGACTGAGTGCTGAAATAAACAACGAAGAAGATTAAGCAACCTGTAGAAAAAGGGTACCTGTTATGCACATGATGCATGATATGCTATTTATGCAATGCATTCAAGGGTTCAAAAGTTCAAGTTCGTTGTAGACAAAAAGGAACACACATTGTATTAAGAAATAATATGTTCAATACATCAGGGCCTCATGGGCAAAACATTACAAAATAATTAATCCCAAAAGACACTGCGCATCCTCTTTGGAGCGATGTAGGTGTTGAGAGTCTTTTCCTCGTGAAGTAGACGGGTGAGCTCCAGGACCTTCTTCTCACTGACATGTAGACTGGTTTCAAGAGAATTCCGTTCTTCCTTGAGTTGGATCCAGCTCTTTTACATTTCTTCCCAAGATGTTGGCATGTCAGGATGTTGAATGGTGTAGGGCACCTCTCCTTCCAAAACTGGCTCTTTGATCACGGGGAGAACATGAGGATATGGCATCACCAGCTTCTGGGAACGGGCTTGTACCCACTTGAGATAAGGCTCCAAGGGGATGGAGTTCTTGTGCCCCAGTGTCTTGCTATCTACCCTGTTGGGCATCCTCCAAGCTCGGATGAATCTCTGGCGAAGTCCTTGTGCATCATTGTCGAAGTCAAAAACTAGGTCAAGAATCAACATGTCATGAGGGCCATCCCTCCGAGCATAACCAAACTGTCTCAAAGCCAGACACGGGTTGTAAGTAATACCTCCTCTGATTCCAAGTAAAGGAACATTAGGAAACTCCCCGCAACGATCAATGATAGTGACATTCTCTCTTGACCGAGAACACCAATGTATATCAGCATGTGTAAGAGTCACCAATCGTTGTGACCATCTCAAACCCCGCTCGTTCTTCAAAACTGATTGTGGAAGGTGCGAAATAAACCACCTTGCCAGGAAAGGAGTGCAGCACATGAGAACACCTCTTTTTCTCATGGTTCGAGTGTAACATGAGTGAAGGATGTCCCCAAGCAATGTAGGTATAGGATTCTTGGACATGAAGATCTTGACAGCATTGATATCTATAAGCTGATCTGGATTCGGGAACAATACCAACCCATAGACAAGGAGTGCCACAACTTCTTCAAAGGCTTGTAGGTCAAGGGAATTCCAACATTCTTGTGCTTTCTCAAACAGGAACTTTGCCAAGAATCCTTTGATACCACTTCTGATTTCCCTATGTCCCTTGATGTCAGATGGTTGCAGATGTAGTGCTTTAGCAACCTCTTCAAGTTTTGGTTCCCTTTCCGTACCGTTGTAGGGTAGTGGACTAAGGATAGGAATCTTCAGAAGTTGAGAAAACTCTTCCAAAGTAGGCACCAATTGATAATTCGAGAAAGTAAAACAGTGGTGCAAAGGGTCAAAGAACTGGAAGAGAACCTTTATCATATCCTCTTCAATGTTGGTGTTGACCAAGCTGATGAGTCTACCATGCCTTTCACTGAAGGAAGAGTTCTCGGGAATCCTGGATGTAAGCTCCTTAAGCTGAGGAGGGACCCTTACAAGTTTGATCTGAATTGTCTTTCTGCGGATAGTTTCCATGTCCTAGAAAACAAGAACAAAGATGAAGATTCGAACCCCTGAAGTGGTTAGTGAATGCATATGATGTTGTATGATGTTATGATGCTATGATAAAACACACCACAAGTATTCACAAAAAGCAAACATGATAAGGCACACAAGTCACACCAGACAGTCCTTAGAGTTTAGGCCAGCATGAAGTTTGGGGTACTACCCTCTTGAAGTTGGTGGGCTCAAAACCTGTCCTATCAAAAGTAACGGGGTTCTAAGGAGCTCAATATCATTGGGTTGTTTTCTGTGTTCATTGTTTTGATTTAGCCATTGAACTGGCGATCAAAATATTCCAAGAAAACAACCCTCAATGAGTGTAGTATCGAGTATCTACCAACTTCGGACTGCACCAAAGTCTGTCATCTCACTACCCCTAAAGAGGCCAGGGTGGTCAAGTAAGGTTCCTAAGGTCAGTTGATGCTTCACGACACCACGCGGCGGCCCCGTACTCTCCTTGACTTGACTCAAGGGTTACCGGTACTCACCAAAGTGCCACATCAACGTAGCAAACTGCTTTAACCGTGCCGGTATACCCCGCACAGTTCCCTCACAGTTTGTTGCTACTTTCTAAAAAGGTATCCCCAGATCCGGGTTAGGATCTATGAAACTCCCAAAACAGGCCCACAATATTAAAGCAAACAAACAAGCAATTGAAAACATAAGAGTGGTCTAATTCCTAAGGTACACCTCACTTTTCAATATCCCCAGCAGAGTCGCCAGTTCTGTGATCGGTGGAAATAGAACTGACTGTTTTTTAAGCTGGTTCGCGAAATGTCGCAGTAAGCAAGAGTCGCCACCGTCTTTTATGTTCTCCAATATGGAAAGGACAAAAGCACAACAAAATTCCTTCTTTGAGAATGTTTCTCGGTTCGGGAGGTAGATTTATAGAAAGGGAAGGTGTTAGCACCCTTTCTATCCATGGTTATCCATGGGCTCTTAGGTACTTGCTCTTATGTTTTCAAAATTGTTTGCTTTTCAAGTGTGTGTGGGTTTTGAAAAAAGTTTCGTTTGAAAAATTTCTAAGTAACTCTTGTATCTGTCCTCAAGAGTGTATGAAAAATTTGTTTGAAAACTTTTAGAAAGTGTGGGTGTGAAAAGATGTTTTTGTTTGTTTTGAAAAGAGCAAGTACTTAAAATAAGTCTACCTACTCTAAGGATTTAAGCTGTGTAAGAGTCCTTTAGATAGTGCTATCCTACCATTGAGAGGTAGGTAGCACCATCGTTGGAGGTATTCGGGTCAATTCGATTATCGGGACATGTTTGGTCACCGAAGCAATAATAGGACACCTTAGAAGTAACCCTAATGTCCTAGATCCTTTGTATCTGAGGCAACCGTTTCGAGGCGACTGGATCTTTAGACAGGAGGGCGACCTCTAAGACACCATATACTTTATGACCACGTTCGAGGCAACCAGTGAGGCGTACCCTAGGGGTGGCATGTGCATGTGTGTTGTTTTCATGTTATGTTTATCTTATACATGTTATTTGTGAGCTACGGATTGGTTTTATTTGTCATACATTCTTGCAGGCATAATTAACAGTTAGGAGTGCGGAAAATGAATTGCGGGAAGATAAATCTAACTATTACAAGGCGCGGGTCTATACATCGCCAAAAACAAAAACCCGTTTTGGAAAATAAAGTGCGAGAATTTAAATAAGGCGATAAAATCCTAATTAACTATTACATACTCTGTACAGATACATAAATATAATCAAAAGAAATTAAAGCGCGAAAGAAGATTGAATCGGGAACATCCTGGGGTTTTGACCCTTTTTAGAATTAAATTAAACATTAAACCTAATTAACTAATTAATTATTTAATTAAAGAAAAAATGTTTTTGTGTTTTTTATATTTTTTAATGAAAATGAAATAAAAGGAATTAAAAGTTGTCAAAAGAATGACCTAATTCTAAATTAATTTTACTTATTAAAAAAATGTTAAAATTGTCCTAATTACACAACTAATTAATTAATGTTAGAATTTATTTACAAAAATAATTTGTAGTGAAATTAATAAATAATAATAATAAAAATATTAGTCTTTTTTTTTGTTTTTTGTGAAAAGGTTAATTATCTAATAATTAATACTAATAATTAATAGAAAAAAGGAATTATAAAAGAAAAGAAAAATAAAATAAAATAAAAGAAAGAACAAAACCAAGGGGGTTTGGGCCCAGCATAGGGGTGCATCTGGAAATTGCTGGCCCATTAATGATCAGGCCTTTTGACTTTTGCAATCAGCTGCGTGTGCATTGAACAGATAGCATGGTGTTCCCCTTCTTTTGGCCTTTGGATCACTGCTTGATGACACTTGGCATTTGATTGCTTGAGATGTATGGTAGACTTTTTCTGGAATGTTGCATGGGAACATGTTAGAAAAAATTGAAACAAACGTTTGGGGGACCTGGGAATCGAACCCAGGTCCCAAGGGTCTATGCACGTTCGTCCAAACCACTGAGCCAAGCCATTCTATTCGTTATAATAACAAACAAAGAATATTATATGAAATAAATGAACAGTATCCTGGAAATAAAAAAACGTGCGCGTTTCATTTGAATGAGCCAACCATATATCAACACGCCATCATCTTCTTCGCGTTTCCTATAAAATACAAGTTAGATAGCGGGGGTTTTAAACCCCCACAAACTGCAAAATGCAAAAATAGCGATAGTTGTGTAGCACATATAAAAAGAGCGCGAGGGTATCAATGTGTTCGTCTCATCCTGACGAATTTAACCATAGGCGCCATTAGTCCTAATTTTACCTATGCTGCAAACCCCCAAATTGGAAGCTTTGAAAACCTAGGTTTCATTAATGGTGGTTTTCGTTCCAGGGCACCATAATCAAATTGAATTGTACCAAAAGCTTCGTATGGTCCCTCTGAACACAAAACAAACCACAAAATACGTTAATGATGCATGAATCAAAGGATGCGTTTATGAAAAAAAATTCAAACCGTGTGACTTGTGCTGGGCGTTTCCTTGAGGTTTATGGCTTATTTATGATTCCAATCCGTTCCTGGGAATGTCAGCAAGGTGTTTGAGTCACTCTAAGGCTTTGAATTATGCTGGAAGGTTGATTTCAGGTTTGACTTTTTTGCTTGATTTTTTGAATATGGTTAGGGTGTTTCTGCAGTAGCTTGTGCGTGAAATGTATTAGAGTTGTGTTCAGCATATGTATGGGAATGCATTTAGGTCAGCAGCTGAGCCAATGATCCCTTGTATTGATGTTTTGAGATTCTTCATAACCACCATTAAAGGACTTTCCAAGTTTGTTCAAATTTTGAATTTTATGCATAATTGAGCTTGGCACGAATTTGGCAGGTGGAATATGACACATGAAAGCCATTCAAATTAAAAGATGTTATTTATTTAATTTTTTTGATTTTATTTGAATTTTATGGATTTAAAATGAATTAAATCAAATAAAATTAAATAAAATAGAAAAATTAATGTTTAATCTTGAAATTAATCATGGGACACGTGGGTGGAATGACAAGGCTGAATCAAGTGGAAGAAAGTGGGCCCTTTTGTCAAAAAATGAAGTTTCAAGGATAGTTGACTTTTGCCATTTCACAAAAATTCCCCAACTTCTGCAATGCATATCTTGCTCAATTTTGATCATATGAACATGTTCTTAGACATTTTGGAAAGGTCTTGAAGTCCTCTAACCAATCTCAAGTTATGGTTTTTGACTTAAAGTGCATTTTTGTTGACTTTTGAAAATGACCTATAATGTTGAAATTGATAACTTTTTATGAGAGCATTTCTTGGGCTTGGAATGTGAAGATGAGTTGTAGGAAATGTCCTCCCCTTAAAAATGAGCATTGGATGGGATTTTTCTGATGAACCATGAAAACGTTATGCCTTGGTCAAGTTACAGTTGACTTTTCAGCTGTCCAAAAATGGAAACTTTTGCATCTTGATGATTTTTGAGCCATTCTTGTGGAATCATGATCAAGACTTGATCAAATGATGATTGTGGCTTCAAAATAAGATGTTGACCAAAATTTTTGACTTTTGACTGCCAAATGACCATTTTACCCCTACAATTAGTTGTGGAGCAACTAGGGCTTTTGACTGTGCAACTTGACCCCGTGAACCTTGAAACTTGACATGTAGATGCTTGACAATCTGAATAGGCCTATGAGACTTGATTGGATCATTGAAAACCTCAAATTCCATGAGAGAACCAAAACCCTAATTTTGACTGGCTTAGGAGGATGTTTGACTGTGCAACCCCTTGGGAAATCTTGAGTCATTTGAATATGATCTTTGATAAACCTAGAAGAATATGGGAGGGCAAATTTTGGGGTACAACAATGTGGTTTTTGAGTATGAGGAGTTTTGAGAGGTCAAAGGCTCATGCTTTTGGCTTGCAAGGATGTATGAAACTTGTTTCAAAACTTTGCTTGAGTTGGTTTTATCAGATATGTGAGTTGTGGTCTTTTGGTACAATGCCTTGATTTTGAAGCAAAAAGTGAGAGTTGACAATGCAAGGCTGTACTGGCTTAGAACCTAGCTGCACAAAGTTGTTGAGCTTTGCCTGACATTAGGGAGTCTTGTTTGCAGCAAAAGGCTTGGTGTATGGCTCAAGAAATGAAACTTGACATAAAGCATGCTTTATGTAAATGGAAGTGTGATCTTTATGCCCAAAATGGAAATGTTCAATGTACAATGCTCTCTTGATCAGAATAATGCCAAAGTCCAATGTATTTGCATTCAATTTTTTAGTTTAAATTGGTTTAGAGGCCTGTAATTATGTACTAAGCTATTTTGGTCATATTTGCAACTTGGTATGAACATGTATTGGCCATGGTTACAAAGTGAGTTTTCGCCAACTTCAAGCATTCGATTCTCCCTAACCACAAAGGTGTTTGAGGAGTTCTTTGACAATTTGGAAAGCTTGCGACATGTACTATAATCCATCTTTGAAATAAAACTCAAGACTCCAAGTGGAACTATGTTAAAAATGGCCAAGAAGATGGGTCAAAATCCTGCCTAAACTAGGGCAAAATTTCTCTAAGTTAAAAGTTTTAGATACCGTTGTTCCAAAAATCATAACTTGATATACAAGCTTATTTTGAGAAAACTTTGTGAATCAAAGTTGTAGAATTTGTGATGGACTACAACTTTCATGTTGTAAGTTTTTCTTGAATCCATTTTCATCTTGGTGAAAAAATGGGACAAAGTTAGGAAAAAATAAGAAAATTTTATAACTTAGAAATTTTCTAAGTTATGAAAATTTTCCATTTTAAACTCTAATTTGTAATTTTGGGTTCCTTGATGAACAAGTTTCATAATTTGACATGTCTTGATGAAAAATGACCCTTGGCACTTGATTTTGACCAAAAAGTCAAAGTTTGACTTTTTAGTGTACAGTCAAATTTTGATCAGTTGACTGAAAAATTCATCTGTCAATCCTATGCATTTGAGATCTTTTGAACTTGTTGAATGGGTCAAGACAATGTCATTGAGTCCTTGAGTCCATGGTTGAGCTTGATTTGCCATTGGTTAGGTCAAACGGTCAAAAATCGCCTTTGTGCAGTCAAAACCCTAAAAATGATCATTTTGCCCTTTTGGTGATCTGATCAAATTTCTTGTGGAATTGTGATCCAAACTTGATAAAATGGTTCATATGAGTTCATAATGTTGATGTGGGTCAAAATTCATGAGATTTGACTGTCAATTGGCCATAGTTGACTTTTTCCCCAATACAGCTGATTTATAGGTCAACTGTCCAATTGACTGGGCAAAAATTTGATTCAAGGCTTGAAACTTGGTATGGACAAACTTGTGAGTCCAACATGAAATATAAAAGTCATTTTGGGAATTGTGGGTCAAAACATCCCTGTGCAAACTCAAACCTTAATCTAGGTCAATAGTGCAAGGAGGTGTCTTGAGCAGAGCAAACCCTAGCTTGATCTTGAGTTCCAAGGGTCTTGTGATGAGAAATGTTGATAAAATGAGAGGGAAAATTTTGGGGTACAACAGTTGCCCCTTTTCAATCTTCTTGAACCTGAAGAGTTAGATTGGCAAGTTTTGCCTTTCGCGACTCGAAGGTAAAGGAAGATTGGACACTAGAGTGCCCGTAAATTTGCACTCGTCAAAATATAGCTGAGGAAATGGGCTTAAAGATGCCATTTGGAGATGGTGGAGTCTTGCTGGAGATGGGCTTAAAGATGCCATCCAAGAATGTTTTTTTGAACTGTAATGTTGTAGGTCAGAAGAATGAGCATCAAGATGATATCTGTGTCTGGAATGCATTTGAACTGTATTTGGAGACTGAGTCTGTATGAGCAAAAGAATGGCGTCTGTGTATGGAGCGTATCTGAGCTGTAACTGTATTTGAACTTTGAATGAATATCAGAATGACTATCGTGTCTGGAGTGTATCTGTATTGTGAATGGGTAACAGAGAAACATCTGTGTATGGAGCAACTGTGTGTTGAGGATAAGTTTGGAATGAGTGACAGAATGGCAACCGTGTCTAGAGCGTATCTGGACTGTATTTAAAGTTAAGATCTGTATGAGTAGCAGAATGACTTCCGTGTCTGGAGTGTATCTGAAACTGTAACTGGGATCTGAATAAGCGGCAGAATAACTTCCGTGGCGACTGCACTGGGGAGGATCAAACTGCTGGTGTCAGGGCCAGAATGGCATCCGTGTTTGGAGCATATCTGAACTTGTAGTTGATAGTTAAATCTGAATGAGAGATAGAATGGCTTCCGTGTCTGGAGCGTATCTAGTCTGTATCGGATTGCTGAAGTCTGAATGAGTAGTAGAATGACCGCCGTGTCTGGGGTGTATCTGTACTGTATTTTGACTTGAAATTATGAATGAGTAATAGAATGACCTCCGTGTCTGGGGTGTATCCATACTGTATCTGAAAAATTGTTAACGATAGCCTTTTAATCTTATCCTGAAAAGGGTAAAATGCTAGCTAAAACACAAAGTTATGTTGCATGATATGTATGATGCGATGAACTGTGTTTCATCAATGTTTATGATATATGAATGTAATGGATGTGCATGTAAGCTTATTAGCTGTCTTACTGAGGAAAATAAATCCTTGACTGCTGTTGGGGATTGAAAATCCTTTGGCTGCTGCCGGGGAAAGTAAATCCTTGTTCAATGCTGAGGATTCAATAAAACTTTGATTGTTGAAGATGAGAAATCCTGACTGACTGCTTGGGGATTAAAAATCTTTGACGACTTGTGGGGATGAGAAATCCTGGGACCAATGCTGGGAATTGAAAATCCTTGGTGACTTGTGGGGATTCACAAGGGTTCTGACAACTTCTGCGGGGAATGAGGATCCTTCATGACTTTCCTGGGAACTAAGGAAAATTCTAAAAATCTCTACTGGGGAGTTGGAACCTGGGAGGCTTCCGCTTGGAGAAATGAGACCGAGAATCTTCGATCTTGCTAGGAGATAACTCTGTGGGGAGAATTTTCACTCGGCCGGTGAAATCAGGAGCTTTGGGTTGTATGCCAAACTACTGGGGAAGCATCCTAGTTGGGGATAAGCCAAGATGTTAACTGTTATTTGCTTGGTTCTCAGACTTTTAAGATAGCCTGCTGGGGAAATTGGGGGAAGTTGAATAGTTCCCACTGGAGGTTGATAGTTGGAAACTTGACTTCGCTGGGGAAGAAGGTTTAGAATATTCTGGTTCCGCTGGGGATCTTGAAGTTTAACTCTGCTGGGGAAATATACTCCAAACTTTAGCTTTGTTGAGGATATGAAGGGTGTGCTGTAGGGGATTTCTTCTGGAACAGCACAAAGATATCTTCCTACACCTTCAACCTACCAGTAATTATCCTTTCTCAATTTCGTTTTATTTGTAAGTAGTGATTATATTCAAATGCATATGCCTATTTAACAAAACATTGGACGTTTTCAAATAAAACATAAGTGTAAAAAAGAATGAAAGGCAAGCAAATTTCTGCACTTTGAAGTATCTTTGTATTAACTTTTGTAAGTATCTTTGTACAAAGGAGACAGACATCCTAGTAAGAGAATGTTGTCATAAAATTGAGAAAAAATTTATACAAAAATAAAGAGGGCTATGTGTAACAATTCCATGGGGTTCCCATTCTGCTATAGCCTTCACAACTTTGAATATCTTGTCCATTCGCTGCTTCGTCTGCCGATGACTGGATTGATCAGAAACTTGGAGCTTGTTGGTGAAGAGATTGTTCTTAAAGTGATCCGACGAGACATAGTCATACGCTTTAATTCCCTAACTTTTGCCTGGACCGCCCTTTCGGGTTTTTGATCCACCGGGAAACCCTTTTTTGCCCAAGTCGCCCTTTCGGGTTTTCAACTTGCCGGGTGTACAGATTTTTTGTTTTATCCCTAATTTTTTCCTGAACCTCCCTTTCGGGTTTTCGATTCACCGGGATGCCCATTTTTGCCCAAGTCGCCCTTTCGGGTTTTTAACTTGTTGGGTTATTTTATGTGTAGTATCTTTTGACTATGTCTGCGTTCATAGGGTGCGGCAGGTCGTCGCCATCCATGGTGGTCAGAATCATCGCTCCACTAGAAAAGATGCTCTTGATCACAAATGGTCATTCGTAAGTAGGAGTCCACTTGCCCCTGGGATCACTTTGCGGTAAGATTATTCGCTTGATTACAAGATCTCTGACTTGATATACCTGACGTCTGACCTTTTTGTTGAAAGCCTTGATCATTCGTTTTTGATACGTCTGACCATGACAAACAGCAGTAAGTCGCTTATCGTCGATCAAGTTAAGTTGATCAAGCCGGGTCTGAATCCAATCGTCTTCACTCAAACCGGCATCCTTCATAATCCTCAAGGAAGGAATCTGAACTTCCATGGGTAGAACAGCTTCCATGCCATATACCAAAGAAAATAGGGTTGCCCCTGTTGAAGTACATGTCGTGGTACGATATCCATGCAGGGAAAACGGTAACATCTCATGCCAGTCTTTGTAGGTGACTGTCATCTTTTGAATGATCTTCTTGATATTTTTGTTCGTGGCTTCGACAAAACCGTTCATCTTCGGCCGATAGGGAGATGAATTGTGATGATAAATCTTGAACTGTTCACATAGAGCAGTGATCATAGTGTTGTTCAAATTTGTACCGTTGTCCGTAATGATTATGTCGGGGATACCATACCGGCATATGAGGTTCTGCTTGATGAAGCGGGCAACCACATTCTTTGTAACAGAGGCAAAGGAAGCTGCTTCGACCCATTTGGTGAAGTAGTCAATAGCCACCAAGATGAAGCGATGTCCATTGGATGTCGTAGGCTTGATCTCTCCAATCATGTCAATGCCCCACATTGCGAATGGCCAAGGAGCTGTCAGAACGTTGAGAGGGACAAGAGGAATATGTACCTTGTCGGTATAGACTTGGCATTTGCGGCAAGTACGGGAATGTTGATGACAATCAGCTTCCATGGTAGACCAGTAGTAGTCTGCCCTTAGAATCTTCTTAGCCATCGTATGCTCGCTCAAGTGGGTGCCAAATGTGCCACAATGTATCTCGGTCATGATCAACTCCGCTTCAACCTTGTCCATACAACGAAGTAGAACACAATCATGGCTGCGCTTATAAAGGATGCCATTGCTTAGGAAGAACTTGGCAGCAAATCTCCTTAAGAACTTTTTGTCATTGACGGAAGCTTCTTCAGGGTATTCTCGAGTCTGAAGATACCTTTTGATTTCATGAAACTAGAGTTGTTCCACTACTTCTTCGGTATTAATCTCATGACAGTGTGCATGTTCTTCCATTCGCTCGATGGTAATTTGGGGAGCCTCATTATCCCAGTTGAGTTTAAACATGGAAGACATCGTAGCCAGAGCATCTGCTAGTTGATTTTCTTCTCGCGGGAAGTGTTCGAAAGTAATCTGCTCGAAATGAGGCAACAATGTCAGGACATGTTCTTTGTATGGGATAAGATTAGGATGTTTGGTGTCCCACTCTCCTTTGACTTGACTGATAACCAAAGCCGAGTCCCCAAATACGACCAAAGATTTGATTCCCAAGTATATAGCAGCCTTGAGACTAAAGATGCAAGCTTCATATTCAGCCATGTTGTTGGTACAACTGAAGCAAAGTCGGGCAGTGAAGGGTGTATGGAAACCTTCCGGAGAAATGAGTACCACACCGATACTGTTGCCAATTGCATTTGAAGCACCATCAAAGTACAGGGTCCATTGGGATCCTTGTTCAGGTCCGTCATACGGTCTGTTACCTTCAATGTTGTCCAATGTCATGATGTCCTCGTCAGGGAAGTCGAATCTCATAGATTAGTAATCTTCGACGGCTTGATGAGCTAGATGGTCAGCTAGTACACTCCCCTTTATAGCTTTTTGGGTAGTATACTGGATATCATACTCAGTGAAGATCATTTTCCATCTAGTGATTCTTCCAGATAAAGCAGGCTTTTCGAAGATATACTTGATCGAATCCATCTTGGAAATCAGCAAAGTGGTATGAGTCAACATATACTGCCTTAGCCGGCGAGCAACCCATACCAAAGCCCAACAAGTTTTCTCGAGCAGTGAGTAGCGAGTCTCACAGTCCGTAAAATTTTTGCTAAGGTAATAAATGGCATGCTCTTTTCGGCCAGACTCGTCATGTTGGCCCAGTACACACCACATTGAGTTATCCAAAACAGTCAGATACATGATTAATGGTCTTCCTTCGACGGGTGGCATCAAAATAGGAGGTTCTAGTAAATACTCCTTGATCTTATCAAAAGCAACTTGACAATCATTGTTCCATTCAACTACCTGGTCTTTCTTTAATAGTTTTAAAATTGGCTCATAGTTAGATGTCAGGTGAGAGATGAACCTCGCGATATAGTTTAAGCGTCCCAAGAATCCTACAACCTCCTTTTCAATGCGGGGGCAGGCATTTCTTGTATAGCCTTTACTTTAGCTGGATCAACCTCAATGCCTTTGTTGCTGACAATAAATCCCAAAAGTTTACCAGACCTAACTCCAAAAGTGCACTTGCTTGGGTTCAGTCTGAGCTTATACTCCTTCAACCTGGCAAACAACTTTTGCAAATGATCAAGGTGTTCTTCTTTTGTCTGTGATCGAGCTATCATGTCGTCTACGTAGACTTTGATCTCATGATGTATCATATCATGAAACAAAGCTACCATGGCGCATTGATAGGTTGCCCCTGCATTCTTCAGTCTGAATGGCATCACTTTGTAGCAGAAGGTACCCCATTGCGTGACAAAAGTAGTTTTCTCCATGTCCTCGGAGGCCATTTTAATCTGGTTGTATCCCGAGAATCCATCCATGAAGGAAAATAACTTGTGTTAAGCTGTGTTGTCAACCAAGATGTCAATATGTGGCAGTGGAAAATCATCCTTGGGGCTAGCCCTGTTTAAATCCCGATAATCCACACACATTCTGACTTTGTCGTCCTTCTTAGGCACGGGCACAATGTTAGCAACCCATTATGGATAGGAAGTAACAGCCAGAAAGCCAGCGTTGAATTGCTTCATTACCTCATCTTTGATCTTCTCAGACATGCCGGGCCTCATTCGGCGGACCTTTTGCTTGACCGGTGGACAGTCTTCTCTTGTAGGGAGACGGTGGACCACGATATCTGTATCTAGTCCCAGCATGTCTTCATAAGACCAGGCGAAGATTTCAACATATTCATTCAACAACTGCACTAAGTGCTCTTTGACACTTGGTTCTAGGTTGGCACCCACTTTCACCTCTTTCTTGTCTTCCTCTGTCCCCAAGTTGATGGTTTCTAGAAACTCTTCATGAGGCAGAATAGCCCTCTCTTCTTGTTGCAAAAGTCTGGCTAACTCTCCCGGCACTTCATAATCTTCGTCAACTTCGTACTCAGCATGATTGATCAAGTCTTCAGAGTTACCGAAGGCTAAAGCAGAATAGTCACCCATGGAATCCGGAGTGGATGGGTACCTGCATTTGTGAGTGTGGGTCTGTGTAAGGGATAACCATCCTTAAACAAAACAAAATGCAAAAGGAAGAAAATGAACACAACACTTTATGGATGAAAACGTTCAATGATTCATTAAAACATGGCATATGATAATGAAGAAAATCAAGCCCTTACAAATGGACCTACATGCCCCGGGCAAGGCATGAGGTGAAAATAGTGTACGAATTGTTTAGTTATTATAGACCAAAATAGGAAATTGTTCAAAGATAAATTTACTGGTTGATGAAGGTGATGGGAACAAAATCCTTTGCTCCCCAATTTCTTAAACCCCCTTCGACGGTTGGAAAGATCCAATCTGTGAAGTTGTCCTCTTCATCTTCATCTTCTACAGCATTAATTCCATGGTAGGTAATTTTGACGGGTGGTCCTCCAGCCTTGGAGTGACGCATGGCCTTCTGTCCTGCAGCGGTAAACCATAATCCAAACTTGTCCATCTTATGGGGAAAATCAGGCAGTTTCCCCCACACTGTGCTCTTTCCTTCTTTGATTACCGCCTCTGCGTCCTTGAGAGATGCCATCCTAAGAACATGCTTGGGAACGATAGGCGCCTCAACCATTGTCTTCGCAACCGCGACCTCAGGAGACACTTCCTCAAAATGTTAGAAAGGCGTTTTGATGAACTCACCATCCAACTCCACATAGAGGAAGGAGTTGAGGTGACTTATCATGTACTCTTCCTCTCCGTGCACGGTTATAATCTTACCCTTAACAGGACATTTCATCATTTGGTGCAAAGAGGAAGTAACTGCCCCAGCATAATGGATCCACGGTCTTCCTAACAAACACGAATATGAAGGACAGATGTCCATCACATAAAAGGTGGAGTTGAAAACTTCTGTGCCTACTTTGATAGGAATATCAACCTCTCTGTGAACCATTCTTTTGGACCTATCAAAAGCCCTAACAACGATGTTACTAGGTTTGAGGTTCAATCCTTTGCAGTCCAAACAGTCCAACACTTTCTTCGGCAACACATTCAAGGAAGAACCAGTATCAACTAAGACATGGGGGAGGGTGGTTCCCCTGCATTCAACTGAGACATGTAGCGCGTCGTTGTGTTTCCTTCCCTTGGGAGTCAAATCAGCATCGGAAAAGCCAAGGCCATTATCAACAGTAAGACTGGCCACACACTCTTGAAACTGGTCAGCCGAAGTTTCTTGGGGCACGTGTGCCGTCTTTAAAAATTTGATTAAGGCCTTAGCATGGGCCTCAGAGCAGAGTAGAAGAGACAACATGGATATTTTAGAAGGGGTCTGCCCTAGCTGTTCCACGACGTCGAAATCGCTCCTTTTGATTATTTTCAAGATTTCCTCCATTTCTTTCTGGGTGGTTTCGGGGATAACCACAGTACGAGCCTTCGTCCTGACAGGCGCTTCTAGTATCCCCTTACCCTTATCAGTATTATCAGCAGATGGTCTTACTTCAGGAGTATCCAATTCTTCAATTATCGGGTCTTGCACAGATGGCCTAACAGGCACAAAAGCTTTCGAGGGTCCAAAAACTGCTCAAGGGGGAGCAATCTCCGGAGAAAAAATCTGTCCGCTGTGGGTTATCTTGCTTTTTCCTGCAATGTTCCCTATATCAGGGGTTTCCTCTTCAGAATTTTCTTGGACTGCTTCAATCTGTTTGATACCATGATAGAAGATTTCTCCTCCGTAGTTCCATGGTATCGTTTTGCTAGATTGATACGGGACAGGCCCCGGCATGGTGATTTTTAAAGGTACAAATTTAGGATCAGGTGTAATCTTGGCAGGCCTTTTGCAAGCCTTGGGAAGATTTTCGGATATGGTTATTATTGCGATTTCATTGGTTGAAGTAGCAAAAGTAGCAGGAGTGACATGAGTGAAGGTATCAACAGGGGTCTTATGGAAGAGTATCTCTTGGGTATCCATCAAGCGTTGGATGCCTGACTTCAACATTGGGCAATCAGCTTGTATGTTTAAACAAAAGTAACAGTCCTTCCCACAACCTGGGGATATCCTGGCTCTCATCAAATTCTCTTTAATCACCGGTAAGGGAGTCAAAAGGTCAGCAACATCGGTAACATGAAGGTCTTCCATAACGGCATGAACATTACGATCGTGCTTGGGCATCGGAGCAGATATCACGTTAGGCTTCTCAGGAGCATCAAATTCTACTTCCTTGGCGTCAATCAGGTCTTGGATTTTGTTCTTAAGCGCCCAACAGTTGTTGGTATCGTGCCCGACACTGTCAGAGTGGTAAGCACACTTGGCATTGGAGTGGTAGTATGTAGAGGAGGTATTAGGGTTCTTTGGCGCTTCCTTCAAACTGGTAAGATTCAGCTTTAAAAAATGAGGGAGTACTTGAGCTGGCGTCATGTTGATTCGGGTGAACTGCCGTTATGGCCTTTCTACCCGTTGTTGATTAGGTCTTGACTGATTGCCGTGACGTTGATCATTTGAAGAGTTTTGAATCATCACAGCCCCCACAGTTGGCCGGCGCTCGGTTCTTCCCTGACTTTTCTGAGAGTAAACAGCAGAGGCTTCCTTCTTAGCTGGGAAGGTTTTCTTAACAGCAGCGGACGCAAAGGTATCTTTCTGAATCTTACCACTTTTAATGCCGGCCTCGACCCTTTCGCCGGTCAAGATTAATTCGGTAAATCCCGTGGAGGAACTTCCAATTAAATGATTGAAGAAAGGTCCAGACAGGGTCCCCAGAAACATGTCAACTAGCTCTCTAGCCGACAATGGTGGCTGCACCCTTCCAGCCAGATCGCGCCACTTCTAGGCATTACTCTTTAAATCCTTCATTGGAAGTCATCCCCATACTTTATAGCTGAGAACGAGTGGGCGCCAAATCATCATTGTATTGGTATTGACGGTAAAAAGCAGCGGCTAAGTCTTCCCAGTTATGAACCTCTGATCTCTCAAGTTGATAGAACCAGTCCAATTGTGTGCCTGACAAACTGTCTTGGAAAAAGTGTGCCCAGAGGTCTTTGTCAGATGAGTGGGGTTGGATCTTTCTGACATAGGATCTCAGATGCATCTTTGGGCAGGACAGACCGTCATACTTAGCAAATGTTGGTACTTTGAACTTGGGAGGGATGACAATCCCAGCGACTAGCCCTAGTTCTTCAAAATCTAAACCAGGTACCCTTTGCAACTCCATGGCTTCCAATCTATCCTCAAGATTCTTATATTTATCATCCGTCGGGGGATATTGCTGTTCGGAGTAGTCTTCGTCTTCTTCTTCTTCCTCCTCTTCAACTTCAGATTTAGAAGGTCTCGTAGCTCCTTTTCCTTTACCAGCCCCTTTGTTAGACGTTGAGCGGAATTCGAGAACTTTTCTAGCATTGCTTTCAAACCTTCTTCCAAAAGTGGCTACTCCGGGCCTCTTCTTCTTTTTCTCTTTATTTTTCTCCAACAGTGCTTTAAGGTCCTCTTGACCCTTTGCTAAGGTCATGAGGAGTTGCTGGAATTGAGAATTATGTGCTTGCAGATCCTTAACCGTCTGCTCCAAATTCATCTTGCTGAAATAAACAGCAGAAAGATAAGGAAACCTGGTGTGAAGACCTGTTTATGCATATGATGAATGATATGTTATTTATGTAATGCATTCAAGGATTCAGAAAATTCAAATTTGTAGCAAACAAAAAGAACACACGTCATATTAAGAAGAAATTTGTTAGTACATAAGTGCCCCATGGGAAAAACATTACAAAATTCTTAATGTAAAAATACATTGCGCATCCTCTTTGGTGCAATGTAAGTGTTGAGAGTTTCCTCCTCATGAAGTCGGAGGGTAAGCTCCAAAAGCTTCTTCTCACTGGCATAGAAGTTGGCTTCAAAAGTATTCCGTTCTTCCTTGAGTTGGATCCAACTCTTTTGCATTTCTTCCCATGATGTTGGCATGTCAGGATGTAGGAGGGTGTATGGAACCTCTCCTTCCATAACAGGCTCTTTGATCAAGGGGAGGATGTGAGGATATGGCATCATAAGATTCTGGGCGCGGGTTCGTACCCACTTGAGGTAAGGCTTAAGGGGGATGGAATTCTTGTGCCCCAGTGTCTTACTATCCACTTTGTTGGGCATCCTCCAAGGTCTGATAAACCTTTGTCGAAGTCCTTGCGCATCGTTGTCGAAGTCAAAAACTAGGTCAAGAATCAACATGTCATGAGGGCCATCCCTCAGAGTATATCCAAATTGTCTTAGAGCTAAACAGGGGTTGTAGGTAATGCCTCCCCTAATGCCAAGTAGTGGGGCATTAGGGAATTCCCCATAACGATCAATGATGATGACATTTTCTCTAGACCGAGAACACCAATGAACATCAGAATGTGTGAGGGTCATCAATCGTTGTGACCACCTTAAACCCTGCTCATTCTTCAAAACTGATTGTGGAAGGTGAGAAATAAACCACCTTGCTAGGAGAGGAGTACAACACATGATAACATCTCTTTTCCTCATTGTTCGTGTGTAAAATGAGTGTAGGATGTCCCCAAGCAATGTAGGTACAGGATTCCGGGATATGAAAATCTTGACAGCATTCACATCTATAAGCTCATCAGGGTTTGGGAACAAGACCAACCTATAGATGAGGAGTGCCACAATCTCTTCAAATGCTTGTAGATCCAGAGAATTCCAGCAGTCTTGTGTCTTCTCAAACAGAAACTTTGCCAAGAATCCCTTGACACCACTTCCGGTTTCCCAATGTCCCTTGATGTCAGATGGTTGCAAGTGTAATTCTTGAGCAACATCTTCAGGCTTTGGTTCTTTTTCCGCACTGTTGTAGGGTAGTTGATGAAGAATAAGAATTCTCAAGAGTTGAGAAAATTCCTCCAAAGTGGGTACTAGTTGGTAATCAGGGAATGTGAAACAGTGGTGTAGGGGGTTAAAGAACTGGAAGAGAACTTTCACCATGTCTTCTTCAATGTTGGAGTTGACCAAGTTGAGAAGTCTACCATGTCTTTCACTGAAGAGAGAATTCTCTGGAATCCTGGAAGTGAGCTCCTTGAGTTGAGGAGGGATTCTCACAAGGTTGACTTGAATTGTTTTCCTGCGAAGAGATTCCATGACCTACAAAACAAGAACAAAGATGAAGATCCAAACCCTTGAAATGGTTAGTGGATGCATATGATGCTTCATGATGTATGCACAAACACATGTACAAGCAAGTCACACAAAACCCTAGTTTCAGGCTTGCATGAGGTTTCATAGGTAAATACCCTCTTGAGTTTAGTTGGCTCAAACCTGTCCTATAAATAGTAACCGGGTTCTAAGGAGCTCAATATAACTGGATTATTTTCTATGTTCATTTTTTTGGTTTAGCCACTTAACTAGAGACCAAAATATTCCAAGAAAACAACCCTCATTGAGTGTAGTATCGAGTATCTACCAACTTCGGACTGCACCAAAGCCGGTCATCTCACTATCCCTAAAAAAAAGGCCAAGATGGTCAAGTAAGGTTCTAAGAGTTCATTAGTGCTTTATGACATCACTCAGCGGCCCCGTATTCTCTTTGATTGACTCAAAGGCTATCGGTACTCACAAATATGTCGCACTAATATAGTTATTGCTTCAACCGTGTCGATATACCCCGCACAGTTTTCACAACGTATTTCTATTTACCTATGAATGTTTCCCAAATCCGGGTGGAGGATTTCAAGCCCAAACAAGAGAACCAAATGTAAAGCAATCAAAGCAAACAATATAATCATGCAAAGGGTGATCTAAGCCCTAAGGTTACTCCACTTTTAAAGCTTTCCCCAGCAGAGTCGCCAGTTCTGTGATACGGTGGGAGAACTGACTTGAGGTTTTGCGTTTGTGTTTGCAAATGTTTCGGTTTAGCAAGAGTCGTCACCGACTTTTTATTTTATCCTAAGGAAAGGTCAAAAAGCACAGGAAAGACCTTTGAGATGTTTTCTTGGGTTTGGGGAGTATATTATAGAAAGGGAAGGTATTAGCACCTTTTCTATCCATGGTTATCCATGGGCTCTTAGTTACTTGTTTAGATCACTTGCTTTGCTTTTCAATTGTTTGAAATGGTGCTCTTCAATTGTTTGAAATGGTGCTTTGTGTGTGGTTGTGAAAGATGTTTTGAAAAGAGGCCATCGTTGTGGCAACCTTTGTAATGATTCTTGTTTGAATGTATACAAAGGTGTTTTTGTCTGAAAAGTTTTCAATGTTTGAAAGTAGGGTTTTGAAATTGTGTTGTGAAGTGTGTTTTGAAGATAGCAAGGATGTTTTTTGCAAGTTTTGACCAAGTAACTAAGAGTTATCTACCCTATTTTACTCAAAGATCGTTCTTATGTTTTTAACCCTTTTAACAGTGTTGCTTCACCATTGTATTTGGTGAACAACCTTGTGTTATGATGTTAAACGGGACAGGCGCAGGTCATCGTATAGACCATGATAGCAATGGTGTCAAATATTTTTGGCAATTTTCTTGAGGGACTTGATCATTTTGTTTAGGCAACTCAGATAGCGTCATCGAGGGACTATGATCTTTTGTTTTGTTTTTGTTTTGCCAAAGTACTTGACATGAATACCATGGCCCATTTTTGAAGGCAACAAGTGGATTGAAACCCTAGGGGTGCAAGTGTGCATTGTGTTTGTTTTTTCATGCATTTTTATCTTTGGTAGGTCAAGCTATTTGTTGGTTTTGATTTTGCATACAAACCCTAATTCTCTAATCATGGCATAATTGAAAGCTTAAAGGTGCGAGAATTTAAATTCTAAGCTATTACAACATGATATAGGGAGGGGGGGTACAAATTTGAATAGGGGATTATTTTGACAAGAATTTAAACCCTAAATTATTACAACCAAATTGAATTTGCAAGGCATAATATTTAAATGTACAATATTTAAATAAAATACAATAAATAAATATTAGATAAAATGTATTATGCAAAAAAGGTTTTTATTTGTTCATGTATGCAAAAAGTATTTTTAATGTAAAGAAATGTAAAAAAATAAATAAAAAGTTAATTTTAATTATTTTTAGAGCAAAAACTTTAATTCTTTAAGAAAATAAATATAATGTATTATTTATGTATAAAAATATATTAATATGTCCAAAAAAAAAGTACATAAAAAAAGTATTTTTTATTATAAAATATCAATAAGAATAAAATGTATTATTTTTGTGTTTTTATTCTAATTATTTAATAAAATATAGTATATTTAATAAAATATAGTATATATATATATATACAAAAATGCAATATATTCAAGAAAATATTTTTGGTGTAAATAAAAAAGTAAATGAAAATAATAGTATTATTTGCATTATTTTCAAGTTTAACAAAATAATATATATATTTAAATTGTTGTTTATATTAGGAAAAATTAAAATAATATATCTAATAAATGAAAAAAATTGTGAAAATATTTTTAGAATATTTTTTATATTTGAAAAACAAAATATCAAAGTCAGAAAAGAAATAAAAATACAAAAATAATGAAAATACAAAGAAATGGGACAGGGGGTGCTGAAAGTAAACTAGGAGGTGTTGGAAGTAAAGAAATCCAGGCCCAGCCCAGACTTCATCTTCAACCTCCAGAAATTTGAAAAACGCGCGCATGCATGTACAAACTTGTATCTCCTGTATTTGTGATCTTTTGACAAAACTCAAAAAATGAAACTTGTAGAGCATCAAATCACGAATCTAACCATATAAAAAACTTAAGCTAACTCTCAAAGACTAGAGAGAATTTCTCTGGCCCTAATTTTTAACCTAGTTTTTTCAGAAAGTTCATGGATCAAATTCTCCTAGCACGATTAATATAAATGAAAACTAAGCACATGTATGGTTTCAGGATAATGAGTACAACATCTTTCATTCACAAACCTAAGTCTAAATGTTCCTAAATAGAGAGATAGAAGTTCATGAAATACCTGTTTCAGTTGAGTTTGAGTTGGACAATGCAGCAACTTTCAATGGGGCCTGAGGTTCTTTTAAGCTTGCTTGATGTCCCCTGAACCTTTTCCAATGCTTAGTTTGTTTTGAAGTGGCCTGAATCGTGCTACAGAACTCAACCTGCAAAGCTTCCAAACAAAAATGGTGATGTGTGTAAATGGAGTTACAGAAACTTATGAATGGTCTGGACAACTTAGGTATATTGTTTAGAATGTGTTTGAAGTGATTTTGGACAAAACGCGCGAGGGGATTTGATTGTGGCTTGTGATTTGCAGAACTAGCCCTGCTTTGCAAGAAAATGTGGTTTTTGAGTATGAGGAGGTTTGAGAGGTCAAAGGCTCGTGCTTCTGGCTTGCAAGGATGTATGAAACTTGTTTCAAAACTTTGCTTGAGTTGGTTTTATCAGATATGTGAGTTATGGTCTTTTTATAAAATGCCTTGGTTTTGAAGCAAAAAGTGAGAGTTGACAATGCAAGGCTGTACTGGCTTAGAACCTAGCTGCACAAAGTTGTTGAGCTTTGCCTGACATTAGGGAGTCTTGTTTGCAGCAAAAGGCTTGGTGTATGGCTCAAGAAATGAAACTTGACATAAAGTATGCTTTATGTAAATGGAAGTGTGATCTTTATGCCCAAAATGGAAATGTTCAATGTACAATGCTCTCTTGATCAGAATAATGCCAAAGTCCAATGTATTTGCATTCAATTTTTTAGTTTAAATTGGTTTAGAGGCCTGTAATTATGTACTAAGCTATTTTGGTCATATTTGCAACTTGGTATGAACATGTATTGGCCATGGTTACAAAGTGAGTTTTTGCCAACTTCAAGCATTCGATTCTCCCTAACCACAAAGGTGTTTGAGGAGTTCTTTGACAATTTGGAAAGCTTGCGACATGTACTATAATCCATCTTTGAAATAAAACTCAAGACTCCAAGTGGAACTATGTTAAAAATGGCCAAGAAGATGGGTCAAAATCCTGCCTAAACTAGGGAAAAATTTCTCTAAGTTAAAAGTTTTAGATACCCTTGTTCCAAAAATCATAACTTGATATACAAGCTTATTTTGATAAAACTTTGTGAATAAAAGTTGTAGAATTTGTGATGGACTACAACTTTCATGTTGTAAGTTTTTCTTGAATCCATTTTCATCTTGGTGAAAAAATGGGACAAAGTTAGGAAAAAATAAGAAAATTTTATAACTTAGAAATTTTCTAAGTTATGAAATTTTTCCATTTTAAACTCTAATTTGTAATTTTGGGTTCCTTGATGAACAAGTTTCATAATTTGACATGTCTTGATGAAAAATGACCCTTGGCACTTGATTTTGACCAAAAAGTCAAAGTTTGACTTTTCAGTGTACAGTCAAATTTTGATCAGTTGACTGAAAAATTCATCTGTCAATCCTATGCATTTGAGATCTTTTGAACTTGTTGAATGGGTAAAGACAATGTCATTGAGTCCTTGAGTCCATGGTTGAGCTTGATTTGCCATTGGTTAGGTCAAACGGTCAAAAATCACCTTTGTGCAGTCAAAACCCTAAAAATGATCATTTTGCCCTTTTGGTGATCTGATCAAATTTCTTGTGGAATTGTGATCCAAACTTGATCAAATGGTTCATATGAGTTCATAATGTTGATGTGGGTCAAAATTCATGAGATTTGACTGTCAATTGGCCATATTTGACTTTTTCCCCAATACAGCTGATTTCTAGGTCAACTGTCCAATTGACTGGGCAAAAATTTGATTCAAGGCTTGAAACTTGGTATGGACAAACTTGTGATTCCAACATGAAATATGAAAGTCATTTTGGGCATTGTGGGTCAAAACATCCTTGTGCAAACTCAAACCCTAATCTAGGTCAACAGTGCAAGGAGATGTCTTGAGCAGAGCAAACCCTAGCTTGATCTTGAGTTCCAAGGGTCTTGTGATGAGAAACGTTGATAAAATGAGAGGGCAAATTTTGGGGTACAACACATATTTATTTTGTGATCTTGTAATAGATTTTATAGTTCAAAATTAAACTTGTCAAAATCTTGGTTCAATGTTGTTGGGATGAACCTATGTAAAATATCAAGTTGTTTGTGCAAGGTTGTTAGGTTAATTTTGTGCAAGAGCTTAAGTTGTTTAAGATTGTTGGGTTGATCCTATGTAAAAGCTCAAAGTTGTTACTTAGTTGATATCTCAAGAGAAAACTTTTGAGGACTGAAATAGATTGCATAGTTTAGGGTGAACGAGAATAATCTTTAGGGTGATATTTATTACGCTATTTATTTATATCTTTGTTATTTATCTTTTTCACTACCATTTATCTTTTCTTCTGCTTAATCTCTTATTCTCATTCTTTCTTAAGATAAATCTTTTCAAAATCAATTTTTTTTTAAAAGGATTTTTAAAATATGAATATCACAATTCACCCTCTCCTTCTTGTGTTTGGATTCTCTTGTTCAATATATCACAATGGACAAATTTGCCTAATTGCTTCAATGTGACACCGAGTAAAGGCGCTACAAAGCTTTTGTATGAGATATAAAATTTATTTATAAATAACATGACTCGTTCAACTAAATGGTTTCCAATTTTTATCACCAAAAAAGCCACCTTTGAGAGCTTGGAGAAGAGAGTTTAAAATCCTTCGTCAAGAGATTCATTCATTTCACATGTAACATTATTTTACTGTCTTTTTTTATCTCTTTTGCCATGATTTCTCCTAGAATAATTGACTAGCTTTATTATATTAGGTCACATTAGATGAATCTAACATAGATTTTATGTCAAATATGTTATTATGTAAGTATTGTTCATTGTAATAATAAACACTTATATTACACATTAGTAATTGACTTTAATGTTATAAATTGTTGACAGGCAGTTTAATTCTAAATCATGTTTGTGACGTAATCATAGATAACATGATAGTACCTAGTATTATTGGAGGCTATTTATATTGCTAGACATGAGATATAATTATTTGTGATAAAAGTATTTTAATAGTTATTCAAACATTTATCAACTACGACTTCACCTAAGATATTTAGAATTATTTTATTAGAATAATCAAAGATATTTGGAAGATTATTATGGGTTCAGACGAGGTTAGCACACAAAATTTACAAAAATGAATTTCTTTTCTTTATATTTTCTACACACTTAATTTAGTTTTATACATTTTTACCATAGTTCATAAACCAAATCATAACGTCTCTCCATTTATATTATGTCATATAATTTTTTAATATAAGTGTGATTTTCTTATACCATTACTCCAAACCTTATTTTTTATAAGACCAACAATGATTTAGATGATGAGGTTTATTTGAAACAACATGAATGTTTATCCTCTAGGAATGGTGATTAATTAGTTTGTAACCATGTTTAATTCATATATGGTTTACAACAAGCCTCGTCTCAATGGTGAATTTTTTTTTGCAATAACTAGGTATTAAAAAAAGATTTCGCAAATAATCACGTTTCAGAAAAAATTACGCAAATAACCATGTTTTAAATAACTGCCCAAAGGAGGAGCCATCTCACTTGGCGTCTCCACCTAGGGTTTTTCCCTAGGCGCCATCTCACTTGGCGCCTCCTCTCTCTTTTAGCCAAGTGAGATGGCGCATGCACTTTAAAAGTGAGAGGAGGCGCCATCTCACTTGGCTCCTAGGGCAAAACTAGGGCAAAATGTTGTCTTATAAATAATTCGTCCGTTTCTCCGTCATTTCTCACACTTTCTCGCACTGTTTTTTATTTTTTACTCTATTATTTGCGTCATGACATTGCCCATGATTTTTACCAGAGATGGTTACGTTATCTTCTCCGCCACGAAACCTGCGATGAAAATGAAATTCTGGCACATTCACTCCATAGAGCGTCTGAAGCGGGAGTTGATGCGATGGCTAGATGAAGACATTGCGGAGGGGGGAAAATTTGAAGGATCCAACGAAGACGAACAACAACCTCACATGCGACAGGAAGACCTAATGTATGGTTGGAGGAAGTCAAAATAGACAGCGACGTAATGTTGATGATGCATGGGTCAAATGAAATTGTTTTAACAGTTGTAATTTCGTAGACGGGATATCGTGTTTTTTTCTTGTACGTGCAATATTTATTGTAGCAAATACTGTTAACGAAAAACCCTAATGTTTACAACATAATTAAGGAAATATTTTATGTATTACAATTTTTATGTGGTCGAGGAAGACGCCTGATTCGGACAATTTTTGCGATTGTGTCCGACCTGACGGCATAAACCACACTTTCTTTCCAGCTTGTCAAGTTCGTCCATTTCGGTTGTGATGCGCTTACTTTTGGGACGACCCTTCTTGTTCCTTCGCATTTGGTCATTGTGCCACACTATTTCGTCGTCGTATGCAGGACAATAATCTGGTTTTGCTACCAAAGGAAAGCTGTTGTTGTAAACGTTGAGCAACGTTTCAGATTTGTAAATGTGTGACAGAAGTTGTAGCGCGTCTTGATGGGTATAAGCACAAGCGGAAATGACATGAGAGCAAGGCATACGAAAGGCTTGAAACTTGTCACAATCGCACCAACGAGAAGGTAGTATTACCCTATATTCCTGTCTTGGCAGGCCTTCGTTGTGGTCGATTATCTCTTTCACAATGAAGTTGTGGCTGTGTCGGTCAAACCGTATAACCATATGAGTGTTGGCTTTGGCACTTTCTGCCTTAATGTATTTCATGCAGCTTTCACTTCATAGTTGTCCAGATTGCAACACCGCATTCCATATTTCACCTCTTTTGGCAAACAACGCAGCCATCCTAAAACACGTAGATTTTACCAAAGCAGTGATCGGGAGGTTTCGTATGACTTTGAATACCCCATTCATCGATTCAATAAGATTCGTTGTCATGTGCCCCCATCTTTAGCCATTATCGTATGACCTAGTCCATTTTTCCACTGGAATATTGTCGATCCACCTACCCGCTTCCGGATTTGACAAATGGATCTCGTTGCGGTAATATTTGAATGTGGGTTGTGTCAATGCATATCCCGCATTCATAACCGCTTTCCTTAGTGTTTTGTCCTTGATCTCCCTCGTGAAATTCTGGACGATATGCCTAACGCAATAGACATGCGTAGAAGGAGGGTCATGTCAACCGTTTGCAGGATTATTGTAGGCACTTTCAATGGAGGCATGTCTGTCCGAGATCAAACAGAGATCTGGTTGAGGAGCCACGTGTGTTCGCAGGTTTTTCAGAAAAAAATCTCCAAGCACCACCGATCTCCCCCTCGACTAGGGCAAAGGCAATTGGGAAAATGTTGTTGTTGCCATCTTGTGCAACTGCCATCAGTAGCGTGCCTTTGTATTTCCCATACAACCAAGTCCCATCAATTTGTATAATTGGTTTGCATGATGCAAACCCTGTGATGCAAGGTTGAAATGCCCAAAACACTCGACTGAATATTCCATTTCCGTTTAGTTGACTACCATCTTGGGCGTATGCTGGCACTGTTTCCAGAACGTAAACAGTACCCGGAGAATAAGTCTTGAGTGCATTCAGGTAGCGAGGAAGTTCTTGGTATGACCTCCTCCCAGTTTCTGTACACCTTTTCAATCGCCTTAGTCTTTGCTAACCACGCCTTACGGTAAGACGGAGTATAGTTAAAAACTATGGTGATGTGGGAGATGAATGTTTTCACCTTCAAAGATGGGTCGTTGCTGACCAGTGGTAGGATTTCTTGACAGATGAGATCATAATTAAGTTTTCGGTGGTCCTGTGATTGGGTAGAACTTACACAAGTGTGGATAGTCATGGAACCTATGACCCAGCAATCACCTCTTAATTTGTATGATGCAGTGAGCTTGAACATACAGTCAGGGTGGACACACTTGATCTTGTACCTTTCTGTGTTGACACGGTCCACCTTAAAATCGACCGAGTTGAGCATGTGGAATTTTTTTATGGCTCTGATGCATTCATCTCTATTATAAAACTTGTCCTTCTCTTTTAAGTTTTCATCCGACTGCATATACGGATTGAAAAATAAATGAGTTGACGGTTCATCTCCGCCCATGTTGAAGTTTGTCATGTGCGGAGGTGGTGTGTAGATCTCGTTTGCAGGAATACTAGGTATTCCATCATCGTCGGAATCATCATTCACCATTTCATCAAACTTTGACTCGTCATCTTCTTCTTCTTCATCAACTGCATCTACCTATGCTTGTTCGTTCTCCAAAGGATCAACCACTTGTGTCACCTGAGACTCTCGCAGCATAATGTACAACTCAATAGAGTCGTACCCAGAATACACATGGCTGGAAAACATATTCTGAAGATCCTCGTCATCTTGAACCTCAACCTTATAAAATATTATTTGGTTGTTTCCAAAAAAAAACTGGATTCTGATAAAATATTTGTGTCACCGGGCCTCGTCCAAGTTTGGCCTCCAATCGTTTTTTGAAGTACGAGAAATTGGCTTTCCCGTTTAAAAGAAATCAGATGTTGTCTGTGTCTCTAAACAAAAACCCAGAGGTGGGACAAATGTATGTCTCACCGTTGAAATGTGCATTGATGACATATTGGGGTGCAGAGGCCATTGCGTAGGGTTGTTTGAAGGTTTGAAGGTTGGAATGTTTGAAGTGTATGAGTTATTCGAAGGTTTGTATGTTTGATTGTTTGAAGGTTTGACGGTTTGATTGTATGAAGGTTTGAAGGTTGGAAGGTTTGAAGGTTGGAATGTTTGAAGGTTTGAAGGTTTGATTGTATGAAGGTTTGAAGGTTGGAAGGTTTGAAGGTTGGAATGTTTGAAGTTTATGAGTTATTCGAAGGTTTGTATGTTTGATTGTTTGAAGGTTTGATTGTATGAAGGTTTGAAGGTTGGAAGGTTTGACAGATTAAGTGAATCAGTGTTTTGATAAATGTAAGACTAAATAGGTCATACCGAATTTGAATTAAGTAAGGATGTAACCCCCAAGGCTTCCACATAGTCTGCGCCTACTCTTCACCTACACTGTAACTTGTAAGTCTCCTCACATCATCTCCAATAGTGTTACATGCATTCAGGCATGGTATCCCCAAGCCTGTCACCTAGCCTGCGCCTACTTTGCAACCCATGACACCTCTTATTCGCCAATGGGGATGGCGACAACTTTCATTTTTGAACTCTTTCGCCAAGTCCAATGGCGCCACCCTTAATGTCCAATCGTGTTACATGCATGCAGAGATGTAACCCCCAAGGCTGCCACCTAGCCTGCGCCTACTCTGCAAGAGTGACACTTATCATGCATGCTTGCACCAGCTACCACCTCACTTACTATATGAAATTTTTTTGCCTATAAATACAGAGCATAACATACTTCTCTCACACCCACAATCGTCTCACTCTCTGCTACAAAGTCTTTCATAATCTCTCACACTTTCTAAGTCTTTCATAATCTCAGGCATTTTCAACAATGGCTCTTCTCACAATGGGCGATTCTCACAGAGGCACAAGGGACAACATTGTCGCATTTGTAAGTTTCTATTTTGGTTATACTTTTTTTATACTTCAGGTAATGCTTTGTTCATCTTACTTAATCTTACACCTTTTACATTATTAACTCAAGATACCAAAAGATTCAGAATCCGGTCTCACAACTACCTGGCTCCCGACCCATTTATCATACCGTATCTGGAATACGCAGGTTTTAGACATGTTATAAAGATCTCCAACTGCACAATTGATTTTAAGTTCATTCTTGCAATGTTGGAAAGGTGGAGACCAGAGACCCATACATTTCACCTACCAATAGGTGAATGTACCGTCACGCTAGAGGATGTGTACATGTTACTGGGTCTCCCTGTCGATGGTAAGGCCGTTAACGGGTCGGTTCAACAACCCAATTCTCAGTGTGAAGAATTGTTGGGCAGGGATATGGTTGAAGCTGGTGGTGCGAGAGGTCAGGGTATACTACTCACTGAGCTTAAAAATCATTATGCAAGTTTGGAATTAAACGAAAATTCCTCCGAGCAAGACAGGGTAGTAAAAGCCAGAACTTATCTAATGATACTATTTGGAACCTTTTTATTTCCCGTAAGTACGGGAAATAGTATAAATTTTATGTATTTACATTTACTTAGAGATTTTGAAAAAACAAGAAAGTATAGTTGGGGTTCTGCAATTTTAGCCCACCTATACAGTTCCTAGTGCAAAAATGCAGTCAAGGAAAAATGTACATTTTATGGTTGCGTTTTTTTACTACAAGCCTGGGGTTGGTGGAGGATGAAGTCCTTAAACCCCATAAACAACAACACTTTCGTTTTCCCGTATGCAACAAAGTAAGTCATCAAGTTATATCATTTATTACTATTCATCTCTTCACCAAATATATGCTAAAAATAAAATGTTTTTCATTTCCTTTAGGTATTGCATGAGGGCTATGGATTACGGCAAGAATCCAAGATTCAATGTCGCACTATACCGCAATCTTTTGGATCACCTAGGCCCGGATGATGTACGTCGTACCTTTCAACTTTTCTTTATTTAAATTACTTATATATTACGTTTTCATTAACCTGATTTAATTTTTTTCGCAGTTTGTCTGGAGACCATATTTGGGTTTGGGCCATGAACCAAACCCCGAGGATGCAGCAATTTGGAGCGCCAAGACTGCAATCATACGGTTCAATGTTGTGGAGACACAACACAATGACCGTGTGAAGATGCAGTTCAGAATGCATCAAGAGATACCTAGTGATCTGACTTGTTTGTCCCCGTGGCATCTCAAAAGGGTCGACGCCCAGTGAGGTCTTACCAACTGGAAAGACTTTGCTCCGGAATGGTGTAAGATGTGGCAGAGGCGTCACCGACATATCTTAAAATTCCAGGTCTTCCTCAATCATGGTAATATGCGGCACACGGATCAGTATTTATCTTGGTACAGGTCGATTAGTAACCCTGAAATGCACGTGTCTCATCCAAAGTATTTGGTTGACCCACAAACACAATGGGCACAACCCTCATTTCCCCAACAACAAACCCAACACACATCAACCTCCCAACAACCCCCTAGACGAAACAGAACCACAAACACCCAACCACAGTCCCCACCGCAACACAATTACACCCAAATGCCCCACAACCAACCACAATCACCACCTCAATACCAATACCCCCATATTCCTCACACCCAACCGCAATACCAATCATAATACCAACACACCTGCATACCCCACACACAATTTCAGTCTTCTATATATCCCAATATGGGCCCCTCCACATCCATCCTTAGCCCTGATCTGGGAATGTCGGAAGATTACGAACCAACCGAACCAACTTACCATCAACCATAGTATCACCAAACCACCCAACATCCTCAATACCAAACACCCACTATGCCAAAATTGACTTTAGACAGCGCCACATAGACAGCGCTTATGCCTAAAGTGCTGCTATAGGTTTTCAGAAAAATTAATAATTAAAAATTAAAGGAGAAGCGCTGCTAAAGGTATACTATAGACAGCGCTTATTATAAGCGCTGCTATAGGCCTTACCATAGACAGCGCTTTCTTTCCCTAAGCGTTGTTATAGGTTTTCAGTAAAAAAAAATTTAAAAATTAGAATAAGCGCTGCTAAAGGTTATACTTTAGACAACGCTTACTAAAAGCGCTGCTAAAGGTGTTATTCTAGGAAGCGTTGCTAAAGCCTAAAGCGCTGCTAAAGGGTATACCTTAGACAGCACTTTCCAGAAGCGCTGCTAAAGGGTATACCTTAGACAGTGCTTTCCAGAAGCGCTGCTAAAGGCATTACTCTAAAAGCGCTGCTAAAGGTAATACCTTTAGCAGCGCTTCTTGAAAGCGCTGTCTAAGGTAATTAAATAGTGTCTTAATCCCTAAATTGGTTATCAGATTTCCAGAAGAGCCAAATCGTACAAACGAAACCCCACACCCAGAAATCGCTCCTATTCATCTTCTTCTCCAACTCATCTCCTCCCATTCACCGTCCAACCGTGGTTCTTCCTCCAACTCGTCTCCTCACCGTCCAACCGTGGTTCATGCCAGAAAGCTTCTGATTTGTTGTCTCGTTAAATGAATTACAATGTGTTTGGAAATTGTCAAGATGATTGGAGTTTAGCAGAGAAACTGATTCAAAAATAGTGTGAGCCTTTACCTAGAAGAAGAGTTTTGCAAAATCGGTTTCACCTAAGGTAAAATTTCTTCATCCTTTTCTGGTTTCACTATGGAAGCCTGTTAGTAATAAAACAGTGAATTAGAATGGTTTTAACTGCAAGAGTTTCAAAGAGATTGTGTTCATTGCTTTGATTTGGTTAATGGATATGAGAATCAAAGATTTGTTAAGTCTAAGAGTAAGAATGATTTTCTTGTTGATGATGTTTTGCAATTAGGAAATGGTGGGATTAGAATAGGTTTTGATATTGGAATTCGTTCAGGGTCTTTTGCGGCGGTTATGGCTGAGAGGAATGTTACTGTGATTACTAGTACTCTTAATGTTAATGGTCCTTTCAATGAGTTTATCGCGGCGAGAGGACTTTTTCCGGTTTACTTGAGTTTGGATCATAGGTTTCCGTTTGTTCAATCTAGTATTCAACTTAGTAATAGTAAAAAATAACACAAATCATGAATCTTCGAATGAGTTCACAACTAAGCTAATGTCTCTAAAATTGTAGCGTTGACGATCATTGATTGAATATGTTATAGGACCACAACAGTAACATGAACTAGGCCTCTAAGGTTGGACCACATTCGTGGCTATGCTCCTTTCACTCACACGTTACAATCCTCATTTCTAGATTTGTTCTAATCACATGTTTGATTTTTATTGACAACACACACTCTTTAAATTCACTGTACTCCCACCACATTGCTTATAATCCAAGTTAGTAATAATCAACACATGAGGTTCACGTAACAATGACATATTCACTTGAATAATAAAAGCATACACTATAGATTAAAATGAAAATCTAATGTGTAGTGAGATTCGTGAACTTGTGGCTATGGTATTGATAATGTGAAGAAAAAATAAATCATAATTATGGGTGTTCAAAAAATCCACATAACTGAACTGAACCACAGAACCGAATTGAACCATTTTTAAATAACCGAACGGTTATTCATGGTTTATAAACCGAACCACATGTCATCAAACAGTTCAATAACCAAACTGAAACCATAGTTAACTAAACCATAACTTGCTGAACCGAACTGTAATTAACTACCCTTACTTATGATATGGTATTCCTTAGTTATGTTGGAACTTTAGATCAATTTTTATATTTTCTCCGAATTGATTTTTTAGAACTCAAATTTATTTTAAATCCGTGTATACTTTGTGTTTTGACAGAAACGCATTATACCGTTTTGTGCCCTAATTAGTGTTTTTGTTTAACTTAGATAATAGTTAAAACCATGGATAAAAAATGGATGTGTGTCGATCGATTGTCAAAAGAGTACGAGAATGGGGTATTAGAGTTTGTTAAGTTTGCTGTTGAACACGTTGAAGACCCGAATAGAATGAAATGTCCTTGCTTGGGTTGTTGTTGTGTGGGTCAGGTTGACGCAGATGGATTGAAATCGCATTTACTAATGCGCGGAATTGATCGAAGTTATACGTGTTGGATATTTCATGGTGAGAAAAGCATCGAGAATGTTGAATCGGGGGTGAAAAGTAATGCGACCTATGTTTCGTACGACAATGCCACGGATACATATGATTGTGATCGAGTCGAAGAGATTGCAGAAGCACTTGAAGAAGATCTTCAAGATTGTCCCAAAATGTTTGAGAGGTTGGTAAGCGATGCGGAGAAAGCGTTGTATAAAGATTTCCCCAAATTCACAAGATTGTCTGCGGTATTAAAATTGTACAACTTAAAGGCGCGCAATGGATGGTCGGATAAAAGTTTCACACAGTTATTAGCCCTTTTGAGAGATATGCTTCCTGAGGATAATGTTCTTCCTAATCGAACCTACGAGGCCAAAAAAATGTTGTGCTCTATTGGCATGAGCTATGATAAGATACATGCATGTCTAAATGATTGTATTTTGTTTCGAAACGAATATGCATCATTGAATGAGTGCCCAAAGTGCGGTTTATCTCGATATAAGAAAAAATTATCTCCAGCGAAAGTCTTATGGTATTTTCCTATTATTCCGAGATTTAAACGCATGTTTCATAGTGAAACCGATGCTAGACACTTGACTTGGCATGCAGATGAAATAATTATCAATGGAAAGTTTCGACATCCGGAAGATGCACCACAGTGGAAGAAAATTGATAATGATTATCCTGATTTTGGAGGAGAAACAAGAAACCTTCGCTTGGAATTATCTACGGATGGAATGAACCCGCATGGTCTTCAAAGTATCTCACATTCGACATGGCCTGTGATTCTTATGATTTATAACCTACCTCCATGGCTATGTATGAAGCGCAAGTACATGATGTTATCTATGTTAATTTCTGGGCCTAAACAACCAGGGAATGACATAGATGTATACTTGAAACCTTTAATCAAAGATTTGAAGATTTTGTGGGAGAACGGTGTGGAGGTTTATGATGGATATAGGAAAGAAAGTTTCAATTTGAGGGCGATGTTGTTTGGCACACTTAACGATTTTCTAGCATATGGAAATCTATCCGGGTATAGCATTAAAGGTGAAAAAGCATGTCTTGTCTGTGAAGATGGAACCGATACGACACGATTGAAACTTTGTCAGAAGAATATCTTTCTCGGTCATCGTAGATTCTTAAATTCAAAACATCAATATCGTGGATGGAGAAAAGCGTTCAATGGAAATACCGAACAACGTAGAGCTCCACCTGGATTGACAGGTGATCAAATTTGTGAAAAGGTGAAAGATGTGAATATTCAGTTTGGCAAGCCTTTTGCACATAAAGTTGTCACAGGTGGGTGGAAGAAGAGGTCAATTTTTTTTGAATTGCCATATTGGAAATCTTTGTACGTAAGACATTTTCTTGATGTTATGCATATTGAAAAAATGTATTTAAAAGTGTTATTGGCACATTACTCAATATAAAAGGAAAGTCTAAGGATGACCTTAAAGCAAGAGAGGAAATGGTAGAGATGGGAATAAGAACTAAATTAGGACCCGTGAAGAAAGGAAGAGGAACATATCTACCACATGCTGCTTATACTCTATCTAGAAAGGAAAAGAAAATATTGTGTAAGTTTCTGAGTGAAGTTAAAGTTCCAGAAGGTTACTCCTCAGACATTAGAAGACTCGTGTCCATGAAAGACCTCAAGTTAAAGAGTCTGAAGACACATGATTGCCATGTCATAATGGAACATTTTCTACCAATAGGTATACGTTCTATTTTTCCAGAAAAAGTAAGAAGCGCTATAACTAAATTGTGTTTTTTTTCAGGTCAATTTGTAGTAAGGTGATCGATCCTGAGATCTTACCAGTATTACAAAAAGAAATCGTTATTACTCTGTGTGACCTTGAAATGTATTTTCCTCCATCATTTTTTGACATTATGGTACATCTTGTTGTTCATCTTGTGAAAGAGACACAATTGTGTGGACCAGCTTATATGAGATGGATGTACCCTGTTGAACGTTATATGAAAATATTAAAAGGGTACGTGAAAAACTGAAGTCGTCCAGAAGGTTGTATCGTTGAGCGATACGTTGAAGAAGCGGTTGAGTTTTGTACTGATTTTTTGTCCAATGTGCAATCCATTGGACTCCCCAAATCTCATTTTTCAAAAAAAAAGAAGGTAAAAAATTAATTGGAAATGAAATTGTGACAGTATCAAGGGATGAACGGGATCAAGTGCATTTGTATGTTCTGCACAATGACACTGAGGTTGAGTCGTTTGTTGAAATGCACAAGGCTATACTCTAAGGTGAGAATCAAAGTAGAAATGAAAATTGGATAGTACGAGAGCACAATCAAAGTTTTATACAGTGGTTTAAGGATCATATATATTCAAAGTTTCATTCAGATCCCGCTTCAATATCAGACAAGTTGAGATGTCTGGCATATGGTCCTAGTTCGATTGTGTTCTCTTATAGAGGATACGGAATTAATGGATACACATTTTATACAAAAGAACAAGATGAGAAAAGTACTATGCAAAATAGTGGTGTCACGATGGTATGTGAAGCAATGCACATTTCTAGTATGAAGGACTTAAACCCCAAATATGAAAATTTGTCATATTTTGGGGTTATCAATCACATCTGGGTGTTTGATTACGAGAAGTTTCAGATTCCTATCTTTGGTTGCAAGTGGGTACATACTAGTGGCATACGAATGGATAAGTCAGGGTTTTTGCAAGTGGATCTTAGTAGGGTGGGGTACAAAGATGAGCCTTTTATTCTAGCCACTCAAGCTAAACAAGTGTTCTATGTCACAGACCCGAAGAGTACGAAATGGGCTATAGTGCTTTTATCTAACAAAGTGATTGATGATAAAAGTGTGGATCAAGGTGATGTTGATGTTGAGAATGAGTCGTATATTAGAAACGATCGAGATGAAAATACTATAGTGGATGAATCATATATCAGAAAAGATCATGATGAGGGAATTTGGATCAATCCCTCCGTCCGCGTTCTTAAGAGACAAGTAATTCGGAATCCAACCAAGAAAAGAAAGAGATGTTAGTGAAAGAGGTAATATATATTCCTCCATACCTGTTAACACTTAGCAAACTTCTAATAAATGATATATTTGTCATTTTATATACTCAATTGATATTTGTCATTTTATATACTGAATAGATATTTGGAATTATATATTTGGAATTAAATATTTGGCATTAGATACTAATGTTTTTCTTTGTTACAGGTTAGATGGCTAGTAACGAGGAGCACCCACATGATGATTCTATTAATGATAGAGACAATGATGGAGGAAAATCCAGTAAGGGAATGGAAAAAGAAATTAAAAGAGGAAATGCTATTATGAATAATATCATTTGTGATAGAGATAGAGGTATAAAATACGATGTGCATTGGAGTCCAAATGACCAATTAATTGAGCTTAACGGTTCTAAATTGACAAGTTACATTGGTACAATTGTAAGGAGAGAAATTCCAATAACTTGTGATGAGTGGAGAGATGATAAGCTGGATGATGCTAAAAACAAAATCTGGAGTGAGATACAGGTACTTTAAATTATGTCTTTAATTTACGATTATGTACTTTAAATTATGTCTTTAAATTACTTATACTAACGCACTTTGTGTATGTTTTTTGTAGAGGTCTTTCAATATTGATGACACAAGAAAATATTATTGTCTTAGATTGACCGGAAAAATACTAAGAGGGTTTAGAACATATTTAAACATAAAATATCTTAGAGATGCCGGAAAAAAAATTTGTTGATGCAGAGCGTCCAGCAGAATATGCAGATGTGATTTCAGTTAAAGAATGAGATGTTTTTAAAGCCAAACGGAAAACCCCAAAATTTCAGAGTGTAAGTGACGTAAATCGTCAAAGAGCATCATCTCCCGCATATCCATACAAAAAAGGACGTTTGGGATATGCACGATTAGAACAAAAAATAGTAAGTATTTACAAATTGCAATGATATACTTGTTCATCAAGAGTTATAACTGAGCTTGTTTTTTGTGTTAATGTGTAGTTAAAAGAGGAGAGTAGTTCTGAAACATCTCTTCCGGAGCATGTTTTGTGGAAGGCTTCCCGTGTGGGTAAGGATGGAGTTCTTAAAGAAGATGTACAACAAATTTTTGAAAAATGTGTAAGTATAACATTAATTCTAATTAAATCAAAATTTTATTAACATATAGTATTCATGTTTTTCCAATATTCATATGAATTTCAGGAGAGTTTGTCTCAGTCTACATCTCCACCAGATGATTGCAGGAGCATACTTAGTCGAGCATTAGATGTTCGTGAGTATTCTGGTCAGGTGAGGGGTAAAGGACATGGGGTTACTCCAAGCTCCTTGAAAAAGAACAACCCAAAGACAAAATCTGCTAGCAATAAAGAACTGCAAGCAAGGTTGGATGCATTAGAAGTTGAAGTTCTTGAATTGAGGAAGGAAAAAGCAAGACAGTACCAATCACAAAGGGAAGCTTCGGGTGTTAAAGAAACTAGTGACATAGCTAGTGTCAATTGTGCAGCTCAACTGAGTATTCCCGAGGTACTTACATATATTATTATGAAATTAAATTAGTGTAATTTATTTAACTGACATATATACACATTAACGATGTCATATTTATTATTGATTTTAGGGCATTTCACCTTGTCAACTCTTTTTAGAGACACCAACTTATCGCATGGTTGGCAAGGGAAAAGTCCATAACACTCTGGGATAAGTACTTCATCATAAACTGCTCCCTTCTGGATATTTGAAAGTGTCGTTTGATATTGCTTTAGAGGAGGGTGCGTTATTACCAATCCCAAATGAAGTTTCGGATGCAACATTGGTGGGAGAGGCAATAGGAGCGTTTGTTGCATGGCCGTCAAGACTCGTTCGCATAGATGATGAGGTATAATTAAAATCGTTATGAACCTTTTAGTACTCAAATTTTTTACGTTCGTTTTACTTACATTTTTTTTTGCATGGTAATGTTAGACTCCTACAAAACCCAAACCAAAAGATAAAGGGATTACACGGCCAAAGGAGTCAGTGACAGCAAAAAAAACAGGTACAACACAATTATATGATATTTATGCTTAGATAATGTTATTTTGCCTTCCTATACTTGACCACTCTAATTTTATGATATTTAGATTATTCCTGCTAAAGATATTGAAGCTGTAAGTAGGGGTAAGGAGCCTGTAATTAGCAACATTCCCATAGAAACAAAGAGTGTTGCTAAGAGGACCGGGGGTAGAAAGAAAACTACTTCACAATATAGGTCGTGCCTTCAGACATATATAAGCTTCACAACTATTTCGCAAGGTGGTACTTCTCTTATACCCATGGATGAAGGGATTTATGGTTTTGAAGGGCATGTCAACAATTGGTAAGGAGGATTTGGAAGAATTTTTTGGACACTTGACATTAGGCATCACTGTTATCAATACATACATCAGGTATACTCCAATCAACTTTGTTTAATTAATTTCAGAATTTATTTACTCATTTCAATGAATAATTAATGTTAATGATGTTTTTATTTAAGGTTTCTGTATGACAAGTTGATTCGCCCGCGTGGATTAAAGTCCAGATTCGCTTTCATAAATCCCAGTGTTGTCCACGCAGGGTCAATCATCTCAAAACCAGATGAAGTAATAGCATTTGTGCTCAGTTTATTTATGGACAGCAAAGATACAGAAAATTTGTTCTTTTTACCATATAATACTGGCCCCAAGATTTTCATTCTAAATTTCCTCTATTATGATTTTTCGTTTTTTAACGTTGTGCAAAAAATTTCCATCTAACCTTTGTTTAATATTCCAGTGGACACTGGTTATTGGTTGCAATTAATCCTATGAGAGAAATTGTATATTATCTGGATTCATTGGGCAATGATTGGACAACATACCCAGATATGAAGAAGACGATTGACACGTAAGTGAGATTGTTCCAAAATATTACTATGTATATTTAATTATTTATGTGCGATAGTTCTAAATATTCGTTATTATTTTATTATAGCATTCTACAAAGTTTTCGAGCACAAAGAGATATTCAAGTACCAAGGAGTAGAGTCAACAATATTTCTTGGATCAAAGTGGAGGTATAGATTTTCACAATTTTGATTATATAGCGATGATACTTGATAAAACAAGTTAAGGTGTATATCTTGATGTATATCCGTATTTTCTTTCCATGTGTAGTGTCCTCATCAGCGCAATGGTGTAGATTGCGGTTATTTTATGTTGAGGTTTATGAAAGAAACTATTCTTTTGGACCGATTGGAGATTCCATCCACGGTATGAATTTCTAACTTAGGAATTATTTTAATATTTCTCATAAAATGACTTAGTATTTTAATTAAATCATACTATGTTATATTATTATGTAATACTTTGATGAATTCAAGTGTGCTTCATACTCAAAAGATCAATTGGATGAACTTATGGAGGATTGGTGCCAATTTGTTATGGAGTTGAGAGTTTTATTATAAGGTATAACTTTGAGTTTTGAGAATATAATATATGTCGTTATAGTTGTGTTACAATATTATTGTTTTTGTTGTTGTTATTTGGTAACTTGTATGAATTTTGATTTTTTGATTTTGTTTTAGGTTATATAGGTGCAGCTCAATGTAGAAGATAGAGTTATTTTGTAATTCATTGTTGATTTTGTTTCATTGTTGCATATACTAATGTTGTTGTTGTGTATATTGTACAAAAAGGATTGAAGAGATGAATATTGATGTTGTTATAATATTGTTTCATTGTGGTATATTGATGTTGTTGTTGTTTAAAATGTTATAATGAAGCTATAAATTCTGGTGCAAAAATGGTGAGATTAAATTTGATAGGCAGCGTTTTGTTTTAAATGAAAAAAAATTATTTAAAAAAATAATAAGGAAAAGCGCTGCTAAAGGGGGGGAATAGACAATGCTTTTAATGAGAAGCGCTGTCTAAAGTGTTAGAAAAAAAATTATATTAAAAAAATAATAAGAAAAAGCGCTACTAAAGGGGGGGGGGGGGGGAATAGACAGTGCTTTTAATGAAAGCGCTGTCTAAAGTGATTGAAAAAAATATATTAAAAAATAATAAGGAAAAGCGTTGCTAAAGGGGGGGAATAGACAGCGCTTTTAATGAAAGCGCTGTCTAAAGTGATTGGAAAAAAAAAATAAAAAAATAATAAGGAAAAGCGCTGCTAAAAGGGGGGAATAAACAGCGCTTTTACCAAGCGCTGTCTAAAGTTCCACATTAAAAGCGATGTCTAAAGTGTAAGCGCTGCTAAAGGGGTACCTATAGTAGCGCTTTTGAAATTACATAAGCGCTGTCTATACCTTTAGCAGCGGAGGTTTTAGCAGCTCTTTTAAGCGCTGTTAAAGGCCTAAAAAAGCGCTGTCTAATCCCTTATTTGGCATAGTGACCCCAAGATCCATTTCCTTTCTACCCCCCGTACTCAGACGATCAATGCTACAGACCCACTATGGAACCCCACCCACCGCCAACACGACCAAACTTTGAGGGTATGAATAACCGACTGTACCAAAGCGGATCTTCTAGATATGGAGATCTGAATGATTTCATGGATCCGGAACGCATTGACTTCGCTGGGACGTCGACCCTGCCACAACAGGAAACGCGATGACACCCAACACAGGAAAGGCGAGGACGGGAATGCGGAACTGGGGGTCATTACCGGGTTCCGGGGGATCACTAATTTATCTGTTTTTTTATCTGTTTTTTTAATGTAATACATATGGGTGTAATTATTTTTTTAATAAAAAGTCAATTTTGTTGATCCTGTATCGAATACGCAACACACCGGACTGTAAAAAAAAACGCAAAATTTGCCCTAGAATTGCACTAAGACGCCATCTCACTTGGCTTAGGGCATGCCCTAAGCACCTAGGCGCCAAGTGAGATGGCGTCTCCCCTTAAATAATGGGTGTAGGCGCCAAGTGAGATGACCCCTCCTTTGGGGAGTCATCTGAAACATTGTTATTTGCGTAATTTTTTCCGAAACGTGGTTATTTGTGAAATTTTTTTTTAATACATAGTTATTAAAAAAAAAAAATCCTCAATGGTATCTTAAATTTCATGAAATAATTTCTTTATTTGGATTTGTTGGAAATCTTATGTCCAATGCATATAACTGAAGTGAGAGTAATATTTATTTTATTATTTTGTAAGTGGAAGCTATTCTACTCCAATGACAAGGATTTGCAACGTGATATGGATGAATTAATTTCTAAGGATATAGACATACCATATCATGTTATTAGTATTAATTTCCACAGTGATATATCTCGAGGTGTTTTAGGTCTATTACAAAACTTATATTAACAATATTTTGGAGATATTTCGGGTGATATATTGTTCACCAATTATTTATCGCATTGTGAAGCGTGATATATCTATGGATTAATATAAACATTATGCTTTTGTTGTTAGGAGTTTTACGTATACTCAAGTATTCACAAGGCTAATCATTGTATTTTTTGTTGGAATCATATGAAGATATCATAGTAATCTATGTATTGGCTATTGGACTATTGCAAAGATTGTGTTAAGTACCTAAAGAATCAAAATATGATTTGCTTATGTATACGTGGATAGATAACATAAATGTTATAAGCTATTCAAATTGTGACTTTGTTGGTTGTGTTTGTTATTGAAAATTAACACTAATGTACATTTTTATGATGGTTTGTGGAACTATTTCAGGGAGAAGTATCAAGAAAACTATGATTTTGTCTATTTTTTTAAGAATACTTCACATGGTGTATAACTTAAAATTTTATTTTTATGTTAATTGAGTTGTTGTCTTTATGAATAAGAACAATTAAAGTCGAATTCAAAGAGTTACACGTAAAATAGTGGTCATTGAACACATTATTTTTGTGTTGATAATTTAAGTCATAGGTAATGTCAAATGGGCAGTGGTCGAGTCGTGGAGCGGCAACGGGCCTTACCCTTGTGTTTGGTACAAGTGTTTGTTGGGGATGCGGGTGACAAAATCTCTTGTATTATAATTTAGGAGTATTATTATAATTTGGATCATTAATATATATATATATATATATATATATATATATATATATATATATATATATATATATATATATATATATATATATATATATATATATATATATATATATATATATATATATATATATATATATATATATATATATATATATATATATATATATAATTCAGAACAAATCAATTAAAGAGAACAAATTTTATATTGATATTTTCTCATATTCATGCACAAAATTTTGAGAAAATATATTTTATTTAGACAAAGAATAAGCATACGACTATTTATTAAATTACGTTACCACATTACATATACATACTTAATAAATAAACACGTCGTAATATATGTAGAGAATAATACTTGCTTTCAAAATAACTATCTCTATGACTTACGAGCTTATTTTTTTTAAAAGTTGTTTGATTACTTATTTTGGTCAATAGTTAGTTCATATTGGTCATTGAGTTGTGGAAATTTGGTTGTTGAGAGTCTTAATTTTAATGGTTTTGAATACTGGTCATTGATAGTAGAATCAATCATATAAGTAGTACTTAGTTCTTAAGTATCATCTGTATAGGAGATACTAAGAGTTTAAAAGAACAAAATATAATGCACTTACAGTAGTTGGTGGTATGTTTTTGATTTCTATTTACACATTTGATTATCGATCTAGATTGTTCTTATGTTATTCAAAACATATAATAAACAATATTCTTTTAGAATGAATTGTTTCATATTCTTTTACACACTTTTTTTAATATATCATAATATTTATTTTTGTCACTCAGATGTCTTATACTAGATTTAAAGTAACTACATTATTATGCTAAAAAACCATATTTGATCTTTATTTATTAAGTTAAATTATTAAAAGTATACAATGAAATTGATATTGTTAATATCTACTATGAGCAAACAACTTAACAATTCTTGCATAATACAATATTTACACGCTTTTGAACTTATCAAAATATATTAAAAGGTCACATAAGCTTGTGCGAGAAATTTCATAATATTAAAAACATTGTGACATACAAATCAAATTGTAAATTAATTATTCAATTACTAAATAGTAAACTAATTAGAAGCAACATATAATAGTTATTTTTATTATAATTGTTATGTTTAGGCACAGTGACAATTTTCCATATAACATAATGGCATCTGAGGATGGATACATATATCATCTGAACAATCCTCAGTTGTTACGCAAGGAAGAAAACCTATATATACATAAATAAGAATAAATAAATGTTAATAAAAAATGAAAGATTTTATATATGATTAAGAAAAAAAAACATTGAAATTGTGTGTGAAATAGAACTTACTATGACTAGTTACCACAAGAACTAAAGAAATCCATATGATTAAAGCATAAACCATTTTTAGTATTTCAGCCATAATTTGAATCCTTAATTTTCAAGTAACAAACAAACCATTATTTGGTCATTTTATAACTTAAAAACCTTATGATTTATTTACTATAATATTTTTTTAAGTTTTTACGAGGTTGCCAAGAACCATTCATATAATCAACATTATAATTTAATGTCACTTAGATACATTATTGTGTCATATATATATATATATATATATATATATATATATATATATATATATATATATATATATATATATATATATATATATATATCCAATTGATCACTTAATTTTAATAAATATTTCACTTAAATTTGTTGATGATGATCAAAGGTCATTTATTTTAGCATAAACCAAAGGATATATTAGGTGCTATATTAGCCATCTTTTTTTTAGAACTTAGTTGTTTAAGTGAAAATATAGATTTCACTCACGAGCTTTTTCCTAATGATTATTTGCCAACTTCATGAACAAGCAAAAATAATTGTCAAGAAAAAAGAAAACTCTTACCAATGTAATGTATAATTTAAGAAGAAAATTTTCACATACCTTAATTTTTGGAGCTACAATAAGATGAGTATTAGTTTCCGCATAAGATGTCACTAGCTCTCGGGTAGAGATGAATTTCATAACACCAAAGAAGTGAAAATATGGAAGTTATTGACACTCCTATCAATGTCTTAATGCTAAAATCAACATTACTTGAAACATTTCGAATGATACACTTTCTTGCAATTTTTATAGATTTCCTAAACATGCTCAATGTGTAAGTTCTGGATTTGAAAAAATGGCACAAAAGAAAATTATCGGGACGAGTCTCGTACTAGATCGTTTTTTTTAAGACGTTTTGTCGTACTTTCAATAGTTATGCAAAACAGTCGAATTTCGATGACATCTCCAGGACAAAACAGTCCGTTCAAAAACGATAATTATTTGCACTGTAATTAGTCGTTTGTAGAATGACACCTTTGGATGGTAAATAACCAGTCGTAGTATCTGGAAATATCCAGTCGAAAAAACAGAAAAGAAATGTTGTAGAAGAAAGAGAGTAGAGAGAGAAGAGAGAATTTAATATTGCAAATTCTGAGATGTATCAAATGAACCAAAAAATTCAATTTATAGGCAAAGAGTCCAATTGAATGGAATAAGTATAGTGGGAGAAAATCATGGGAGATAGTGGTATCGGCCCAATCAAATGTAGCCGTTATTTTACTTGGTCAGCAAGTCACAGACTCTTGGAGAGCAAGCATAACCAGTCAAAAATTAGGTTAAGACTTGGTTTCTGTGCAGGACACATCATCATTTCGTAATTAATTAATAATATTAATATTAATTAATTTCCACCGAATTAATTAACTAATGATAATTAATTTCCACTAATTCGGGTTTCAAAAAATTAATTCATCTAGATCGAACTGAACCGAGTCGCGTGTGTGTTTAGATGGCTTATGGGTGTGTCCTCACTCCTTTACAAAATTGGGGTGCCCCTTGGGGCCCAACCCAATTGGTCAAGTTGGAATATATATACACTACTAATATTTATAATCCCTCCTATGTGGAACTAAAATGAATCTTTTCAAATTCACTTCCATACTAGTTCTTACTTATGCTCATTTATTGCCCATTTAATGTCAATAAAACATTCCAACTCTCACTCCAAGTTTACATCATACCAAGTTTTCCAACAATCCCCCACTTGAATTTAAAAAGTGATTTTAGAAGTACGTCAAACGTTTCTAAGATTGTGCGTAAGTAAAGGTGTCTACGACTTGAACCTTTGTGTAACAAGTAGGATTCTGATTCAACAAGAGTGATACTATTGTCTTGAACTCTATCTCAGACATCAGACTCGCACACAATCTTTTCTTAAGGTGTACTCTAATAGTCCGTGCTTTGATGGTCCTGTACATGTATCCCGGTTTAGTGAAGGCTCTAGGAATTCTGCCTCGCAATTCCATAGGAACCGACCCAAGTTCCACAATCACAAAGGTGAGTCTACCAAGAGTACTCCTGTAGCCTAGGTACTCCCTCATATAGAGTATAGATCTCATTAAGAGCTTTTATTATCTCATCCTCTTATTACTTCAGGATTCATGATTTACTTGTATGATCATCTCATATTACTCACTTGTTATTACCCATTGAACCTATTTCTTAGGATCTCCAATCATCTAGGTCGGATTAACATTATGAGCCACTCATTTCTTTATAGGCATTAGTCTCATCTTCTTGGATGTATTATGGACTTTCTCTCTAGCTAATCCTTTCGGCAAAGGATCTACTAAATTTTCACCAGTGCGTATATGATCCACTCTTACAGCTCCTTTAGAGATACAGTCTCTAACAGTGTTGTGCTTTCTTCTTATTTGACGTCTTTTACCATTATAATAATGGTTCTCAATTTTTGCAATAGCCGTGGTACTATCGTAGTGGATCAACACAGTTGGCATAGATTTTTCCCATAAAGGGATCTCAGCTAGTAAGCATCTCAACCAACTTGCTTCTTCACTAGTTGTGGCTAGTGCTATCATCTCATATTCCATTGTGGACTGAGCTAGGATAGTTTTTATTTATTTATAAGATACAACTCCTCCATCTATACTAAATATATAGCCACTAGTAGTTTTGGAATCATCTGACAAAGTATTTCAATCTGCATCACTGTACCCTTCTAGTACAACAGGAAACTTCTGATAATGTAGACCGAGATCCATGGTCCTTTTGAGGTACCTCATGACTCGTTCAATAGCTTGCCAGTGCTCTTTACTCGATCTACTCGTAAACCTGCATAACAATCCTATGACATAAGCAATGTCGAGTCTAGTACAATCAGTGGCATACCTAAGACTGCCTATGATGCTCACATATTCTGATTGTCTGACACTTTCTCCAGTGTTCTTAAACAGTTTCACACTTGGATCATATAGTGTGCATGCAGGTTTACATTCAAAGTAATTATATTTCTTTAAGATCTTCTCCATATAGTGTGATTGATCCAAAGAAATTCCTTGTTCGGATCTCGTGATCTTGATACCAAGGATCACACTTGCTTCTCCAAGGACTTTCATATCAAAGTTGTTGCACAACAATGATTTCACATCATTAATGCTCTGAATGTTTGATCCAAATATGAGTAGATCGTCTACATAAAGACATATGATAATGCATATGCGATTCTTAGATTTATAGTAAACACATTTGTCACTTTCATTCACTTTGTACCCATTTGATATCATTAAGTTATCAAATTTTTCTTGCCATTGCTTAGGAGCTTGTTTTAGTTCATACAAAGACTTATTTAACTTACAGACCTTGTTTTCTTGTCCATAGATCACAAACCCTTCTGGTTGTTCCATATAGATTTCTTCTTCTAAGTCACCATTTAAAAAAGTTGTTTTAACATCCATTTGGTGTACTGTTAAGTTATAAATAGCAGTTATTGAAATAAGTACCCTAATAGATGTAATTCTAGTGACAGGAGAAAAGGTGTCGAAGAAATATATATTTTCTCTTTGTCTAAAACCCTTGGCAACAAGGCGAGCCTTGTACTTATCAATAGTTCCATCAGGTTTTAGTTTCTTTTTTAAAACCCATTTACAACCAATCGGTTTGCATCCAGGAGGCAAGTCTACTAAGTTCTAGGTCTTGTTGGATTCTAGAGATTTTATTTCATCATTGATAGCTTCTTGCCATAAATCAGCATCCAGAGATGACAAGGCTTATTGAAGATTCATTGGATCTTCTTCTACATTATAAGCCGCATAATCAGGCCCATAGTCTTTAGTGACTCTTACTCGTTTACTTCGTTGAAGTTCTGTTTCTATATTGTCGTTACTTTCTGTGCTTCTTATCACAGAAATGTGACTCGATTGTGTGCCCCCACTATTTCTCAATTTGAAAGGAAATATGTCTTCATAGAATTCAGCGTCATTTGATTCTATGATCACTTTTTCCATTAGGTCATAAAACCTATATGCTTTACTGTTTGCTGCATACCCAATGAAAACACATTCATATGCTCTACTAGCGAGTTTAAGTCGTTTCGGATCCAAAATTTTGACATAAGCCAGAGAACCCCAAGTTCTCAAATAAGACAATTTTGATTATCTTTTCTTTAATATCTCATAATGAGACATCTTACATTTTGACTTGGAGATTCTATTCAGGACATAGCAAACAGTCAATAAAATTTCCCCCCACCAGTGAGGTGCAGCACCATAATTCATCATAATTGCAACAACAAGTTCAGTAAGAGTTCTATTCTTTCTTTCTGCTTTACCATTCATTTCAGGAGAATATGGAGCAGTCGTTTCATGTACAATTCCATGTTCTTTATAAAAATCATTAAATAGACCAGAGTCATATTCAGTTCCCATATCACTACGAAGTCTCTTAATCTTCTTACTAAGTTAATTCTCAATTTCAGTTACATACAACTTAAATATATCAAGTGCTTCACTTTTATTCTTCAGTAAGTATACATAAGTATAACCAGAACAATCATCAATAAAAGTGATAAAATAACGTTTACTGTTTCTAGTTAAAGTTCTCTCTAATTCACATATATCAGAGTGTATAAGATCTAGGGGATCAGATTCTCTTATAATTGGTTTATGTGATGTCTTAATTATTTTAGCTTGACTATAATATTCACATTTATTTGAATCATTTACATTTAATTTAGGGATTAGGCCTAAGTTGCTTGCATTATACATAATTCGCTTATTAACGTGACAAAGTCTAGCATGCCAAAAATTAAAATCATGCAGAAAATAAACAGAAGGACAAATTTTATTCAAATCAACATTCAACTTAAACATGCCATCAGTGGCGTACCCTTTCCCAAAAAAAAAATACCATTCTTAGTGATGGTGTACAAATCTGCCCCTATAGTTTGACTAAACCCAACCTTATTTAAAAGGAAACCAGAAACAAGATTCTTCCTAATTTCAGGAACGTGCATGACGTCCTTCAAGATCAAAGTCTTTCCTGAAGTGAACTTCAGCTCAACATCTCCAATTTCAGCAACATTAGTGGTGTGAGCATCTCCCAACAACACTTTCTTATCTTCAGTATTCATGTATGTCTTGAACATAGCATGATCGTAACAAACATGACGAGAGGCACCAGTGTCTATCCACCAACCATCACTTCCATCAACCATGTTGACTTCAGTGATCATAGCAATGAATTGCTCATCAGTCAGGTTAACCTGTGCATTTGGGCCAGTATCATATTTAGGCCTGCTCTTACATTTCTTATCCATATGACCCAGTTTCCCATGATTGTAGCAAGTGAAAACCGGAGCATCATTTCTCTGGGGTGGTGGTTGCTGCCTAGGAATTGGAGTATATGAGGCCCTAGAGGGATTCCCATTCTTAATTCGGTTCGCAGTATTACGGTTCTGATTCTTTAAAGGTCTGCCCGTAGGCTTCAGAACTGCACCAAATTTCTTTTTGTTGTTTAAAACAACTAAGACTTCATCTTTGTGATCTTGTCTTCGAGCTTCCTCTTCAATTCGGAGGCGAGTAATCAAACTCTCGATTGAAAATTCTTTAGTTTTATGTCGGAGTAAATTTTTGAAATCTTTCCAACCAGGAGGCAGCTTGTCAATTATAACAGCAATCTGAAATTGTTCATTAAGGGGCATACCTTCAGTTATGATTTCATGAGCAATTTTTTGTATTTCGTGGGTTTGAGCTTCCACAGACCTTTCATCCACCATTTTGTAATTCAAGTAGCGGCTGACATCATATTTCTTTGCACCTGCTTCTTCAGTATCATATTTCTTCTGCAGAGCCTCCCATACTTGTTTAGCAGTCTTGTAATTACTGTAGTAATCATAGAGATCGTCAGCAAGACTGTTCATATTGTGATTTTTTCATTGGTAGTCATTCTCTTGCCATAGGGAAATTTCTTTTCGGAGCTGTAAGTTATCTACCACAACTTTAGCAGCAGAGTCTAAGTCAGACGTTTTAGAAGTCTCGTCTGATTCCACAATTGACTTGCCATTATTTAGTTCGTTTGATCCAGAAGGAGCAACATGGATATCCTCATTTCAGAACGATGGCTTATGGGTGTGTCCTCACTCCTTTACAAAATTGGGGTGCCCCTTGGAGCCCAACCCAATTGGCCAAGTTGGAATATATATACACTACTAATATTTATAATCCCTCCTATGTGGGACTAAAATGAATCTTTTCAAATTCACTTCCATACTAGTTCTTACTTGTGCTCATTTATTGCCCATTTAATGTCAATAAAACATTCCAACTCCCACTCCAAGTTTACATCATACCAAGATTTTCATCACTATGTATTAAAAATTTAACTAAACAATAATGAAAACAACATAAATGCTATTAACCCCTAATTTTATTTTCCCAATTAGAAAATGCTTACAATTACAAGACTTATTCGTGTATTTCCATTGTTTCAACCCATAACATTTACAAGACTTATTCACATGTTTTCCATGTTTCAACCCATAACATATACAAGACTTACCCATATGTTTCCCATGTTTCAACCCATAACATATATAAGACTTATTCAGAAAGAAGCTGCTGCTTTGACGCTGTAATGGATACAATAGATTATATAGAAAGAAAAAAAGATACATAAATAGTTAATGATGATGATATCAAAATCACAACACACCAGCTAACATAACCAACACATCAAATTCTACAAAATCTATAACATAAAGAAGAAGTTCAGTATTCTCATTCACAATGAAACTGTTTAGTATTTTGGTCGGATTTCTTTTAAACATCGATGCTTTGTAATAGCTAGAGTTGGCTTACTAAATACTTTCATATTTGAGTTAGATTTATAAACATCGAGCTTTTAAACATCATTTTTCTTACCAACATACTCCTTTTGAGCCCGAGTCTATGAATGCTTAACAAGTTCACATTTGGAGTACCCAGAGCTGGCATCATCCTCTAAGAATGGCGCATTAAGAACATACATCAGACTTGTCCGCTACTATTATACCCTAATTTTTTTCCCTAAGATCCCATTTCATATGCATTATTACATCTCTAACAAAATACAAAAATAGTTGTGTGTTTGCTCCTTATGTCAAGCAGGTTTTGAATCAAGAGGTCTTCATTAATACAAGTCTTGATCAATTAGGGTTTTGATTGAAGGGAGTGGATCATTGACCTTTGGCTCAGTGCATGACTTAATAGTTTGAAGCATGATTCAAAGAACTCAAATGCAACATCTTGGCCTAATTATATGGCTCAAGACATTTCCAAAGATACAATTAATTGATAGTGAAAGAATTGGAATCAACGGATGAAAAGTCAACTGTCACACAAAAGTCAAACTTGGAATTTTTTAGTCAACATTGAAATTCAAAGATCAAGGATCATCAAAACATTCAAGAATATCAAACTTGATCATCAAGAATCAAAAGAATCAAGAAAAGTCAATTGTCACACAAAAGTCAAACTTTGACTTTTTTGGTCAACATTGAACTTCAAAGGTCAAAGATCATCAAAACATTCAAAATTCATCAAACTTGATCTTCAAGAATCAAGATAATCAAGAAAGTCAACAAAAGTCAAAATTGAAGATTTTCCAACACTTTGAAAACTTCTAGTGTTTTGTGCCTAAAAATGCCATAACACAAGGAAGTTTCACCAAGATGCAAGATGATTCAAAGAAAACTCTCAACATGTAAGTTGTAGGGAATGAAAAGTTCTATAAATTTGTAAATGAGGATTGGTCTCCAAAAATTATTCAAATTAAGAGATATGTATATGTGAAGTTTTGCCAACACTTAGAGAAATTTATCAAATAGTTTTGATCAGTTTTTTATCTCAACTTCATGGCCATTTTTCAATAAGATCCAAATTGATTCAAGAGAAGTGTTCAACATGAAAGTTGTATATAATGTTTCAAGATTTCCAAAATGTCCAAGGGCATGAATTTATCTTGCTTGAGCTGGATGTTTCGAAGAGATGAAGTTGGGTGATCAAAGTTGCATTACAAGTCATTTTTGTGATAACCTTAAGATTAAATCTACAAGCCATACCCAAGGATCTTGCTTTTCAGGCATATAAACCTCCAAATATATCCAAAATAGGAAGGGTACATAAGCCTTTGAGACTTTATCCAAGTGATACAAGTTATTATCCAAATAACTTACCTGTAATACGGTGGGAGAACTGACGTGGGTGTTTTGCGTTTGATCGTAATTATTGCGGATAGCAAGAGTCGCCACCAACTTTTATTTTATCCAATAAAGGAAAGAGTGAAAAGAACAAGAAATACCTTTTGAGATATTTTCTTGAGATCGGGGGGTAGGTTATGAAAAGGGAAGGTGTTAGCACCCTTTTTATCTGTAGTTATCTACAGGCTCTTAGTTGCTAGCTCACTTTAAAATGCTTTGTTTGAAACGTGTTTTTGATAGTTTTGAAAGTATTTTTGAAAAGTGCGTTCGTTTAGGAGAACTTTGTAATGATTCTCGTCTCTATAAGAATGTATACAAAGTGTTGAATTTTCAAAATATTTCATTTTTGAAAGTGTTTGTGTGTTTGAAAGATGTTTGGTTTGAAATGTTTGTGAGCAAGCAACTACGAGCGTTATACCTACTCAAAAATTCTTAATTATTTTCCTCCTCCTTTAGATATTGCTATCTTACCATTGATTGATAAGAAGTCCTGTCATTGGATGTGAAGGGACGAGCGTGAGTTTTCGTATAGTTATAGAAGGAAACATTGTAGGATACCTTAGCAATTTGTCGTAAGGGTCTAAGGTCGTTTTACCGAAGGCAACATCGAAGGGTCATCGAGGGACTATATGTTAGAACATAATTTGGTTCTACATCCCAGTAAGAGTTTTGATGATAACAAACACATGATATAAAGAACAAATATGCTCGCTAATAAAAAGTATCTTTACATGCAGGAAGTTCTGATGTGAAAAAAGATGTTCTAATGCAACTGGAAGTTCTTCCAGAACATCACCAGAAGTTCTGATGTGAAAAAGATGTTATGATGTAATTGGAAGTTCTTCCGAAACATCACCAAAAGTTTTGATTACGCGAGCATAGAAGTTGAGAGAACAACGAATGATTCAGACGCATCAAATATGCTAACAAGCTTATATGAAGAAGTTCTGTTTGAACTTCTGAATGCACCAGCGCTGCAAAACATAATCTCTGATACTCTGATGTGCAAAATTCTGATCAAGCTATAAAGAACTCTCAACGATAATATTCATCCTCTGATGTGAGAAGCTCTGAATCGTTACAATTCCATCAATGCAAGATCACAAGTAACGGCTACAAACAGACAAGGATCTCCTGATTTGGAAAGCTCATCAACTCGTGTTATGGACTTACCAAAAGTATCTTCTTATGTCTCTATTGCAAGCCCTATATAAAGATGACAATAAGAAGATTTCAAGATGATGAAAAACTACGCTCATAAAGAAAAACTCATGTGAAAAAGTAAATAACGCAACTTTCAATCTTCATCCTCAACGTTCAATATTAAATTGTGTAAAACATCACTGTTAGTGATATTGTTTGTTAGAAACATCTTTGTACACTTTTATTCAATTATCTGTTTAGTGAATTTCCTTGAGAAAACCGGGTTGTGGTTTTGGACTCAAGAAGACTTTGACAGTTGTCAAAGTAGAATTGTAATCAGTTTGATTAGTGAATTAAGTCCTCGTTGGAGAGAGGCGAAATCACCTTGGCGGGTGGACTGGAGTAGTTTGAGTTCAAACGAACCAGGATAAAAATATCGTGTCTACTACTTTTGATATTAAGTTTCAATTTAACCCCCTACCCTTCTTGTGTTTTTCACTTATTCATTACAATCTTTTATTCGAGGGTCATTGCTAAAGTATCCCACGTTCGAGGGACATGACTGTTTCATTCGAGGCAACAAGTATGGTTAACCTTAGAGGTGCAAGTGTGAAAAGTGTTTGTTTTTATGAATTTTTGTCTTGAGATTAGGGTTCTCTTAGATTTATTTTATCTTGCCATACACACCCTAATTACTAGCAATAATATTGAAAGCGGTAAATTGCGGAAATGTAAATTCTACGCTATTACATCTTTTTTGGGGATGGGGGATACAAATTTACAAATGGGGAATGAAAGAAATTAAAACCTAATTACTATTACAACCATATTAAATAATTAATAAAAATAAAAATATAAAGAAATATAAAGATAATGTAAAAAAAAGGAAAATTGTTTTAAGAAAACTTTTATGTATTGACACATGCACTTATGCATTGATACAAAAACTTTTACGCATTGACGCATGCACTTATGCATTGATACGAAAATTTTTATGCATTGAAGCATGAACTTATGCATCAATACATATCATTCATTGTTCTTGAAAGTCAAAACCAACTCAATATGAGTTGACACATAAAGGTTTGCATCATCTCATAACCTGTTTTGCATCGACACATGCACTTATGCATCGATACATGTCATTTCTTTGCTCCTGGAAGTCAAAACCAACTCAGTAAGAGTCGACACATAATGGTTTGCGTCGACTCATTTATGTTATTTGTCGACTCATTCGTGTTTTGTATTGACTCATAACTTGTTTTGTACTTAATATGTGTCGACTCATAATGTTGTTTTTTACTTCTAACATTTTTCTACTGCATATATGAGTTAGTTATCAACACATGGTTAATGAAAATGAAAAGTAAACATATGGTTAGCTTCAGGGCAAGGATATCTACATTTTATCTTCACAAATGAACCACTAATGATGCTTGTATGAAGAGTTCAAAGTCAAGAAAACTTACCTTGAAGCTGAAATTTGTGTTTTGATTTAGAGTTGTTGTATTGTCTTAGAGAAGTCAAGTGGCTGTTTTTGAGTTTGGGGAATGGTGATAGTGATGTTACAGAAGTTTCTCTTATGTTTGAAAAACTTCTATATGATGTATATGAAGTATGTGGATGGTTTGTTTGGACATAAATGCAAGGTTTGAGAGATTTGAAGATTTTGGTTTCTAAGCTCAAGAGTGGAGGTTTTATAGACATTTATGGTTTTTTTTAGAGTATGAGGGGTTTTGAGAAACTTGTCTACACAACAAAAACTTCTGGACCTTTAGCTTGCAAATGGGCTCTCTATTTATAGAGAAGGTTTTAGAGGATAAGAGAGTTTGTTTCACAAGCTGTGGAATTCTGGTTTGGTTGAGATGAAACAACCAAGTTATGTGAAATTTGATGTCCCAATGCATGGTACAAAAGGGATATGAAGTGGCTAGAAGTTCTTAGGATGTTGCTTCTTGATTTGACATTGTGTGTGTAGAAAAACATTTGAGAGGCTCAAGGAGAGCTGACTTTGTATAAAGCATGCTTTATGTGAATGGCAATGGTGCCTTTGTGCCATAAATGGAATGATGTAATGGACAATACTTGAATCACTTAGATAATGGTTCAATCAATTGTGTAAACATCTGATTATGGATAGATTTGTAAGTCAAAATGCCTACAAAGTAAGATTATGCAGCATGGCATAAGGATTTTGTTATATGTTCTTTAACAAAATGACTTACAATTCAAGAATGGATGCCCAACTTCATGCCCCTGAATCTCCTAGCTCAAGTATGATAAATTCATGCTCTTGGACATTTTATAAATCTTGAAACATTGTCTACAACTTTCATGTTTAACATTTTGTATAAATCAAATTGGAACTTAATGAAAAATGGCCAAGAAGTTGAGATAAAAACTAACCAAAATCAGTTGAAAAGTGTTTATACAAAAATGTCATGACTTCATGGGCTCATATCTTCAAATCTAAGCATTTTTTGAACTTCAACCCTCTAATAAAAAGTTTTAGAATTAATCAAGATCTACAACTTTCATGTTGAAAGTTTTTTTTTAATCATCTTGCATCTTGGTGAAAAAATGTTATGAAGTTATGAAATTATCATGTTTAAAACACTTAGAAAAATTTCTAAGTATAGAAAATGTTCACTTTTTCAAAGTCTTTTTGACTTTCTTGATTTCTTGATGATCAAGTTTCATATTTTTGAATGTCTTGATGAAGTGTGATCTTTGAAACTCAAGTTTGATCAAAAAGTCAAAGTTTGACTTTTCTGTGTATAGTTGACTTTTTCATCAATTGACCAAATTTCATCTATCAATTCAATGATCTTGAGAAATGTTTAAAGCCATGGAATTAGGTCAACATGTTGAATTTTAATCCTTGAGATTGTACTTTAAGCCATTAGATCATGTATTAGGTCAAACAATCTTTGATCAGTCAAATACAGTCAAAACCCTAATTTTGACCATTTTGCCCTTTTGGTGATTTGAACAATTTTCTTGGGGAATTGTGATCCAAACTTGATCAATTGATACATATGACTTAAAAATGTTGATATTGGTCCAAAATCTTGAAGTTTGACTGTAGGTTGGCCATAATTGACTTTTTACCCAATATAACTGATTTTAGGTCATCTGATCAATTGGCTGAACAAATTTGAACTGCAAGACTTGAAACTTGACATGAGCAATCTTGAAAGTCCATAATGATACATGAAAGTCATATGAGGCATTAAAAGTCCAATTTTCCTTGTGAAAACTCAAACCCTAATTTGAGGCATCAGTGTTGAGGAGATGTCTTCACCTAGTCAATCCTTGTGCAAGCTTGAGCTATTGAAGATCTTGTGAAAAATGTATTGAGAAAAGAGAGGGAAAATTTTGGGCTACAATATTACCATTTAAGGAATAAAGTCAGCATTTCCATTCTTGAAAAGCAAGATTTTGTGAAAAGCATGTCTTGAACCCATGCCTTTGCTTTCTTCTGATCACACTCCACCCTAAAGCAAGGAAACAATGTCTCTTCACTCATCCGCTCTTTGTACTATGCCTTAGAACCATGGAAGTTCACATAACTTGGTATTTCTTTTGATCCAAAACCATAACTTGATAACTTGAGAACTAATTCATCTCATTAGCTCTGAATTTTCTATATAAGAGAGCTCATTTGCACCTCAAACACACCAATTCACAACTCTCAAACACTCTCAAAAATCAGAATTGGTTCAAAACTACATTTTTGAACCTTGAAAACCTTATCTTCGAAATTCATCACCCTTGTCATATCTTTGCAAGCTAACCATCCAAACACCTTATAATCATCATTTATAACTCATCCAAACCCATGTTACACTTATGTAACATCATCATCACCATCCCCTAAAATCCAAAACCGAGGCTTGCATATTGACTTACTAAGAGAGTTCCAGCTAGTTTCAAGGAAAAGTAAGGATTGGAATAGCTTCAGGAAGGTCCCAACAAGCTAACCATATCATCACTTTGCACTAAAAATCCATAAAAGAAGCATTGGACTTTCTCCAATTTGGTAAATTTATCAAACTTTGATATCATCATACATGCATCATTTGCATTTGATTTCTAAATAAAAAATGTAGACATGATTATCCTGAAGCTAACCATGTAAATATTTTTCATTGATTTTGCCTGTGGGATGAGAATCGTATCTCTGAACAATTAGGGTTCCACTTTGGTACTAGTATGAATTCTTATTATTCTTTGAATGTTAGTTAAAATAAATGGCATGGTTGAATTCCTAATTAAATTTCAAGCAACTTTGGTGTTTACATTTTTGAAAATGCTTGAGAAATGAAGGAGTTTGAATTTAACAATGGGGGTTGTTGTTGTTACTGTTGCGATGAAGAAGAAGAAGAAGGTGGTGCAGAAACTCTTTTTTGAAAACCAAGTTTATTTTATATTTATTGGTAGTTCTATTATGAAGGGATGAAACAGCCACCCCACTGGCAAGAGCGCACGCGTTAAGGTCTTTGCAAGCATAAAGGAGAGGGTTTGAACCAGTGTGAACTCCCCTTTTGCAATTTTCTCACATTTTTTCTGTTTTATGATTTTCTGGATTTGTTTCAAATATTTTCAATTAAGCGCATCCTTTGTACAAGCATAACGCATGCCCCAATGGTTAAGCTTTTAACTAATAACTCTGAGGGCGTGTATTCAACCCTTGGAATCCCCCTTTCCTTAATTTTTACCACTCATTTTCTTTTATTTTTTAAAAAACTTTCAAGTTAATTTTCACTTATCAAAACAACTCATTTTGAGTTAATTTTTTGCACACTCTTTATTTATCTACCCTATTTTATAAATATGTGAAAAAATCTCAAAAATATTATTTATTTAATCTCTTTTTATATTATATTCAAAACACGTCCTTTTATTTGTTTTAAAAATCTTTCCTTTGACTTTCTCTTGTTAATTTTCTTGAATACACCCTTGTTAAATGACCATGCCATGTCTTTAATGAATGTTGTTTGATAACATGACCTTTATGTACATTTTTACCATGAAGAATTTGATTTTTATTAGGTTTAGGACTTGACTTTTTAATGATAAAACATAAATTGTTCAAAAACCATAATCCATGATTCATGACGTATCCCCTTTGATTGTTTATTCATGTGCCTTGAGTTTACTTCCCCTTTAAGGATGTATTTCCTTTATAAACTCTTTAAAATCGAAGTGATACCATGCTTGCTTGTTTACTTGTTGTTTATTCTATCTTTTGTCACAATTTTTAATTGATAAACATGTTAACCTCCAACTTTGTGCTCAACACTTGTAATGTGCGTGTAAGTAACTTATGTTTAATACTTGTGCCCCCAAAATCTAAGGAAAAGGATAGTATTGTTGAATTTATAGTCATAAGCATGTGCCTCCCCCCCTTGTATAAAACCATTGTGAATAAATCACCCTATGTATCTTCTCATGTACTCTAAAAAACCTCTTAACCCTAAAAATCATTTTTCAAACTTTCACCACATTCATATAAAAACCTTGACTTTGTGTCATTGCATTTTTAAACTTTCTTTCTTTAATAAAAAACCTTAATATAATTAAGATTATCAAAATAATTTCAAAAACTAAAAGTGACTTAACCTCACCCAAATCTTTTTGCCACTTGTCTTTTCAATTTAAAACCTTTTTCTCAAAGAGATTAGATATAAATCCTCTTCATAGTTGAGATATGATTCTCCTATCCTCATAGTAATTGTTAAAGTAAATGTAATTCTTTCCATATGAAGATGTTAGTTGGAAACTTGTGTATCTTTATATCCGAGTTAGTAGCCCTTCCTTCATGATGATGCAAGATCCATCTTCTCATACTTGTGGTGGTATTAGTTGAACTTTCTCTCTAAAAGATGATGAAATATATCTTCTCTTTAAATCAACCTCAACAAACCCTTTTGTTATTTTTACCACGAACTATGAGGTTTTGATCCTTAATTGGTATGTAGGTATAAGACTTTGTATTTCCAAACAAAACTATCCTAAAATATATTTCTTTCCCCATCTCCACACTCATTTAATAAACAAATAATTTTAAACCAAAAACAGATATTATAAATGGTTTCTATAGAGTACTATAGATACATAGGATGATAATACCTTCCCTTTGTACAACCAACCCCATTACCTTGGATCTCTTACTCTTTCTTTGCTTTTAGTCTTTACTTCTTGTATTGCATGTTAAACAATAGGGTTTCGATATTTTCCCTTTTCCTTAGAAACAATAAAGTTCGGTGGCGACTTCACCGGGGACATGAATCCTAAAGAGGGTTAAACCTAGTTTATTTTATTTGTTTTATTATTATTATTTGTTTGTTCTATTTTTTGTTTTGTGGTTCCTTGGGTATTGGTGTTTTTGCAAACGATAAATCCTACCAGATTAAAGTAACACTTAAGAATTAGGATGGTGGTATAATCAAAAGTTACATGAATGGAGTAATCCTGACATAAGTAGCTTACGATAATCACACTTAGTGGAGGCCTCTTTAGGGGTGATAATACTAAAACAAGCCAGTTGCTTAAGCATTACTACTTTCAACCTGAGAGCCTGTGAAGATGAGAAGCCGTAGAATCTTTTTACCCATCTTGGCCTATAGAGTGTAGTGTGGTGACAATTCAAAAGTAGTCTTGAATTATTTGTTACGCAATACTATGCTTGGACGAGTTTTTCTTGAGAATATTATCGGTACTCACAAGTAGTTGTGTAAATCAGCAATATCTGAAAGAAGAATCACAACTCCAAAAGTAATTTTAGAACCTTGTTCTACAGGTACAAATGAACCCATAGTATATACCTTGTGGGGTGATTCTTACCTTTGGCTTCATGCTCGTGACTTTGAAACCTTAAAACCATGTTTATGATTATTGCATAACCATGCATTCATTAAAAAATCTTTTTTAAAGGAACTTATAAAATTCTCTTTGCAAACATGATAGGATTCGTAATCATGGAAATTGGAAAGAGGAACACAAAGAAGTACAATTTCAAGAAGCTTGAGTTACAAAAGTTGAGAAAGCTAGGGTCTTTGGAATCTAATTGTGAAGATTTCAGAAAACGGTATGGAGGGTTTTTGAGTATTCTCCAAGTTAATATACCAGATGGAATTCTTGAGACTCTTATTTAGTTCTATGACCCCCTTTACCATTGCTTCACGTTCCCCGATTATTAGTTGATTTCTACTTTAGAAGAGTACTCTTTTGAATTGATTTTCCAGTAATAAATGATTTTCCTTTCAGTGGTCTTGAAGAGGTCCCGCTCTCGATGCTTGGCAGAAAGTTGTTGATTCATTAAGACAGAGATGGAAGATTTTTACAAAGAGATGATCAAGAGGCTTGAGCTGCAAGGAAGATTTAGTTCTTCAAATAGAGCTCCTTAGGACCCTAAAGACCTATATGTTTTCCTCTTGTATTTTTAGGATCTTTGAAAGTCTACTTCAAATGTAATCCTTCTATGATTGATGGAATGAGGTTTTTTCTGGCTATTTTTAAAGTATTATTTCCTTTACAAATGTTTGCAAATTTATAAGTAAGTTCCTTGAAAACTATCAAAAATATTAAAAAAAATCATTTTTATGTCTCATATCATTCATCATTAACCATTCATCATCTAGTCTTTGCATTCTAGAGTCTTAATCGTGCCTTTTCTCTCCAATAAAGTCAAAAACTGCACTCATACTAATCACAAAAAAGATGGACATCACACTAGAGAAAGAAAACTACAATCTTCATGAAGATGTGACTACCTTTCGGGTCGGAATGGAAAGATTGACAACTATGGTGGAGAATTTGGCGACTGTTTAGAATCAGTCACCAACTCCCCCATCTTTGTGAGTACAACTTCGATATACAACATTTTGCATGATGTCAAAATCGGAAAAGATGGCACAGCGGTAAAATTAGTTGCATCTCTTTGTCTTGTGGTACTCCCCGGCATCATAGGTCTTAGTAATCATTAAAAAGCACTTTGAAATTGACCAATCTCATTGAAAAACATTTTCTGCACATTTTTATCTTGCATGTGTCAACACATCTGAGTTTCAAGTCGACATATGTAACTGTGTTTTAAATCCTGTGAGCTTCTGTAAGTCATAGGTCGACACATGCATCATATAGGTCGACACATACTGGAAGATTTCTGAAATTGAAGAAATTCTTATTTTGTGTCAACATACATCCACATTTCAGGTCGACACATTTACTCACATTTTAAAACCTGTAGCTACTGACTTGCTCAGGTTGACACATGGAGTCCTTCAGGTTGACAAATGCAGCTTAGGGTGGTTGAAATCTTTTTAAGGAAGTAGCGAGAATTGGATGATAGAATCAATGATCTTGTTCCGGTAGTGTGTAATCATATTTACTCGAGTGAAAAATCCCTTGGAGTGTGTTTTACCCCAAAATTTACCCTCTTGATTTCATAATTTTTATTTGGCTTATATTTCATCTGCATATGCGTACATACATTGGTTTTGTTGCTATAAGATTAAGGTATTCCAGTAAATTATCGACTATTTATCAGAAGCGTCAAAGGCTTTGTGTAGGAAATTTAATCAGCTGAGGAATGGGTTATCACCATGTTCTACTCCTGTGTATTTTCTCATGTCTTGGGCAATATTAGGGAACCATAGGTTTTGATTTGATTCAGAACAGTTCGGGTTAAAAATCTGTTTCGGTGCGTCAACTTCATAATTTTCTAACTGCGAGCCAGAGTACTGTTTTAGGCTGAAATTTGATCACCAAGTCTGTGTTGATATTATGTTCAATTTTCGCATTCGGTCCGAGAGCCAATTATGTGCAGATGGTGGTCAAATAATTTTATTACTGAGTTTTTAGGTTATAAATCAACAGTGTTTCGGGAATTCAGAAATCTCTAACTCCGATTTGATATAACATCTCAAGGTGGTTCTTTCACCATTGAATTCGCCTCGATATTCTCTCCAACTTCCATGTTCGGGCCTAAAGCTAATTCTCGAAGGAAGATCTCCGAAATTGCAAATCCGACAAAGTTGAATAGTGGAAAATACTGATAAACAGTTGGCTGAACCGTGTTTTGCGCGCACTAAAAAATTCATAACTTGAAGCTTGAGGCTCATTTTGAACCCGTTCCGGTGGCCAAAATTTCGTCTCGACGTCATCTACATTTTTATCTCTCACGGAAAAAAGCTATTTTTGCTTAGAAAGGCCCTGAAAATATGGATTTATCAAGTATTTTCGCACAGGAAAATTGTGGCAAATGTTTATCTGCACCACATCCAAAAAATCATAACTCAGACGATTTTTATCGTATCAAGCCCGCTCCGATGGCGTTGTCTCATAAATTGAGTTAGCTAAATTTTGGCTTCCATTTTCAAGAGCCAACGTGTTGTACCCCAAAATTTTCCCTCCCATTCTATTCAAGGCATGCTCACTGAGGTCCCCAATTGCTCAAGGTTGACAAAGAATTGCCCAGATAAATTCTCCTCCTAAGCAATGAACTGCCATCTAGGGCTTCATTTCTCATAAAGAATTTTGGTTTGCAAAAGATTCAAATGATTTCCATGGCACCCTGTACGCCTCAACATAATAGCCTAACTGAAAGAAATAAAATAAGTTTATGTCGAAAGCTGAAAATATGCCTAAGAGTTTTTGGGTCGAAGAAGCTTTGATAACATTATGCAGTCTATTCTGATGCCCAACGAAGCGCTAGGATCGAAGAAAGAATGGTTCTAAAGAAAGTGTGAGGAGGCTTTTATGAATTCTTTGATTGATGAAAAGCTAGCAAAGAGCTTCACTACGTTGGACCATTATCGAAGGGCTCGTTTTTGAACTAGAGAAATGTAAGCTATTTGAAGCAGTACAAGGAAAGACACTTCGACTGACATGTTGTTTGAATGGGTGCTTCGAAAAGAAGAATATTTTGAATTCAAAAGCTTTTATCTTATCGAAAGAAGCATATGGAAGTATAATGTTTCGAAGGACATGAAACCTTCAAACATGGCGTGATCGAAGGACAGTTAGGGATGAATCAGCCAAATATAAGTCATCTTAGAATTTTTGGATCAATGTGTTTCAGGAATGCACCTGAACAAGTAAGGAAGAAGTTGGATGATCGAAGTGAGGTCTTGGCGCTCATAGGGTATCATTTGGTCGGTGCATATAAGGTGTATTCACACAATCGAAGACAAACTAGTGACCAGTAAAGATGGTCTTGTAGACGAAAGCAAAAGGTGGGATTGGAGTCAAAGTTCAGCTCGACAAGAAAATGAACAAGTTGAAACTTCTACTGGTCCAATCAAAGAACCACCTATGCAGTTGTGTTCGAAGGAGATGAATAGAACGAAGCTTCAACAGGTCAAAAGGAAGAGGTGACACTTCGGTTGGTTTAATTGAAGGAAGGGAGATTGAAAAGAATAAGAACTGTTCGATTAGGCTGATGTTCCCAGATTACACAATCGAATCAGATTATGACTTAATCGAAGAAGCCATGATGATGAAGCCTTGGGAAATTCGAATTGGAATTCATAGCCATCGAAAATAAAAATGGAGATGAAAATCGAAACGAACACCTAATGGGATGAAACCTGTCCAGGTTCACTCAAAATTCAAAAATGGCATGAATTATCTCAAAATGGCAACTTTTCAAATCTTTCGATTCTGCTTTCAAAGCCATGGTCAATGGCTGATTCATGCCATATTTGTTCACCACCACACCCCTCTATAAATACAGAGCCAAAGTGCAAGCAAAAGGGAAGATTTCCTATACACAAAAAATTGGCCTCAAATAGTCACACAAAAACACTGCCTCAGAAAAACTCTCAAAAATCTCATAAGTTGTTAAAATACAAAAAACCAACTTTGCAAACTCCCTCAGTTCAAACGAATACCAGATTCGTTCTCCTGAGACTTCTAGGCAACCATCCCACATCGAAGCACCTCTGTTTGGTAAAGAAGATTTCCAATCTCAAACTCATTCGATCTCGGATTTAAACCTATTTTGATTGCATGTTCATGTTATTATTTTTTGTGTGTGAATGATTTAACATAATACATGTAAGTTGTAGTGTCCAAATGCCAGGATACCATTGTTAGGGCCTTCGAAGCTGATTGCTTTCGAAACTCATGATGTAGGCCGTTTCAGGCCAAAATAACCCAAATTCGGACTCAGGGGTTCGAATTAGGGGGGTTTCAAATCAAAGGGAAGAGACCTGGGTTCGATACCCAGGTCGTGCATTTTCGTTTCTCTAACAATTGTCTTGTAGATCCAGTGCTTGCAGGTTCCACGCGTGCACCATACACCCTCTGATCCTCACCATGAGATCCCAACGCATCTAGATCCAATACACTCAGACGTGCAGCTCACCATGCACTCTCCAAAGGTCCCCTTATTGGACCCAGCGCAGCCTCTGGACTCCTTTTAACTTGGGCCTATGTTTTTTTCAAATCCATACCCCCCCCCCCTTTTGCTTTTGCTTCCTGGCCCATTTGTACTTGTTTACTTTATTTTTTTTTTTGTTTTTTTTAATCAACATAAAAATCAGAAAAAAATATATAAGTAACTTAGAATTAGGTTTTACTTTTTAATGATTTAATTTAGTTAATTATTTAAACTTATTTTCCTCAATTTTAAAATCAGTAGACTTAGGATTTATTTGAATTCAATCCTTTTCATAAACTAAAAAAATGCAAAAAATATTAGGTCTGTTTTAAAGTTAATTTTTAATCAATAATTTTAATTAATTAGATTTGACTTAATTTAACATTTAACATTTTCCAAACAAAATAAAACATAAAAAAAGATTTCCTTACACTTAGGATTTAAACGTTATTTTCAATTCGCGCGTATTTATTTCTTTCGTTATTATTTTCATACTATTGTAACTGCCTACTGGATATAATAGCATAATTAGGACTTTACATTTACTGCTTTATTCCCCCCCCCCCCCCCCCAAGTTTTGGACATGTAAATAATCCCCTCCCCGAAGCCTTGTAATAGCCAGATTTACATTTCCGTACTTTTAATTACTACAAATTATTAACTGTTTAGATGTATGCTAATTAGGATTGCATGGAAAGAGTTCAATAATCAAATGCTAGCAAACCTAATGCAAAAGATAAATAACTGAATACAACACAATTGCACATATACACCTCTAGGGTATCCCACTTTGGTTGCCTTTGAAAAAACAGTCACAACTCTCGAAACGTGAGAGATTTTAGTGGCTACCCTCCGGTTTAAAGATCATAAGTCCCTCGATGAATCTCTCGACGTTGCCTCGGTAAAAAAATGATCTTAAAACCCTAGGTTAGTTACTAAAGTTTCTTGCCCAATTGTCTTTGTGATTGTATAAATGTCCTTTCGAATGTCCCTCAACTATCCATCGACTAGGGCTACCTACTCACTAATAGTAGGATAGCAATTTCTAAAGGAAAAGAGGAAAATAACAACCTTTTGAGTAAAAGTAGTTATTTCCTAGATGCTATGCTCAAACAACTTTTACACTTGCACAAAAACTTCTTTCAAAAAAACATTTTCAAAACGCTTTATCAACACTCTTGAGGACTGATACAAGAGTTATCATAAAGCAAGTTTCCTTACTACTGGCATTTCAAAAATAATTTTCAAAACACACAAAGCACAAGGTATTTCAAATGAGCTGAGAATCTAAGAGCTCGTAGATAAATACAGATGGAAAGGGTGTTAACACCTTCCCTTTCTATAATCTACCCCCCTTACTCAAAACTCTCGTAAGGTCTTTTTTTGTTCTTCTCACCCTTTCCTTTGTTGGATAAAAGAAAATTCGGTGGCGACTCTTGCTTACTGAAACATTTGCAAACACAAAATGCAAAAAAAATATAACAGTCGGTTCTGCCACCGTATCACAGAACTGGCGACTCTGCAGGGGATTATAAAAAGTGGGGTTACCTTAGAGTTTAGTTTAGCTTTTTAAATGCTTTACATGATGTGATTTATCTTTGAGGGTTTTTGTTTGGGTTGTTACTAAAATATCCTACACCCAGATTTGGGGTACCTTTTAGGTAAGTAGCAATATATCGTGGGGACTATGAGGGGTATACCGACATGGTTGAAACGATAGCTACGTTGGTGTGACACATTTGTTGGTACCGGTAGCCCTTGAGTTTAATCAAGGAGAATACAGGGCCGCTGTGTGGTGTCATGAAGCACCACCTTACCTTAGAACCTTTAATTGAACAACTTGGCCATTAGGAAGTAGTGAGATAGCCAGCTTTGGTGCAGTCCAAAGTTAGTTGATACTCGATACTACACTCATTAAGATCGTTCTTTCGGGATATTTCGGTCGCCAATAAAGAGACTTGCGTTGAAACAATGCTCGATGAAGAAAGATCGGTGATATTTAGATTCCCTAGAACCCGATTACTATTACTAGGACATATTGAGCCAATTGAAACTTCAAGAAGGTACTTACCTTTAAACCTCATGCAAGCCTTTGAACCTAAGGCTACTTATGTGACTTATTTGCTTTCATTATCTAACAAATTGAACTCATTGAAGGGCTTTGTTTGTATTCCTTGCAGGACTTGTTTGTAGTCATTATCCAATAACTTGGATTTCCTGCAAGACATACTTGTCGTCGCCCCCTTACACTTTTAGTTGGCGCATAGAATACACATCATAGTATCATGCCATATAATTTCCTTAACCATTTCAAGGATCTTAAGGGTATGTGATATAGGTTATGATGAACCAGACGTCAAGCAAGGGGCAAGGGGATTTATTTTCCTATAGCCAACACCGTCAAAAGACCAAAGTACAATAACTCGAGTCAGAGGCTATGACCCACTCGACATGGTGAGCTTGATTCTCATAAAAGGACATTCAACGATACAAAGTTCTTCAATCAAAGTTGCAGTCGGATTCTACCATTTTCTTTGTTTACCCCACGAGATCCTTGAAAACATTGCATCTACATATCACGCATCATTTCATGAACATGTTCTCCAGACATGTTAATCATTTTCTCGCTGTTTATTTCAGTAAGGAAAATGGCCCTCGAATAAAATGTCAATGATCTTCAGGCTCAACATGTACAATTCCAGGAGATCCTGCTGAATCTGGCCAAGGGGCAGCAAGAGATAACGACGCTCCTTGCCAAGCAAATGAAGAAGACTAAGAAGCCAATTACTATCATTAATCTGAGAAGGAGATTTAAAGGTATGACCCAACCGATTGAAGTTGTTGAAGTCTCCTCTAATGAAGATGACAACCAAGATGAAGAGGATAAAAACATTAAGCCGGAAGACAGGAATAACCATGGTTCTGAAGACGAGGATTACTCAGATGAAGAATACCCTCATGCTGATGTCAGGTACATACAGTTGGAGGATATGCTTAAGGCTATGGAGGTCCAGAAGATACCAGGATTGGATTTCGATGAACTAGGGTTGGTTCCAGGGGTGGTCATCCCACCTAAGTTCAAATTCCATAACTTTTCTAAATATGACGGGGTCTCTTGTCTTAAACTTCACTTGAGATCATACGTCAGAAAGATCCAGTATCACACTACCAACCGGAAGTTATGGGTTCATTTCTTCCAAGAAAGTTTGGCTGACACTCAACTGGAATGGTTCTATCAGTTGGAAGGAACCAACATTCATACATGGGAAGACCTAGTTGATGCTTTCTACAAGCAGTACCAATACAATGCTGACCTAGTACCAACTCAAGTGCAATTGTAGAATATGTCCATGGGCTCAAGGGAAGGATTCAAGGAATATGCAAAAAAATGGAGGGATTTAGTTGGCAGGGTGCAACCTCCTCTGACTGATCGGGAAGTGGTAGACATGTTCATGGGCACTCTGATAGGTCCGTTCTTTAATTTGCTGATTGGGAGTTCTTCGTCTGGTTTTACAGAGACGGTTCTGACTGGGAAAAGGATTGGAAGCGGCACCAAAAGTGGGAGGATCCCAATGGCCTCAACCACTAATGATGTGAAAAATACCTTTGTTGGTAAAAAAGAAACTAATGTTGTCTATGGTCAAAGGATCCATAGTAAAAATAGCCACCATCACTCCATAGGAGCAGTGTTAATTTCTAATCCTACACCTGTTCAACAACAACAGAGGAATAGGCATAGGATAAAGTTTCAAGAGAGGCAGTACACTAAGATTAATATGCCATTGTCTCAAGCATTACAACATTTTATAAAAGAGAAACTGATTACACTAAGGGATCCTCCTCAAAAATCTGATACCTCCTCTCCTAAGTACAATCTGAATGCAAAATGTGCCTACCATTCTAATAGTCTTAGGCGCGACACCGAGAGTTGTTGGTATTTGAAAAACAAGATTCAAGATTTGATTGACAACAAGGAGATTGAATTTTACCCTCCTAAGGCTCCCAATATGATCACTGCTCCCATGCCAAATCATGGCCAAGATTGAGAGTGTTTATTTCATTTGAATTATCAGTTGTAATTTCTTTGTTTGCTTAAACACTTATCTTTATGTCAGACTTTGGTTATTCTCATAATGCATTGCATATGTTTGTCTTGAATTAATTCATTCATGTTCACTATATTCAAACTATGCTTTTACTTCCTTTTTATGATATTCAACTCTCGATTAAAAGCTATAAGCCTTTAGAGGGATGATGACGAAAATAATACCAGAATCTCTATAATATGCTTTGGAACAGACCTGGTTGACGATGTATAGGTGTGATACGGTGGGAAACTGACTTGGTTGTTTTGCGTTTTATCACAAATGTTGCAGTTAGCAAGAGTCGCCATCGACTTCTCTTTTATCCAAAAAGGAAAGGCTGAAAAGAACAGGAAAGACCTTTGAAATTATTTCTTGATTTCGGGGGGTAGATTATGAAAAGGGAAGGTGTTAGCATCCTTTTCATCCATAGTTATCTATGGGCTCTTATTTGCTTGCTAGATCACTTGCTTTTGTTTGAAAATATGATTTGTGTGGTTTTTTGAAAGTATTTTGAAAAGGCACATTCGTTTAGGCAAACTTTGTAATAGTTCTCGTTCTTAAGAACGTATACAAAGTGTTTATCTTTTGAAAATGTTTCATGTTTGGAAAATGTTTTAAAAGTGTTTTTGAAAGTGTTGGTGTTTGTTTTGAAAATAAGCAAGGATGTTTGATTTGAGAATGAGCAAGCAACTAGGAACAATCTACCTACTCAAAAGTCTTAGTTCATTCCTTCCTTTCCTTTGATATTGCTATCATACCATTGATTTGGTAAGAAGTCTTATCTTTGGATGTAAAGGGATGGGCGTGGGTCATCGTATAACCATGATAGCAATGTTGTGAGATATCTTAACATTTCTCTTTGATGGACTAAGATCATTTTTGAAAGGCAACATTGATAGCATCATCGAGGGACTATGATCTTGTATTTTTTTATTGCATTCGCTAAGATACCCCACATGCATAACATGTTCATTTTTGTAAGGCAACAAAGTGAAATTACCCTAAGGGTGCAAGTGTGAAAGTGTGTTTGATTTACATGCATTGTTTATCTTGGATTAGGGTTTGCTAACATGTTGATTTTATCTTTCCATACAAATCCTAATTTACTAGCATTTATATAAAGCGATAAATTGTGCAAAGTAAAAATACTAAGCTATTACATCATTAGGGGAGGGGATATACAAATTTACAAATGGAGATTTTCGCAAGAAAATTAAACCTAATTATCTAGTACAACCATATTGAATAAATGTACAAGAATTGAATAAGTAATAATATACAAATGCAAATGGAAAAAGAAAATGATTTTTGTTTGGATTTTTATGAAAGGGGTTTTAACCTAATTAAGAGAGATGATTAATTAAAAATTAAACAAAACTTAAACATAAATTAATTAAGAAAGAAATTAAGTTAAAAATGTTTTTTAGTGTTTTTTATGAAAAGGTTTTAAATTAATAAAAAAATGAAGATTAATCAATTAAAATAAACCTAAGTTCTAAATTAATTAATTTACAAGAGAATAATATAATAATTAAACCTAATTATCTAAATATTAATTATTTAAGAAAAGAAATTAATTTACTAGAAAATGCTTTTTAGTCTTTTTGTTTTTTACAAATAAAAATAAATAAGTGTAAAAATATTAATAATATTTTTTGGATTTTTTATCACTAATAATAATAATAATAATAATAATAAAAATGAAATGTAAATAAAATAAAATAAGAAAATAAATAAATGAAATACATAAAAGTTGGGCCAGGAGTGTATAAGTAAGCAGGGGGTTATAATCCGGCAAAAAAGACAAAAGCCCAATGGTTTGGGGCCCAGGCGCCTGTTTCAAACAAAAAAAATGGAAAAAATATAAAAATAGAGCAAAAGGGTACCACTGGGGCTCGAACCTAGGTCCCAAAGGTTAATAGGCGCGCGCTTTACCACTGGGATGGCCATACATCCATTGATATAAACAAAACAATAAATGTGTGACATAAATCAAGTCCTGAATGAACTTCATCTTCAACCTCCTGCCAGAGAAACTGTAACTCATTCATTTCTCATCCATTCACAAAACTTCCAACATTAAACTTGTTAGAAATTTCCTCACGATTCTGAAAATGTAAATAACTTAAGCTAATTCTCAAAGATGAACATGAATTACTAACAATACCAAATTCAGACCTAAATATTTTCAGAGGTTCAAACTCAAAATTCTCCCTACTCAAGCAACATAAATGAAATCTATGGGCATGTATAGTTTCAGGGCAATGATGTCTACATTTTATCTTCACAGGTGCAAGACTAACAATGCCTAAATGAGAAGATAGAAGTTCAAGAAAAATATCTCAAAACTGGAAATCGTGAAATGATTTTGAGCTTGATTCAAGGTGCTACAATGATCAGGTTAGCTTCCTTGAGTCTCTAGGAAGCTAATGCAATGCTTAGCTTGAGTTGAGAGTGGCTAAAATGGCCTGGAGAAGTCAAGTTGCAGACCCTAGTTTTTGAGCTTGGAAAATGGTGAAAATGGTGTTACAGTTCTAGAAATAGGATGGGGATAAGTTGTATTTGAAGTAAGGAAGCTTTTGAGATGATTTGGAGAGGAAACGCACGAGTGGTTTGAGATATGGGATTTTTTGGTCAGATCCTACACAATAATAGAGTTTTTGTGCAATCTGAGTTTTCAGGGAGTTTGGGAGTGTTTCCAATCGTGCCTTTGCTTGCAATAGACTTGTGTATATGTATGGAAAAGGTTTTAGATCAAATGCACTCAAGACTTCTGAGTTTTAGCCTTTTGGCTCTATAACTTGCTTTTGAAGAAAAGTGAAAAGACAAATCTCCAAGTATTGTACAAGCATGTTCTGAGTTCCAAGAGTCCTTAGATACATTGATTTTGGTTTATAGGGGTTGTATATGTAGAAAAAACAAGTTAGAAGCTCAAGACAAGTTGACTTTGTGATTAAAGCAACTTTTCAAGAATGGAATGGTAACTTTGTGCCATAAATGGAAATCCAACTTGGATAATGACTCAAATGCTTGGACAATGACTCTATCAGTTGTGTAAGCATTTAATTATGGAGTGTCAAACAAGTTTGATGCCTTCAAAGCAAATATTATGCAGCCTAAGATGGATTTGGTTCATGTGTTCATCAAGAAATTGCTTGTAATTCAAGTTTGAAAACCCTAATTTCTTGCCTTCGATTCTCCTTGCTCAAGTATGATCTTAATGAGTTCTTGGAAATTCTGGAAATCTTGTAATATCCTCTACAACCACTATGTCGGACATTTTTAAAAATTCATCTTGGAACTATGTGAAAAATTGTCATGAAGTTGGTCAAAATCCTGCCTAAACTAGGGCAAAATTTCACTAAGTTTCCAAGTTTCATGAACATGTATTCACAAAATCATAACTTGAAATACATGCATTTATAGAATAAGTTGTGTTCTAAAATGTTTTAGATATCATTTAGATCTACAACTTTCATGTTGGAAGTTTCCTTTGAACCATCTTGCATCATAGTAAAAAATTGGCTCAAAGTTGTGAAAAAAATATGAATTTTTCAACACTTAGAAAAAATTTCTAAGTTTAGAAATTTTGAATTTTCAAAATGAAATCTTGACTTTTTTGATTTCTTGATGAATAAGTTTTATATTTTGACATGTTCTGATGAATTATGATCTTTGATACTTGATTTTGACCAAAAAGTCAAAGTTTGACTTTTCAGTGTACAATTGACTTTTCATCAGTTGACTGAAAATCATTTGTCAACCAATTGATCTTGAGAGATGTTTTGAGCCATGAACTTAGGTAAAAATGAATAATTTGAATCCTTTAGATTGAGCCTTGAACCAATAAATCATTTGCTAGGTCAAAAATCAGAAATTGCACCTTCTTAGTCAAAACCCTAATTTTGACCATTTTGCCCTTTTGATGATCTGATCAAATTTCTTGAGGAATTGTGATCCAAACCTGATAAAATGACATATATGAGTTCATGATGTTGATATGGATAAACAATTATGAAGTTTGACTGTAAATTGACCATAGTTGACTTTTTCCCCAATACAGTTGATTTTAGGTCAACTAATCAATTGACTGAGCAAAAATGTGATCCAAGACTTGAAAGTTGACACGAGAAATTTTGAGAGTCCAAAATGATCCATGAAAGTCATATGAGGCATTAAAAATTCATTTGTCCTTGTGCAAACTCAAACCCTAATTTTCAGTCATTAGTGCTTAAGGAGGTGTCTTGAACTGATCAACCCTTGTGCAGTCTTGAAACAAAGGAGATCTTGTGAGAGATTATTTGATAAATGAGAGGGAACATTTTGAGGTACAATAGCTTCCCCTGTTTAATCTTCTTAAACCCGAAGAGTTAGATTGACGGATCCGCCATTCGTGACTTAAAGATGGAAGATGATTGAACACTAGAGTGCCTAGAAATTTACACTCGAAGATGTATTGGGAATGGGCTTATAGATGCCATTTGGAGTAATGATGGTAAACACTTGAGGAAGTATCAACATAAATCTTTGGTCGATTTATACTAAAAACTTGATGTTTTACCTATGGAGAAAGGATTAGTAAAATGCAGATGTATGCATGTTGTTCACAAGATGTGGTATTATGCTAAATGCATTTTATATGTATATGCTATGATGTATGATGTGAGATGTATGTTTGTCTGGGAAAATAAATCCCTGATTGTTGCTGAGGAGTTTTGGGAAGTTGACTCCCGGATTTCTGTTGGGGATGAAGAGTATACATATCTCCAAACTTTGTTGAGAAGATGTTTCCACTGGGGAATATCTCTTGAATGTCAACTGTTATCTGGTCGGATCTAGGCTTCACAACTTGCTGAGGATGAGGAAGTCAACTGCTATCTGGTCGGATCCAATCTTCACGGTAACTTACTAGGGAAGGATAAATTAACTGTTATCTAGTCGAATCCAGGCTTCACAATAAACTTGAAGTGGTAACTACTATCTGGCCGGGTCCAGGCTTCATGGTTTTTGAAAGGTTATACTATTATCTGGTCAGGCCCAAGCTTCATAGTGTCTTGTTGAGGATTGTATCTAATTGTTATCTGGTCGGATCTAGGCTTTACAATAATTTGCTGGGGATAAGGAAGTTAACTGTTATCTGGTCGGATTCCAGGCTTTGCAGTAACTTGCTAGAAAGGATAAAGTTGTACTGATATCTGGTCGGGTCTAGGCTTTACAGATTTTGAGGTGGATGAAGTTAATTGTTATCTGGTCAGGTCCAGGCTGCACAATAAACTTGTTTGAAAATATAGAGTTTAACTGATATCTGGCCTGGTCCAGGCTTTACAATGTCTTGCTTGGGGAACTTAGTTGTTATCTGGTCGGATTCCAGGTTTCACAATGAACTTCTGAGGGGAATTGTTATCTGGTTAGGTCTAGGCTTCATAATAACTTACTTGAAAATATGAAGTTGAAAAATTGATATCTGGTCGGATCCAGGCTTCACAGTAACTTGTTGGGGTAGAGACAAACTTCACTGGGGAAAAGAAGTTAAACCTTGGTCTGGTTGAGTCCAGGTTCTTCAATATCTTTGAATATTTAACTATTATATGGTTGGGTGTAGGCTTTAAAGTACTTTGGAGAAGTTACACTATTATCTGGTCGGGTCCAGGCTTTGAAGTGTTTCGAATGAATGAAGTTAACTGTTATCTGGTCGGATCCAGGCTTCGCAGCAACTTTTGGAGATAGTAAAGAATTTGTTGATAACTTTACTGGGGATTAGGGGTTGTGGCCATATGATTTGCAATAGTCTAAAAGGCAAACTCAAGTTGGAGAGTATAAACTCAGCTGGGGAAGACAAGCTCAGTTGGGGAGGATAGACTCCGTTTGGGGATAACATCCCCAGCTGGGGAAAATAGACTATGCCGGGGAAATATAAACTCAGCTGAGGAGTTATGTTATATCGTTGTTTGTTGGGGAAATAAACCCTGTTTATGAACTGCTGAAGAGGTGAGTTCTTCTTCTTGTAAGATCAACTTAGCCGGGAGAGAAAGTTGCCAAGAGATTGGGACTTTGGCTGGAGAACAATCTGGGCAAAGAAACTTTGTGGGTAACTCTGTTGAGTATTGGTTTATTGTAGCCGTCTTATGGGGATAATGTTAATAAAATAACTCTGTGGGGATATTCCATATACATTAAAGAGATGCTTGTTACTGCTTAGCAGGACACATGTGCCAAATAGTTTTAATTATGTTCATATGCATATGTTCATTCAATTTTAGTCATTGGACAAATTTGCATTCAAAACAAAAAACATAAATTTTGCACTTCAAAGTATATTTATATTGATATTTTGTCCATGAATAGGCGTTTTTTGTACAAAGAGACGAAGATCCTAGTAAAATAAATAGCCATGTGAAATGATCTCATTGCATTCCAACTCTACTATTGCCCCAATGTATTAGAATTCCCCTTGTCGTTGACAAAAGTTGACTGGATTGATCTTGGACCATTTGAACTCGGATCTTGGTGATAAAGTTGATTGTGGTGATTCTACTAGACATAGTCATACGCTTTCAATCCTTAACTTTTGCCTGGACTGCCCTTTCTGGTTTTCAGTCCACCAGAATAACCATTTTTCCCAAGTCGCCCTTTCGGGTTTTCAACTTGCCGGGTGTACAATCTTTTGCATATATCCCTAATTTTTGCCCAGACCTTTTGGTTTACCAGGATTCCCTTATTTTGCCTAAGTGTGTCAACCTAGCGGGTCTCTTATGCGTAGTATTTTTTAACTATGTATGTGTTTATAGGATGTGGGAAGTCTTCACCATCCATGGTAGTTAGCATCATGGCACCTCTAGAGAACACTCTCTTGACAACAAATGGCCCTTCATAGGTGGGAGTCCTTTTGCCTCTGGGGTCGCCTTATTGCAAAATGATACGCTTTATCACCAAGTCACCAGTTTGATATACCCGGGGCTTGATTTTTTTGTTGAAAGCCTCGATCATATGCTTTTGGTACGTCTGACCATGACAAACAACAGCCAGTCGTTTTTCATTGATCAAGTTAAGCTGATCCAACCTCATCTGAATCCACTCGTCTTCGCCTAGACCAGCCTCATTCATAATCCTTAGTGAGGGAATCTGAACTTCCACTAGCGAAACAACTTCCATGCCATAGACTAGAGAAAATGGAGTTTCCCCAGTTGATGTTCTAGCTGAAGTGCGACAACTATGTAGAGCAAATGGTAACATCTCATGCCAGTCCTTATAGGTTACTACCATCTTCTGCACAATATTCTTAATGTTTTTGTTGGCCGCTTCGATTGCACCATTCATTTTAGGTCTATATGGAGAAGAATTGTGATGCTTGATCTTGAACTGAGTGAAGAGTTTAGTAATCATAGCATTGTTGAGGTTAATTCCATTGTCGGTGATGATCCTTTCGGGGATACCATAGCGGAAGATGAGGTTATGTTTGATGAAACTAGCTACCACATTCTTGGTGACTGAGGCAAACGAGGCGACTTCGACCCATTTGGTGAAGTAATCAATAGCGACCAGAATTAAACAATGTCCATTGGAAGCAGTGGGCTTGATCTCTACAATCATGTCAATGCCCCACATTGCAAATGGCCACGGAGCGGTCATGACATTCAAAGGGGTAGGAGGCACATGGACCTTGTCAGCATAGATTTGGTGTTTATGTCAAGTCCTAGAGTGTTGATGGAAATCAATATCCATTCTTGACCAATATTAACCAGCCCTCAAGATTTTATTATCCATCATATGTCTGCTTGAATGAGTACCAAAGAGACCATCGTGCATGTCTTCCATGATTTCCTATGCCTCCTTCTTATCAACACATCGGAGTAAAGTGGAATCATGGTTGCACTTGTACAATGTTCCATTACTTAGGAAGAATTTGGCTGCAAATATTCGTAAGAACTTTCTGTCATTGATGGATGCTCCCTCGGGATACTCTTGTGCTTCAAGGTATCTTATCACCTCATGGTACCATGGATTTTCTGTGCCAATGTCAAGTTCACAGTTGTGCACAGGTTCGTCGAATCTCTCAATGGTAATCAAAGGAGCTTTGTTGTCCCATCTGACCTTGAACTTTGAAGACATGGTTGCCAAGACGTCATCCAATTGATTTTCTTCCCTAGGGAAGTGCTCAAAAGTGATCTCTTCGAAGTAGGGAATCAGGGATAGCACAAGTTCCTTGTAAAGGATGATATTAGGGTGCTTAGTGTCCCAATCTCCTTTTACTTGGCTAATCACTAGAGCGGAATCCCCAAACACATTCAAATGCTTGATCCTCAAATCAATTGCATCTACCAGATCCAAAATGCACGCTTTATATTCGGCCATGTTGTTCGAGCAATCGAAGCATAATCTGGAAGTGAAAGGTGTGTGGAAACCTTCAGGGGATATAATCACAACACCTATTCTGTTACCCAAGGCATTGGAAGCCCCATCGAAGACCATAGTCCATTGAGATCCTTGTTCAGGTCCGTCATACGGTCCAGGTTTCATGCAGCCGGTTACTAGCATGATGTTCTCATCAGGGAAGTCTAATATCATGGACTGATAATCATCAACAACTTGATGGGCCAAATGATCGGCTAGTACGCTTCCTTTGATGGCCTTTTATGTAGTGTATTGAATGTCGTACTCAGTCAAGAGCATTTGCCACCTAGCTATCAGTCCAGAAAGAGTAGGCTTCTCAAAGATGTACTTAATTGGGTCCATCTTAGAAATCAACAAAGTGGTATGAGTCAACATATACTGTCTAAGTCAGTGAGAAGCCCATGCCAGAGCACAACAAGTTTTCTCGAGTAGTGAATATCTGGTTTCACAGTCGGTAAACTTTTTGCTCAGGTACTAAATAACATGCTCTTTTCGGCCAGACTCGTCATGTTGGCCCAAAACACACCCCATAGAGTTCTCTAGTACTGTCAAGTACATGATCAAGGGTCTTCCTTCAACTGGAGGCATGAGAATAGGAGGTTCATGTAGATATTCTTTGATTTTGTCAAAGTCATCTTGGCATTCATCATTCCATCTGACTACCTGATCGTTCTTCAAGAGTTTGAAGATTGGATCACAAGTAGAAGTCAAGTGAGATATGAAGCGAGCGATGTAATTGAGACGACCCAAGAATCCTCTAACTTCCTTTTCAGAATGAGGGACTGGAATTTATTGGATGGCCTTTACCTTGGCAGGATCAACTTCAATGCCTTTATTGCTGACAACAAAACCTAGAAGCTTTCCAAATCGTACTCCAGATATGCATTTGTTAGGGTTCATCCTCAACTTGTACTTTTTCAGCCTTTCGAATAGTTTGTACAGGTGATCGGGATGTTCCTCTTCAGTTTGTGATCTGGTAATCATATCATCCACATATACCTCTATTTCATGATGAAGCATGTCATGAAACAAAGCCACCATAGCTCTTTGATATGTTGCCCCTGCATTCTTTAATCTGAATAGTATGGCCTTATAGCAAAAGGTGCCCCATTGCGTAATGAAAGTTGTCTTCTCCATGTCTTCGGGAGCCATTCTAATCTGATTATAGCCAGAGAAACCATCCATAAAAGAGAAGACTTTATACTGAGTAGTATTATCGACCAAAACGTTAATATGTGGTAGAGGGAAATCATCCTTGGGGCTTGCCCTATTTAGATACCTATAGTCTACACACATGCGAACTTTTCCGTCTTTCTTTGGCACTGGCACCACATTGGAAACCCATTGGGGATAGGATGTCACAGCTAGGAACCCAACATCAAATTGTTTCATCACTTCAACTTTTATCTTTTCAGACATGTCAGGCCTCATGTGATGAACCTTTTGTTTGGTAGGAGGACAATCTTCTTTTTTCGGCAGACGATGAACTACGATGTCGGTATCCAACCCTGGCATATCTTCATAAGACCAAGAAAATACTTCCACATAGTCATGCAACATTTGAATCAACCTGCTCTTAACACTGTCTTCTAAGTTAGCCCCGATCTTAACCTCTCTCTTATCTGTCTCAGTACCCAGATTGATGACTTCAACTGACTCTTCGTGCGGATGAATAGCTTTTTCCTCTTGTAACAGAAGTCTGGCTAGTTCTCCTGGTATATCACAATCTTCCTCTCCTTATTCGTCGACTTGGTTAATTGGGCATTCAAAGTCATAGTCGACAATAGTAGAGTCATTGACAATAAGATCCAGTGTGGATGAGGACCTGCAAGAGTCTGTGTGTGTGCATGTAAGATACATGGCTATTATGAAAAATGTATTTGAAACAAAAGAAATATGATGAACAAAAAGATTTGAATGCAAAAGAGTCCAATGATTTGTATTTAATGATCATATGATTAGATGAACATAAATAAAACCATTGACAGATGGACCAAAGTTCCCCAGGACAGGAACATGGCTTAAAAGTCATTGTTAAATATTACAGACAAAATGTTCTTGAATTCAATAAAAAGCAATAAACAAGTAGATTACTCCTCAACGAAGGAGATAGGCACGAAGTCCTTTGCATGCCAATTCTTCAGCTTCGTTGTAGTTGGATATACCCAATCTTCAAATGAAGCTTCTTCATCTGAATCACCCATAGCATTAACTTCATAGCTTCAAATGCGGAGATGTGGCTTTCCTGCACGAGCAGGCCTCACTCCTTCTGAGCTTTGACGGTGAAGCCCAAACCAAACTTGTCCGCTTTGAATGGGATACCGAGGATTTTCCCCCAAGTATCACAACTTCCTTCTTCAATTGCAGCACGAGCATCTTTGACTGAAACCATCTTTGGTATGACCTTAACAACTTAGGACTCATCAGAGGAACATTTGGTAGCAGCAACCATCGGTGGAACGACTTCAAAGGCTTGACACGGGGTCTCAATGAATTCTCCATCCATCTCTACGTATTTGAACGAGTTGAGGTGGCTCACCATAAACTCTTCCTCACCACAGACGGTGACAATTCTTCCCTTGACAGGATATTTAAGCTTTTGATGGAGAGTTGAGGTTACTGCCTCGACTTTATGGATCCACGGGTGGCCCAACAAACAAGAATAGGCAGGACGGATATCCATGATGTAGAAGGTGGAGTTGATGATTTTGGAACCCACCTTGATTGTAAGATCTACTTCTCAATGAATAGTTCTTTTTGATCCATCGAAGGCCCTCACAATGATATCACTTGTCTTCAAGACTAAACCTTCACAATCTAGTCGGTCTAACGCCTCCTTGGGTAGCACATTTAGAGAAGAACCAGTGTCGACCAACACATGTGCTAGGGTGGTCCGTTTGCACTCGACAGAAACATGTAGAGCTTTATTGTGGTTCTTCCCTAACGGTGTTAGGTCAACATCTAAAAATCCCAAGCCATTATCAGCCGTCAGGCTAGTCACGCAATTCTCAAATTGATCCATTATCGTCTCATGGGGGACCTGAGCCTTTTTCAGGAATTTGATTAATGTCCGAGCATGGGCATCAGAATAAAGTAGCAAAGACATCATAGAAATCTTAAAAGGGGTTTGCCTCAACTGTTCTACAATCTTGAAGTCACTTCCTTTTATCATCTTCAAGATCTCGTCCATCTCATGAGCGAAGGGTTCTCCATCAGCAACGTCCTTTGCGGGTACTTTTGTCACGACAGGATCAACAACCTTCTCTTTCCTTCTTGTATCGGTACTTAGATTGGTAGCAGTAATGCGGACGAATGTCTTTGTAACAATTGGTGGTGAGATATTAGGTGAAAAGATCCTCCCAGTTCGGGTTACCTTACTCGAGCCAGTTACGTTACCAACATCATCATCTTTTTCTTCTTCGATCCAAGCGTCTTGTTTAATCTCATGGTAAAACACCTCAGCACCATAGTTCCATGGCACCGCCTTGTTTGAAGAGTAGGGAATTGGTCCGGGATTGGTAATTATTAAGGGAGCAACAATTGGTTCGTTTGAAATCCTGATAGGACCTTTGGAGGAGATCCTAAGAGGTTTGTTTGAGATGGTGATAATGGAGAGATCTTCACATTTATTAATCAATATTTTGGCAAGCGGGGTATTCTCAAATATAATTTCGTGGATATCCATTAGGCGTTGAATGTTAGTACAGCAAACACAGTCTTTTACACAGCCAGGGAAGATCCCAACTTTCAACAAATTATTTTTGATGATATTTAGCGGAGTAGTCAAGTCTTCAACAGAGGCAACAAAAATTGTATATTCAACAACATTAACACCCTTGTCATGCTTCGGCATAGGTGTGGTGATTACATTCGGAGTTGGAGGAGGATCAAACTCAATAGTCTTATTATCGATCAAATCCTAGATTTTATTCTTCAAGGCCCAGAATTGGTCAGTCTCATGTCTGGGGCTACTTGAGTGGTACGCACATTTAGCATTCGAATTATACTTTGGTGAAGAGGTATCAGGGTTGGTAGGTGGATCACGCAATGTCACCAAATTAGCCTTGAGAAAGTGTTGTAAGGCTTGAGATAACCACATGCCTAACCTCGTAAACTGTCTTCTTGGAGTTTCAAACCGTTGGTGATTAGCAGATGGTCTTGGAGTAGGAGTTGGATTTGAGATTTAGAAAGCATTAACAGACGAATGATCATTCTTCTTGGTACGGGCCCTTGCCCCGTACACATCATTTATTTCCTTCTTTGCAGCAAAAGGTTTCTTGACAGGATTGGAAGTGGAGGCAGATGCCATGGATATCTTCCCACTTTTGATGTTGCTTTCAACTCTTTCACCGGTTAAGATTAATTCGATGAAACCAGAAGAAGAGCAGCCTACCAATAGATTAAAGAATGGACCAGATAAAGTGCCCATAAACATGTTAATGTTCTCCCTATCAGTCAACGGGGGTTGAACCATACTGTCCAGGTCTCTCCACTTTTGTGCATATTCCTTAAATCCTTCATTATTTCCCATGGTCATATCCTGCAACTGAACTCTTGTTGGCGCCAAGTCGGTGTTATACTGATACTGATGATAAAATGTGGCAGCTAAGTCTTCCCAGGTATTGATACGAGAACCATCTAACAGATAAAACCATTCTAACTGCGTCCCGACCAAGATTTCTTGGAAAAAGTGAACCCAGAGTTTCTTATCAGCAGTGTGCGACTGTATCTTGCGCACATAAGATTTCAGGTGGAGTTTTGGACAAGAAACTCCATCGTATTTTGCAAAGACTGGTATTTTGAATTTGTGGGGAATAACCACCCCAGAGATCAAACCTAAATCATCAAAATCTAAACTGGGGACGTCTTGGATCTAGACGACCTTCAATCTGTCTTCTAACTACTTATACTTGATATCGGCGTGTGGATACTGCTCGTCAAAATAATGATCGTCAGGCGCTTAATCATTAATACAATCAGCCTTGGTACTCTTAACCTTACCAACCTGGTTCTCGTCCTCTTCAGATGAGTCTTCCACTACCTGGATCTGACGAACTTGCTCTTTGAACCTTCTGCCCATGTTGACCAGGGCTCTCTTTTTGGGTTTCTTCTTAACTGCTAGCAATGCCATCATATCTTGTTGCTCCTTGGCTAGGGCCAGTAGAGTCTCTTGGAATTGAGAGTTTTGTGCCTGAAGATCCTTCACAGTTTTCTCTAGATCAATCTTGCTGAAATAAACAGCAGAAAGATAAGGAAACCTGTTTGTATGAAAGCCTGTCATGTTATGATGCATGGAGTGTATATGCAAATGATTTCAAGTATTAATGAGATTTAAATTTGTATAGACAAAAGAAATGAACAAACGTCAATTTTCATTAATTAGTTTGAAAATACTACAACATGCCTCTTGGGCTTACACAACAAATCTCTACGATAGAAAGTTGAGCGCATCCTCTTCGGTGCGATGTAGGCATTCACGCTTTGCTCCTCATATAGCTGCTTTGTAAGCTCCAAGACCCTTTTCTCACTAGCATAGAATTGAGCTTCGTAAGTATCTCGTTCTTCCTTTAGCTGAACCCAACCCTTTTGGAAGTCTTCAAGAGAGGTAGGCATGTCTGGATGGAGGATAGTGTATGGGACATCTCCTTCAACCACAGGTTCCATGATGACTGGTAAGATGGAGGGATAAGGCATCACAATTTTCTAAGCACGAGCTCGTACCCACCTAAGATAAGGATCAAGTGGAATAAAATTCTTGTGTCCCAATGTCTTGCTATCCACTTTTCTTACCATCCTCCAAGCTCGGATAAACCTCTGACGGTATCTTTGATCGTTGCTCTCGTAGTCAAATACCCCTCCTTGGATGAGTATATCACGTGGACCATTCCTTCGGGCATAACCAAACTGTCGTAAAGCTAAGCAGGGGTTGTAGGTGACACCTCCTCTAATGCCAAGCAAAGGGACATTATGGAATTCCCCATAAGGGTTGATGATAGTAACGTTCTCCAAGGATCGAGAACACCAATGGATATCTGAATGTCTGAGTGTCATCAACCTATGTGACCACCTAAAACCTTTCTCGTTCTTCAATACAGATCGAGGAAGATACAAAATAAACCATCTAGCAAAAAGAGGAGTGCAACACATGATGGATCCTCTCTTTCTCATAATGAGAGTGTGGAGAGAATGTAGGATATCTCCCAACAAAGTAGGCACCGGATTGTGAGACATGAAGATTTTGACAACATTGACATGTATGAGTTGATCAGGGTTTGGGAACAAAACCATCCCATAGATGAGAAGGGCCAAGATTTCCTAAAAAGCTTATATGTCCAAAGAGTTCCAACAATCTTGAGCTTTCTCAAACAAGAACTTGTCTAAGAACCCTTTGACACCACTCCTTGTTTCCTAATTAGTTGTGATATTATATTGTTGCAAGTGTAGTGCTCGGGAAATCTCTTCAGGTTTTGGATCTCTTTCCATACCGTTGAAGGGTAGTTGATTGAGAATGGGAATCCTCAATAGTTGAGAGAATTCTTCTACAGTTGGCACAAGTTGATAATTGGGAAAAGTGAACCAATAGTGTAGAGGATCAAATAACTGGAACAATACCTTCATCATATCTTCATTTGTGCTAGAGGTAACCAAGTTTAGGAGGCAACCATGTCTTTCAGTGAATGAAGAGTTCTCAGGGACCATTGATGCTAGCTCTTTGAGTTGAGAAGGAATTCGTACGAGATTGACTTAAATGGTTTTCCTTTGAATAGAAGCCATGTCCTACAAAACAGAACAAAGATACATCTCAATAATCCTTGAAATGGTTAGTGAGAATGAGTATGATGTTATGATGTTTATGATGTTATGTACAAGTAAGCATATACACACAAGACAAACAAGTCCTTAAGTTTAGGCTTGCATGGAGTCTTATAGGTAAGTACCCTCTTGAAGTTTAGTTGGCTTAAACCTGTCCTAGAAATAGTATCGGGTTCTAAGGGACCTCAATATCATTGATCTTTCTGGTTGGGCATGGTTTCAGTGCGAGCCTCTTTAATGGAGACTGAAATATCCCAAGAAGTCTGATCTCAATGAGTGTAGTATCGAGTATCAACCAACTTCGGACTGCACCAAATTCGGTTATCTCAATACTTCCTAATGGCCAACGTTGGTCAAGTAAAGGTTATAAAGTGAGTTAGTGTTTCATGACATCACACTAACGTAGCTATTGCTTAGACCATGTCGGTATACCCCGCACATGTTGCCTCTGGTTCAGATAAATCTCACAATGATTTATTCTGATTCTTCTCCAGATCTCTGCCGGTTCAGTTTAAATCTCTCAACGGTTTATTCTAATTCTTTCTCGCAGATGTTTCCTCTGGTTCAGATAAATCTCCCAACGATTTATTCTGATTCTTCTCCAGATCCCTGCCAGTTCAGCATAAATATCTCAATGGTTTATTCTGATTCTTTCTCGTAGATGTTTTCTCTTGGTTCAGATAAATCTCTCAAGATTTATTCTGATTCTTTCTTAGTAGGCACTTTCTTTGTTTCAGATAAATCGCTCCAAAGATTTGTTCTGATTATTTTCCAGTTGAAATCAAGTTCAGACTTATTCCATTCTATGTCAAGAGTCACCCTTGGATGGCATCTACAAGCCCATCTCCGGAAAATCTCCATCATTCCTCCAAATGGCATCTATAAGCCCATTCCCATTTCATCTTCGAGTGCAAATTTCTGGGCACTCTAGTGTCCAATCATCTTCCACCTTCAAGTCACGAATGGCGGATCCGCCAATCTAACTCTTCAGGTTTAAGAAGATTGAACAGGGGCAGATGTTGTACCCCAAAATTTTCCCTCTCATTTATCAAATATTTTCTTACAAGATCTCCTTTGGTTCAAGACTGTACAAGAATTGATCAGCTCAAGACACCTCCTTAAGCACTGATGACTGAAATTAGGGTTTGAGATTGCACAAGGATAATTTAAAATTTAATGCCTCATTTGAATTTCATGGATCACTATGGACCCTCAAGATTGCTCATGTCAAGTTTCAAGTCTTGGATCACATTTTTGCTCAGTCAATTGATTAGTTGACCTAAAAATCAATCGTATTGGGGGAAAAGTCAACTATGGTCAATTTACAGTCAAAATTCATAATATTTGATCCATATCAACATTGAGAACTCATATATGTCATTTTATCAAGCTTGGACCACAATTCCTCAAGAAATTTGATCAGATCATCAAAAGGGCAAAATGGTCAAAATTAGGATTTTGACTGAGAAAGGGAAATTTCAGATTTTTGACTTAGCAAATGGTTAATTGGTTTGAGACATGATCTCAAGAGTTCAATTGCATCACTTTTACCTAATTGAATGACTCAAAACATCCCTCAAGATCAATTGATTGATAGTTGATTTTCAGTCAACTAATCAAAAGTCAACTGTACACTAAAAATTCAAACTTTGACTTTTTGGTCAAAATCAAGTGTCAAAGATCACAATTCATCAAAACATGTCAAAATATGAAACTTTTTCATCAAGAAATCAAAAAGTCAAGATTTCATTTTGAAAAGTCAAAGTTTCCAAACTTAGAAATTTTTCTAAGTGTTGAAAACTTCATGTTTTTTCACAACTTTGAGCCATTTTTTCACCATGATGCAAGATGATTTAAGGGAAACTTTCAACATGAAAGTTGTAGATCTCAATGACATATAAAACATTGCTTTACACAACTTCTACTATAATTGCATGGATTTCAAGTTATGATTTTGTGAATACATGTTCATGAAACTAAACACTTAGTGAAAATTTTGCCCTAGTTTAGGCAGGATTTTGACCTAACTTCATGGAAATTTTTCACATAGTTCCAAGGGGAATTTTCAAAAGTGATTCAAAGAGTGGTTGTAGAGCATATTAAAAGCTTTCTAAAATGTCAAAGAACTCCTTGAGATCATGTTTGAGAAAGGAGAATCAAAGTTATGAAGGTGGCATTTCATTCTAGAATTATAGGTCAATTTCATGATGAGCAAGAATTCAAATCCATGTTTAAGCTGGACAATCTTTGTGTTGTACCCCAAAATTTTCCCTCCCATATTTCTCAAAATATTTCAAGAAAGATCCTCAAGTTGCTCAAGGTAGTCCAAGGGTTGGCCAAACAAGCTCTCTCCTAAGGCAGTCTACTTCAAATTAGGGTTTCATGTTGCATCAAGATGCCTGAGTCCAAGTGATCCCAAATGCTCAACATTGCCCTAATATGTTCTCAAGATCATCCATGTCAAGTTTCAATCCCTACATAGGAAGTTTGCTCAGTCAATTGCTCAAAGGCCTAAAAATCGACTATGTTAGGGAAAAAGTCAACTATGGCCCACATACAGTCAAACTTCAAAATTTTTTGTCAAAATTCTCATTTTGAAGTTTAATTCATCATTTGATCAAGGTTTTATCATGATTCATCAAGGAATGCTCATAATTCATCAAGAACCAAAAATTGCTAAATTAGGGTTTTGTAGGAAAAGTCAACTCAACTTTGACCAAGCATAACTTTCTCATACTTTATGAGAAATGACCCATCAAAATCTCATTTTGAATAGGATACAATTCCCTACAATCCATTTTCAACTCCCAAGTTCAAAATATGCACTCACAAGAAGTTATGAATTTGGACATTATAGGTCATTTTGAAAAGTCAACAAAAACGCCTTTTTTGTCAAAGCTTCTTACATGAACATGGAAGATCCAATTGATATGAAACAAAATAGGTTTCTTAGGGGACATCCTAAGCTTTCTAAAAAGTCCAAGAACACCCTCATAAGGTTAAAATTGAGAGAGATATGTGTTGTCAAAGTTGGATAATTTTTGAAAAAATGCATGAAGCAAATATTGACCAAACTTGGATTTTTTCCAAATGGGCCTATCTTTTCAAGTTTGAAACTCATTCCTAACATGGTCCACGATCTCTAAGCCCACCCATACATTTTTCTACTATTTATGCTATTTATTTTGATATTTCATTCATTAAAATTCAGAATTAAATAAATAAATAATAGAAATAATAGAAATTTTGATGTGAATCAATTTTGGGAAAGTTTTATGCTGGTTTATGTCAATTGATTTCGTGCAATAACTCTTCAAATATGTCCAGATTCATGCACATGTGAAAATGGCATAAAATCATCACATATGGCATTTTTTTCAAATTTTGATCATGGTCTTAAAACACAACATTATGAGGAAGATTCTTTCCATGCTTTCTTGTCTCCTCATTCTCCTCTATAAATATAGATCCATACAAGCTTAAGAGACACGAAAATCCTCTCTAAAAAGCTCTCAAAAAGCTCTTCAAAAAGCTCTTCAAAAAGCTCTCTAAAAGCTTTTCAAAAAGCTCTCCAGAAATCAAAGAATTGGTACAAGTCATATCTCGAGGTTCCGGTCTCTCTTAATTGACATCAAGCCTCAAACCATCCTCTTGAAGTCCTCAAGAGTCTTACAAGGCCCAAGAGCAATCCATCACACGCCTAGCATGCCCCTGTTTGACAACACCGGTTTGGTAAAATTTTAAACTTCGAATCTATAATTTTAATCACATTTTATGGTATGCTAACGTTTGTTTGAGTTTATATAGAATATTTATGGATGGTTGAATCATAGGTTCCACGCAAGAATAAAAAAAACACCATAGTCAGAGCATGAAGCTTTCGAAGATTCGGGCCTAGGGATTTCTGATGATTGCACCCCCTGTTTACTTTTGCTACTAGGCCTATCTTTATTTTCATGTTTTATTCGTTTTATTTATTTCTTTTAATCCCTTTTATTTTTTATCAATAAACAAATAAAAAAAATCACAAAAAACATTTTTTATCCAATTAAATTCAAGACATTTATTTTTATTTAAAAAGGTAATTAATTTAATTAGGTTATTAATTTTAGACAACTTTAATTTCTTTTTACATAATTAAAATTAATTAGAATAAATAGGTTTTATTACTAACTTAATTATTTTATTTCTTTCCTAAAATAACAAAAAACCAAAAATAAGTCATGTAATTATTTTTATTAATTAATTTAATTAACTAATTAATTGCACATTTAATTTAGAAAACTCATTTTTTTATTAAAAACAACAAAAAACATTTTTCTTTTAAATTAGGATAGAGGGGTCAAAACCCTAGTTTCCCGTTGATCTAATTTTCTCGCGCGCTTTATTATTATTTTTATTCCAATTATTGTATCTGCTCACAGTTTGTAATAATTTTAATTAGGACTTTTACATTTATCGCTTTAATCTCAAAGGGTTTGTTTTTGGCTATGTAAATACCCGAAGCCTTGTAATAGCGTAGTTTAATTTCTACATTTTAAATTCTGCAAATTATTAACTGTTAGATGTATGATAATAGGATTTGCATGACAAGAATGTATGATTAATTTTAAAACAGTTAGATCATCCTAAAATATGCAAAGATAAATAAACTGAAACTGAATCACTCGCACATGCGCACTCCTAGGGTACACTCCCACTTGGTTGCCTTCGGTAAATGGTCATTGAGTATAGGATATTTTAATGGTCTTCCTTTTGTCCAAAGATCAAAGTTGCCTCGGAAAGGTTGCCTCGGATATTGTTGCCTCAGATAAATGATCTAAGACATTAAGGTTACTACTAAGACGTCCTAACATTGCTTTAGTGACCGTACATCCCTTTCGAATTGACCCTTCAAACTCCAACGACGATGCTACCTACTCACTAATAGTGGGATAACATTGTCTAAAGGAAACAAGCATATAACGATTCTTTTTTTCGAGTAGGTAGATTAGTTCTTAAGTACTTTCTTAATCCAAACAAAACAAATTTTTCACACTTACACTCTTTTACAAACAAAGTTTTCAAAAACATTTCATTACACTCTTGAAGACAGAAGCAAGAGTTAAATCGAAGTTAAAACAAAAACTTTTCAAAACCCACAAACACAAAGAAAACAATTTTGAAAATGTTGAGCAAGTACCTAAGAGCCCGTAGATAACTACGGATAGAAAGGCTGCTAATACCTTCCCTTTCTATAAATCTACCCCCCGTACTCAGAAATATCTCGAAAAAGGAATTTTTCTGTGCTTTTTTCCTTTCCCTGTTGGATAAAATAAAAGTCGGTGGCGACTCTTGCTTACCGCGAAATTTTGCAAAAACAAACGCAAAACGCAAACCAGCAAATTCCTTAACGAAATAGGGAAACCACGTCCAGGTTCTAGCCACCATATCACACTTTGCTTTGTAGGCCTCAAACTTGTTTGACACTCCATAATTAATGTTTTACACAACTGTTAGAGGCTTCAACTCAAGCATTCAATACATTGTCCATGCTTATTTCCATTTTAGGAAGAAAGTGCACATTGCCATTTTAGAAAAGTAGCTTTATGCACAAAATCAGTTCTTGAGCTTTGCACTTGTTCTCTTCTGATCACACACAACCTATAACCCAAAAGAAACTTGTCTCAAGCCTCTAACAAGTCAGCCCATGCCTGTACTATACCTTGAAACCATGTTTTCACTTTTCTTAAAAATCAAGTAACATAGACATAACTTGTACTTGTGTGATTCGGACCCTCTCAAGCCTCAAAAACTTTTCCTTACTTATGCACAAGTCATTTGCATCAAAAACACACGCATACACAAGCCCTCAAATGCCCTAGAACTTAGAACTGTATCAAAAATCACCATTGTTGCACATTCTGACCAAAAACTTGAAACTCACATATCCCTCGTGCGTTTCCAAGCCTTTTGGTTCCTAAAGTTTCTAAACATCATATACAACTCATCCCTGACCCTATTTCATAAGTGTAACTCCATCTTCATCAACCTCCATAACAAAAAACAGGGCTCTGGAAGTTGACTTCTCCAGAACTCCAAAGCCACTTTCAGCTCAAGGCAAGCATCACATTAGCTTCCTGGGAACTTGAGGAAGCTAACCCAATCAATAGAACTGATTGAAAGCTGCTTAAACTCAAAACACGATACCCTCTTGCAAGGTGAGTTTTCTAACTTTTAAACTATTCATATAGGCATTGTTAGGCTTGAGCATGTCCATATACATGTCCATATATTTCATTTATGTTGCTTGAGCATGAAGAATTTTGAGTTTAAATTTACTGAAACATTTAGGTCAGGATTTGGTACTTTCATAAATTCATCTTTGTCTTTGAATCTTAGCTTAAATTAGTTACATGGTTGGATTCGTGGTGAAAAAATACACAAGTTTCATGTTTACATTTTTGAAAATGGTTGAAGAATGAGCAAGTTACAAATCCTTTGGCTAGAGGTTGAAGATAAAGTGCAGTCAGGGCAAGTTATGTGTTATGTATTTATTGTCAATGTTAACGGATGTATCACCACCCCAGTGGTTAAAACGCGCGCCTTTCACCTAACAGAGATGGGTTCGAGCCCCAGCGTCCGTTTTGCTCCTTTTTTCCATATTTTTTCTGTTTCTTTTTTGTTTGAACAGGCTTGGGCCCTCCAACATGGGCCTGGTTACTTTTTTTCTCTTTCTGACCCCTGTCTCATTTCAGCACCCCCGGCCCAAATTCCTTTTTATTTTCTTTTTCTTATTATATCTTATTTATTTTCCTTTATTATTATTATTATTATTATAAGTATTATTATTATTAATATTATTTTTTATTGTTATTAATAAAAAATAAAAAAAAAATATTTTATTTATTATTTTTACACTTATTTATTTTATTTTGTTTTATAAAATCAAAAGAACAAAAAACATTTCTTAATAAATTAATTTCTTTCTTAATAATTAATATTTAGGTTTAATTATTATATTATATTATTTTCTGGTAAATTAAAATAAATTTAGAACTTAGGACTTTTATTTAATTAATTTTGTTTACTAATTTAATTAAATTCACAAAAACCCTAAAAAACTTATTTTCTTTAATAAATTAATTTCTTTTACTAATTTAATTTTAATTTTCTTATTCTAGTCAATTATCTTATTTTAATTTAATTAGGTCAAAAACTTTAATACAAAAATCCATTCCTTATCCATTCATACTTGTACATTATATTCATTTCATTTCTTGTACATTTATTCAAATTAAATATAGTTGTAATAGATAATTAGGGTTTTATTTTCTTGCCATTCCCCATTTGTAATTTGTACACCCCTTCCCCTAATGATGTAATAGCTTAGTATTTATATTTTCCACAATTTAATGTTTTATATACAAATGCTAGTAATTAGGGTTTGTATGGAAATATTAAAACCAACAAATAGCAAACCCTAATAAAGACAAATCAGGCATGAAAAAGACACACTTGCACACTTGCACCCTTAGGGTAAATCCACTTTGTTGCCTTATAAAATGGGCATATTATGCATGTGGGGTATCTTAGCAAAAACAAATAAAATACAAGATCATAGTCCCTTGATGACGCTATCAAAGTTGCCTTTCAAAAAATGATCTTAGTCCCTTAAAGAAAATGCTAAGATATCTTACAACATTGCTAATCATGACTATACGATGACCCTTGACCGTCCCTTTTACATCCAAATATAGGGTTACTTACCAAATCAATGGTAATATAACAATGTCAAAGGAAAGAGGAAATAAACATGAAAGACTTTTGAGTAGGTAGAATGTTCCTAAGTTTCTTGCTCACTTTCAAACCAAAACATCCTTGTTATTTTCAAAAACAAACACCAACACTTTTAAAACATCTTACAAACTTGAAACATTTTCAAAAGATCAACACTTTGTATACATTCTTACGAACGAGAGTCATTACAAAGTTTTCCTAAACGATGACGTCTTTTCAAAATACTTTCAAAAAACACACAAAGCACATTTTCAAACAAAAGCAAGTGATCTAACAAGCAACTAAGATCCCGTAGATAACTACATATGAAAAGGATGCTAATACCTTCCCTTTTCATAATCTACCCCCCGAACTCAAGAAAACATCTCAAAGGCCTTTCCTGTTCTTTTCAGCCTTTCCTTTTGGATAAAAGAAAAGTCGATGGCGACTCTTATTAACCGCAACAATTGTGATTAAACATAAAATAACCTAGTCAGTTCTCCCACCATGTTACAAAACTGGCGACTCTGCTGGGGAAAATTTTAAAAGTGGGGTTAGCTTAGGGCTAGATCACATTTACTTGCTTTTCTTGTTTGGATTGCGTGCTTTACATTATGGTTCTTTGTTTGGGCTTACTAAAGATCCTACACCCAGATTTGGGGCACCTTTTTTAGGTAAGTAGCAATAAACTGTGAGGGAACTGTGCAGGGTATACCGACACAGTTGAAACAGTAGCTATGTTGATGCGATACTTTGGTGTGTACCGGTAGCCCTTGAGTAATCAAGTAGAATACGGGGCCGCTGCATGGTTTCATAAAGCGTCAACTTACCTTAGCACCTTAATTGACCAACTTGGCTTTTAGGACGTAGTGAGATAGATGTCCTTGGTGTAAACCCAAAGTCGGTTGATACTCGATGCTACACTCATTGAGGTTTGACCCTTGAGTTTTGTTTGGTGGCAAGTCAATTGTCTATCAGAACAAGATTTGGGGGAAAGACCAGTGATATTGAGATCCCTTAGAACCCAGTTACTATATTTAGGATAGGTTGAACCAACCCAACTTCAAGAGGGTATCACCTTAAGATCCATGCAAGCCTTAAACCTAAGGTCTCTGTGTGATTTGCTTGTGCTTGCTATATCTGCTATATCTGAGCATAATCATGACATCATAACATATCATGTCATACTAACCATTTCAAGGATTCTTAGGATTTATTTTTGTCTTGTTTTGTAGGACATGGCCCTCGCCCGCAGATTCACTATCCAAGTCAGTCTGGTAAAGTACCTCCTTAGCTCAAGGATTTGGTATCAAGGGTTCCCGAAATCTCCCCATTCACTGAAAGACATGGTAGACTTCTCATCTTGGTCACCTCAAACCCCGATGAAGAAATGTTAAAAGTACTCTTTCAATTCTTTGACCCTCTACATCACTGCTTCACTTTTCCAGATTATCAGTTAGTGCCTACTATGGAGGAGTTTTCTCTATTGTTGGGGGTTCCTATCCTTAATAAAGTACCTTTCAATGGTATGGAAAGAGACCTTAAACCTGAAGATATTTCTAAATCTATGTCCTTACAACGGTCTGACGTAGTAGTAAATTGGGAAACCAGGAGAGGTGTCAAGGTTTTTTTGGCTAAGTTCTTGTTTGAGAAAGCTCATCATTTTTGGGATACCCTTCACTTACAAGCTTTTGAGGAGGTGTTATCCCTCCTCATCTATGGGTTGGTACTATTTCCTAATTCGGACCAGCTCATAGACGTGAATGCGGTTAAAGTTTTCCTATCGCGAAATCTGGTACCTACTCTGCTTGGAGATATCCTACATTCGTTGCATACTCGCACTATAAAGAGGAGAGGAACCATTCTGTGTTGCACGCTTCTCTTGGCTAGGTGGTTTATTTCACACCTACCCCGATCCGTCTTGAAGAATGAACAAGGCTTGAGATGGTCTCATAGGATGATGACTCTTACACATTTAGGCATTCATTGGTGTCCCCGATTCTCTGAGAATGTTATCATCATTGATCGATGCAGAGAATTCCCTAATGTACCTCTCTTAGGAATTAGGGGAGAAATCACTTACAATCCTTGTTTGGCACTGCGACAGTTTGGATATGCAAGAAGGGATGGTCCTCACAATACACTTATCCAAGGAATCATTTTTGACTACGAAAATGATGCTCAAGATTACCGTAAAAGGTTCACGTGAGCTTGGGGCACGGTACATAGAGTTGATAACAAGACACTAGGGTACAAGAATTCCATCCCTCTTGAGCCTTATCTCAAATGGGTGTGAGCCCGTGCTCAAAGTCTTATGATGCCTTACCCCTCCATTCTTCCAGTTATCATAGAGCCTGTTGTGGAAGGAGATGTCCCATACATTATCCTTCACCCCAACATGCCCACCTTTCTCGAAGACTTGCAAAGGGATTGGATACAGCTTAAAGGGGAGCGAGACACTTTCGAGGCCCAATTCTACGCCAGCAAGAAGAAGGTTCTGGAACTCACCAGACAGCTTCATGAAGAGCGGAGCCTGAATGCCTACATCACACCAAAGAGGATGCGTTCAACTTTTTTGTCTTAAAATTTTGTATTTTATTTCTTTCATTGTAAGCCCAAAGAGGCATGATGTACTTAAACTTTGATTTATTAATACGACGTGTGTTCCTTTTTGTCTGAAGCAAATTTAAATCTCTAACTTCCTTGAAATCATTTGCATATGCATCTTCATTCATCATAACACAAATAGGTTTCTTACAACAAGTCTCCTTATCTTTCTACTATTTATTTCAGTAAGATGGATCTTGAGCAGACAATAAAAGATCTCCAGGCGCAGAATGCTTAGTTTCAACAAATGTTCTTGACTTTGGAAAAAGGACAAGAGGATTTTAAAACATTGCTGATCAAAGAAAAGAAGAAGAAAGCAAAGAAATCAACCAGTGTTTTGAATCTAGGAAGAAAGTTCCCAAGGCCAGCCAGACGGACCCTAGACTTCCCAACATCATCAGGTGAAAAGGATAATCAAGAAGGGAAAAGCAAGGAAGTTATTGGCCATCCATAATCTGAAGAGGAAGAAGATGATGATTACTCTGAAGAGCAGTATCCTCCGGCTGACGACAAATACAAACAGTTGGAAGATCACTTAAGTGCAATAGAGATTCAGAAAGTGCCCGGGCTAGACTTTGAAGACCTAGGTTTGGTGTCTGGGATTGTTATTCCACCAAAGTTCAAGGCACCTGTGTTTGCTAAGTACGACGGGGTTTCATGTCCCAAGATGCACCTCCGATCTTATGTGAGGAAGATACAGCCTCACACTGCCGACATATATTTATGGGTCCACTTCTTTCAGGATAGTTTGTCTGGGACTCAACTAGATTTATTCTATCAATTGGAGAGGGACAATGTCCATAATTGGGAAGACCTGGCCGCTGATTTTTATAAACAGTATCAGTATAACACAGACCTTGCTCCCACCCGTACTCAAATCCAGAGTATGGCTATGGGTTCAAGGGAAGGTTTCAAAGACTACGCTCAGAAGTGGAGGGACTTAGCAGGAAGAGTCCAGCCTCCCCTATCTGACAGAGAGCTAATAGACATGTTTTTGGGTACCCTGTCCGGTCCTTTCTTTAATCATCTAATTGTAAGCTCCTCAGCAGGCTTCACTGAATTAATCTTGACCGGGGAAAGAGTGGAAGTTGGGATTAAGAGTGGGAAGATCCAAAAGGACGCATCCTCTAGTGCCGTGAGAAAACCAATTGGGAAGAAAGAGGTTGGTGTTGTGTACCCTTAAAGGAATTAGGACAAAACTGAACACCGTCTAACTGTAGGGGCCGTCATGATCCCTAAGCTTGTACCTACTCAACAAAGGAATAACCAGCCTAAAACAGAAAGACTGGTAAGATAATTTACCCGGATAAATATGACGTTGTCTCAAGTCCTGCCACATTTGTTGAGATCTAATTTGGTAACTTTGAAGGAAGCCCTGAAGAATCCCAACACTGCCTCTCCTCATTACAACCCTAATGCTCGCTGTGCTTACTATTCAGAAAGTCTATGCCAGGATACCAACAACTGTGGGCTTTGAAAAACAAGGTGCAAGACCTTCTCGAGGCAAAAGAAATTGAATTTGATGCTCCTGAGATCCCAAATGTTATCACCGCTCCTATGACAAAGCATGGTCGTGATGTTAACGCTGTTGAAGATGATGTGTTTGTTACTGTTGTTGATGAACTTGTTACTCCTCTCCTGACTGTCAAGAGGAATCTGTTGAAGGCCGGTTTATTTCTGGGTTATGGCAAAGGCTTCCACCTCTGTTTATTCCTACCAACTGGTTGTCATTTATGGAAAGCAGGTATCCAACGCCTAATGGATGACAAAGAGATTTTGTTTGAAAAGAATCCTGCTCCAACCATTGCTTACAAAGATGTTTCAATAGTAACCATTTCCGCCAATCCTTCCAGGGTCTCCACCAAAAGACCCGTTAGGATTACATCTGTTCTGAAGGTGACTCCACTGATAATTACTATGCCCGGACCAATCTCTTACTCATCAGATAAAATTGTCCCATGGAACTATGGGGGTGACGTCTACTAACACGGTGTCAAACAAGATTGGCCGACTGATGAAGACTCAATTTTTGAGAAGGTTGACCCCGACATCAACAACATTGTGGGAACCAGCAAAATAACCAGGAGTGGAAGAGTGTTCTCTCCTGAGATTTCTCCTCCAAAAACTGCTACCGGTCCTGTGATCATCCCTGCTTTTGTTCCTACTACTATAATTCTCGTGGTTACCCCTGCTGATACCCCTATCACCGAGTCGACTGAGACTCGGGGCAAAGGCATTTTGGTTGAGCCTGTTCAGATGAAGGCGCAATCAGTATCTATCCTAGAGGCCTCCAAGAAGGAGATGGAAGAAATTTTGAAAACTATAAAGAGAAGTGACTACAACATAGTCGAACAGCTAGGGCAGACTCCATCAAAGATTTCTATGCTAGCTTTACTGTTGTGCTCCGAGGCTCATGTGAAGTCCCAGATGAAATTTCTAAAAACTGCCCACGTGCCATAGAAAACCTCTACTGACCAATTCCAAGACTGTGTGGCCAGTTTGACCGCTGATAATGGTTTGGGCTTTTCTGATGCTGATCTTAAACCTAGAGGGAGGAAACACAATGAGACATTTCATGTCTCTGTCGAATGCAGGGGCACTACTCTGGCCCATGTCCTGGTAGACACTGGTTAATCTTTGAATGTGCTGCCTAAGAAGGCTCTAGATAGACTAGACTGCGAAGGTTTGACCTTAAAACCCAGCAACATAGTGGTAAGGGCCTTCGACGATTCAAAGAGAATGGTGCATGGGGAGGTGGACATCCCCATTAAAGTTGGAACTCAAACCTTTGATTCAACTTTCTATGTAATGGACATTCACCCTTCCTATTCCTGTTTATTAGGCCGACATTGGATTTACGACGCTGGTGCCGTCACCTCTACATTACATCAGATGCTGAAATACCCAACCAAGGGAAAAATCATTACTGTCCACGGAGAGGAGGAATATATGGTCAGTCACCTGAACTCCTTCAGATACGTGGAAATGGATGGAGAATTCATCGAAACTCTGTGTCAGCACTTCGAGGACGTCCCACAAACAGTTGTGGCAATCAAGACTGTCTCCAAAGTTCCGAAGATCACCAGACCCCCGCTGAGGATAACTTTTCTGAAAGATGCCAAGGCAGTAGTCGAAGAAGGTGGGTTTACTATTTGTGGCCAACTCCCGGATATTCCCTACAAATCTGACAAATTTGGTTTGGGTTTCACTTCAGGAGCCCAGAAAGCTGTTCGTCGTGCTCGTACCGGGGGACCACCTTTGTGGATCAATAACCATGGAGTCAACACAGTGAAGGATAGTCATGACAGTTGCGACCTGGAAGAATGGATTTTCCAAACTATCAACGGAGGACTCAATAACTGGGAAGCCAAAGATTTTGTCCCAATTACTTTTATCCAATAGTAATTGTCTTTAAATTTTTGTCGGACTTGTAATAATTAAACAATTGAGACTTTTAAAACCTTGTGTCTTACCCGACACAACGGTCCATTTGTAATGGCTGTTACTTCATTTTCATATGTCATAAATGAATCATGTACGTTTTTACATACAAACTTTACGCTCTTTGTTTCTCTTTTTCTACATGTTTATTTTTTCAATAATTGTTATGCTCTTACACACACTCACATATCAAAATGCAGATCCACATCCACTCAGGATCCCATGGGTAACGATTCTACTATGGCCTATTATGACTTTGAAAATTTGATCTACCAAGCCGAAGACGAAGGTGAGGAAGATTGTGAAGTGCCAGGGGAACTAGCCAGGTTACTACAATAGGAAGAAAGGGCCATACAACCCCATGAAGAACAGGTTGACACAGCTAACTTAGGTACCTAAGAGGACAAGAAAGAATTCAAGGTAGGAGCCAATCTGGAACCTAGTGTCAAGAAGCGCTTAACTCAGTTACTACATGACTATGTTGAGGTCTTTGCATGGTCGTACAAAGACATGCCAGGACTTGACGCTGATATCGTGGTCCATCGTCTACCGACAAAAGAAGACAGCCCTCCGGTAAAACAGAAAGTCCATCGCATGCGGCCAGACATGTCAGAGAAGATCAAGACTGAAGTTATGAAACAATTCAATGTCGGATTCTTATCCTTCACCTCCTATCCACAATGGGTTTCCAATGTTGTTCTAGTGCCTAAAAAGGACAGCAAAGTACGCATGTGTGTGGATTATCGAGATTTGAATAGGGCAAGCCCTAAGGATGATTTCCCACTTCCCCGTACCAATATTTTGGTTGATAATACCGCACATCATAAAGTGTTCTCATTTATGGATGCTTTCTCAGGCTACAATCAAATCAAAATGGCACCTGAGGACATGGAGAAAACGACCTTCGTCACACAGTGGGGCATGTTCTGTTACAAGGTTATGCCATTCGGGTTGAAAAACGTTGGGGCAACTTATCAACGCGCCATGGTAGCTCTATTTCACAATATGATCCATCACGAAATAGAGGTCTATGTGGATGACATGATAGCCAAATCTCAAACTGAAGAGGAACATCTTGACCATTTGCAGAAACTGTTTGAAAGGCTAAAGAAATACAAGCTAAGGTTGAACCCGAATAAATGCACATTTGGGATGAGGTCCGGTAAACTCATAGGCTTCATCGTCAGCGGTAAAGGTATCGAAGTGGACCCTGCCAAGGTGAAAGCAATACAAGAAATTCATGCTCATCGCACTGAGAAGGAAGTCAGAGGATTCTTAGGACGGATTAACTACATCGCCAAATTAATTTCTCACCTAACCTCTACTTATGAACCAATCTTCAAATTACTGAAGAAAGATCAAGTAGTCAAATGGAATAATGAATGCCAAGCTTCCTTCGACAAGATCAAGAAGTACCTTCAAGAGCCTCTTGTTTTGATGCCGCCAGTCGAGGGAAGACCTTTAATCATGTATCTAACTGTCTTGGAAAATTCAATGGGGTGTGTGCTGGGGAAGCATGACGAGTCTGGCTGAAAAGAGCATGCTATATACTACCTGAGAAAAAAGTTTACCGACTGTGAAACAAGATATTTACTGTTCAAGAAAACTTGTTGCGATCTGGCATGGGCTGCTCACCGGATGAGACAGTATATGTTGACCCATACTACCTTATTGATATCCAAGATGGATCCAATTAAATACATATTCGAGAAGCCTGCCCTCTCTGGGAGAATATCAAGATGGCAGATGATTCTGACTGAATACGACATTCAGTACACTACCCAAAAAGCAATAAAGGGCAGTGTGCTAGCCGATCACCTTGCTCATCAAGCCGTGGATGACTATCAGTCCATGAAATTCGAGTTCCCAGATGAAGACATCATGTCAGTAAGCAATTTTGAAGAACTCAGACCATATGACGGACCTGACCAAGGATCCCGATGGACCTTTGATTTTAACGGAGCCTCCAACGCACTCAGCAATGGCATAGGTGCTATAATCATATCCCCTGAAGGATGTCACACTCCCTTCACTACAAGACTTTTTTTCAATTGTACTAATAATATGGCAGGATACGAAGCGTGTATTTTTGGTCTCAAAGCTACCATAGATTTGGGAATCAAATCCTTAAGTGTATTTGGAGATTCAGCCTTAGTCATCAGTCAGATCAAAGGAGAATGGGACACGAAGCACCCTAATCTCATCCCCTACAAAGAACATGTGTTGACATTAATCCCACATTTTGAGGAAATTACCTTTGAGCATTTTCCACGAGAGGAAAATCAACTAGCGGACGCGCTAGCCACTATGTCATCCATGTTTAAACTCAAGTGGGTTAACAAGGCTCCTAGATCACCATTGAGCGGATGAACGAACCAGCTTACTGTCACGAGATCGATATTGAAGAAGTAGTGGACCAACCTTGGTTCCATGAAGTTAAGAAGTATCTCGAGGCCCAAGAGTATCCGGAGGGAGCTTCAGTCAATGATAAGAAGTTCTTGAGAAGATTCTCTGCTAAGTTATTCCTCAGTAATGGCATTCTCTACAAGGTTGAGGCAGACAAGGTTGAGGCAGACAAGATCATGGCTGATTTGCATGAAGGAACTTTTGGCACCCTTTCTAGTGGGCATACGATGTCTAAAAAGATCCTACGAGTGGGGTACTACTGGTCTACCATGGAAGTAGATTGCCATCAGCATTCTCGAACATGTTACAAGTGTCAGATCTATGCTGACAAAGTACATGTGCCTCCAGTTCCTCTAAACGTCCTGACTGCTCCCTGGCCATTCGTGATGTGGGGCATCGATATGATTGGAGAAGTCAAACCTACATCTTCTAATGGACACCGCTTCATCTTGGTGGCAATTGACTATTTTACCAAGTGGGTTGAGGCAACTTCTTTCGCTTCTGTCACCAAGAATGTTGTGGCCCGATTCATCAAACAGAATCTCATATGTCGATACAGTATCCCGAAAAGAATCATCACAGACAATGGTACGAATCTCAAAAATACTATGATCACCGCACTATGCGTGCAATTCAAGATGCAACACCATAATTCTTCTCCTTACCGGCCAAAGATGAATGGCATTGTCGTAGCCGCAAATAAAAACATCAAAAAGATCATACAAAAAATGACACTGACTTACAAGGACTGACATGAGATGTTACCATTTGCTCTCCACGGTTACCGTACCACGGCGCGTACATCAATAGGGGTGACTCCCTTCTTCTTGGTATACAACATGGAAGTTGTTCTACCAATTGAAGTCCAAATACCTTCTCTGAGAATCATGAAGGATACAGGGCTGAATGAAGATGATTGTATCCAAACTTGGCTTGACCAGTTGGATTTGATTGATGAGAAGAGGCTTACGGCTGTCTGTCATGGTCAGATGTACCAAAAATGTATGATCAAGGCTTTTAACAAGAAGGTCAGACGTCAGGTATATCGGGTTGGTGACTAGGTAATCAAGCATATCATATTGCCACAAGGTGATCCTAGGGGAAAATGGACTCCTACATACGAAGGACCATTTGTGATCAAAATCATATTCTCTAGTGGAGCAATGATCCTAACCATTATGGATGGTGACGACCTTCCACACCCTGTAAACACGGACATAGTCAAAAGATACTACGCATGAATAAATACCCGCTAGGTCAATTGGCCTAGGCAAAAGTTAGGGCATCCCGGTGAACCAAAAAGGTTCAGGAAAAAATTAGGGATAAAATACAAAAAATCTGTACACCCGGCAAGCTAAAAACCTGAAAAGGCGGCTTGGGCAAAAAAAGGTATCCCAGTGGACTGAAAACCCGAAAGGGCAGTCCAGGAAAAAGTTAGGGAATTAAAACAAATAACTATGTCCCGTTGGATCACCTTACAGAAAACCTTTAGCATCGAATGACAAGCTCAAATGGGTCTAATCAATCCAATCAACTTCGGACAAGGTAGCAAGTGGACAAGACGCTCAGATACACGAAGGCTATAGCAGAATGGGAACCCCATGGGATCATTTCACATAGCTATCTTTTCTTTGTATCAATTTTCATTTTTTACGAAGATATTATCTTACTAGAATGCTCGTCTCATTATACAAAAATACTTATTCAAGTTAATACAAAGATATCCCTTTGAAAGTGCAAAACTATCTGTTTTTCTTTTTCCATGTTTTGTTTGCGAAAACGTCCAATGATTATTTTTGAACATATGCATTTGAACATGACTATTGTTTACAAATGAAAAAAAAGAGGAACAAAAAATAGAAAGACAATCACTAATGGCTTTAAGAAATAGGATAATATCTTTAGACTATTCCATAAAGTCCCCCGTAGATACTTTTCCAGCAAGAGCAGAAAACAGGACATCCCACTACAGGATCGCTAACGTATCTCCAGTATGCAGCTTAATGATATCAAGCTCTCTCACATCCCAGACAGAACAAAACTTCCAGTTGCCGCTCCTAAGATTCCCCAGTGAAAGTCGCCCAGTTTCTCAGGATTCCCCAGCAGGATTTCACGAGGTCTACAAGCAATACACGACATTTCCCTTACACAACAAAGTTTATTTCTCTAACAAATGGAAACTCATAAACACTTCAAAAGATGAAGACATGCACTCCTCATTCTCAGCAATGCTCAGGGATTTATTTTCCCTGACTCCAGCAATACTGTGACATAACAATTAATGTGTCCATACATTACATCCATACGTCATAGCATTGACAACACAGATACATACGACACAATCTCATTTATTTTGAGAAAATCATTATACCATGCATTTCATACATCATGACATTGCATACAACTAACCTTTCGTCTTTTCAGGAAAGATCAATCAACAGAAAATTATCATCAAATTTTCAGCAAGTCAAATACAGATCAATTCCCAATAAATGATTGGTCAACCATCTACGTAGTAGATGCTTTCTCTGGTTCAGATAAATCGCTCAAAGATTTACTCTAATTCTCTCCATTTAAAGAATATTCAAGACCTCTTTTGGTTTAGTTTAAATCTCTCAACGGTTTATCCTGAGACTTTCCAAAAGAAACATTTCCGGTTCAGATAAATATCTCAATGATTTGTTCTGATTCTTCTCCAGATCCCTGCCGATTCAGTTTAAATCTCTCAACATTTTATTCTGATTCTTTCCCGCAAACGTTTCTTCTGGTTCAGATAAATCTCCCAATGATTTATTCTGATTTTTCTCCAGATCCCTGCCGGTTCAGCTTAAATCTCTCAACAGTTTATTCTGATTCTTTCTCGCAGATGTTGCTTCTGGTTCAGATAAATCTCTCAATAATTTATTCTAATTCTTCTCCAGACCCCTTCTGGTTCAGTTTAAATCTCTCAATGGTTTATTCTGATTCTTTCTCGCAGATGTTTCCTCTGGTTCAGATAAATCTCCCAACGATTTATTCTGATTCTTCTCCAGATCCCTGCCGGTTCAGCTTAAATCTCTTAACAGTTTATTATGATTATTTCCCACAGATGTTTTCTCTTGGTTCAGATAAATCTCTCAACGATTTATTCTGATTCTTTCTTAGTAGGCACTTTCTCTGTTTCAGATAAATCACTCCAAAGATTTGTTCAGATTCATTTCCAATTGAAATCAAGTTCAGACTTAGTCCATTCTCTGTCAATAGTCACTCTTGGATGGAATCTACAAGCCCATCTCCGAAAAATCTCCATCATTCATCCAAATGGCATCTATAAGCGCATTCCCATTTCATCTTCGAGTGCAAATTTCTGGGCACTCTAGTGTCCAATCATCTTCCACCTTCAAGTCACGAATGTGGATCCGCCAATCTAACTCTTCAGGTTTAAGAAGATTAAACAGGGGCAGCTGTTGTACCCCAAAATTTCCCCTCTCATTTATCAAATATTTTCTCATAAGATCTCCTTTGGTTCAAGACTGTACAAGGATTGATCAGCTCAAGACAACTCCACAAGCACTGATGACTGAAATTAGGGTTTGAGATTGCACAAGGGTAATTGAACTTTTAATGCCTCATTTGAATTTCATGGATCACTATGGACCTTCAAGATTTCTCATGTCAAGTTTCAAGTCTTGGATCACATTTTTGCTCAATCAATTGATCAGTTGACCTAAAAAGCAGTTGTATTGGGGAAAAAGTCAACTGTGGTCAATTTACAGTCAAACTTCATAATTTTTTATCCATATCTACATTGTGAACTCATATATGTCATTTGATCAAGTTTGGACCACAATTCCTCAAGAAATTTGATCAGATCATCAAAAGGGCAAAATTGTCAAAAATAGGATTTTCATTGAGAAAGGGCAATTTCTGATTTTTGACCTAGCAAATGGTTAATTGGTTTGAGACACGATCTCAATAGTTCAATTGCATCGTTTTGACCTAATGGCATGACTCAAAACATCCCTCAAGATCAATTGATTGATAGTTGATTTTCAGTCAACTGATCAAAAGTCAACTGTACACTGAAAAGTCAAACTTTGACTTTTTGGTCAAAATCAAGTGTCAAAGATCACAATTCATCAAAACATGTCAAAATATGAAACTTGTTCATCAAGAAATAAAAAATTCAAGATTTCATTTTGAAAAGTCAAAGTTTCCAAACTTAGAAATTTTTGTGTTGAAAACTTCATGTTTTTTCACAACTTTGAGTCATTTTTTCACCATGATGCAAGATGATTCAAAGGAAACTTTCAACATGAAAGTTGTAGATTTCAATGAGATCTAAAATGTTTCTTTACACAACTTCTCCTATAAATGCATGGATTTCAAGTTATGATTTTGTGAATACATGTTCATGAAACTAAACACTTAGTGAAAATTTTGCCCTAGTTTAGGCAGGATATTTACCTAACTTCATGGAAATTTTTCACATAGTTCCAAGGGGAATTTTAAAAATTTATTCAAAGAGGGGTTATAGATCATAGTACAAGCTTTCTAAAATGTCCAAGAACTCCTTGAGATCATGTTTGAGCAAAGATAATCGAAGGCATGAAGTTGGCATTTCATTCTTGAATTATAGGTCAATTTCATGATGAGCAAGAATTCAAATCCATGTTTAGGCTGCACAATCTTTTCTTTAAAGGCCTCAAACTTGTTTGGAACTCCATAATTAATGTTTTGTACAGCTATTAGAGGCTTGAACTCAAGCATTCAATGCATTGCCCATGCTTATTTCCATTTTAGGAAGAAAGTGCACATTGCCATTTTGGAAAAGTAGCTTTATGCACAAATTTAGTTCTTGAGCTTTGCACTTGTTCTCTTCTGATCACACACAACCTATAACCCAAAAGAAACTTGTCTCAATCCTCTAACAAGTCAGCCCATGCTTGTACTATACCTTGAAACCATGTTTTCACTATTCTTAAATATCAAGTAACATATCCATAAGTTGTACTTGTGTGATTCGGACCCTCTCAAGCCTAACAACCTTTTCCTTACTTATTCACAAGTCCTTTGCATCAAAAACACACACATAGACAAGCCCTCAAACACCCTAGAACTCGGAACTGTATCACAAATCACCATTGTTGCACATTCTGACCAAAAACTTGAAACTCATATCCTGACCCTATTTCATAACTGTAACTCCATCTTCATCAACCTCCCTAACCAAAAACAGGGCTCTGCAAGTTGACTTCTCCAGAACTCCTCAGCCACTTTCAGCTCAAGCCAAACATCGCGTTAGCTTCGTGGGAACTTGAGGAAGCTAACCCAATCACTAGAACTCATTGGAAGCTGCTCAAACTCAAAACACGATACCCTCTTGCAATGTGAGTTTTCTGACTTTTGAACTATTCATATAGGCATTGTTAGGCTTGCGTTTGTGAAAATAGAATGTAGATATCATTTCCTTGAAACTATACATGTCCATAAATTTCATTTATGTTGCTTTAGCATGAAGAATTTTGAGTTTAAACTTGCTGAAACATTTAGGTCATAATTTGTTACTTTCATAAATTCATCTTTATCTTTGAATGTTAGCTTAAATTAGTTACATGGTTGGATTCGTGGTGAAAAAAATACACAAGTTTCATGTTTACATTTTTTAAAATGGTTGAAGAATGAGAAAGTTACAGATCCTTTGGCTGGAGGTTGAAGATGAAGTACAGTCAGGGCAAGTTATGTGTTATGTATTTATTGTTGTGCCAATGTTAACGGATGTATCACCACCCCAGCGGTTAAAGCGTGCGCCTTTCACCTAACGGACCTGGGTTCGAGCCCCAGCGTCCATTTTGCTCCTTTTTTTCCATATTTTTTCCGTTTCTTTGTTGTTTGAACAGGCTTGGGGCCTCCAACATGGGTCTGGTTACCTTTTTTCTCTCTTTCTGACCCCTGTCTCATTTCATCACCCCCTGGCCCAAATTCATTTTTATTTTCTTTTTCTTATTATATCTTATTTCTTTTCCTTTATTATTATTATTATTATTATTATTATTATTATTATTATTATTAGTATTAGTATTATTATTAATATTATTTTTTATTGTTATTAATAAAAACCCACAAAAAATATTTTATTTATTATTTTTACACTTATTTATTTTATTTTGTTTTATAAAATTAAAAGAACAAAAAACATTTCTTAATAAATTAATTTCTTTCTTAATAATTAATATTTAGGTTATTATATCATATTATTTTCTGGTAAATTAAAATCAATTTAGAACTTAGGACTTTTATTTAATTAATTTTATTTACTAATTTAATTAAATTCACAAAAACCCTAAAAACTTGTTTTCTTTAATAAATTAATTTCTTTTACTAATTTAATTTTAATTTTCTTATTCTAGTCAATTATCTTATTTTAATTTAATTAGGTCAAAACCTTTAATACAAAAATCCATTCCTTATCCATTCATACTTGTACATTATATTCATTTCATTTCTTGTACATTTATTCAAATTCAATATGATTGTAATAGATAATTAGGGTTTTAATTTCTTGCCATTCCCCATTTGTAATTTGTACACCCCCTCCCCTAATGATGTAATAGCTTAATATTTTTATTTTCCGCAATTTAATGCTTTATATACAAATGCTAATAATTAGGGTTTGTATGGAAAGATTAAAACCAACAAATAGAAAACCCTAATCAAGACAAATCAAGCATAAAAAAGACACACTTGCACACTTGCACCCTTAGGGTAAATCCACTTTGTTGCCTTATAAAATGGCCATATTATACATGTGGGGTATCTTATCAAAAACAAACAAAATACAAGATCATAGTCCCTCGATGACGCTATCAAAGTTTCTTTTCAAAAAATGATCTTAGTCCCTTAAAGAAAATGCTAAGATATCTTACAACATTGCTAATCATGACTATACGATGACCATTTCACGTCCCTTTTACATCCAAAGATAGTGTTACTTACCAAATCAATGGTAAGATAACAATGTCAAAGGAAAGATGAAATAAACATGAAAGACTTTTGAGTAGGTAGAATGTTCCTAAGTTGCTTTCTCATTTTTAAACCAAAACATCCTTACTATTTTCAAAAACAAACACTAACACTTTCGAAACATCTTACAAACTTGAAACATTTTCAAAAGATCAACACTTTGTATACATTCTTACGAACGAGAATTATTACAAAGTTTTCCTAAACGATGACTCCTTTTCAAAATACTTTCAAAAACCACACAAAGCACATTTTCAAACAAATGCAAGTGAACTAGAAAGCAACTAAGAGCCCGTAGAAAACTACAGATGAAAAGGGTGATAATACCTTCCATATTCAGAATATACCCCCCGAACTCAAGAAAACATATCAAAGGTCTTTCCTGTTCTTTTCAGCCTTTCCTTTTGGATAAAAGAAAAGTCGGTGGCGACTCTTGCTAACAGCAACAATTGCGATTAAACACAAAATAACCAAGTTAGTTTTCCCACCGGGTTACACATTGTATAGCCATGATAGCAATGTTTTGAGATATCTTAGCATTTCTCTTTGAGGGACTAATATCATTTTTGAAAGGCAACATTGATAGCGTCATCGAGGGACTATGATCTTGTATTTTTTAATTGCTTTTGCTAAGATACCTGTTGTACCCCAAAATTTGCCCTCCCATATTTTTCAAAGATTTGCCAAGACATGCTCCAAAGTTCCCCAAGGGTTGCACAGTCAAAGGTCTCCTATACAGTCAAGATTAGGGTTTGTGTTCTGATCAAGAAAATGAAGTTTCCGAAGGTCCAATCAAGTCTCATATGCCTACAAATATGGTCAAGCATCCTCATATCAAGTTTCAAGACTTTCAGCACAAAATTGCACAGTCAAAAACCCTAATTGCACTACAGTCAACTATAGGGGCAAAATGGTCATTTGACAGTCAAAAGTTCAAATTTTTGATCAACATATCATTTTGAAGCCACAAACATCATTTGATCAATGCTTGATCATGATTCTCAAAGTTTGGCTCAGAAATCATAAAGATGCAAAAGTTTCCTTATTTGGACAGTTGAAAAAGTTAACTGAAATTGACCAGGGCATAACTTTCACATGGATTATCAGAAAAATTCCATCCAAAGCTCATTTTGAAGAGAAAGACATTTCCTACAACTCATCTTCATACTTCAAGTCCAAGAAATGCTCTCACAAAAAGTTATCAATTTCAACATTATAGGTCATTTTCAAAAGTCAACAAAAAGGGACTTTAAGTCAAAGGCCATAACTTGAGATTGGTAAATCAAAATGACATGGGACCAAAGGCATTGGTTAGAGGACTCAAAGAACTTTCCAAAATGTCCAAGAACATGAGAAAAGCTTAAAAATTGAGCAAGTTATGCCTTGTGGAAGTTGGGAAATGTTTGGATATTTTGAAAAGTCAACATTGATTCAAATGACCTAAAATTGCTAATGGGCCCATTTTTCTTCCATAATTCATCATCCATGACATGTGCACGACCACTTGGCCCAAGGGGAAGTATTTTTTCATTTTTTATTTATTTATTTGAATTTTTATTTATAATAATTCATTTAAATTAATTAAATATGTGAAAAATATTTAACTTAACCTAACAAATCTTTTTGTACATGTTTTATTCTTAATAATTCGTGCATATCCCAATATAGAAAGATTTGGATGGAATTGATCTTAATTGATACAAAGTTGTATGAAAAATATTTGAAAAAAGATCCTAGAAAATCAATTTTCAAAATCAATGAATGCAATGGATTTGATTGATTTTTCTTGACCTAATGGACTCAATACAAAAGCCTGAACACAACCCTAGTGCAAGAACACACTGAGCTGCGCCCAAAAGCCATTACCAAACTTGAAATTTTTCTCAAAAAAGTCAATTCTGAAAACTCCCTTTCAAGGCGATTCAAGACATAATTTTTGTTCCATTGGCTTGCTGAAGGTCCATTGAACGTGTCTCAATCAAAAACAGTCATCAAAGCTTAAGGAATTGGTATATAGAACCTGAAATATCTCGTGAAAATTTCATAATCGTACATCCTAATCCATGCATTCTTTGTGAAATTTAATTATTGATTCATGTTGGTCATTTGATTCTGAAGCTAACCCATGTATTCAATTGTGTTTTTGAGCTATACACGCGATTATGCCATTGTCAATTTCTAGGGTTTACAGGACCTAGAATTAGGGCTTCTCAAATAAGGAAAAATTGAGGCTTGGGACCTTGGCCATCAAAACGAACGCATCTGGACGAAGAGAATCCATGTGTCGCGCTCAATTTATGAGTGCTTGAGTGCTAATCGCTATTTTCTGGAAAGTGGCCTAGGAGAACGATTGAAAACCGTGGCCAATGTGTTCTTGTTTCAGAAAAAAATAAAACACGCGAGGAAGATGAATTCGTGGCGTGCGTTGGTTGGTCCTTTTAAATTTCGCGCGCAGAAACCCCACTAACGCTTGTTTTCATTTATTATATTTGTTAGTTATTATATATTAACATATGTGAATTGGCTCAGCTGGCAAGGCATAGTGGTAGCAACAGTCCTGACCTGGGTTCGAGCCCCAGGTCTACGTTATTTCCATATTATTTTGCAATACATGTTCATATGCAGTTTCAAAAGTGGAGCGCACCGTACATCTTCCTAAATCAAGCGTCCACGTGCCCAGCTTCAACAATCACAAGGCTAAGAATTGAGGAACATAGTGGATCCCAGTCAACGCCTCTGCACGTGAATAAAAAAGTCCACAAGGCCAGGAATTGAATTGGGCTCAAAATGCTTGGACTTAACCTCCATGTTGGGGACTGACACCCCCCTAGGTTTGCTTTTTTTTAATATTTCTTCTTTGCATTATTTCTATTAATAATTGTTTTGATTAATTAAATTAATTATTTTCACAAAATATAAAATATCACAAAAAATCAGAAAAAAAGGAAAAAAACAATAAATATTTTATTTGTAGTATTTTCATAAATAAATTTGCATATAAATAAAATTAGTTTTAAGTTAGGTGTTAACTTTAATTCTTTTAATAATAAATCTAAAAAATGTAGAACTAGGGTTTAATTAATAATTTTTCATCTTTTTATTTTTTTTCATAATGATTAAATAATTAAATACTTATTTCTTTAATTAAATTTGTATATAAAAATTAGGTTTAATTTAGGTAAATTCTAATGTTTTCTTAATAAATTAAAATAAAATAGAATTAGGGTTAGTATTTAATTGCAATTAATTTTTTCTATTAAATCTTAAAATACATAAAAATACCAAAAAACAAAAACAATTTCTTTTCTTAAATTAATTAATTCATGTAATTTTAATATTTTGCAAAAAGGGCCCAACGCCCTCATTTCGACTCAATTGTTTATTCGCACATTTATTTTATTTTGCTTAAATAATTATGTATCTCTCCCGAAGCCTTGTAAATACCTCTCGCACTTTTAATTCTTTTAATTTCTTTACTTTTTCTGTCAAATCGGGTCCTGGTTAATTTTGGCGATGTGGACCCGCGCCATTTGTAATAGCTTAGAATTTACTTTTCCCGCAAATATCTTAACTGTTAAACAAAGCATGAAAGAATGAATGTCTAAATAAAAAACAAGCGTAGAACACCAATAACATGACAAGATAAATGCAAATGAAAACGACACACAATTCGCACACACCACCCCTAGGGTACGCCTCACTGTTGCCTTACCTCGAAAGGTGATCGTCGAGTAGAGGATGTCTTAGTAAGTCCTCATGATCCGGGAACCTGGCATGAGGGTAGCTTCTAAGGTGTCTTCCCATTGCTCCGGTGATCACCATGTCCCTACAAACTCGAATTGACCCGAACACCTCCAACGGTGGTGCTACCTACCTCTCAATGGTGGGATGGCACTACTTTAAAGGACATCTACACAGACGAATTCCGTAGGGTAGGTAGGTTCTCGTAGATACTTGCTCTAAATTTCAAAACAAATTCAAAAATACTTTTCACACCGACACCTTTTCAAAAAGCTTTCGAAAGCAATTTTTCAAACACTCTTGAGGACCGATACAAGAGTCGAACTGGAATTTTCAAAGAAACTTTTTAAAACCCACAGTTGAAAAGCAAACTAACCATTTTTGAAAACACAAATGAGCAAGTATCTAAGAGCCCATGGATAACCATGGATAGAAAGGGTGCTAACACCTTCCCTTTCTATAATCTACCTCCCGAACCGAGAGCGATCTCTATAAGGAATTTTTCTGTGCTTTTGTCCTCTCCATTTGGAGAAAATAAAAGACGGTGGCGACTCTTGCTTCCGCGACATTTCGCGAACCAGCGTTAAACAGTCAGTTCCAGATCCACCGATCACAGAACTGGCGACTCTGCTGGGGACCCTTTATAAAGTGAGGTGTACCTTAGGGCTAGTTCATAACTGTGTTTTCAATTGTTTTCCTTGTGTGCTTTAAATTGTGGGTTGCTTGGGAGTTCTATAGATCCTAACCCGGATCTGGGGGATACCTTCTTAGAAAGTAGCAACAAGGCTGTGAGGGAACTGTGCGGGGTATACCGACATGGTTGAAATAGTCTGCTACGTTGATGTGGCACTTTGGTGTGTACCGGTAACCCTTGAGTTCAGTCAAGGAGAGTACGGGGCCTCCGCGTGGTGTCGTGAAGCATCAACAGACCTTAGGAACCTTAATTGAACTATCTTGGCCTCTTTAGGGTAGTGAGATAACTGACTTTGGTGCAGTCCGAGGTTGGTTGATACTCGATACTACACTCAATTGAGGGTTGCTTTCCTGGAATATTTCGGTCGCCAGTTCAGTGGCTAAATCGAAACGATGAACAATGAAAGCAATCCCGTGATATTGGGAACCTTAGAACCCGGTTACTTTGATTAGGACAGGTTGAACCCACCAACTTCAAGAGGGTACTACCCAGACCCCATGCTGGCCTTAAACCCTAAGGGCTTGTCTTGTGTGCCTTGTGTGCCTTACATGTTTGTCTTTGTAAATATCTGTGGTGTGTTTAATCATAGCATCATGACATCATCCAGCATCATATGCATTGACTAACCATTTCAGGGGTTCGAATTTTCATCTTTGTTCTTGTTTTGTAGGACATGGAAACTGTTCGTAGAAAGACAATTCAAATCAGTCTTGTAAGGATCCCTCCTCAGCTTAAGGAGCTTATATCCAGGATTCCCGAGAACTCGTCCTTCAGTGAAAGGCATGGAAGCCTCATCAGCTTGGTCAACACCAACATTGAGGAAGATATGATCAAGGTCCTGTTCCAGTTCTTTGATCCTCTGCATCACTGTTTCACCTTCTTGGACTATCAGTTGGTACCTACATTGGAGGAGTTCTCCCGGCTCCTGAAGATCCCTATCCTTGATCAGCTACCCTTCAACGGTACAGAAAAGGAACCTAAGCTTGAAGAGATTGCTAAAGCCTTGCACCTACAGTCATCTGACCTCAAGGGACATTGGGAAGTTAGAAGTGGTATCAAAGGGTTCTTAGCCAGGTTTCTGTTTGAAAAGGCCCATGAATGTTGGAACTCCCTTGACTTGCAAGCTTTTGAAGAGGTTGTGGCCATCCTTGTCTATGGTTTGGTGTTGTTCCCTAACCCAGATCAGCTTATTGATATCAGTGCTGTCCAGATCTTTATGGCCAGGAATCCTATACCTACGTTGCTGGGGGACATCCTTCACTCATGTTACACTCGAACCATGAGAAAAAGAGGTGTCCTTATGTGTTGCACTCCTCTCCTGGGAAGGTGGTTTATTTCGCACCTTCCACAATCAGTCCTGAAGAATGAGCGGGGTTTGAGATGGTCACAACGGTTGATGACTCTTACGCATGCCGATATACATTGGTGCCCTAGGTCCAGAGAAGATGTCACTATCATTGATCGTTGTGGGGAGTACCCTAATGTTCCTTTACTTGGAATCAGAGGAGGTATTACTTATAGCCCATGCCTGGCTTGGAGACAGTTTGGTTATGCTCGGAGGGATGGTCCTCATGACATGTTAATCCCCGACATAGTTTTTGACTTCGACAACGATACTCAAGGACTTCGCCAGAGATTTATCAGAGCCTGGAGGATGCCCAGTAGGATAGACAGCAAGACACTGGGGCACAGGAATTCCATCCCGTTGGAACCTTATCTCAAGTGGGTACGCGCTCGCTCCCAGAAGTTAGTAATGCCCTATCCTCACATGCTCCCTGTGATCAAAGAACCAGTCTTGGAAGGAGAAGTGTCCTACACTATTCAGCACCCTGATATGCCCACATCCTGGGAAGAGATGCAGAAGAGCTGGATCCAACTTAAGGAAGAAAGGAATTCTCTTGAGACCAGTCTACATGCCAGTGAAAAGAAGGTCTTGGAGCTCACCCGCCTGTTGCATGAGGAGAGGAATCTCAACACCTACATAGCTCCAAAGAGGATGCGCAGCATATTTTGGGATTGATTTGATTTTTGTATTACTTTGCCCATGAGGCTTTGATGTATTAAACAATGATTTCTTTAATGATAACGTGTGTTCCTTTTTGTCTACAACAAATGTGAACTTTCGAACCCTTGAATGCATTGCATAAACACATATCATTCATCATGTGCATAGCAGGTTTTTCCTCTTTTCAGGTTGCTTACAGTTCTTCGCTGTTTATTTCAGCATCATGAATCCCGACTCTGCATCAACTGAGACATCAATCAAGGCTCTTCAGGTGCAGAATGCACAATTCCAGGAATTAATCAAGGGTTTGGCTCAGGGCCAAGAAGAACTGAAGGCTATGCTCCTGAAGAAGGAGAAGAAGAAGAAGAGAAGAACTGTTCTGTTCAACTCGGGCCGAAGGTTTGGCAATGCTCTGCAACAGGAAGAGGCTGGTTCTTCTGTTGGCAAGAGTAGTCCTCAGGCAGAAGCAAGGGTTCCTAGTCCGGTAGTCTCCGACAACGAGACTGATTTTGATGAAGAGCAGTACCCTCCTGCAGAAGATAGATACAAGCAACTGGAGGATAGGTTGAAAGCTATGGAAGTTCAACAGGTACCTGGGCTGGATTTCGGAGATCTGGGTTTGTCAACTGGTGTGATCATCCCTCATAAGTTTAAAGCACCATCCTTCTCTAAGTATGACGGGGCGTCTTGTCCCAAGCTGCATCTAAGGTCCTATGTTCGGAAAATTCAGCCGTACTCTGCGGATAAGAATTTATGGATCCACTTCTTCCAGGAGAGTCTTTCAGGGACTCATCTCGAATGGTTCTATCAGCTGGATGGGACCAAGGTTCGTAACTGGGAGGAGTTGGCTACTGCTTTCTATAAGCAGTATCAATATAATGCCGACCTTGCCCCTACACGTACCCAGCTCCAGGGTATGTCGTTAGGTGCAAGCGAAGGTTTTAAGGAGTACGCTCAGAAGTGGAGAGACCTGGCTGGTAGGGTGCAGCCACCATTGACTGATCGGGAGTTGGTAGACATGTTCTTGGGGATCCTATCTGGGCCGTTTTTCAACCATCTGATCGGGAATTCTTCTGTTGGGTTCACCGATCTGATTCTGACAGGAGAGAGAATTGAGGCTGGGCTGAAGTCTGGAAAGATTCCGAAGGGGGCATCATCTAGTTCTGAGAAGAAACCCTTCAAGAAGGAGGCTAGTGCCGTGTATGGTTCCAAGAGATCAGAAAGACCTGAGCGCCGCCAATCTGTCAGTGCGGTAATGATTGCTAAGCCTGCTGCCGCTCCTCGGCCGACCAATCCTCAAAGGGCTGAAATACCCCGGAGGGAGTTTACCCGGTTAAGCATGACCCTATCACAGATCCTGCCACAGTTGCTATCCACCAATTTGGTGACTGTCAGGGAGGCTCTAAAGTTCCCCAATACTGCATCTCCTAAGTACAACCCGAATGCTCGTTGTGCTTACCATTCAGATAGCCCGGGGCACTCTACCGATGACTGTTGGACGTTAAAGAATAAGGTGCAAGACCTTATCGACGCGAAGGAGATACAGTTCGAAGCGCCTGAGAGGCCGAATGTAGTTACTGCTCCTATGCCTCAACATGGGGTAAATGCTGTTGACGAATACGTTTATGCTGTTTATGTGGATGATCTAGCCACTCCTCTGAAGATTGTCAAGAAGAATCTACTGCAGGCCGGTTTATTTCCGGGTTGCAGTGAGGGTTTCCTGTTCTGTGCTGTGGCCCCATCTGGTTGTCCCTTGCTGAGGTTAGGCATCCAAAGCCTAATGGATAGCAAGGAGATTCTGTTTAAGAAGTCTGCTGTTCGGTTGGTTCCAGTGGAAGAAGTTTCTGTGGTGACTATCTTCAATAATCCGATCCCGGCTCTCCCGAAGAAGCCCGTTCAAATCATGACCGTTGCACCTGTTATTATCACTGTTCCAGGGCCCCTGCCCTATGTATCTGATAAAGCTGTCCCCTGGCATTATGGGGCAGATGTATATGTAAATGGGATTAAACAAGAGTTCAACGCTGGCGCCAGCATTTGTGACATCACTGGCCCAGCCAAGGTTACCCGCAGTGGCAGGCTCTTCTCGCCTGACATTGCACCGCCTGCTGCCCGAAGACCGCTCCTAATAACTCCTACAAGTGTACCTGTTCCTGCTGCTGATCCAATTGTTTCTCCTGCTGCCGAGTCATCCAATGCTCGGGGCAAAGGAGTTGAAGTTGAGCCTGCCCAGATGGAGGCACCTGTACCTATAACTGCTGAGGCCTCCCAACAAGAGATGGAGGAGATTCTAAAAATTATAAAGAAGAGTGACTTCAATGTTGTGGAACAGCTGGGGCATACGCCCTCTAAAATCTCCATGCTCTCTTTATTGCTGTGCTCCGAGGCCCATGCCAAGGCCTTAATCTCATTCCTCAAGACGGCCCATGTGCCACATGAGACATCTGCAGTCCAGTTCACTGATTGCATAGCAAATCTGACGGCAGACAATGGCTTGGGTTTCTCCGATGCTGACTTGACCGCGAAGGGAAGAGACCCTAATGATGCTCTGCATGTCTCTATCGAATGCAGGGGCACTACCTTGGCACATGTGTTGGTGGATACTGGTTCTTCTTTGAATGTGCTGCCCAAGAAGGCTTTAGATCGTCTGGATTGTGAAAGTATGGAATTGAAACCCAGCAATATCATCGTCAGAGCCTTTGACGGTTCAAAAAGGATGGTTCACGGAGAGGTCGACATTCCGATTCGTGTGGGCTCTCAGGTGTTTGACTCTACATTCTATGTGATGGATATCCGTCCATCTTACTCTTGTCTACTGGGTCGACCTTGGATACATAAGGCTGGGGCAGTGACCTCTACCTTGCACCAGAAGCTGAAGTACCCCGTCAGAGGGAAGATCGTCACTGTGCAAGGAGAGGAAGAATATATGGTGAGCCACTTGAACTCCTTCAGATACATTGAGATGGATGGGGAGTTTATTGAAACCCCCTTTCAGCATTTCGAGGAGGTGCTTCCAATTACAACAGCGTCAGAAACAGCAGAAGAAATTGTTCCTTTGAAGATGGCTTCCCTAAAGGATGCCCGGGCTGTGGTTCAGAAGGGTGAAAGTGCCAACTGGGGCAGACTTCCAGACTTTACTCAGAAGACTGATAAATTCGGGCTGGGCTTTACTACGGAAGGTCAGAAAGCTATGAGGAAAGCAAAGATCGGAAGACCTCCTGTGATCATTACAAATCCAGGAGTGAATGCTGTCGGGGAAGACAATGAAGTGGATGAGGCTGAATTCAATAGCTGGATCTATCCAACGGCTGAAGGCGGGTTGAACAATTGGATTGCTAAGGACCATACTCCTGTTACCTTTGTGACGCAGTAATAAATTTCTTTGTTTCGTTATTTTGTAATAAACAATAATAAACTCTATGGCCCGGTGTCTTACCCGAGGCACCGTGGTTCTATTTGTGAGGGCATATAAATTGTCATTTCATATATCATGAATGAAAATCTTGGACGTTTTCCCGCATTGCAAATATTGTGCTCTTTTTCTGTCTTTCTTTCCTTTACATATATTTCAAAGCGGCTGTATTTACACACACACTCACTCATACAGGTTTCAATCCACTCTGGATCTCACTGATAACAACTCTGTTACTGCCAATTATGACTTCGAAAATCCGATCAACTTAGCCGAAGACAAAGGTGAAGATGATTGCGAAGTGCCTGGCGAGCTTGCAAGACTGTTGCTTCAGGAAGAGAGGGCAATTCAACCCCATGAAGAGCCAGTGGAAACAATCAACCTGGGTACTGAGGCAGACAGGAAAGAGGTAAAGATTGGTGCCAACCTAGAGCTCAGCGTGAAGCAACGGTTACCAAGATGTTACATGACTATATGGAGATCTTTGCTTGGTCCTACGAAGACATGCCCGGGTTGGATACCGATATTGTGGTCCATCACTTGCCAACTAAGGAAGACTGCCCTCAAGTTAAGCAAAAGGTCCGTCGGATGCGTCCAGAGATGTCTGAGAAGATTAAAGCTGAGGTCATGAAACAGTTTGATGCTGGCTTCCTTGCAGTAACTTCTTACCCTCAGTGGGTTGCTAATGTGGTGCCGGTACCTAAGAAGGACGGTAAGGTCAGAATGTGTGTCGACTACAGGGATCTGAATAGGGCCAGCCCCAAGGATGACTTCCCTTTACCTCACATTGATGTCCTTGTTGATAATACAGCACAGCACAAGGTATTCTCTTTCTGGATGGCTTTTCAGGTTACAATCAGATCAAGATGGCACCTGAAGACATGGAGAAGACTACATTTGTCACTCAATGGGGGACCTTCTGTTACAAGGTCATGCCATTTGGATTAAAGAATGCTGGGGCAACCTACCAACGTGCCATGGTTGCTTTATTTCATGACATGATCCATCATGAGATAGAAGTGTATGTTGACGACATGATCGTAAGGTCCCAGACTGAGGAAGAGCATTTAGATCATCTGCAAAAGTTGTTTGACCGGTTGAAAAAGTACAAGCTGAGATTGAACCCGAACAAGTGCACCTTCGGGGTAAGATCTGGGAAGTTGCTAGGCTTTGTGGTAAGTGACAAGGGAATTCAAGTGGACCCTGCTAAGGTCAAAGCTATTCAAGAGATGCCAGTTCCTAAGACAGAGAAGGAGGTCAGAGGCTTTTTAGGACGCCTGAACTACATTGCTCGGTTCATCTCACACCTAACCGCTACCTGTGAGCCAATCTTCAAGCTGCTGAAGAAAGATCAGGTAGTACGTTGGAACGATGAATGTCAGACTGCTTTTGACAAAATCAAAGAGTATCTCCAAGAACCACCCATCCTTATGCCACCGGTTGAAGGGAGACCTCTAATATTATATCTAACAGTGCTTGACAACTCAATGGGATGTGTGCTGGGGCAACATGACGAGTCTGGCCGAAAAGAGCATGCCATTTATTACCTTAGCAAAAAGTTTACCGACTGTGAGACCCGATACTCACTGCTTGAGAAAACTTGCTGCGCTTTGGTATGGGCTGCTCGCCGGCTGAGACAGTATATGCTGACTCACACTACCTTATTGATCTCAAAGATGGATCCTATAAAGTACATATTCGAAAAGCCTGCTCTGTCTGGGAGAATTGCAAGATGGCAAATGATCTTGACGGAATACGACATTCAGTACACGACCCAGAAAGCCATCAAGGGAAGTGTATTGGCAGACCACTTGGCACATCAGGCCGTAGATGACTATCAATCAATGAACTTCGAATTTCCGGATGAGAGCATCATGATAGTGACAGATTGTGAAGTACCTGGACCGGATGAAGGACCTGAACCAGGATCCCGATGGTCTATGCACTTTGACGGAGCCTCAAACGCTTTGGGAAACGGTATCGGCGCCATTATCATATCTCCTCAAGGTACTCATACTCCACTCACTGCCCGGCTGTGCTTCAACTGTACCAACAACATGGCAGAGTATGAGGCATGCATCATGGGGCTCCAAGCTGCGATCGACTTAAGGATCAAGTTTCTGAGTGTCTTCGGAGATTCCGCTCTTGTGATCAATCAGATCAAAGGAGAGTGGGATACGAAACATCCAAACCTGATTCCTTACAGATAATGTGTGTTGACCCTGATTCCCCACTTCACAAAGATAACCTTTGAGCACTTTCCAAGAGAAGAGAATCAGTTAGCGAACGCGTTAGCTACAATTTCTTCTATGTTCAAGGTCAAATGGGATAATGAGGCTCCCCAAATCATCATCTGGAAACTGGACGAACCGGCATACTGTTGTGATCTCGAGACTGAATGGGTGACTGAGAAGCCTTGGTACCATGAAGTAAAGAGATATCTGGAAGCGCAGGAATACCCTGAAGGTGCCTCTATCAATGATAAAAAGTTCTTGAGGAGATTCGCAGCAAAGTTCTTCCTTAGCAACGGCATCTTATATAAGCGAAACCATGATTCAACCTTACTGCGTTGTGTGGATAAGACTGAAGCAGAAAGGATCATGAAAGAGCTGCATGAAGGGACCTTTGGTACACATTCCAGTGGACACACTATGGCTAAGAAAGTCCTACGGGCAGGATACTACTGGTCCACAATGGAAGCTGACTGCTACCAACATTCCCGGACATGCCATAAGTGCCAGATTTATGCAGACAAGGTGCATGTTCCCCCGGTTCCCCTGAACGTCCTGACTGCGCCTTGGCCGTTTGCAATGTGGGGCATAGACATGATCGGTGAGATTAAACCTACGGCATCTAATGGGCATCGCTTCATCCTAGTGGCGATTGATTATTTTACAAAGTGGGTTGAGGCAGCATCCTATGCTACGGTAACCAAGACTGTTGTGGCACGATTCATTCGGCATAATCTGATCTGTCGGTACGGTGTCCCAGAGAGAATAATTACAGACAACGGTACCAATCTGAATAACAAAATGATCGCTGAGCTCTGCGAACAGTTCAAGATACAACACCATAATTCTTCTCCTTACAGACCGAAGATGAATGGGGCTGTAGAAGCAGCAAATAAGAACATCAAGAAAATCGTGCCGAAGATGACAGTGACCTATAAAGATTGGCACGAGATGTTACCGTTCGCTCTACATGGATACCGTACCTCAGCTAGGACATCAACCGGGGCAACTCCTTTCTCCTTGGTTTATGGTATGGAGGCAGTCTTGCCGATCGAAGTGCAAATACCCTCTCTCCGGATAATGAAGGACGCAAATCTGAACGAAGATGATTGGATTCAGACACGACTTGATCAGCTCAACCTTATTGATGAAAAGAGACTTGCTGCTATCTGTCACGGTCAGACGTATCAGAAACGGATGATCAGGGCATTTAACAAAAAGGTCAGACCGCAGGAATATCGAGTTGGGGATCTGGTAATCAAACGGATCATCCTTCCTCAGAGTGATCCAAGGGGAAAATGGACCCCTACGTACGAAGGGCCATTTGTGGTTAGGCATGTGTTCTCAGGAGGAGCCATGATATTGACCAACATGGATGGTGACGACCTTCCTCACCCCGCCAATGCAGACATAGTAAAAAAATACTACGCATGAAAAAGACCCGCTAGGCTGACATGCCTAGGCAAAAATTAGGGCTTCCCGTCGAACCAAAAGGGTTCGGGCAAAATGAAGGGATGAAAATGAAAAAATCTGTACACCCGGCAAGTCGAAAACCTGAAAAGGCGGCTTGGGCAAAAATGGGTATCCCGGTGGACTGAAAACCCGAAAGGGCGGTCCAGGCAAAAATTAGGGATAAAAGCGTAATACTATGTCTCATTGGATCACTTTGCATCCAGAATCCGGTATCTACATCAAGTTCAGACGGCATCGATCAGTCAGCTTCACCTTCAACCAAGGTCATCAAGTGATGAGACGCTCGGGGTTATAAAGGCAATAACAGAGTTGAAACCCAGTGGGATCATTCATTTCACACACCTGTTTTATTTTCTTTTGTACAAAATTTGTATAAACCCTCTTGTCCGGCGGCGTTCCTCTTACTAGGACGTCAGCCTCTTGTACACAAAACGCCTATTCACAGGCCATTCAAAATCAATACAAATATATTTTCAGTTAAACGTGCCAAGTGTTTTTCTTTTTCTGTTTTGTGTTGCGAAGAACGTCCAAGGTTCAATTTGTGATATATGCATTGACAATAATTTGCTAACTCATAAATATTGGTACACGAAACAAAGGAATTAATTGCAGGTGACACTAGAAACAGGGGCAATAAAAGAGTTGTCTAAACAATCCAATTGTTCTATCCTCCAAGGTACCAAGGTAGGTTAAGCTAAAGAACATGACCAAGTACATCTTAATCCCCTAGAGAGTAAGTCAGCAGTCAGTGCATTCTTCTCCAAGCAAAGTTATCAAATCTCAAGGAAGTTGGGTATCCTCCAGCAGATATCAACATTCCCCAGCAGCAATACATATATTCTTAACAAGCATCCCAGGCAGTCTTGGTCTAAAGATTGTTCCCCGGCGGCAGACCAACATTCAAAGGAATCGCTTCCCCAGCATATCAAAACTTCCCCAAGAAAGTCCAATCCAGTTCCCCAAGAAGGTTGGAATCTATCTCCCCAAGCAGTAAGCTTATCCCCAGTATATTCTGGAAGCTTATCCCCTAGCAGAGCACGAACACGTCTCCCGGCTTTATTCAAAGAGTTATTTCCTTAACAGGATATAACTGGGTTATCCTCAGCCAAAAGCCACGGAAAGAGCGTCCTCGACGAAGTCTTCTTACCCCAGCAAAGTCCATCAACACTCCCAACAACAGGGGTATCCCTAGCAAATTATTATCAACACTCAGCAAGGCATCCCTCTTCCCACAGAGTATTGCTTCCCAGCATGGTCGCTAGAGTATCTTTTCTCCCCGCAGAATCTTCCATTGGCCAAGTTTATTCCGCAACGGAGTCATCTTCTCCTACCGGTATTCTTGCAGTTATCATCCCCAGCGGAAGCAAATCTATTCTTCAACATCAGCCCAGGATATGACTTCCCGGCACCCGTCAAGGATTTAATTTCCTAGACGAAAACATACATTCATAAAACATCACATACATCATTATAGCATGCATAGACGCATTATATCATACAAATCTCATTTATGTTGAGGACATCATTGCTTGATCCATATCATGCATTGCATATGACTGACCTTTACCTTTCAGGAAAGATGCAGTTGAAATTCTCAATCATATTTCAAGACCTAGACCGGTTCAGTTGATCGACTCCAAAGATTTCTTATCCAGTCCAAGGCCTTCTCTAGTCCAGCTAAATCGACTCCCAACAGATTTTTCTGATAAAGACTCAGTAGAAGTTATCCCAGATTATAATTTTCAGATGGTTCCCTCTCCGACGGTGAGTGAGGTGATAATTCCTTTTCAGATGGTTCCCTCTCCGACAGTGAGTGAGGTGATAATTCCTTTTCAGATGGTTCCCTCTCCGACGGTGAGTGAGGTGATAATTCCTTTCCTTATGGTTCCCTCTCCGACGGTGAGTGAGGTGATAATTCCTTTTCAGATGGTTCCCTCTCCGACGGTGAGTGAGGTGATAATTCCTTTTCAGATGGTTCCCTCTCCGACGGTGAGTGAGGTGATAATTCCTTTTCAAATGGTTCCCTCTCCGACGGTGAGTGAGGTGATAATTCCTTTTCAAATGGTTCCCTCTCCGACAGTGAGTGAGGTGATAATTCCTTTTCAGATGGTTCCCTCTCCGACGGTGAGTGAGGTGATAATTCCTTTCCTTATGGTTCCCTCTCCGATGGTGAGTGAGGTGATAATTCCTTTTCCTATGGTTCCCTCTCCGACAGTGAGTGAGGTGATAATTCCTTTTCCTATGGTTCCCTCTCCGACGGTGAGTGAGGCGATAATTCCTTTCAGATTATAATTTCCTATGGTTCTCTCCCCGACGGGGCGTGAGATGTAATTCCCTTTCCGATTATAGTTGCCTATTGGTTCTCTTCCTGATACTGCGAAGACGGTAATTCCCACCAAGATTTTCTCAACGAACGTGGTTGAAGTTAAAGTCACCCAAGGTTCTCTGACCGCTCATGCTAAGGCAGTAACCATCCCTGGTTCATTCATCATCTTTTGAAGCTCCAGACTCAGCTCCTGTAACCAGTCAGGACATATCTATGCCAAGCATCTGAATTCCAGTTCCTGCAATGTGTCAGGTACTCATTTTTTTTCTTTTGCAGGTATACAGGTTCTCGCTAAGGAATCTCTTACGCGATCGACATCCAGATGGCATCTATAAGCCCATCGTCCTATCCAGCAACCTCTAAATGGCATCTATAAGCCCATTCCATCATCACACTGCTACTATGTGAGCGCAAATTTCTGGGCACTCTAGTGTCCAATCATCTTCTACCTTCGGATTACGAAAGGCACGTCAGCCAATCTGCATCCTCAGGTCTAAGAAGATTGAACAGGGGCAACTGTTGTACCCCAAAATTTGCCCTCCCATATTTTTCAAAGATTTGCCAAGACATGCTCCAAAGTTCCCCAAGGGTTGCACAGTCAAAGGTCTCCTATACAGTCAAGATTAGGGTTTGTGTTCTGATCAAGAAAATGAAGTTTCCGAAGGTCCAATCAAGTCTCATATGCCTACAAATATGGTCAAGCATCCTCATATCAAGTTTCAAGACTTTCAGCACAAAATTGCACAATCAAAAACCCTAATTGCACTACAGTCAACTGTAGGGGCAAAATGGTCATTTGACAGTCAAAGGTTCAAATTTTTGATCAACATATAATTTTGAAGCCACAAACATCATTTGATCAATGCTTGATCATGATTCTCAAAGTTTGGCTCAGAAATCATAAAGATGCAAAAGTTTCCTTATTTGGACAGTTGAAAAAGTTAACTGAAATTGACCAGGGCATAACTTTCACATGGATTATCAGAAAAATTCCATCCAAAGCTCATTTTGAAGAGAAAGACATTTCCTACAACTCATCTTCATACTTCAAGTCCAAGAAATGCTCTCACAAAAAGTTATCAATTTCAACATTATAGGTCATTTTCAAAAGTCAACAAAAAGGGACTTTAAGTCAAAGGCCATAACTTGATATTGGTAAATCAAAATGACATGGGACCAAAGGCATTGGTTAGAGGACTCAAAGACCTTTCCAAAATGTCCAAGAACATGAGAAAAGCTTAAAAATTGAGCAAGTTATGCCTTGTGGAAGTTGGGAAATTTTTGGATATTTTGAAAAGTCAACATTGATTCAAATGACCTAAAATTGCTAATGGGCCCATTTTTCTTCCATAATTCATCATCCATGACATGTGCACGACCACTTGGCCCAAGGGGAAGTATTTTTTCATTTTTTATTTATTTATTTGAATTTTTATTTATAATAATTCATTTAAATCAATTAAATATGTGAAAAATATTTAACTTAACCTAACAAATCTTTTTGTACATGTTTTATTCTTAATAATTCGTGCATATCCCAATATAGAAAGATTTGGATGGAATTGATCTTAATTGATACAAAGTTGTATGAAAAATATTTGAAAAAAGATCCTAGAAAATCAATTTTCAAAATCAATGAATGCAATGGATTTGATTGATTTTTCTTGACCTAATGGACTCAATACAAAAGCCTGAACACAACCCTAGTGCAAGAACACACTGAGCTGCGCCCAAAAGCCATTACCAAACTTGAAATTTTTCTCAAAAAAGTCAATTCTGAAAACTCCCTTTCAAGGCGATTCAAGACATAATTTTTGTTCCATTGGCTTGCTAAAGGTCCATTGAACGTGTCTCAATCAAAAACAGTCATCAAAGCTTAAGGAATTGGTATATAGAACCTGAAATATCTCGTGAAAATTTCATAATCGTACATCCTAATCCATGCATTCTTTGTGAAATTTAATTATTGATTCATGTTGGTCATTTGATTCTGAAGCTAACCCATGTATTCAATTGTGTTTTTGAGCTATACACGCGATTATGCCATTGTCAATTTCTAGGGTTTACAGGACCTAGAATTAGGGCTTCTCAAATAAGGAAAAATTGAGGCTTGGGACCTTGGCCATCAAAACGAACGCATCTGGACGAAGAGAATCCATGTGTCGCGCTCAATTTATGAGTGCCTGAGTGCTAATCGCTATTTTCTGGAAAGTGGCCTAGGAGAACGATTGAAAACCGTGGCCAATGTGTTCTTGTTTCAGAAAAAAATAAAACACGCGAGGAAGATGAATTCGTGGCGTGCGTTGGTTGGTCCTTTTAAATTTCGCGCGCAGAAACCCCACTAACGCTTGTTTTCATTTATTATATTTGTTAGTTATTATATATTAACATATGTGAATTGGCTCAGCTGGCAAGGCATAGTGGTAGCAACAGTCCTGACCTGGGTTCGAGCCCCAGGTCTACGTTATTTCCATATTATTTTGCAATACATGTTCATATGCAGTTTCAAAAGTGGAGCGCACCGTACATCTTCCTAAATCAAGCGTCCACGTGCCCAGCTTCAACAATCACAAGGCTAAGAATTGAGGAACATAGTGGATCCCAGTCAACGCCTCTGCACGTGAATAAAAAAGTCCACAAGGCCAGGAATTGAATTGGGCTCAAAATGCTTGGACTTAACCTCCATGTTGGGGACTGACACCCCCCTAGGTTTGCTTTTTTTTAATATTTCTTCTTTGCATTATTTCTATTAATAATTGTTTTGATTAATTAAATTAATTATTTTCACAAAATATAAAATATCACAAAAAATCAGAAAAAAAGGAAAAAAACAATAAATATTTTATTTGTAGTATTTTCATAAATAAATTTGCATATAAATAAAATTAGTTTTAAGTTAGGTGTTAACTTTAATTCTTTTAATAATAAATCTAAAAAATGTAGAACTAGGGTTTAATTAATAATTTTTCATCTTTTTATTTTTTTTCATAATGATTAAATAATTAAATACTTATTTCTTTAATTAAATTTGTATATAAAAATTAGGTTTAATTTAGGTTAAATTCTAATGTTTTCTTAATAAATTAAAATAAAATAGAATTAGGGTTAGTATTTAATTGCAATTAATTTTTTCTATTAAATCTTAAAATACATAAAAATACCAAAAAACAAAAACAATTTCTTTTCTTAAATTAATTAATTCATGTAATTTTAATATTTTGCAAAAAGGGCCCAACGCCCTCATTTCGACTCAATTGTTTATTCGCACATTTATTTTATTTTGCTTAAATAATTATGTATCTCTCCCGAAGCCTTGTAAATACCTCTCGCACTTTTAATTCTTTTAATTTCTTTACTTTTTCTGTCAAATCGGGTCCTGGTTAATTTTGGCGATGTGGACCCGCGCCATTTGTAATAGCTTAGAATTTACTTTTCCCGCAAATATCTTAACTGTTAAACAAAGCATGCAAGAATGAATGTCTAAATAAAAAACAAGCGTAGAACACCAATAACATGACAAGATAAATGCAAATGAAAATGACACACAATTCGCACACACCACCCCTAGGGTACGCCTCACTGTTGCCTTACCTCGAAAGGTGATCGTCGAGTAGAGGATGTCTTAGTAAGTCCTCATGATCCGGGAACCTGGCATGAGGGTAGCTTCTAAGGTGTCTTCCCATTGCTCCGGTGATCACCATGTCCCTACAAACTCGAATTGACCCGAACACCTCCAACGGTGGTGCTACCTACCTCTCAATGGTGGGATGGCACTACTTTAAAGGACATCTACACAGACGAATTTCGTAGGGTAGGTAGGTTCTCGTAGATACTTGCTCTAAATTTCAAAACAAATTCAAAAATACTTTTCACACCGACACCTTTTCAAAAAGCTTTCGAAAGCAATTTTTCAAACACTCTTGAGGACCGATACAAGAGTCGAACTGGAATTTTCAAAGAAACTTTTTAAAACCCACAGTTGAAAAGCAAACTAACCATTTTTGAAAACACAAATGAGCAAGTATCTAAGAGCCCATGGATAACCATGGATAGAAAGGGTGCTAACACCTTCCCTTTCTATAATCTACCTCCCGAACCGAGAGCGATCTTTATAAGGAATTTTTCTGTGCTTTTGTCCTCTCCATTTGGAGAAAATAAAAGACGGTGGCGACTCTTGCTTCCGCGACATTTCGCGAACCAGCGTTAAACAGTCAGTTCCAGATCCACCGATCACAATACCCCACATGCTTAACATGGCCATTTTTGTAAGGCAAAAAAGTGGAATTACTCTAAGGGTGCAAGTTTGCAAGTGTGTTTGATTTACATGTATTGTTTATCTTGGATTAGGGTTTGCTAACTTGTTGATTTTATCTTTCCATACAAACTCTAATTTACTAGCATTTATATAAAGCGATAAATTGCGGAAAGTAAAAATACTAAGCTATTACATAATTAGGGGAGGGGTTATACAAATTCACAAATGGGGATTTTTGCAAGAAAATTAAACCTAATTATCTATTACAACCATATTGAATAAATGTACAAGAATTGAATAAATAATAATGTACAAATGCAAATGGAAAAAGAAAATGGTTTTTGTTTGAATTTTTATGAAAGGGGTTTTAACCTAATTAAAAGAGATGATTAAATAAAAATTAAACAAAACTAAACCTAAATTAATTAAGAAATAAATTAAGTTAAAAATGTTTTTTAGGGTTTTTTATGAAAAGGTTTTAAATTAATAAAAATAAATGAAGATTAATTAATTAAAATAAACCTAAGTTCTAAATTAATTAATTTACAAGAGAATAATATAATAATTAAACCTAACTATCTAAATATTAATTATTTAAGAAAAGAAATTAATTTATTAGAAAATTCTTTTTAGTCTTTTTGTTTTTTACAAATAAAAATAAATAAGTGTAAAAATAATAATATTTTTTTTTGGATTTTTATCACTAATAAAAATAATAATAATAATAATAATAATAATAATAATAATAATAAAAAATATGAAATGTAAATAAAATAAAATAAGAAAATAAATAAATGAAATAAATAAAAGTTGGGCCAAGAGTGTATAAGCAAGCAGGGGGTTAGAATCTGGCAAAAAAGACAAAAGCCCAATGGTTTGGGGCCCAGGCGCCTGTTTCAAACAAAAAATGGAAAAAAAATGTAAAAAGAGAGCAAAAGGGTATCACTAGGGCTCGAACCTAGGTCCCAAAGGTTAATAGGCGCGCGCTTTACCACTGAGGTGGCTATACATCCGTTGATATAAACAAAACAATAAATATGTAACATAAATCAAGTCCTGAATGAACTTCATCTTCAACCTCCAGCCAAATAAACTGTAACTCATTCATTTCTCATCCATTCACAAAACTTCCAACATCAAACTTGTTAGCAATTTCCTAATGATTCTGAATATGTAAATAATTTAAGTTAATTTTCAAAGATGAGCATTAATTTCTAACAGTACCAAATTCTGACATAAATATTTTCAGAGGTTCAAACTCAAAACCCTCCCTACTCAAGCAACATAAATGAAATCCATGGACATGTATAGTTTCATGGAAATGATATCTACATTTTATCTTCACAATTGCAAGCCTAACAATGCCTAAATGAGAAGATAGAAGTTCAAGAAAAATACCTCAAAACTTGAAATCGTGAAAATAGTTTGAGCTTGATTCAAGGTGCTACAATGATCAGGTTAGCTTCCTTGAGTCTCTAGGAAGCTAATGCAATGCTTAGCTTGAGTTGAGAGTGGTTGAAATGGCCTGGAGAAGTCAAGTTGCAGACCCCTATTTTTGAGCTTGGACAATGGTGAAAATGGTGTTACAGTTCTGGAAATAGGATGGGGATAAGTTGTATTTGAAGTAAGGAAGCTTTTGAGATGATTTGGAGAGGAAACACACAAGTGGTTTGAGATATTGGAGTTTTTGGTCAGATCCTACACAATAATAGAGTTTTTGTGCAATCTGAGTTTTCAGGGAGTTTGGGAGTGTTTCCAATTGTGCCTTTGCTTGCAATAGACTTGTGTATATGTGTGGAAAAGGTTTTAGATCAAATGCACTCAAGACTTCTAAATTTTAGCCTTTTGGCTCTATAACTTGCTTTTGAAGAAAAGTGAAAAGACAAATCTCCAAGTATTGTACAAGCATGTTCTGAGTTCCAATAGGCCTTAGACACATTGATTTTGGTTTATAGGGTTTGTGTGTGCAGAAAGAACAAGTTAGAAGCTCAAGACAAGTTGACTTTGTGATTAGAGAAACTTTTCAAGAATGGAATGGTAACTTTGTTCCATAAATGGAAATGCAACTTGGATAATGGCTCAAATGCTTGGAAAATGGCTCTATCAGTTGTGTAAGCATTTAATTATGGAGTGGAAAACAAGTTTAAGGCCTGAAAAGAAAAGATTATGCAGCCTAAAATGGATTTGGTTCATGTGTTCATCAAGAAATGGCTTGTAATTCAAGTTTGAAAACCCTAACTTCTTGCCTTCGATTCTCCTTTCTCAAGTATGATTTTAATAAGTTCTTGGACATTTTGCAAATCTTGTAACATCCTCTACAACCCCTATATATGACATTTATGAAAATTCATCTTCGAACTATGTGAAAAATTGTCATGAAGTTAGGTCAAAATCCTGCCTAAACTAGGGCAAAATTTCACTAAGTTTCCAAGTTTCCTGAACATGTATTCACAAAATCATAAGTTGAAATCCATTCATTTCTAGAAGAAGTTGTGTTCTACAATGTTTTAGGTATCATTGAGATATACAACTTTCATTTTGGAAGTTTCCTTTGAACCATCTTGCATCATAGTGAAAAATTGGCTCAAAGTTGTGAAAAAATATGAATTTTTCAACACTTAGAAAAATTTCTAAGTTTAAACATTTTGACTTTTCAAAATGAAATTTTGACTTTTTTGATTTCTTGATGAATAAGTTTTATATTTTGACATTTTTTGATGAATTGTGATCTTTGGTACTTGATTTTGACCTAAAAGTCAAAGTTTGACTTTTCAGTGTACAATTGACTTTTCATCAGTTGACTGAAAATCATCTGTCAACCAATTGATCTTGAGAGATGTTTTTAGACATTCCCTTAGGTCAAAATGAAGCATTTTAATCCTTGAAATCATGCCTTGAACCAATCAATCATTTTCTAGGTCAAAAATCAGAAATTGCACCTTCTTAGTCAAAACCCTAATTTTCACCATTTTGCCCTTTTGATGATCTGATCAAATTTCTTGAGGAATTATGATCTAAACTTGATCAAACGAAATATATGAGTTCATGATGTTGATATGGATAAAAAATTATGAAGTTTGAATGTAAATTGACCATGGTTGACTTTTCCCCCAATACAGCTGATTTTAGGTCAACTGATCAATTGACTGAGCAAAAATGTGATCCAAGACTTGAAACTTGACATGAGAAATTTTGAGAGTCCAAAATGATCTATAAAAGTCATATGAGGCATTAAAAAATTCATCTGTCCTTGTGCAAACTCAAACACTAATTTTCAGTCATCAGTACTTAAGGAGGTGCCTTGAGCTGATCAACCCTTGTGCAGTCTTAAACCAAAGGAGATCTTGTGAGAGATTATTTGATAAATGAGAGGTAAAATTTTGGGGTACAACAATAGGAATACTTTAAAATCCTAAACAATGGAGTTATAAGGAAGATAATCCCTAGTCAACTCCTCTGAGCCTAAGAAGCAGGAGTTCTTTTTTCCATGCAAATTGAAACCCTTAATCATAACCTGAGGCAGGGTAGTTTCTCAATTAATTCAAAGGTGCATTCAATCGCAAGCTTTCTCTTCATACATGACAAGTGGTGCCGAACATGCTCTTCGAAATCAAAAGACAATGATGGTTCCCAGTAATCACTATGTTGTACCCTAAAATTTTCCCTCTCATTTCTCAAGGAATTTCCTTACAAGGATTTTCAAAAGTTCAAATTCGCACAAGTACAAGCGGGCTTTCAAACATCAAATAAAAGAAGATAATGCTTGCTTCTATTTCACATCCTTCAATTGGATTTCTAGCCTCTTTCGATGCAAGCTTGGCTCTCATCTTTCGATTGGGTTTTTGGCCTCTTTCGATACAAGCTTGGTTTACATCCTTCGATTGGGCATTAGTCCCTGACATGCTTGCTTTAATTCACAAAGTATTAGCTATCTGCATGCAACCCGATTAAGCAGTTACATCTTTCCTGCATGCTTTGATTCAAAGATCAAGTGGTTCCCACCATGTTAGCATACACAAGGAAGAAGCTTCACTATGGCTAGCGTTCATATTAGCACCCACAGGGCATTGGCTATCTTCATGCTAACTCTGACTGGGAAAAGTACCCCTTGAAACAACTGGCTTTCGATTCATAAGGGCAACACCTATCTTCATACAAGCTTCGACTGGGCATTTGTTTCCCTTTGAAACATCCTCATTCGATTCAAATGGGAAGGACCTCCTGTTGGTGTCCTCCGATTCAGAAAGTAGTTGCTTCATACTGGTTCCCCTTAGATTCAGAGTAAAATGGCCTTCTGAAAGTTTTCCTTTAATTCACAAAGCAGGGACCTCCTGCATGCATCTTTTGTTTGGGTTTATGGTTTCCTTCGAATGCAAGTTTGGGTTACATCTTTCGTTTGGCCATATGACCTCTTGCAGGCAAGTGTGAGTGGACAGTGGTTCTTCATGCAAGCTTTCGTTGGAGCAAAGGCCTCTTGCATGTTTGCTTGGAGTCACAAAGCAATAGCCTCCTGCATCTTTCCTTCGATTCAAAAGCCATTTTCCTTTTGCATGATTCCTTCGATTCAAAAAAGCCAGGACTCCCTTCAGGCCAGTATGCACAAGGCAAAAGCTCCCCCATGGCTAACATTCACAAGGCAATGGCGCCCACAAAGCATTGGCTACTTTCACGCTAGTTTCGACTGGGCAGTATCTTCTTTGGAAACAGTTTGTTTCAACACACAATTTCTACACTATGACACATAATTGTTGTCTCGTTTGAAAGACATACCATGGTGGCACATTCAAAGGACTTGCCAGACGTACCTGGATGTCCCAATCAAATGACATATTTTGGTGGCCCATTCAATGGGCATACATTTGGCCACTTCGAAGGAGGCATAAAAAGGGCCCATTTGAAAGACATGTATTGGGCGAAAATTGAATAGTGTTGTCTGAAGAAGAATATGGTCGAAGTTTGGATCTAGGTGGTCAAAACTAAAGGTTGAAATAATCCAAAGATGCTTGCTGTCCAAAGTCCTATGTGCTGCCAAGTACAACCCTACTATACTGGCCACAACACTCCAAAACTGCTACAAAGCAGTCCTACAATGCTGCCCCTATTCTTGCACTAAAATGGTATACAAGACTGCACCTCGAAGACTACAAGAACAACATACCCATTTTGTTCAAATTTCTTTTGTTTTCCCTCTTAAACATCAACCAAATTCATCTATAAATAAGAGCTTCCACCACACATCTTAGGGGCCTGTAGATAGTGAAAAAAACTCCGGTTGTGAGAAAAGTTATCAATCTCTCAAAATCCTCAAACACTACCAAACATTATCAAAACACTTCAACTCTAAAAAGTTCAGATCCTTTCATACAATAAGTTAACCCTTCGATCCACTCCTCAAACTTTCATATAACTAACCTTCGACCCATTCCCCAACTACAACATAATAGTATTTTGATTCACTCCCTTACCTGTTATAAAGTAACCTTCGATTCACTCCCCACTATCACATACCCTCCTTCGATTCAGTGACTGCTCAAATAAAGTAGTAACTGAACTAGCTTCAGGAAGATTCTAGCGAAGTTCCATTCACCACCAAGGAAGTCACTTGCAGTTCCTTTGATTAAGCGCTTCAAGAGGTAAGTTCTCTCTAAACTTCGAACTCTTTCATTTAAATATCATTTGTATATACCAATAAAAAGAAAATGTAGATATCTCATCTAGGAAGTTGACCATGCCTTATATTTAGATCCTCACTGCCTGTATGTTGAAAGTCTCAACCCTGACTAGTTAGACTTTGGATTTTGGTGCCCAATAATCTTGTGCTAACCCCTGGCCTGTAGCTTTCGAAAGTTACACTTGAATGTTTCACTTTCAAGTTTAAGACAGGTTCTCTGTATCCTTCGATTGGCTAAATATTTAAGCCTTTTGAATCTCAATATGGGAGCTTAGCATTCTTGCAATCGGAGGAGGCAGCAAGGAGTTTGAGGCGAAGAGTGCACCTTGTGCTGATTCCAGGTCCTAATCAAAAGAAACAGGAAAAGGATGAAATTAAAAGGCGTGTCTTTAATGATTCCAGGCTTAAATTGAAAGAAGCCAGGAAGAGAAGAATCGAAAGGGGACATTCTTCCTGATCGAAGAAATTGTTTTCATTTCTTTATTTTGTTTTGTCTTTACTTTTTCTTGCTATTCAATATGGTTTTAATAGTGTAGAATATTTAATTTCTGCATTTTTTATTGCTTTATACAAATGTTAGTGATTAGGATGTATGGCAAGATAAAACCAACAAGTAGACCACCCTAACCAAAGACTAAATGCATGCAATCAAACACACTTTGCACACATGCACCTCTAGGGTAATCTCACTTGCTGCCTCGGAAAATAGTCATGTCCCTCAAATATGGACGTTTTAGAAAAGACTCTTGATAAAAGATCGTAGTCCCTCGATGTTTCCTTCAGCAAACGATCTAGTCCCTAAAACAAAATTGCTAAAACGTCTCATAGGTTGCCTTCTATGACTATATAAACGAACCACACCCGTCCCTTCACATCCAACGATAGGGCTTTTTACCAAATCAATGGTAAGATAGCAACATCTAAAGGAGGAGGAAAAGTACATTAGACCATTCGAGTAGGTAGGATGCTCATAGTTGCTCGCTTTCTCACAACAAAAAAACATTTTTGACACCAACACTTTCAAATGAAACATTTTCAAAAGACAAAGCTCTTTGTACGCATTCTTATAGAGACGAGAATCATTACAAAGACACTTTTCAAAAATCACTTTCAAAAACACATTCCACAAACACCTCTTTGAATTATTTTTAAAGCCAACACTTTTTACGCATTCTTATAGAAGCGAGAATCATTACAAAGACGTTTTTTTCAAAATACTTTCAATCCCACACCACAAAGCACATTTTCAAACAAAAGCAAGTGATCTAGAAAGAAACTAAGAGCCCATAGATAACTGTGGATGAAAAGGGTGCTAATACCTTCCCTTTTCATAATCTACCCCCCGAACCCAAGAAAATAATATCAAAGGTCTTTCCTATTCTTTTCACCCTTTCCTCATTGGATAAAATAAAAGTCGGTGGCGACTCTTGCTATCCGCAACAATTGCGATCAAATGCAAATAGCATATGATATACTACCTGAGCAAAAAGTTTACCAATTGTGAAAGCAGATATTCACTTCTCGAGAAAACTTGTTGCGCTCTGGCATGGGTTGCTCGCCGGCTAAGACAGTATATGTTGACTCACACCACCTTATTGATATCTAAGATGGATCCTGTCAAATACATATTCGAGAAGCCCTCCCTCTCTGGAAGAATAGAAAGATGGAAAATGGTCTTGACAGAATACGACATTCAGTACACTACCCAAAAATAAATAAAAGGAAGTGTACTAGCTGATCATTTGGCTCATCAGGTTGTGGATGACTATCAATCCATGAACTTCGAATTCCCAGACGAAGACATCATGTTCGTGAATGATTATGAAGAACTCAGATCGTATGACGAACCTGAAAAAGGATCCCGATGGACCATGGTTTTTGATGGAGCTTCCAGCGCACTCGGTAATGGCATAGGTGATGTGATCATATCTCCCGAAGTCTGTCATACTCCTTTCATTGTCAGGTTGTATTTCAACTGTACCAATAATATGGTTGAATATGAGGCATGTATTATGGGTCTCAAAGCTGCTATAGATTTGGGGATCAAATCCTTAAGTGTATTTGGAGACTCGGCCTTAGAAATCAGTCAGATCAAAGGAGAATGGGACACGAAGCATCCTAATCTTATCCCTTACAAAGAGCATATGTTGACACTGATCCCACATTTTGAAGAAATTACCTTTGAGCATTTTCCACGAGAGGAAAATCAACTAGCGGACGTGCTAGCTACCATGTCATCCATGTTCAAAATTAGGTGGAATAATAAGGCTCCTCAAATCACTATTGAGAGGATGGATGAACCAGCATACTGTCATGAGATTGATACTGAAGAAGTAGCGGACAAACCTTGGTTCCATGAAGTTAAAAGATATCTCGAGGCCCAAGAATATCTTGAGTAAGCTTCAGACAACGATAAGTAGTTCCTAAGAAGGTTCTCTGCTAAGTTCTTCCTTGGTAACAAAATCCTCTATAAGCGCAACCACGACTCTACTTTTCTTCAGTGCATAGATAAGAGTGAGGCAGAAAAGATTATGGCTGATTTACACGAAGGTACCTTTAGCACCCATTCTAGTGGGCACACGATGGCTAAAAGGATCCTACGGGAAGGATACTATTGGTCCACTATGGAAACAGATTGTTATCAGCATTCGTGAACTTGTCACAAATGTCAGATCTATGCTGATAAAGTACATGTGCCACAGGTTCTTCTAAACGTCTTGACCTCTCCTTGGCCATTTGCAATGTGGGGTATCGACATGATTGGGGAGATAGAACCTACAGCTTCAAATGGACATCATTTCATCCTCGTCGCCATCAAATACTTCACAAAATGGGTCGAGGCGGCTTCATTTGCTTCTGTTACCAAGAACATTGTGGCCCGATTCACCAGACATAATCTTATCTGTCGGTATGGTATTCTCGAAAAAATCATTACGAATAATGGTACTGTGATACGGTGGGAGAACTGACTTGAGGGCTTTGCGTTTTATCGTAAATGGTGCGGTAAGCAAGAGTCGCCACCAACTTTTCTTTTATCCAAAAGGAAAGGTGAAAAAGTACAGGAAAGACCTTTGAGATTGTTTCTTGAGTTCGGGGGGTAGATTATGAAAAGGGAAGGTATTAGCACCCTTTTCATCCATGGTTTTCCATGGGCTCTTATTTACTTGCTAGATCACTTGCTTTTTGTTTTGAAATTGTGCTTTATGTGGTTTTTGAAAGTATTTTGTAAAAGAGACCATTGTTTAGGCAACCTTTGTAACGATTCTCGTTCGTAAGAATGTATACAAAGATGTTTGTCTTTTGAAAATGTTTTCAATGTTTGTAAGATGTTTTTGAAATGTGTGTATTTGTTTTGGAAAATAGCAAGGATAATTGTTTGGAAATAGAGCAAGTAACTAGAAGTAATCTACCTACTCAAAATGTATTTCTTATGCATTTTCTATTCCTTTGACATTGTTGTCTTACCATTGATTTGGTAAGCAACCCTATCTTTGGATGTAAGCGGAACGGGCGTGGGTCATCGTATAACCATGATTAGCAATGTTGCAAAGTATCTTAGCATTTTTAGGGAGCAAGATCATTTTGTAAGGCAACCTTGAATAACGTCATCGAGGGACTATAATCTTATATTTGTTTGTTTTGCCAAGATACTTCACATGCGTAATATGGCTATTTTGTAAGGCAACCAAGTGGAGAAACCCTAAGGATGCTTATGTGCAAGTGTGTTATTTTCATGCTTTGATTTTGTCTTGTATTAGGGTTTTCTATTTTATTTGTTTTTTGTCTTACCATACAAACCCTAATTACTAACATGGCATGTAAAGCGGTAAATTGCGTAATGTAAAGCTTACTAAACTATTACAATAATTTATGGGAGGGGGGATACAAATTTGAATGGGGATTTGCAAGAATGTAAATCTAAATAAATTATTACAACCAAATCGAATTTGTACGAATATTAGAATAAACAAATACAATATTTAAATATGCAATATTATGTACTTATGCAAGAAAAAGATTTTGTTTTGTTTTTTTATGTGAAAAGAAAAATTTAATCTAATCCTAAAAATATAAGGAAAAGAAATTAATTCTTAAAAAGGATTAACCCTAATTTCTAGCTTAAAAAGAAAATAAAGTTCTTGTGTATTATTTTTGTGTATTTTTGTATTAAAAATAATAAATAATATTTTATAAAAATATTTAGTTTTTATATATGCCAAAATAAATATTTTACAAGTATGAAATGAAAAGAAAATAAAAAAAATTAAACTAAACCTATTTTATTTAAGTTTACAAGTTTATTCAAGAAAAAGAATTAATATATAGTTTAATAAAAATATATTTTTTAATGTGAAAATAAAAATAAAATAAACAAATGCTAAATTATCATATTTCATATTTTTTTAATGATTTTTAGGTATTAAAGAAATATTTTTTTAAATAAAATGAAAACGAAAACAAATAAATAAATATATGAAAATAGTTTGGGTCAGGGGTGCTGTAAGGAAATTGGGAGCAGTATGTTACTAAAAAACGCTAGGCCCAAAGAATCAAGCCCATCCTGCAAAAACAAGCCAAAAATGAAAACTGAAAAATGTGAAAAAAACAAAAGGTAGCGCCAAGGTTCAAACCCAGGACATGTGTCTCACCAACGCGCTACCTTGCCACTAGGGTGGCTATACATCAGATGATTAATGTGAAACAAAAATAACATAACACAAACAAAGCCCTTGCCATGTACTTCGTCTTCTTCCTCTAGCCAGCTAGATGCTCTGTAACTTTCTCATTTCTCCATGAAAATGAAAACACATAACATGAATGTTGTAGCATTTTGTCTCACGACTCTAAGCATATAAATCATATAAGCTAACAATCAAAGATCAAGATGAATTTTAAAAGCCCTAAATCTTAACCTAATTTTTACAGGAATTTGAACTTCAAAATTCTCTCCACTCAGGCCAAATAAATGCAAGATATATACATGTACAACTTCGTAGCAATGAGGTCTACATTGTTTATTCATAAATCGTGGCCAATGGATGCCTGTATGAAGATATAGAAGTTGAGATTTTTACCTCTTTCAGTTTAAATCATGGATGGAGTTAGAGTGAATTTTATGAAGGCCTAATGATTGCTTGAGCTTGCTTGAACCTCCCTGATTGTGTTCCAATCCTTGCCTTGCTTTGGAAGTGCCTGGAAATCTCTATCCAAGTCAACCTGCAAGCTTTGAAAACAGAAATGGCAGATGATGGAGAAGGAGTTACAGTACAGGGATGAGGGTCTGGATCAGTTAGATATTAAGTAGGTAAAGTGTTTTGATGGTTAAGACTTGAAACGCACGAGCGAAATGAGGGATTGCTATGCTTATGAAAAAACTGCAAGTTTGGACAGTTTTTTGGTGATATGGAGTGTTCTTGTGTTTCAGGCCTCTAACAATCATGTCTCTAGTTGTAATGTCTTTGTGCATTAGTATGGGATAAGTTTAAAGTCATCTCTCCAACAGATTTGTAAGTTCTAGCCTTTTGGCAACCTTTCTTGGTTTTGAAGCAAAGTGAAGAGACAAGTCTTCACATGCTTGTACTGGCTTGCTTAGGGTTGGTATATGCTTTATACAATTTGCTTTAGGCCTGTAAGACTTATATGTGCAATGGAGACAGGTTCAATGCTCAAGAATTGGAAAGTGGCAAAAGTTGAGCTTTTTCAAAATGACAATGGCCACTTTATGGCATTTATGGAATTACAACTTGGACAATGGCTCTAGGGCTTGGATTAAAGCTTTGTAAACTGAGTAAGCATTAAATTATGGAGTAATAAACAAGTTTGGGACCTGTAAAGCATGGATTAGGCAGCATAGGTACTGATTGGAACCTTGTTCTTCATGAAATGGTTTGAATCAAAAGTGAGAAATTGCCAACTTCATCTCTTTGATTCTCCCTAATCAAAAATGATCTTGAGGAGTTATTGGACATTTTGGAAAGCTTGCAATGTGCTCTATAACTCATATTTGAAATGCATTTCAATACTCCTCTTGGAACTAGGTGAAAAATTTCCATGAAGTTGTGTCCAAAACCTGCCTAAATTAGGGTAAAAATTCACTAAGTTATTTAGTTCATGAGCATGTATTCATAAAATTATATCTTGAGATCCAAGCATCTTTAGGGAAAAGTGTGTGCAGAAAAGTTGTATATTTCATGGAGGTCTACAAATTTCATGTTGGGAACTTCCTTTGAATCATTTTGCATCATGGTGAAAAAATGGCCTAAAGTTGAGAAAAAAAAAGAAATTTTCTATACTTAGAAAATTTTCTAAGTTAAGAAAATTTTCAATTTTAAACCCTAATCTTCAATCCTTGATTTCTTGATGAACAAGTTTCACATTTTGACATGTTTTGATGAATTGTGACCCTTGGCACTTGATTTTGACCAAAAAGTCAAAGTTTGACTTTTCAGTGTACAGTTGACTTTTGATCAGTTGACTGCAAATTTCATTTGTCTATCAATGAAATTGAAAAGTTTTGAATCAAGTAATTAGGTCAAGATAATGCAATTGAATCCTTGGAATCATCCTTCAAATCAATTGGTCATTTGCTTAGGTTAAAAATCATAAATTGCCCTTCCTCAATCAAAACCCTAATTTTGACCATTTTGCCCTTTTGATGATTTGATGAAATTTCTTGAGTTGTAATCCAAACTTGATCAAATGATACATATGATTCTAAAATTTTGATGTGGATAAAAAATTATGAAGTTTGACTGTAAATTGGCCATGGTTGACTTTTTCCCCAATACAGCTGGTTTTTAGGTCAACTATCCAATTGACTGATCAAAAATGTGGTTCAAGGCTTGAAACTTGTCATGAGTAATCTTAGGGGTCCATAATGATGTTTGAAAGTCATATGAAGCATTGATAGTCCAAAAATCCTTGTGCAAACTCAAACCCTAATTTTGGGTTATCAGTGCAAGATGAGATGTCTTGAGCTGACCAAACCCTAATCCAGTCTTGAATCAAAGAGATCTTATGAGAAAAGCCTTGATAAATGAGAGGGAACATTTTGGAGTATAACAATTGCCCCTGTTCAATCTTCTTAAACCTGAGGAGTTAGATTGGCGAGCTTCGTCATTCGTGACTCGGAGGTGAAAGATGATTGGACACTAGAGTGCCCATAAATTTGCACTCGACGATGTGTAGTTGAGGGAATAGACTTAAAGATGCCATTTGGAGAAGTGACAAAATCTTGTTGGAGATGGGCTTATAGATGCCATCCAAGAATGTTTGTTAAATTGTAAGTTGTAAACTGAGAGAATGAGTGTCAGAATGGCGTCTGTGTCTAGAGCGTATCTGAACTGTATCTGGAGACTGAATCTGTACAAACATTAGAATAACATCCGTGTTTGGAGCGTATCCGTTCTATATTGTGAAGTTGCAATCTGAATGAGTAACAGAATGGCGTCCGTGTCTGGAGCATATTTGTACTGTATCTGAACTCTGGATCTGAATGAGTATCAGAATGGCATCCGTGTATAGAGTGTATCCGTACTGTATCTGGAAGTTGAATATGAAAAAGTATCAGAATAGCATCCGTGTTTGGAGTGTATCTGAACTGTATCTGGAATTTGAATCTGAAAAAGTATCAGAATGGCATATGTGTCTGGAGCGTATCTGAATTGTATCTGGAAGTTGAATCTGAATGAGTATCAGAATGGAATCTATGTCTGGAGCATATCTGCACTGTATCTGATTGCATATTGTTAATGGTAGCTGTTTAATCTTATCCTGAAAAGGGTAAAATGTTAGCTGAAGCAAAGTTATATTGTATGAAATGTATGATGCAATGTATTTGCCTTATCGATATTTATGATATGTGGATGTAATGTATGCGCATGTAAGCTGATTTGTTGTATTGCTGTCTGATTGAGGAAAATAAATCCCTGAATGTTGTTGGAGATAAGTTGAATTTCCATGTCTTGAAGTTGAAGTACTGGCAAACACTTGTTGAGAGAAGTAAATTCTGTTGTGAGGGCAATGCCATGTACTGCTTATAAGGTTTTCTTTGGGGAATCCTGAGAAATCTGACAATTTCTACCAGGGATTAATAGTTTGAACTTTGTTTCACTAGGGATTTAAATGACGTACTGTGGTGATTACTTATGGAATAGCCTAGAGATGTTTTCATGTCTTTTCAACCTATCAGTAATTATCTTTCCCATTTTGTTTATTTGTAAACAGTAATTATGTTCAAATGCATATGTTCATTAATGAATCATTGGACTTTTTTGAAAATAAAACACAAGTGTAAAGAAAAAGACAAATAGTTTTTTGTACTTTCAAAGAGATGTCTTTGTATTTGACTTTGAATAAGTATTTTGTACAAAGGAGACGAACATTCTAGTAAGAGAATGGTGCCATAAAAAACAAGAAAAATTTATACAAAGAAATATAGCTATGTGTAATAATCCCATGGGGTTCCCATTCTTCTATAGCCTTCGTATCTCTGAGCATCTTGTCTACGTGTTGCTTCGTCCGAAGATGATTGAATTGATCAGAAACTTCGATTTTGTTAGTGGAAGTCAAAGGTTGTCCGCAAAATGATCCGACGGGACATAGTCATACGCTTTAATTCCCTAATTTTTTCCTGGACCGCCCTTTCGGGTTTTCAGTCCACCGAGAAACCCTTTTTTACCCAAGTCGCCCTTTCGGGTTTTCAACTTTCCGGGTGTACAGATTTTTTTTTTATATCCCTAATTTTTTCCCGAACCTTTTGGTTCGCCGGGATTACCTTGTTTTGCCTAGGTGTGTCAACCTAGAGAGTCTCTTATGCATAGTATCTTTTGACTATGTCCGCGTTCGCAGGGTATGGCAGGTCATCACCGTCCATGGTGGTCAAGATTATTGCTCCACCGGAGAATATGTTCTTGATTACAAATGGTCCTTCATAGGTAGGAGTCCATTTGCCCCTGGGATCACTTTGCGGAAAAATGATACGTTTGATCACTAGATCCCCAACTTGATATACTTGGCGCCTGAATTTCTTGTTGAAATCCTTGATCATCCGTTTTGATACACTTGACCATGGCAAACAGCAGTAAGTCTTTTTTCATCAATCAAGTTCAGTTGATCAAGTCGAGTCTGGATCCACTCGTCTTCACTTAAACCTGTATCCTTTATAATCCTTAGAGAAGGGATCTGAACCTCAATAGGTAAAACAACCTCCATGCCGTAAACCAAAGAATAGGGTGTTGCCCCAGTTGATGTGCGAGCCGTGGTACGATACCCGTGGAGAGCGAATGGTAGCATCTCATACCAGTATTTGTACGTGTCTGTCATCTTTTGTATGATCTTTTTAATATTTTTATTTTCAGCCTCGACAACACCATTCATCTTTGGCCGATAGGGGGAAGAATTGTGATGCTGAATCTTGAATTGCTCGCACAAAGCGGTGTTCATAGTATTGTTAAGATTTGTACCATTGTCAGTGATGATCCTTTCCGGGATACCGTACCGGCAAATGAGATTTTGCTTGATGAAGCGGGCGACAACATTCTTAGTAACGGAAGCAAAGGAAGCTACTTCGACCCATTTGGTAAAATAGTCAATGGCCACTAGGATGAAGCGGTGTCCATTGGAGGCTGTCGGCTTGATCTCTCCAATCATATAAATTCCCCACATGGTGAAAGGCCAAGGAGCCGTCAAGACATTCAGAGGAACCAGAGGTACGTGCACCTTGTCAGCATAAATTTGACACTTATGACAGGTCCGAGAGTGTTGATAGCAATCTGCTTCCATGGTAGACCAATAATAGCATGCCCGTAGGATTTTCTTCGCCATCGTATGCCCACTGGAGTGAGTGCCAAAAGTACCTTCATATAATTCAACCATGATCCTTTCCGCCTGAATCTTATCCACACACCGAAGCAGAATGGAGTCATGATTGCATTTGTACAGGATGCCATTACTCAGGAAGAACTTAGCAGAGAATATTCTTAAGAACTTCTTATCATTGATTGAAGCTCCTTCTGGATATTCTTGAGCCTCAAGATACCTTTTGACTTCATGAAACCAAGGTTGGTCCACTACCTCTTCAGTATTAATCTCGTGACAATGTGTTGGTTCATCCATTCGTTCGATGGTGATCTGGGGAGCCTCGTTATCCCAATTAAGTTTAAACATAGATGACATTGTGGCTAGAGCGTCCTCTAGCTGATTTTCTTCTCGCGGGAAATGCTCGAAGGTAATCTCCTCAAAATGTGGTAGCAATGTCAAAACATGTTCTTTGTAAGGGATAAGATTTGGGTGCTTAGTGTCCCATTCCCCTTTGATCTGACTGATGACCAAAGCTGAATCTCCAAACACATCTAAAGATTTGATTCCCATATCCATGGCAGCTCTGAGACCAAAGATGCATGCTTCGTACTCCGCCATGTTGTTCGTACAATTGAAGCAAAGTCTCGCAGTAAATGGAGTATGACACCCTTCTGGAGATATGAGTATAGTGCTGATACCATTACCAAGTGCATTGGATGCCCCATCAAAGAATAAGGTCCATCGGGATCCTTGTTCAGGTCTATCGTATGGCCTGATTCCTTTACAGTTGTCTAATGACATGATGTCTTCATCCGGGAATTCAAACATTATGGACTGATAATCTTCTACAGCTTGATGAGCAAGATGATCAGCTAGCACACTGCCCTTTATAGCTTTCTGGGTAGTATAATGTATGTCATATTCTGTTAGGATCATCTGCCATCTAGCTATCCTCCCAGACAGAGCAGGCTTCTCGAAGATGTACTTTATCAAATCCATCTTAGATATCAACAAAGTAGTATGAGTCAACATATACTGTCTTAGCCAGCGAGCAGCCCATGCCAGAGCGCAGTAAATTTTCTCGAGCAGTGAATATCTGGTTTCACAGTCGGTAAACTTTTTGCTCAGGTAATAAATAGCGTGCTCTTTTCGACAAGACTCGTCATGCTGCCCCAATAAACACCCCATTGAGTTCTCTAAAACGGTTAGATACATGATCAATAGTCTTCCCTCGACTGGTGGCATGAAAATAGGAGGTTCTTGTAAGTACTCTTTGATCTTGTTAAAAGCAATCTGGCATTCATCATTCCATCTGACTACTTGATCTTTCTTCAATAGTTTGAAGATTGGCTCACAAGTAGCTGTTAGGTGAGAAATGAATATGGCAATATAGTTCAGGCGTCCCAAGAATCCTCTGACTTCCTTCTCAATACGAGGAGCAGGAATTTCTTGTATTGCTTTAACCTTGGCAGGATCGACCTCAATACCTTTGTTTCTGACGATAAAGCCTAGGAGTTTACTGGACCGTACTCCGAATGTGCACTTGTTTGGGTTCAACCTTAGTTTATACTTCTTCAACCTCTCAAACAATTTTTGCAAGTGATTAACGTGTTCTTCTTCTGTTTGTGATCGGGCTATCATGTCATCTAAGTAGACCTCTATTTCATGATGTATCATGTCATGAAACAAAGCTACCATGGTGTGTTGATAGGTTGCCCCAACATTCTTCAGTCCGAATGGCATCACTTTGTAGCAGAATGTGCCCCACTGTGTGACAAATGATGTTTTCTCCATGTCCTCAGGTGCCATTTTGATTTGGTTGTAACCTGAGAACCCGTCTATGAAGGAAAACACTTAGTGCTAGGCCGTATTGTCAACCAGGATGTCTATGTGGGGAAGTGGAAAATCATCTTTAGGGCTGGCCCTATTCAAATCTCTATAGTCCATGCACATTCGTACTTTGTCGTCCTTTTTAGGCACGGGAACATTGTTGGCAACCCATTGGGGATAGGAAGTGACAGCCAAGAATCCAGCATTGAATTGTTTCATGACTTCCGCTTTGATCTTCTCTGACATGTCAGGTCTCATGCGGCGGACTTTTTGTTTTACTGGTGGACAGTCTTCTCTTGTTGGAAGACGATGCACCACGATGTATGCATCAAGTCCTGGCATGTCTTCATATGACCAGGAGAAGATCTCAACATAATCATGCAACCGCTGAATCAGACGCTCCATGACACTAGGCTCCAGATTGGAACCCACCTTGACCTCTTTTATATCCTCCTTGGTACCCAAGTTGATTGTATCCATTGGTTCCTCATGAGGCTGAATAGCTCTTTCTTCTTGTTGTAGTAGTCTGGCCAATTCCCTTGGTACTTCACAATCTTCCTCACCTTCGTTTTCGGCTTGGTAGATTAGATCCTCAGAGTCACAAAAGGCCATATCAGCATTGTTACCCATGGGATCCGGAATGGAGGGGTACCTGCATTTGTGAGTGTGGGTGTGTGTAAGGGTATAGCTATCCTTAAAGAATAAAATGTAAAAGAAAGAAAATAAGCATAAAAGTTTGTATGTGAAAAACGTCCATGATTCATTAAATCTCATATGAAGATGAAATAAAAACCCTTACAAATGGACCATCGTGCCTCGGGCAAGATACAAGGTTTTAAATGTGCGAATTGTTTGTGAATATTACAAGTCCAACAGAAATGTAAAAGATAAATTACTGAGGAATGAAAGTTATTGGGATAAAGTCTCTGGCTTCCCAATTGCGAAGTCCTCCGTTGACAGTAGGAAATATCCAATCCTCCAAGTTTCAATCCCCTTCACCATCTTTCATTGCATTGACCTCTCGGTTACTAATCTTCAATGGTGGCCCTCCGGCACGGGTACGGTGCACAGCCTTCTGAGCACTTGAAGTAAACCCTAAGCCAAACTTGTCATATTTATACGGAATATCCGAAAGTTTCCCCCAGATGGTGCATCCACCCTCCTCTACTACTGCCTTGGCATCCTTCAGAGATGACATCTGGAGCGGAGGTCTTATAATCTTAGGGATCTGGGACACCGTCTTGGTTATTGCTACCTCTTGAGAGACTTCTTCGAAATGTTGAAAAGGAGTTTCAATGAACTCACCGTCCAATTCCACATACCGAAAGGAATTGAGGTGGCTAATCATATACTCCTCCTCTCCGTGGACTGTGACAATCTTTCCATGGACCGGGTATTTCAACATATAGTGCAGTGTGGAGGTGACAGCACCGGCATTATGGATCCACGGCCATCCTAGCAGACAGGAGTAAGAGGGGCGGATGTCCATTACATAGAAAGTTGAGTTGAAAGTTTGAGTCACAACCTTTATGGGGATGTCCACCTCCCTGTGAGCCATCCTCTTTGAGCCATCAAGTGCTCTTACGACTATGTTACTGGGTTTCAACGTCAGTCCTTCGCAGTCCAATCTGTCGAGAGCGTTCTTCGGTAAAACATTCAAAGATGAGCCAGTGTCCACCAAGACATGGGCCAGAGTTTTTCCTCTACATTCCACAGAGACATGCAATGCCTTGTTGTGCGTTCTTCCCCTTGGTGTCAGATCAGCATCCGAGAAGCCTAGGCCGTTATCAACTATCAAACTGGCCACACAATCTTGAAATTGGTCAGCAGACGTCTCTTGAGGCACATGGGCTATTTTCAGAAACTTCACCAGAGCTTTTGCATGTGCCTCAGAACACAGCAACAATTCCAGCATGGAGATCTTGGAGGGAGTTTTCCCTAACTGTTCAACCATGTCTTAGTCGCTCTTCTTTATTATTCTCAGGATTTCCTCCATCTCCTTCTTGGAGGTTTCGAGGATAGTCAGTGGTTGAGCCTTCGTCCGTACAGGCTCTTCTTGAATACTTTTTCCTAGAGTTTCAGCAGTAGAGGTGTTGGCAGGGATAACAGCAGGGGTTGTGTCGTCTTTGTCAACAGGAGCACTTGCAGATATGATTATTGGTACGGAGGTAACCTTTGGAACAGCCACGGGTCCAAAAAATGCCTTTGGAGGGGCATTTTCTGGAGAGAAGATTCTACCGCTACGGGTAATCTTACTGGTTCCGACAATATTGCTAATGTCAGAGTCTTCTTCTTCGGAGCTCATTTCTTCGGCGTCCAGCCCATCTTGTTTGATACCATGGTAGTAGATGTCTCCACCGTAATTCCACGACACAGTTTTATCTAATTCATACAGGACCGGCCCGGGCATTATGATTATAAGAGAAGTATGTTTTGGAACCGATGTAATCCTAACGGGTCCTTTGGAGACCCTGAAAGGATTGGCGGAGATGGTTATGATTGAAACATCTTTAATAGGAACAGGTGAAACAGGAGCACTTTCAAACAGAATCTCTTGGTTGTCTATCAAGCGTTGAATGCATGTCTTCAACAAAGGGAAAACAATTGGTGAGGATAAGAAAAGATGGCAGTCTTCATTACAACCTGGGAATACACCAGCTTTCAACAAGTTTATCTTAATGATTGGGAGTGGAGTCAAGAGTTATTCAAATGTGGTAGCAAACAAATCTTCTTCGATAGCATTGGTGTTGTGACCATGCCTAGGCATGGGAGCAGAAATGACGTTTGGCTTCTCGGGTGCATCAAAATCAATCTCTTTTGTATCTATAAGGTCTTGAATTTTGTTTTTCAGGGTCCAACAGTTGTTACTGTCATGACTCGGACTTTCAGAATGATATGCGCATCTGGAATTTGGGTGATAATGAGGGGACGCAGTGTTGGGGTTCTTTGGAGCTTCCTTCAGAGTTTCCAAATTATATTTCAGAAGATGTGGTAAGACCTGGGCTAGAGTCATATTAATTCTGGTGAATTGCTGGACTGGCCTTTCCACCCTCGGTTGGTTACTTCTTGGTTGATCAGATGTAGGCTTTGGGATCATAACGGCCCCTACCATTGGTCGGCGCTCAGTTCTCCCTTGGTTCCTTTGTGGATAAACATCAGATACCTCCTTCTTCCCAATGAAAGGCTTTCTCACAATTGTAGAGGTAGATGAATCCTTCTGAATCTTTCCACTTTTTATGCCAGCTTACACCCTCTCTTCGGTTAGTATTAACTCAGTAAATCCAACATATAAGCTCCCAATCAAATGGTTGAAGAAAGGGCCTGATAGAGTGCCTAAGAACATGTTGATCAACTCCCTTTCAGACAGAGGGGGTTACACTCTCCCAGCTAGATCTCTCCATTTCTGCGCGTAATCTTTGAAACCTTCATTTAAAGCCATAGCCATACCCTGAAGCTGGGTACGGGTAGGCGCCAAATCTGCATTATACCGGTATTGCTTATAGAAAGCTGCAACAAGGTCTTCCCAGTTGTGGACGTCGGCCCTTTCCAATTGGTAAAACCAATCGAGTTGTGTTCCAGATAAACTATCTTGGAAAAAATGCACCCACAAGTCTTTATCGGCGGAGTGCGGTTGAATCTTTCTCACATACGATCGGAGGTGCATCTTAGGACATGACACCCCATCATATTTTGCAAACAACGACACTTTGAACTTCGGTGGAATCACAACTCCCGATACTAGTCCCAATTCTTCAAAGCCTAGACCTGACACCTTTTGTATTTTCATAGCATTTAAACGCTCTTCAAGATGTCTGTAGTTATCATCTGCTGGAGGATACTGTTCCTCGGAGTAGTCTTCCTCTTCTTCCTCCTCTTCAGATTCTAACAGAACCACTATTTCTTTTCCTTTCCCTTCTCCTTCCCCGGAAGTGGTTGCAAAATTCAAGGTTCTTCTAGTTTGTCCCTGAAACTTTCTCCCCATGTTCAAAACCCCAGTGGCCTTCTTTGTTTTCTTCTTTCTTTCTTCAGCTAACATAGTCTTCAACACATCTTGCCCCTTGGCCAGAGTCATGAGTAACTGTTGAAACTGCGTGTTTTGAACTTGAAGATCTTTGACTGTCTGTTAGAGATCCATCTTACTGAAATAAACAGTAGAGAGATGAGGAAACTCGTTGCAAAAGACCTGTTTATGTCATGATGAATGATATGTGCATATGTAATGTTTTCAAGGATTTTAAAAGATTCAAGTTCCTTTTAGACAAAAATAAACACACTTTATATTAATAAGATAGATTTTGAATACATAAATTCCCCTTGGGATAAATAATACAAAACTCTAAGATAAAAAAGTAGTGCGCATCCTCTTTGGTGCAATGTAGGCATTTAGATCTGCTCCTCATGAAGTAGCCTACTGAGTTCCAAAACCTTCTTATTTCTTGCGTAGAATTGGGCTTCGAAATTATCTCGCTCTCCTTTGAGATGTATCCAATCCCTTTGTAGGTCTTCAAGAGATGTGGGCATGTCAGGATGTAGGACAGTGTATGGAACTTCTCCTTCCTTAACCGGCTCAATGATCACCGGGAGAATTGAAGGATAAGGAAGCATAAGACTTTGAGCGCGGGTTCGTACCCACTTGAGGTAAGGCTCAAGAGGGATGGAATTCTTGTGTCCCAAAGTCTTGCTATCCACCTTGTTTAGCATCCTCCAATCTCGGATGAATCTCTGGTGAAGACCTTGATCGTCGTTGTCGTAGTCGAATACCAAGCTTTGAATCAGCATCTCATGTGGGCCATCCCTTCGGGCATAACCAAACTATCTTAGAGCTAAGCATGGGTTGTAGGTGATGCCTCCCCTAATGCCAAGTAGAGGGACATTATGGAATTCCCCACAGCGGTCAACAATGATAACATTCTCTTTGGATCGAGAGCCCCAATGAATATCTGAATGTTTGAGCGTCATTAACCTTTGTGACCACCTTAATCCTTTCTCATTCTTTAAGACTGATTGGGGAAGATGATAAATAAACCATCTTGCCAGAAGAGGAGTGCAACACATAAGGACACCTCTTTTCCTCATTGTGCGAGTGTGAAAAGAGTGCAGGATACCCCCTAGTAATGTAGGCACCAGATTGCGTGACATGAAGATTTTGACGGCACTCACATCTATGAGTTGGTCAGGATTGGGAAACAAGACCATCCCATAGATAAGAAGAGCCACAATCTCCTCAAAAGCTTGCAGGTCGAGGGAATTCCAACAGCTTTGGGCTTTCTCAAACAAGAACTTTGCTAAGAAGCCTTTGACACCACTTCTAGTTTCCCAATGAGTTGTGACATCAGATGAGTGCCAGTGCAGAGCTTGAGCAATCTCTTCTGGCTTTGGGTCTCTTTCCGTACCTTTGAAAGGTAGTTGATTGAGAATGGGAATCCTCAAGAGTTGAGAGAATTCTTCCAAAGTAGGCACAAGCTGATAGTCGGGAAATATGAAGCAAAGGTGCAAAGGGTCAAAGAACTGATAGAGTACTTTCATCATATCCTCATCTGTGTTGGAGGTGACCAAGTTGAAAAGACGACCATGCCTCTCGGTGAATGGAGAGTTCTCAGGGATCCTTGAAGCTAGCTCATTGAGTTGTGGAGGAGTTCTTACAAGGTTGACTTGGATAGTTTTCCTGTGAAGTGAATACATATCCTACAAAACAAGAACAAAGATGAATCTCCAAAATCCTTGAAATGGTTAGTGGATGCATATTATGCTTATGATGTCCATGATGTTATGTACAAGTATGCATATACAAGCAAAACAAACAAGTTCTTAGTTTAGGCTTGCATGGGGTTTTATAGGTAAGTACCCTCTTGAAGTTTAGTTGGCTCAACCTGTCCTAATAATAGTAACCGGGTTCTAAGGAGCTCAATATCACTGAATTGTTTCCTTGGTCATTGTTTCAGCTCAAGCCTCTTTAATGGCGACCGAAATATCCCAAGAAACCAACCCTTAATGAGTGTAGTATCGAGTATCTACCAACTTCGGACTGCACCAAAGTCGGTCATCTCACTACATCCTAAAGTCCAAGTTGGTCAAGTAAAGGGTTCTAGAAGTTAATTAGTGCTTCATGACATCACTTATCGGCCCCGTATTCTCTTTGATTGACTCAAAGGCTTCCAGTACCCACAAATATGTCACACTAACATAGCTATTGCTTAGACCATGTCGGTATACCCTGCACAGTTTCCACAACATATTGCTATTTACCTATAATGTTTCCCAAATCCGGGTGGAGGATTCAAACCCAAACAAAGAACCATAATGTAAAGCAAACAAGTCAAACAATGTAAGAAAATAAATGTGATCTATCCCTAAGGTAACCCCACTTTTATTAAAATCCCGAGCGGAGTCGCCAGTTCTGTGATACGGTGAGAGAACTGACTTGAGGGCTTTGCGTTTTATTGCAAATTTTGCGGTTAGTAAGAGTCGCCACCGACTTTTCTTTTATCCAAAAGGAAAGGTGAAAAAGTACAGGAAAGACCTTTGAGATTGTTTCTTGAGTTCGGGGTGTAGATTATGAAAAGGGAAGGTATTAGCACCCTTTTCATCCATGGTTTTCCATGGGATCTTAGTTACTTGCTAGATCACTTGCTTTTTGTTTTGAAATTGTGCTTTGTGTGGTTTTTGAAAGTATTTTGTAAAAGAGACCATTGTTTAGGCAACCTTTGTAATGATTCTCGTTCGTAAGAATGTATACAAAGATGTTCGTCTTTTGAAAATATTTTCAATGTTTGTAAGATGTTTTTGAAATGTGTGTGTTTGTTTTGGAAAATAGCAAGGATAGTTGTTTGGAAATAGAGCAAGTAACTAGAAGTAATCTACCTACTCAAAATGTTTTTTATGCATTTTCTATTCCTTTGACATTGTTGTCCTACCATTGATTTGGTAAGCAGCCCTATCTTTGGATGTAAGCGTAACGGGCGTGGGTCATCGTATAACCATGATTAGCAATGTTGCAAAGTATCTTAGCATTTTGAGGGAGCAAGATCATTTTGTAAGGCAACCTTGAATAGCGTCATCGAGGGACTATGATCTTATATTTGTTTGTTTTGCCAAGATACTTCGCATGCGTAATATGGCTATTTTGTAAGGCAACCAAGTGGAGAAACCCTAAGGATGCTTGTGTGCAAGTTTGTTATTTTCATGCTTTGATTTTGTCTTGTATTAAGGTTTTCTATTTGATTTGTTTTTTGTCTTACCATACAAACCCTAATTACTAACATGGCATGTAAAGCGGTAAATTGCGTAATGTAAAGCTTACTAAACTATTACAACAATTTATGGGAGGGGGGAATACAAATTTGAATGGGGATTTGCAAGAATGTAAATCTAAATAAATTATTACAACCAAATCGAATTTGTACGAATATTATAATAAAAAATACAATATTTAAATATGCAATATTATGTACTTATGCAAGAAAAAGATTTTGTTTTGTTTTTTTATGTGAAAAGAAAAATTTAATCTAATCCTAAAAATATAAGGAAAAGACATTAACTCTTAAAAAGGATTAACCCTAATTTCTAGCTTAAAAAGAAAACAAAGTTCTTATGTATTATTTTTGTGTATTTTAGTATTAAAAATAATAAATAATATTTTATAAAAATATTTATTTTTTATATATGCCAAAATAAATATTTTACAAGTATGAAATGAAAATAAAATAAAACAAATTAAACTAAACTTATTTTATTTAAGTTTACAAGTTTATTCAAGAAAAAGAATTAATATATAGTTTAATAAATATATATTTTTTAATGTGAAAATAAATAAAAAATGCTAAATTATCATATTTCGTATTTTTTTTTAATGATTTTTAGGTATTAAAGAAATATTTTTTTAAATAAAATGAAAATGAAAACAAATAAATAAATATATGAAAATAGTTTGGGCCAGGGGTGCTGTAAGGAAATTGGGAGCAGTATGTTAGTAAAAAACGCTAGGCCCAAAGAATCAAGCTCATCCTGTAAAAACAAGCCAAAAATGAAAACTAAAAAATATGAAAAAAACAAAAGGTAGCGCCAAGGTTCGAACCCAGGACATGGGTCTCACCAGCGCGCTACCTTGCCACTGGGGTGGCTATACATTCGTTGATTAATGTGAAACAAAAATAACATAACACAAACAAAGCCCTTGCCATGTACTTCGTATTCTTCCTCTAGCCAGCCAGATGCTCTGTAACTTTCTCATTTCTCCATGAAAATGAAAACTCATAACATGAATGTTGTAGCATTTTGTCTCCCGATTTTAACCATATAAATCATATGAGCTAACAATCAAAGATCAAGATGAATTTTAAAAGCCCTAAATCTTAACCTAATTTTTACAGGAATTTGAACTTCAAAATTCTCTCCACTCAGGCCAAATAAATGCAAGATATATACATGTACAGCTTCGTAGCAATGAGGTATACATTGTTTATTCACAAATCGTGGTCAATGGATTCCTGTATGAAGAGATAGAAGTTGAGATTTTTACCTCTTTCAGTTGAAATCGTGGATGGAGTTAGAGTGAATTTTATGAAGGCCTGATGATTGCTTAAGCTTGCTTGAACCTCCCTGAGTGTGTTCCAATCCTTGCCTTGCTTTGGAAGTGCCTGGAACTCTCTATCCAAGTCAACCTGCAAGCTTTGAAAACAGAAATGGCAGATGATGGAGAAGGAGTTACAGTACAGGGATGAGGGTCTGGATCAGTTAGATATCAAGTAGGTAAAGTGTTTTGATGGTTAAGACTTGGAACGCACGAGCCAAATGAGGGATTTCTATGCTTATGCAAAAACTGCAAGTTTGGACAGTTTTTTGGTGATATGGAGTGTTCTTGTGTTTTAGGCCTCTAGCAATCATGTCTCTAGTTGTAATTTCTTTGTGTATTAGTATGGGATAAGTTTAAAGTCAACTCTCCAACAGATTTGTAAGTTTTAGCCTTTTGGCAACCTTTCTTGCTTTTGAAGCAAAGTGAAGAGACAAGTCTTCACATGCGTGTACTGGCTTGCTTAGGGTTGGTATATGATTTGTACAATTTTTTTTAGGCCTGTAAGACTTATATGTGCAATGGAGACAGGTTCAATGCTCAAGTATTGGAAAGTGGCAAAAGTTGAGCTTTTTCAAAATGGCAATGGCCACTTTATGCCATTTATGGAATTACAACTTGGACAATGGCTCTAGGGCTTGGATTAAAGCTTTGTAAACTGAGTAAGCATTAAATTATGGAGTAAGAAACAAGTTTGGGACCTGTAAAGCATGGATTAGGCAGCATAGGTACTGATTGGAACTTTGTTCTTCATGAAATGGTTTGAATCAAAAGTGAGAAATTTCCAACTTCATCTCTTCGATTCTCCTTACTCAAAAATGATCTTGAGGAGTTATTGGACATTTTGGAAAGCTTGAAATGTTATATATAACTCATATTTGAAATGCATTTCAAGATTCCTCTTGGAACTAGGTGAAAAATTGCCATGAAGTTGGGTCCAAAAGCTGCCTAAATTAGGGGGAAAATTCACTAAGTTATTTAGTTCATGAGTATGTATTCATAAAATTATATCTTGAGATCCAAGCATCTTTAGGGAAAAGTGTGTGAAGCAAAGTTGTAGATTTCATGGAGGTCTACAACTTTTATGTTGGGTACTTACTTTGAATCATTTTGCATCATGGTGAAAAAATGGCCTAAAGTTGAGAAAAAATAAGAAATTTTCTATACTTAGAAAATATTCTAAGTTAAGAAAATTTTCAATTTTAAAACCTAATCTTCAATCCTTGATTTCTTGATGAACAAGTTTCACATTTTGACACGTTTTGATGAATTGTGACCCTTGGCACTTGATTTTGACCAAAAAGTCAAAGTTTGACTTTTCAGTGTACAGTTGACATTTGATCAGTTGACTTCAAATTTCATCTGTCTATCAATGAAATTGAAAAGTTTTGAATCAAGTAATTATGTCAAGATGATGCAATTATATCCTTGGAATCATCCTTCAAATATATTGGTCATTTGCTTAGGTTAAAAATCAGAAATTGCCCTTCCTCAGTCAAAACCCTAATTTTGACCATTTTGCCCTTTTGATGATTTGATCAAATTTCTTGAGGAGTTGTAATCCAAACTTGATCAAATGATACATATGAGTATAACATGTTGATGTGGATAAAAAAATATGAAGTTTGACTGTAAATTGGCCATGGTTGACTTTTTCCCAAATACAACTGATTTTTAGGTCAACTGTCCAATTGACTGATCAAAAATGTGGTTCAAGGCTTGAAACTTGTCATGAGTAATCTTAGGGGTCCATAATGATGTTTGAAAGTCATTTGAAGCATTGATAGTCCAAAAATCCTTGTGCAAACTCAAACCCTAATTTTGGGTTATCAGTGCAAGATGAGATGTCTTGAGTTGACCAAACCCTAATCCAGTCTTGAGTCAAAGAGATCTTGTGAGAAAAGCCTTGATAAATGAGAGGGAAAATTTTAGGCTACAACAGGTACCAATACCAATAATACTATGATCACCGAACTATGTGCGTAATTTAAAATCCAGCATCATAACTCTTCTCCTTACCGACCGAAGATGAATGGCGTTGTAGAAGCCACTAATAAAAACATAAAAAAGATCACACATAATATGACAGTGACCTATAAAGACTGGCATGAGATGTTACCATTTTCTCTCCATGGTTACCGTACCACAGTGCGCAAATCAACAGGGGTGACTCCCTTCTCTTAGGTATACGGTATAGAAGTTGTCCTACCAATTGAAGTCCAGATACCTTCTTTAAGAATCATGATGGATGCAGGTTTGAATGAAGACGAATGGATTCAAACTCGACTTGACCAATTGAACCTGATTGATGAGAAGAGGCTTACGGCTTTCTGCCATGGTCAGATATACCAAAAATGCATGATTAAACTTTTAACAAGAAGGTCAGACGTCAGGTATATCAGGTTGGTGACATGGTAATCAAGGGCATCATACTGCCACAAGGTGATCCCAGGGGAAAATGGACTCCTACATATGAAGGACCATTTGTGATCAAAAACATATTTTCTGGTGGGGCCATAATCTTAACCGTTATGGACGGCAACGACCTTCTGCACCCTGTAAACGCGGACATAGTTAAAAGATACTACGCATGAAAAAGACCCGCTAGTTTGACTGGCCTAGGAAAAAATAAGGGTATCCCAGTGAATCAAATTGGTTTGGGAAAAATTAGGGATGTACACACAAAAAATGTACACCCGGCAAGCCGAAAACCGGAAAAGGCGTCTTGGGCAAAAAAGGGTATCCCGGTGGACTAAAAACCCGAAAGGGAAGTCCAGGCCAAAGTTAGGGATTTAAAGCGTATGACTATGTCCTGTTGGATCACCTTACAACCAACGTTCAGTATCAACTGTCAAACTCAAACATTACTAATAAAATGCAATCAGCTTCGGACAAGCAGCAAAGGGGAGACGCTTAAAGACATAAAGGCAATAGCAGAATGGGAACCCAATGGGATTGTTTCACATAACTGTTTTCTTTGTATACTATTTTGTATTATTTCTCATTCTTACGACAAAATTCTCTTACTAGGATGTTAGTCTCCTTTGTACAAAAACTCTTATTCAAGTTAATACAAGGTAATTCCTTTGAAAGTGAAAAACTATTTGTTTTTATTTTCCTGTTTTGTTTGCAAAAACGTCCAGTGATTATTTTTTGAACATATGCATTTGAACGTGATTACTGCTTACAAATATACGCATAAAAAAGAAAAGAAAACAGAAAGACAGTTACTAATGTCTTTAAGAAATAGGACAATGTCTGTAGGCCACTCCACCACATCTCCGTAGGTACTTTCTCCAGCAGAGACAAAGACATCCTGCTACAAGGTCACTGCCATATCTTCAGTATGCAGCCTAATGGTATAGGATTCCCCAGCATGATTTCAAAAAATCCCCAAACAATGCATGAATTTTCCCTTCCCCAACAGAGTCCATTTCTCTAAACAACGGAAACCCGTCTACCAACACTTCAACTTCAACAAAATATGAAGACTTACACTCCTCATTCCCAGCAGCAGTTAGGCATTTATTTTCCCCAATCCAGAAACACTGTAGCAGAACAACTAATATGTTCATACATTGCATTTATACATCATAGCATCGACAACACAAATGCATATACTGCGATCTCTTTTATTTTGAGAACATCATTATTCAATACATCTCATGCATTATGACACTGCACACAGCTGACTCATTACCCTTTTCAGGAAAGTTAGCAAGCAAACAAATATCATTACCAATTTTCATTAATTCCAGATTAACACCTAACACGGGACATGACAACTATCTGTGAACAAATTGATTGTAGATCAATTCCAAAAAACCGGACGGGGTGACTATCTACATGACGAATACTTTATTCAAGACCTCTGTTGGTTCAGTTTAAATCAATCAATGGTTTATCCTGATTTCGTTCTGGTAGACACTTTCTCTGGTTCAAATAAATCGCTTCAAAGGTTTATTCTGATTTTTTTCCAATTAAAGACTTTCCAGACCTCTGTTGGTTTGATTTAAATTGATCAATGATTTATCATGATTCCCTTCCAGTATACACTTTCTATGGTTCAAATAAATCGCTCCGAAGATTTATTCTGATTCTTTTCCAGTTAAATACTTTCCAGACCTCTGTTGGTTCAGTTTAAACCGATCAATGGTTTATTCTGATTCCATTCCAGTATACACTTTATCTGGTCCAAGTAAATCACTCTGAATATTTATTCTGATTCTTTTCCAGTTAAAGATTATTCAGACCTCTGCTGGTTCAGTTTAAATCGATCAATGGTTTATCCTGATTCTGTTCTGGTAGACACTTTCATTGGTTCAAATAAATTTCTTCAAAGATTTATTCTGATTCTTTTCCAGTTAAAGACTTCTCAGACCTCTGCTGGTTCAGTTAAAACCGATCAATGGTTTATCCTAATCCCATTCTAGTATACACTTTCTCTGGTTCAAATAAATCACTCCGAATATTTATTCTAATTCTTTTCCTGTTAAAGATTATTCAGACCTTTGCTGGTTCAGTTTAAACCGATCAATGGTTTATCCTGATTCCGTTCCAGTATACACTTCCTCTGGTTTAAATAAATCGCTCTGAATATTTATTCTGATTCTTTTCCATTTAAAGATTATTTAGACCTCTGCTAATTCAGTTTAAATCGTTCAATAGTTTATCCTGATTCCGTTCTGGTAAACACTACCTCTGGTTTAGTTTAAATCGACCAAAGATTTATTCTGATTCTTTTCCAGTTGAAGTCAAGCTTAAACTTAGTCTAATTTTTGTTACACAATCACTTCTAGGTGGCATCTATAAAGCCCATCGCCAACAACTCTCCAAATGGCATCTTTAAGCCCATTCAATACACAATAAACCACCACATCATCGAGTGCAAATTTCTGGGCACTCTAGTGTTCAATCATCTTCCACCTTCAAGTCACGAATGGCATGACTCACTAATCTAACTATTCAAGTTTAAAAAGATTGAACAAGGGTAGCTGTTGTACCCTAAAATTTGCCCTCTCATTTCTCAAGGCATTTCCTTACAAGTATTTTCAAAAGTTCAAATTTCCACAAGTACAAGCGGGCTTTCAAGCATCAAATCAAAGAAGAGCATGTCTTCTTCAATTTCACATCCTTCGATTGGGTTTCTGGACGCTTTCGATGCAAGCTTGGTTCACATCTTTCAATTGGGTTTTTGGCCTCTTTCGATACAAGCTTGGTTTACATCCTTCGATTTGGCATTGGTCCCAGACATGCTTGTTTTGATTCACAAAGCGTTAGCTATCTGTATACCGCCTTCGATTAAACAATTACATCTTTCCTGCATGCTTCGATTCACAGATCAAGGGGTTCCCACCATGTTGGCATACACAAGGAAAAAGCTTCATTATGGCTAGCGTTCATATTAGCACCCACAGGGCATTGGCTATCTTCATGCTAACTCTGACAGGGCAAAGTCCCCCTTGAAACAACTGGCTTTCGATTCACAAGGGCAACACCTATCTGCATACAAGCTTCGACTAGGCATTTAGTTCCCTTAGAAACAGCCTCATTCTATTCAAATGGGAAGTGTTGTACCCCAAAATTTGCCCTCCCATATTTCTCAAGACATGTCAAGAAACATCTCCAAGTTGTTCAAGATGACTCAAAAGTTGGACAGTCAAATCATCTCCTAAGGCAGTCAATTCAAAATTAGGGTTTTGTGTTGCATCAAGGTCCTTACATCCAAATGACCTCAAGTGCTCCTTAATGTCCTAACGTTTGTTCAAATTCAGAAGGTATCCGACTGTGTGAGTTTTCTCGAAGAAATATGGTGAAAAAAGTGTGCTGAAAGTGCAGTTTTTACGCGCTAAAAAATTCATAACTTGAAGATCGTGGCTCGTTTTGAACCCGTTCCAGTGGCCAAAATTCCATCTTGACGTTATCTATGTTTTCATCTCTCACGGATGGAAGCCAATTACGATCAGAAGGTCTTCAAAAATGCGGATTTATCAAGTACTTCCATACAGAAAATTTGTGACAGAAGTTTATTTGCGTCATGTTCAGAAAATCATAACTTGGTCGATTTTCATCGTATCGAGCTGGTTCCGGTGCCAAAACTTCAAAAATTGAGTTGGCTACATTTTCACAGAAGGTATTGAGTTCAAACGATATTTAAAAGGCCTTCGTTTTTTGCTCAGAGTGCGTGACATGCTGAAAATCCTGAATGCTGAATATTATTTCATCTGGGCCGAAACTTCAAAAATTCATAACTCGGTCAATTTTTATCGGATTGGATTTATATTTTTACACAAGGTCGCTGACTCATAGATCTACAACTTTGCTTCAAAAGTCGAGACCAGATTATGCTCCGATCAATCTCAGTTTTTATTGAAGAACGTGTCAGAGTCGACACTGGAGCCCAAAATAAGTTTGTCTGAGCTGAAACTTCAAAAATTCATAACTAATTCACCGTTTATCCGATTGATCCGATTTTCGGACAGGAGTTAGTTATCGATATCGGCTACATTTTGTTTTCACATTTCAACTTCAAAAATTGCACTTAAGTCCCTGCGATTTAGCCTGGAAAGTGACGAACTCAAGTGAACATTGGAGGCCCAATTGCACATTCAAAGCCCATTTTCTTTACCCTAATTTCCATTATATAATCACATTCTTTTCACACAAACCGGAGGAGAAAAAAGAGAAAAAAAACATTGCAACAACACTGTCAGAATATCAAATTCTTTCAAGAACCCTAAAACCTTGAAATCCTTATTACAAATTTCTCTCTCACTACAAACAAGCCATCACAATTACAATCTCTCTCACTACAAACAATCCATCACAGTTACATACCAACATCTCACTACTTCTTCAGTAAGGGTAAGGCTGACTTGATCTCCATGATCAAAAGGGCATAAAAGCATTCATGTCACTACTTTTCCAGTAAGGGTAAGGTTGATTTGATCTCCATGATCAAAAGGGTATAATCATTCATACATGCCATATTAACCTGAACATTAAATTTCTTTATATATTGGCTTTATTTGTATTTTATGATATATAGTAATTTATTTAATGTGTTCATTAGATTCAACACTGCAGATTTAGACAGGGTCCCATGCAGGTTCATTAAAGAACGTTGAGGCCAGAACACAAATGGCCAAAAGCCATAACACAAATGGCCAAAAGCCAAAACACAAATGGCCAAAATAAAACAGTTTACACATGCCGTCAATAACTGTTTCACCCCTCCAATCAGGCTCGTATACTCCTAAACTCTCTCTCTATTTGTATTATGTTTCTTTAATTAATTAATCGTTATTATTTTTATTAATCAATAACCAATTAACATTTTTTCCTAATAAAATAAAAAAACATAAAAAAATATTTTATTTATTAAAATTAACTTCATCACTTTTATTTTTGTAAATAAATTAATTTAATCAATTTAGCTTTAATTAGATTTAACTTTTAATATTTTTTGCAATATTTAAAATCAATTTAGAATATTAGGTTTTTATTAGCATTAATTCAATTTATTTCTTTAAAAACTCAAAAATCCAAAAATATGTTCATTATTTAATTTAATTTAATTGTTCATTTAATTTAATTCCATTTAATTAAAAAATAACCAAAAAAATCACTTTCTTTCAAAAAAGGGTCAAAACCCAAAAAACTCGCATCCAATTTAATTTCCCGCACGCGATCCATTTTTACATATTATTGTACTTGCTTCCGGAATGTAATAACTTTAATTAGGACTTTATTTATTTATTGCTTTATTTTAATTTCCGCAATTTAAATTAAAGGGTTTGTTTTTGGCGATGTAAATACCCGACGCCTTGTAATAGTTTAGATTTAATTTCCGCAATTTAAATTCCACAACTATTAACTGTTAATTATGCATGCAAGACTTGTATGAAAATTAAAAACAACTCGTAGCTCACAATGATGCATGTTCAAAGATAAATATTAACTGAAAAAACAACACACATGTACATGCCACTCTTAGGGTACGCCTCACTGGTTGCCTCGAAGTGGTCGACAAGTATAGGGTGTCTTAGAGGTCGCCCTCCTGTCTGAAGATCCAGTCGCCTCGAAACGGTTGCCTCGGATAAAAAAGGATCTAGGACATTAGGGTTACTTCTAAGGTGTCCTACTATTGTTTCGGTGACCACATTGTCCCTTAATCGAATTGACCCGAACACCTCCAACGACGATGCTACCTACTTCTCAATGGTGGGATGGCACTATCTTAAGGACTCTTACACATCCTAATTCCTTAGGGTAGGTAGATGACTCATGGGTACTTGCTCTCTTCAAAAACAAACAAAACATCTTTTCACACTGACACTTTCAAAAGTTTTCAAAACAAATTTTTTATACACTCTTGAGGACAGATACAAGAGTCACTTAGAAATCTTTCAAAACAAAACTTTTTTCAAACCCACTCATATTTGAAAAGCAAACATCTTTTGAAAACATAAGAGCAAGTACCTAAGAGCCCGTGGATAACCACGGATAGAAAGGGTGCTAACACCTTCCCTTTCTATAATCTACCTCCCGAACCGAGAAACATCTCGAAAAGGAATTTTGTTGTGCTTTTGTCCTTTCCTTGTTGGAGAAAATAAAAGACGGTGGCGACTCTTGCTTACCGCGACATACGCGATCCAGCTTAAACAGTCAGTTCTATTTCCACCGATCACAGAACTGGCGACTCTGCTGGGGATATCTTTAATAAGTGAGGTGTACCTTAGGATTAGACCACTCTTATGTTTTCAATTGTATGTCTTGATTGCTTTTACATTTGTGGGCTTGCATTGGAGTTTCATAGATCCTAACCCGGATCTGGGGAATACCCTTTAGGTAGCATAAGCTGTGAGGGACCTGTCCGGCGTAGACCGACACGGGTGAAGCAGTGGCTACGTTGGTGTGACACCTTGGTCTGTACCGATATCCCTTGTGTTGCAACGAGGAGAATATGGGTCTTCTGAGGAGTCATTAAGCACCAACCGACCTTAGAACCCTAAATTGACCCAACTTGGCCATAGAACAGTAGCAGTACGCTACACTCATTGAGGCTAAACTCTCGCGATGGTTCTGGCCGCAAGAAAAGATTGCGATGCTGGAGTTATGACCGATTGAGGGTAGTCGGTGATATTGAGATCCTCTAGAACCCGGTTACTATTTTCTAGGACAGGTCTTAACCAACGAAACTGAAAGAGGGTAGTACCTAAAATTCATGCTGGCCTAAACTCTAAGGGCTGTCTTGTGTGACTTCAAACTTGACTACTTGCATGCTTGTTATCTGACACTTGAGTTTCTTGCAGGTTTTGTTTACAGTCCTTAATCTGGACTCATAACAGGGTTTACCTACATTACTCCATGCATAGCATAACATCATACCATCATACCATTGCATACATCCTACATAAGGACTAACCCATTTCAAGGATCTCAAGGGCTTGTGATGCAGGTCATGATGAATCAACTGTCTAGCAAGGGGCAAAGGGGATTTATTTTCCTCTAGCCAAGGTTGATGACTTGAGTCAGGGGCTATGACCCACTCGATATGGTGAGCCTTGACTCTTGAAGAAGGACTCTCAACAACATGAAGTTCCTTCAATCAAGCAACCAGATGCGAATTCTAACAATTTTCTTGTTTACCCCGCGAGATCCTTGAAAACATTGCATGCATACATACATATCATTGCATTACAGGTACCCTTTTGACAAGTCACTTATTTTCTTCGCTGTTTATTTCAGCAATCATCATGAATCCTGAATCATCCAATGAATAAGATATCAAGGCCCTCCAGGCCCAGAATGCCCAGTTCCAAGAGATGGTTATGAGCCTAGCCCAGGGTCAACAGGATTTGAAGACTCTGCTTCTGAAAGAGAAGAAGAAGAAGAAGAGGACTGTTTTGTTCAACCCTAGACGCAGATCTGGGAATGGATCACAAAATGAGGTTGAGCTGACTACCTCATCTGTGGGCAAAGACAATCCCCAAGAGAGAAGGGTTCCTAGTCCCGTGGTCTCCGACAACGAGACGGATTTCAATGATGAACAGTACCCTCCAGCTGAGGACAGGTACAAACAGCTAGAAGACCGTCTAAGTGATATGGAGATACAGAAAGTGCCCGACCTGGATTTCGAAGATCTAGGTTTATCCTCTGGGGTGGTGATCCCTCACAAATTCAAAGCACTTGCTTTTTCAAAATACGATGGGGCATCCTGTCCTAAGCTGCATCTCAGATCATATGTGAGGAAGATCCAACCGTATACCGTTGACAAGAATCTATGGATCCGTTTCTTCCAGGAAAGTCTTTCAGGGACTCAACTCAAAGGTTCTATCAGCTAGATGGAGCCAGTATTCGTAACTGGGAGGACTTGGCTACTGCATTCTACAAGCAGTATCAATACAATTCCGACCTCGCTCCTACGCGTACCCAACTCCAGGGTATGTCACTAGGGACGGGTGAAGGATTCAAGGAATATGCGCAAAAGTGGAGAGACCTTGCTGGAAGGGTGCAACCACCTCTGACCGACCGTGAGCTCGTTGATATGTTCCTGAGGACCCTGTCTGGTCCGTTCTTCCACCATCTGATTGGTAATTCTTCTGCTGGGTTTACAGACCTAATTTTTACCGGGGAGAGGATTGAAGCGGGTATCAAAGCTGGAAAGATTCAAGAAGCTGCACCTTCTGATGCTCATAAAAAGCCTTACCATGGGAAAAAGGAGTCCAATGCTGTGCATGGTAAAAAGAGTCGTCATGATCAACATGTAGGGGCAACCCAGATTTCTAATCCTATGCCTGCTCAGCAAAGACAGGGGCAGCAACGTAAGGAGGTCGCACCCAAACGACAGTTCACTAAGATCAACATGTCACTGGATCAAGCATTACAGCAATTGTTGAGGGCAGGGCTGATTACCTTAAGGGCTCCTCTCCAGAATCCAAACACTTCTGCTCCTAACTATCATCCCAATGAAAGGTGCGCATACCATTCTGATAGCCCAGGGCATACTACGGACAACTGTTGGGCTCTGAAGAACAAGGTCCAAGACATGATTGACGCCAAGGAAATCTAGTTTGAAGCACCAGAGACTCCAAACATAATCACTGCTCCTTTGCCAAATCACTGAAGGCTTTTGTTTTATTTGAATTTCTGAGTTGTATTTTTCTTTGCTTACACAAACAATTAATGTCATAGCAAACTCTTTTATTCCATTAATGCATCGCATATGTCTGTTTTGAATTAATCCAATTATATTCACTATATTCAAATTGCTTTCATATTTTTTGTGATGATCAACGCTCGGTTAATAATTCTAAGCCTCTTGAGGGAGGATGACGAAAACGATACCACAATCTACAGTATGCTTTTGAACAGACCCCGCTGATGAGGTACAGGCATTGTTTCAATTCCTAAACACTGGAGCTATAAGGAAGATAATCCCTTGTCAACCCCTTTGAGCCAAAGAAGTTGGAGTTTTTCTTTTCGAAAATTAAAACCCTTAATCATAACCTGGGGCAGGGTAGTTCTCTCAGTTGATCCAGATGCATAATGAACAACATCAAATAGGTCCTTACAAAACAAAAGACGATGATGGTTCTCTGTAATCATAAAGACAGGCAGTCATTATCTCCCAGGAATAAAAGCCCATTAAGTCAAAACCTATGAAGGAGACTTACAAAACTGGGGCATCCCGCTGGCTGTAATCACAAAAGAAACAGTTCAGGCAAAAGACAGGAATAACAAAATCAAAAAGAAAAGAGGTACTACAAACCCTCAACAAAAAAAGGGAAATGACTGCCTATTCTAAACTGTCAAAATCCGAACCATCACCTGAATATCAGAACAAAGACTCAAACAAGGTCTAATGCATGATCAGCTGAGTTTAGGTTTGAAGAACATCACGAAGAGCGGGTGGGTACAAACAAACTTGAGCCTTTATCCATTGTTTCTTAAACCGTGAACCAGGCCACGCTACAACCTTTAAAAGTCCTAGCTGAAGCATGGGTTAGTTCGAAAGCATACTGTTACGAAAGGTATCCTGACTCCTTAAGGCTTACGGTAAAATAACGAGTTGACATCACAGTTTACAAAAAATTCACTTGTTTTTATAAAAAAAAATGCATTTTCAAAAAACTTCAAGACAGACATAAGCTTTGCATTCTTGATATAACACTGTTTGCATATGACTATTTGTTCGAACAGCAGAGAAATTCGCACGACGAATATCTAAGTGAACAAAAGTACTTCCAACCAAGGGGCAGACATGATCATGGTCCATTATCTGGGGCAGTTAAGTCAAGATTCAGAGAATCTCTCAAAAGGCCAACCAACTTGGGGCAAATCTCCATCTAGATCACTTGGGGAATTGGATGATCAAACGAAGATCTTCTGGTAGTAGGGCAACACAACACTACTGATAGGGGCACCTCCCTACATCCTGAGAGCATGGACATAGACGAAAAATACTGCGCATAATCAAAGACCCGCTAGGTTGACACACCTAGGCAAAAATAAGGGCTTCCCGGCGAACCAAAAGGGTTCGGGCAAAAATAAGGGATGAAAATGAAAAATCTGTACACCCGGCAAGTCGAAAACTTGAAAAGGCGGCTTGGGAAAAAATGGGTATCCCGGTGGACTGAAAACCCGAAAGGGCGGTCCAGGCAAAAGTTAGGGATCACAGCGTACGACTGTCCCGTCACCTCGTCACTTGCCTACCAGAAGAAGATTTGTCAATCGGCAGTTGTCAAACACCTCCGCAGGTACCTTCTCCCGCAGAAACTGGGGCAATACAAATTGTCTAAGCGATCTGGTTGCTTTGTCCACCGAGGTGCCAAGGTATGTTCAGCTGAAGAATGTAACCAAGATATCTCCACTCCCCGTAGAGTAAGACCAGAATCAGCAATACTCTCCCGAGCAGAATTGGTCTCCCATAAGCCCTACAAGGCACAATATCCCTAGCAAGTCGGCGTTACTCGCCCCAAGCAGAGTTAGCCCACTGTCAGCCTTAAGGAAGTTGGGTATCCCCAGAAGATCTCAACATCCCCCAGCGGAGTATACAGACGTTCCTGAGCAAGCATCCCCGACAATCTTAATATTCCTCGACGGAAATATAAGATTGTTCCCCGACGGAATTCCAGACACCCCAGTGGAGCCATTTCCATGCGCAGTCCGAAAAGTTTCCCCAGGAGAGTTGAATCATCCTCCCCAGTAGATTCTGGAAACTTATCCCCAGTAGATTCTGGAAGCTTATCCCCAGTAGATTCTGGAAACTTATCCCCAGTAGATTCTGGAAGCTTATCCCTAGTAGATTCTGGAAGCTGGTCCCCTGTAGAGTGCATACGTCTCTCCCCGACCATATTCAAAGGTTATTCCCCATCAGAGCCTATAACTGGGTTATCCTCATCTAATTACAACGGAAGGACCGTCCTCGGCGAAGTTCTTCCTATCCCCAGCGGAGTTCATCAAATTCCCCAACATAACTTATCAATGGAATCCCCAGCGGATTTATCATCAAATTCTCAGCAAAGTATCTCTTCCCACAGAGTAATTCCCCGCAGAGTAATCTCTTCAACAAGTTTATTCCCCAACGGAGTCATCTTCTCCTACCGGTTTATGCTTGCCACCATCATCCCCAGCGGAAGCGAGAGACTCTACTCTCGACATCAGCCCAGGAGTTAACTTCCCGGCATCCGTCAAGGATTTCTTTTCCTAGACGAAAATACATTCATAAACATCACATCTTCATACATTATAGCATGCATACGCATCATATCACAAATCTCATTTATTTTTGAGGACATCTTAATATCATACAGTTCATGCATCATGACACTACATACAGCTAACGTTTTTCCTTTTCAGGAAAAATGGTCAATCCAAAGATGATTACTATCAATTGTCGCAATTCCAGATTCGATACCTGTATCTAGCCAGGGCATATCTGTGAGCGATTGATTGTGGATTCGATACCTGTATCTCGCCAGAGTTACTTATTCAGAGATAGCTGGGAAATGCTCCAGATATGGATGCTATTCTTTTGCTTATTCAAAGTTTCTTCTCAGAGATAGTTCAGATATGCTCCAGAACCGGATGCTATTATGTTGCTTATTCAGAGTTGCTTATTCAGAGATAGCTTAGAGATGCTCCGGACCTGGATGCTATTCTATCACTTATTCAGAGTTTCTTCCTAGAAATGGCTTAGAGATGCTCCAGATATGGATGTTGTTCTTTTGCTTATTCAGATTTTTCTCTTCAGAGATAGCTTAGAGATGCTCCAAGCATGGATGCTATTCTTCTGCTTATTCAAGAGTTTCTTTTCGGAGATAGCTTGGAAATGCTCCAGATATGGATGCTATTCTTTTGCTTATTCAAAGTTTCTTCTCAGAGATAGTTCAGATATGCTCTAGAACCGGATGCTATTCTGTTGCTTATTCAGAGTTACTTATTCAGAGATAGCTGGGAAATGCTCCAGATATGGATGCTATTCTTTTGCTTATTCAAAGTTTCTTCTCAGAGATAGTTCAGATATGCTCCAGAACCGGATGTTATTCTGTTGCTTATTTAGAGTTGCTTATTCAGAAATAGCTTGGAAATGCTCCATACATGGATGCTATTATTTTGCTTATTCAAAGTTTCTTCCAGAAATGGCTTAGAGATGCTCCTGACCCGGATGCTATTCTATCGCTTATTCAGAGTTTCTTCCCAGAAATGGCTTGGAAATGCTCCAGACATGGACGCTATTCTTTTTCTTATTCAGAGTTTCTTTTTAGAGATAGCTTGGAAATGCTCCAGATATGGATGCTATTCTTTTACTTATTCAAAGTTTCTTCTCAGAGATAGTTCAGATATGCTCCAAAACCGGATGCTATTCTGTTGCTTATTCAGAGTTGCTTATTCAGAGATAGCTGGGAAATGCTCCAGATCCGAATGTTATTCTTTTTCCTATTCAGATTTCTTCTCAGAAATGGCTTAGAGATGCTCCGGACCCGGATGCTATTCTATCGCTTATTCAGAGTTTCTTCCCAGAAATGGCTTGGAAATGCTCCAGATATGGATGCTATTCTTTTGCATATTCAGAGATAGCTTGGAAATTCTCTAGACATGGATGCTATTCTTTTGCTTATTCAAGTTTACTTTCAGAGATGGCTTAGAGATACTCCTGACCCGGATGTTATTCTACTGCTTATTCAGATTTCTCTTCAGAGATAGCTTGGAAATGCTCCTGATATGGATGCTATTCTTTTGCTTATTCAAGAGTTTCCTTTCAGATATAGCCTAGATATGCTCCAAACTGGATGCTATTCTTTTGCTTATTCAAAGTTTCTTCTCAGAGATAGTTCAGATATGCTCCAAACCGGATGCCATTCTGTTGCTTATTCAGAGTTGCTTTTCAGAGATGGCCTAGAGATGCTCCAGATCCGGATGCTATTCTATTGCTTATTCAGAGATAGTTCAGTTGCGACCCAGGCATGGCGACTTTCTGATACTTATTCAAGAGTTCCTTTCAGATGTAGCTTAGAGATGCTCCTGACCCGGATGTTATTCTACTGCTTATTCATATTCAAACTTCTAAAGACGACTTAGAGATGCTCCAGACCCGGATGCTATTCTATTGTTTAGTCCAGATTCATTCAAAAGACAGTCCAGATACGATCCAGGTTCGGATGATATTCTGTCACTCACTCAGATGCAGTATGGATATACCCCAGACGCGGCGGTCATTCTACTACTCGTTCAGACGTCAGCAATTAGATATAGACTAGATATGCTCCAGACACGGAAGTCATTCTATTTCTTACCCAGATTCAACTATCCATTACATTTCCAAATGGCATCTATAAGCCCATTCCCGACAAGGTTCTGTCACGTCTCCAGATGGCATCTATAAGCCCATCCTCTTATCCACCACATCTCCAAATGGCATCTATAAGCCCATTCCCGCCATCACATTGCTGATACTAGACCATGCGAGTGCAAATTTCTGGGCACTCTAGTGTTCAATCATCTTCCACCTTCGGATCACGAAAGGCACGCAAGCCAATCTACATCTTCAGGTTTAAGAATATTGAACAGGGGCAACTGTTTTACCCCAAAATTTGCCCTCCCATATTTCTCAAGACATGTCAAGAATCATCTCCAAGTTGCTCAAGATGGCTCAAAAGTTGGACAGTCAAATCATCTCCTAAGGCAGTCAATTCAAAATTAGGGTTTTGTGTTGCATCAAGGTCCTTACATCTAAATGACCTCAAGTTCTCCTTAATGTCCTAACGTATGTTCAAATTCAGAAGGTATCCGACTGTGTGAGTTTTCTCGAAGAAATATGGTGAAAAAAGTGTGCTGAAAGTGCAGTTTTTACGCGCTAAAAAATTCATAACTTGTAGATCGTGGCTCGTTTTGAACCCGTTCCGGTGGCCAAAATTCCGTCTTGACGTTATCTATGTTTTCATCTCTCACGGATGGAAGCCAATTACGATCATAAGGTCTTCAAAAATACGGATTTATCAAGTACTTTCATACAGAAAATTTGTGACAGAAGTTTATTTGCGTCATGTTCAGAAAATCATAACTTGGTCGATTTTCATTGTATCGAGTTGGTTCTGGCGCCAAAATTTCACAAATTGAGTTGGCTACATTTTCACAGAAGGTATTGAGTTCAAACGGTATTCAAAAGGCCTTCGTTTTTTGCTGAGAGTGCGTGACACGCTGAAAATCCTGAATGCTGAATATTATTTCATCTGGGCCGAAACTTCGAAAATTCATAACTCGGTCAATTTTTATCGGATTGGACTCATATTTTTACACAAGGTCGCTGACTCATAGTTCTACAACTTTTCTTCAAAAGTAGAGACCAGATTATGCTCCGATAAATACCAGTTTTTTATTGAAGAACGTGTCAGAGTCGACACTGGAGCCCAAAATAAGTTTGTCTGAGCTGAAACTTCAAAAATTCATAACTAATTCACCGTTTATCCGATTGAGCCGATTTTCGGACAGGAGTTAGTTCTCGATATCGGCTACATTTTTTTTTCAAATTTCAACTTCAAAAATTGCAATTAAGTCCCTGCGATTTAGCCTGGAAAGTGACGAACTCAAGTGAACATTGGAGGCCCAATTGCACATTCAAAGCCCATTTTCTTTACCCTAATTTCCATTATATAATCACATTCTTTTCACACAAACCGGAGGAGAAAAAAGAGAAAAAAACATCGCCACAACACTGTCAGAATATCAAATTCTTTCAAGAACTCTAAAACCTTGAAATCCTTATTACAAATTTCTCTCTCACTACAAACAAGCCATCACAATTACAAATCTCTCTTTCACTACAAATAAGCCATCACAGTTACAAACCAACATCTCACTACTTCTTCAGTAAGGGTAAGGCTGGCTTGATCTCCATGATCAAAAGGACATAAAAGCATTAATGTCACTACTTTTCCAGTAAGGGTAAGATTGATTTGATCTCCATGATCAAAATGGTATAATCATTCATACATGCCATATTGACCTAAACATTAAATTTCTTTATATATTGGCTTTATTTGTATTTTATGATATATAGTAATTTATTTAATGTGTTCATGAGATTCAACACTGCAGATTTAGACAGGATCCCATGCAGGTTCATTAAGGAACGTTGAGGCCAGAACACAAATGGCCAAAAGCCAGAACACAAATGGCCAAAAGCCAAAACACAAATGGCCAAAACAAAACAGTTTACACATGACGCCAATAACTATTTCACCCCTCCAATCAGGCTCGTATACTCCTAAACTCTCTCTATTTATATTATGTTCCTTTAATTAATTAAACGTTATTATTTTTATTAATCACTAACCAATTAACATTTTTTCCTAATAAAATCAAAAAACATAAAAAAATATTTTATTTATTAAAATTAACTTCATCACTTTTATTTTTGTAAATAAATTAATTTAATCAATTTAGCTTTAATTAGATTTAACTTTTAATATTTTTTGCAATATTTAAAATCAATTTAGAATATTAGGTTTTTATTAGCATTAATTCAATTTATTTCTTTAAAAACTCAAAAATCCAAAAATATGTTCATTATTTAATTTAATTTAATTGTTCATTTAATTTAATACCATTTAATTCAAAAATAACCAAAAAAATCACTTTCTTTCAAAAAAGGGTCAAAACCCAAAAAACTCGCATCCAATTTAATTTCCCGCACGCGATCCATTTTTCCATATTATTGTACTTGCTTCCGGAATGTAATAACTTTAATTAGGACTTTATTTATTTATTGCTTTATTTTACTTTCCGCAATTTAAATTAAAGGGTTTGTTTTTGGCGATGTAAATACCCGACGCCTTGTAATAGTTTAGATTTAATTTCCGCAATTTAAATTCCGCAACTATTAACTGTTAGATGTTTGATAAATAGGGAATGTATGACAAGATCAAATGTATGAACTTAAAATCAACATAGCTCACCCATGACATATACAAAGATAAAATTAACTGAAAAATAATACACTCGCACATGCCACTCTTAGGATACACCTCACTTGGTTGCCTCGAACGTGGTCATTGAGTATAGGGTGTTTTAGAGGTCGCCCTCCTGTCTAAAGATCAAAGTTGCCTCGAAACGGTTGCCTCGATAAAAAAACGATCTAGGACATTAGGGTTACCGCTAAGGCGTCCTACCATTGCTTTAGTGACCACATGATCGAATTGACCCGAAAACTCCAACGACGGTGCTACCTACTTCTCAATAGTGGGATAGTATTGTCCAAAGGACATTTACACATCTTAATTTCTTTTGAGTAGGTAGAGGTTCTCAGGTACTTGCTCTTTCAAAACAAAAATACTTTTCGCACCTACACTTTTCTGACAAAAGTTTTCAAACAAACACTTCATATACTCTTGAGGACAGATACAAGAGATAAATCGAAGTTTTCAAACAAACTTTTTTCAAAACCCACAAACACAAGAAAAGCAAACATTTTTGAAAACATAGTGAGCAAGTACCAAAGAGCCCGTGGATAACCACGGATAGAAAGGGTGCTAACACCTTCCCTTTCTATAATCTACCTCCCGAACCGAGAAACATCTCGAAAAGGAATTTTGCTGTGCTTTTTGTCCTTTCCTTGTTGGAGAAAATAAAAGACGGTGGCGACTCTTGCTTACCGCGACATTTTGCGAACCAACATTTCAAAACAGTCAGTTCTTTTCCCACCGATCACACGATGACCCACGCCCGTCCCCTTTACATCCAAAGATAGGGTTACTTACCAAATCAATGGTAAGATAACAATGTCAAAAGAAAGAGAAAATAAACATGAAAGACTTTTGAGTAGGTAGATTGCTCCTAGTTACTTGATCATTTCCAAAACAAAACATCCTTGCTATTTTCAAAATGAAACACTTTCCAAAACATCTTTCAAAACTTGAAAACATTTTCAAAAGATCAACACTTTGTATACATTCTTACGTACGAGAATCATTACAAAGTTTGCCTAAACGATGACCCCTTTTCAAAATACTTTCAAAAACCACACAAAGTACAATTTCAAACAAAAAAGCAAGTGATCTAGCAAGTAACTAAGAGCCCATGGAAAACCATGGATGAAAAGGGTGCTAATACATTCCCTTTTCATAATCTACCTCCCGAACTCAAGAAACAATCTCAAAGGCCTTTCATGTGCTTTTTCACCTTTCCTTTTGGATAAAAGAAAAGTCGGTGGCGACTCTTGCCAATGGCAACATTTGAGATAAAATGCAAAACACCCAAGTCAGTTATCCCACCGTATTACAGAACTGGCGACTCTTCCAGGGAGAATTCTAAAAGTGGGGTTACCTTAGGGTTAGATCACATTTACATGCTTTCATTGTTTGACTTGTATGCTTTACATTTTGGTTCTTTGTTTGGATTTAAATCCTCTACCCAGATTTGGGATACCTTATAGGTAAGTAGCAATACATTGTGGAAAGTGTGCGGGGTATACCGACACGGTCTAAGCAATATCTACGTTAGTGCGAAATATTTGTGGGTACCGGTAGCCCTTGATAGTCAAGGAGAATAAGGGGCCGTTGAGTGATGTCATGAAGCACTAATGAACTTTTAGAACCTTTACTTGACCAACTTGGCCTTTAGGACGTAGTGAGATGATTGGCTTTGGTGCAGTCCGAAGTTGGTAGATACTCGATATTACACTCATTGAGGTTTGGTTTTTTGGGATATTTCGGTCGCCATTAAAGAGGCTTGTTCTGAAACAATGACCAAAGAAACAAACTAGTGATATTGAGCTCCTTAAAACCCAGTTACTACTGCTAGGATAGGTTTGAGCCAACTAAACTTCAATAGGGTACTTACCTACGAGACTCCATGCAAGCCTAAACCTAAGGACTTGTTTGTTTTGTTTGTATATGTTTACTTGTACATAACATCATAAACATCATAATATCATACTCATATTCACTAACCATTTCAAGGATTTTTGGGAATTATCTTTGTTCTATTTTTCTAAGATATGGATTCTATTCGCAAGAAAACCATTCAAGTCAACCTTGTAAGGATCTCTCCTCAACTTAAAGAGTTAGCATCAAGGATTCCTGAAAATTCTCCATTTACCGAAATACATGGTCGCCTAATAAACTTGGTTACCTCCAAAACTGACGAAGATATGATGAAGGTGCTCTTCCAATTCCTTGATCGTCTACACCATTGCTTCACATTTCCCGATTATCAACTTGTGCCAACTTTGGAAGAATTCTCCCAACTCTCGAGGATTCCCATTCTCAATCAACTACCTTTCAACGTATGGAAAGAGATCCAAAACCAGGAGAGATTGCTCAAGCTATACACTTGCAAACATCTGATATCACAACTAATTGGGAAACAAGGAGTGCTGTCAAAGATTTCCTAGCAAAGTTCTTGTTTGAGAAAGCCCAAAACTGTTGGAACTCTTTGGATTTGCAAGCCTTTGAGGAAATTGTGGCTCTCCTCATCTATGGGATGGTTTTGTTTCCAAATCCTGACCAACTCATAGATGTGAATTCCGCCAAAATCTTCATGTCTCATAACCCGGTGCCTACTTTGCTAGGGGACATCCTACATTCCTTTCACACTCGCACTATAAGGAAAATGGGTATCCTTATGTGTTGTACTCCTATCTTGGAAAGATGGTTTATTTCGCATCTTCCCCAATCTGTGTTGAAGAATGAGCAAAGTTCAAGGTTGTCACATAGGTTGATGACGCTCAGACATTCAGATATTCATTGGTGTTACCGCTCTTTGGAGAATGTTACTATATTCAACCATTGTGGAGAGTTCCCTAATGTCCCTTTGCTTGGCATTAGAGGAGGTATCACTTACAACCCCTGCTTAGCCCTACGACAGTTTGGCTATGCTCGGAGGGATGGTGCCCATGAGATGCTTATTCAAGGAGTGGTATTTGATTACGAGAATGACGATTAAGGTTACTGCCAGAGGTTTGTCCGAGCTTGGAGGATGTTGAACAAAGTGGATAGCAAGACGTTAGGACACAAGAATTCCATTCCCCTCGAGCCTTACCTTAAATGGGTGCGAGCTCGTGCTCAGAAACTTGTGATGCCTTATCCTTCCATCTTACCAGTTAACATGGAGCCCGTGGTTGAAGGATATGTTCCCTACACTATCCTCCATCCCGACATGCCTACCTCTCTCGAAGACTTACAAAAGGGTTGGATCCAGCTAAAGGAAGAACGAGATACTTTCGAGGCTCAATTCTATGCTAGTGAAAAGAGGGTCTTGGAGCTTACGAAGCAGCTACAAGAAGAGCAAAATGTGAACGCTTATCTCGCACCAAAGAGGATGCGTTCAGTCTTTTTATCTTAGAAAGCTATTTTGTAAGCCCAAGAGGCATGATGTAATCTTTCTTGTTTTGTCTAATGAAAATTAATGTTTGATTATTCTTTTGTCTATACAAATTTAAGTTTCATTAATCCTTGAAATCATTTGCATGACCATATTCCATGCATCATAACATGACAGGTTTTCGCATAACAGGTTTCCTTATCTTTTTGTTGTTTATTTCAGCAAGATGGATCTAGAGAAAACTGTGAACGATCTCGAAACCCATAATTCTCAGTTTAAGGAGACTCTACTAGCCCTAGCCAAGGGGAAGCAAGATATGATGGCTTTTCTTGCCGTTAAGAATAAGCCAGAGAAGAAAGCTCTACTCAACAAGGGTAGAAGGTTCAAGGAGACAATCCGTCAAATTCCGGTAGAAGAAGATTCATCCGAAGAGGACGAAAACCATATTGGTGAGGTCAAGAGTACTCAGACTGACTGTATCAATGATCAAGTATCCGATGATGATTATTTCAACGAGCAATACCCATCCGCTGATATCAAATACAAGCAGTTAGAAGACAGATTGAAAGCTGTTGAAATCCAAGCTGTTCCTGGCTTAGATTTTGATGATTTGGGTTTGATCTCTGGGGTAGTCATTCCCCACAAATTCAAAATACCAATATTTTCCAAGTAAGATGGGGTTTCTTGTCCAAAACTACATTTAAAGTCTTATGTGCGCAAGATACAGCCGCACACTGCCGATAAGAAGCTATGGGTTCACTTTTCCAAGAAAGCTTGGCTGGAACACAACTTGAATGGTTTTATCAGTTAGATGGTTCTCGTATCAACACTTGGGAGGATTTAGCTACTGCCTTCTACCATCAGTATCAGTACAACACCGACTTGGCGCCAACGAGGGTTCAATTGCAAGATATGACCATGGGAAAGAATGAAGGATTTAAGGAATATGCGCAAAAGTGGATAGACCTTGCTAGTAGGGTCCAACCCCCCTTGACTGATATGGAGCACATCGACATTGTTGTACCCCAAAATTTTCCCTCTCATTTATCAAGACTTTTCTCACAAGACTTCTTTGACTCAAGACAAGTTTAGGGTTTGGTCAGCTCAAGACATCTCATCTTGCACTGATAACCCAAAATTAGGGTTTGAGTTTGCACAAGGATTTTTGGACCATCAATGCTTCATGTGACTTTCAAACATCATTAGGGATCCCTAAGATTGCTCATGACAAGTTTCAAGCCTTGAACCATATTTTTGATCAGTCAATGGGACAATTGACCTAAAAATCAGCTGTATTGAGTAAAAAGTCAACCATGGCCAATTTACAGTCAAACTTCATAATTTTTTATCCACATCAACATTTTAGACTCATATGTACCATTTGGTCATGTTTGGATCTCAATTCCTCAAGAAATTTGATCAAATCACAAAAAGGGCAAAATGGTCAAAATTAGGGTTTTGACTGAGGAAAGGCAATCTTTAACTTTTTAACCTAGCAAATGACCAATTGAGTTCAAGAATTATTTCAAAGATTCAATTGCATCATCTTGACTTAATCACATGGCTCAAAGCATCTCAAATGCATTAGATTGACACATGAAATTTGCAGTCAACTGATCAAAAGTCAACTGTACATTGAAAAGTCATACTTTGACTTTTTGGTCAAAATCAAGTGCCAAGGGTCATAATTCATCAAAACATTTCCAAATGTGAAACTTGTTCATCAAGAAATCGAAATTTGAAATTAGCGTTTGAATTTGAAAATTTTCATAACTTAGAAATTTTCTAAGTATGAAAATTTTCTTATTTTTTCTCAAATTTACACCACTTTTACACCATGATGCCTAATGATTCAAGGAAACTTCCCAACATGAAAGTTGTAGATATCCATGAAATCTACAACTTTCCTTCACAAACTTTTCCCTAAATATGCATGGATCTCTAGATATAAATTTGTGAATACATGGTCATGAACTTCTTAACTTAGTAAAGTTTTGCCCTAATTTAGGCAAGTTTTGGACCCAACTTCATGGCTACTTTTCACCTAGTTCCAAGAGGTATCTCAAAATTCATTTCAAATATGGATTATAGAGCACATTGCAAGATTTCCAAAATGTCCAAGAACTCCTCAAGATCATTTTTGAGTAGGGAGAATCGAAGAGAGGAAGTTGGCATTTTCTCACTTTTTGTTCAAGCCATTTCATGAAGAACCAAGTTGAAAATCAATCCTATGCTGGCTATTTCATGCTGTATAGGTCCTAAACTTGTTCTACACTCCTTAATTAAATGCTTACTCAATTGACAAAGCCTCTATCCATGCTTTTGAACCATTATCCAACTTATAATTCCACTTATGGCAAAAAGGTTCCATTGCCATTTTCATAAAAAGCAACTTTTGCAAACTTTGTAATCTTGAACATTGGACCTGTCCCCTTGATACATGCAAGTACCACAAACCAAAGGCAACTTGTAGGGAAGAAATACCAACCCTAAGCAAGCTGGTACAAGCATGTGAGTTTTGTCTTGTCACTTTGCTTCAAGTACAAGAAAAGTTGCAAAAAGGCTAGCATGGGCAGATCTGTTGGAAAGTTGACCTAAGATCATCTCAATACTAATATACAAACTATATGCAACACATAAAACACCAAGCCAAGACCTGAAACTCTCTAAAGCTGAAAAAACACCAAAAACCTGCTCAAGCATACAGTTTCTGCACAAATACATCCAACTTCCATTTGGCTCGTGCGTTTTGTGTTTAAATCATTCCAACACCTTATATACTTGATATCAAACCCATCCAAACCATCATCCATGTTCTGTAATCTCTTTCCCACAATCTGCCATTGTTGACTTTGAAGCTTACAGTTGTACTTGGTCAGGGAGTTCTAGCCACTTTTAGATCAAGACAAAGGTTGAAATAGATTCAGGAAAGCTCAAGGAAGCTCAAGCAAGCATCAGGCCTCCATTAAAGTCACTACATTTCCATACACGATTCCAGCTGAAGGAGGTAATTTTTCAAACTCTATCTCCTTGTACAGGCAACCTTAGGCCACGATCTGTGAATAAAAAATATAGTTCTCATTATAACGAAGCTATACATATCATTATCTTGCATTGATTTTACTTGTGCTAAGAGACTTTGGAAGTTGAAATCTCTGAAAATATTAGTTTAGAATTTGGGGCTTTTAAAATTTTCTTTGATCTTTGATAGTTATATTACATAACTTATATGGTTGGATTCGTGAGTTCAAATGCTACATTTTTCTTGTTAGAAGTTTTCATTTTTATGGAAGCATGAGGAAGTTACAGGGGATCCGACCAAGGCTTGAGGAAGAAGATGAAATAGGGCAAGGAAGTGTTTTGGAATATGTTATTTTTGTTTCATTAAGGATAATGGATGTATAGCCACCCCAGTGGCAAAGCAGCGCGCTGGTGAGACTCATGTCCTGAGTTTGAACCTGCGCGCTACTTTTGTTTTTTTTTTCTTTTCAGTTTTTTAACCCTTTTTTGCAGGTTGGGCTTGTTTTTGGGCCAGAACTTTTTTTTGCTAATATCATCACCACTGATTTGCTTCATCACCCCCATTTACTAATTTTCATATTTTTTATTTTTATTTTGTTTTATGTTTATATTTTGCATATTAAATATTTTTCTCTAAACATAAAAATCCCAAAAATATAAATTAATAATATTATACTTTTATTTTATTTTTTTATTATTTCTCACATAAAAATATAGTTTACTTTGATAGGATATAATTTATTTTCTTAATAAAATTTATAAATATGATTAAATACATTTAGTTTAATTTGTTTCTTATTTCATACTTATAAATACTTATTCTTGTATATATTTAATTTTTATATTTCTTTATATAATATTATTTATTATTTTTATACAAAAATAAATAAAATAATATATATAGAAACATTATTTTCTTTTAAACAAAAATTAGGGTTAAACCCCTTTCAAAAATTAAATTTTTTATTTATTTATATTTTTAGACTTAAATTAAATATTCTTTTAAATGAAAATAAGACACCAAAAAATCTTTTTACATATACATTACATTACATTTTAAATATTATTTTGTATTTATCTTAAATTCGTACAAATTCGATTTGGTTGTAATAATGTATTTAGTTTTATATTTGTGCAAATCCCCATTCAAACTTGTATAATCCCCTCCCATAAAATTGTTGTAATAGCTTAATATATTTACATTATGCAATTTATCGATTTATATGCCATGATTAGTAGTTAGGGTTTGCATGACAAGAACCAAACAAAGCAAAATAGAACACCTTAAATACAAGACAAAATCAAAAGCATGAAAATGACACACTTGCACACAAGCACACTTAGGGTTTCTCCCACTTGGTTGCCTAAAATAAAATGGCCATGTTACGCATACGAATTATCTGGGCAAAACAAAATAAATATAAGATTATAGTCCCTCGATGACGCTATTCAAAGTTGCTTTACAAAATGATCTTGGTCCCTCAAAAAATGCTAAGATACTTTGCAAACATTGCTAATCATGGTCATACGATGACCTGCGCCTGTCCCGTTTACATCCAAAGATAGGGTTTCTTACCAAATCAATGGTAAGACAACAATGTCAAAGGAATAAAAAATACATAGGAAAGACATTTGAGTAGGTAGATAGCTTCTAGTTACTTGCTCCATTTTAAAACAAAAACATCCTTGCTATTTTCAAAAGCACACTCACATTACAAAAACATCTTACAATCATTGAAAACATTTTCAAAAGACAAACATCTTTATATACATTCTTACGAATGAGAATCATTACAAAGATTGTCTAAACGAATGACCTCTTTTACAAAATGCTTTCAAAACCACACCAAACACAATTTCAAACAAACAAAAGCAAGTGATCTAAAGAAAGTAACTAAGAGCCCATGAAAAACCATGGATGAAAAGGGTGCTAATACCTTCCCTTTTCATAATCTACCCCCCGAACTCAAGAAAACATCTCAAAGGTCTTTCCTGTGCTTTTTCACCTTTCCTTTTGGATAAAAGAAAAGTTGGTGGCGACTCTTGCTAACCGCAACATTTGCGATAAAATGCAAAACCTTAAAGTCAGTTCTCCTACCGCATCACAGAACTGGCGACTCTGCTGGGGAATATTATAATAGTGGGGTTACCTTAGGGTTTAGATCACATTTATTTGCTTACATTGTTTGACTTGTTTGCTTTACATTATGGTTCTTTGTTTGGGTTTGAATCCTCTACCCGGATTTGGGAAACATTATAGATAAATAGAAATACATTGTGGAAATTGTACGGGGTATACCGACATGGTCTAAGCAATAACTATGTTACCGATAGTCTTTGAGTTAATCAAAGAGAATACGGGGCCGCTGAGTAATGTCATGAAGCACTAATGAACTTCTAGAACCCTTTACTTGACCAACTTGGCCTTTAGGATGTCGTGAGATGACCAACTTTGGTGCAGTCCGAAGTTGGTAGATACTCGATACTACACTCATTGAGGGTTGGTTTCTTGGGATATATCGGTCGCCATTAAAGAGGCTTAAGCTGAAACAATGACCAAGGAAACAATCCGGTGATATTGAGCTCCTTAGAACCCGGTTACTATTGTTAGGACATGTTGAGCCAAGTAAACTTCAAGAGGGTACTTACCTATAAAACCCCATGCAAGCCTAAACTAAGAACTTGTTTGATCTGCTTGTATATGAATACTTGTACATACCATCATGGACATCATGAACATCATGAACATCATATGCATTCACTAACCATTTCAAGGATTTTGGAGATTCATCTTTGTTCTTATTTTGTAGGTTATGGATTCACTTCGCAGGAAAACTATCCAAATCAACCTTGTAAGAATTCCTCCCCAACTCAAGGAGCTAGCTTCAAGGATCCCTGAGAACTCTCCATTCACCGAGAGACATGGTCGTCTACTCAACTTAGTCACTTCCAACATAGAGGAGGATATGATGAAGGTTCTCTTCCAGTTCTTTGACCCTTTGCATCATTGCTTCACATTTCCTGACTATCAGCTTGTGCCTACTTTGGAAGAATTCTCTCAACTCTTGAGGATTCCCATTCTCAATCAACTACCTTTCAACGGTACGGAAAGAGATCCAAAGCCAGAAGAGATTGCTCAAGCGCTGCACTTGCACTCATCTGATGTCACAACCTATTGGGAAACTAGGAGTGGTGTCAAAGGCTTCTTAGCAAAGTTTCTGTTTGAGAAGGCCCAAAGTTGTTAGAATTCCATAGACTTGCAAGCTTTTGAGGAGATTGTAGCTCTTCTCATCTATGGGATGGTCTTGTTCCCCAATCCTGACCAACTCATAGATGTGAGCGCTGTCAAAATCTTCATGTCACGTAATCCGGTGCCTATATTGCTAGGGGATATCTTACACTCTTTTCACACTCGTACAATGAGGAAAAGAGGTGTTCTTATGTGTTGCACTACTCTCCTGGTAAGATGGTTTATTTCTCATCTTCCCAAATTAGTCTTAAATAATGAGCAAGGTTTGATGTGGTCACAAAGGTTAATGACACTTAAGCATTCAGATATTCATTGGTGCTCTCGATCCAAAGAGAATGTTATCATTGTTGACCGTTATGGGGAATTTCCTAATGTCCATCTACTTGGAATTAGGGGAGGCATCACCTACAACCCGTGCTTAGCTCTAAGACAGTTTCGTTATGCCCAAAGGGATGGCCCATATGATATGTTGATTCAAGGCTTGGTATTCGACTACGACAACGACAATCAAGGACTTCGTCAGAGATTGATCCGAGCTTGGAGGATGCTGAACAAGGTGGATAGCAAGACTTTGGGACACAAGAATTCCATCCTTCTTGAGCCTTACCTCAAGTGGATACGAACCCACGCTCAAAGTCTTATGATGCCTTATCCTTCCATTCTCCCAATGATTATTAAGCCTGTTAAGGAAGGAGAAGTTCCATACACTATCCTACATCCTGACATGCCCACATCACTCGAAGATTTACAAAGAGATTGGATACAACTCAAAGGAGAGCGAGATACTTTTGAAGCCCAATTCTACGCAAGCGAGAAGAAGGTTTTGGAACTCACTACGCTACTTCATGAGGAGCAGACTCTGAATACCTACATAGCACCAAAGAGGATGCGCAACACTTTTTTAACTTAAAATTCTGTATTATTTTTCCCGAGGGGAATTGATGTACTCAAATTCTATCTTATTAATATAACGTGTGTTTCTTTTTTGTTTAAAACAAATTTTAATTTTTAAATCCTTGAAAGCATTGCATGTATGCATATGTTTCATCATGACATAAGCAGGTCTTTTGCAACTAGTTTCCTCATCTCTCTACTATTTATTTCAGTAAGATGGATCTCGAACAGACAGTCAAAGATCTCCAAGCTCAGAACACGCAGTTTCAACAGTTACTCATGACCCTAGCCAAGGGGCAGGATGAATTGAAGACTCTGTTAGCTGAAGAGAGAAGGAAGAAACCAAAGAAAGCCATTGGGGTTCTGAATATGGGGAGAAAATTTTAGGGACAGACTAGAAGGACTCTGTATTTTGCAGCCACTTCCGGGGAAGGAGAAGGAAAAGGGAAAGAAACAGCAGTACCATCAGAATCTGAAGAAGAGGAAGAGGAGGAAGACTACTCTGAGGAGCAATACCCTCCGGCCGACGATAAGTACCGACATCTTGAAGAGCGTTTAAGCGCTATGGAAATACAGAGGGTACTGGGCCTAGATTTTGAAGAATTGGGGTTGGTGTAAGGTTGTAATCCCGCCAAAGTTTAAAGTGCCATTATTTGCAAAATATGATGGAGTGTCGTGTCCTAAAATGCACCTCTGATCATATGTCAGAAAGATTCAGCCGCACTCTACTGACAAAGACTTGTGGGTCCATTTTTTCTAAGACAGTTTATCAGGAACGCAACTCGATTGGTTTTACCAATTGGAAAGGGCCGACGTCCATAATTGGGAAGACTTGGCCGCAACTTTCTATAAACAATACCAGTACAACGCCGATTTGGCGCCTACCCGTACTCAACTTCAGTGTATGGCTATGGCTTCAAATCAGAGCTTCAAAGATTACGCATAAAAGTGGAGAGATCTAGCCGGAAGAGTGCAACCTCCTCTATCCGAAAGGGATTTGGTGGACATGTTCTAAGGCACTCTGTCGGGCCCTTTCTTCAACCATTTGATTGGAAGTTCATCTGCTGGGTTTACTGAGCTAATTTTAACCGGCGAAAGGGTGGAAGCCGGTATAAGAAGTGGAAAGATTCAGAAAGATTCGTCTGCCTCTACGGCTGTGAAAAAACCTTTCACCGGGAAGAAGGAGGTATCGGTTGTTTATCCATAAAGGAACCAGGGGAGAGCTGAACGCCGACCAGTGGTGGGGGCCGTTATGATCCCAAAATCTACATCTGATCAACCGAGAAGTAACCAACCTAGGGTGGAAAGGCCAGTCTAGCAATTCACCAGACTTAACATGACTCTAGCCCAGATTTTACCACACCTACTGAAATCTAATTTGGCAACTTTGAAGGAGGCTCCAAAGAATCCCAACATGGCGTCCCCCCATTATCACCTGAATTCCAGATGCGCATACCATTCTGAATGTCCGGGCCACGACACCAATAACTGTTGGGCGTTAAAAAACAAGATTCAAGACCTCATAGATGCAAAAGAGATTGAGTTTGAGGCGCCATAGAAACCAAATGTCATTTCCGCTCCTATGCCTAGACATAGTCACAACGCCAACGCTATCGAGGAAGATTTGTTTGTTGCTATAGTAGATGAACTCTTGACTCCGCTCTCGATCATCAAGTTGAATTTGTTGAAAGTTGGTATTTTCCCAGGTTGTGGTAAAGACTGCCATGTTTGCCTATCCTCATCAATTGATTTCCCTCTATTGAAGACATGTATCCAACGCCTGATTGACAACCAAGAAATTCTGCTTGAGAATGCTCCTGTTTCACCCGTTCCAATTAAAGAAATTTCAATCATAACCATCTACGCCAATCCTTCCAGTGTCCCAAAAAGACCCGTTAGGATTACATCAGTTCCGAAGAATACTCCGCTCATAATTACAATGCCCGGGCCGGTCCATACGAATCAAATAAAACAGTACCATGGAATTACCGTGGAGAAATCTACTACCATGGTATTAAACAGGATGGATTAACCACCGAAGAATAAAGCTCTGAAGAAGAAAATTCCGACATTAGCAATATTATCGGAACTAGTAAGATTACCCGTAATGGTAGGATCTTCTCTCCAGAGATTGCCCCTCCAAAGGCAGTTTTTGGACCTGTGGTTGTTCTAAAGATTACCTTTGTACCAGTGATTATACCTGCAAGTGTACCTACCAACAAAAATGACACGATCCCTGCTGTTGTCCCTACCAACACTTCCACTGCTGAAGATCGAGGGAAAAGCGTTCAAGAAGAGCCTGTCCGGACGAAGGCTCAATCACTAGCTATCCCCGAAACATCTAAGAAGGAAATGGAAGAAATCCTGAGGATAATAAAGAAGAGTGACTGTTATGTGGTTGAACAGTTGGGGAAAACTCCCTCCAAGATATCCATGCTAGCCTTGCTGTTGTGCTCCGAGGCACATGCGAAAGCTCTGGTAAATTTTTTGAAGACATCCCATGTGCCACAAGAGACGTCTGCTGACCAATTCCAGGATTATGTGGCCAGTTTGACAGCTGATAATGGCCTAGGCTTCTCCGATGCTGATTTGACACCCATAGGGAGAAATCACAACAAGGAATTACATGTCTCTGTGGAGTGTAGAGGAACGACTCTGGCCCATGTCTTGGTAGACACGGGTTCATCTTTGAACGTCTTGCTGAAGAAAGCCCTTGATAGATTGGATTGCAAAGGGCTGACATTAAAACCCAGTAACATAGTTGTGAGAGCATTTGATGGTTCGAAGAGGATGGTCCACGGGGAGGTGGACATCCCGATAAAGGTGGGAACCCAGATTTTCAACTCAACCTTCTATGTGATGGACATCCGTCCCTCTTACTCCTGTCTGTTAGGACGACCCTGGATCCATAACGCCGGTGTTGTCACCTCCACACTATATCAAATGCTGAAATACCCGGTCCAAGGAAAGATCATAACTGTCTATGGAGAAGAGGAGTACATGATTAGTCATCTAAACTCCTTCCGATATGTGGAGCTGGATGGTGAGTTCATTGAAACCCCTTTCCAACATTTTGAAGAAGTCTCTCAAGAAGTAGCGGTGACCAAGGCGGTATCCTCGATTCCCAAGATCACAAGACCTCCGCTTCGGATGTCATCTCTAAAGGACTCTAAGGAAGTAGTGGAAGAGGGTGGATGTAACATTCGGAGGCAGCTTCCAGACATCCCGTATAAATCAGACAAGTTTGGCTTGGGGTTTACTTCAACTGCTCAGAAGGTTGTGCGCCGTGCCCGTGCTAGAGGGCCACCTTTGAAGATTAGTAACTGAGAGGTCAACACAGTGGAAGATGTTGAAGAAGATGGCAGCTTGGAAGATTGGATATTTCCTACTGTCAACAGAGGACTTCACAACTGGGAAGCCAGAGACTTTGTCCCAATAACTTTCATCTCTCAGTAATTTATCTTTTACATTTCTGTTGGACTTGTAATATTCACAAACAATTCGCACTTTAAAAACCTTGTGCCTTACCCGAGGCACAATGGTCCATTTATAAGGGTTTTTATTTCATCTTCATATGACATTCAATGAATCATGGACGTTTTTCCACATACAAAACTTTTATGCTCATTGTATTTCTTTTACATTTTATTATTTAAAGATGGTTATGCCCTTAAACACACCCACACTCACAAATGCATGTACCCCTCCATTCCGGATCCCATGGGTAACGATACTTCTATAACCTTCAGTGACTCTGAATATCCAATCTATCAAGCCGAACACGAAGGTGAAGAAGATTGTGAAGTGCTAGGGGAATTGGCCAGACTACTACAACAAGAGGAAAGAGTTATTCAACCTCATGAGGAACCGTTGGATACAATCAACTTGGGTACAGAGGAAGATAAAAAGGAAATCAAAGTGGGTGCCAACCTAGAGCCGAGTGTCAAGGAGCATCTAATTCAACTTTTGAATGATTATGTTGAGATATTTTCCTGGTCATACGAAGACATGGCGGGACTTGATACAGACATCGTGGTACATCGTCTACCCACAAGAGAAGACTATCCACCAGTGAAGCAAAAAGTCCACCGTATGAGACCTGACATGTCAGAGAAGATTAAAGCGGAAGTCATGAAGCAGTTCAATGCTGGATTCTTAGCCGTCACTTCCTATCCTCAATGGGTTGCCAACATTGTTCCCGTGCCTAAAAAGGATGGAAAAGTACGAATGTGCATGGATTATAGAGATTTAAACAGGGCCAGCCCTAAAGATGATTTTCCACTTCCCCACATCGACATCCTGGTTGACAATACAACCCAGCACAAAGTGTTTTCCTTCATGGACGGATTCTCAGGCTATAACCAAATCAAAATGGCACCTGAGGACATGGAGAAAATTACATTTGTCACGCAGTGGGGAACATTCTGTTACCAAGTGATGCCATTCAGACTGAAGAATGTTGGGGCAACCTATCAACGCGCCATGGTAGCTTTGTTTCATGATATGATACATCATGAGATAGAGGTCTATGTAGATAACATGATATCCCGATCACAAACTGAAGAGGAACACCTTTATCACTTACAAAAGTTGTTTGTGAGGTTGAAGGAGTACAAGTTAAGATTGAATCCAAACAAGTGTACATTCGGAGTCCGGTCCGGTAAACTCTTAGGTTTCATTGTCAGCAACAAAGGCATCGAGGTTGATCCTGCCAAGGTTAAAGCGATACAAGAAATGCCTGCTCCTTGCACTGAGAAGGAAGCCATAGGATTCTTGGGACGCCTGAACTATATTTCCAGATTCATTTCTCACTTGACGGCTACTTGTGAGCCAATCTTCAAACTATTGAAGAAAGATCAAGTAGTCAGATGGAATGATGAGTGCCAGATTTCTTTTGACAAGATCAAGGAGTACTTACAAGAGCCTCATGTTTTGATGCCACCAGTCGAGGGAAGATCACTAATCATGTATCTGACCGTTTTAGAGAACTCAATGGGGTGTGTATTGAGGTAGCATGACGAGTCTGGCCGAAAAGAGCACACTATTTACTACCTGAGCAAAAAGTTTACCGACTGTGAAACCAGATATTCACTGCTCGAGAAAACTTGCTGCGCTCTGGCATGGGCTGCTCGCCGGCTAAGACAGAATATGTTGACTCATACCACTTTGTTGATATCTAATATGGATTCGATAAAGTACATCTTTGAAAAGCCTGCTCTGTCTGGAAGAATAGCTAGATGGCAGATGATCTTAACAGAATATGACATACAATACACTACCCATAAAGCTATAAAGGGAAGTGTGTTAGCTGACCATCCATCTCATCAAGCTGTAGAAGATTATCAGTCCATGAAGTTTGAATTACCGGATGAAGACATCATGACACTAGACAACTGTGAAGAGATCATACCATATGACGGACCTGATCAAGGATCCCGATGGACCCTGTTCTTTGATGGGGCATCCAATGCACTTGGTAATGGTATCGGCGCTATACTCATATCTCCGGAAGGGTGTCATACTCCTTTTACTGCCATACTTTGCTTCAACTGTACGAACAACATGGCAGAATACGAAGCATGCATCTTTGGTCTCAAGGCTGCCATAGACTTGGGAATCAAATCTTTAGTTGTATTTGGAGATTCAGCTTTGGTCATTAGTCAGATCAAAGGAGAATGTGACACTAAGCATCCAAACCTTATCCCTTACAAAGAACATATTTTGACATTGTTACCACATTTCGAGCAGATTACCTTAGAGCACTTCCCGCGAGAAGAAGATCAGCTAGCAGATGCTCTAGCCACGATGTCATCTATGTTTAAACTTAATTGGGATAAGGAGGCTGAAGAAGTGAAAAACACAAGAAGGGGGGTTGAATTGTAAAACTGAAAAACAATGCAATGAACACGATATTTTTATCCTGGTTCGTTTGATCTCAAACTACTCCAGTCCACCCGTCAAGGTGATTTCGCCTCTCTCCAACGAGGTCTTAATTCACTATATTCAACTGAATATTACAATCTTCTTTAACAACTGCTAAAGCCTTCTTAATGCAAACCACAAACCGGTTTGTCAAGGAAACACTTTCTTACAAAGAAGAGAAATCTAGGTGTGTGAATGTTTTCTACAAAACTGTTTATCACAACTGTGATATTACACAACTTAAGCTTATTGAAACTAGATTGCTAAAAGTAATTGAGTAAGGAAATATGGAGCTTTTAGCAAACTGAAAGAAGGAAGATGATGATTAGCTTTTAGGCGTGTAATTTGATGTAGAGCATTAGCCAATTCAATCTTCATTGTCTTGCTTATATAGCACTGAAATTGTTGAACGTTGGAGCAATAATCTTGATTCAATGCCAATAACAAACTTTCCTTATTAAGCAGATCTTGTCTGGAATGATGCCGTTGGTAATAATTCGCTTTGAATGCACAGTACCGTTGCTACTTAAAGCGTGTTCTGGCTTTGGCTCATTCTGACTCTGCTTAAGTGCTGATGAACTGTTGTTGTCTTTATCAGAGTGTTGAGCGCAGTTCTGTTCATCAAGCTTCAGCATTCGCGTGAGTTGTTCTTCTGATTCTGGTATTCTGATATATCATCTTCTGATGCTGATGTTGATAACCAATATTCTGATGCTGATTAAGTGTACTCTTGCTGATACCTATCAGAGTTTCTGCAAAACAGAAGGTAATATTTTAGGTAGCAAATAGTTCTTACATGAATCACATAATTAATATATCTTTTCATTTTGTTATCATCAAAACTTAAACTTAGGGTAGTAGATTCAAACTTTGTTCTAACAATCTCCCCCTTTTTGATGATGACAAAAACTAGATATTTTTAATTGAAAATAACGTGAAAAAGTATCAGAGATAACTAAATGATAAGATGTATCAGAGTAAGAAGTTATCAAAGATAAGGGATAAGGAGATATGAGAGTTGGGATTGGAGATACTCCCCCTGAATTTATAACTTCCCTTTTTAATTCCAAGAGTTCTTCAGGATCAGATCTTTATTGACTTTCTTTGAACATCAGAATATCAGAGCTTTGACTATCAGAAGCTTTAGATCAGAATATTAGAGCAGAGCTTCAGATCAGAGTATCAGAGCTTTGCTTTTGGATCAGAGTATCAGAGCTTTGGTCTTCAGTGAGCATTCTTGTACCTGTAGACTTAAGCAAAAACAGAAGAAAACATTCAAGTATATCAGAGTTAGAATGTTTGAGACTCTTTGTCTCAGTAATCCGTTATTGAAAAATATCATTCTTGTTCTCCCCCTTTTTGTCAGCAATCAAAAAGTGTAAGTGATGTGCTAAAACAATTGGAGCAGAAAAACTTGTCATATTAAAATAGTCAGAGCCAGACAAAACAGTACAGAAGATATGCAAAGAAAACATGAAAATAGCATGAATGAAAATCTAAGGTTGGGGAGGAAGGCGTGTGAACAGAGTCTCCAACATTGCTTTAATCTGATCAGCAGTTTCAGTCTGCTTGTGCACCATGCTGACTACTGTATCTATCTTGCTGTCCTGCACATCCATCCTTTCCTTCATCTTCTGATCATTTTCATCCATCCTTTGCTGCAGACGGATATCATTCAGCTTCAGCTCTTCCAGAGTCTGCCTGTCCAAGGCAGCTTGAGAAACATCAGAAGCAGGGAGCTTCTGAGAGCTTTCTGCAACATCTTCAGCTTGACTGGCTTCAACTTGAATTGTCTGATCTTCTTCTGGCTGCACCTTTGAAGCTGGACGCTTCTCATACCATGGCTCACTATCCAGAAGGAGCACGTCTTCTTTCAGCAGCTGACTTCCTACTTCGTTCAGAAGCTTGCTGAAATTCTGCTGTGCTTGCTCATAATTGATGTCTTGCAATTTTAGAGCTTCAGCACGTACCCAAATTCTGAATTGTGACCAGAGCTGGTCTGAGGCAGCTGGATCAATCATTCCAGGGCAGACTTGCTTCAGAGAAGCAATCCACTGCTGCAAACCTGTTTCAAAATTCATAATGCCAGAGCCAACATCTGGCTGTTTTGGTTTTGGAATGGCTATTTTATTTTTCAGATCAGCAAGACGGTCAAGGATTGTTAAATCTATGAAGGTCCTGCTGGGGTCTTCTGTGGTTTGTTTGGGAGCTGTTTGTTTGGGAGATGGAGTGGGAGAGTCAGAAATAATGATTGGACTGTTTGGGGTTTTGGGAGTGTTTGGAGGGGTAGATTCTGGCGAGGATGGCAGCTGGGCCATGGTTACTGTTGTTCCACATGGCAGCTGGATTGCCATAGGTTGTGGCTCAGAGGATTGAGGAGAAAGAGGTTCAGGAGATGGAGGAGATGGAGTTTCAGAATTATGAAACTCAGGTTGAGGAGGTTTGGCAATATCTGGTTCAGTGTTTGGATTATTGGGAAGGTGATCAGAAGCACGTTGATCAATGTCAGACAGAACTTTGTCAAGTGCTGATGTTGTTGAAGTTGTTGGTTTGGGATGTTTGGTGCGGGGTCTTCTGAGTTGTAGTGCCTCAGAAGGGTCATCTTCTGGTTCGGTTTCATCTATTGTTGGGATGGGGATTTAGATTTCATGAGAAGCTGGAGTTGGGATTGATGTTGGAATAGCAGAAGAATTTAAAACAGAAGCAGCAGATAAATTACCTCTTTTCTTGGGTGTCTGCTGGGATGTTCCTTCTGAAGGGGCCTTCCTTTTCTTCGTCTTCTTCAGTGTAACTTCTGGTTGAGGTTGGTGCAGATCTTTGATATTCAGCTTGGGATCTGTACCATCAGCCTTGCACGCGTCCAAGTATCTGAGAACCACCACTTGTTTAGACTCTATCTCAGAAAATAATGGAAAGTCACTCAGTGGGACTCTTCTGCTGGTGATGTCAGCAGTAGGAGTAACGCTGGGTTCCTTTCTGATGTTCTCTATTAACTTCATTTTCTTCAGATTCTTCGCGTTCAGAGGCTTGCCAACAGTTGGTTCAATGGTGCTTAACTCTTGAGCTTCTATCAGGTGCTCTATCAGCCTATTCTCAGTCAGAATATCTGATATTAACCTTCCAAAGGGTATCCAATCCCTCTTTGTTCTTTCTTCTTCCCTGGTTTCCTTCACGCTTGTTCTGAGGTGATTAAACAGAAGATGAGCCAAGTTGATTTTTACCTTCTGATTGATAAAATAGATCAGAAACTGTTGATCTATATTTATGTAATCAGGGGAACTTGTTGGCTTCCTATGATTAAAACACCCCAGAATGATCTTTGCCCAAACTCTGTGGTGATCCTTGAGGTCTCTGATTTTGCTGCTGGGCACCGCAAGGGTGAAAATCTGTTCTTCTATGACACCAATGTCAGAGCATCTTTCAGCCATATCAATACAGCGGACGCCACCGCCACTGTAACCAATTAGTTTTGCTATGTGATCCTCAGTGATCACAATCTTCTTTCCCATTATGTAGGAGGTGACTTGATGCGTTGAAGAGGTCGCATGAATCTAGAACTCCTTGACTAACATTGGGAATGTTGGTCCAACCAACCTGTCGAAATATCTCTCCCATTTCTGTGCCCTAACTTCTTCTGTCAAGTCAAAACCATTCTCTTTCAGACTGCCAAAATCAATAATCAGTTCAGACAACACTTCTAGATTCTTCACTGGTGTAAGGAGTGTTCTGAATGGAACTTGGTACTGTTCAGAGGAAGCTTTCTTCTGAGAACCTGCAGAAGCACTGGTGGAGGTTGCCATGTTCACACTTAGGGTTTTTCTGAGAAAACTGAGAAAATGGGTTTAAGTTTGAAAGAGATGAACACAAAAAAAATGCAGAAAATATTTGAGAGATAATGAGAAACTGTAAAAGATTAATATGAGAAGTTAACGTGCTTAAATAGATTTCAGAATATTTTGAAAGAGTAAACGGTTTCAAGAAAGAGAAATAAAATCATGATTACGTTTTAAAAACATGATTACTTTCATTTAATGCTTGCTGATTTTGGGGGATTTGAGAAAGATACTTGAAACGGTTACCAGACATGTGTCTCAATGCACCCAATCAGCGTTTTGCCTTCTCAGAAGCGTGCACGCGTTCTGCTTCAGATATTTGCTGATGATTGGATGAAACTTGTTTGATTTAGTGATCAACACGTCTATCCTTGAGCTGAAACGCTCAGATCTTTAAGACTAGCATCTGATGCAATCTGCATGTTCTATCTTTCTGAAAAGAGATTGATAAGAAGTTCACAGTAAAACAAGTACATTCTGAAGATAAATATATGGAATTAAAACAGTTTCACTCTGGGCAGATTTTCATGCTGAGATGTTTCAGAATGAAATTGAACCTATCTTCAGAAAGGGGTTTAGTGAAGATATCAGCCCATTGATGGTCTGTATCTATAAATTTTAAGTTCAAAATTCCTTTCTGAATATAGTCCCTAATGAAATGATGTTTTATTTCTATATGCTTAGCTCTAGAATGTAAAATGGGATTCTTACTTAAGCAAATAACAGAAGTATTGTCACAGAGTATAGGGATGTTACTCTCAAAAATCTGGAAGTCTTCAAGCTGACTTTTCATCCAGAGCATTTATGTGCTACATCCTGCTGCTGCTATGTACTCAGCTTCTCCTGTTGATAGCGCAATTGTGGATTGCCTTTTGCTGGACCAAGAGATCAGATTTTCTCCCAGAAACTGGCAGCTTCCAGAAGTACTTTTACGCTCTACTCTGTCTCCAGCAAAGTCAGCATCGCAGTAGCCTACTAAACTGTAATCACTAGATTTTCTATAAAATAAACCCAGATTAGTAGTACCTTTCAGATACTTGAAAATTCGCTTAACAGCTGTTAAGTGAGATTCTCTAGGATCTGATTGGAATCTAGCACAAATACATACGCTGAATAATATATCAGGTCTTGAAGCTGTCAGATAAAGGAGAGAACCAATCATACCTCTGTAGACTTTCTGTTCTACCTTTTTGCTTACCTCTTCTCTTTCTAGAATGCACGTGGGATGCATTGGAATCTTTGATGGCTTACATTCTGAGAGGTCAAATTTCTTCAGAAGATCTCTGATGTATTTGCTCTGATGAATGTAAGTTCCCTCTGGAGTTTGATTGATCTGAATTCCTAGAAAGAATTTCAGTTCCCCCATGAGGCTCATCTCAAATTCTGCCTGCATACACTTAGCAAATTTTCTTCCAAGAGAAGGATTGGTAGAACCAAAAATAATATCATCAACATAAATTTGACAGACTAAGATGTCATTCTTAACTGACTTACAGAATAAGGTAGTGTCCACCTTCCCTCTGGTGAATTCATTTTCTAACAGAAAGTTACTTAGTCTTTCATACCAAGCTCTGGGAGCTTGTTTCAGACCATATAGTGACTTCTTTAGTTTGAAAACATGTTGTGGATGTTTTGTATTTTCAAAACCAGGGGGTTGGTGCACATAAACCTCTTCTTCTATATAACCATTTAAGAATGCACTTTTGACATCCATCTGATACAGAGTGACGCCTCTATTAACAGCAAATGAAATTAAAAGTCTGATAGATTCTAACCTGGCGACTGGAGCAAAGGTTTCTGTATAGTTTATCCCCTCTTGCTGACTATAACCTTGTGCAACCAGTCGTGCTTTGTTTCTGATGACTTCACCTTGTTCATTTAGCTTGTTTCTGAACACCCATCTTGTTCCAATGACGTTGAATCCTTTTGGTCTGGGAACAAGATCCCATACGTCATTTCTGGTGAATTGATTCAGCTCTTCTTGAATTGCCAGAATCCAGTCGTTGTCCAGAAGTGCTTCATCAATGGAAGAGGGTTCAATTAGAGACACAAGTCCCATGAGAGTTTCTTCAGAGTTTCTGAAGCTTGCTCTTGTTCTGATTGGATCTTCCTTTCTTCCTAAGATTGTTTCTTCTGGATGATCCAAGCTGCTTCTGGGTAATCTTTTCTGAGGTTGATCATCAGCTGTTGTAAGATTGCTAGCAGTGCTCCTTTCAGACGTTGAAGGAGTGTCTGTGTTGAGAGCTTCTGATGACTTGTCTTCAGAACCTGTAAATTCAATTTCCATACCTGCAAAAACTTCATTCTGCTTTAACTTTTCAGAGTCAAGCTTATCATCAAAACGAACACTGATTGATTCTTCCACAATCTGTGTTTCTGTATTGTATACTCTGTACCCTCTTGAGCATTCAGAGTATCCTAACATAATACACTTCTGTGCTTTAGAGTCAAACTTGTTCAAATAATTCTTTGTATTTAACATAAAACAAGTACATCCAAATGGATGAAAATATGAAATGTTGGGCTTTCTGTTCTTCCATAATTCATATGGAGTCTTTTCCAGAATAGGTCTTATTGAGATTCTATTCTGAATGTAGCACGCTGTGTTTATTGCCTCTGCCCAGAAGATCTTAGCAACGTTTGTCTCATTGATCATGGTTCTGGCCATTTCTTGCAATGTTCTGTTCTTTCGTTCTACAACTCCATTTTGTTGGGGAGTTCTAGGACAAGAGAAATCATGCAGAGTGCCTCTGTCATTAAAGAATGACTCAAAATATTTGTTTTCAAACTCTTCACCATGATCACTTCTGACTTTAACGATTCTAAGATCCTTTTCATTCTGAACTTGGTTACAGAAGGTAACAAACATAGAGTGTGACTCGTCCTTGTGTCTTAAGAACTTTAGCCATGTCCATCTGCTATAGTCATCTACGATTACTAACCCATACTTCTTGCCACTAACTGAAGTAGTTTTAACTGGTCCAAATAAGTCAATGTGCAAAAGTTCTAATGGCTTAGAGGTAGAAACAACATTTTTAGATTTAAAAGAAGGTTTTGCAAACTTGCCTTTCTGACATGCTTCACACAGAGCATCTGAATTGAACTTCAAATTAGGAAGTCCTCTAACCAGATTGAGTTTGTTAATCTGAGATATTCTTCTCATACTAACATGCCCCAATCTTCTGTGCCAGATCCACTGCTCGTTGTTAACAAACAGAAGGCACTTTACATTCTGACTTTTCAGTTCAGAAAGTTTGATTTTGTAAATGTTGTTTTTCCTCTTTCCATTAAACAGGATAGTCCCATCTTTCTGACTAACAGCTTTACATGATTTTTGATTAAAGATTATATCATAACCGTTATCACTTAATTGACTTATGGATAACAGATTATGCATTAATCCATCTACTAGCAGAACATTATTAATAGAGGGAAGATTTCCATTACCTACAGTTCCAGAGCCAATGATCTTTCCCCTCTGATTGCCTCCAAAGCCAACGTGGCCTCCAGGCTTAAGTTCCAGGCTTTGGAACATATGCCTTCTTCTCGTCATGTGTCGCGAGCAGCCAGAGTCCAGGTACCATGACTGGTGTTTCTGATTTGCTGCTAAAGATATCTGTAACATGTATTATTTTATCCTTAGGTACCCAGATTTTCTTGGGTCCTGATTTGTTAGATTTACCAAAACTCTGGTTGAATTTTGGTTTCACAGAGTACTTACTGCTAGTGTATTTAATATCATGTGTGTGACCATACACAAAATGTGAATTCAGAGGAGTGTGTTTAATGGTTAAATCCATGACATTCTTTGGTGTAGGAACCTTACCTTGGTGTCCTATTCCCTTCCTGCCGTTTCTGCTAACTCCGTAGATCATTGAAGCCATTTTGCTTCTATCTATGCTTTTAGCAAGGAACTTCTGGAAAGTGTGATCATACTCCTTGATGATCTCATCAGCGTTGCTGGGAGTTTCAGAAATTGGTTCCTTCTGAGAGTTTTGTAAAGTATATTCTAATTTTGAAATTTTATTTCTCAGCTCAGAATTCTCCAATTTAAGACTCTCAGTCTTATTAGAGTCAGATTCAAGATTCCTTTTCAAGTTTCTAAATTTAACTCTAATCTACTGATACCTTTCCAGAATTTCATTAAGGTTTTCAGCAAGTTCAGCCTTGGTAAAATTAACTGCAAAGTCATGAAATACCTCTTCAGTATCTGATTCTGAGTCTGATTCAGAAGCTTTACTATCTTCTGAAATGTTGGCCATGAGAGCTATGTTTGCTCTCTCATCATCTGATTCTGAGTCAGCTTCAGATGAGTCAGAGTCATCCCATGTAGCCATGAGACTTTTCTTCTTTTCTCTTCCAAACTTCTTTTTGGGCTTTTCCCTCTGAAGCTTTGGGCAGTCACTCTTGTAGTGTCCTTGCTCATTGCACTCATAGCAGATGATGTCCTTGGTGTTTGGCTTTCTTCTTCCTGAGGAGCCTTCAGATCTTCTGTATCCAGAGGAAGAATATGTCCTTCTGTATCTGGAAGAAGACTCGTTCTGATCAGATCTTCTGGGATTCCTGAACTTTCTTTGCCTCTGCTTCCACAGTTGATTCACTCTTCTGGAGAGGAGGGAGAGTTCGTCTTCTTCTGATGAGGATCCATCAGATGTTTCTTCAACTGCCTGCAAAACTTTAGACTCAGATTTTTTGTTAGATTTTAATGCTAAAGGCTTACCTTGCTTCTGGGGTTCATCAGCTTCTAGCTCTATCTCATGACTTCTGAGGGAGCTGATAAGTTCCTCCAGAGAAATTTTGTTGAGATCTTTTGCTAGCTTCAGAGCTGTAACCATTGGCCTCCACTGCTTGGGTAAGCTTCTGATGATTTTCTTGACGTGATCAGCAGTAGAGTAGCCTTTTTCCAGAACCTTGAGACCAGCTACCAGAATCTGGAATCTTGAGAACATTGTTTCAATGGATTCACTTTCTTCCATTTTGAATGCCTCATACTTCTGAATGAGCGCCAGAGCTTTAGTTTCTTTGACCTGAACGTTGCCCTCATGCGTCATTCTGAGTGAGTCAAACATGTTCTTTGTTGTGTCTCTGTTGGAGATCTTTTCATATTCAGCATACGAGATGGCGCTGAGAAGGATGGTTCTGGCCTTGTGGTGATTCTTGAAGTCACGCTTTTGTTGGTCAGACATTGTTTTCCTATCAATCTTCTGACCGCTTGCATTCACAGGGTGCGTGTATCCATCTGTCACCATGTCCCACAGATCAGCATCATGTGCCAGAAAGAAGCTTTCAATTCTGTCTTTCCAGTAATCAAAATTTTCTCCATCAAAGACTGGAGGTTTGCCGCTGAATCTGTCTCTGTCCTCATGGTTGTCATTGCTGGTGTGAGAATAAGTTCCTGCCATTGTGTTTTTCTGAAGCTGGATCTTGTACTGACACGGTTAAGTATTTTAGCTCAGAACCAGGCGCTCTGATACCAATTGAAGAAGTGAAAAACACAAGAAGGGGGGTTGAATTGTAAAACTGAAAAACAATGCAATGAACACGATATTTTTATCCTGGTTCGTTTGATCTCAAACTACTCCAGTCCACCCGTCAAGGTGATTTCGCCTCTCTCCAACGAGGTCTTAATTCACTATATTCAACTGAATATTACAATCTTCTTTAACAACTGCTAAAGCCTTCTTGATGCAAACCACAAACCGGTTTGTCAAGGAAACACTTTCTTACAAAGAAGAGAAATCTAGGTGTGTGAATGTTTTCTACAAAACTTTTTATCACAACTGTGATATTACACAACTTAAGCTTATTGAAACTAGATTGCTAAAAGTAATTGAGTAAGGAAATATGGAGCTTTTAGCAAACTGAAAGAAGGAAGATGATGATTAGCTTTTAGGCGTGTAATTTGATGTAGAGCATTAGCCAATTCAATCTTCATTGTCTTGTTTATATAGCACTGAAATTGTTGAACGTTGGAGCAATAATCTTGATTCAATTCCAATAACAAACTTTCCTTATTAAGCAGATCTTGTCTGGAATGATGCCGTTGGTAATAATTCACTTTGAATGCACAATACCGTTGCTACTTAAAGCGTGTTCTGGCTTTGGCTCATTCTGACTCTACTTAAGTGCTGATGAACTGTTGTTGTCTTTATCAGAGTGTTGAGCGCAGTTCTGTTTATCAAGCTTCAGCATTCGCGTGAGTTGTTCTTCTGATTCTGGTATTCTGATATAGCATCTTCTGATGCTGATGTTGATAACCAATATTCTGATGCTGATTAAGTGTACTCTTGCTGATACCTATCAGAGTTTCTGCAAAACAGAAGGTAATATTTTAGGTAGCAAATAGTTCTTACATGAATCACATAATTAATATATCTTTTCATTTTGTTATCATCAAAACTTAAACTTAGGGTAGTAGATTCAAACTTTGTTCTAACAGAGGCTCCCCAGATCACCATTGAACGAATGGACAAACCAACACACTGTCACGAGATTAATACTGAAGAAGTAGTGGACCAACCTTGGTTTCATGAAGTCAAAAGATATCTCGAGGCTCAAGAATATCCAGAAGGAGCTTCAATCAATGATAAAAAGTTCCTAAGGAGATTCTCCTCTAAGTTCTTCCCAAGTAATGGCATCCTGTACAAACATAATCATGATTCTATTCTGCTCCGTTGTGTGGATAAGATTGAAGCTGAAAAGATCATGGCTGAATTACATGAAGGTACCTTTGGCACTCACTCTAGTGGGCATACGATGGAGAAGAAAATCCTACGGGCAGGCTATTATTGGTTTACCATGGAAGCAAACTGCTAACAACACTCCCTGACCTGTCATAAGTGTTAAATTTATGCTGACAAGGTGCATGTACCTCCGGTTCCTCTAAATGTCTTGACAGCTCCTTGGCCCTTTGCTATGTGGGGAATCGATATGATTGGAGAGATCAAGCCTACAGCCTCCAATGGACACTGTTTCATTCTAGTGGCCATTGATTATTTCTCAAAGTGGGTCGAAGCAGCTTCCTTCGCATCCGTTACTAAGAATGTTGTTTCCCGCTTCATCAAGCAGAATCTCATTTGCCGGTACGGTATCCCAGAAAGGATCATCACTGATAATGGTACAAACCTTAACAATACTATGATCACCTCTTTGTGTGAGCAGTTCAAAATTCAACATCATAATTCATCCCCCTATCGGCCGAAGATGAATGGTGCAGTCAAAGCTGCTAATAAAAACATTAAGAAGATCATACAAAAAATGACAGTCACCTACAAGGACTGGCATGAGATGCTGCCATTTTCTCTCCACAGGTACCGTACCACGGCTCGCACATCAACTGGGGCAACACCCTATTCTTTGGTTTACAACATGGAGGTTGTCTTGCCTATTGAGGTTCAGATCCCCTCTTTGAGAATTATGAAGGATGCAGGTTTGAATGAAGATGGTTGGATCCAGACTCGACTTGATCAACTAAACTTAATTGATGAAAAGAGACTCAGTGCTATTTTCCATGGTCAGATGTATCAAAAGCAGATGATCAAGGCTTTCAAAAAGAAAGTTAGGCGCCAAGTATATCAAGTTGGAGATCTAGTGATCAAACGCATTATCTTACCACAAAGTGATCCCAGGGGAAAATGGACTCCTACCTACGAAGGACCATTTGTAATCAAGAACATCTTCTTCGGTCGGGCAATGATCTTAACCACCATGGACGGCGATGATTTGCCACACCCTGCAAACGCGGACATAGTCAAAAGATACTATGCATAAGAGACCCGCTAGGTTGACACACGTAGGCAAAAAAGGGCATCCCGGCGAACCAAAAGGTTCGGGAAAAAATTAGGGATAAAATAAAAAAAATCTGTACACCCGGCAAGTTGAAAACCCGAAAGGGCAACTTGGGCAAAAAAGGGTTTCCTGGTGGACTGAAAAACCAAAAAGGCGGTCCAGGCAAAAGTTAGGGAATTAAAGCGTATGACTATGTCCCGTTGGATCACTTTGAGGATAATATCTTCAATGAAAAACTTGAGGTTTCTAATCAATTCAATCATCTTCGAACGAAGCAACAAATGGACAAGATATTCGGCGATACAGAGGCTATAGCAGAATGGGAACCCCATGGGATTATCACACATAGCTATCTTTCTTTGTAAAAAAAATTCTTATTCTTATGGCACCATCCTCTTACTAGGATGTCTGTCTCTTTTGTACAAAATACTTATTCAAAGTAAATACAAAGATATCTCTTTAAAGTACAGAAAATTGTTTGTCTTTTTCCTTTACACTTGTGTTTTATTTGCAAAAACGTCCAATGATTCATTAATGAACATATGAATTTGAACATAATTACTGTTTACAAATAAACAAAATGAAAAGGACAATTACTGATAGGTTGAAGGAACAGGAAAACATTCCTAGACCACTCCATATTCCCCACAGAGTTTTCAAGAATCCCCAGCGGAACAAAACTCCCAACTACCCAACAGAACGAAGCTTCTAGTTTATCAAACCCCGGTGGAAATCATCCAGTTCCTCCAAATTCCCCAGCAAATTGTTTGAAGCTTGAGATCCATTCGATTAACAATTGACTTGAGATACTCCCCAATGGAGCAAAAGACTCCCATCCATTAATCCCCAGTAGAAGTCATCAAAATTCTTTGGATTCCCTAAGCAGATTCCCTAAGCAGTATACGGAATTGCCCTCACAACAGAATTTTTGTCAATACTCCAACTTCAAGACATGAAGAATCCGCATATCCTCAACAGCAGTCAAGGATTTATTTTCCTCAGCAATACATCAAATCAGCTTACATGCGCATACATTACATCCATATATCATAAACATTGATAAAATACATATATTTCATCACACATCTCATGCAACATAATTTTGTGCTCCAGCTAACATTTTAGCCTTTTCAGGATAAGATTAACAGCTACTATTAAACAATGTGCAATCATGATACAGTTCAGATACGCTCCAGACACGGATGCCATTCTGACACTTATTCATATTTCAAGTTCAGATACAGTTCAGATACGCTCCAGACACGAATGCCATTCTAATACTCATTCAGATTCAAACTTCAGATACAGTTCAGATACGCTCCAGACACGGATGCCATTCTAATACTCATTCAGATTCAACCTTCAGATACAGTTCATATATGCTATAGACACGGATGCCATTCTAATACTCATTCAGATTCAACCTTCAGATACAGTTCAGATACGCTCCAGACACGGATGCCATTCTAATACTCATTCAGATTCAACCTTCAGATACAGTTCAGATACGCTCCAGATACGAATTCAGTTCTAATACTCATTCAGATTCAACCTTCAGATACAATTCAGATACGCTCCAGACATGGTTGTCATTCTGCTACTTATTCAGATTTCAAGTTCATGATACAGTCCATATACGCTCCAGACACGGAAGCCATTCTATTACTCATTCAGATTCAATCTCCAAATACAGCTTGGATATGCTCTAGGTACGGATGTTATTCGGTTGCTCATACAGATTCAGTCTCCAGATACAACTCAGATACATTCTAGATACGGACACCATTCTGATACTTATTCTTTTGACTTACAACTTACAATTCAACAAACATTCTCGGATGGCATCTACAAGCCCATCTCCAACAAAATTCTATCACCTCTCCGAATGGCATCTTTAAGCCCATTCCCTTAACTACACTTTGTCGAGTGCAAATTTACGGGAACTCTAGTGTCCAATCATCTTTTACCTTCGAGTCACGAACGACAAAGCTATCCAATCTAAATCTTCAGGTTCAAGAAGATTGAACAGGGGCAGCTGTTGTACCACAAAATTTGCCCTCTCATTTATCAAGACTTTTCTCACAAGACTTCTTTGACTCAAGACAAGTTTAGGGTTTGGTCAGCTCAAGACATCTCATCTTGCACTGATAACCCAAAATTAGGGTTTGAGTTTGTTCAAGGATTTTCGGACCATTAATGATTCATGTGACTTTCAAATCTCATTAGGGATCCCTAAGATTGCTCATGACAAGCTTCAAGCCTTGAACCATATTTTTGATCAGTCAATAGGACAGTTGACCTAAAAATCAACTGTATTGGGTAAAAAGTCAACCATAGCCAATTTACAGTCAAACTTCATAATTTTTGATCCACATCAACATTTTAGACTCATATGTACCATTTAGTCAAGTTTGGATCACAATTCCTCAAGAAATTTGATCAAATCACAAAAAGGGCAAAATGGTCAAAATTAGGGTTTTGACTGAGGAAAGACAATATTTGACTTTTTAACCTAGCAAATGACCAATTGAGTTCAAGCATGATTTCAAAGATTCAATGGCATCATCTTGACATAATCACATGGCTCAAAGCATCTCAAATGCATTGGATTGACAGATGAAATTTGCAGTCAACTGATCAAAAGTCAACTGTACATTGAAAAGTCAAACTTTAACTTTTTGGTCAAAATCAAGTGCCAAGGGTCATAATTCATCAAAAAATTTCCAAATGTGAAACTTGTTCATCAAGAAATCCAAATTTGAAAATTAGGGTTTGAATTTGAAAATTTTCATAACTTAGAAATTTTCTAAGTATGAAAATTTTCTTATTTTTTCTCAACTTTACACCACTATTACACCATGATGCCTAATGATTCAAGGAATCTTCCCAACATGAAAGTTGCAGATCTCCATGAAATCTACAACTTTTCTTCATAAACGTTTCCCTAAAGATGCTTGGATCTCAAGATATAAATTTGTGAATACATGGTCATGAACTTCTTAACTTAGTGAAATTTTGCCCTAATTTAGGCAAGTTTTGGAGCCAACTTCATGGCTACTTTTCACCTAGTTCTAAGAGGTATCTCAAAATGCATTTCAAATATGGATTATAGATAACATTTCAAGATTTCCAAAATTTCCAAGAACTCCTCAAGATCATTTTTGAGTAGGAAGAATCGAAGAGAGGAAGTTGGCATTTTCTCACTTTTTGTTCAAGCCATTTCATGAAGAACCAAGTTGCAAATCAATCCTATGCTGGATATTTCATTCTGTACAGGTCCTAAACTTGTTCTACACTCCTTAATTAAATGCTTACTCAGTTGACAAAGCCTCTATCCATGCTTTTGAACCATTATCCAACTTGTAATTCCACTTATGGAAAAAAGGTTCCATTGCCATTTTCATAAAGAGCAACTTTTGCAAACTTTGTAATCTTGAGAATTGGATCTGTCCCCTTGATACATGCAAGTACCACAGACCAAAGGCAACTTGTAGGGAAGAAATACCAACCCTAAGCAAGCTGGTAGAAACATGTGAGTTTTGTCTTGTCTCTTTGCTTCAAGTACAAGAAAAGTTGTAAAAAGGCTAGCATGGGAAGATCTGTTGAAAAGCTGACCTAAGATCATCTCAATACTAATATACAAACTATATGCAACACATAAAACACCAAGCCAAGACCTGAAACTCTCTGAAGCTGAAAAAAAACCAAAAACCTGCTCAAGCATACAGTTTATGCACAAATACATCCAGCTTCCATTTGGCTCGTGCGTTTTGTGTTTAGATCATTCCAACACCTTATATACTTGATATCAAACCCATCCAAACCATCATCCCTGTTTTGTAATATCTTTCCCACTATCTGCCATTGTTGACTTTGAAGCTTGCAGTTAGACTTGGTCAAGTAGTTCTAGCCACTTTCAGAGCAAGGCAAGGGTTGGAATAGATTCAGGAAAGCTCAAGGAAGCTCAAGCAAGCATCAGGCCTCCATTAAAGTCACTGCATTTCCATACACGATTCCAGCTGAAGGAGGTAATTTTTCAAACTCTATCTCCTTGTACAGGCAACCTTAGGCCACGATCTATGAATAAAAAATGTAGTTCTCATCATAACGAAGGTATACATATCATTATCTTGCATTGATTTTACTTGTGCTAAGAGAATTTGGAAGTTGAAATCTCTGAAAATATTAGGTTGGAATTTGGGGCTTTTAAAATTCTCTTTGATCTTTGATAGTTAGATTACTTAACCTATATGGTTGGATTCGTGAGTTCAAATGCTACATTTTTCATGTTACAAGTTTTCATTTTTATGGAAGCATGAGGAAGTTACAGGGGATCCGACCAAGGCTTGAGGAAGAAGATGAAATAGGGCAAGGAAGCATTTTGGAATATGTTATTTTTGTTTAATTAAGGATAATAGATGTATAGCCACCCTAGTGGCAAAGCAGCACGCTGGTGAGACCCATGTCCTGGGTTCGAACCTGCGCACTACTTTTGTTTTTTGACATTTTTTTCTTTTCAGTTTTTTAACCCTTTTTTGCAGGTTGGGCTTGTTTTTGGGCCAAAACTTTATTTTGCTAATATCATCACCACTGATTTGCTTCATCACCCCCCTTTTCTAATTTTCATATTTTTTATTTTTATTTTGTTTTATGTTTATATTTTGCATATTAAATATTTTTCTCTAAACATAAAAATCCCAAAAATATAAATTAATAATATTATACTTTCACTTTATTTTTTTTATTATTTATCACATAAAAATATAGTTTACTTTGATAGTATATAATTTATTTTCTTAATAAAATTTATAAATATGATTAAATACATTTAGTTTAATTTATTTCTTATTTCATACTTATAAATACTTATTCTTGTATATATTTAATTTTTATATTTCTTTATATAATATTATTTAATATTGTTATACAAAAATACATAAAATATTATATATAGAAACATTATTTTCTTTTAAACAAAAATTAGGGTTAAACCCCTTTCAAAAATTAAATCTTTTTTTTCTTTATATTTTTAGGCTTAAATTAAATATTCTTTTACATGAAAATAAGACACCAAAAAATCTTTTTACATATACATTACATTACATTTTAAATATTGTTTTGTATTTATCTTAAATTCGTACAAATTCGATTTGGTTGTAATAATGTATTTAGCTTTATATTTGTGCAAATCCCCATTCAAACTTGTATTCCCCTATCCCATAAAATTGTTGTAATAGCTTAGTATATTTACATTACGCAATTTATCGCTTTATATGCCATTATTAGTAATTAGGGTTTGCATGACAAGAACCAAACAAAGCAAAGTAGAACACCTTAAATACAAGACAAAATCAAAAGCATGAAAATGACACACTTGCACACAAGCACCCTTAGGGTTTCTCCCACTTGGTTGCCTAAAATAAAATGGCCATGTTACGCATGCGAAGTATCTTGGAAAAACAAAACAAATATAAGATCATAGTCCCTCGATGATGCTATTCAAAGTTGCCTTACAAAATGATCTTGGTCCCTTAAAAAATGCTAAGATACTTTGCAAACATTGCTAATCATGGTCATACGATGACCCGCGCCCGTCCCGTTTATATCCAAAGATAGGGTTGCTTACCAAATCAATGGTAAGACAATAATGTCAAAGGAATAGAAAATACATAGGAAAGACATTTGAGTAGGTAGATAGCTTCTAGTTACTTGCTCCATTTCAAAACAAAAACATCCTTGCTATTTTTAAAAACACACACACCTTACAAAAACATCTTACAATCATTGAAAACATTTTCAAAAGACAAACATATTTGTATACATTCTTACGAATGAGAATCATTACAAAGATTGCCTAAACGAATGGCCTCTTTTACAAAATACTTTCAAAACCACACCAAACACAATTTCAAACAAACAAAAGCAAGTGATCTAAAGCAAGTAACTAAGAGCCCATGGATGAAAAGGGTGCTAATACCTTCCATTTTCATAATATACCCCCCGAACTCAAGAAAACATCTCAAAGGTATTTCCTGTGCTTTTTCACCTTTCCTTTTGGATAAAAGAAAAGTCGGTGGCGACTCTTGCTAACCGTAACATTTGCGATAAAACGAAAAACCTTCAAGTCAGTTCTCCCACCGCATCACAAACATGTTCATGGAATTAAAAGTGGTATGATCTCTGTGGCATCTACCTCCACTCCCAATCCTATCAAGAAACCTTTTTCTACGAAGAAGGAAGTTAATGCTGCGTATGGGGCAAGGGCCCATACCAAGAAGAATGACCACCCGTCTGTCAATGTTGTCCGAATTTCTAATCCAACTCCTACTCCAAGACCATCTGCACATCATCAACATTTTTAAGCTCCAAGAAGACAATTTACGAGGTTAGGCATGTCATTGTCTCAAGCCCTTCAACATTTGCTCAAGGCTAATTTAGTGACGTTGCGCGATCCTCCCGCCAAACCTGACACCTCGTCACCAAAGTACAATCCAAACGCAAAGTATGCTTATCATTCAAACAGCCCCGGGAACGAGACTGACAAGTGCTGGGCCTTGAAGAACAAAATCCAGGATTTGATTGAAAACAAGACTATTGAATTTGATCCTCCTCCAACGCCGAATGTAATTACTGCTCCAATGCCGAAGCATGACAAAGGTGTTAATGCTGTCGAAGATACAATTTTTATTGCCTCTATTAAAGAATTGACTACTCCGCTGAATATAATCAAGAACAATCTGTTGAAAGTCGGGATCTTCCCTGGCTGTGAAAAAGGATGTGTGTGTTGTACAAGACAATACAATGGTTGTGAAAGGATGGAGAAAGGCCTACAACGCCTGATGGATAGCCACGAAATTCTGTTTGAAAAGACTCCACTTGCCAAGAGTTTGATTAACAAATGTGAAGACTTCTCCATTATTACCATCTCAAACAAACCTATTAGGATCACCTCCAAAGATCCTATTACAATTTCAAATGAACCCACCATTTCTCCATTAATAATTACCAATCTCGGACCAAATCCTTACTCTTCAAACAAAGAGGTACCATGGAATTATGGTGCTGATGTGTTCTATCATGGGATTAAACAAGATACTTGGATTGAAGAAGAAAAAGATGACAATGTTGGCAACATAGCTGGCTCAAGCAAACTAACTAGAACTGGGAGAATATTCTCACCCAATATATCACCTCCAATAGTTACAAAGACGCCCATCTGCATTACTGCCGCCAAGCCGAATACCGATACTAGAGAGAAAGGGAAGGTTGTTGAGCCTGACCTGATTGAAGTACCCTCCAAGGACGTAACTAATGAAGAACCCTCAGCTCGCGAGATGGACGAGATTTTAAATATCATAAAGAGAAGTGACATCAAAATTGTAGAACAGTTGGGGAAAACCCCTTCTAAGATTTCAATGTTGTCATTACTGCTTTGCTCCGATGCCCATGCTCGGACATTAATAAAGTTCCTGAAAAAAGCTCATGTCCCCCATGAGACAACAACAAACCAATTTGAGAATTGCTTGGCTAGCCTGACAGCTAATAATGGCTTGGGGTTTTCAAATGCTAACTTAACACCTCTCGGGAAGAATCACAACAAAGCTTTACATGTTTCTATTGAGTGCAAAGGGACTACCTTAGCACATATGCTAGTCGACACTAGTTCTTCTCTAAATGTATTACCCAAGGGGGCATTGGACCGTCTTGACTGTGGAGATTTAATCCTGAAGCCAAGTGATATCATCATAAGGGGGTTTGATGGATCAAAGAGGACTGTTCATGGGGAAGTAGATCTTCCAATCAAGGTGGGCTCCCAAATCTTCAACTCCACCTTCTATATTATGGATATTCTCACTGCCTATTCTTGTCTGTTAGGTCGCCCGTGGATTCATAAAGTTGGGGCAGTGACCTCAACCCTCCATCAGAAACTCAAATATCCAGTCAAAGGCATGATAGTCACTGTCTGTGGGGAAGAAGATTTTATGGAGAGCCACCTTAACTCTTTCAAGTACGTAGAGATGGACGGAGAATTCATTGAAACTCCATGTAAAGCCTTTGAGGTTGTACCGCTGTTGATTGCTGCTACTAAATGTTCTTCTGATGAGTCCAAAGCTGTCAAGGCCACGCCAAAGAGGGTTTCAGTCAAGGATGCCCGCGCAACAATTGAAGAAGGAAACTACGATACTTGGGGGCAACTCCTCGATATCCCTTTTAAGGTAGACAAATTTAGTTTTGGCTTCACCGTCAAATAATACTATAAATTATTTTTAAAATAAAAATACCAAAAATATTCTTCTTACAAACTTATTTTCTTTTTTAATCAATTAATATTTAGATTAGGGTTTTATTTAAATTCTTTTCCTAGTAAATTTAGGTTTTATTTTTTTTTTTACTAATTTTAATTAATTATTTTCTTTTAGTTAATTAGGTTAAAACAAAACCCTTTTTCCTAAAAGAAATCCAAACAAAAATCTATTTTCTTTCCATTTTATATTCTTGTATATTTATTCATTTTTGTACATTATTTATCCAAATTCAATATGATTGCAATAGATTATTTAGATTTAAATTCTTGCAATCCCCTTTTGTAATTTGTACACCCCGTCCCAAGAGTGTTGTAATAGCGTAGTAATTTTAAATTCCACAATTTATCGCTTTATATACAAATGCTAGTAATTGGGGTTTTAAATGGAAAGACTAAAACCAATCAATTAGAAAACCCCAATCAAAGATAAAACCAAGCATGAAAAACAATACACTTGCACACAAGCACCCCTTGGGTAAAATCCACTTGGTTGCCTTACAAAATGGCTATGTTATGCATGTGAGGTATCTTAGCAAAAACAAACGAACACAAGATCATAGTCCCTCGATGACGCTATCCATGTTGCCTTCAAGTGATCTTAGTCCCTAAAGAAAGATGCTAAGATACTTTGAAACATTGTTAATCATGGTTATACGATGACCCACGCCCGTCCCGTTTACATCCAAAGATAGGGTTACTTACCAATTCAATGGTAAGATAACAATGTCAAAAGAAAGGGAAAATCAACATGAAAGACTTTTGAGTAGGTAGAATTCTCCTAGTTACTTGCTCACTTCCAAAACAAAACATCCTTGCTATTTTCAAAACGAAACACTTTCCAAAACATCTTTCAAAACTTGAAAACATTTTCAAAATATCAACACTTTGTATACATTCTTACGAACGAGAATCATTACAAAGTTTGCCTAAACGATGACCCCTTTTTAAAATACTTTAAAAAACCACACAAAGCACAATTTCAAACAAAAAATCAAGTGATCTAGAAAGTAACTAAGAGCCCATGGAAAACCATGGATGAAAAGGGTGCTAATACCTTCCCTTTTCATGGATAAAAGAAAAGTCGGTTGCGACTCTTTCTAACCGCATTATTTGCGATAAAATGAAAAACACCCAAGTCAGTTCTCCCACCGTATCGCACACCTCTAGGGTAATCTCACTTGCTGCCTTGGACAATAGTCATGTCCCTCGAATATGGGCGTTTTAGCAAAGACCCTTGATAAAAGATCGTAGTCCCTCGATGTACCTCGATGTTGCCTTCAGCAAACGATCTAGTCCCTAAAATGAAATTGCTAAAACGTCTCATAGGTTGCCTTCGATGACTATACAAACGACCCACGCTCGCCCCTTCACATCCAACGACGGGGCTTCTTACCAAATCAATGGTAAGATAGAAACATCTAAAGGAGGAGGAAAAGAACATTAGACCTTTCGAGTAGGTAGGATTCTCATAGTTGCTCACTTGCTCACAACAAAATTTTTTTTTTCACACCAACACTTTCAAATGAAACATTTTCAAAAGAAAAAGTTCTTTGTACGCATTCTTATAGAGACGAGAATCATTACAAAGACACTTTTCAAAAATCACTTTCAAAAATACATTCCACAAACACCTCTTTGAATTATATTCAAAACCAACACTTTGTACGCATTCTTATAGAAACGAGAATCATTACAAAGACGTTTTTTTCAAAATACTTTCAAACCACACCACAAAGCACATTTCCAAACAAAAGCAAGTTATCTAGCAAGAACCTAAGAACCCATAGATAACTATGGATGAAAAGGCTTCTAATACCTTCCCTTTTCATAATCTACCCCCGAACCCAAGAAAATAATCTCAAAGGTCTTTCCTGTTCTTTTCACCCTTTCCTCATTGGATAAAAGAAAAGTCAGTGGCGACTCTTGCTATCCGCAACAATTGCGATCAAACGCAAAACACCCAAGTCAGCTCCCCCACCTTGTTACAGAACTGCCGACTCTGCCGGGGAATTTAAAACTTAAAAGTGGGGTTACCTTAGGGCTAGATCACCTTTACCTGCTTTCCTTGTTTGATTTGCTTGTTTTATATTATGGTTTCTTGTTTAGTCTTTGTTTTTGATCCTCCACCCGGATCTGGGGAAGCTTTTAGGTAAGTAGCAATAGATTGTGGAAACTGTACGGCATATAGCGATATGGTTGAAGCAATGGCTACGTTAGTGTGACGCATTTGTTGGTACCTCTATCTCTCGTGTTTAATCGAGGAGAATACGAGACCGTTGAGAAGTGTCATAAAGCATTAACTGACCCTATAACCTTAATTGAACAACTTGGCCATTAGGAAGTAGTGAGATAGCCGGTTTCGGCGGAAAGCTAAAAATTGGTTGATACTCGATACTACACTCATTGAGATCAGACTTTTGGGATATCTCGGCTGCAAGAAAAGATTGATTATGCTGAGACAATGCCTAAAAGAAAGGACAGTGATATTGAGATCCCCTAGAACCCGATTACTTTTTAGGACAAGTTAAGCCAACTAAACTTCAAGAGGGTACTTACCTACAAACCCCATTTCAAGCCTAAACCTAAGAACTTATTTGCTTTGTGTGTATATGGTTTGTTTACTTTGTACATAACATCATAAACATCATAACATCATAAGAATTCTCACTAACCATTTCAAGGATTTAGGAATTTGTCTTTGTTTTGTTTTGTAGGCCATGACTCCCATTCGAAGGAATACTATCTGAATCAGCTTCGTGAAAGCACATCCACAACTCCAAGAATTAGCGTCGAAGGTGCCTGGAGATTCTCCCTTCACTAAGAAATATGGTTGACTTCTCAGCTTGGCTACCTCAAATTTCCAAGAAGAAATGATGTGTGTACTCTTCCAATTCTTTGATCCCATACATCATTGCTTCACCTTTCCTAACTATCAGTTGGTGCCTACACTAGAAGAGTTCTCTCATCTGTTAGGAGTGTCTGTGCTGGATCAAATACCATTCACCGGTTTAGAGGATACTCCAAAGCCTGAAGTCATTGCCGAAGCTTTACATTTGAAGAGAGACGACATTATAACAAATTGGGAGACAAAAAGCGGAGTTAAAGGCTTCCTAGCCAAGTTTCTGTTGGAGAAGGCTCGTTCACCCTAGGAGGATATGGATTTTCAGGATTTTGAAGATGTCTTGGCCCTTCTAATCCATGGTTTGGTTCTATTTCCCAATCCTGGAAAATTCATAGACGTGAATGCCATCAAGGTCTTTCTCTCCCGTAATCCTATACCTACTTTGCTTGGAGAGATTTTACATTGTTTCCACAGTCGCACGATGAAGAAAAGAGGTACTCTTTTGTGTTGCAATCCCTTACTCTCTAGGTTGTTTACTTAGCACCTACCTCAATCAACGATGAAAAACGAGCAAGGCTTGACATGGTCTCAAAGGATGATGTTACTCACACACTCTGACATTTATTGGTGTTCATGATCCCTGGAGGACACTACCATTATTGGCCGTTGTGGGGAATTACCTAATGTCCCATTCTTAGGCATTAGGGGAGGTATCACCTATAACCCTTCTCTTGCATTACGGAAAGTTAAATATGCACGAAGAGATGGTCCTCACGACGCACTCATCCAAGGTTTGGTATTCGACTATGAGAGCAACGACCAAGACTACCGTCAAAGTTTCATACGAGCTTGGAGGATGGAAAACAAAGTGGATAGCAAGACATTGGGGCGTAAGATCTCCATTCCTTTGGAGCCTTATCTTAAGTGGGTATGAATTCGTGCTCAAAGTCTCGGTATGCCATACCCTGCCATTTCACCTATCATCAATGAGCCAGTCGTTCAAGGAAATATTTCGTATATTGTCCTTCATCCTACCATGCCTATTTATCTTGAAGATTTGCAAAAAGCTTGGATCCAGTTGAAGGAAGAGCGAGACACCTTCAAAGCCCAGTTCTACACAAGTGAAAAGAAGGTTTTGGAGCTTACGTGACAGCTTCATGAAGAGAGAAGTTTGAACTCTTACATTACGCCAAAAAGGATGCGCTCGACCTTTTTGCCTTAGGAGTTTATTTTGTGTTTATTTCCTCCATTGTAATCCTCAAGAGGCATGATGTAATCAACTTGTATTTATTAATACAATGTGTGTTTCCTTTTGTATAAGCAAATTTGAATCTCCTAGTTTCCTTGAAATCATTTGCATATGCATTTTCATTCATCATAACACAAACAAGATTTTACAATAGGTATCCTTATCATTCTATTGTTTATTTCAGTGAGATGGATATTGATCAGACAATAAAAGATCTTCAAGCACAGAACGCTCAATTCCAACAGATGTTCTTGGCTCTTGCTAAAGGATAAAAGGATCTGAAAGCTCTCATTATCAAAGATAAGAAGAAGAAGGAGAAGAAACCAGTCGGCGTTTTGAATTTTGGAAGAAGGTTCAGAGGACCGACCAAGAGAGCTCTAGATTTTGCAACCTCGTCGGGTGAAGGAGATAATCAAGAAGGAAAGAACAAGGAAGGAAATGATAACCCTGAGTCTGAGGAAGATGAAGCTGACCACTCTGAAGAACAGTATCATCCTACTGATGATAAATACAAACAACTGGAGGATCGCCTCAATGCTATGGAGATCCAGAGGGTACCCAGGCTGGATTTGGTTGAGCTAAGATTGGTCTCAGGGGTGGTCATCCCGCAGAAATTCAAGGTTCCCACATTTTCTAAATATGACGATGTCTCTTGTCCTAAGCTGCATTTAAGGTCATACGTTAGGAAGATTCAACCCCATACTGTTGATAGGAACCTATGGGTACATTTATTCCAAGAAATTTTGTCAGGGACGCAGTTGGATTGGTTCTATCAGTTGGAAGGAACCAATATTTGCAATTGGGAAGATTTGGCTGCTGCTTTTTACAAACAATACCAGTATAATGCTGACCTAGCTCCAACTCAAACACAACTGCAAAGTATGTCTATGGGTTCTGGTGAGGGTTTCAAAAATTATGTCCAGAAATGGAGGGATCTCGCGGGAAGAGTCTAGCTCCCTTTATCTGATAGAGAGCTAGTGGATATGTTCTTGGGCATGTTGTCTGGTCCATTCTTCAAACATCTGGTTGGAAGCTCTTCAGCTGGATTTACCGAGTTGATCCTGGATGATGAGCGAGTAGAAGCTGATATTAAGAGTGGCAAAATTCAAAGGAATGCATCCTCAAGTATGATGAAGAAACCATTCACAGGAAAAAGGAGGTCAATGCTGCTTATGGCCAGAGAAGTCAAAACAAAACTGAACATCGTCCGACGGTAGGGGCTGTTATGACCTCCAATCCTGTATCAGCAACGTAACCATCAATGAAGGTCGGATGCGCCTATAAGACGATTCACCCGGATCAACAGGACCTTATCCCAAGTTTTGTTGCATCTGTTGAAGTCCAATTTAGTGACCCTAAAGGAAGCTCCCAAGAATGCTAATACCACTTCTCCCCGCTACAACCCGAACGCTCGATGTGCCTATCACTCAGAGAGTTCGGGGCATGATACAAACGATTGTTGGGCCCTGAAATATAAGGTACAAGACCTTATCGAGGCGAAAGAGATTGAGTTTGACCTTCCAGAAACACCTAATGTAATAACGGAGCCAATGCCTAAACATGGCCAAGGTGTCAATGTTGTTGATGGTGACCTTTTTGTTTCCTCTGTGGATGAATTAACTACTTCCCTTTTGACTGTTAAAGGGAATCTATTGCAAGCCGGTTTATTTTCGGGCAATGCGAAGGTTTTCACTTATGTATGTCTCTACCAGATGGCTGTTTGTTGTTAAAAATGGGCGTCCAGCGCCTGATGGTCAACAAAGAAATTTTGTTCGAAAAAATTCCCCTTCCTAGAAGTTGTTGTGAAGATGTCTCGATAATCATCGTTTCCGATAATCCTCCTAGGGTCTCCACCAAAAGACCCGTCAGGATTACATCTGTTCCCAAGTTTCCTCCCTTGATCATCACCATGCCAGGGCCAATACGTTATTCCTTGGATAAAGTTGTTCCCTGGAATTATGGGGCTGACGTCTATTACCATGGCATCAAGCAAGACCTATTGGCTATTAAAGACAAAGTTGTTGAAGATACTGAGCCTGACGTTGACAATATTGTCGGGACCAATAAAATTATGAGAAAAGGAAGAGTTTTCTCTCCCGAGATCTCTCCAAAAACTTTTACTATTCCTGTGATTATTCCTGCTGCTACTACTGTCAGTATTCCAAGTGTTACTCCTACTGTTAGTCTTGTTGTTATCCCTGCTACTGAGTCGGTTGAGACACGGGGATAAGAGGTATTGGTTGAGCCTATCCAGACGAAGGCGCATCCAGAAGTCACCCCTGAGGCTTCTAAAATGGAAATGGAAGAGATATTAAATGTTGGTCTTACTTTTTTTCTATGAGGCCCACACTAAGGCTTTAGTAAAATTTCTGAAGACTGCCCACGTGCCCTAAGAGACCTCCGTTGATGAATTCGAGAGTTGCGTGGCCAGCCTGACCTCTGATAATGAACTTGGTTTTTCTGACGTTGATTTAACTCCCAAGGGAAGGGAAACACAACGTTGCTCTGCATGTCTCCATTGAGTGCAGGGGCACTACATTAGCCCATGTTCTGGTGGATACAGGTTCGTCGTTGAATGTCTTACCCAAGAATGCTCTTGACCGGTTAGATTGTGAAGGACTCACATTGAAGCCCAACAACATTGTGGTAACGGCTTTCGATGGTTCTAAAATAATGGTGCACGGGGAGGTGGACATCCCTATCAAAGTTGGTACTCATACTTTTGATTCAACCTTCTATGTGATGGATATTTGCCCATCTTATTCCTATTTATTGGGCCGACCCTGTATCCATGGGGCTGGTGCTGTTACTTCTACCCTGCATCAGATGTTTAAATACCTAGTCAAGGGAAAGATTATCACAGTCCATGGGGAGGAGGAATACATGGTTAGCCACCTGAACTCTTTCAGGTATGTTGAGATGGACGGCGAGTTCATTGAGACCGTCTGTCAGAATTTTGAGGAAGTTCCACGAATGATTGCTATAACCAAGACTGCTACTAAGGTTCCGAAGATTACCAGACCTCTATTGAAAATGGCTTCTCTGAAGGATGCTAAAGCAATAGTTGAGGAAGGTGGATGTACCATTTGGGGTCAACTTCCATAAATTCCCTACAAATATAACAAGTTTGGTCTGGGTTTTACTTCGGAGGTCCAAAGAGCTATTCAATGTGCTCGCGCTGGGGGACCACTATTACGCATCGGAAATCATGGACTCAATGTGTTGGAAGACATTGATAGAAACTGTGACATGGATGAGTGGATTTTCCCAACCACCAGCGGTGGACTCAATAATTGGGAGGCCAAAGATTTTTTTCCTATTACTTTTATCCAAGAGTAATTGTCTTTTACATTTTTGGACTTATAATATTTAAACAATTTAAACTTTAAAACTTGTGTCACACCCGAGGCACAATGGTCTATCTGTGAGGGTTGTTACTTCATCTTCATATGTCATTAATAAATCATGGGACATTTTTGCATGCATATTTTATGCTCTTTGTTTTATTTTTATACCTTTTACTTTATCAAAAATAGCTATGCTCTTACACACACACACACATATATCGAAATGTAGATCCACATCCACTCGGGATCCCATTGGTAACGGTTCTGCTATTGCCAATTATGACTTTGAAAATCTGATCTACCAAGCCGAGGACGAAGGTGAGGAAGATTGTGAGGTACCAGGGGAACTTGGTAGACTGTTACAACAGAAAGAAAGGGAAATACTGCCCCACGAAGAGCTAGTTGAGACAGTAAACTTGGGTACTGAAGAGGACAAGAAAGAGGTCAAGATAGGTGATAATCTGGAGCACAGTGTTAAGGAGCGTTTAATTCAGATCTACATGACTATGTTAAAATATTTTCCTAGTCATACAGAGACATGCCAGGTGTGATGCGGTGCGAGAACTGACTTGAGGTTTTGCATTTGTGTTCGCAAATGTTTCAGTTTAGCAAGAGTCGCCACCGACTTTTATTTTATCCAAAAGGAAAGGTAAAAAGCACAGGAAAGACCTTTTAGATTGTTTTTGGGTTCGGGGGGTAGATTATGAAAAGGGAAGGTGCTAGCACCATTTTCATCCATGGTTTTCCATGGCCTCTTAGTTACTTGTTTTAGATCACTTGTTTTTGCTTTTCAATTATTTGAAATTGTGCTTTTGTGTGTGGTTTTGAAAGTATTTTGAAAAGAGGCCATCGTTTTGGCAACCTTTGTAATGATTCTTGTTTGAATGTATACAAAGGTGTTTGTTTTTTGAAAAATGTTTCAATGTTTGAAAGTTGTTTGGAAAATTGTTTTGAAATTGTGTGTGTTGGTTTGAAAATAGCAAGGATGGTTTGCAAATGATCAAGTAACTAGGAGTTGTCTACCCTCCTCAAAAGTCTTTCCTACACATTCTTATTCCTTTGACATTGTTGTTTTACCATTGCACTTGGTAAACAAACCTATATTTGGATGTTAAACGGGACGGGCGTGTGTCATCGTATGACCATGATAACAATGTTGCTAAGTATCTTAGCAAGTTTTTGAGGGACTAGATCATTTTTGTTTAGGCAACCAAGATAGCGTCATCGAGGGACTATGATCTTTTGTTTTGTTTGATTTTGCCAAGATACCTAGCATGCATACCATGGCCATTTTAAGGCAACAAAGTGGATGAAACCCTAGGGGTGCTTGTGTGCATTGTGTTGTCATTTTTCATGCATTTTTGTCTTGTGTTTAGTCATGCTATTTGTTTGATTTTGGTCTTTGCATACAAAACCCTAATTTACTATCATGGCATATGAAAGCAATAAATGCGTAAAGTAAATCTAAACTATTACACAATATTATGGGAAGGGGGGTACAAGTTTGAATAAGGGGATATTGCTCAAAATAAAACCCTAATTTACTATTACAACCTAATTGAATTTATACAACAATAAATAAATAAACAAGTATTTAAATATGGAATAAATTGTAAATATGCAAAAATGTTTTTTGTATTAATTTTTATGTATGTAAAAAAATGAATTTATTTAAGTCTTAAAAAATAAAAATAAAATGATTATTTTTGGAAAGGGTAAAAAACCTAATTTTTTTGTTTAAGAAAATATGCTTTATATTATTTATTTTTTAATCAAGAAAAATAATAATAATATGTACAAAAATGTTAAAAATTAAAATGTGTGAGAAAATAATATTTTGAAGTGTATAAATAATAAAAATAAAAATATATAATATTTTTATATTAATTACAAGTTTATTAAAGAAAAATAAGTTATATTATTATTAATAAACTATTTTTATGCCCAAAAAATAATGAAAATAATAAAATAAAATGCAAAAAATAATGAAAATATTTTTGAGATTTTTATTTGTTTAGAAAAAAATAAATAAAGTCAAAAAATATAAAAGAAATGAAAAATATACAAAAATATAACAAATGGGCCAAGGGGGTGCAAAAAGGAAAAAGGGTGATGTGAATAGAAAAAACAGCAAGCCCAAGCCCAATGTTCACTTCATCCCTGTCCTCTGAACAGAAAAACGCATGTTCTGCAACTCAAACCTATTCTTGCTCATGCTTGCATGAAATCAAAAATTTACAACATGAAAGTTATAGCATTTTCAATCATGATTCCAACCATATAAAGAACTTGACCTAACTCTAAGAAACCTGGAAGAATTTCAGTGCCCCTAATTTATGACCTAAAATTTCCAGCAACTTCAACTATCAAATACACCTAGCTCAGTCAATATAAATGGAATCTATGCATATGTACAGCTCAAGCACATTAAAGACTATATTTTTGCTTCACAAACCTAAGCCTAATGATGCCTAAATAAGGAGATAGAACTTTGAAAATTACCTTGTTCAGTTGAGTTTGAATAGGGAAATGTAGTAACTTTGAGTGAGGCCTGAGGTACTTGTGAGGTTGCTTGAAGTTGCCTCAACCTTTCCCAATGCTCAGCTTGCCTTGAACTTGCCTGAATGTCCCTGTAGAAGTCAACCTACAAAGCTTCAAAATGAAAATGGTGAAGTGTGAAAACGAGGTTACAGTTGCTTGAGAAAGGTCTGGACAGCTTAGGTGTGATGTATGGAATGTGTTTGAAGTGATTCAAGACAAAACGCACGAGCCAATTTGGTTTTGGAATGTGATTTGCAGGGATGGCCCTGTTTTGGGCAGAAATGGTGATTTATGTGTTTAAGGGTGTTTGCAATGCTATGAACTCGTGTATTAGGCTTGTTACAATATGCTGAAGTCGTTTCAAATGAGTCTAAATCTTGGTTTTATCAGATACAAGAGTTATGTTCACTTTTGAAAACTTTCTTGTTTTTGAAGAAAAGGTGAGTTGACAAAGCTCAAAGCCTGTACAGGCTAGCTCAAGGCCTGCTGAGAGTTGGTACCAATTTCCTGATATTTGTGGACTTTGATTGCATCAAAAGGTTTGGTCCATGGCTCAAGATAAACAAAATTGCGTAAAGTGTGCTTTATCAAAGTAGCAATGTAACCTTTTTGCCATTTTTGGATTAAATCCTTGTACAAAGCTTTAAAGATCAAAATGATGCCATTGTCCAATATATTTGCCTTAAATTAAGGAGTGTAGAAAGGTTTAAGACCTGTAAAACAAGTACAAGCATGCTTAGGACAGATTTGCAAGTTGTAACCTTGTGCAAAATGCCATGGACAAAAGTGAGAAATTGCCATTTTAAAATATTTGATTCTCCCTAACCATAAATGATCTTGGAGAGTTCTTGGACATTTTTATAAAGCTTGTAACATGCTCTGTAATCCATCTTTGAAATGAATTTTGAGATTCCAATTGGAACTAGGTGAAAAGTTGCCATGAAGTTAGGTCAAAAATCTGCTAAACTAGGGCAAAATTTCACTAAGTTAAAAAGTTTTTTGACCCTTATTTACAAAATCATAACTTGAGATATAAGCATATTTTTGGAAAACTTTGTGAATTAAAGTTGTATATTTTGTGGAGGACTACAACTTTCATGTTGGAACTTTTCTTTGAATCTAATTACATCATGGTGAAAAAGTTGGGAAAAGTTGGGAAAAAATAAGAAATTTTCATAACTTAGAAAATTTCTAAGTTATGAAAAATTTCAAACTTAAACCCTAATTTTCAAAATTAGGTTTCTTGGTGAACAAGTTTCATGTTTTGAAAAATCTTGATGAAAAATGACCCTTGGCACTTGATTTTGACCAAAAAGTCAAAGTTTGACTTTTAAGTGTACAGTTGATTTTTGATCAGTTGACTGGAAAATTCATCTGTCAATTCAATGCATTTGAGATCTTTTGAACCTTGTGATTAGGTCAAGATGATGCCAATGAGTCCTTGAAACCTTGATTGAACCCAATTTGCCATTGGCTAGGTTAAAAATCAAAAATTTCCTTTCTACAATCAAAACCCTAAAAATGACCATTGTGGTCCAATACTTGATCAAATGGTTCATATGAGTTTATAATGTTGACGTGGATAAAAAATTATGAGGTTTGACTGTAAATTGGCCACAATTGACTTTTTCCCCAATATAGGTGATTTTGAGGTCAACTGTCCAATTGACTCGGCAAAAAAGTGATTCAAGGCTTGAAACTTTGTATGAATAAACTTAGGAGTCCAACATGAAGTATGAAAGTCACATAAGGAACTGGAAGTCCAAAAATCCATGTGCAAACTCAAACCCTAATTTTAGGTCAACAGTGCAAGAAGATGTCTTGAGCTGAGCAAACCCTAAGTTGGTCTTGAGTCCAAGGAGTCTTGTGACGGGAGATCTTGATAAAATGAGAGGGAAAATTTTGGGGTACAACAGCTGAATAGTTTTGAGGAGTTAGATTGGCGAATTTTGTCGTTCGTGGCTCGAAGGTAAAAGATGATTGGACACTAGAGTGCCTGCAAATTTGCACTTGTCAAAATGCGGTTGAGGAAATGGGCTTAAAGATGCCATTTGGAGATGATAGAATCTTGTTGGAATGGGCTTAAAGATTCCATCCAAGAATGTTTGTTGAAAATCAGGAGAATGAACATCAGAATGGTATCCGTATCTGGAACGTATATGAGTTGTATCTAGAGGTTTGAATCTGAATGAGCAAGGGAATAGCATCCGCGTCTGGAGCGTATTTGAGCTGTAACTGTATTTGAATCTGAATGAATGACAAAATGACTTCCGTGTTTGGAGTGTATCTGTATTGTATCTGAATAAGAGATCTGAATGAGTAACAAAATGGCATCCGTGTCTGGAGTGTATCTGTATTGAGTCTGTATGAGCAATGGAATAGTGTCCATGTCTGGAGCGTATTTGAGCTGTAACTGTATTTGATTCTTGAATGAATAACAAAATGACTTCCATGTTTGGAGTGTATCTGTATTGTATCTGAATCTGAAATCTGAATAAGCGACAGAATGGCATCCGTGTCTGGAGCATCTCTGGGCTGGTGAAAAAGTCAGAATAAGTGACAGAATAGCAACCGCGTCTGGGGCATATCTAGACTGTATCTTGAATAAGCGACAAAGTGACTTCCGTGTTTGGAGTGTATCTCAGCTGGAGAAACATTTGAATGAGTGACAAAATGACAACCGTATCTGAAGCGTATTTGGATTGTATCTTGAATGTTGAAGTCTTGAATGAGTATCAGAATGGTATCCGTGTCTGGAGCGTATCTGAAATGTATCTTGACTTTGAATTATAAATGAGTAACAAAATGGCATCCGTGTCTGGAGTGTATCTGTATTGAGTCTGTATGAGAAATGGAATGGTGTTCGTGTCTGGAGCGTATCCGAGCTGTAACTGTATTTGATTCTTGAATGAATAACAAAATGACTTTCGTGTCTTGAGTGTGTCTGTATTGTATCTGAATTTGAAGTCTAAATAAGCGACAGAATGGCATCCGTGTCTGGAGTGTATCTGTACTGTATATGAAATCTTTGAATATTTGTTAAAGATAGCTGTTAATCTTATCCTGAAAAGGGTAAAATGTTAGCTGAACACAAAGTTATTTTGCATGAAATGTATGATGCAATAAAATGTGTTTTATCAATGTTCATGATATATAAGTGTAATGTATGTGCATGTAAGTTGATTTGCTGTATTGTTGAGGAAAATAAATCCTTGACTGTTGGGGATAGTAAATCCTTTGACTGCTGCCGGGGAAAATAAATCCTTGACCGCTGTTGGAGATTCAAAATCTTGATAACTTCTATGGGGATGTGAGGATCCTTCATGTCTTGAAGTTGGAGTGTTGACAAAATTCTGTTGTGAGAGTAATGCTAAAATGCCTGAGCAAACTGCTTGGGAAATCCAGAGAACTTTGATGACCTCTACTGGGGATTAAAATAATGAGAATCCTTACTCAGTTGGGGAATAGGGAAAACTCTGACGATCTCTACTAGGGATAAGAAAAAATAAAAACCTTGATCTGCTGGAAAATAAGAAAGACTCTGATGGCTTCTGCGGGGAACTAAGAATGAGAATCTTCAATCTCTTGGGGAATTTGAATCCTTGGGGACTTCATGCTAAGGAGTCAAGAATGAAAATCTTCGATCTGCAAGGGATTAAAAATTCTGACGAATTCATGTTAGGGAGTAATGAAGACTCTGGCAACTTCACAAGGGAATCAAGAATGAGAATCTTCATTCTGTTGGGGAGTAAAAACTCCGTAGGGAGTAGCTATACTGCTGGGGAGTAGCTATCCTGCTAGAAAGTAAGTTCAAGACTCTGGGGGAAAAAGCTTATTCCTGTTTGGAAAAAGTTCAGGAGTTTGGGTTGTATGCCACTCTACTGGGGAATTATCCTAGGTTGGGGATAAGATAAAAGTTAACTGTTATCTGGTTGACTTCCAGGCTTCAAGACAACTTGCTGAGGAAATTGGGGAAAACTGAATGGTTCCCGTTGGGGATTGGTAGTTGGAAATTTTGACTCGACTGGGGAAGAAGGTTTCATCTTTGTTGAGGGTCTGCAGTTCAAAGTTTTTGCTCCACTGGGGATTGGGATTTTGAAAACTTAACTCTGATGGGAATTAAGGATTGGAATTATAACTCCGCTGGGGGTATGTATTTCAAGGTTTTAGCTCCGCTGGGAATCTAGATGATGTACAACAGGGGATTGTTCTTGGAATAGCCTAAAGATGTTTTCCTATACTTTCAACCTGTCAGTAATTATTCTTTCCCATTTCGTTTATTTGTGAACAATGATTATATTCAAATGCATATGCTCATTAATAAATCATTGGACGTTTTCAAATAAAACACAAGTGTAAAAAAGAAGAAAAGGCAAATAGTTTTATGCACTTTGAAGTATCTTTGTATTAACTTTGTGTAAGTATTTTGTACAAAGGAGACATACATCCTAGTAAGAGAATGTTGTCATAAAAATGAGAAAAATTTATACAAAGAAAAGATGTCTATGTGTGAAAATTCCATAGGGTTCCCATTCTGCTATAGCCTTCGTAACTCTGAATATCTTGGCCATTCGTTGCTTCGTCCGAAGATGATTGAGTTGATCAGAAGCCTGGGGTTTGTCCGTGAAGAGATTGTCCTTAAAGTGATCCGACGAGACATAGTTATACGCTTTAATTCCCTAAATTTTGCCTGGACCGCCCTTTCGGGTTTCCAGTCCACCAGGAAACCCTTTTTTGCCCAAGTCGCCCTTTCGGGTTTTCAACTTGTCGGGTGTACAGATTTTTTGTTTTATCCCTAACTTTTACCTGAACTGCCCTTTCGGGTTTTCGATTCACCGGGATGCCCTTTTTTTGCCTAGGTGTGTCAACCTAGCGGGTCATTTATGTGTAGTATCTTTTGACTATGTCTGCGTTCGCAGGGTGCGGCAGGTCGTCACCGTCCATGGTGGTTAATATCATTGCCCCACCATAAAAGATGTTTTTGATCACAAATGGTCCTTCGTAGGTAGGAGTCCATTTTCCCCTGGGATCACTTTGCGGCAAGATGATCCGCTTGATTACAAGATCTCTGACTTGATATATTTGACGTCTGACTTTCTTATTGAAAGCCTTGATCATCCGTTTTTGATACGTCTGACCATGACAAACAGCAGTAAGTCGCTTCTCGTTGATCAAATTAAGTTGATCAAGTCGGGTATGAATCCAATCGTCTTCACTCAAACCAGCGTCTTTCATAATCCTTAAGGAAATAATCTGGACTTTCATGGGTAGAACAACTTCCATGCCATACACCAAAGAAAATGGGGTTGCCCCTGTTGAAGTACGTGATGTGGTACGATATCCATGCAGAGAAAACGGTAACATATCATGCTAGTCCTTGTAGGTGACCTTCATCTTTTGAATGATCTTCTTGATATTTTTGTTCGCGGCTTCAACAACACCGTTCATCTTCGGCCGATAGGGAGATGAATTGTGATGATAAATTTTGAACTGTTTGCATAGAGCAGTGATCATAGTGTTGTTCAAATTTGTACCGTTGTCTGTGATGATCCTGTCGGGGACACCATACCGGCATATGAGGTTCTGCTTGATCAAGCGGGCAACCACATTCTTTGTAACTGAGGCATAGGAAGCTGCTTCGACCCACTTGGTAAAGTAATCAATAGCCACCAGGATGAAGCGATGTCCATTGGATGCCGTAGGCTTGATCTCTCCAATCATGTCAATGCCCCACATTGCGAATGGCCAAGGAGCTATCAGAACGTTGAGAGGAACAAGAGGAATATGTACCTTGTCGGTGTAGACTTGGCATTTGTGGCAGGTGCGGGAATGTTGATAACAATCAGCTTCCATGGTAGACCAGAAGTAGCCTGCCCTTAGAATCTTTTTAGCCATCGTATGCCTGCTCAAGTGGGTGCCAAATGTGCCACTGTGTATCTCGGTCATGATCAACTATGCTTCAGCTTTGTCCATACAACGAAGTAAAACACAATCATGGCTGCACTTATAAAGAATGCCATTGCTTAGGAAGAACTTGGCAGTAAATCTCTTTAAGAACTTTTTGTCATTAACGGAAGCTCCTTCAGGGTATTCTCTAGTCTGGAGATACCTTTTGATTTCATGAAACCAGGGTTGTTCCACTACTTCTTCGGTATTAATCTCATGACAGTGCGCATGTTCGTCCATTCGCTCGATGGTAATTTGGGGAGCCTCGTTATCCCAGTTGAGTTTAAACATGGAAGACATTGTAGCCAGAGTATCTGCTAGCTGATTTTCTTCTCGCGGGAAATGCTCGAAGGTGATCTGCTCGAAATGAGGCAACAATGTTAAGACATGTTCTTTGTATGGGATAAGATAAGGATGTTTGGTGTCCCACTCTCCTTTGACTTGACTGATGACCAAAGCTGAGTCCCCAAATACGACCAAAGATTTGATTCCCAAGTCTATAACAGCCTTGAGACCAAAGATGCAAGCTTCATATTCAGCCATGTTGTTGGTACAGCTGAAGCAAAGTCGGGCAGTGAAGGGTGTATGGCAGCCTTCTGGAGAAATGAGTATCGCTCCGATACCGTTGCCAAGTGCATTTGAAGCACCATCAAAGTACAGGGTCCATCGGGATCCTTGTTCAGGTCCATCATACGGTCCGTTACCTTCAATGTTGTTCAATGTCATGATATCCTCGTCAAGGAAGTCGAATCTCATAGATTGGTAATCTTCGACGGCTTGATGAGCTAGATGGTCAGCTAGTACACTCCCCTTTATAGCTTTTTGGGTAGTATACTGGATATCATACTCTGTTAGGATCATTTGCCATCTAGCGATTCTTCCAGATAAAGTAGACTTCTCGAAGATATACTTGATCGAATCCATTTTGGAAATCAGCAAAGTGGTGTGAGTCAACATATACTGCCTTAGCCGGCGAGCATCCCATACCAAAGCGCAGAAAGTTTTCTCGAGCAGTGAGTTGCGAGTCTCACAGTCGGTAAACTTTTTGCTAAGGTAATAAATGGCATGCTCTTTTCGGCCAGACTCGTCATGTTGGCCCAGTACGCACCCCATTGAGTTATCCAAAACAGTCAGATACATGATTAACGGCCTTCCTTCGATGGGTGGCATCAGAATAGGAGGTTCTAGAAAATACTCCATGATCTTATCAAAAGCAAATTGACAATCATTGTTCCATTCAACTACCTGATCTTTCTTTAACAGTTTGAAAATTGGCTCACAGGTAGGTGTTAGGTGAGAGATGAACCTCGCAATATAGTTCAAGCGTCCCAAGAATCCTCTAACCTCCTTTTCAGTACGGGGGGCAGGCATTTCTTGTATAGCCTTTACTTTAGCTGGATAAACCTCAATGCCTTTGTTGTTGACCATAAATCCTAAAAGTTTACCAGACCTAACTCCAAAAGTGCACTTGCTTGGGTTCAGTCTGAGCTTATACTCCTTCAACCTGGCAAACAGCTTTTGCAAATGATTAAGGTGTTCTTCTTCTGTCTGTGATCGAGCTATCATATCGTCTACGTAAACTTCGATATCATGATGTATCATACCATGAAACAAAGCTACCATGGCGCGTTGATAGGTTGCCCCTGCATTCTTCAGTATGAATGGCATCACTTTGTAGCAGAAGGTACCCCATTGCGTGACAAAAGTAGTTTTCTCCATGTCCTCGGGTGCCATTTTGATCTGGTTATAGCCCGAGAATCCGTCCATGAAAGAAAATACTTTGTGCTGAGTTGTGTTGTCAACCAAAATGTCGATATGTGGTAGTGGAAAATCGTCTTTAGGGCTAGCCCTATTTAAATCCCGATAATCCACACATATTCTGACTTTGCCGTCCTTCTTAGGCACAGGCACAATGTTAGCAACCCATTATGGATAGGAAGTAACAGCCAAAAAGCCAGCGTTGAATTGCTTCATTACTTCAGCTTTAATCTTCTCAGACATGTCAGGCCTCATTCGGCGGACCTTTTGCTTGATCGGTGGACAATCTTCTCTGGTAGGGAGATGGTGAACCACGATATCTGTGTCTAACCCTGACATGTCTTCATAAGACCAGGCGAAGATTTCAACATATTGGTTCAGCAGCTGCACTAAACGCTCCTTGACATTTGGTTCCAGGTTGGCACCCACTTTTACTTCTTTCCTGTCTTCCTCTGTCCCTAAGTTGATGGTTTCTAGCAGCTCTTCATGAGGCAGAATAGCCCTCTCTTCTTGTTGTAGAAGTCTGGCTAACTCTCCCGGCATTCACAGTCTTCGTCAACTTCGTACTCAGCATGATTGACCAAATCTTCAGAGTTATCGAAGGTTAAAGCAGAATAGTCATCCATGGAATCCGGAGTGGATGGGTACCTGCGTTTGTGAGTGTGGGTGTGTGTAAGGGATAACCATCCTTAAACAAACAAAATGCAAAAGGAAAGAAAATGAACACAGTAGTTTATAGATGAAAAACGTCCAATGATTCATTAAAACATGGCATATGATAATGAAGAAGATCAAACCCTTACAAATGGACCTACATGCCCCGGGCAAGGCAAGAGGTGAAAATAGTGTGCGAATTGTTTTAATTATTACAGACCATAAATGGGAAATTGTTTAAAGATAAAATTACTGGTTGATAAAGGTGATGGGAATAAAATCCTTTGCTTCCCAGTTGCTTAAACCCCCTTCGAAGGTCAGAAAGATCCAATCTTCAAAGTGGCTCTCTTCATCTTCATCTTCTACAACATTGATTCTGTGGTGAGTGATCTTGACGGGTGGTCTTCCAATGCATAGCCTTTTGTCCTGCAGCAGTGAACCCTAACCCAAACTTGTTCGTCTTATGGGGAAAGTCAGGCAGTTGCCCCCATACTGTACTCTTCCCTTCTTTAATCACAACCTCTGCATCTTTGAGAGATGCCATCCTAGATACCTGCTTGGGAACAGTAGGCACTTTAACCATTATCTTCGCAACTGCACCCTCAGGAGATACTTCCTCAAAATGTTGGAAAGGCATTTCGATGAACTCGCCATCCAACTCGACATAGCGGAAGGAATTGAGATGACTTATCATGTACTCTTCCTCGCTGTGCACTATTATAATCTTACCTTTAACATGATATTTCAACATTTGGTGCAAAGAGGAGGTAATTGCCCCGGCATAATGGATCCACGGTCTTCCTAATAAACATGAATATGACGGACGGATGTCCATCATGTAGAAGGTGGAGTTGAAAACTTTTGTGCCTACTTTGATAGGAATATCAACCTCTCCATGAACCATTCTTTTGGAACCATCAAAGGCCCTAACAACAATGTTACTAGGTTTGAGAGTCAATCCTTTGCAATCCAAACAGTCTAAAGCTTTCTTCGGTAGCACATTCAAGGAAGAACCAGTATCAACTAAGACATGGGCGAGGGTGGTTCCCCTGCATTCAACTGAGACATGTAGCGTGTCATTGTGTTTCCTTCCTTTGGGAGTTAAGTCAAGATCGAAAAAGCCAAGGCCATTATCAGCAGTAAGACTGGCCGCACATTCCTGAAACTGGTCAGCCGAAGTCTCTTGGGGTACATGTGCCGCCTTTAAAAATTTGATCAGGGCCTTAGCATGGGCCTCAGAACAGAGTAGAAGAGCCAACATTGAAATTTTAGAAGGGGTCTGCCCTAACTATTCCACAACGTCGTAGTCACTTTTTCTGATTATTTTCAAGATTTCATCCATTTCTTTCTGAGTGGTTTCGGGGATAACCACAGCATGAGCCTTCGTCCTGACAGGCACTTCTAGTATCCCCTTACCCTTATTGGTAGTATCAACAGATGGTCTTACTTCAGGAGTATCCAATTCTTCAATCATCGGGCCTTGCACAGATGGTCCGACAGGTACAGAAGCTTTCAAGGGTCCGAGAACTGCTCGAGGGGGAGCAATCTCCGGATAAAAAATCCGACGGCTGCGGGTTATCTTGCTTGTATCCGCAATGTTCCCTATATCAGGGCTTTCTTCTTCAGAATTTTCTTGGACTGCCTCAATTTGTTTGATACCATGGTAGAAGATTTCTCCTCCATAGTTTCATGGTATTGTTTTGATGGATTGGTACGGGATAGGTCCCGACATGGTGATCTTTAAAGGTACACATTTAGAGTTGGGTGTAATCCTGACAGGCCTTTTGCAAGCCTTGGGAGGATTGTTGGAAATGGTTATGATTGCAATATCGTTGGTTGAAGTAGCAAAAGTAGCATGAGTAACAGGATGGAAGGTATCAACAGGGGTTTTCTGGAAAAGTATCTCTTGGGTATCCATCAGGCGTTGGACACCTAACTTCAACATTGGGGAATCACCTCGTATGTTCTAACAAAAATAGCAGTCTTTACCACAACCAGGAAAGATCTCAGCTCTCATCAAATTTTCTTTAATCACAAGTAACAGCGTCAACAGGTCAACAACATCAGTAACATGAAGGTCCTCCATAACAGCATGAACATTATTACCGTGCTTGGGCATCAGAGCAGAAATCACATTGGGCTTCTCAGGCGCATCAAATTCTAATTCTTTGGCATCAATCAAGTCCTGGATTTTGTTCTTAAGCGCCTAGCAATTATTGGTATCGTGCCCAACACTGTCAGAATGGTAAGCACATTTGGCATTGGAGTGGTAGTATGGAGAGGAGGTGTTAGGGTTCTTTGGCGCTTCCTTCAAACCAGTAAGATTTAGTTTCAACAAATGGGGGAGTACCTGAGCTGGCGTCATGTTGATTCTGGTGAACTGCCGTTGTGGACTTTCCACCCGTTGTTGATTTGGTCTTGACTGATTGTTACGAGGTTGATCATTTGATGAGTTTTGAATCATCACTGCCCCTACAATCGGCCGACGCTCGGTTCTTCCCTTACCCTTATGAGAATACACAACAGAGGCTTCCTTCTTAGCCGGGAAGGGTTTCTTAACAGCTGTGGATGCGGAAGCATCCTTTTGAATCTTTCCAATTTTAATACTGGCTTCGACCCTCTCGCCGGTCAAAATTAGTTCAGTAAATCCCGCGAAACAACTCCCGATTAGATGATTGAAGAAGGGGCCAGACAGGGTCCCCAAAAACATGTCAACTAACTCCCTATCTGACAACGGCGGTTGCACCCTTCCAGCCAGATCACGCCACTTCTGGGCGTACTCTTTAAACCCTTCATTGGAAGCCATCCCCATACTTTGTAACTGAGTACGAGTGGGGGCCAAATCAGCATTGTATTGATATTGACGATAAAAAGCGGCAGCTAAGTCTTCCCAATTGTGAACCCCGTGATCTCTTGAGCTGATAGAACCAGTCCAACTGCGTGCCAGACAAACTGTCTTGGAAAAAGTGTACCCAAAGGTCTTTATCAGATGAGTGGTGTTGGATCTTTCTGACATACGATCTCAGGTGCATCTTTGGGCACGACAGACCGTCGTACTTGGAAAATGTTGGCACCTTGAATTTGTGAGGGATAACAATCCCAGCTACCAGCCCTAGTTCTTCAAAATCCAAACTGGGTACCCTCTGCAACTCCATGGCTTCCAGTCTATCTTCAAGATTCTTATATTTATCATCTGCTGGTGGATACTGTTATTCGGAGTAGTCTTCGTCTTCTTCCTCTTCCTCCTCTTAAACCTCAGATTCAGAAGGTACAACAGTCCCTTTCCCTTTACCGGCCCCTTCGTCAAACATTGAGGGGAACTCAAGAACCTTTCTGGAATTGCTTTCAAACCTTCTTCCAAAAGTGGCTACTCCAGGTATCTTTTTCTTTTTCTCTTTATTCTTCTCCAACAGAGCTTTGAGGTCCTATTGACCCTTTGCCAAGGTCATGAGGGGTTGCTGGAATTGTGAATTTTGTGCCTGCAGATCCTTTACCGTCTGCTCCAGATCCATCTTGCTAAAATAAACAGCAGAAAGATAAGGAAACCTGGTGTGAAGACTTGTTTATGCATATGATGAATGGTATGTTATTCATGTAATGCATTCAAGGATTCAGAAATTCAAATTTGTTGCAAACAAAAAGGAACGCACGTCATATTAAGAAGAAATTGTTAGTACATAAGTGCCCCATGGGCAAAGTATTACAAAATCCTTAACGTAAAAAGACATTGTGCATCCTCTTTGGTGCGATGTAAGTGTTGAGAGTTTCCTCCTCATGAAGTCGGCGGGTAAGCTCTAAAACCTTCTTCTCACTGGCATAGAAGTTGGCTTCAAAAGTATTCTGTTCTTCCTTGAGTTGGATCCAACTTTTTTGCATTTCTTCCCATGATGTTGGCATGTCAGGATGTAGGATGGTGTATGGAACCTCTCCTTCCGCAATAGGCTCTTTGATCAAGGGGAGAATGTGAGGGTATGGCATCATAAGATTCTGGGAGCGGGTTCGTACCCACTTGAGATAAGGCTCAAGGGGGATGGAATTCTTGTGCCCCAGTGTCTTACTATCCACTTTGTTGGGCATCCTCCAAGCTCTGATGAACCTTTGTTGGAGTCCTTGCACATCGTTGTCGAAGTCAAAAACTAGGTCAGGAATTAGCATGTCATGAGGGCCATCCATTCGAGCATATCCAAACTGTCTTAGAGCTAAACAAGGGTTATAGGTAATTCCTCCCCTAACGCCAAGTAGTGGGACATTAGGGAATTCCCCACAACGATCAATGATGATGACATTTTCTCTGGACCGAGAACACCAATGAACATCCGAATGTGTGAGGGTCATCAACCATTGTGACCACCTTAAACCCTGCTCATTCTTCAAAACTGATTGTGGAAGGTGAGAAATAAATCACCTTGCTAGGAGAGGAGTACAGGACATGAGAACTCCTCTTTTCCTCATTGTTCGTGTGTAAAATGAGTGTAGGATGTCCCCAAGCAATGTAGGTATAGGATTCCTGGATATGAAAATCTTGACAGCATTCACATCTATAAGCTGATACGGGTTTGGGAACAAGACCAACCCATAGACGAGGAGTGCCACAATCTCTTCAAAGGCTTGTAAATCAAGAGAATTCCAGCAGTCTTGTGCCTTCTCAAACAGAAACTTTGTTAAGAAACCCTTGGCACAACTTCTGGTTTCCCAATGCCCCTTGATGTCAGATGGCTGCAAGTGTAATGCTTGAGCAACATCTTTAGGCTTTGGTTCTTTTTCCGTACCGTTGTAGGGTAGTTGATGAAGAATATGAACTCTCAGGAGTTGAGAAAATTCCTCCAAAGTAGGCACCAATTGGTAATCAGGGAATGTGAAACAGTGGTGTAGGGGGTCAAAGAACTGGAAGAGGACTTTCACCATGTCTTCTTCAATGTTGGTGTTAACCAAGTTGAGGAGTCTACCATGTCGTTCACTGAAGAGAGAATTCTCTGGAATCCTGGAAGTAAGCTCCTTGAGTTGAGGAGGGATTCTTACAAGGTTGACTTGAATTGTTTTTCTGCGAAGAGGTTCCATGACCTACAAAACAAGAACAAAGATGAAGATCCAAACCCTTGAAATGGTTAGTGGATGCATATGATGCTTTATGATGTTCATGATGTATGCACAAACACATGTACAAGCAAGCCACACAAAACCCTAGTTTCAGGCTTGCATGAGGTTTCATAGGTAAGTACCCTTTTGAGTTTAGTTGGCTCAAACCTGTCCTATAAATAGTAACCGGGTTCTAAGGAGCTCAATATCACTGGATTGTTTTCTATGTTCATTGTTTTGGTTTAGCCACTTAACTAGCGACCAAAATATTCCAAGAAAACAACCCTCAATGAGTGTAGTATCGAGTATCTACCAACTTCGGACTGCACCAAAGCCGGTCATCTCACTACCCTTAATAAAAGGCCAAGATGGTCAAGTAAGGTTCTAAGAGTCCATTAGTGCTTCATGACATCACTCAGCGGCCCCGTATTCTCTTTGATTGATTCAAAGGCTACCAGTACTCACAAATATGTTGCACTAATATAGCTATTGCTTCAACCATGTCGGTATACCCCGCACAGTTTCCACAACGTATTGCTATTTACCTATAAATGTTTCCCAAATCCAGGTAGAGGATTTCAAGCCCAAACAAGAGATCCAAAATGTAAAGCAATCAAAGCAAACAATATAATCATGCAAAGGGTGATCTAAGCCCTAAGGTTACTCCACTTTTAAATATTTCCCCAGCAGATTCGACAGTTCTGTGATACGGTGGGAGAACTGACTTAGGATTTTGCGTTTGTGTTCGCAAATGTTTCGGTTTAGCAAGAGTCGCCACCGACTTTTTATTTTATACTAAGGAAAGGTCAAAAAGCACAGGAAAGACCTTTGAGATTTTTTCTTGGGTTCGGGGAGTAGATTATAGAAAGGGAAGGTATTAGCACCCTTTCTATCCATGGTTATCCATGGGCTCTTAGTTACTTGCTTAGATCACTTGCTTTGCTTTTCAATTGTTTGAAATGGTGCTCTTTAATTGTTTAAAATGGTGCTTTGTGTGTGGTTTTGAAAGATGTTTTGAAAAGAGGCCATCGTTGTGGCAACCTTTGTAATTATTCTTGTTTGAATGTATACAAAGGTGTTTTTGTCTTTTGAAAAGTTTTCAATGTTTGAAAGTAGGGTTTTGAAATTTGTGTTGTGAAGTGTATTTTGAAGATAGCAAAGATGTTTTTTTTTGCAAGTTTTGATCAAGTAACTAAGAATTGTCTACCCTATTTACTCAAAGATCTTTCTTATGTTTTTAACCCTTTTAACAGTGTTGTTTCACCATTGTATTTGGTGAACAACCTTGTGTAAGGATTTTAAACGGGACAGGCGCGGGTCATCGTATAGACCATGATAGCAATTGTGTCAAGTATTTTTGGCAATTTTCTTGAGGGACTTGATCATTTTGTTTAGGCAACTCAGATAGCGTCATCGAGGGACTATGATCTTCGTTTTGTTTTTGTTTTGCCAAAGTAACTTGACATGCATATCATGGCCCATTTTTGAAGGCAACAAGTGGATTGAAAACCCTAGGGGTGTAAGTGTGCATTGTGTTTGTTTTTCATGCATTGTTATCTTGGATTAGGTCAAGCTAATTGTTGATTTGATTTTGCATACAAACCCTAGGTCTAATCATGGCATAATTGAAAGCATTTAAAGGTGCGAGAATTTAAATTCTACACTATTACAACATGATATAGGGAGGGGGGGGGGGTACAAATTTGAATTGGGGATTATTTTCAAGAAATTAAATCCTAAATTATTACAACCATATTGAATGGGTAAGGCATAATATTAAATATACAATATTTAAATAAATACAATACATAAATATTAAATAAAGTGTATTATGCAAAAAATGTTTTTTATGTATGAAAAAGTATTTTTAATGTGAAATGTAAATAAATAAAAAGTTAATTTCAATTATTTTGTTTTTTAGGGCAAAACCCTAATTTCTTAAATAAATAGTATTATTTATTATTTATATACAATAATGAATTAATTTGTACAAAAATATAAGTATATTGAAAAAATGGTATTTTTAGTATAAAATTTTAATAAAAATAAAAATGCATTATTTTTGTGTTTTTTGTCCTAATTAATTAATAAAATATGTATATATATATATATATATATATATATATATATATATATATATATATATATATATATATATATATATATATATATATATATATATATATATATATATATATATATATATATATATATATATATATATATATATATATATATATATATATATATATATTAAATATATAAATTGTGTACAAAAATAAAATAAATTATTTACAAAAAGGTATATTTTTCAAGAAAATGTTTTCAAATGTGTATAAAATAATAAATGAAAATAAACATATTTTTTACATTATTTTTAAGTTTTAATAAAAAGAATATAAAGTATTTAAACAATTTTATACTAGTAAAAAATAAAAATAAATACCAAATAAATGTAAAAATAATATAAAAATAATTTTTGGCATTTTTTATATTTGGACATAAAATAATAAAGTCAGAATAAAAAATAAAAATGCAAAAATGACAAATATATAAGAAATGGGCTAGGGGGGTGTAAAAAGAAAAGAGGGGGGGGGGGGGGTGCCAAAAGCAAGCCTGTACAGGCCCAGCCCAGAAGCAACTTCATCTTCTTCCTTTGAACAAGAACGCGCGTGCTGTGTATACAAAATGCTATCTCCTGATTCCTTGCTTTTTTGACAAAACTCATAACATGAAACTTGTAGAGCATCAAACAACGAATTTAACCATATAAAAAACTTAAGCTAACTCTCAAATACCAGAGAGAATTTCTCTGGCCCTAATTCTTAACCTAGTTTTTTCAGAAAGTTCATGAACAAAATTCTCGTAGCACGATTAATATAAATAAAAATTAAGCACATGTATGGTTTCAGGGCTATGAATACAAGATCTTTCATTCACAAACCTAAGTCTAACTATTCCTAAATAGAGAGATAGAACTTCATGAAATACCTGTTTCAGTTGACTTCGAGCTGGACAATGCAGCAACTTCTAAGGGTGCTTGAGTTTCTTTTGAGCTTGCCTGAGGTCCACTGAAGCTTTCCCAATGCTTGGCTTGTTTTGGAGTGGCCTGAATCGTGCTACAGAACTCAACCTGCAAAGCTTTGAAACAAAAATGGCAATGTATGTTAATGGTGTTATAGCTAGCAATGGAGGTCTCGAATAGTTCAGGTGAGTTGAATGGAAGGTATTGGAACAAGTTTGAGGCAAAACGCACGAGGGAAAGTGGAGATGGAGGTGGTTCTGCAGGGCTTGCCCTATTTTGCAGAAAAATGGTGATTTTGTGTTCAAGGAGGTTTGAGTGATGAAGAGATCGTGTTTATGACTTAAAGGGTTGTGTGAAATGTGTTTGCAATGTTTGTGTAAGCTGACTATGGATGGTTTTTGAGTTGGGAAGATTTTGGACAAATTTCTTCTTCTTGAAGCAAGAGTGTGTAACTTGTGATTACAGGCATGTACACTCTATCTTGTATGCTGCATACCTTGCCCTTGATACTTGCAATTTGTGTATTTGATCTTGCCTCAGAGATATGGCCCCATGCCTCAAGGATCTTGGTTTGACATAAAGTGTAACTTTTCAAAAATGGCAATATACCTTTTTCCAAATAGGGATTAGTTTTATGTGCAATGTCCAAATGGCCAAGATAATGCATTAGCTCAGTGGATTTGCATTCAATTATGGAGTGTAAAATGGTTTAGAGGCCTACAAGCTAGTACAAAGCATGCTGATTTGAAAATGCAAGTTGTATGAACATGTATTGGCCATGGATCAAAGTGAGTTTTTGCCAACTTCAAGCATTCGATTCTCCCTAACCACAAAGTTGTTTGAGGAGTTCTTGGACAATTTGGAAAGATTTCAACATGTACTATAATCCATCTTTGAAATTCAACTTGAAACTCCAAGTGGAACTATGTGAAAAATGGCCAAGAAGATGGGTCAAAATCCTGCCTAAACTAGGGCAAAATTTCTCTAAGTTAAAAGTTTTAGGTACCCTTGTTCCAAAAATCATAACTTGAGATACAAGTCTCTTTTGAGAAAACTTTGTGAATAAAAGTTGTGGACTTTGTGATGGACTACAATTTTCATGTTTCAAGTTTTGTTTGAATCCATTTTCATCTTGGTGAAAAAAATGGGACAAAGTTAGGAAAAAATAAGAAAATTTCATAACTTAGAAAATTTCTAAGTTATGAAAATTTTCCTTTTTAAACCCTAATTTGCATTTTGGGTTTCTTGATGAACAAGTTTCATAATTTTACATGTCTTGATGAAAAATGAATCTTGGCATTTGATTTTGACCAAAAAGTCAAAGTTTGACTTTTCAGTATACAGTCAAATTTTGATCAGTTGACTGAAAAATTCATCTGTCAATCCTATGCATTTGAGACCTTTTGAACTTGTTGAATGGGTCAAGACAATGTCATTGATTCCTTGAGTCAATGGTTGAGCTTGATTTGTCATTGGCTAGGTCAAGCAGTCAAAACTTGCCTTTGTACAGTCAAAACCCTAAAAATGACCATTTTGCCCTTTTGATGATCTGATCAAATTTCTTGTGGAATTGTGATCCAAACTTGATCAAATGGCTCATATGGGTTCATAATTTTGATGTGGGTTAAATTTCATGAGGTTTGACTGTCAATTGGCCACATTTGACTTTTTCCCCAATACAACTGATTTCTAGGTCAACTGTCCAATTGACTGGGCAAAAATTTGAATCAAGGCTTGAAACTTGGTATGGACAAACTTGTGAGTCCAACATGAAGTGTGAAATTCAATTTGGGAATTGTTGGTCAAAATATCCCCGTGCAAACTCAAACCTTAATTTAGGTCAACAGTTCAAGGAGGTGTCTTGAGCAGAGCAAACCCTAACTTGATCTTGAGTTCCAAGAGTCTTGTGATGAAAAATGTTGATGAAATGAGAGGGAAAATTTTGGGGTTCAACAACAAGAAACTAAGACAACAGCATAGCAGTACAAACTGCAACAAAGTAACTAAATAATGCAACATGGCAAGTAGAAGAAAGTACACGCAATAACTAGACAGTAGCATAGCAGAAGAAAGAAAGCAGTATGGTAAACCAAAATAACAAGCAAGGGGGCTTATTTCATATATCTTTTCATCATTTTCCAAATTTTGGGCAAACTTTTCAGAAAAACAGAGAAAAATCATTTTTGCTTTCATCATTGAGAGAGGATAGAGATGAGAGATATCACCTAAATTGTTGGAGAGGTACAGATTGGCCATCCTGCCCACAGGCTGTCAAAGAGAAAAGCAAATATAACACCAAAAACAACTAGGATATAACAACAGGAAAGACTGCAAGGAAGGGGGGAGAACATTTGATAAACATTTCAAAAACTGCAAAACGTTCAAAAAACTGCAAAACGTTCCCAAACTGCAAAACAATTGTCAAACCAAAACAACCAAAACTTATTAACAGCTCAAAAACTGCACAACCGGTTCAAAAGTATAAAACTGCCATTTTCCATCACACCAACAAAAACAAAAACTGGTAACTCATTTCAAAACCACCAAACCAGTTTTAAAAACTTGTGCCTCAGTTTTCAAAATCCTGTAACTCAGCTCAAACAACCTAAACTTGTTAACAAAAATCCAAAAACCAAAACTGTTAACAAAGTAAAAATTAGTTTCCAAACCTGCAAATTGTCAAAAACATCCTCAAACAGTTCAAAGACTTGCAATTGTAACAACAAGCCTAGCCAAAACTGTACAATAACAAAACCATCATTTTCCGTCACAACGACCAAAAACCTGTTATCAAGAACAAACAACCAAACTTGCATAACAACTAAAAAGCCAACAAACCTGCATAACTCAGTTCAAACATAACAAAAGTTCCCTGTATATTCCGTCAAACACCAACAAAAACATACACAAAGATCCAAAGACTTGCAGAACCAAACTGCAAAACATCCCAACATTCCAACAATAACCAACAGTAACAACAACAAAACAACAAGAAACATGGCCATCAACCTCCAATCACCATAACCACAAAAACCTATAACTCAGTTCTCAAGCCAAAGAATTGTAAAGAGGCATCAGTGTTTCAAACAAATCTTCAAACTAACTAAACAACATATAACAGTCAGAAGTGAAACACCATCATCATTCAAGTTCAAAAGAGAGGAAAGAAATAACAAAGTCAGAAGGGAAACACCATCATCATTCAAGTTAAAAAGTCAGAAGCATCACCATCATCATTCAAGTTCAAGAGAGAAGTATAACACCATCATCATTCAAGTTCAAGAGAGAGGAATAACATCATCAACAATCAGAAGCATCATCATCATCATTCAGTCAAAGTTCAAGGGAAAGAAAAAATTACCAGATATCACGCATTCTTCACATCATCATTTCTTCCACCTCACTCCTCCGGCCACCAGGGAGCTTTATTTTCCATCTCACCTTTCCTCTTCTTTTCGCAAAGACAATTCCACAGGTATGACTATTTTATCTCCCTCATAACAATTTCTACGTCTCAAGCATATCACAATAGGTTAATAAAAAAGAAACATGAATAAAGCATGTGAATTGTTAAGCCAAACATGCAAACCATACCTTTTCAAAGCAAAATCGCTGATCATTGTGAGGAGGTGAGAGTAAGAAAGCTCCGCAACTAGAGAGTGGAGAGAAGATCAGATCAGTGCGTGTCAAACCCTTAAGACATAGATTCCACTTCAGAACCTAGGTCTTCCGGAAAAAGGCATTTCCTTCATGAATCAAAGAGGGACAGGGACGATTAGGGGCGATTGAGTGAGGAAGATGAATGAGAGAAAGATGTAAAAGGGACGGAGCAGAGCGGCGCCACTGTGAAATGGGTTCACAAACCCTAATTAACATTTACCCTAATCAAAGATTTTGCAAGCTTAAAACATTGGGCCAATTCTGGCCACATACCCTAAAGCCCATGCGTAATTGCTAACACGCCCCTCCCCCTCCTTTTGCCTTTTGTTTTTGGTTTCAGCATCAACATTAATTGTCCTTTGGGCCTAACCCTCTTTGAATCTTCCAATCCCATCCTTTCTTTTTTTCTTTTTTTCAATTTAATTTGTTTTATTTCTTTGTGTTAATAATATACTAGTAATATGTTAAAACTTCATTTTTTGTAAAATTAATTTGATTTTCTTAATTAGTTTTCTTTTATCATTTTCTTTTTTTATTTTATTTTATTAATTTTCTTACATTTAATGAAAACACCAAAAAAATCAAAATTTTGTTTAATTAATTTTCTTTCTTTAAACTTTTCCTTTTAAAATTAATAAAAATACATAAAGGAATAATAATAATAAAATTTAATCTTTCTTTTTAGAATAGATTTTATTTATCTCTTTTCAAGTAAATACATACATTTCATACTTTATTGATTTTATTTCCGTAAATTGTCTTATATTGTATCGCATAACAATTCGATTTGGTTGTAATATTTGGACCTTGCTATTTTTATGTGATTCATCCCCATTTGTAATAATTGTACCCCCATTCCTGGATACTTTTATAATAGCTTAGACTTTTAATTCCTGCAATTTATTGCTTTCTATATACTGTGTAGTAATTAGGCATGTATGGCAAGATTCAAAAATCAATCGCTAGATGACCTAATCCAAGGACAAATAACTTGAAATTAACACACTTCTCACACGCGCACCTCTAGGGTAACCTCGCTTGTTTCCTCGGAAATACAATCATGTCCCTCGAATATGCGACACTCTAGAAAATGACCCTTCGATAAACAAAGATCATAGCCCCTCGATGACCCTCGATGTTGCCTTCGATAAAATGATCTCTTCCCTTACAAAATTGCTAGAGCGTCTCACAAGTTACTTTCAATGATTGTATAATTGACCCGTCCCCGTCTCGTTTAACATCCAAATACAAGGTTGTTTACCAAATACAATGGTAAAACAACAATGTCAAAGGGTTAAAAATGTGTAGGAAAGATCTTTGCGTAGGGTAGACAACTCCTAGTTACTTGATCTTCTGCAAAATATCCTTGATAATTTCAAAAAACACTCAACACATTTCAAAACAATTTCCTAAAACAAACTTTCAAACATTGAAACATTTTTCAAAAGACAAACACCTTTGTAAAACATTCAACAAGAACTGTTACAAAGGTTGCCTAGACAAAATGCCTCTTTTCAAAATATTTTCAAAACCACACACAAAGCACCATTTCAAACAATTGAAAAGCAAAAGCAAGTGATCTAAACAAGTAACTAAGAGCCCATGGATAACCATGGATGAAAAGGGTGCTTGCACCTTCCCTTTTCATAATCTACCCCCCGAACCGAAGAAAACATCTCAAAGGTCTTTCCTGTGCTTTTTGACCTTTCCTTTGGATAAAATAAAAAGTCGATGGCGACTCTTGCTAAACCGCACAAGTGCGAACGAAACGCAAAACATCAAGTCAGTTCTCCCACCATATCACAACAACCTTCTAGAGAGATGAGTACCGTGCCGATGCCGTTTCCAAGTGCATTAGAGGCACCATCAAAGTACAGGGTCCATTGGGATCCTTGTTCAGGTCCGTCATATGGTCTGAAAAATTTAACATTGTCCAATGTCGTGATATCCTCGTCGGGGAAGTCAAATTTCATGGATTGGTAATCTTCAACAGCTTGATGAGCCAGATGGTCAGCTAACACACTCCCCTTTATAGCTTTTTGGGTTATGTACTGTATATCATATTCCGTTAGGATAATCTGCCACCTAGCTATTCTTCCAGATAAAGCAGGCTTCTCAAAGATGTACTTGATCGGATCCATCTTAGAGATCAGCAAAGTGGTATGAGTCAACATATACTGCCTTAGCCGGCGAGCAACCCATACCAAAACGCAGCAAGTTTTCTCGAGCAGTGAGTATCAGGTCTCATAGTCGGTAAACTTTTTGCTAAGGTAATAAATGGCATGCTCTTTTCGGCCAGACTCGTCATGTTGGCCCAGTACGCACCCCATTGAATTCTCTAGGACGGTCAGATACATGATTAGCGGTCTTCCTTCGATGGGTGGCATCAAGATAGGAGGTTCTAGCAAATACTCCTTGATTTTATCAAAAGCAACTTGACAGTCATTATTCTATTTAACCACCTGATCTTTTTTCAGCAGCTTGAAGATTGGTTCACAGGTAGATGTTAGATGAGAAATGAACCTTGCAATGTAGTTTAGGCGTCCCAAGAAACCTCTAACCTCCTTCTCAGTGCGAGGAGCAGGCATTTCTTGTATAGCTTTGACTTTGGCAGGATCAACCTCGATGCCTTTGTTGCTGACAATGAAACCCAAGAGTTTACCAGACCGGACTCCGAAAGTACACTTGTTAGGGTTCAGTCTGAGCTTGTACTCCTTCAACCTGACAAACAGCTTTTGCAGATGGTCGAGGTGTTCTTCTTCAGTTTGTGATCGGGCTATCATGTCATCTACGTAGACCTCTATCTCATGATGTATTATATCATGAAACAAAGCTACCATGGCGCGTTGATAGGTTTCCCCGACATTCTTCAATCCGAATGGCATCACTTTGTAGCACAATGTACCCCACTGTGTAACAAAAGTAGTTTTCTCCATGTCTTAAGGTGCCATTTTGATCTGGTTATAACCTGAAAATCCGTCCATGAAATAAAATACCTTGTGCTGAGTTGTATTGTCAACCAAGATGTCAATGTGCGGTAGTGGAAAGTCATCTTTAGGGCCGGCCCTGTTTAAGTCTCTGTAATCCATGCACATTCTCACTGTGCCGTCCTTCTTAGGCACGAACACAATGTTAGCAACCCATTGTGGATAGGAAGTAACAGCGAGAAATCCAGCATTGAATTGCTTCATAACTTCTGCTTTGATCTTTTCAGACATGTCGGGCCTCATGCGGCGGACTTTTTGTTTAACTGGTAGACAGTCTTCTCTAGTGTGTAGACGGTGTACCACAATGTCTGTATCGAGTCCCGACATATCTTCGCATGACAAGGAAAAGATCTCAACATATTCATTCAACATCTGAATTAAGCGTTCCTTGACACTTGGCTCTAGGTTGGCACCCACTCTGACTTCTTTTCTATCTTCCTCAATACCCAAGTTGATTGTCTCTAACAACTCCTCATGAGGTAGAATAGCCATTTCTCCCTGTTGTAGTAGTCTAGCCAATTCTCATGGCACCTCACCTTCGTATTCGGCATGGTAGACCAGATCTTCATAGTCACTGAAGGCCATAGCAGAATTGTTACCCATGGAATCCAGAATGGAAGGGTACCTACATTTGTGAGTGTGGGTGTGTGTAAGGGATAGCCACCTTTAAACAAATAAAATGTAAAAAGAAAGACAATGAACACAAAACTTTATATGTGAAAACGTCCATGATTCATTAAAATGGCATATGAAGATGAAAAATCAAACCCTTACAAATGGACCTATGTGCCTCGGGTAAGGCACAAGGTTAAAAGTGTACGAATTGTTTGAGAATTATTACAAACCAACAGAAATGTTTGAAAGATAAATTACTGCGGTATGAAAGTAATCGGAACAAAGTCTTTTTCTTCCCAGTTGCACAGTCCTCCGTCAACAGTAGGGAAAATCCAGTCTTCCAAGTTGCTATCCTCTTCACTATCCTTCAAAGCATTGACTCCATGATGGGTGATCTTCACTGGTGGCTCTCCAGAACGGGAGCGGCGCACAACCTTTTGACTAGCCGAAGTGAAACCCAAGCCAAATTTATCTGATTTAAAGGGAAAGTCTAGAAGTTGCCCCCAGATTGTGCTTCCTCCTTCTTCAATCACAACCTTTGCATCTTTGAGAGACGACATCTGAGGCGGAGGTCTGGTAATCATGGGTACAGAAGACACTGTCTTGGTTGCCACAATCTCCTGAGCTACCTCCTCAAAATGCTGAAAAGGGGTTTCGATGAATTCGCCGTCCAATTCTACATAGCGGAAAGAATTTAGATGGCTTATCATGTATTCCTCTTCGCCGTGCACAGTTATAATTTTCCCCTGGATAGGGTACTTGAGCATTTGATGTAGAGTAGAAGTGACGGCTCCAGCATTGTGAATCCAGGGTCTTCCCAACAAGCAAGAATAGGAAGGACGGATGTCCATCACATAGAAAGTCAAGTTGAAGGTTTCAGTTCCCACTTTAATCGGGATGTCCACCTCCCCGTGGACTATCCTCTTAGAACCATCAAAGGCTCTGACAATGATGTTGCTGGGTCTCAGGGTTAAGCCTTCACAATCCAACCTATCCAAGGCTTTCTTCGGTACGACATTTAGCGATGAACCAGTGTCTACCAGGACGTGTCCTAGAGTAGTCCCTTTGTATTCCACCGAAACATGTAAAGCATCATTATGTTTTCTCCCTTTAGATGTTAAATCGGCATCGGAGAATCCTAGAAAATTATCAGCTGTTAAGGTAGCTACACATTCCTGGAACTGATTCACGGAAGTTTCTTGTGGCACGTGGGCCATCTTCAAGAATCTTATCAAAGCTTTAGCATGAGCTTCAGAACAAAGCAGCAGGGCCAACATATAGATCTTTGAGGGAGTTTTCCCCAGTTGTTCCACAACATTATAATCGCTTTTCTTGATTATTTTCAAAATTTCTTCCATTTCTTTTTGAGAGGTTCCAGGGATGACCAACGGTTGAGCCCTCGTCCTGACGGGCTCTTCTTGGATCCCTTTCCCTCTATCTGCAGCAGCAGAGGGGACAACCACAGGAGTCACAACTTCTTCAATAATTGGAGTTCTTGCAGATATGTTGACCGGTACAGGGGTAACCTTAGGAGCAGCTGAGGGTCCAAAGATTGCCTTTGGAGGGGCAATCTCTGGAGAGAAAATTCTTCCACTGCGGGTGATTTTGCTCGTTCCAGCATTGTTTCCAATGTCGGAAGTATCTTCATCAGAACTCTCTTCAATTGATTCAATTTATTTAATACCGTGGTAAAAGATATCTCCACCATAGTTCCACGGTATTGATCTGTCGGACTTGTACGGGACGAGCCCGAGCATGGTTATCTTTAAAGGTACAGTCTTCGGAGTGGATGTAATCTTAACATGTCTTTTGGAGACCTTAGAAAGATTGGCGGATATGGTAGTTATTGAAACATCATTGACAGGAGTCGGTGTAACAGGAGTCTTTTCAAAAAGGATTTCTTGGTTATCCATTAGGCGCTGGATGCCTAACTTCAACAATGGACAATCGGTTGGTAAGGATGAACAAAGGCAGCAATCTTCTTCACAACCTGGGAAAATCCCAGTCTTCAGCAAATTTAACTTGATTATCGGTAGCGGAGTCATCAAATCATCAACAGTAGAAAAAAATAGATCCTCTTCAACAGCATGGGCATTGTGGCCATGCTTTGGCATTGGGGCAGAGATTACATTCGGATTTTCGGGGGCGTCGAATTCAACTTCTTTAGCGTCTATCAAATCCTGAATCTTACTCTTGAGGGCCCAACAATTGTTGGTGTCGTTCCCCAGGCTGTCTGAATGATAAGCACACTTGGCATTCACATGGTAGTAAGGAGAAGATGTATTCGGATTCTTCGGGGCCTATTTTAGACTGGCAAGGTTTAACTTCAAGAGATGGGGTAGCACCTGAGCAGGAGTCATGTTTATCTAGGTGAATTGTCATACATGCCTTTCCACCCTTGCTTGGTTGGTTCTTGGTTAATGGTTTCTGGGCTGATCAGTTGCAGACTTCTGAATCATTACGGACCCCACCGTTGGCCGGCGCTCAACTCTTCCTTGACCTCTTTGGAAGTAGACAACTGATACTTCCTTATTTGCTGGAAAAGTCTTTTTGATGGCAGCGGAAGCAGATGCATCTTTTTGAATTTTCCCGCTTTTTATGCCGGCTTCGACTCTCTCACCAGTTAGAATCAACTCAGTGAACCCCACAGACGAACTTCCAATCAGGTGATTGAAAAAGGTACCTGAAAGTGTTCCCAAGAACATATCTACTAGCTCCCTCTCAAATAGAGGTGGTTGTACTCGTCCCTCCAAGTCTCTCCATTTCTGGGCATACTCTTTGAAACCTTCATTTGAGACCATTCCCATACTCTGTAATTGAGTACGGGTTGGTGCTAAGTCTGCATTATATTGGTACTGATTGTAAAAGGCGGCCGCAAAATCTTCCCAATTATGCACATCAGACCTCTCCAACTGGTAAAACCAATCCAGCTGCGTCCCCGACAAACTGTCCTGAAAGAAGTGGACCCACAGGTCTTTGTCAGAAGAATGTGGTTGAATTTTCCTGACATAAGATCGTAGATGCATCTTTGGGCAAGACACCCCATCGTACTTAGCAAAAAAAGGTACTTTGAATTTAGGAGGGATAACAATGCCAGATACCAACCCTAGCTCCTCAAAGTCCAGCCCAGGCACTCTCTGTATCTCCATGGCAGCTAGACGCTCTTCCAAGTTCTTGTATTTGTCATCTGCAGGAGGGTACTGCTATTCAGAATAGTTTTCATCCTCCTCCTCCTCTTCTTCCTCAGAATCAGATGGCACTACAGTTTCTTTACCCTTTCTCACCCCTTCATCAGATGTTGAGCGGAAATCCAGGACCCTTCTGGCTTGACCTTCAAATCTTCTGCCCAAGGTATCCACACCAACTCTCTTATTTTTCTTTTTCTCTTTTTCCTTCTCTAGTAGAGTCTTGAGATCCTCCTGCCCCTTGGCCAAGGTCAGAAGTAGCTGTTGAAACTGTGAATTTTGTGCTTGCAAGTCTTTGACCATCTGCTCAATATCCATCTTGCTGAAATAAACAACAGAGAGATAAGGAAACCTGATGTGAAGACCTATTTATGCATATGATGAATGATATGTATTCATGTAATGCATTCAAGGAATCAGAAATTCAAATTTGTTTTAAACAAAAAGGGAACACACGTCATATTAATAAGATAGAATTTGTTAGTACATCAATTCCCCATGGGCAAAATAATACAAAATTCTAAGGTAAAAAGACGTTGCGTATCCTCTTTGGTGCAATGTAGGTGTTGAGAGTCTGCTCTTCATGAAGTTGACGAGTGAGTTCTAAAACCTTCTTCTCGCTTGTGTAGAATTGGGCTTCAAAAGTATCGCGTTCTCCCTTGAGCTGTATCCAACTTCTTTGTAAATATTCTAGTGATGTTGGCATGTTAGGATGTAGGAGGGTGTATGGAACCTCTCCTTCCATAACAGGCTCTTTAATCACAGGGAGAATGTAGGGGTAAGGCATCATAAGACTTTGGGCGCGGGTTTGTACCCACTTGAGGTAAGGCTTAAGAGGGATGGAATTCTTGTGTCCCAATGTCTTACTGTCCACCTTGTTGGGCATCCTCCAAGATCGGATAAACCTTTGTCGAAGTCCTTGATCGTCATTGTCGAAGTCAAAAACCAAGTCCGGAATCAGCATGTCATGTGGGCCATCCCTTCGGGCATACCCAAACTATCTCAGAGCCAAGCAAGGGTTGTAGGTAATGCCTCCCCCAATGCCAAGTACAGGGACATTAGGAAATTCCCCATAACGGTCAATGATGATAACATTTTCTCTGGATCGAGAACACCAATGAACATCTGAATGTGTAAGAGTCATCAATCGTTGTGACCACCTCAAACCTTGCTCATTCTTCAAAACAGATCGGGGAAGATGAGAAATAAACCATCTTGCCAGTAGAGGAGTACAACACATGAGAACACCTCTTTTCCTCATTGTTCGAGTGTGAAAAGAGTGGAGGATATCCCCAAGCAATGTAGGCACCGGGTTGCGAGCCATGAAGATTTTGACAGCACTCACATCTATAAGCTGGTCAGGGTTAGGGAACAAGACCATCCCATAGATGAGAAGAGCTACAATCTCCTAAAAATCTTGTAAGTCCAATGAATTCCAGCAGCTTTGGGCCTTCTCAAACAGAAACTTTGACGAGAAGCCTTTGACACCACTTCTAGTTTCCCAATGGCCTGTGATATCAGATGGTTGCAAGTGTAGGGCTTGAGCAACATCTTCAGGATTTGGATCTCTTTCCATACCATTGAAGGGTAGTTGATGGAGAATAGGAATCCTCAAGAGTTGAGAAAATTCCTCCAAAGTAGGCACCAGTTGGTAGTCAGGAAATGTAAAGCAATGATGCAAAGGGTCAAAGAACTGGAAGAGAACTTTCAGCATATCCTCCTCAGTGTTGGCAGTGACTAGGTTGAGAAGACGACCATGCCTCTCGGTGAATGGAGAATTCTCAGGAATCCTTGAAGCTAGCTCCTTTAATTGTGGAGGAATTCTTACAAGGTTGACTTGGATAGTTTTCCTGCGAAGTGAATCTATTACCTACAAAACAGGAACAAAGATGAAAATCCAAATCCTTGAAATGGTTAGTGGATGCATGTGATGCTTCATGATGTCCATGATGTTATGCACAAGTATATATGTACAAACAAATCACACAAGTTCCTAGTTTTAGGCTTGCATGGGGTTTCATAGGTAAGTACCCTCTTGAAGTTTAGTTGGCTCAAACTGTCCTATAAATAGTAACCGGGTTCTAAGGAGCTCAATATCACTAGATTATTTTCTGTGTTCATTATTTCAGTTTAGCCACTTTACTGGCGACCGAAATATTCCAAGAAAACAACCCTCAATGAGTGTAGTATCGAGTATCTACCAACTTCGGACTGCACCAAAGCCGGTCATCTCACTAAATCCTAAAAGGCCAAGTTGGTCAAGTAAAGGTTCTAAAAGTCCATTAGTGCTTTATGACATCACTCAGCGGCCCCGTATTCTCTTTGATTGACTCAAAGGCTACTGGTACCCACAAATATGTCTCACTAATATAGCTATTGCTTCAACCATGTCGGTATACCCCACACAGTTTCCATAATGTATTGCTATTTACCTATGAATGTTTCCCAAATCCGGGTAGAGGATTCAAACCCAAACAATAGAACCAATTGTAAAGCAATCAAATCAAGCAAAATAAGCATGTAAAGGTGATCTAAAACCCTAAGGTAACCCCACTTTTAGAATGTCCCCAGCAGAGTCTCCAGTTCTGTGATGCGGTGGGAGAACTGACTTGAGGTTTTGCGTTTGTGTTCGCAAATGTTTCGGTTTAGCAAGAGTCGCCACCGACTTTTATTTTATCCAAAAGGAAAGGTAAAAAAGCACAGGAAAGACCTTTGAGATTGTTTTTGGGTTCGGGGGGTATATTATGAAAAGGGAAGGTGCTAGCACACTTTTCATCCATGGTTTTCCATGGGCTCTTAGTTACTTGTTTTAGATCACCTGCTTTTGCTTTTCAATTGTTTGAAATTGTGCTTTTGTGTGTGGTTTTGAAAGTATTTTGAAAAGAGGCCATCGTTTTGGCAACCTTTGTAATGATTCTTGTTTGAATGTATACAAAGGTGTTTGTCTTTTGAAAAATGTTTCAATGTTTGAAAGTTGTTTGGAAAATTGTTTTGAAATTGTGTGTGTTGGTTTGAAAATAGCAAGGATGGTTTGCAAATGATCAAGTAACTAGGAGTTCTCTACCCTACTCAAAAGTCTTTCCTACACATTCTTATTCCTTTGACATTGTTGTTTTACCATTGCACTTGGTAAACAAACCTATCTTTGGATGTTAAACGGGACGGGCGTGGGTCATCGAATGACCATGATAACAATGTTGCTAAGTATCTTAGTAAGTTTTTGAGGGACTAGATCATTTTTGTTTAGGCAACCAAGATAGCGTCATCGAGGGACTATGATCTTTTGTTTTGTTTGATTTTGCCAAGATACCTAGCATGCATACCATGGCCATTTTAAGGCAACAAAGTGGATGAAACCCTAGGGGTGCTTGTGTGCATTGTGTTGTCATTTTTCATGCATTTTTGTCTTGTGTTTAGTCATGCTATTTGTTTGATTTTGGTCTTTGCATACAAAACCCTAATTTACTATCATGGCATATGAAGGCAATAAATGCGTAAAGTAAATCTAAACTATTACACAATATTATGGGAAGGGGGGTACAAGTTTGAATAAGGGGATATTGCTCAAAATAAAACTCTAATTTACTATTACAACCCAATTGAATTTATACAACAATAAATAAATAAACAAGTATTTAAATATGGAATAAATTGTAAATATGCAAAAATGATTTTTGTATTAATTTTTATGTATGTAAAAAAATGAATTTATTTAAGTCTTAAAAAAAAAGAAAATAAAATGATTATTTTTGGAAAGGGTAAAAAACCTAATTTTTTTGTTTAAGAAAATATGCTTTATATTATTTATTTTTTATTCAAGAAAAATAATAATAATAATATGTACAAAAATGTTAAAAATTAAAATGTGTGAGAAAATAATATTTTTAAGTGTATAAATAATAAAAATAAAAATAAATAATATTTTTATATTAATTACAAGTTTATTAAAGAAAAATAAGTTATATTATTATTAATAAACTATTTTTATGCCCAAAAAATAATGAAAATAATAAAATAAAACGCAAAAAATAATGAAAATATTTTTGAGATTTTTATTTGTTTAGAAAAAAATTAATAAAGTCAGAAAATATAAAAGAAATGAAAAATATACAAAAATATAGCAAATGGGTCAACGGGGTGCAAAAAGGAAAAAGGGTGGTGTGAATAGAATAAACAGCAAGCCCAAGCCCAATGTTCACTTCATCCCTGTCTTCTGAACAGAAAAACGCGTGTTCTGTAACTCAAACATATTCTTGCTCATGCTTGCATGAAATCAAAAATTTACAACATGAAAGTTATAGCATTTTCAATCACGATTCCAACCATATAAAGAACATGACCTAACTCTAAGAAACCAGGGAGAATTTCAGTGCCCCTAATTTATGACCTAAAATTTCCAGCAACTTCAACTATCAAATACTCCTAGCTCAGTCAATATAAATGGAATCTATGCATATGTACAACTCAAGAACATTAAAGACTATATTTTTGCTTCACAAACCTAAGCCTAATGATGCCTAAATAAGGAGATATAACTTTGAAAATTACCTTGTTCAGTTGAGTTTGAATAGGGCAATGTAGCAACTTTGAGTGAGGCCTGAGGTACTTGTGAGCTTGCTTGAAGTTGCCTCAACCTTTCCCAATGCTCAGCTTGCCTTGAACTTTCCTGAATGTCCCTGTAGAAGTCAACCTGCAAAGCTTCAAAATGAAAATTGTGAAGTGTGAAAACGAGGTTACAGTTGCTTGAGAAAGGTCTGGACAACATAGGTGTGATGTATGGAATGTGTTTGAAGTGATTCAAGATAAAACGCACGAGCCAATTTGGTTTTGGAATGTGATTTGCAGAGATGGCCCTGTTTTGGGCAGAAATGGTGATTTCTGTGTTTAAGGGTGTTTGCAATGCTATGAAATCGTGTATTAGGCTTGTTACAATATGCTGAAGTCGTTTCAAATGAGTCTAAGTCTTGGTTTTATCAGATACAAGAGTTATGTTCACTTTTTCAAACTTTCTTATTTTTGAAGAAAAGGTGAGTTGACAAAGCTCAAAGCATGTACAGGCTAGCTCAAGGCCTGCTGAGAGTTGGTACCAATTGCCTGATATTTGTGCACTTTTTTTGCAGCAAAAGGTTTGGTCCATGGCTCAAGATAAACAAAATTGCATAAAGTGTGCTTTATCAAAGTAGCAATTTAACCTTTTTGCCATTATTGGATTAAACCCTTGTACAAAGCTTTAAAGATCAAAACAATGCCATTGTCCAATGTATTTGAATTAAATTAAGGAGTGTGGAAAGTTTTAAGACCTTTAAAACAAGTACAAGCATGCTTAGGACATATTTGCAAGTTGTAACCTTGTGCAAAATGCCATGGACAAAAGTGAGAAATTGCCATTTTCAAATCTTTGATTCTCCATAACCATAAATGATCTTGGAGAGCTATTGGACATTTTGGAAAGCTTGTAACATGATCTGCAATCCATATTTGAAATGAATTTTGAGATTCCAATTGGAACTAGGTGAAAAGTTGACATGAAGTTAGGTCAAAAATCGGCCTAAACTAGGGCAAAATTTCACTAAGTTAAAAAGTTTTTGGACCCTTATTCACAAAATCATAACTTGAGATCCAAGAATCTTTTGGGAAAACTTTGTGAATTGAAGTTGTAGATTTTGTGGAGGACTATAACTTTCATGTTTGAAGTTTTCTTTGAATCCAATTGCATCATGGTGAAAATGTTGGGAAAAGTTAGGAAAAAAATAAGAAATTTTCATAACTTAGAAAATTTCGAAGTTATGAAAAATTTCAAACGTAAACCCTAATTTTCAAAATTAGGTTTCTTCGTGAACATGTTTCATGTTTTGACAAATCTTGATGAAAAATGACCCTTGGCACTTGATTTTGACCAAAAAGTCAAAGTTTGACTTTTCAGTGTACAGTTGATTTTTGATCAGTTGACTGGAAAATTCATTTGTCAATTCAATGCATTTGAGATATTTTGAACCTTGTGATTAGGTCAAGATGATACCAATGAGTCCTTGAAACCTTTATTGAACCCAATTTGCCATTGGCTAGGTTAAAAATCAGAAATGTCCCTTCTACAGTCAAAACCCTAAAATGACCATTTTGCCCTTTTGATGATCTGATCAAATTTCTTGAGGAGTTGTGGTCCAATACTTGATCAAATGGTTCATATGAGTTTATAATGTTGATGTGGATAAAAAATTATGAGGTTTGACTGTAAATTGGCCACAGTTGACTTTTTCCCCAATATAGTTGATTTTTAGGTCAATTGTCCAATTGATTGGGCAAAAAAGTGATTCAAGGCTTGAAACTTATGAACAAACTTAGGAGTCCAACATGAAGTATGAAAATCACATAAGGCATTGGAAGTCCAAAAATCCCTGTGCAAACTCAAACCCTATTTTTAGGTCAACAGTGCAAGAAGATGTCTTGAGCCGAGCAAACCCTAAGTTGGTCCTGAGTCCAAGGAGTTTTGTGAGGGGAGATCTTCATAAAATGAGAGGGTAAATTTTGGGGTACAACACCAGGACTCGACACTGATGTTGTGGTCCATCGTTTTCCGACAAAAGCAAACCGCCCTCTAGTGAAATAGAAGGTTCACTGTATGCGTCCAGAGATGTCAGAAAAGATCAAGGCCGAAGTTATGAAGCAGTTCAATGCCAGTTTCTTAGCTGTCACATCTTATCCATAATGGGTTGCTAATGTTGTTCCGGTATCTAATAAGGACGGTAAGGTACGAATGTGTGTGGATTATAGAGACCTAAATAGGGAGAGCCCCAAGGATGACTTTCTGCTTCCCCATGTTGACGTTCTGGTTGACAACACCACACAACACAAGGTATTTTCCTTCATGGATGGTTTCTCCGGGTACAATCAGATCAAAATGGCACCTGAAGTCATGGAGAAAAAGACCTTTGTCACGCAGTGGAGCACTTTCTATTACAAAGTTATGTCATCCGAGTTAAAGAACGTTGGGGTAACCTATCAATGTGTCGTGGTAGCTTTGTTTCATGATATGATCCATCACAAGATAGAGGTATATGTTGATGATATGATAGCTAGATCTCAAGCTGAAGAGGAACAACTTGACCACCTGCAAAAACTATTTGAAAGACTGGAGAAATACAAACAGAGGTTGAACCCGAATAAATGCACCTTTGGAGTGAGATCCGGTATGCTCTTAGGCTTCGTTGTCAGCGACAAAGGTATTGAAGTAGACCCTGCAAAGGTAAAAGCAATAAAAGAAATGCCCGCTCCTCGCACTGAGAAGGAGGTAAGGGGATTCTTAGGACGTCTAAACTACATTTCCAGATTCATTTCCCATCTAACCTCTACTTGTGAGCCAATCTTCAAATTACTGAAGAAAGATCAAGTGGTGAAGTGGAATGAAGACTGCCAGGCTTCCTTTGACAGGATCAAGGAGTACCTTCAAGAGCCTCCAATTTTGATGTCGCCGGTGGAGGGAAGACCTCAGATCATGTACTTAACAGTTTTGGAAAATTCAATGGGGTGTATGCTGGGGCAGCATGACGAGTATGGCCAAAAAGAGCATACGATATACTACCTGAGTAAAAAGTTTACCGATTGTGAAACCAGATATTCATTGCTCGAGAAAACTTGTTGCGCTATAGCATGGGATGCTCGCTGGCTAAGACAATATATGTTGACTCACACCACCTTATTGATATCTAAGATGGATCCTATCAAATACATATTCGAGAAGCCCGCCCTCTCTGGAAGAATAGCAAGATGGAAAATGGTCCTGACTGAATACGACATTCCGTACACTACCCAAAAAGCAATAAACGGAAGTGTACTAGCTGATCATTTGGCTCATCAGGATGTGGATGACTATCAATCCATGAACTTTGAATTCCCAGACGAAGGCATCATGTTGGTGAATGATTGTGAAGAACTTAGACCATATGACCGACCTGAACAAGGATCCCGATGGACCATGATTTTTGATGGAGCTTCGAACGCACTCGGCAATGGCATCGGCGTTGTGATCATATCTCCCGAAGGCTGTCATACTCCTTTCACTGCCAGGCTGTGTTTCAACTGTACCAATAATATGGCTGAATATAAGGCGTGCATTATGGGTCTCAAAGCTGCTATAGATTTGGGGAACAAATCCTTAAGTTTATTTGGAGACTCGGCCTTAGTAATCAGTCAGATCAAAGGAGAATGGGAGACAAAGCATCCTAATCTCATACCTTACAAAGAGCATGTGTTGACACTGATCTCACATTTTGAAGAAATTACCTTTGAGCATTTTCCATGAGAGGAAAATCAACTAGCGGACGTGCTAGCTACTATGTCATCCATGTTCAAAATCAGGTGGGATAATGAGGCTCTTCAAATCACTATTGAGAGGATGAATGAACCACCATATTGTCATGAGATTGATACTGAAGAAGTAGCGGACAAACCTTGGTTCCATGAAGTTAAAAGATATCTTGAGGCCCAAGAATATCCTGAGTGAGCTTTAGACAACGATAAGAAGTTCCTAAGAAGGTTCTCTGCTAAGTTCTTCCTCAGTAACGGAATCCTCTATAAGCGCAACCACGACTCTACTTTGCTTCGATGCATAGACAAGAGTGAGGCAGAAAAGATTATGGCTGATTTACACGAAGGTACCTTTGGCACCCATTCTAGTGGGAAAACAATGGCTAAAAGGATCCTACAGGAAGGATACCATTGGTCCACTACGGAAACAGATTGTTATCAGCATTCGTGAACTTGTTACAAATGCCATATCTATGTTGATAAAGTATATGTGCCATCAGTTCCTCTGAACGTCTTGACCGCTCCTTGGCCATTTACAATGTGGAGCATCAACATGATTGGGGAGATCAGACCTACAACTTCAAATGGACACCATTTCATCCTCGTCGCCATCGATTACTTCACAAAATGGGTCGAGGCGACTTCATTTTCTTCTATTACCAGGAACGTTATGGCCCGATTCATCAAACATAATATTATCTATTGGTATGGTATTCCGAAAAGAATCATTACAGATAATGGTACCATTATCAATAATACTATGATCACCGGACTATGCACGCATTTCAAAATCCAACATCATAACTCTTCTCCTTACCGGCCGAAGATGAATGGCATTGTGGAAGCCGCTAATAAAAACATTAAAAAAATCATATAGAAGATGACAATTACCTATAAAGACTGGCATGAGATGTTACCATTTTCTCTCCATGATTACCGTATCACGATGCGCACATCAACATGGGCGACTCCCTTCTCTTTGGTATACGGTATGGAAGTTGTCCTACCAATTGAAGTCCAGATACCTTCTTTGAGAATCATGAAGGATACAGGTTTGAATGAAGACGAATGGATTCAAAATCGGCTTGACCAATTGAACATGATTGATGAGAGGAGGCTTATGGCTATCTGCCATGGTCAGATGTACCAAAAATACATGATTAAAGCTTTTAACAAGAAGGTCAGACGTCGGGTATATTAGGTTGGTGACTTGGTAATCAAGTGCATCATACTGCCACAAGGTGATCCCAGGGGAAAATGGACTCCTACATACGAAGGACCATTTGTGATCAAAAACATATTTTCTGGTGGGACCATGATCTTAACCGCTATGGACGACAACGACCTTCCACACCCTGTAAACGCGGACATAGTTAAAAGATGCTATGCATGAAAAAGACCTGCTAGGTTGACTGGCATATGAAAAAATAAGGGTATCCCAGCGAATCAAAAGGGTTCGGGAAAAATTAGGGATGTACACAAAAAACAATTTGTACACCCAGCAAGCCGGAAACCGAAAAAGGCGGCTTGGGAAAAAAAGGGTATCTCGGTGGACTGAAAACCGAAAGGGCGGTCCAGGAAAAATTAGGGATTTAAAGCATATGACTATGTCCCATTGGATCACCTGACAGCCAACCTTCAGTATCAACTGTCAAACTCAAATAGTACTAATCAAATCCAATCAGCTTCGGACAAGCAGCAAAGGCGAGACGCTCAAAGACATAAAGGCAATAGCAGAATGGGAACCCAATGGGATTGTTTCACATAGTTGTTTTCTTTGTATACTATTTTGTATTAGTCCTCATTCTTACGACAACATTCTCTTACTAGGATATTCGTCTCTTTGTACAAAAATGCTTATTCAAGTTAATACAAAGCTATTCCTTTAAAAATGCAAAACTATTTGTTTTTATTTTCCTGTTTTGTTTGCAAAAGCATCCAGTGATTATTTTTTGAACATATTCATTTGAACATGATTACTGCTTACAAATATCGCATAAAAAATAAAAGAAAACAGAAAGACAGTTACTAATGGCTTTAAGAAACAAGATAATGTCTGAAGGCCACTCCACCACATCCCCATAGGTACTTTATCCAGCAGAGACATCCATCCTGCTACAAGGTCACTGCCATATCTTCAGTATGTAGCCTAATGGTATCAGGATTCCCCAGCAGGATTTCACAAAATCCCTAAACAATGCACGGAGTTTCCCTTCCCCAACAGAGTCCATTTCTCTAAACAATAGAAACTCGTCTACCAACACTTCAACTTCACCAAGATATGAAGAATTACACTCCTCATTCCCAGCAGCAGTTAGGGATTTATTTCCCCAGTCCAGCAACATTGGAGCAGAATAACTAATATGTTCATACATTGCATTCATACATCATAGCATCGACAACACAAATGAATATACCACAATCTCTTTTATTTTGAGAACATCGTTATTCGATACCTCTCATGCATTGTGACACTGCACACATCTGACTCATTACCCTTTTCAGGAAAGTTAGCAAGAAAACAAATATCATTACCAATTTTCATGAATTCCAGATTAACACCTAACACAGGACATGACAACTATCTGTGAACAAATTAATTGTAGATCAATTCCCAAAAATCGGACGGGATGGCTATCTACATGACGAACACTTTATTCAAGACCTCTGTTGGTTCAGTTTAAATCAATCAATGGTTTATCCTAATTCCGTTCTGGTAGACACTTTCTCTGGTTCAAATAAATCGCTTCAAAGATTTATTCTGATTCTTTTCCAGTTAAAGACTTTCCAGACCTCTGTTGGTTCAGTTTAAACCGATCAATGGTTTATCCTGATTCCGTTCCAGTATACACTTTCTTTGGTTCAAATAAATTGCTCCGAAGATTTATTTTGATTTGTTTCTAGTTAAAGACTTTACAAACCTCTGCTAGTTCAATTTAAATCGATCAATGGTTTATCCTGATTCTGTTCCAGTATACACTTTCTCTAGTTCAAGTAAATCGCTCCGAAGATTTATTCTGATTCTTTTCCAGTTAAAGATTATTCAGACCTTTGCTGGTTCAGTTTAAATCGATAAATGGTTTATCCTGATTCCGTTCTGGTAGACACTTTCTCTGGTTCAAATAAATCGCTTCCAAGATTTATTCTGATTCTTTTCCAATTAAAAACTTTTCATACCTCTGTTGGTTCAGTTTAAATCGATCAATGGTTTATCCTGATTCCATTCTGATAGACACTGTCTCTGGTTCAGTTTAAATCGACCAAATATTTATTCTGATTCTTTTCCATTTGAAGTCAAGCTTAGACGTAGTCTAATTTTTGTTAGACAATCGCTTCTGGGTGGCATCTATAAAGCCCATCACCGACAACTCTCCAAATGGCATCTTTAAGCCCATTCAATACACAATCAACCACCACATCATCGAGTGAAATTTTTTTGGCACTCTAGTGTTCAATCATCTTCCACCTTCAAGTCACGAATGGCATGACTCGCCAATCTAACTCTTCTGGTTTAAGAAGATTGAACACGGGCAGTTGTTGTACCCAAAAATTTGCCCTCTCATTTCTCAAGGCATTTTCTTACAAGGATTTCCAATACTTCAAATTCGCACAAGTACAAGCAAGCTTTCAAGCATCAAATCAAAGAAGAGCATGTCTGCTTCAATTTCACATCCTTCGATTGGGTTTCTGGTCTCTTTCGATGCAAGCTTGATTCACACCTTTCAATTGGGTTTTTGGCCTCTTTGGATACAAGCTTAGTTTACATCCTTCAATTGGGAATTGGTCCCTGACATGCTTACTTTGATTCACAAAGCATTAGCTATCTGCATGCAGCCTTCGATTAAACAATTACATATTTCCTACATGCTTCGATTCACATAGCAAGGGGTTCCCACCATGTTGGAATACACAAGGAAGAAGCTTCACTATGGCTAGCATCCATATTAGCACCCACAGGGCATTGGCTATCTTCATGCTAACTCTGACTGGGAAAAGTCCCCCTTGAAACAACTGGATTTCGATTCACAAGGGAAACACCTATCTTCATACAAGCTTCGACTGGGCATTTGTTTCCCTTTGAAATGACCTAATTCGATTCAAGTGGGAAGGACCTCCTGTTGGTGTCCTTCGATTCAGAAAGTAGTGGCTTCATACTGGTTCCCCTTCGATTCAGAGTAAAATGGCCTTCTGAAAGTTTTCCTTTGATTCACAAAGCAGGGACCTCATGCATGCATCTTTCGTTTGGGTTTGTGGTTTCCTTCGAATGCAAGTTTGGGTTACATTATTTGTTTGACCATATAACCTCTTGCAGGCAAGTGTGGGTGGACACTGGCTCTTCATGCAAGCTTTCGTTGGAGCAAAGGCCTCTTGCATGTTTGCTTGGAGTCACAAAGCAATAGCCTCTTGCAGCTTTCCTTCAATTCGGAAGCCATTTGCCCTTTGCATGATTCCTTCGGTTCACAAAATCCAGGAATACATTCAGGAAAGTATGCACAAGGAAAAAGCTCCCCCATGGCTAACATTCACAAGGCAATGGCACCCACAAAGCATTGGCTACTTTCACGCTAGTTTCGACTGGGCAGTATCTCCCTTGGAAACTGTTTATTTCAACACACAATTTCTACACTATGACACATAATTGTTGTCTCGTTCGAAAGACATACCATGGTAGCACATTCGAAGGACTTGCCAGACGTACCTGGATGTCCCAATCGAATGACATATTTTGGTGGCCCATTCAAGGGGCATACATTTGCCCCCTTCGAAGGAGGCATCAAAAGGGCCCATTCGAAAGACATATATTGGGCGAAAATCGAATAGTGTTGTCTGAAGAAGAATCTGGTCGAAGTTTGGATCTAGGTGGTCAAAACAAAAGGTTGAAATAATCCAAAGATGCTTGTTGACCAAATTCCTATGTGCTGCCAAGTACAAGCCTGCTATACTGGCCATAACACTTCAAAACTGCTACAAAGAAGTCCTGCAATGCTGCCCCTATTCTTGCACCAAAATGGTATACAAGACTGCACCTCGAAGACTACAAGAACAACATACCCTTTTTGTTCAAATTTCTTTTGTTTTCCCTCCTAAAAATCAGTCAAAATCATCTATAAATAAGAGCCTCCACCACACATCTTAGGGGCCCGTAGGTAGTGAAAAAAACTCTGGTTGTGAGAAAAGTTATTAATCTCTCAAAATCCTCAAACACTACCAAACATTCTCAAAACACTTCAACTCTAAAAAGTTCACATCCTTTAATACACTAAGTGAACCCTTCGATCCACTCCTCAAACTGTCAGATAACTAACCTTCGACCCATTCCCCAACTACAACATAATAGTCTTTTAATTCACTCCCTTACCTGTTATAGAGTAACCTTCTATTCACTCACCACTATCACATACCCTCCTTTGATTCAGTGACTACTCAAACAAAGTAATAACTGAACTAGCTTCAGGAAGATTCTAGCGAAGTTCCATTCACCACCAAGGAAGTCACTTGCAGTTCCTTCGATTAAGCGTTTCAAGAGGTAAGTTCTCTCTAAACTTGGAACTCTTTCATTTAAATATCATTTGTACATACCAATAAAAAGAAAATGTAGATATCTCATCTAGGAAGTTGACCATGCCTTAAATTTAGATCCTCACTGCCTGTATGTTGAAAGTCTCAACCTTGACTAGTTAGACTTTGGATTTTGGTGCCCAATAATCTTGTGCTAACCCCTGGCCTCTAGCTTTCGAAAGTTACATTTGAATGTTGCATTTTCAAGTTTAAGACAGGTTCTCTATATCCTTCAATTGGCTAAATATTTAAGCCTTTCGAATCTCAATCTGGGAACTTAGCATTCCTGCAATCGAAGGAGGCAGCAAGGAGTTTGAGGCAAAGAGTGCACCTCACGCTGATTCCAGGTCCCAATCAAAAGAAACAGGAAAGGATGAAATTGAAAGGCGTGTCCTTACTGATTCCAGGCCTAAACGAAAGAATCCAGGAAGAGCAGAATCGAAAGGGGACATTCTGCCTGATCGAAGAACTTTTTTTCCTTTCTTTATTTTGTTTTGTCTTTACTTTTTCTTTCTATTCAATATGGTTGTAATAATGTAGGATATTTACTTTCTGCATTTTTATTGCTTTATACAAATGTTAGTAATTAGGATGTATGGCAAGATAAAACCAACAAGTAGACCACCCTAATCAAAGACTAAATGCATGCAATCAAACACACTTTGCACACATGCACCTCTAGGGTAATATCACTTGCTGCCTCGGAAAATAGTCATGTCCTTCGAATATAGGCGTTTTAGCAAAGACCCTTGATAAAAGATCGTAGTCCCTCGACGTCCCTCGATGTTGCCTTCAGCAAACGATCTAGTCCCTAAAACGAAATTGCTAAAACGTCTCAAAGGTTGCCTTCTATGACTATACAAACGACCCATGCCCGTCCCTTCACATCCAATGATGGAGCTTCTTACCAAAACAGTGGTAAGATAGCAATATCTAAAGGAGAAGGAAAAGAACATTAGACCTTTCGATTAGGTAGGATGCTCATAGTTGCTCGCTTGCTCATAACAAAAAAACATTTTTCACACCAACACTTTCAAATGAAACACTTTTAAAAGACAAATCTCTTTGTACGCATTCTTATAGAGATGAGAATCATTACAAAGAAAGCTTTCAAAAATCACTTTCAAAAACACATTCCACAAACACCTCTTTGAATTATTTTCAAAACTAACACTTTGTACACATTCTTATAGAAACGAGAATCATTAAAAGACGTTTTTTTCAAAATACTTTCAAACCCATACCACAAAGCACATTTTCAAACAAAAGCAAGTGATCTAGAAAGCAACTAAGAGCCCATAGATAACTATGGATGAAAAGGGTGTTAATACCTTCCCTTTTCATAATCTAACCCTCGAACCCACGAAAATAATCTCAAAGGTCTTTCCTGTTCTTTTCACCCTTTCCTCATTGGATAAAAGAATGGTCGGTGGTGACTCTTACTCTCCGCAACAATTATAATCAAACACAAAACACCCAAGTCAGTTCTCCCACCGTGTTACACACTAAAACAGGCAGTCATTATATCTCAAAAGAAAAACCCGCTAAATTAAAACCTATGAAGGAGACTTAAGGAAAAAGTGGGGCATCCCGCTGACTGTAATCACAAAAGAAACAGTTCAGGCAAAAGGTAGGGATAATATAAAAATAGGTCACTACAAGTCCTCAACAAAATAAAAAATGTTACAAAAAAATGTCTGCTTTCTCAAATAATATTCCAGTATCATAACCATCATCGGAATGTCAGAGCCAAAATTCCAGACTCAATTGGAATTTAGACGCACAATTAACTGAGTATAGGATTGAAGAACATCACGAAGAAAGGGTTGGTTTAAAATAAATTTCTAGCCTTTATCCTTTGTTTCTTAAACCGTGAACCAGGCCACGCTATAACCCTTAAAAGTCCTAGCTGAAGCATGGGTTAGTTTGAAAGAATATTGTTACAAAAGGTATCCTGACTCCTGTAAAGTTTGCTATAAATCATGAGTTTATATCACATTCTTGCAAATTTTTGTTTTACTAAAAAATGAATTTTCAAAAAAAAAAACTTCAAGACAGAAATAAGTTTTGCATTCTTAATACCACTGTTTGCATATAACTAATTATTCAACAACAGAGAAATTCGCACGACGGATATTCAATGAGCAAAAATCCTCTCAATGGACAGAATTACCTCAGACGGAAAGACATTTCCATTAACAGGCCTTTCATAATCAAGAGACATGACATTGTGTATAACTGATCTGGGGCCAATCGAGTCAAGATTTGAGGAATCTCTCAAAAGTGCCAAATAGCCAGGGGTAGACCTCCGTCTGAATCACTTGGGGCATTGAACATGAGTTCCAGAAAGGGGCCATGTGCGATCAAGCAAACATCTTCCTGGCGATATCACCAACCTACAGAGTTTCAACATTATAGTCCTTGGGAATTCCTCTCCCCAACTTTAGTGTGCTTCTACCATAAATCACCGGCTAAATTCCTCTTCCTAGTGAAGTCGTTACTATCCCTAGGGAGCTTCTACGGAACCTGAAACTTGACCATATGTCAGTCAACTTTATCCTCCATAGGCGAGTCGGAAGGAATATTCATCTCTTTTATCCCCAGTCAGGGTATAAACTCCCTAGTAGAGCAATAAACAACCAACGTTCTTAAATTCTTTTCCCCAAGCAGAAATTAACACTCTCCGACAGAGTTTCCTTAAGCAAAAAGCAAGATATCAATGTTCCCCAATAGAGTTTCCTAAAAAAAGAAAGCATGGTTCCCCAACGGGAACAATCCCCAGAAGATTGAAGGTATACATACTCTTCATCCCCAGCAACAATCATGGATTTATTTTCCCCAGACTAAGATACTGCTCAAATTTATGAATGCATTTCAATGACATTTCACATTCGCCGTCATTTACCAATATCATAGCATATGCATACACAACGCATATAGCACAGTCACATTTATTTTGAGAGCATCATTACGCAATGTACTTCATACATCATGACATTGCACACAGCTAACCCCTTATCTTTTCAGGTAAAGTCTATAAACAGAGGAATATCATCAACTATCTATATGACCAGACAAATTTCTTCAAAAACTAAATTCTGACAAGTACTTCTGTTGTACCCCAAAATTTTACCTCCCATATTTCTCAAAACATTTCAAGAAAGATCCTCAAGTTGCTCAAGGAAGTCCAAGGGTTAACCAGACAAGCCCCATCCTAAGGCAGTCTATCTCAAATTAGGGTTTCATGTTGCATCAAGATACTTGAGTCCAAGGGATCCCAAATTCTCACCAATTTCCTAATATGTTCTCAAGATCATCCATGTCAAGTTTCAAGCCCTACAAAGAAAGTTTGCTCAGTCAATTGCTCAAAGGCCTGAAAATCGAATATGCTAGGGCAAAAGTCAACTGTGACCCCCATACAGTCAAACTTAAAGATTTTTGGCCAACATCCTCATTTTGAAGTATATTTCATCATTTTATCGAGGGTTAATCATGATTCATCAAGGATTGCTCATAATTCATCAAGAACCAAAAGTTGCTAAGTTAGGGTTTTGTAGGAAAAGTCAACTCAACTTTGACCAAGCATAACTTTCTCATATTTTATGATAAATGACCCATCCAAAGCTCATATTTAAGAGAATGAAATTATCTACAATCCATCTTCATCTCCCAAGTTCAAAATATGCACTCACAAGAAGTTATGAATTTGGACATTATAGGCCATTTTGAAAAGTCAACAAAAACACCTTTTTTGTCAAAGCTTCATACAGGAGCATGGAATACCAAATTGAGATGATACCAAACGGGTTGCTTAGAGGATATCTCAAGATTTCTAAAAAGTCCAAGAACACCTTCAAAGAGTCAAAATTGAGGAAGTTGTGCATTGTTGAAGTTGACCTTTTTTGCAAAATTGTCAAAAGTCAACTATGCCTAAAAATGCAATTTTTGCCAAATGGGCCCAATCTTTTGCACTTGTTTTGAGTTGGCAAAATGGTGCACGAGCCCTAGCCTTTTCCACTTGTTATTATCTTATTTTTATTATTTATTTTTATTTTTATTTGAATTAAATCATTTTAAATCAAAACAAATCATAGAAAATCTAAAACATTGAAATTCAAAGATTTCGTACATGTTTCAGATCTTAATATCCAGCTAGCATGAGATTGAATTCGTGTAAAGGCTTGGTGTGCACAAAAATATTGGGTTAGGCCTATTTTTGGAAGGTTATTCAAAGGAATCAAATCAAAATCAAATGCAATGATGGAGGAAGATTGAGCACATTCTTTCAACCCTAATTCATTCCTCAGTACATAAGGATTGTTTGCAGACCTAAAGCAAGGCTAGAAGGAGGCGCAACAACAAGAACAAAACTTGAAGAAAAAAACAAGAAAAAGTGGAAACACGAATTCATACTTTGAAGCAATTTAAAGATCCTTTGACCATCCCACTCGCTTTCTGGGATCACCAGCAAGCAAAACCAATCAAGAGCAAGCATTTCCAGGACCTGAATACCACTGTAAGTCATCCACGGTATTGAGTTTTTTTGAAATCGGTTTGCATAATTTTGGCACATATAGCATGATGTAATCATATATTCTTGATCCTTAGAGCATTTGCAAGCTTTCTGTAATACTTAATTGCATTTTCATAGACTGAATCAAGAATTGCCATTGTTAGGTTTTTTGGTTCCGTTTTAGGGTTTTTGTATGCAGGTAAAATTAGCCTTCATGAAAGGTACCATGATGTTTAGGATGACAAGACGGTTTGATCCATGGCATTAGATGTCATTTATATTACTCATGGAGGATTTTGGAACGAGCTCAGTTTGTAGTGACGGACAAACGTCTGTAGGTAAAAGTGTTTCACTTTTAGCAACAGACCAAGGACAGGGATGATGGCGTGGCATCACCCCACTCGTCCGTTTGAAAATTCGGGTGCATGTTTCCTTATTTAGCTTGCTTATTGTATAATAACTATTGTTTATGTTATATACAACAAAAACAACTAGCGCAGTTGGTTACAGGGTGTGTGAAAAATGCTTCAGGACATGGGTTCGAATCCCAGGTCCCCCAATTTCTTCACATTATTTTTCTTTCAGGAATTTCATGCGCTTACAAAGCCAAGGTCCACCATATGACCTCACCATCCAATCAGCCAAGTGTCCTGAGATTCAGATCCAAAGGTCATCAACGAAGGACCATGATACGCCTAGTCAAACGTTGTAGTGATGCAAAGAACTATACTTCTACAATATGTAATGAAGTGAGTTATTTTCCATTTGGGTGTTGAGTGAGGCATTGTTGATTTTAAGATCTAAGCCATATCCTCCACTTTAAGATGATGCAAATTCTCCTTTCTCATGATTGTGGGTAGTAAGTATGTTTTCCACACGGATAATGACGATGATGTCTTATCTCTTAAAAATAACCAACACACTTGTGTTTCAAAATTTTTAAAAAAGGAACTACGTGTACCTTGATCCCTTATTCCATGAAAGGTGGTACATAGGAACTAAATGTTCGCAACCGCGCGCGGGTGCAAAAGTCATAAAAAATATTTCTCTTCTCACCTCCACCATCCATTTTATATACAACACATTTTTATAGCCAAAATATACAGATTTTTCAAAGAGGTTCCTGCGGAGTACCGTAGATGTTTAGGGTGCTCATACCTTCCCTTTGCATAACCAACCCCCTTACCTTGAATATTTCCCCCTCTTTTTGGGTTATTCGCTCTTTTCTAATTCCTTTGGCAACAATAAAGCGTGGTGGCGATTTTGATTTTGATTTGTATAAAGTATAGTCAATCCAATGGCTTAGTCTTGAACATTTCTACCGCTAAAGAAAAATGGCGACTTCACTGGGGAAAGATTGACCTCTTACTGGTCCATCCTTAAGTGGGTTGAGCCTATCTTTATTTATATCTGTATATGTGTTATTGTTGTTTATGTGTCATATTTTGTATATATGTTTGTTTGGATTTTCCTGGTTTTCAGGGTGCTTGGTGATTACTCATGAGTCCTATACCCAGACTTGGGCAAAATTTAAGATAGGACGGGTGGTATAGTCGTGATAAATTTGAGGGAGTAATCCCAAAAAAGGAGGCATGAGATCCCCCACTCAGTGGAGGCCCCTTTGACTGTAGTGTTGTTTACCGAGTAATCGGGAAGACGTACTGTTTTCGACCTGGGAGCCTGCTAAAGTTGAGGACCGTAGAATACCAAACCCATCTCGGCCTTTTAGGTGTAGTGCGAAAGCTATGATGGAGTAATCTGGAAGTAGTTGTCACGCGATACTATGCTTGGACGAGTCTTTCTTGAGAATATTACTAATTACAGAGTTAATCGGGAAGTTGGTAATATCCGAAGGTAGGATGTAGACTTTGGGAACCTCTAGAACCTTGTTCGGCTGGTGATAACTTTTTAGACCAACACCTTATGGGTAGTAACTTCGACCTCATGCTCGTGACGTTGAACCTATGAACCCTATATGTGTGATCTTGTGTGTGATTGTTGCATCATGCATCCATGCACTCATAAGCATCTTTTGAAGAAAACAATATTTCAAGGGATTTAAAGGTTGACTATTTGTAAATATATCAGGTACTTTTAACCATGGATTCTGGAAAGAGAAAGATCGGGAAATACAGTTTCGAGGATCCCAAGATAGATGAGTTGATCAGTCTAGTTCCAAAGATCGAGTGTTCTACAAACTTTCGGAAGAAGTATGGATCCATTATTCCTCTCATGAAGCTGAAGAAGAAGGAGGGTAATCTCTCGACCTTGGTCCAATTCTATAATCCGATGTATCATTACTTTACTTTTCCCGATTATCAGTTGATTCCTACATTGGAGGAGTATTCTTATCTATTGGATTTACCTGTTACCAATCGTGTTCCTTTTACTGGTTTAGAGGGTGAGCCAAAACCACATGAGATTGCTGCTTTGATTCATCTGGGAATGTATGAGGTGGAAGCCCATATGACTACTAAAGGAGGGATTAGAGGATTACCAGCTCAGTTGTTATTGGAGAAAGCTCATTACTTTTCCAGAATGAAGAGTACGGTTGCTTTTGAGGCCATCTTTTCTTTACTTGCTTATGGATTGTTCTTATTTCCTAATGTGGACAAGTTTTTCAACATTAACACTATCAATATTTTCATGATTGGAAACCTGGTTCCTACACTGTTGGGTGATGATTATTACTCTGTTCATCTTCAGAGTTCTTATCATGGGGGAATGATTATCTGTGGAACGCCTTTGTTGTACCGGTGGTTCATCTCTCATATGCCTCAGTGTGATGCTTTTTGGGATGTCAAGAAGGAACCCTGGTGGGCTCCTAAGATCATGGAACTTACTCACTCGGATATTGATTGGTATCATCGAGCTTACCAGGATGTGGAGATTATTGACAATTGTAGTAGTTTCCCCAATGTACCTCTTCTGGGTACAAATGGAGGAATTAACTATAACCCTGTTCTTGCACGGCGACAACTTGGTTACCCGATGAGGGATAAACCGCATAGTATTCATTTGAGTAGTTTCTTTCTAAAGGAAGGAGAAGACCATAGGGAAACTAGGGAGAAGATTGCGAAGGCCTGGCGTCACATTCATAAGAAGAGTAGAAAGGATTTGGGACCTAGGGGTGATGTTTCTTTGGAGCCATATCTTCAGTGGGTCCGATCGAGAGCCATTCAGTTGAAGATGTCGTATACTCAGGAGACACCCATGCCTGACCTATTTGTGAAGACCACCCCTCCCTTATTAGATGATCTAGAAGAGCTCTAACTCGCTTTGGTTAGGATGCAACAGGAGAGTGATGATTGGAAGAACAAGTTCCATACTTTAGAGAGTTCCTACAGAGCAGACTTGAAGGAGAAAGACGACTTGATCGAGATCCTTGAGAGTCAAGCGGTAGAGTCTATGGAGAGGCAAGAGGATTTATTTTCCCTAAGGCTCAAACAGGTGCTGATTACTCACTTTCTGATCCAGATGATTGGAAAGAGGTCGCCATCAGACATGTGGAAGAAAACCAGAGGTTGAGGGCTCATATTGGCAGGCTCACAGGGAAGCGTCGGCGTACAGATTGATCTCCATCAGTTCTTTTTCTCGGGATTTTAGATTGCATTTTCATCTTTTACTTGGGATCATTGAAACTTGTAATCCATTTTGAAGTTATTATAATAAAAAATTTCAGTGTTTCAAAAGCTTTATTACTTTGATGTTTGCAATATGTCCATAAATTTTAAATCCCTTGAAATATTAAATAATAAAATAAAATCATGTGCATTTCATATCATGCATCATATTGCACATATTTCTTGCATTTATTTTGCATATCCAGGTGCCTTACCAAGCTTCTTTACTTCGTTCAACAAGCTGACTCATCACTACAACACTCAGGCTAATTTTAAAAAGAAGATGGATAACTTAGAACAGGAGAATCGTGAGCTGCGTGAAGAAGTTTCTGCTTTGAAGGCAAGCTTGCCCAATTTGACTACTCTGATGGAAGCTCGGGTGGTTTCTCAGAATCAGCCACGAGTGTTCAACCTCAACCAATAAGGGAAAATACTGAAGTTTCGGCTGTTCCTGTATCCTCTACTCCGGCCGTTGTTCAAAACCGTATGCCTCAAGGTTATCCATGGGGAATGCCAGAGAATTTTGCACCTGAAGGTTTCAATCTTGACCCTCAAGATGCTCCAGTGGTTCAGAATGTTGTTACTCCGGCACCTCCTGTGGTGCATGTTGTTCCTGCTGCACCTCCTTCGGTAAACATGGTTCCATTTGTTAACGATGATATGTGTCATCCTTTCGCTAAGCCGAGTGAAGACTTGGGTCTCTATGACAGAATGGATGATTTTCAATAGCAGTTTGATAGAATGCAAAGAGAGATGAAGGCTCTTAGGGGAAAAGAGCTATTTGGGGAGAATGTGAATGAGCTATGTTTCGTCCCGAATGTTAAGATACCTTCTAAGGACAAGGTCCCGAAATTTAAGAAGTACAAGGGTAACACTTGTCCTCGTGCTCACTTGGTGATGTACGTGAGGAGGATGTCTACCCACACCGATGATCAGCGTCTGCTGATTCACTTTTTTCAAGATAGTTTGACCGGTGCAGCGTTGAAGTGGTATATGAGTTTGGACAGGACCAACATCCATACTTTTAATGATTTGGGAGAATCATTCATCAAACAATACAAGTACAATGTGGACATGGCGCCCGACCGTGACTAACATGGGGCCATGGTTCAGAAAGACAGGGAATCATTGAAAGAGTATGCGCAGAGATGGCGCGAGGTAGATGCCCAAGTGATTCCTCCCATGGAAGAGAAAGAAATTACTAAGATTTTTCTGAAGACGTTGGGTGCTTTCTACTACAAAAGGATGGTAGCAAGTGCGCCAAGTGATTTTACAGAGATGGTAGGAATGGGTATCCGCCTAGAAGAGGCTATAAGAGAAGGTCGTTTGACGAAGAGTGAAGGATCCGGAGGTGTGAAGAAGCCATCTTATGGGTTCACCAAGAAGAAATAAGGGGATACGAATGTTGTTATAAAAGAGAGGAGGGTAAACGCTCCAAGAAGGAATTATCAGCGTCACCAGCAAGTTGCCTCGATTACTCCTGTTATGAATACCACTCCGACTACCGTTGCTTATCAAAGACCGTCCCAACAGGGAAACCAAGGGAATAATCAGAGAAGGTAGAACTATGAACATATTCCCATGAGCTATGCAGAGCTACTACCAGCATTGATTCAGAAGAAGTTGGTCCAAACACGACCACCTCCCGCCAAACCATCACCATTACCTTGAATATTACAAGGCAGACCAAACGTGTGCTTTTCATCAGGGAGTACCAGGGCATAGTGTTAAGAATTGTTATCCTTTGAGGACTGAAGTGCAAAGGTTGGTGAAGTCTGGAATTCTATCTTTCAAAGCATGGGACCTAATGTGAAAGACAATCTTCTACCCAAGCACGGAGGAGTGAATGTTGTAAATATGGTGGCCGGTTGTCCAGGCGACTTCCGGATTTTTGACACTAATCTGGTTAGAGGAGATTTGGTGAAAATGCACGTAGACCTCTGTGAATTCAGCTACTATATTTATGACCACACCGGTTGTGCTGTTTGCAGTACAGACATACAGGGTTGCGAGAAGATAAAGGATGATTTACAGGAGATGATGGATGAGGGTTTAATCCATATAATCATGCCTAGGGTAGAGTATGAAGAGGAAGTGAATATGATTTCTGGATGTCCTGGTGAATTCAGAATTTTTAATGTGGAGTATTTGAATGAGGATCTCGTGTAGTTGCATGCTACCTTCTATCGTACTGCTGGTCAGGTGGAACACCAATATGGGTCTTGCATAGTTTGTTGTCGAGACCCTCGAGGATGTTCTATTATGAGGGAGGGTGTTCAGTTGCTGTTAGACAATGGAACTATCAAGATCACAGGTCAGAGGGATGATTATCATGAGATTGATATGGTTGAAGTTTGTTTAATGGAAGAAGAGTCAGCGGAAGAGTATGCTTCTGTGGATGAGTATTTCTCTTTAGACAAAGATTTGTTTCCCAGAAATGACTTTTTGATGACTGATTATGTTGAAGAAGGGGTAAACGTATTTGTGCCTTGCTTTGGTGCACCCGCTCATCTTGAAGTGGAGTACCATAGCAAACCAGCTGTTACCCCATTGGTAATTAGTTTTCCAGGTCCTATTCCCTACAAATCAGATAAGGTTGTGCTTTACAAATACCACGCTACAATCTTAGAAGATGGGGTGGAAGTTCCCATCCAACCAATGCCTGATGTTGAAAATATAGCTGAAAATAGCAGGGTGACCCGTAGCGGTCGTGTGTTTGCGCCGGTTGTTCGAAGAGATGTTGTTGCTGGAAAGAAAATTGCTGAGAATGATGAGCCTAAGAAGGCTACAGGAGAGACTAGTGGAGCTACATTAGAAAAAGAAGTGGATGATATTTTGAAGATAATTAAGATGAGCGACTACAAAATTGTAGATCAGCTACTACAGACTCCTTCAAAGATATCCATCCTAGCTATATTGATGAACTCCTCCGCTCATAGAGAATCATTGATGAGAGTACTAGACCAAGCTTTTGTGGCGAGTTACATTCCATTAGATCAATTCAGGAGCGTAATTGGAAACATTACATCATGTAATAACTTGAGTTTCTGCGATTATGAGTTACCAGATGAAGGGAGGAATCACAACCTGGCCCTCCACATATCTATGAACTGCAAGAATGATTCACTGTCCAATGTGCTAATTGATAATGGATCCACGTTGAATGTTATACCGAGGAGTACTCTCATGAAGTTAAAGTATCAAGGAGCACCTATGCACCCGAGTGGCATCATTGTGAAGACATTTGATAGGTCGAGGAAATCTGTCATCGGTGAAGTGGACTTACCCATCCATATAGGACCACATTTGTTCCTGATAACCTTCCAGGTCATGGACATTATTCTAGCATATAGTTGTTTGCTATGACGGCCATGGATACATGAAGCAGGTGCTGTCACTTCAATTCTGCATCAGAAGCTAAAGTTTGTGCGTGAAGGGAAGGTAGTGATCATAAATGGGTAGAAGGCGTTGTTGATATCCCATTTATTCTCTTTCAGTATTATAGAAGCGAATGAGGCAGCTGTTGGAACCCAGTTCCAAGCCCTATCCATTGACAACATAAGGAGAAATGAGAATTATGTGGTTTTGTTGAAGGACGCGTAGCAGGTTGTGCGCAATGGTCATAATACAGTTTGGGGACGAATTGTAGATCCACCCGTGAAAAAAAACAGAACTGGTTTGGGTTTCTCTTTGAAGAATGGCAAAGGCGAAAGTTTGAAGTCAAAGTCTACTATGAACAGTTATTCAGGATGTTTTCCAAAGTGAAGGCTACCTCCATCCAATTGGTTCTGGAATTAATGTTGTTGAAGAGGATGAAGCAAAGCAGGAAGTACCGAATTATGTGACGCATTGAGTCAGAGTTCAGAACTGGGTCACCATTGATGTTCCTTCTTGCATACATGTTTCAAAGTAATTTGTTTTGTTAATCTGTTTCTTTCTTTAGAAAATCTTTCACTCTGCCCAAGGTGGAAGTATTAATGTTGCAGGGCTTATCTGTTTGCTATGACTTTTAAGATCATTAATAAAAGTTGTCTTTGCTTCCCGAATTATGTCTTTATTTTATGCTTTTTCTTGGAAAATGGTAATAAAAAAAACCTTTCAAAATAAATAATAACTGAAAATTAATCTGCATGATCACTTGTTATATGTGTTAGTTTCTAAAAGCAATCATAAATCATATGTGCGGATTAATTAAAAAACCCGTTGAATACAATGACCCTACACCCTCTCCCAACTTTGAATGTCCTGTGTTTGGGGCTGAAGAAGAAGATTATGATGAGATTCCAGAAGAGGTCTCATGGCTGCTTGAGCACGAGGAAAATACCATTCAGTCATATAAGGAGCCTCTGGAAGTGATTAATTTGGGTTCAGAAGAAGATCCGAAGGAAGTCAAGATTGGAGCATTGTTGCATCCCGATGTAAAGAGCGGGTTGATTGAGTTGTTGAAAGAGTGTGTGGATATTTTTGCTTGGTCTTATCAAGACATGCCTGGTCTAGATATAGATATTGTCGAGCATCATTTGCCATTGAAGCCAGAGTGTCCGCCTGTTAAACAAAAGTTGAGAAGAACCCACCCAGATATGGCAGTAAAGATCAAACAGGAGGTCCTAAAGAAGATTATTGCTGGTTTTCTTGTGACGTCAGTGTATCCTCAATGGATTGCAAATATTGTCCCAGTACCGAAAAAAGATGGAAAAGTCCGCATGTGCATAGATTACAGAGATTTAAATAAAGCTAGTCCAAAAGAAGATTTTCCATTGCCACACATTGATATGTTAGTGGACAGCATAACAAAATTCAAAGTATTCTCGTTCATGGACGGATTTTCCGAGTATAATTAAATAAGAATGGCTCTAGAGGATATGGAAAAAACAACGTTTATTACACCCTGAGGAACATTCTGTTACAGAGTGATGCCCTTCGAGTTGAAGAACGCAGGTGCAACGTACCAGTGGGTTATGACAACCCTATTCCATGATCTGATGCACAAAGAAATCGAAGTATATGTTGATGATATGATTTCCAAATCCCAGACTGAAGAAGGGCATGTAGAAGATTTGTTGAAGTTGTTTTAGTGTTTGAGGAAGTATCGTCTCCGCTTGAATCCAAATAAATGCACCTTCAGTGTTCGATGGGGGAAATTGTTGGGTTTCATTGTTAGACAGACAGAAATTGAAGTTGACCCTAATAAAGTCAAAGCAATTCAAGAAATGTCAGAACCAAAAACTGAAAAGCAAGTCAGGGGTTTCCTTGGGCGTTTGAATTATATTTCCAAATTTATTTCCCACATGACTGCAACATGTGAACCAATCTTTAAGTTGTTAAAGAAAGATCAAGGTTGTGTGTGGACGGATGACTGCCAAAGGGCATTTGAGAGTATTAAAGAATATCTGCTTGAACCTCCTATCTTGCTCCCTCCCGTAGAAGGAAGATCGTTGATTATGTATCTGATAGTGTTAGATAAATCCATGGGTTGTATTCTGGGACAATAGGATGAAACAGGGAAGAAGGAGTTTGCCATTTATTATCTCAGCAAAAAGTTCACTGATTGTGAGTCGCGGTATTCCACACTAGAAAAGACATGTTGTGCTTTGGCCTGGGCAGCAAAGCGTTTGCGGCAGTATATGTTGAATCATACCACTTGGTTGATCTCCAAAATGGATCCAATCAAGTATATTGTTGAAAAGCCTGCTCTTACTAGGAGAATTTCCCGCTGGCAGATGTTGTTATCTGAATATGATATCGAGTACCGCACTCAAAAGTCTATTAAAAGTAATGTGTTGACAGATTACCTTGCTCACCAACCGGTGGAATGTCATCAGTCTGCAGAATATGAATTCCCCGATGAGGATGTGATGTTTCTGAAAGTGAAAGATTGTGATGAACCATTGCCTGAGGAAGGCTCTGACCTTGAATCTCGTTGGAGTATGGTATTTGATGGAGTTGTGAATGCTTATGGTAGAGGAATTGGTGCTGTGATTGTCACTCCTCACGGATCACACATTCCTTTTACTACAGGGTTAACATTTGATTACACTAATAATAGGGTAGAATATGAGGCTTGCATCATGGGTCTTGAGGAAACTATTTATCTCAGAATCAAAATTCTAGATGTATATGGTGATTCAGCATTGGCAATAAATCAGATTAAAGGAGAATGGGACACTCGTCACCCTGGCTTGATCCCTTACAAAGATTATGCTAGAATATTATTACCCTTCTTCAATAAAGTTGAATTCCATCACATCCCTAAAGATGAAAATCAAATGGCGGATGCTCTGGCAACTCCGACTTCCATGTACAAGTGAATACTTGGAATGATATACCCCGAATTACAGTTCGACGGCTAGATAGGCCCGCTCATGTGTTTACAACAGAAGATGTAGAAGATGAAAAAACTTGGTACTATGATATCAAGCAGTTTCTTCAGACTCAGGAATACTCGATTGGTGCGTCGAGGAAAGATAGAAAGACACTGAGAAGATTGGCAGGCAGTTTCTTCCTCAGTGAAAATGTGTTATACAAGAGAAATTATGACATGGTCTTGCTCAGATGCGTGGATAGACACGAAGCATACATGTTGATGCATGAGATTCATGAAGGTTCATTTGGCACTCATGCTAATGGATATTCGATGGGTAAAAAGATGCTAAGGGTAGGTTATTATTGGTTGACAATGGAATCTGACTGTTACAAATTTGCAAAGAAGTGCCATAAATGCCAGGTTTATTCAGATAAGGTCGATGTGCCTCTGACACTTCTCAATGTGATTTCCTCCCCATGGCCTTTCTCTATGTGGGGTATAGACATGATCGGGATGATAGAACCCAAAGCTTCGAATGGGCACCGTTTTATCTTGGTAGAAATTGATTACTTCACCAAATGGGTAGAGGCTGCTTCATATGCCAATGTTACCAAACAGGTGGTTGTGCGTTTCATCAAAATTAATCTTATATGGAGGTATGGTGTGCCGAGTAGAATCATCACCGACAATGGCTCAAAATTTAACAACAAGATGATGACAGAACTGTGTGAAGAATTAAAGATTGTCCATCTCAATTCATCTCCATACAGGCCAAAGATGAATGGGGTTGTTGAAGCTGCTAATAAGAATATCAAGAAAATTATCCAGAAAATGATTGTTACTTATAAGGATTGGCATGAAATGCTCCCTTTTGCTCTGCATGGATATCGAACATCTGTCTGCACTTCAATAGGAGCAACCCCGTTCTCCCTAGTGTATGGAATGGAAGTTGTACTCCCGGTCGAGGTAGAGATTCCCTTGGTGCGTGTGTTAATGGAAACCAAGTTGACGGAGGCTGAATGGGTCCAGAACAGGTTTGACCAATTGAATTTGATTGAAGAGAAGAGAATGACAGCTTTGTGTCATGGGCAGTTATATCAGAAAAGAATGAAGAAAGCTTTTGATAAAAAAGTCAAACCTCGTGAATTCAGAGAAGACGACCTCGTGCTCAGGAAGATCATGTCTTTCAACACTGATTCTATGGGAAAGTGGACTCCCAATTTTGAAGGCCTGTATGTTGTCCAGAAAGACTTCTCTGGTGGTGCATTAATTCATGAAACTATGGATGGCGAGGAGTTCCCACGTCCCATGAATGCTGACGCAGTTAAGAAATAATACGCCTAAAGAAATGAAAGAACAGCTCGCTAAGTTTAAAACCAGAAAGGGAAGTCTAGGCAAAAATTAGAGACATAAATAGAACAAATTTCCTGCTAAGTTGAAAACCCGCAAGGGCCGCTTAGGAAAAAGTTAGGGATTTTTCATGGCAAGTAACTACGTCAGACAAGACTTGATCGTTGAAGCAACAATCTTCTCGGGTCCTCACCATACTTCAACAAAAGCTGCTGCTCAGGATTTCAAAAGTTGTTAGGGGGACTAGTGGTCATTGTATCTCAATATCTTTTCCATTATGTATTACCATTTCCCAAACTTTGTAATCATCCATGGAGTCTCTCCATTCACATACTACCATTCTATCAATGAAATTCAAGCTTTTACCCAATTTTTTGTGTTCTTATTTTATTTAGCTTGCAAAGACTCCATTTATTACTGATGATAACTTTCAAAGCAAAAAGATTAAAAAGAAAAATTGACTTTTCAAAAGAAAATAGATCTTTACAATTCAATTTACTTTGAGATTTGTGATGACACAATGACCACAAAAAATGGTGATCCCGGGAATGAACAAACTCTGGTTGTTTTGAGAAGATTTACTTCCTTCATGAAGATTCTCTCAGGTCATTTTGCTGGTATGTGCACGATCTTTGTATGTTTCTCAGATAGTTAAAGACGATGCCAATCGATGTAAGGTGCAGTATTGGGTTTGTGATCCCATTGTCTCTAGTCAGCTCTTGGTTCATGTTTGATTTTGGGTTTGCATGGTCATAAGCCTCTGTCCCAGATTCCCCAGCGAAGTCTTCCCTCATATGATGAAAGGTTTTATTCCCTTGGTGTGATGAGGTGTCACTCTTTCTGCAGTATTGGCATTAATGTTGACTTCTTGATTCCCCAGGAAGGCTATCCCAGGGCATCTTTTGTTGGAATAAGTTTGTGTGATGTAAAGTTTCAATTCGCATCTTTCTCTGGGGGGTTAGGCTTTAATTCCCCAGTGAGGTTTGATTGTTTCAGCGCCAATCTTCTTTATTTGAGGCTGGTCTTGCAATCTCCAGTAGGCATGTTGCTTTTGGAAAAAAGAATTGGTTCCTTCTATAAAGTCGTAAGAAGGATGTTCTATCCTGGTATCTGTTTGATTTATCTACCTCCGAATCATGTTTCTCTTTAGTAAAGTTAAAGGAAAGCAATATGTTTGGTTTCTGCAGGTGGCCTTTACCTTTCTTGGAATGATCTTTCTGGTTGAAGTTTAGCCAAGTGTTGCTAGTACCTGAAGCGGTTTTGTTTGTTTGCTCCTACTGATTGTGTATCTGTTTTACCAGCAAACACACGATAGCACTCATACATTTATGCATACATCATGCATGGCTAAAATTGACAAATAATTGCTCATTGACATTTTTCTCTGGCCTTCCCACAACGCTCCTTGCTTTGATGGATTCAATTTTCCCTCTTGAGTTTATTTCTCAAAGGATGTATCTTCGTTGGCTGTCTTGCTTCAGTTTATTTCTGATTTGGATCTGTGGTTGCATGACAATATTATTTACTTTGGATTTCTGAAAACTTTGAGTTTTAGTTTATGCATTTATTTTGCACAAGAAGACTTTATCTCATCAGTAGGAATATCGTGGCATTTCCCCGGGAAGTCATATTTCTATCCCCAGGAAGTCACTTCTTTTTGAAATTCTCCATGACAACAAGTAACAAGTCTCTTTATTTGAGACAGTTTATGTTTGATCCTTTTCAGGAAGATTTCCTTGGTTAAAGAAGAAGTTGAGACCCGTTCTAGGTGAAACACCAAAATTTTGGGAAAACTTGATGTATTTTCTCTTTCTACCTTCAGTGAACGTTGGTAGACCATCGGCAGTGAACGTCGGTGTTTATTATCTTTTTTCTATCTTCAGTGGATGTTGATAGTTCATCATCAGTGAACGGCGGTGATATGATATATTTTCTCTTTCTACCTTTAGTGAATGTTGGTAGACCATCGACAGTGAACGTCGGTGTTTATTATCTTTTTGCTATCTTCAGTGAATGTTGATAGTTCATTGTCAGTGATCGGCGGTGATATGATATATTTTCTCTTTTTACCTTCAGTGAACGTTGGTAGACCATCGGCAGTGAATGTCGGTTTTTAATATCTTTTTGCTATCTTCAGTGAACGTTGATAGTTCATCATCAATGAACGGAGGTGATATGATATAGTTTCTCTTCCTACCTTTAGTGAGCATTGGTAGACCATCGACAGTGAACATCGATGTTTATTATCTTTTAGCTATCTTCAGTGAACTTTGGTAGGACATCGGCAGTTAACGTCGGTGTTTATTATCTTTTTGCTATCTTCAGTGAACGTTGATAGTTCATCATCAATGAACAGAAGTGATAAGATATATTTTCTCTTTTTACCTTCAGTGAATGTTGATAGGACATCGACAGTGAACGTCGGTGTTTGTTATCTTTTTTCTATCTTCAGTGAACGTTGGTAGGACATCGGTAGTGAACGTCGGTTTTTATTATCTTTTTGCTATCTTCAGTGAACGTTGATAGTTCATCGTTAGTGAACGGTGGTGATATGATATATTTTTTCTTTCTACCTTCAGTGAACGTTGGTAGGACATCGGTAGTGAACGTCGATGTTTATTATCTTTTTGCTATCTTCAGTGAACGTTGATAGTTCATCGTTAGTGAACGGAGGTGATATGAAATTTTCTCTTTCTACCTTCAGTGAACGTTAGTAGGACATCGGCAGTGAACTTCGATGTTGTTATCTTTTTGCTATCTTCAGTGAATGTTGATATTTCATCGTCAGTGAACGGCGGTGATATGATTTATTTTCTCTTTCTACTATCAGTGAAAGTTGGTAGACCATTGGCAGTGAACCTCGATGCTTGTTATCTTCCTCTCTGATTCAGTTCTTTTGGTCTACCAGTGATTTATTTTCCTGGCGGGGTTTCTCCTTTGCTTCTTTATTTTTGTTGCATCCCCAGTGTTACTTTGCGTCTCTTTGGTACTGTTCATATGCATTCATATGCATAAGAATTTGCATGCCATCTTAGGGCCAAAAATAGGGTTGGTTTTATATTTAAGTATCTTCGATCGCGTCGACACGATGATTTTCAACCTTCGTATCTCCGGATCGAAGAAACTTAAATAAGGGCAGCTATTGTACCCCAATTTTTCCCCTAAGATCCCTTCATCATACCATGTTGATTTACTCACAACAAGGGCACATTAGGGCTTTTGGTTCTTCTCCATATCTTTAGCCTTGCTCTTTTGAGGAGTTACCAAGCACCTTGACTTGTTTTCTTTTGTGATCATGAATATTTTGCCTTGATTTTCTTTATAATTAAAAAAATTCAATATTGGCTTGTCTTACTTGTTAATAATGTAGGTAAAGGAAATGAGGTTTAGCAAGTTGCTCCATGGGTTCATGAGTTTATTTCCATGCCCTAGTCAACATAGCTTGAGGATTTCAAACCTCACCATTGAAGTTGTTTTGCAAGAAATGGCATGACAAGGCTTATTTTGGTTCAAAATATTTCAAAGTTATCAAAATTGATTCAAAAGTACAAGGGGTTGAAGGAAGAAGTTGTCATGATTGGACAAGGTCTTGTTCCTATTGGTCACAAGAGCACATTTCTCTAAAATTTCAAGATATTGAAGTGGTTTTGGTGGCTATGAGTCCTCATCATCATCCCCAACAACTTCTATTCACAAAGAAATAATATTGGCACAAGATGTTTGTTCAAACTTGTCAAAGTTCCTCAAAGCATTCTCTTGATCTAGAGGCTAGGGTTTTGAACTTCAAAGGAGCATATCTTGCTCACCTTTTGGTATTTTTGAGTGATTTTGAAGACATTTTTCTCTCCAAAGAGTTACAAACAAATCACTTCAAAAGTTCCAAGGAGTTTTCATGTGGAAGGAACTTGGTGAAGAAGAAAGATTACAAGTCATCCAAATGAATCCACATTTTTTCATATGTGACTTCAAATGGTCATAACTTGGTCAATTTTTATCACCTTGAGTCCATTCCTTTTCCATGATGATCTTAAAGATGTTTACTTTATGCCTTCTTTTATGTGCAAAGTGAGAAAATGGATGTAAGTTACCTTAAATATGCAAAAGATTACAGGTCAAATTTCAAAATTTCATTAAAGAAATCTACTTCATTCCATATTTTTTGGTCAAGAGCAAATTCTAAGTGGAAGGCCATGTTTGGATACAAATGATTATAGGTCATTTTTTAAGAGGAATTTAAAATATTTCTAAGTATGGAAAGTCAACTCTTTTTCTTCAACTTTGTCTCCACGTAACTTTCAGCTCAAGCATCCATTTGATTCAATTCCTTTTACATTGCAAAGCTTGTAGCCTCATCTTTCCAAAGCATCAAGAATTATGCCCTAAGACCCCCTGAGTTGGAAATGCCATGGATTTGAATTTGGTAACTTGAAACTGAATTTTTCACAAAGTCAGAATTTTGAAATCTATAATGTGACTTCTAAACACAAGATTTGTGCGTGTTTTTGATCTAAACTTGATTATAAAACTTGCCATAAGTGATTAGCACCCCAAAATGCACGGTTTGCCTGAGTTTTGATGGAAATGAAGTCACACTTCACTCGTGCTCGACCCTTACTCAATTTCCCTCCAAACTTCCTTGTTTCTTCAAACTTTCATTCCCATTAATTTCCCTATAATTAGAGGGTCATCCCCCATATATTTTCCCAAGCTTAGAAAGCCAAGAACACCCTGCCAAAACCTCACACGAACCCACTTTTTTTTAATTCAGTTTATGAAATTTAAGCTTCATTTTCCAAAATTCTTTGTGCATTCGTCATCCTTGAGCATCATACAAACTCTCCAACACTTAAACCAATTAAAACGAGCCATAATTCAAGCTACAGAAGTCCAGTTTCAGAGCTTCTTACTTGAACTTCGAAAAGGTAGAATTCTCCACTATTTGGATCTAAACCAAGAACTAATATGTTCTACTCCTTCTTCTGATTCTAATGTTGCTTACAATTTTTAAATCCATGGATAATTGAGAGAGAAATCTCAAATTGAAGGTGCTCGCTGTTTTCTGAGTTTTTGATTCATATCTCTCTCCATACCTTACATAAATTTGGCGCGATGGTTGTGTTAGAATCGTCTTGAAGAGACGAATTCAATGATGCTAGCCTGATATCCTAATTTTTCCATTTGAAGGATCTCACAATATCCCCATTCCAGGGTGTCTGGAGGTTGAAGATGATGACATGTCTCGTCTCAGCCAATGATAGCGTGTCAATCGTTTTAATTTCATTAGTTGCCCTTTTTCTGATCCCATGTTTGTTTCACTAAGGTCCATATCAAGCACAACGCGTCTGGTCCATTGGATTAGCTTAATAACGCGTTTTGACTATGATCTGATGGTCCACATCTTTTTGGTTTTATTTTATTTTCTGATTTTATATTTTTATTGATTAAATTTTCAAAAATTCATAACTCTTTTATTTTTATCCAAAAATTATGAAAAAATTCACAGAAATACTTTGAATTATTTCTGATCTCATGAGTATTTTATCACATTTTTATTTTAAAATTTGATATTTTTTTAAATTTTTTGTATTATTTTCTTTCTTTTAATTACTTAAAAAATACTTTATGACATTTTTTAATTCTGGAAAAATTCATAAATATTATTTTTGCATATTTTTTACTTTCTGAAAATTTTATAGAATTTTATGTTGAGGTTTACTATTTTTTACCTATTTTATGTTTGTTTGAATAACTTTAAATAGTTTAAAAATAGTTTATGACTTTTAAAAATTACCAAATTTTTTATAAAAATATTTGGATCCATTTATGATTTTTCTATGGCCTTATTTTTCATTTCTTGATTAATTGGAACATAATTGATATTTTCCCCATTATTTTCTATTTTTAAACTTTTTTAATGTACATATTAAATATGATATTATTTTTGTGATTATTTTCTGGCTAATCTTGGGTTAGGTTTTGGATCATGAACTTTATTAACACCATTGGATCCATGGTGTTGAGTTTAATTCCACAAATATGGATGAATGATTTTAATAATAGTTTGATTAAAATTTAATTCAAATGTGGTTTGTACATTCTTTTTTACCCTAATCCTCTTCATCTCATCCCCTTCTTATTGAACTAAGTGTTGTTGGAGCATGGTCTCCATATCATGTCTCAAAACAAATGGTGCATAGATTGCTATTGACCGGCCTCAAAATAGGTGCGACTTCTATATAAGTCCACTTACGATTGCTTAACATAGCGCTAAATTTTGTCCTGATTCGAATAAATGATCATTCGTGGCTCAAACTTATGATTGCTTAACATAGTGCTAAATTTTGTCCCGATTCGAATAAATGATCATTCGTGGCCCAAACTTATGATTGCAAGCCCAAGTATGTTAATTTGATCTCTTTGATTCAATAAATTTAAGATTCATTGTGTGGAGGCTTTGGTTCTACCAATCCTCTAATGGATCTACAACACCTTTGGTCAACGCGGATCACTTAAGCATCGTTGATCATTAAATAGTACTTGTAAGAATTCTAAATGGATGATATACTTGAAAAAAAGCAAATGCAACTTGTTGTGTGGAGGCTATGATTCTACGAATCCTCTAATGAGTTCCAAATGCAAGTTTCAAGATGGTCATCCAACTAACCACTAATTATTGACTTGTTTTATCTTATGTTTTTATTATTTTTTATGCTTTATGTACTATTTACTTTTTAGCATTTACATTTCATACCATTTTCATCTTTGCTCATTTGAGCATTTATTTTCATGTCATTTTTACTTTGCTCACTTGAGCTTTTCTTTTCTTTCCTTAAGATACTTAATAATCAACATAAATCCTAAAAAACTCTTAATGGTACTTGGGTTACTTGGTTACTATCCTTGACATTATGGAGCATGGGACTTTTTCTTGGACTTAGGATTAAAAACCTTGGCCTATCTTGGAGACCTTGTGATCTTATCTGATTATTTTTGTCTGGAGTTCTTGAGATTTACCTTAATACATTGGGTTGCTTGTTTGTTTTTGTGTGCAGGTTTTTGTGATTACATTCTCTGTTTATAATATGGAATTCACCCGTATACAACCGTTACTCTGCCCAATTTTTGTGAATACTTAATACACTTGAACTTTGGTTCTCTCAAGAGGTCTAGTATCTTTGTTTGCTTGGTTTCAATCCAAAGAAAGGGAATTCTACCTTGGCTCATAATGTCAAGTTTTGGCTTCTTGTTGGTTAGATGGTTTTTATCCTTAGCTTTTACCTTATGCTTTAGGATAGCCTCTTCTTCTCCTCCCATCTTCTTAAATTTCAAAAATCTTCTCCCTCCTTTTGAAAATTATTCTTATTTCTAAACTTGAAAGACTTTTGTAATAAACTTGGACTTATGTCCATGCATTTTCAAAATATTTTCATAAATAAACTTAAATAAATTTAATAATATCTTGAAATTTTTTGTGAGAAGACTAAAAGTCAATCAAGCTCATTTCAAACCATTTTTCCACTTTAGCTTTTATCTTTAAATTTTTTTCTCAAAAGATTAGACACTTGTCAATCCTTGTAGTGATGCAAACAACTATACTTCTACAATATGTAATGAAGTGAGATATTTTCCACTTGGGTTTTGTGTGAGGCATTGGTGATTTTAAGATCCAAGCCATATCCTCCACTTTAAGATGATGCAAATTCTCCTTTCTCATGATTGTGGGTAGTAAGTATGTTTTCCACACAGACAATGACGATAATGTCTTATCTCTAAAAAATAACCAACACACTTATGTTTCAAAATTTTTAAAAGAGGAACTATGTCTACCCTGATCCCCTATTGCACGAAAGGTGGTACGTAGGCACTAAAGGTTCGCAACCGCGGCGGGTGTAAAAATCATAAAAAATATTTCTCTTCTCACCTCCACCATCCATTTTATATACAACACATTTTTATAGTCAAAATATACAGATTTTTCAAAGAGGTTCCTGTGGAGTACCGTAGATGTTTAGGGTGCTAATACCTTCCCTTTGCATAACCAACCCCCTTAACTTGAATCTTTCCCCCTCTTTTTGGGCTATTCTCTCTTTTTCCATTCCTTTGGAAACAATAAAGCGCGGTGGCGATTTTTATTTTGATTTGTATAAAGTCTAGTCAATCCAATGGCTTAGTCTTGAACATTTCTACCGCTACAATAGAAAATACTAATTGTTGTCAATGGGAGAAGATGAAAAATATTGAGGCTATGCTTCGAGGTGTAAAAAATAATCCATCTTATGAAGGTTTGTGGTGAAACCCTAACTGATAATATGATAGTTGAGAAGGTAATACATATGTTGACCTCTTACTTTGATCATGTTATCATAGCTATTCAAGAATCAAATCAACTTGAAACCCTAAACTAGAAGATTTTGTTGGTTCGTTGGAAGCGCATGAGATTAGGATTATTGAAAGGAAATGAGTTTGAGACTCGACACAAACACTACAGGCCCAATCATGGAAATGGATGGTGGTTCCACCAAATTAAAAGGAAAATTCGACAAGACTTGGGGCAAGAAGTCTTGGTCGAATCCCCACAAGAATAAGGTCGATGATAGGGCTTATGAATCTTTAAAAAGAGGAGAAATTTTTTTTATCAGAAATACAAAGAAGGGAAAAAATGTGTGCAGTTCTATATGTTGTACCCCAATTTTCCCCCTAAGATCCTTCTATCATCTCATGTCAATTCAATTACAACAAGATCACATAAGGGTTTGGTTTTTCTCCTTATCTTTAGCTTTGCTCATGGGGAATCACCAAGCACCTTCACTTGTATATTCTGATCATTTATGTTTTGTATTTAATTAACTTTTAACTCATGAATAAAATGAATGTTTGCCCTAATTGATGATATTATAGGTAAAAGCACAACACATTCCATCAAGTTGATCTATTGGTTCATGAGTTTATTTTGATGCCTTCTTCAACAAAGCTTCATTGAGATTCAAGCCTCATAATTGAAGATATTTTGAGGTAATATCTTGACAAAGTCTATTATGATTCATCATGCCTCAATTTGCTAAAGATAGTTCAAAGATATAAAGGTTGATTGAAGAGATTTGACCTAATTGGACAAGTTCTTGATTTCTTGGTCACAAGTGCATTTTTCCCTCAATTATTGATATTTGGAAGTGTTTATGGTTGCTATGGTTTCCCATTATCATCCTCAACAACTTTAACTTACATTTCAAAAGTATTTGTGCAAGAAAGTTTGTCAAAATTGAAAAGGGTTTCCAAATCATTTTGTTGCTCTATGAGTTAGGGTTTTGAACTTCTAAGGGCTATATATTGCTCATCTTTTGGTATTTATGAGTGATTCCAAAGACATGATTCTCTTTAAAGGGTTATCAACAAATAACGTCAAAAGTTTCAAGAAAATTTTATGTGGAAGATGCCTAATGATTGAGAAATATTACAAGTCTTCTAGATAGGCCATCAAATTCCCTTATGTGACTTCAAAAGATCATAACTTGGTCAAATTATATCTCCTTGAGCCCATTATTTTTCCAAAATGATCTTAAAGGTGTTAAATTCAACTCTTATTTTATTTTCAAATCTTGAAAATTGATGGAAGATTCCCTAAGGATCCAAAAGAGTATATGTCATCTCATGAATTTTCACCAACTTCACAAAGTCATAACTTTCTCAATTTTTGGAGTTTTTAAATGGTTCAAGTCTTAAAATGTCATTCAAGAGATCTACTTCATGCCATATTTTTGGGTCAATAGATAATTTTAAATGGAAGGCCATGTTTGGATATAAGACATTATAGGTCATTTTTGAAGAAAAACTTAGAATTTTTCTAAGTACAAAAAGTCATCATTTTTTCCCAACTTTGACTCATCACAACTTTCAGCTCAAACATTCATTGGATTCCATTCTTTGCACATTGTAAATTTTGTCATCTCATCTTTCCAAAGAATCAATAATCAACTCCTAAGGTTCCCTAAATCATGCACACCATTGATTCAAAGATGGTACCTTGAAACTGAAGTTTCCTCCAAAGTTAGAATTTGAAATTCATGATTTGGCCTCTAAACACAAAATTTCTGCGTGTTTTTACTTCTAATCATGTTTAGAAATCTTCAAGAAGTGATTAGTACCTTGAAACACAAGTTTTGGTTGAGTTTTGAGCAAAATAGAAGTCACACTTTTCATGTTTGCAACTTCACACGATTTCCCTCCAAACTTCATCATTTCACATGCTTACGCATTCCATTATCTTCCCTATAAATAGAGGGTCATACCTCATTCATTTTCTCAAGCTTATATAGAAAGAATCACCCTGCCAAACTCTCTCTTCAACCCACTTTTCTGCAACTTCAAATTTAGTTTTACAGCTTTCCTCAATCCATTTTCTTTGTCAATTACTCATCCTTGAACTTCACTGAAGCTAACAGAAGAAGAACCAAGCTCTAAGACTTCCTAAATCGTGCTAGCCAAGTCAAGTTTTAGAGCTCTAAATTTGAACTTCAATAGGTAGATTCCTTCATCAATTCTCTCAAACTTTGGTACTGTAATGAAGCTCTCATCATTATGATTCTAGTCGCAACATTTATTTTCAATTGGAAGTGAGTTTGTGCCATTAATTTTCAAATCCCTTTTCAAATCTTTCATTCTAAAACGACTGAGCTACACCTTACAAAAAATTTTCGCGAGGGTGTCATTTTAATCGTCTTGAAGAGACGAAGCGAATGGTACCAGTCTCGAGCTCTAATTTTTCCATTTCACGAACCTGCAAATTGCGTGGACAGAGGTTGAAGACGACCTACGTGTCCGTCTTCAACCAATGAGAACTTGCCAAGTATTTTTTTTCAAATCTGATTTAATAGATGATCACGTGTTTTATTGATTAAAGACCATGATATGCACAACCTGTCTGATCCATTGGATTAGCCTACTAACGCGTTTTGAATCTCATCCAATGGTCTATATTTTTTTGACTTTATTTTTTATTTCTGATTTTTATATTTAAATGTTTTAAACTTCAAAAAATCATAGAAAACTCATTCCAGGCCCAAAAATTCTGAAAAGATTCACCAAAATATTTTTAAATATTCTCTTTCTGATTTTTATTTTTTCATTATTTTATTTTCAGATTTGGTATTTTTTTATAATTTTTCCTTTGTTTTGGTTTGTTTTTAATTGTTTAAAAATAATTTTTGACATTTCTAAATTCTGGAAAAATTCATCAAAATCACCTTTCTTATTTCTGACCTTCTGAAAATTTTCTAGAATTTTATTTTTGACTTCTACTATTTTTGATCTTTTTTTTCACTTAGTTGAATAATTTTAATTAGTTTAAAAATACTTTTCTGGTTTAAAAAATTACCAAAAAATTTATAAAAATATTTGAGATTATTTCTGATTTTTCTATGGCATCTTCTGATTTTTCTTTGATATTTTGAATATAGTTTGTTATTTTCCCTTTTATTTTCATTTCAAAAAACATTTTAAAAATCATTTTCTTTTTTTATTTTATTCATTAAATAAAATTTTATTTTTGTATATATTCTGACCTTGTGACTTTTGATCATGGACCTCATTAACATCATTGGATCTTGGGTGTTGAGTTTAACTCCACCAAAATGGATGAATGATTTTAATGATAGTTTGATTAAATTTTTATTTCAAATATATCTCTTCCCTCTTCATCTTATCCCGTTCTCATTGTGCTGCATGTTATTAGAGGGTGATCTACATATTATCTCTCCAAATATATGGCACATAAATTGCAATTGACCAGCCTCAAAATAGGTGCGACATCTATATAAGTCTACTTACGATTGCTTAACATAGCGCTAAATTTTGTCCCGATTTGAGAAATGATATTTGTGGCCCAAACCTATGTTTGCAAGCCCAAGTATGTTAATTTGAAACCTTTTAATCCAATAATCTTGAGATTCATTGTTAGGAGGCTTTGGTCTTATCAATCCTCTAATGAATCTTTATAAGCTTTGGTCAAAGTGAATCACTTAAGCATCATTGATCATTTATTGTTTCCTTGAGATTTTGAAAATGAATGATATAATTGACAAAAAGAAAATGAAACTTGTTTTTGAGAGGCTTTGATTTTATCAATCTTCTAATGAGTTTTCAAATGCAAGTTTCAAGATGGTCATTCAACTAACCTCTAATTACTAATTCATTAACATTTGACTTTTACTTTATGCCCCTTTATTTTATGCTTTTATTTTATGCCTTTACTTTATGCACCATTTTATTTTAACATTTACATTTCATGCAAGTTTCATCTTTGCTCACTTGAGTATTTAATTTTATGTCATTTTTATTTTGCTCACTTGAGCTTCTCATTTCTTTTTTAAGATACCTAATAATCAACTTGAACCATAAAAAGCTTTAATGTTACTTGGACTATTTGGTTACTATCCTTGGCATTATGGAGTGATGGACTTCTTGGACTTAGGATTAGATACCTTGGCCTACCTTGAGACCTTGTGACTTTCATTATTATTTTGTCTGGAGTTCTTGGGGTTTACCCCAAGACATTAGGTTGTTTGTTTTCTTTGTGTGTAGGTTGTTTTGATTACATGATTTGTCTGTGATCGGGAACTCATCAGTATACAGCTGTTACACTGCTCAATTTTTGTGAAAGACCTAATACATTTGAAGCTTGGTTTTGTTAAGAGGTTTATTATCACTACTTGTTGGTTTTAATCCAAAGGACGGGAATTCTACATTGACTCATTGTGTCAAGTGTTGGCTTCTTGTTGGTTAGACGGTTCTTTTCCCTAGCTTTTACCGTATGCTTTAGGATAGTCCCTTCATCTCCTCCTATCTTCTTTAATTTCAAAAATCTTCTCTCTTCTTTTCAAAAATATTCGTGTTTTCTAAACATGAACCACTTTCACAATAAAATTGGATTTAGGTCCATGCATTTTCAAAATATTTTTTTAATCAAACTTTAACCAAATTAATAATAGTTTCACATTTTTGTGAGAATACTAAAAGTCAATCAATCTCATTCAAACCATTTTTCCACTTTGGCTTCTTATCTTAAAATTTTTCCAAAGATTACACTCTTGTCAATCATTGTAGTGATGCGAGCTACTATACTTCGATGATATGTAGTGAAGAGAGATATCTTCCACTTGAGTGTTGAGCGTGACTTTGTTGATTTTAAAATCCAAGCCATATCCTCCACTTTGAGATGATGCAAGTTCTTCTTTCTCGTGATTTTGGGTAGTAGGTATGTTTTTCACTCGGATACGAAAATGATGTCTCATATCTAAAAAAACTAACCAACACACTTGTGTTTTAAATTTTTAAAGGTGAACTACGTGTTCCCTGATCCCCTATTGCACGGAAGGTGGTACGTAGGCACTAAAGGTTCGCAACCGCGGCGGGTGCAAAAATTGTAAAAAATACTTCTTTACTCACCCCTATCATCTACTGTTGTACATAACATTTATAGCCAAAATAGACAGATTTTCAAAGAGGTTCCCACGGAGTACCTTAGATTTTTAGGGTGCTAATACCTTCCCTTTGCATAACCAACACCCTTACCTAGATTCTCTCCCCCTCTTTTGGGTTATTCACTCTTTTCCCATTCCTTTAGAAATAATAAATCACGATGGCGATTTTTATTTTTTATTTGTGCGAGTCAAGTCAATCCAATGGCTTAGTCTCAATATTTCCACCGCTACACTATAATCGGGAAAAGTATGGTCACTTGGCCAAGTATTATTGGTACAGGAAAGACAACGGATCAACAAAAGACAAGGACGAAGGAGCAGACCATACACGCCAAGATTCATTTGATTTTGAAGAAATGGTGGTTATGGTTACAGTTATTGATAATCATATCGAATCACATGATTGGTCAAAAAGAGTGGCTAGCATATTTTGACGAGTACAAAGAAGAGGAAGATCAAACTTGTTGATAATAGCTCGTTACAAGCAGAAGGTACATGCGACATTTTTATTCAAAGGAGCAATGAAGCTAAAGCCTTGATCAAAGATGTACTTTATGTACCTGGAATGAAGTGAAATCTACTAAGTGTTTAACAACTGGTCGAAAAGGAGTTCTCAGTCGTCATGAAAGATGAAGCCTTAGACTTGTTCGACACTCGGAACAATTTGTTCTTAAAATCTCTATTGTCAAAGAACGTGACATTTAAGATATTGATCAATTTGACTGAGGTACAATGTCTGAGAACAATTGTCGACCACAAGGATAGTTGATTGTGGAATTTGAGGTTTAGTCACTTGAATTTCCGATCACTTAATCAATTAATTTATCAAGATATGGTAATTGGCATACCAAGTCTTGAGATTCTCGAAAAACCCTGTGAAGGCTATCTGGTCAGAAAGAAATCCAAAAATTCTTTTGTTTTGATTATTCCAGTGAGATCCTCCTGCATACTTAAATTTGTACATTTAGATATATGTGGCCTGTTTAAAGAACACACCATCGATGGAAAGAGGTATTTTGTTTTGTTTCTCGATGAGTATAGTCGGAAGCTCTAGATCAATGTGCTAAAGCTAAAGGAAAAAGTATTTGAAATCTTTAAGAGATTCATGATACTTGTTAAAAGTGAGAGTGAGAAGAAGATCAAAGTTATGAGAACAGATGGATATGGCGAATACACATCCAAGATGTTTGATATTTTTGTGCAGAACATGGTGTCGATCATTAGGTAACTGCTCCCTATACGCCTCAACATAATGGAATTGCAGAAAGAAGAAAAAAACCATATTGGATATGGCGAGATGCATGTTGTAGCAAAAGAAATAACCAAAATCCTTATGGGGAGAAGTTTTTTCAATTGCAGTTTATATTCTGAATAGATGTCATGCCAAAAAATTGAAGAACAAGGTTCCTGAAGAAGTGTGGAGTGGAAAACGGCTTTCAATGAGTCATCTTAATGTGTTTGGATCTATGTGTTACAAGCATTTTCCTGATGCGAGAAGAATGGAACTTGATGGCAAGAGTGAACCTATGATTCGGGTAGGATATCATAAAATTGGTGCATATAGGCTATTTAATCCAATCCATGAGAAAATTGTGATAAGTAGTGACATTGTGATTGATGAAAATTCTATCTGGGATTTGAATTCTAATGATGAAGTTAACAAGCCATTAATGAGTTATGATTTTGATAAAGAAACTAATGAAGTCGAAATCGAATAAATTATTGATATTCTAGACAAAGTCGAATCAGTTTCTAACATTCTAGACAAATTCAAAGTTGAAGAGGGTGTGGCTAGCATAAGCCAAAGGCCTCAAAGAACTAGAGTTCATCCAAGAAGAATTTAAGACTATGAAGTGACTGGTGATGATAAAGTAAAACTAGAAGAATAATTAGTTCATTTTTATTTACTTGCAGGTGTTGAACCAATCAACTATAGAGAGGCTTTAAAGAATAAACAATGGATGTCAGCTAGGGTCGAAGAGTTACATGCAATAGAAAGAAACAACATATGCGAGTTAGTCAAATTACCAGCACACACAAAAGCTATCAAATTGAAGTGGGTATTCAAGTTGAAACACAATGTTGATGGTTCGATAGCAAGACATAAGGCAAGATTGGTATCTTGAGGATTTCTTCGAAGAAAGGGACTCTACTACTCTAAAGTATTTGATCTAGTAGAAATATTGGAGAATTTTCGACAAATGGTAGCCTTGGCATACAAGCAAGACTGGTCGATATTTCATTTAAATGTGAAATCATCATTTCTGAATGATCCTTTAGATGAAGATATCTTTGCCACACAACCTCCAGGGTTTGCATTTTAGAAGGAAGCGAGTAAGGTTATAAGTTGCACAAAGCGCTCTATGGACTTAAGCAGGACCCTAGGGCATGGAAAAAGAAGATTGACTCATACTTAGTCGAATTGAAATTTGTCAAATGCAAATCTGAGTATGGTGTCTATGTTCAGGTTGTGGCACAAAATATAATGATCATATGATTACATGTCGACCACTTGTTGGTAACTGGAAATAGCTTGGAGAACTTGTCGAAGTTCAAAGAGCTGGTAATGAGGGAATTTGAAATGTCAAATATGGAAAAACTGTCTTATTTCCAGTCATGTAATTTCAAATGTCGAAGCAAGGTATGGTGCTGCATCAAAGGAAGTATGTCAAAGAGATACTCAAGAGATTCAAGATGGATTATTCGTCTCCTACATCTTTGCATGTCAAACCAAATTTGAAGTTAGTGAAGCATGGAGAGGAAGATGGAGTCGATTCTACTTTGTTCAAACAAATAGTTGGATCTCTAAAATATGTGTGCAACAGTCGACATGATATAGGTTTCCCATTCGGATTAGTAAGAAAATACATGAGTGGATAAAGGGTGTCTCACATGAAGGCTGCAAAAAGAATCTTGAGATACCTAAAATGATCGATAAACTATTGAGTTATATTTCTATGAGATTCTAAAAGAATAAAAGCTATAGTTACTTATTTTTCAGATGTTGATTGGTGTGGAGATATGGAAGATCGAATAAGTACAACTGGTTATTTCTTTCAAGTATGTGGTTCCCTAATCTCATGGTTCTCGAGAAAGAAACATGTGGTGGCATTGTCATCGTGTGAGGCTGAATTTATAGCAGGATCCTATGCTGAATGTCAGGCAATTTGGATCAAATTTGTGTTGGAAGAGATCAAGGTCAAAGTGAAGAAACTTATATTGTTGCAGATTGATAACAAGTCATCCATTAATCTTTCAAAGAATCAAATTTTTCATGGAAGGAGTAAGCATATTGAAGCTAGATTTCACTTCCTAAGGGAAAAGGTAAATCGAGGTGAACTTGAAGTAAGGCATTGTTTAAGTGAAGCACAATTTAGCCAATGCTTACACCAAAAGATTGAAGATCTACATATTCCTGAATTTTAGAAAGAAATTAGGAATAGTCCAGATCGATTATGACTTGCGTAGGTTCGACAACTTGGATTCACTACGCCAAAACAGATCTTGGGCAGTGCACTTTAGACAGCGCTTGTAAATCAAAGCGCTGCTATATGTCATGATACAATTTAAATTATAAATTAGATATATTAAAAAGCGCTTTGGAAAAAAGCGCTGCCCAACATTAAGAAAAAGCATTGCCTAAGCCTCACTTAAGGTAACACTTTATGAAAGTGCTTCCAAATATCATGATAAAATTTTAAGTTATAAATATTAGACAGCGCTTTGAAATAAAGCGCTGCCTAAAGTAAAGAAAAAGCGTTGCCTAAGCCTCACTTTAGTCAGCGCTTTATGAAAGCGTTGCCTAAGGTTAATTAAAATTGAAAAAAAAATTTAGAAGCGCTACCTAAACTCAAAGCACTAGTAAATGCCCAACAGTAGGAAGCACTGTCATAGGCCCAAAGCGTTGCTAAAGGCCTACTTTAGAAAGCGTTTTTTAGAAGCGCTTCTTAAGGGCATAAGCTCTGCTATAAGGCATACATCAGAAAGCACTTTTATTTAGAAAGCGCTGCTAAAGGTAATACATCAGAAAGCACTTTATAAAAAGCACTGCCTAAGGTCATTTATGTATTATTTCTAAATTAAAAAAACTAAAACCCAAAAACTCAGTTTTCTTTGTCAAAACATATTGCACAAGGATAATTTTGCCAACGATGCTCTGTAACTGATTTCGCTCACTTTAGTCCGCAATTCTGTTTTGTTTTCCCTGAATATGTTTTGCTGTATGCGAGTCTGGTTTGCTCGACTCTGTAAGTTCTTCCATGCAATATGGTTTCTACTCTGCGATTCTGATTTCTCATGCATGTTTTTAGGCAATGTTGTTATAAAAAAAATGTGATGAAAGTTTCAGGAAGTTGCTCGTTGTTGTTGATTGTGATACTGATATTTTGAGGTGATAAAGTTTTACTACTTTGATTCATATATAATGCATTGTTGTGGCATCCATATTTGAACATAATCTATATTATGCATCATCAATTATCTAAATCTATACTAGAAATTTCTTATTTTGTACTTAGAATATCTCATAATTAAAAACTTGCTGAGAAAATTTGATAGAGAAAGCAAATTAGAGATGATACCAAAAGAATAATGAAAGAGTATATAAACACAATGTACTGTGAAGCAGCTGTGGCAAAACAATACTAGTGAAATAGAAGATGTCGTAAGAATGACTAGAGTAAAAATGAAATCATTAACTGAAACATAAATATTTGAAACCATTAAAGAGTGGAACACATTTTCTGAATGCATGATTAAAAAATTAAATTTATTTTTGATTGGAATTCATAATAAAAAATAGGATTGATTAATTACACCAATTTTCACATTTGAATCCACTAAATGAGTGAAATGCATTTTGGTTTAAGAATATATATTTATTACATTCACAAACTAATCTGTTAAGTTTATAGTCTAACCCGCTTTGTTTTAAACATGTTTGAAATTGAAGTAGTGAAACTAATTGTTTATGTGTAGTTGCTGCCGGATTTCAAAGCCGCTTTCACCATCTTATGCTGTGTGGTTCCAGAAGTTACTGACTTCTGTACAGGTAATTAGTTGTTCTTTTGTTATAGCTACGTGATTAATTATTGTGTTTTTGTTTATGCTACTTAGAAGTAAAACCATGGATAAAAAATGGATGTCTTCCAATCAATTGTCAAAATAGTACGAGAACGAGGTATTAGAATTCATTAAGTTTGTTATTGAACATGCTGAAAACCCCAGTCGAATGAAATGTCCTTGCTGGGTTGTTGTTATGGGGGTCGGGTTGACCCAGTTGGATTGGAATCGCATTTACTGAGGCATGGAATTGATTAAAGTTATACATGTTGGATATTTCATGGTGAGAAAAGCAACGAGAATGTTAAACCGGGGGATAGTACGACATATGCTTCAGACAACAATGGCAAAGATACATATGATCGTGATCGTGTCAAAGAGATTGCAGAAGCACTTGAATAAGATCTTTAGAATTGTCCCTAAATGTTGGAGAGGTTGGTAAGCGATGCATAGAAACCGTTGTATAAATGTTGCAATAAATTCACAAGAATGTCTGCAGTATTAAAGTTGTACAACTTAAAGGCGAGCAATGGATGGTCGGATAAAAGTTTCACAGAGTCTTTATGAAAAATATGCTTCTGAAGGATAATGTTCTTCGTGATCGAACATATGAGGCCAAAAACATGTTGTACTCTATTAGAATGAGCTATGATAAGATACATGCTTCTCCAAATGATTGCGTTTTGTTTCGAAACGAATATGCATAGTTAAATGAGTGTCCTAAATGTGATTTATCTCTATATAAGAAAAAATTGTCTCCAACAAAAGTCTTTTGGTATTTTTCTATAATTCCGAGATTTAAACGCTTGTTTCATAGTGAAACCGATGCAAGACACTTGACTTGGCATGCATATGAAAGAATTATTGATGGAATGTTTCGACATCCGGCAGATTCACCACAGTGGTTAAAAATTGATAACAATTATCTGGATTTTGGAGGAGAAGCAAGAAACCTTCGCTTGGCATTATCTACTGATGAAATGAACCTGCATGGTCTTCAAAGTATCTCACATACCACATGGCTTGTGATTATTATGATTTATAACCTACCTCCACGACTATGTATGAAGCGTGAGTACATGATGTTATCTATGATAATTTATGGACCTAAACAACCAGGGAATGACATAGACGTATACTTGAAACCGTTAATCAGAGATTTAAAGATTTTGTGGGAGAACAGTGTGGAGGTTTATGATGGATATAGGAAAGAAAGTTTCAATTTGAGGGCGATGTTGTTTGCACAATTAATGATTTTCCGGCATACGAAAATCTATCAGGGTATAACATTAAAGGTCAAAAAGCATGTCCTATTTGTGAAGAACACACAAATTGGAAGCGATTGGAATTTTGTCAAAAGAATGTATTTCTCGGTCATCATAGATTTTAAATTCTAATCATCACTATCGTGGGTGGAGAAAGGCATTCAATGGAAATCCAGAACATGATAGAGCTCCATCGACATTGACAAGTGACCAAGTTTTTGAAAAGGTGAAAGATATGAGTACTCAGTTTGGCAAGCCTTTTGCACACACGCTTGTCAAAGGTGGGTCGAAGAAGAGGTCAATTTTTTTTGAATTTCTGTATTGGAAGTCGTTGTATGTAAGACATTATCTTGATGTTATGCATATTGAAAAAAATGTATTTGAAAGTGTTATTGGTACGTTACTCAATATACAAGGAAATTCTAAGGATTGCCTTAAAGTAAGAAAGGACTTGATACAAATGGGAATAATAACTGAATTAGGACCCATGAAGAAAGGAACACGAACATATCTTCTGCGTGCTGCTTATACTTTATCTAGAAAGGAGAAAAAAATATTGTGTAAGTTTCTAAGTGAAGTTAAAGTTCCAGAAGGTTACTCTTCAGATATTAGGAGACTCATGTCTATGAAAGACCTCAACTTAAAGAGTTTAAAGGCACATGATTGCCATGTTATAATGGAGTATTTTCTACCAATAGGTATACATTCTATTTTTCCAGAAAAAGTAAGAAGCGCCATAACTAAATTGTGTTTATTCTTCAGGTCAATTTGAAGTAAGGTGATCGATCCTGAGATCTTACCAATATTGAAAAAAGAAATAGTTATTACTTTGTGTAAGCTTGAAGTATATTTTCCTCCCTCATTTTTTGACATTATGGTACATCTTGTTGTTCATCTTGTGAAAGAGACACAATTGTATAGACTAACTTATATGAGATGGATGTACCCTGTTGAGCGTTGTATGAAAATATTAAAAGGGTACGTGAAAAATCGAAGTTGGCCAGAGGGTTGTATGGTTGAATGATACATTGTTGAAGAAGTCGTTAAGTTTTGTACTGAATATTTGACCAATGTTCAATCCATTGGACTACCCAAATCAAATATTTTCGAAAGGAAGGAAGGAAAAAATTTAATCAGAAATAAAATTACGAAAGTATCAAGGGTTGAACGGGATCAAGGGCATTTATATGTTCTGTACAATGACAATGAGGTTGAGTTGTATGTTGAAATGCACAAGGATGTACTACGGGGTTTAAATCCAAATAAAAATGAAAATTGGATAGTACGAGAGCACAATCAAAGTTTTATACAATGGTTCAAAGATCATATTTATTCAAAGTTTGAGTTAGATCCTGCTTCAATAAAATAAAGTTCATCATGTGTTATGATGGATTTATTATTTCTCTTGATGTGTAGCTACAAGAGGAGAAAAGTCAAGAAACATCTCTTCCGGAACATGTTTTGTGGAAGGCTTCTCGGGTGGGTAAGGATGGAGTTGTTAAGGAAGATGTGCTCAAATTTATGAGAAATGCGTAAGTAAATCATTATTCATATAATTAAATTAAAATTTTATTAAAATTCAAAATTTATGAGTTTAATCACCACTAATTTATTTTGCTGTGCATATGAATTTCAGGGGAGTCTATCTCAATATTTAACTCAAGATGAAGACCATGATTGTAGAAGCATACTTAGTCGAGTATTAAATGTTCCTGAATATACAGGTCGTGTAAGGGGTAAGGGATTCAGGGTGACGAAAACATATTTCGGTAACTATCAAAAGAGGAAAGGTCATCACTAGGTCAGGCGTGTTCTTGTGTCAAGGAATGGAAGTTAACACGCTTAGTAATCTTCAAAACATAAAATTATGAAAAAAAACCTCAAAATTCCAAAAGTAGGAATCGAAACCGTGCCATGGGGCAGAAGTGACTTAGCGCGCGCGTTTTAACCACTGGGGTTGTGATACATCTATTGTTTAAAACAAAAACAATTAATTAAATAGTAAAAACAATAAATTGGAGCGGAGAGGCATTGGAGCCCTAGCTCCGGTCGTCTTCTCTGGTGAGTATATTTCTTGTTCCTGCAAAAAAATAAGCATTAGAGATCCAAAGGGCCCCACCCCCCTAAATCGAGGCCTACGAGTTCAATGGAATCATTATTTAGGAATGAATCACAATGGTTTATGATGTGCGATCAAAACAACATGGATCGGTGCATGTATGAGAACTCATGATTCTTATAGCATGAAGGTAATGCGATCTACTTTTCATGCACTAACATACCTCAACAACACATTAATACAGTTAGTTTACAATGAAACATGAAGGAAATAAGAATATGAATTTTGAAAAAAAATATGAAATAGAGATGTATGCATGCAGGTTCTGGGGGCTTTGAATCATCAGGTTTGATCCATTCTTACTCTATAGGGTTGCTGAAAGTGAATGAGCAGGTTTGTTTGCCTTGGAAACGACTCCAATAAGGGTTTGCAAGTTGCCCTAACTTGAATAGTTTTTGTGACTTTTGGAAGATAATTTTGCTGCAATATTTTTTTCTGTCCTCGGGTTTGTCTAAATGCATGCAATATATAGAAGAGAATTAGGTCAAGATATAGTGGGCTTGGACTTGTGTAAGAAGCTTAATCTTATTTCATTTTATTTTGACTTTTTAAACTAATCAAAAATCAAAAATAATTATAATAAATCAAGAGGTGGTGTATGAACAAGTCTGGAGGTGCACTATGAAGTGTATAACACGTTTGGACCTTGAAACATCACCCCAATAGTCCAAAATTCCATGTTTGCTCACTTTAGGTTTCATGCAATTGCTCAAAATTTCCCAACTTTCACTAGCCATAACTCTCTCAATTTTTATAATTTGAAGGTGATATTTGACTTTTTGGAAATCTCAAGATGTCATCTATAATCCCTATTTTGATCATTTTTGTATTTGAAGAATTTATCTTGATGTATGTTGCCTTGACAAAAAGTGTATTTTTGTAGACTTTTGAAATGAACAATAATATATTGGCCCATATCTCTCAAATGAAGCATTTTTTGGACTAGAGGAGATTCTGATGAAGCATGTGAAAGTTATGCTTGGTCAAATTTCAGTTGACTTCTCCTTAAATAAACCCTAATTTGGCAACTTTTGATTTTGATGATTTGAGAGTTTTCTTGATGAATCATGATCAACCCTTGATCAAATTATGAATATGACTTCAAAATCTTGATGTTGACAAAAAATCTTGAAGTTTGACTATATGTTGACCACAATTGAATTTTTGGCCAATGTAGTTGATTTTCAGTCATCTGAGCAGTTGATTGGGAAAACTTGTGATGCAAGGCATGAAACTTGGTATGAGCATTCTTGGAGACATATAAGAAACCGTGAAATCCCCTTGAGTACTTATAAACCTAATCTTCCTTGGGAAAAGTGAAACCCTAGTTGTAAGTACATTGCTTAGGATGAGGATTTGTCTGATTAATTCTTGAACAACCTTAAGCATTTGAGAAACCTAGGAGAATGTTTTTAATGAAATGAGAGGAAAAATTTTGGGGTATAACACACGCGGTTTAGGAGTGTTTGATGATGATCAAAGGGACAAGGGATGAGGGTGCACGATAGGAGTTGCATATGGGAACAAAGGGACGTTTATAAAAGTTGAACATTGGGCCTTGGGATCTTTTTTTCGATCTCTTCCTCTCTCTACACAAACACAACGCAAACCCTTTATACATTTCTAGAGAGAGAGGCTCAACCTTCTCTTAAGAATTCTACCGTGCCGGAAATCACCTCGTTGGTGGAATTCATACAAAATTCCATAAACCACCCTGAACCACTATGAATCTTTATACCTTCATACAAACACCGAACAATATTCATCCTTATTCAAGCTAAAACCCAAAAATCTATGAACATTAACCCAGAACCCTATGAACCCTAGGAAATATTTATCCAACCCAAAGAAACCTAAGGGTTCATGAAGAACCATAACCTATCCTAAACCTAGAAAACTTCAACGCATATGAACCCTAACCATATGGTTCTTCATATAAACCCTAAACCTAACCCTAAACCCCAAATCAAACCTAGAAAACACCAATTCTAAACAAAATCATACAATTAAACACAACCAAAACACCAATCATTTAATTAATTCAACAAATATAACCTTAAGCTAAGTTATAAGGGTTACCGTCCGCTGCAATGATTCTTCATGTATTAGTCCTTTTTTGGTTTTCTGATTCTCCCTTTTAATTTGTTCTTCTTTATTTCGTTCACGGGTACACGGTGCGGCGGAGATGATGCGGCGGCGAGGGATTGGAACACAAATCTAGGGTTTCAGAAATTGAAACCCAGATCTCAAGCAAGAAGGTTGACTCACGGCTCCTGCTTCTTTCTCCTCTTGTTTCTGTTATAATTTCTTCTTCCTTTTCTTCTTAGAACTTAGGGTTATTTATAGGTTTAGTACTTAGACATATTTGAAAAATATGTTGTCATTGTCGTTACAAATTTTTGTTGATTAGGGAATTAAGGCTTGGATTACAGATTAGGTCTGAATTTGATTGAGATTGTAATTAGAAATATATTTAGGATTTTAGGGATTTGATTTGATTTGATTCCTATCTGGTATAATTAATATACTTCTGTATGATTTTGGACGATTTTTGTAATGTAATTAGATTGTAAATTGATTATGTCCTTGATTCTTGTAATTTGATTTGTTTTTGAATCTCTACAGTAGTTGTTTTTGGCTTGGGTTACTTAGTGTAGAGAGAAGAGGCGAACAGGGGCGCAAATTAGGGTTCGTCCCTACTTGGTTGACTTGGTCAACGATTCGATAAATAATAATAACAAAAAATAACAATTTTTTATAATAATAATAATATTAATAATGATAATAATAATAATTCTAATAATAATTTATAGTAATAATTTTACACATAACATCAATTATTTTATTAATAACAATAATTAACATAATTTGAATAATCAGAAGTCAGAAATTGACTTCTAGTTAAATAAACAAATACTAGGCCACCAAACCCTTTTTTTATAGGACAAAAATGTGAGCAACCCCTTCATATAATTGGTTTGGAATGATAGAAAATATATGTGAAATAATCAATGAATGTTGAAAACGCTTTACCTACATGTGTGCATTATAAAAATATATATATAACATGTTTAAAATGAGTTAAGAATGTGTTTTACACATGAAACACTGTTATGAGTCGACACAAACAGCTTTGCATCGATGCATACTTAAGCAAAGAATCATAAAAATGATTATGCTTCAGTATGAGTCGACACATCCATGCTATGCATCGACTCATAACATGTTGATGCCCCTGGAATACAACCTTCAACCTTTATGCATCAATACATAACTTCATGCATCGACACATGATATGTTGATGTCCCTGGAAAACATTTTTGGACTTTTATGCATCAATACATAACATCATGCATCGACTCATAACACGTTTTGTCTTCAAAAATCAAAAGTTCAATCCAGTATGTGTCAACACATACGTGTTATGCATCGACTCATGTAAAATGGTTGGTTTTGTAATATGTTGTAATATCTGCTTGCATCGACTCATAACAACATGTATCGACTCATTCTGTGTTACATAACTAACATGAGTCAACTCATGCTAACATGCATTCACTCATAATACAAATTTTTGTCTCTAACCATTTTCTGTTACATATATAAGTAAGTTTTTCAACAGCAAATATATGACACATTTATTACAATTTTTAGCATCAATTCTGAGCAGCAAGAAGCCTGAAAGATACTTTATCTTCATCATCTTCTCAATCATCTTAATTCAACAACAACAATGAAAATCAAACATCTTTGTTCAATTGGATCAAGAGATCAAGAGATAACGTTCAACTGTGCATTCAAGGGATCTCAGATGGGTTGAAGATTCTGAAGGGGGCTTCGAGGAAAAACTAAGGGGTTTGTCCTTCAAGAACGAACATATTCTTGAGGGTTTGTTAGTAATGGTCACACAAGTCAGATTCATCCATAGCGAGGGGTTTGGAAATCAGAGGGATTTTTGCAAACAGACCGTGGAAGCGGAGGATCGGTTATGGATCTTACAGGGAATCTTGATAAGGCTCATATAAAGTGGAGGTTCTTACAAAAAGAAAAAGATCTTAAGGATTTCCTTTTGTCTGTGTAGTGTAACCTTGTATTCAAACATTCAACAAAATTGTCATAAGAATTCTCAATTTCATTTTTGGAATTGAGAGGGAGACGTACCCACACGCGAGGATGACAGTGGGGAACTTCCTTACTAAACTACCTGCGTATTGTTTTTTCTTTCTCTCTATCTCTTTACATTTTCCACAATTTTGTGATGAATTGGCTTGCTGAGTTTTCTGTTTAATGATAAAATATTGGTTCAAATACTTTCATCAAATCACCATTATTAATCGTCAAACAAGCATACGCCAACCGTTTGACAAAATTGCTTACAAGTTTTAATTCATTGGAAACATTGTTCTTGTGATAAGTGCATTAAAAACATTAAGTAATATGTGTTTAAGATTCATCTATTTCATACTAATAAAATCCAGCAAGTTTATCGCATTCGGTTTTCTAGTGGTTGGTTCAAAATAGACGAAAGTTGATTCTGGACCTTACTTTTCTGCTCCTTTTAACAAACTTTGATAAAAGATTTTAAATCCTTGAAAAATAAGGAGGTGATTTATTCACCCCCCCCCCCTCTCGATCACTTGCCACACCGTCTAAAAAGTGGTGTCATAGCGCCGGTTAGTTGGTGCTTTGTGTCTACTAGTAACGCTATGGCCTTTGAACCAAATGGGGCGTATAATAGAACTCCTATTTTCAATGGTGAAAACTATGGCTACTGGAAAGACTGCATGCAAGTACACATAAATTCCATTGACAAGAATGTATGTACTACCATTTAGAATGGTCCTTTTCAAATTACCATGAGGAATGATGCAGGTGCAATAGTACCTAAACCTGAGGATCAATGGAATGAAATAGATGAAAAAAAGTGGTCATGCGATTGGAGAGGCAGAAATATGATAATCTCAACACTTGGTGTTGATGAATATTATAGGTTGTCTCATTGCACGTCCACTAAAGAAATGTGGGATGCTTTATAAATTTCCCATGAGGGAATTATTGAAGTTAAACAGTCCCGCATTAACACACTAAATCAAGAGTTCGAGCTCTTTCGCATAAAATAAGGAGAATCTGTCTCTGACATGCAAAAGAGATTCATTCATCTTGTAATATATTTAAATGCACTTGGAAAACCAGTTTCCAAGGAAATTGCTACTAATAAAATTCTGAAATGTCTTAGCAGGGAATGGCAACCTAAATTAACAGCTATCAAGGAAGCCAATGACCTCACTATGCTTACCATTACAACTTTGTTTGGCAAGCTGGAAGAACATCAACAAGAATAGGAAAGTCTTGAAAAATATGAAAACAAGAGTAAGAAGGAGAATAATAAAGACAGGGAGGGTGAGAAGATGTCAATAGCTCTAATGGCTTCTAGCTCCAAGTCCTCAAACAAAGAGCAAGATGGTAATGGCTCAACATGTGATGAAAATTATGATGATGATGAAATGGGAATTTTTGATTGGAGATACAATAGGTTTATTCGAAAGAATGGAATCAAGCACTCCAATAAGAATCTCATAAGCTTTCTAAAACAATCCAAAGAGCCAAAAGAGAATAAAAATCAAAGAAGTAAGGGACCTTGCTACAATTGTGGTAAAGTTAGACACTACAAACTGAACTGTCCAAAGATGAAAAAGGACAAAGGAAAAGCTCCACCAAAGAAGTTCAATAAACAAAGAAGAGCTTACATTGCGTGGGGAAGAGATAGTGATTCATCAAACGATGACAATTCGAGTGATAGTGATGAGACTGCAAATTTATGTCTCATGGCACACACCAAAAATCAGTCCTACCACAAGAAAAACAAACACAACAAGCAAGTAAGACAAGCATATCCTAACAACTTTTCTTCTATGTCTTTTTCTGAACTGAAAATAGCTTTTGAAAAAATACAAAACAAAGCTGAAGATGCTTTTAAGAGATTATCCTCCGATAAACAAATACTTTCATTCTTGGAGAGTGAAGTCTATAAAGCTGAAAAAGACTTAAAATGTTTAAAAGCTAGTATTGTAGAAAGTTCAAAGGATAAGGATGTTAGAGGATGTATTCCTAGAAGGGAATGTGAAGTTTGTCATATTTGGCAACAAGAGGTTAGAACTCTTAATGCCAAATTGGGAAAAGCTTTACAGCCCAAGGTTACTTTTGTCGTCGATCCTAGACTTTTTAAGAAAATGTTGAATCCACCATATGCAAAATATTCTTTTTTTGAAAAGATTCCAAAGGATTCAATTAGCATAAGTAAGAAAATACATCATCATCATGGTTTGTGTCATTATTGTTGTCGTTTTGGTCATACTATTGAAAAATATAAGTTTAGGAGATTTCCTGTTCCTAAAGGCATTTACCAATGGAGGTATAAAGGCAACCATGTTACCACTTACCCACATGAACCCAATAAAAATTGGCTACCTACCTCTCTCTTTTGATATTGCAGGAATAATGTCTTACATTCCTGGATAGAAGATGGTTTCTAGACAACGGGTAATCAAGGCACATGACAGGTGACATATCGCTTTTCATTGACTTCAAAGCAAAGAAGAAGGAATTTTTTACTTATGGAGACAATAAAAAAGGAGCGATACTCGGTAAAGGTAGTGCATGTAATCCATCTACTACTACTATTTATGATGTCCATTTAGTAGAGGGACTTAAACACAATTTGTTAAGTATTAGCCAATTGTGTGACAAGGGTTATAAAGTTACTTTCACAAACATCTATATGCTTGACCTTTTTGATGTATCATTAACAAGCACTAAGTGTCTAGTCACCTTGAATGATGATTCTTGGCTTTGGCATAGACGTTTAGTGCATGTTAACTTTGATTTACTTAATAAGGTAGTATCTAAGGATCTAGTAGTGGGTCTTCCAAAGATAAAATTTACAAAAGATCACCTATGTGACGCGTTCCAATTGGGTAAGAAAACAAGGGTCTCTTTCAAATCTAAAAATATAATTTTCACTTCACGACCCTTGAGCTTCTCCATATGGACCTCTTTGGACCTTTTAGAACAAAAAGTATAGGTGGAAATTATTATTGTTTTGTAATCGTTGACGACTACTCTAGATTTACTTGGACTATATTCCTTCGTAGAAAAGATGAAACTTTTTCTGCTTTTAAGAGTTTTGCAAAACTATCTCAAAACAGAATGGAATTAAAAATAATTACAATTTGAAGCGATCATGGAGGTGAATTTCAAAACCATCTCTTTGATAAGTATTGTGACAAGCATGGTATTGAGCATAATTTTTCAGCACCTCGAACTCCAAGGCATAATGGAGTTGTGGAGCGCAAAAATCGCGTTTTAGAGGAGTTGGCAAGAACAATGCTCAATGAGGGTGGATTACCAAAATACTTTTGGGCTGATGCAATCAACACAACTTGTTATGTTTTAAACAAAATATTAATTCGTCCTATTTTGGATAAAACACCTTATGAACTTTTAAAAGAAAGAAAACCAAACTTGTCACATCTTCACGTATTCGGTTGTAAATGTTTTGTTTTGAATAATGGTAAAGAAAATATTGGGAAATTTGATGCAAAAGCAGATGAAGGTATCTTTCTCGGATACTCACAATTAAGTAAAGCATATAGAGTATATAATAAGCGTTTACTTACTGTTGAGGAGTCAGTCCATGTTTCTTTTGATGAATCTTATCCGAAAAATGTCGGAAAAGGTATTTCTCTTGATGGTGCAAGTGTATCTACAGAAGACATACTCAAGGAAACTGTTGAGAAAATTGATCAGTCCAAAATAGTTGACGATGAGGAGGAAAAAGATACAAGCCATACAAAAGATGAGGAAGAAGAGTCAACGAAAGTAAATGATCTTCCACCATCTTGGAAATCCTCAAAAGACCATCCTATTGACAACATATTAGGAGATATTTCAAAAGGAGTGATGACTCGCTCTATGATAAGTAATTTATGTTATCACTTCGCTTTTAATTCACAAGTAGAACCTAAAAATGCCAAAGAGGCCTTGATTGATGAATTTTGGCTAATGGCCATGCAAGAAGTGCTCAATCAATTTAAAAGAAATGATGTTTGGGAACTAGTCCCTCGTCCGCGAGACCATCATATCATAGGCACTAAGTGGGTTTTTAGAAATAAACTTGATGAAAACAGAGTGATAACCCGCAATAAAGTATGTTTAGTGGCACAAGGGTATAACCAAGAAGAGGGCATTGATTATGAGGAGACGTATGCTCCAGTTGCTCGCCTTGAGGTTGTACATCTCTTGCTTGCTTATGCGTGTGCAAAAAATTTTAAGCTTTATTAAATGAACGTAAATAATGTTGTTCTAATCGAAGTCATAAATGAAGAGGTATATGTCTCACAACCTCCTGGTTTTGAGAATAATGAATATCCAGATTATGTTTTCAAATTAAAACGAGCGTTATACGGTCTTAAGCAAGCCCCTCAGGTTTGGTATGAAATACTTAGTAAATTTCTACTTAATCATGGATATTCAAGAGGTAAAGTGGATACCTCTCTTTTCATTAAACGTAAAGGAAAGCACATTCTTTTAGTTCAAATATATGTAGATGATATTATTTTTGGTTCAACCAACCTACATTTGGTCGAAGAATTTTCTAAGGTTATGCAGGGTGAATTTGAGATGAGTCTCATGGGGGAGCTAAACTACTTCCCCGATCTTCAAATAAAGCAGCTCAATGAAGGCAAAATTGTATGTCAGACAAAATATTGCAAAGAGTTTCTTAAACAATTTGGAATGAACAACTCAAAATCAATTGACACCCCTATGCCTACCAACGGGAATTTAGATAAGGATGAACATGGTAAGAGTGTAGATGTCAAGAAATATAGAGGTATGATTGGATCCCTTTTGTATCTTACGGCATCTAGGCCTGACATCATTTTAGTGTTTGCATGTGTGCATGATATCAATCGGATCCTAAGGAATCCCACTTGATAGTTGTCAAGCGTATACTTAGGTATCTTAATAGTACATCTAAGTATGGGTTGTGGTATTCCAAGGGAAGCGATTGCAGTTTAGTAGGTTACTCCGATTCTGATTTTTCTGGCTGCAAGTCAGATAGGAAAAGCACTAGTGGAACATAACTTTTTTTTTCAAACTCTCTAGTGAGTTGGCATAGCAAAAAGCATATTTTTGTTGCTTTGTCAATGCTGAGGCTGAATACGTTGCAGCCGATAGTTGTTGTGCTCAAATTTTATGGCTGAAGCAATAATTACAAGACTATGATATTCAATTAAAATGTATTCCAATAAAATGTGACAACACAAGTGCTATAAATCTTACTAAGAATCATGTCTTACACTCACGCACTAAACACATAGAGATTAGGTATCACTTTCTTCGCGGTCATGTTGAAAAGGAGGATGTTATGTTTGAGCATGTTGATACTAAAAATTAACTTGCTGACATTTTTACAAAACTACTAGCAACAAAACCTTTCTTCAACATTCATTGTGAGCTAGGGATTTTAGATCTCTCTTACTTGATGTCTTAAGCATACATGTACTTAAATTATATCTATATCTCACCATGCTGTTGAGATGTGTTTTTAGCTTTCGTACGTGTGTCTTAACATCTCATGAACTGAGGTAATATCTTTCCTCTCTACTTTCTCTCTAAGAATTCTATGATTACTTATAAATTGACCTTAATTGTTCCATTAATACTGTCTATATATTTCTTTTACATAAATTGTTTGAACTTGACATATGCAAATTGCATTACATCATTATGTATGCATAATCATCTTTAGATAGTTCATTTTTTTATAATCATATAATTGCAAATGGGTCTCATATCCAACTGTTCACAGGAACTTGTAGAAAGCTGCACTTCTGTTAAAATTTACTGTTATGAGTCAACTCATACAGTTATGAGTCGACTCATACTGAAGAAAAATGTAAAAACAGAAATCAAAATTGTTTTTCGGTCGACACATTAAGGTTTGCGTCAACACATGTTACTTCTGGTCGACACATACGATTCTTGGGTCGATGAGAAACATTAAAAACAATTCTTCAATACAGGATATGTCGACACATACGTGTTTCGTGTCAGCACATAGGGATAATTAATGCCTTTAATTTGAGTTGGGTGGACCCATCTACCCAATTTTATGTTTCAAAATCTTCCCAATTATCTCATTAATTACATGCATCGGCTAACCCTAGCTATCATTTGTCATTCTCATCATTCACTTCATCTTCTAATACCCTCATCTCCAAATTCTTGTCTACCATTCTTCAACAAAGAAAATGCCTCCAAAGATAAAAGGCAAGGGAAAACTTGGTGCAGGACCATCTGGATGTAGTACAGATATCCCTCCTAGTTCTTTGTTCATCATGCATCCTGCCACTGTTAAAGAATTTGAGAAATCTTTCAAAATGAGGTTAGTTATGAAGCCTCATGCCTCCAACAAGGCTGAGGTTTTGTCTCTTCATATCACATATGTAAGTGATATTTTAGATGCTCAACAATTAGGGTCCTTTTTAAATGTTAGAGAAGATTATCATGAAGACTTTATAAGGGTCTTCTATACTGGTTTAGAAACGAATAAAGGATGGTGTTTTAAGGTTAAAATTGGAACAAGAAGGTATGTATTTGAAGCAAATGACTGGCAGACTATTTTTGGCATTCCATTTGGGAGGTCAATAATGAAGAACTATCATGACCAAAGCTTTGACACTAATTTTGATGAGGAAGCTTTCGTAGCCTCAATTTTGAAACATGATAGACCTCTTGGTGAGTATGAGCCTATAACCACTGGTACAATCAAAAGCATTCCTAGAATGCTTCACTAGATAATTTCTCATATATTGCATCCTAGATCTGATGGCCACTCTAGGCTAGACAAGGCAGACATTCATATTTTGCATATTCTACTAGATAGGGTACCCCTAATCTGGCCAAATTACTTCGTCAAGCGCATCTTTATTATGCGTAATAGTAAGAAGAATATAACCCTTGGATATACTGCACAAATAATGAGAATCATCAAGTTTTGGAATCTTGATATTCCTCCTGTCTCTCTTGTCTCCCCTACTGTTGCCCAAGAGTTCAATAAGGAAACTTTATCTCATATGGGATACAAATGGGATAGGAATCGTCAGTGTCTTTATTTTAAGGAGAAATGGTCCAATATATGGGTATATAATTTTGATATACCCTCTCAACAACTTTATGAGGATGAGGATCCTGTTGATGCAAACATGCCTGATATAAATGAGGACGCCCAACTTAAGGAAAATCAGGTTGGAACTGGTTGTGGTGATTGGGTTCCAAACAGGTGGTTTCCAATAAACCATCAATTTGATCAAACTGCATCACCTCATGCTGATGCCACTACTACTGCAGGCTCTTCTTCCGAAGCTCCTGCTTATCTCACTTCCATGTTTCAACAGATGGAGGTTGCCAATGAATCTCGACATGAAGAAGTGATACATTGGCATAACCAACAAAGTGAATGGCATAAGGAGCATAAATAATGGCATGAGGAGCATACACAAATGTACCAAAACTAGCATTCGTGGAACTTGGATTTGGTCAAATGGCACCAAGTATTCTACATTGAAATGACTGGCTTTATGGATGACTGTCGTGATAATCCTAGAATCATGGAAAATTTCAGAAACATCGATATCCAAAACAGATTTCGACGATATCAATTCATGACCCAGATCCCTGATATCAACCCACCTCCTCCGCCTCCTCCACCCTACAACTATGATGAATCTTGTGATGGAAACAATCCTTAAGCATGTCATGTCATACATCTCATAACATTTATCCTTATGTCTTTAGTTCTGAAGTTTGTATTAATGTTCTATTCAAATAATTTTTGTTATAGCTTATGTAAACTGAATATTCTCTGCGTTAAATTCTTTCTCCATAATTATTTTCTGTTTGCTCAGTTATTACCATGCTTATGCCAAGACTCGTTCTGTGTAATTGGAATTTTTTCTTTTTGTTACAAGTTTGATGAGATTGAATCTCAATTCATGTGTGCTAAAATTGCTGAAAATCTATCTTATTCTCTTTTTGATGTTATCAAAGGGGGAGAAGAAGATGATGTTAGAAAAGGATTCTTAAGATGCACAAACTCAGGGGGAGCAGCTCATTCATCCATATTGTATCATCACACATCATCAAATATTTTCCATCATCAAAAAGGGGTAGTTTGTGAGCAACCCCTTCATATAATTGGTTTTGAATGATATCAAATATATGTGAAATAATCGATGAATGTTAAAAATGCTTTACCTACATGTGTGCATTGTAAAAAAAACATAACATGTTTAAAATGAGTTAAGAATGTGTTTTACACATAAAACACTGTTATGAGTCGACACAAACATCTTTGTAGCGACATATACATAAGCAAAGAATCATAAAAACTATTATGCTTCAGTATGAGTCGACACATCCATGCTATGCATCGACTCATAACATGTTGATGCCCCTGGATTACAACCTTCAACCTTTATGCATCAATACATAACTTCATGCATCGACACATGATATGTTGATGTCCCTGGAAAACATTTTTGAACTTTTATGCATCAATACATAACATCATGCATCGACTCATAACACGTTTTGTCTTCAAAAATCAAAAGTTCAATCCATTATGTGTCGACAAATACGTGTTATGCATCGACTCATGTAAAATGGTCGGTTCTGTAATATGTTGTAATATCTGCTTGCATCGAGTCATAACAACATGTATCGACTAATTCTATGTTACATAACTAACATGAGTCGACTCATAATACGAATTTCTATCTCTAACGGTTTTCTGTTACATATATAAGTAAGTTTTTCAACAGCAAATATATGACACATTTATTACAATTGTGAGCATCAATTCTGAGCAACAAGAAGCCTGAAAGATACTTCATCTTCATCATCTTCTCAATCATCTTAATTCATTAACAACAACGAAAATAAAAAATCTTTGTTCAATTAGATCAGGAGATAACGTTCGGCTGTACATTCAAGGCATCTCATCTGGGTTGAAGATTCTGAAGGGGGCTTAGAGGAAAAACCAAGGGGTTTGTCCTTGAAGAAGGGACGTGTTCTTGAGGGTTTTTTAGCCAAAGTCGCACAAGTCAAATTCATCCGTAGTGAGGGTTTGGAAATCAGAGGGATTTTCGCAAACAGGTCGTGGAAGCGGAGGATCGGTTGTGGATCTTGTAGGGAATCTTGATAAATCTCATATCAAGTGGAGGTTCTTACAAAAAGAAGAAGATCTTAGGGATTTCTTTTTGTCTGTGTAGTGTAACCTTGTATTTAAACATTCAGCAAAATTGTTATAAGAATTCTCAATTTCAATTTTGGAATTGAGAGGGAGACATACCCACACGCGAGGACGGTAGTGGAGAACTTTCTTACCAAACTGCCTGCGTATTGTTTTTTCTTTCTCTCTATCTCTTTACATATTTGGCAATTTTGTGATTCAATTGGGTTGCTGAGTTTTCTATTTAATGATAAAATAGTGGTTCAAATACTTTCATCAAATCACCATTATTAATCATCAAACAAGCATACACAAAACGTTTGACAAAATTGCTTACAAGTTTTAATTCATTGGAAAAATTGTTCTTGTGATAAGTGCATTAAAAACGTTAAGTAATATGTGTTTAAGATTCATCTATTTCATACTAATAAAATCCAGCAAGTTTATCGCATGTCCGGTTTTCTAGTAGTTGGTTCAAAATAGACGGAAGTTGATTCTGGACCTTACTTTTTCGTTGCTTTTAAAAACTTTGATAAAATATTTTAAATCCTTGAAAAATAAGGAGGGGATCTATTCACCCCCCCCCCCCCCCCTCTCGATCACTTGCCACACCGTCTATCAAAAAACGCACCAACTAAAAAAATGGTCCTTATAAAACCGCACCCCCTCCAGTTTATCATGAATGGAATAAAATATTTAAATAAGCCTTTCTGATTTAGAAAGCCCACAAACCCTTAATTGAATAACACCCCTTCTCATTATTTAAAACAAATAATAACTCTTAATGGGCCGTCCCAAAAAAACGCACACCCTTTATTAACATCATACTGTAGCGATAAAAAATGTAGTGGGGTAAATCGGAGATCGAATTATTGATTAACTCGTCTCACAAAAGCAAGAGTCGCCACCGCGCTTTATTGTTTCCAAGGGAAAGGGGAAAGAGCGAAATAAAACCCTAAATATGCAATGTAAATAATACTTTTTAAAAGTAATAAAAATACAAGGCGTTTTTGAAAAGAGATCTATGGTTCGGGGGTTGGTTATACAATGGGAAGGTATTAGCACCCAATGTATCTATAGTACTCTATAGGAACCTTTTGAAATATCTGTTTGTAAAGAAAAATGTTCGTTTGATTGGAAAATGAATCATTTTGGCCGAAAACGGGGTACGGACGAGTTTTTGAAGATACGACGACCTAATGTCGAAGTTTTTGCTTAAAAGGTATAAGTTTCGAAAAGATTGAATATTTGAGGAAAAATTATCCTAAGTTTTAATGAAATGCGAAAGTTCGCGCAATTAGACTTGAGGACATGAAGTCGACAAATTTAATCGTTTTTTCCCTTGGATTTAAACGTAAACAGAATAAACAAGTAAGCAGAAAATTATGATAAATAAATGATATACAACAATTTAAATAAAAGACTAAAGGGTATAAATATGCATTTTTTATGATTTTTGTTGAATATTAATGAAAAGAAGGTATTTTTAATAGTTTTCATTTTTACGCATTTTTAAAATGGATAAAAGTAAAATGAGAATTAATTAAGGGGAATAAAATGTTTTTTTTTAAGTTTTTTAAGTTTCTATTTTTTATCCCTTTTTTAGAGTTTTGATATTTTTTAATATAAAGTATTATTAAAAGATGACTTAATGTCTTATACTAAATTGAGTATTTTAACTAATTTTATAAAAGGCCCTAATTAATATAACAAAATTTGTTCATTAGTAATTAATACCATTAAGAATAATATATTTAATTAACTATATAGAAAGGTTGTTTATTATTATTAATTAGAAACAAAAAGTGAATTAAGTTGATTCATTAAAACAAACTAAAGGAAAAAAACAAAGTGGGCCAAAAGGGGTTTTAGGAGGCCCAAGATTAATAGCATCAGAAGCAAGATAGGGGGTGAATAAAGCAAATCGTTGGGCTTAGGCAGGAAAATGGGGTGAGGCCCATTTGGTTTTACAAACGTTTTTAGGGATAAACATGATTTGTTAATTGGAAAAGGGATTAGGGTTTGGTTATGTGCAGAGCGGCGATCTTTCTCTCTTCTTCGTCTTCGCGTCTTTTGCCTTTGCCTGAGCTTCTGCCTGAGCTTTTGCCTGAGCTTCTCGCCTCAATGGCCACCAGCATCCCGCTTTCCTCTTCCCTCCAGCCAAACGTTAGGGGGCGACGGATTTTTACGGTACAAGCTTCGTCCTTTACTTCGTTAGGTTTTGATTATTGCATGTTCATGTTTTTATCTGCTTGATTTTGATTCTCTATTATTGTTTGTTGGAGGTATTATGAAAGTCAAAGAAAGAAAAGAAATCGTTACCTAGAGGCGGAGACGAAGGAGGAAGTTGGGGCGTGCGACGGAGGCCAAGGGCGGCGAGGAAAGGTGATGCGTCGCGAGCTTGCTTCGGACTACTGGACCGTGGTTTGTGTATTTGTGTCCTTCTTCTTCTTACCTTGGTACTGTATGCTTCAATGTTTTGGACGTTTGAGTGCTACCGTTGAAAAATGCTTTTTTGACTAGTTTTCTCCTTCGTGCTCACTTCTGTATGCTTTTGCTTTTGGCCAATGATGCTATGCTGAGGCTTTTCTGGTTGCCTTGAACATGCTATGTTAGAACACTTTGTTTTGATTAGCTTTCCTCTTCTTCTCCTCCTTGCCTTGTTACTGTTGCCTTATGATAGCCTATGATGACGAATTCTGAGGCCTTTCTAGTTTGGACAATCTCAGGTAAGTTGCATTGTGGTTATGGTGTTCATGCTGGTTTTTGAAATGGTTTAGGTTGTGTATGGTTTTTGATGAAAATGGTTGGTAGCAAGTTTTGTGGTATTATGCAGTCAGCAGGTTTAGTAATGCAGTTGAATGGTTTAGGCCATATGTTTATGGTTTTGAATGATGCTTGTGATATTGGTTTGAGGGCTCAATCAGGTGAATGAGGTTTTGGACAAGGTTGTTGGTTTATGGTTAAGCTTCCATGGCTTAGGCTTTAAAACAGGACAGGTTTGACATGGTTAAGAGGTTCGGTTTTGAGGCAGCAAGGTTCTTGAAGTTGTGATTTTTGGTACTTTGAGAATTCTTGTATATTTGTTTGACAATAATTTTTCTGAGTTTTGAAGGCTTGGAGATAGATAGATGTATGATATGTATGTAGTGATTTTTCTTGTTATGTTATAACAGTTTTTTGGCCTTCAGGTTTACGTTGAGGGCTTTGGTATATTTTTAATATTTTCTTTGATGCCTCTGTACATACTGTTACATCAGTTTGTTTTGTATCTTATTCCATGCTTTCTGTCTTCTTACTGACCGTGTTACTGCAGTTGTCTTGTATCTATTTCTTGCCTAAGCCAAACCTGTAAAACCACACTTCCTCCTCTCTTCTCTCTCTCAGTACAATTTTGACAATAAAATGATATGTATTGTTTTCTTCTGAAATTGCAACAGTGCTGGAATATGATGAAAAGGGAATGCATATTGCTTGCAAAATGGTTTTTAGACTGCACATTTCTTTGACTTCCAATGCAACAGTGGAGCCTATGTTTTGGCTTCTTCTATGTGGCTGCATAGGTTTACGTTGGCTTTGTTTGTGCTTGCATATGTAATGTTTATGCATGTACATTTTTGAAATATGCATTGGACTTTGAAAAAATGCAATTAATTTTTAATATGCAGTTTTGAAACCAAAAATGAATTTGTGCATGTTTCACAATTGTGCATTCATTTATGAAAATAAAAATTCCTCCCTTTTTTGTGAACCGGGAGAAATCCCGTAATTTGCAAAAAAGGGTAAACTGATTCCATCCGTTGCTTTTAATGATGAACACTAAATAATTTTCTGCTTTTAATTATTTGTTCAATTCTAATTTTTCTTTTAATTATTTTTGCAGGTAAAATCAAGTGGGAAGACAAAAGGCATTGGGTAGAAGATTTAGAATTAGAAAACATTAGAATAGTTTTATTTTCCTTTAAACTTTTATATAATTTGTTATTATAAATATTTTGTAAATAATACAATATTTAAATAACAATTGTAATAAAGTGAAATAAAATTCTATTGTTTCCCGATTAATTCTTTTTCTTTCCAATTATTTATTTATTGATTATAATTCTTTAACTTATAATAATTAAAAAATTAATTTCAATTACTTAAATTCCGAATGATAATCAAATAAATAAACATCATTGATCAATTAACAATTTCAATTATTTAACTCATTATTCATAATTTTCTAAATTATAACAATTGAAAACAGAATTTCAATTATTTAACTTAGAATGATAAATAATTAAATAATCACTGTTAACCAATTAATAAACCTCTCTTCAAAATGTTTATTTCATTATTCATAAATCTTTAAATTATATAATAACCGAAAACAGATTCCAATTATCTAATTTTAAGATAACGAACAATTAATAAACATTGTTTGATCAAATAATAAACCTCTTTTCCAATATTTATTTTATTATCTATAAATCTTTAAATTATATAACAATTGAAAATAAATTCCAATTATTTAAATTTAAGATAATAAATAATTAATAAACATTGTTTTAGTATGAATCGATTAAATAATTTAGTGTTCAAAATAAATAGCTCTCGACTCGAGAAAGTTATGAATTTTTAAAATCAATAGATCAAAATACTTGCAATGTAATGATGCAGATGGGAGATGATATCTTAGTTCAAAATTTGGGGTACAACAGCTGCCCCTATTTAAGTTTCTTCTATCCGGAGATATGAAGATTGAAATCTTCGTTTCGACGAGATTGAAGGTACTTAAATACATAATTACGCAAATTTTGTCCTAAGATGCCGCCCTTATGTTTGATATGAATGCAGTGATTGAATTTGCAGAGAAAGATGTTGTATGAAACAAGACAATGTTGGAGGAATCGAACACCAACAAATCACAGAGACGTGGGCTATACACTACTGGGGAAACGAGCTATCGACTTCAAACGACAGACTCCTGACAGTGAGTAAAATTGAGGGAATACGACCTCTGAACCTAACAAAGAAGGCATCCTGCATAGGCCATAAAATAGATTATTGACCCAAAATAACAGTGAGTTCTCAACTCAAGGTCAACGATAGACAGAGAGTATCAAATTGCTGATAACTGATTACCGACTTCTGAAGGTAAAGATTCGTAACAGACTTCTCTGCGAGATTTCCGGAGATACTCATTAATGCTGATATAATAATATTGTAGAGACGCAAGTTGTTCAAATAAAGAAACTGCCTCTTGCCGTCATCCAAAGAAAATACCAATAACATACAAATTGCTCAAATAAAGAGGCTGCCACTTGCTGTTGTCCAAAGAAAATACCAATAACATACAAGCTGCTCAAATAAAGAAGCTGCCGCTTGCTGTATTCCAGAAAAGTAATAATGTACAAGTTGCTCGTGAAGAGCTGCCGCTTGTCGTTTTCCAAAAATGATAGCGTACAAGTTGCTCGTGAAGAGCTGCCGCTTGTCATTTTCCAACGGTGTCTATAACGTACAAGTTGCTCATGAAGAGCTGCCGCCTGCCGTTGTCCAAAGAAAATACCAATAACATACAAGCTTCTCAAATAAAGAAGCTGCCGCTTGCTGTATTCCAGAAAAGTAATAATGTACAAGTTGCTCGTGAAGAGCTGCCGCTTGTCGTTTTCCAAAAATGATAGCGTACAAGTTGCTCGTGAAGAGCTGCCGCTTGTCATTTTCCAACGGTGTCTATAACGTACAAGTTGCTCATGAAGAGCTGCCGCCTGCCGTTCTCCAAGATAATAATAATGTACAAGTTGCTCGTGAAAAGCTGCCGCTTGTCGTTTTCCAAAAATGATAACATACAAGTTGCTCGTGAAGAGCTGCCGCCTGCCGTTTTCCACAATAATAATAACGTACAAGTTGCTCGTGAAGAGCTGCCGCCTGCCGTTTTCCGACGATATCTATGACGTACAAGTTGCTCATGAAGAGCTGCCGCTTGTCGTCTTCCAAAGGATAATTCAGAAGGGAATTGCAATGACACCGGAAGAAAGTAGAATCTTCGTCAAAGGGAATCATGAATCAATCCTTCCCGAGGAGATCATATACTTAAATGTGCAAAATAAATGCACCACTCGTCCAGGTCGTGACTTCACTGGGGAAAATCATAAGATAGCCTATGCAAGAGGCAACAACTTCATCCATGGATAAACTAGAGAGAAAAACAGTCAAACAAGACTCCACCCAATGAGAAAGTAACTCGATTGGGGATTCTTCCTATCCAGAAATGGACAAGTTAGGCTAAACCAAATATCATCCATGAGGATTAGCTCAGTTGGGGAATTTAGAAAGGAAGCACGTTTTCTGCCTAAGCTAACCTTCTACTTGGAAAGAAAAATGTACATTGTTTGAACAAACAAAGTACAACCCAAAATCTACGGCAAATGTGAATATGCATGCTGATATGAGTGTAAATGAGTAAATGAATGTTATGCTGACAAAACAGGCAGATGGAATATCCTGAAGATAATAAGATGTCACAGCATAATAGATACTCGGCCAATCTTGAAAAAAACGGAAGATAACTGGAACTGGAAACACCAAGCAACGTCGGAGCGTAACGCCCCCCCAAGGCTCAAATCTTCTGAGGAGAAAAGTGTTCAAATCCAATCTTCTAATACCAATAGGCCACTGGCATAAGACGAAGCGTACCGCACTTCAAAATCTCCCAAACAAAGGTAGCCAAAACAACACTTAACTGGAACAACTGGGGAGTCACCAAACTTATCACCGCTAGAACCAAGGGTGTACACAACCAACACTTCATGACGATTTTGAAAGAAAACAAAGTTCATCATGCAGGGATAAATTACTATACTGTTTTGCATTTCATGGCTTGACCATCTTCGGAATGACTGTTAATATTCCTTTCGTTATTCACGACATATTTTAAAAATAAGAATATTTTAAATACTTTGTTTCAAATATTGCCGTAAAAAATTAAAATTTTGCCCAGAAAAGGTCATGCTCAAATTTCATTAATAATATGGTAGTTCGCTAACAAGGCAACTCCAGCGGTTTACAAAAGTTTGGGAAATAGTACATGAAATAAAAAGGTTACACAAAAACAATGATCGCTATTCTCCATAACAACTTTGAATCCCAAATGTACTCAAATTCCAAGACTGGTCTGACCAAAAGCTTGCCTAAGCGAAATACTTCTTGACTGCATCGGCGTTCATGGGACGCAGGAGTTCTTCACCGTCCATATTGGTGAGAATCAAAGCACCTCCAGAGAAGACTTTCTTAACAACATACGGTCCTTCATAATTCGGAGCCCACTTGCCCCTTGAATCAGGTTGGAAAGATAATATCTTCTTGAGCACAAGATCACCTTCTCTGAACTCGCGCGGTCGAACCTTCTTATCAAAAGCCTTCTTCATTCTCTGCTGATACAATTGACCGTGACACAACGCTGTCAATCTCTTTTCCTCAATTAAATTCAACTGATCATACCTACTTTGACACCATTCGGCCTCAGAAAGTTTAGCTTCCATCAACACTCTCAGAGACAGAATCTCAACCTCCACGGGGAGTACAGCTTCCATACCATAAACTAGGGAAAATGGAGTTGCGCCTGTTGAAGTTCAAACTGAAGTACGGTACCCGTGTAAAGCAAACGGAAGCATTTCATGCCAATCCTTATAAGTTACCACCATCTTCTGGACAATCTTCTTGATGTTCTTGTTAGCAGCTTCAACAGCCCCATTCATCTTCGGTCTGTAAGGAGAAGAATTATGATGTTCGATCTTGAACTCTTCACAAAGTTCTCTCATCATCTTGTTATTCAAATTCGAACCATTATCAGTGATGATCTTGCTCGGGATACCATATCGACAAATAATCTGATTCTTGATAAATCTGACTACCACCTGTTTGGTTACATTAGCATAAGATGCTGCTTCCACCCATTTAGTAAAATAATCGATCGCTACCAAGATGAAACGATGACCATTTGAAGCTTTGGGTTCAATCATCCCAATCATATCAATGCCCCACATAGAGAAAGGCCAAGGTGAAGATATAACATTGAGGAGGGTCGGCGGCACGTGCATCTTGTCCGCATACATCTGGCATTTATGACATTTCTTCACATATTTGCAACAATAAGATTCCATTGTCATCCAATAGTAACCAGCTCTCAACATCTTTCTAGCCATTGCATGTCCGTTGGCATGAGTGCCAAAGGATCCTTCATGTACTTCTTACATCAGCATGTCTGCTTCACGTCTGTCTACACATCTGAGCAAGACCATGTCGTAATTCCTCTTATACAAAACTTCTTCATTGAGAAAGAAACTTCTTGCTAATCTTCTCAACGTCTTCCTATCTTTATTGGATGCCCCGGGCGGGTACTCTTGAGTTTGAAGAACACGTTTAATGTCATAGAACCACGGTTTGTCATCGGTAACCTCTTCTACTGAGAACACATGAGCAGGTCTGTCGAGGCACATAACCCGGATTGTAGGCACATCGTTCCAACCATTCACTTGAAACATTAAAGACAAAGTAGCTAAAGCATCAGCCATTTGGTTCTCATCTCTAGGGATATGGTGTAATTCCACTTTGTTGAAGAAAGTTAACAATCTTCTAGCATAGTCTCTGTAAGGGATCAAACCAGGATGACGAGTCTCCCATTCTCCTTTGATTTGATTAATTACTAATGCAGAATCTCCGTAAATATCAAGAATCTTAATCCTTAGATCCACTGCTTCTTCGAGACCCATAATACATGCCTCATATTCCACCATGTTGTTCGTGCAGTCAAACTTCAATCTCGCCGTGAACGGGATGTGAGTACCTCGGGGAGTGACGATGATTGCCCCAATTCCATTTCCATAAGAATTCACAGCTCCGTCAAATATCAAACCCCAACGCGATTCGGGATCAGGTCCTTCTTCAGGTAACGGCTCTTCACAATCTTTAGCTTTCAAGTACATAACATCTTCATCTGGGAAATCAAACTTGATGGACTGATAATCGTCAATTGGTTGGTGAGCCAAATGATCGGCTAAAATACTTCCTTTGATCTCTTTCTGAGTGTGATACTCAATGTCATATTCGGACAACAACATCTGCCAACGGGCTATTCTTCCAGATAAGGCGGGCTTCTCAAAGATGTACTTGATCGGATCCATTTTGGAGATCAACCAAGTAGTGTGGTTAATCATATACTGGCGCAGACGGCGAGCAGCCCAAGCTAAAGCACAACAGGTTTTCTCAAGCAATGAGTATCGAGACTCACAGTCTGTGAATTTCTTACTCAGATAATATACGGCATGTTCCTTTCTTCCAGTCTCATCTTGTTGACCAAGCACACATCCCATGGAATCTTCCAATATAGTCAGGTACATAATCAAAGGTCTTCCTTCCACCGGAGGGATCAAAATGGGAGGTTCAAGCAAATACTCCTTGATGCTATCAAAAGCTCTCTGACAATCTTCTGACCACACACATTCTTGGTTCTTCCGGAGAAGCTTGAAAATCGGCCCACAGGTAGCAGTCATATGAGATATAAACCTAGAAATGTAATTCAGTCTCCCAAGGAATCCTCTTACTTGTTTTTCCGTCCTGGGTGCGGGCATTTCTCGAATGGCTTTGACTTTATCAGGATCTACTTCAATACCTTTCTGACTGACAATGAAACCCAGAAGTCTTCCAGAACGAACACCAAAAGTGCACTTGTTGGGATTCAAACGGAGTTTATACTTTCTCAAACGCTGGAATAACTTCAACAAATGTTCCAAGTGATCCTCCTCAGTTTGTGATTTGGCAATCATGTCATCCACATACACTTCGATCTCCTTATGCATCATGTCATGGAACAAAGCAGTCATGGCTCTTTGGTATGTTGCACCAGCATTCCTCAGACCAAATGGCATAACCCGATAACAGAAAGTTCCCCAAGGTGTAATGAAAGCGGTCTTCTCCATATCTTCCGGTGCCATCTTGATTTGATTGTAACCAGAGAAACCGTCCATGAAAGAAAAGACTTTGAACTTGGCAGTACTGTCGACCAATACGTCAATATGAGGTAATGGGAAGTCATCCTTCGGACTAGCTCTATTCAGATCTCTATAGTCTACACACATCCGAACCTTGCCATCTTTCTTTGCAACAGGCACTATGTTGGCTAACCACTGAGGATAGACCGATGTAACAAGGAAACCTGCATTGATTTGTTTCTGAACCTCCTCTTTAATCTTGTCAGCCATATCGGGACGAGTCCTTCTCAACTTATGCTTGATTGGCGGACATTCAGGTCTCAACGGTAAACGATGCTCCACAATGTTGTTGTCCAAACCCGGCATATCTTGGTAGGACCAAGCAAACACGTCAACATACTCTTTGAGAAGCTCCAACATTTTCTCTTTGACCTCTGGGATAAGCAATGCTCCGACCTTGACTTCCTTTCTAACTTCTTCATCACCCAAGTTGACCAACTCTAAAGGTTCTTCAAATGGTTGAATAATCTTCTCATCATGCTCAAGCAAACGGGAAATCTCAACAGGAATCTCTTCATCATCCTCTTCTTCGGCTCTGAACACAAGGAATTCAAAGTTGGGAGAGGGCATAGGATCATTGTTTTCGATGGTTAATTCATGGATTAATCTGCACATATGATTATGCTTTATTTTAGAAATCGATTTGTGCAAATAAAACAAAAGGTTATTAATTAATTTTCATTACTATTTCCCCGAAAAAGTGAAAAATAAAACAATAGTGGACAAAATAACGTTTTTATTCATTAAAGGGAAATACTTGAAACAAAGAGCCCAAACATTTCTCTTTTGCCTTGGGCAGAGCAAAAGGAATTATTTTTCATAGCCCGACACAAAATACGTTTCGCCTTGGGCAGAGCGAATTTTTTCAAAGAAAAATAAACAAAACATTACTCGGAAATGTGCATAACCACAAGAACATCAACAGCTATCTAGTTTTGGCAAGCCAATCCAGGCGTCACAAAAACGGGCAAATCTTCCTCGGAATCATCTTCTATGATAGCATCAACCTCAGGATGTACAAACCCTGCACTTCGGAAAACCTCTTGAATCGGACGAACAACCACCTCTTTCTTGACTCTTGCAGATACTGGATGAAAACCCAGACCTTCCCCAGACTTGTTCTCGGGTAACGTCAACACCTGGCCCCATCCTTCGGCCGAACCACTTTCCACCACATTCCGTGCATCCTCAAAAGAAGAGATGGATGCCCCTTGCTTCTTCACTGTATTCTTAGCAACAGAAAGACCTTGGAACTGGGTTCCAACATCCTCGTCCGCATCAATAAAAGAGAATGATGATACATGGCTTACCACCATAGCTTGTTTCCCCCCAATCATCACTAGCTTCCCATGCCTTACAAACTTTAGTCTCTGATGGAGCGTAGAGGTGACTGCCCCTGCATCATGGATCCAGGGACGACCCAACAAGCAATTGTAGGCAGCACGAATATCCATCACTTGGAAAGTGATTTGAAAAGTGTGGGGACCAATCACTATAGGAAGATCCACTTCACCAATGACTGTCTTCCTAGAACCATCAAACGCTTTAACAATTACTTCGCTAGGTCTCATAGGAGCACCCGGATATGAAAGCCGAGATAATGTAGTCTTGGGCATCACATTCAACGACGAACCTGTATCTACCAACAAACTTGATAAGGTATCATTCCCACAACTTACTGAGATGTGCAAAGCCATATTATGGTTTCTTCCCTCCTCCGGGAGCTCTTCATCACTGAAACCAAGATTGTTACATGAAGTAATATTCCCCACAATTCCATCAAATTGGTCAACCGTCACATCATGATCCACGAACGCCTGGTCCAAGACCTTCATCAAAGCTTCTCTATGGGCACCAGAATCTCTCAGTAAATCAAGCAAGGAAATCTTGGAAGGTGTTTGCAAAAGCTGGTCCACGATCTTATATTCATTTCTTTTGATAAGCTTCAGAATCTCATCATCCTCGGGGTGAGGGATAGGTTCACTGGATCGGCCTATCTCAGCTCTTGGCTCAACATTTCTCACTGGAATCTCCGCCGGCATGGGTCTCCTAACTTGAACTTCTGGTCTCTTCAAAGGTACTGCTGCAAAAAAACGTCCACTTCTCGTAACTCTACTTACATCGGCAATGTTAACAAAAGATGGTCTCGTTGGTATGGGGACTTCCACCCCATTCTCAATCATTGTGGCATTATACTTATACGATACAGCTTGGTCTGAGTTGTAAGGCACCGGACCAGGTGGGTAAATAATCAAAGGATCAACAGGTGCAGTCTGACTGTCGTAAGCGATCTCTACTGATTCAGGTAAATTGAAATGTGGTATGATAACATTCACTTCATTATCCGGATTTCTGTCATACGTAATGGTGATAACTCTCTGATCTAACAACTTCTGAATTTCCTCCTTCACAATAGGACAATCATCCTCTCTTGAACAAAATTCACAAACATCATAATCATGCTGGTGCCTAACAAAGGCAAGTCTTCTCAAACTCTGATGTAACCTGATCAACGACTCTCTTATATGTTCAACTTGAAAAACTCGAAACTTCCCCGGACAACCTTCCACCATATTCACTGAAGCTGCCCCATGTCGAGGCAAAGGATTATCTCTCACATTTGGATTAACATCCTTAAACGAAAAGATACCATTCTTGATCAATCTCTGCACGTCCGCCTTCAGAGAAAAACAGTTCTCAAGGTTGTGCCCCGGTGACCCTTGATGATACTCACAAAACTGATCCGCCTTGTACCACGAAGAAGTATTGTTTGGTGCGACAGGAGGAGGCTTTGTCGTGATGAGATTCTTTCTGATAAGATCAGGGAACAATTCGGTATAAGTCATAGGAATGGCATCGAACTGCGGTTTTCTGGGTGAACGGTTCTGATTGTTGAATGGATAAGCCTGTTGTCGAGGCTGCTGCTGAAATGGCCGTTGTTGAGTTGGTGGGGTTTGATGAGCTGGGGTCATCAAAGCTGGGCGGACAGCCGGAGTGACTGCCGCAACGTGAGAGTAACCTCTCCTTGGTCTAACTGGGAATAGAGCACTGACATCCTGCTCTTTTCTTTTCGGGAAAACACTTCCAAACTTCTTAGTACTGCTAGACGGACTTCCTTCTTTAACCAAACGCCCTTCACGAATCCCTTCCTCTAACCGCATGCCCATGCTTACCATTTCGGTGAAGTCACTGGGTGCGCTGGCTACCATTCTTTCATAGTAAAAGGAACCTAAAGTCTTCAAAAATATCTTCGTCATCTCTTTCTCCTCAAGAGGTGGATAGATTTGGGCAGATATTTCACGCCACCTCTGGGCGTACTCCTTAAAAGATTCTCGGTCTCTTTGCGACATCGCCCGGAGTTGATCCCTGTTCAGTGCCATGTCAACGTTATACTTATACTGATGGACAAAAGCTTCGCTAAGATCGTTGAAGTTGCGGATCCGAATACTGTCTAAACCCATATACCACTTTAGAGCAGCACCCGTCAAACTATCTTGAAAATAATGAATCAATAAGTCATGATCATCGGAATACATAGACATCTTTCTCACGTACATTCTCAAATGGCTTCTAGGACACGAATCACCCTTATATCTCTCAAAGTCTGGCACTTTGAATTTTGCTGGAATCTTGACATTCAGAACTAAACAAAGGTCATGCATGTTCTTCCCAAACAGATCCTTCCCCTTTAACGCTCTAAGCTCCTTCTGCATTTCCTGGAACTGATCCTGAAATTCTTCCATTCTATCAAAGAGACCCAAACTTTCAGCAGGCTCGACAGGATAAGTAGGTTCATTCAAGTATGGCACTGAGTGGACCACAGGAGCAACGGTTGTCATAATCGGTTGCGGAAAAGGTGTTACAGACGGAATTATTGGCGGCAAGGCAGTTGTCTCTGGCTGAGGGAGAGACAAAGCAGGTTGAAATAAAGGTTGTACGGCAGGATGATACCCCTCTGGCACAAAGTTGTAAGGCATTCCCCACGGAAATCCTTTCGGCATTTGATGCTGAATTGGAGAGTTGATTTGAGTCACAGAGGCAGGAACGGTGACAATCTCGGAAACCACTGGAGTTGATGTCTGAATCTCGGCAGCTGTAGTCGATGGCTGATTCTGATCAGCCACCAAACTTTCCACTAACGCAGTTAACTTTTCCATCTCGATACAAAGTGTAGCAACTTCCCCATGAAGCTCATGATTTTCCTGTTCCAGATCTTCCATTTTCCTCTGACGATTGGCCCGAGTGTCGTATCGGTGAGACAGCTTGACAACCTTCGGGAGTGGAAAAAGAACAAGGATAAGACTCTAGAAAACATGTGTGAAATGTTGAATGATGCATGATGTGCGATGCAAATGATGATTCATTTTAAAAGTTTTTCAAGGAACTTTAATAATTTTGCATACATCAATGGTAAAGGAATTTGGAACAACAAAAACTCAATCCCTTAACTGAAAACAGTAAATTACAACTTACAATTTGGAATATCAAAACGGTAAATTACAACCTTGGGATAACAACCCAATAATGAAAGCAATAAATTACAACTTCGAAACATGAAATCCATAATAAAGTGATAAATTACAATTTTAAAACATGAAGTCTAAAATAAAGCAATAAATTACAACTTTGGAGCATGAAGCCCATAATAAAGCAATAAATTACAACTTCGGAGCATGAAGCCCTTTTACATAGTTTTACAAAATGACATCAATAAAATAAACTAAAAGCTAAAGATCACTCGGAATCCTCAGATGAAGGACCAAACACCAGCTGTAACCGGAGCTTCTTGATCTTCTCTTCATAAAAGTCTTCCATCTCTTTCTTCTCAGCTACCAGTCGATCAATGACTTCCTTCTGCGGATTAGGAACGAGAGCCACGCTTACCGAACCTTCCCTCTTTCTCTTCCTTTCGCTAGCATACTTCTTCAGCAAAGCATCCTTTTGACGAAGTTTCTCATCGTGATCAATGAACCGGCCGTCTTGAATAAACAACAACTCCTCCTTTTCCTTTAACTGTCGAGTCAGGACTCGATTCTCATACTCAGACATATGGTAATTTTCTTTCCAAGCATCCCTCTCGGACTTCATCCTAGCCATATTTCCTTGGTATTCCCCTATATTCGCGATAGGGATAACAACAGATGATGGTGCAATGGCAGGGAATAAAGGTTTCTCAAGTTTATAGGGCATCTTGAGAGCACAAGCCCTAGCACGGACCCACTGTAGGTAAGGCTCCAAAGAAACGGCACCCCTATGTCCTAACATATCTCTCCCTTTCCTATGGATGTGGCGCCAAGCTCCTTCGATCTCCCTCTTAGCTGCCTGATGATCTTGTCCTTCCTGAAGAAAGAAACCACTCACATGGATGTTGTTTGGTTTATCTCTCATCGGGTACCCGAACTGACGGCGCGCGAGAACAGGGTTATAGTTGATTCCACCTCTCGTACCGAGAAGAGGCACGTTAGGAAAAGCACCACAGCTATCGATGATCTTCACGTCGTAGTAAACTCGATTATACCAGTCAATGTCGAAATGAGTGAGAGCCATAATCTTTGGCGCCCAACGCGGTTCCTTCTCGAGATCCCAGAAAACATCAGACCCAGGGAGATGCGAAACATACCACTGATACAACAACGGTGTACAACAAATAATCATCCCTCCTTGATAAGAGTTTCGAAGATGGATGGAGTAGTAGGTATCTCCTAGCAGCGTAGGGACTGGATTTCCAATCAAGAAAATTCTGATGGCGTTGATATCCACAAACTTATAAACGTTAGGGAACAAGAATAGACCATACGCAAGTAAAGCAAAGACGTCTTCAAAGGCAACAATATCTTTTATCTCAGCAAAATGACGAGCTTTCTTCAACAAAAACTGCGCAGACAAACCCCGGATTCCCCCTTTTGTAGTCATGTTCTCCTCTACCTCTGACTTCTTCAAGTGGGTGATGGTTGCTATCTCGTGAGATTTGGGCTCCTCTTCTAATCCAGAAAAAGGAACACAGTCGGTGATCGGCAAACCAAGTATGTAGGAGTACTCTTCTAAAGTGGGTATCAACTGGTAATCCGGAAAAGTGAAACATCGGTACAAGGGGTCGTAGAATTGAACCAACGTATTGAGGATGCCTTCCTTCATCCTGCGCTTCATGAGAGGTATAATGGACCCATACTTTCTCTAAAAATCCGTCGGGTTCTCGATCTTCGGAATCAAACTCTTCAGTTCTTCAATCTCGGGCTCCTTAAAACTAAAACTCCGAGTATTTCTCCTTCCAAATTCCATGATGACCTGGGATGTCTGCAAAAATTATTCCGAAGCTCCTTGAAAAACAAGTTTTCTACAAAGATGTTTATGAATGCATGGATGAATGATGATGCAACAGTCACACACAAGTTTGCAAACATAGGGTTCAAAGGTTCAACGTTCAACATGGAGTCGAGGGTAAAGCCCACCCAAAGGTATGTACTAACGGTTCAATCACGTATGTAAGACAAGGTTCTAAGAGTTCCCAGAGTCTACATTCCTCCTTCGGATATTACCAACGTCTTGATTACTCAATAATTAGCAATATTCTCAAGAGAAACTCGTCCGAGCGTAGCATCGCGTAACAACTACTTCCGAATTACTCCGTTATAGTCTCCGCGCTACACCTAAAAAGGCCAAGATGGGTTAGGGTTCTACGGTTCTCAACTTCTCGGGCTCCTAGGTCAAAAATAATAATGTCTTCCCGATTACTCGGTAAACAAATATTAAGTTCAAGAGGGCCTTCCATTGAGTGGGGGATCTCATGCCTCCTTCTTCGGGATTACTCCCTCAAAGTTAACATGACTATACCACCCGTCCTATTCCTTAAGTGTTACTTAATCCGGGTATAGGATTCGTCCTTTGCAAAAAAACCCAAACACCCCAATTTAAACACATAATCAAGCAAAACAAATAATAATAAACAGATAAAACAAATTAGGCTTAACCCACTTAGGGATGGACCAGCAAGAGGTCAATCTTTCCCCAGCAGAGTCGTCAATTCTGTAGCGATAAAAAATGTAGCCGGGTAAATCGGAGATCGAATTATTGATTAACTCGTCTCATAAAAGCAAGAGTCGCCACCGCGCTTTATTGTTTCCAAGGGAAAGGGGAAAGAGCGAAATAAAACCCTAAATATGCAATGTAAATAATACTTTTTAAAAGTAATAAAAATACAAGGCGTTTTTGAAAAGAGATCTATGGTTCGGGGGTTGGTTATACAATGGGAAGGTATTAGCACCCAATGTATCTATAGTACTCTATAGGAACCTTTTGAAATATCTGTTTGTAAAGAAAAATGTTCGTTTGATTGGAAAATGAATCATTTTGGCCGAAAACGGGGTACGGACGAGTTTTTGAAGATACGACAACCTAATGTCGAAGTTTTTGCTTAAAAGGTATAAGTTTCGAAAAGATTGAATATTTGAGGAAAAATTATCCTAAGTTTTAATGAAATGCGAAAGTTCGCGCAATTAGACTTGAGGACATGAAGTCGACAAATTTAATCGTTTTTTCCCTTGGATTTAAACGTAAACAGAATAAACAAGTAAGCAGAAAATTATGATAAATAAATGATATACAACAATTTAAATAAAAGACTAAAGGGTATAAATATGCATTTTTTATGATTTTTGTTGAATATTAATGAAAAGAAAGTATTTTTAATAGTTTTCATTTTTACGCATTTTTAAAATGGATAAAAGTAAAATGAGAATTAATTAAGGGGAATAAAATGTTTTTTTTAAGTTTTTTAAGTTTCTATTTTTTATCCCTTTTTTAGAGTTTTGATATTTTTTAATATAAAGTATTATTAAAAGATGACTTAATGTCTTATACTAAATTGAGTATTTTAACTAATTTTATAAAAGGCCCTAATTAATATAACAAAATTTGTTCATTAGTAATTAATACCATTAAGAATAATATATTTAATTAACTATATAGAAAGGTTGTTTATTATTATTAATTAGAAACAAAAAGTGAATTAAGTTGATTCATTAAAACAAACTAAAGGAAAAAAACAAAGTGGGCCAAAAGGGGTTTTAGGAGGCCCAAGATTAATAGCATCAGAAGCAAGATAGGGGGTGAATAAAGCAAATCGTTGGGCTTAGGCAGGAAAATGGGGTGAGGCCCATTTGGTTTTACAAACGTTTTTAGGGTTAAACATGATTTGTTAATTGGAAAAGGGATTAGGGTTTGGTTATGTGCAGAGCGGCGATCTTTCTCTCTTCTTCGTCTTCGCGTCTTTTGCCTTTGCCTGAGCTTCTGCCTGAGATTTTGCCTGAACTTCTCGCCTCAATGGCCACCAGCATCCCGCTTTCCTCTTCCCTCCAGCCAAACGTTAGGGGGCGACGGATTTTTACAGTACAAGCTTCGTCCTTTACTTCGTTAGGTTTTGATTATTGCATGTTCATGTTTTTATCTGCTTGATTTTGATTCTCTATTATTGTTTGTTGGAGGTATTATGAAAGTCAAAGAAAGAAAAGAAATTGTTACCTAGAGGCGGAGACGGAGGAGGAAGTTGGGGCGTGCGACGGAGGCCAAGGGCGGTGAGGAAAGGTGATGCGTCGCGAGCTTGCTTCGGACTACTGGACCCTGGTTTGTGTATTTGTGTCCTTCTTCTTCTTACCTTGGTACTGTATGCTTCAATGTTTTGGACGTTTGAGTGCTACCGTTGAAAAATGCTTTTTTGACTAGTTTTCTCCTTCGTGCTCACTTCTGTATGCTTTTGCTTTTGGCCAATGATGCTATGCTGAGGCTTTTCTGGTTGCCTTGAACATGCTATGTTGGAACACTTTGTTTTGATTAGCTTTCCTCTTCTTCTCCTCCTTGCCTTGTTACTGTTGCCTTATGATAGCCTATGATGACAAATTCTGAGGCCTTTCTAGTTTGGACAATCTCAGGTAAGTTGCATTGTGGTTATGGTGTTCATGCTGGTTTTTGAAATGGTTTAATCAGTAGCAGGTTAATGGTTTAGGTTGTGTATGGTTTTTGATGAAAATGGTTGGTAGCAAGTTTTGTGGTATTATGCAGTCAGCAGGTTTAGTAATGCAGTTGAATGGTTTAGGCCATATGTTTATGGTTTTGAATGATGCTTGTGATATTGGTTTGAGGACTCAATCAGGTTAATGAGGTTTTGGCCAAGGTTGTTGGTTTATGGTTAAGCTTCCATGGCTTAGGCTTTAAAACAGGACAGGTTTGACATGGTTAAGAGGTTCGGTTTTGAGGCAGCAAGGTTCTTGAAGTTATGCTTTTTGGTACTTTGAGAATTCTTGTATATTTGTTTGACAATAATTTTTGAGTTTTGAAGGCTTGGAGATAGATAGATGTATGATATGTATGTAGTGATTTTTCTTGTTATGTTATAACAGCTTTTGGCCTTCAGGTTTACGTTGAGGGCTTTGGTATATTTTTAATATTTTCTTTGATGCCTCTGTACATACTATTACATCAGTTTGTTTTGTATCTTATTCCATGCTTTCTGTCTTCTTACTGACTGTGTTACTGCAGTTGTCTTATATCTATTTCCTGCCTAAGCCAAACCTGTAAAACCACACTTCCTCCTCTCTTCTCTCTCTTAGTACAGTTTTGACAATAAAATGATATGTACTGTTTTCTTCTGAAATTGCAACAGTGCTAGAATATGATGAAAAGGGAATGCATATTGCTTGCAAAATGGTTTTTAGACTGCACATTTCTTTGACTTCCAATGCAACAGTGGAGCCTATGTTTTGGCTTCTTCTATGTGGCTGCATAGGTTTACGTTGGTTTTGTTTGTGCTTGCATATGTAATGTTTATGCATGTACATTTTTGAAATATGCATTGGACTTTGGAAAAATGCAATTAATTTTTAATATGCAGTTTTGAAACCAAAAATGAATTTGTGCATGTTTCACAATTGTGCATTCATTTATGAAAATAAAAATTCCTCCCTTTTTTGTGAACCGGGAGAAATCCCGTGATTTGCAAAAAAGGGTAAACTGATTCCAGCCGTTGCTTTTAATGATGAACACTAAATAATTTTCTGCTTTTAATTATTTGTTCAATTCTAATTTTTCTTTTAATTGTTTTTGCAGGTAAAATCAAGTGGGCAGACAAAAGGCATTGGGTAGAAGATTTAGAATTAGAAAACATTAGAATAGTTTTATTTTCCTTTAAACTTTTATGTAATTTGTTATTATAAATATTTTGTAAATAATACAATATTTAAATAACAATTGTAATAAAGTGAAATAAAATTCTATTGTTTCCCGATTAATTCTTTTTCTTTCCAATTATTTATTTATTGATTATAATTCTTTAACTTATAATAATTAAAAAATTAATTTCAATTACTTAAATTCTGAATGATAATCAAATAAATAAACATCATTGATCAATTAACAATTTCAATTATTTAACTCATTATTCATAATTTTCTAAATTATAACAATTGAAAACAGAATTTCAATTATTTAACTTAGAATGATAAATAATTAAATAATCACTGTTAACCAATTAATAAACCTCTCTTCAAAATGTTTATTTCATTATTCATAAATCTTTAAATTATATAATAACCGAAAACAGATTCCAATTATCTAATTTTAAGATAACAAACAATTAATAAACATTGTTTGATCAAATAATAAACCTCTTTTCCAATATTTATTTTATTATCTATAAATCTTTAAATTATATAACAATTGCAAATAAATTCCAATTATTTAAATTTAAGATAATAAATAATTAATAAACATTGTTTTAGCATGAATCGATTAAATAATTTAGTGTTCAAAATAAATAGCTCTCGACTCGAGAAAGTTATGAATTTTTAAAATCAATAGATCAAAATACTTGCAATGTAATGATGCAGATGGGATATGATATCTTAGGTCAAAATTTGGGGTACAACACACACCCCTATTACTATTGGACCATGTTGTACCCAAAATTTGTCCTCTCTATTCTTAAGACATTTCTCACAAAAGATCTCAAATGCTCAAGAAGTTTCAAGAGTTTCATCAGACAAGTTCACCTTCTAAACACCGAGCCCACAAATTAGGGTATTGATTTTCTCAAGGACAATTGGACTTTTGATGCCTCAAATTACTATCATGGTTCATTATAGGTCTTCAAGATTTCTCATACCAAGTTTCAAGTCTTGCATCCCAAATTTTCTCAGTCAATTGTTGAGATGATTGAAAATCAGTTGTATTCGGTAAAAAGTCAATATACAGTCAAACATCATGATTTTTTGCCAACATCGACATTTTGAAGTAATACTTATCAATTGATCAAGTTTTGATCATAATTCCTTAATAAAAGCATTCAAATCATCAAAGGGGCAAAATGGTCAAAATTAGGGTTTTGATTGAGATGGACTGATCATTGACTTTTTACCTAATACATGACCCAATGGCTCGAAGCAAGATTTCAAGGATTCAAAAACAACATTTTAACCTAACTTTATGGCTCAAATAATTTCTCAAGATCAATGGATTGATAGTTGAATTTTGGATTAACTGATACAGAAAAAGTCAAAAATTGATATTTAGATCAACATTGAATTTCAAATATCAAGATTCATAAAGAAACTCAAAAATATCAAACTTGATCATAAATAATCTAGAAAGTAAAGAAAGTCCACAAAAAGTCAAAGTTTTCAATACTTATAAATTATCTAAGTGTTTTTATACTTTATAAATTCATTACTTCATGACATTTTTTTACCAAGATGCAAGATGATTCAAGGAAGACTTTCAACATGAAAGTTGTAGATCTTGATGAACTCTAACACTTTGTATTAGAGGGCTAATGTCTAAAAATGCTTATATTTGAAGATATAAGCTCATAAAGACATGACATTTTTCATAAAATACTTATTGAAAATTTTAGCAAGTTTAGGCAGATTTTTAACCTAACTTCTTGGTCAATTTTCACCAAGCTTCAAGATGATTTAGACAAAGTGGTTAACATGAAGGTTGTAGAAAATGTTTTAAGCTTTCCAAAATGTCCTAGAACTGGAAGAGATTATTTTTTAGCTAAGAGAATCAAAGAGAAGAAGTTGGGCATCCATTCTTGAATTGCAAGTCATTTTCTTTTTGAACACATAATCTAATCTCAATGTTATTCTGCATAATCTTGCTTTGTAGGCCTTCTAACTTGTGTATCTACCCATAATTAATGGACTATATAAACTTTTGAGCTATGATCTAAGTGGTTTAAGCATTGTCCAAGTCAATTTGACATTTTTGGGAAAAAGTTAACATTGCCATTCTTGAAAAGCAAGCTTTATGCACAAAGTTAATTCTTGAGCCTCTCACTTGTTCCCTCTAATCACACTCCACATACAAGGTCAGAAGCAATTTGATTAAAATGTTTAACCACTCTATGATCATAGGTACAAGGCATTGAAACTTGATTTTTCAAAGAAAATCACATGTTGAGCTTAACATGTAATTTTGAATTCTGATCACCTTGAGCTTCTCCAACCTCTCCCTATAAATAGAGACACCATTTTGAAAGCTAGGACACAAATTGACAAGCCCTCAAGCTCCCTCAAACCAGAATTTGCACAATAAACTCCAAAGCTTGTCATTTATGACCTTGAACTTCCATCTCACACTCCACTCGTGTGTTTCATCTCAAAATCAATCACAAAGCTTTCATACATCAAATATAACTCATCCTCATCCCTATTTCACAACTGTAACATCATCTTCCCCATTTTCCAAACTCAAAAACAAAGCTCTGCACTTTGACTACTCCAGCACGATTCATCCACTTTCAACACAAAGTAAGAGTTGCACGAGCTTCCTTGGAGTCCAATGAAGCTATTCAGGTCATTACCACACATTCAGGAGTGCTCAAACTCAAAATACGATTTCCAGTTTTGAGGTAAGTTTTCTCAACTTTGAACTTCTCATACAAGCATCATTAATGGTTACTTTGTGAATAAAAATGTAGACATCATAGCCCTAAAGCTAACCATGCCCTTAAATTTCATTTATGTTTCCTGAGTGATGTGAATTTTGAAGATGAACGTTTTGAAAAATTAGGTCAGAATTTCGTACCAACAGAAATTCGTGTTCATCTTTAAGTGTTAGTTCAAGTTATTTACATATTTGAAATTGTGATGAAATTTCTAACAAGTTTGATGTTTACACTTTCTGGTTTGGTTGAGAAATGAGGAAGTTACAAAATTCAAAAATGGTGTTTATGATGCTGGCGTGAGGTTAGGGATGAAGTGCCCTTAGGAAGAAGTTTATTTTATATTTATTACAAGTTGTGTTACTCACGGATGAAACAGCCATCCCAGTGCCAAGAGGAGCGCGTGTAAGGCATTACCCTATAGGGACCTGGGTTTGAGCCCCAGTGGTACCCTTTTTCATTATTTTCATATTTTCCATGCGCGCCCACCATGAAGCCTCACATCAACACCATTGGATGTCCAACAATTCAAATTCAACGCTCCATAGTGCAAGCCTATGATGCAGCCTTCAAGAGTCAGCCACATGGGATCAACAGATGTTGGACCTTATGTTCATGGGCCTTGGTTAAAATTGCTTTCATATACACCCCTTTTAGTTTTCATGCTCAGTCCCATACATTATTTATTTTATTTTCTGATTTCAAAATAAAAAACCACATTTGGCCCTAGCGCCCTTTTTACTACCTTTAACCCCCATTTTCGCTTTTTAACCCCCAACCCATTTATTTTCATTATTTTTTATTTTATTTATTTTATTAAAACTAAAAAAAAACACAAAACATATATTTTTTTCTTAAAATAATTTTATTTTATTTATTTTATTAAATTAAATTCTATTATTTTCTATTACATTGTAAAAACATTTTCTAAATTAGTACTAATGTTCAAACTATTTTCTAAACAAATTATTAGACTTAGGTTTATTTTCTTATTAAAATTCAATTAACTTAGATTTTAAGTTTTATTAAATAATTAATTAATGCCTCCTGTAAATAATTAGATTAATTAGGTTAACTATAAAACCTTCTCCATAAAAAAATCATCAAAAGAAAATTCTTTTTCTTCTCTATATTTTTGTATGCATTTTATTATTTCGCACTATTATTCATGTACATGGTCTGTAATAGTAATTAGGACTTTTATTACTTTCCCCTATCCAAAAACTTGTACCCCCATTCCTAAAGCTATGCAATAGCGTAGGACATTTAAATTTCACAATTTATCACTTTCCTTATTATTGCTAGTAATTAGGATTTGTATGGAAAGATTTAAAATCAAACATTAGACAACCCTAATTCAAGATAAGATATACTTGAAAATAATACACCTTGCACATTTACACCTCTAGGGTAACCCACACTTATTGCCTCGAATATAAACAGTCATGTCCCTCGAACATGGGATGTTTCAGCAAAGACCCTTGATTAAAAGATCATAGTTCCTCGATGACCCTTCAATGTTTCCTTCGATAAATGATCTTAGTCCCTTACTAAAATTGCTAAAATATCTTACAAGTTGCCTTCTATGACTATATGATGACCCACGCATGTCCCTCACATCCAATTATAAGGCTCTTTATCAATCAATGGTAGATAAGCATTATCCAAGGGAGGAGGAAAAAAACAAAGACATTTTGAGTTGGTAGATTACTCATAATTGCTTACTTACAAACAAAACCATTTACACCTCACACTTTCAAAAACACTTTTCAAACAAACATTTTGTATACATTCTCAACGATACGAGAATCATGACAAAATAGCCTTACATTTGCATTTTCAAACATCTTTCCAAAACACTTCCTTTCAACAAATATTTTCAAAACCAACACTTTGTATACATTCTCAACAATACGAGAATCATTTCAAAGTTTGCCAAACTTAGGCGTTTTCAAAATATTTTCAAACTTACACAAAACACAAATAATTTCAAAGTGATCAAGCAATTAAGATCTCGTAGATAACTACGAATGAAAAGGGTGCTAACACCTTCCCTTTTCATAACCTACCCCCTGAACTCAAGAAAATTCTCAAAAGGTCTTTCCTGTTCTTTTCACCCTTTCCTTTATTGGATAAAAGAAAAGTCGGTGGCAACTCTTGCTATCCGCAACATTTGCGATAACACGCAAAACACCCAAGTCATTTCTCCCACCGTATCATAGAACTGGCGACTATGCTGAGGAGATTATAAACTAAAAAGTGGGGTTACCTTAAGAGTTAGATCACCTTTATTTGCTTTATTTGTTTTCCTTGTTTTCTTTACATTTATGGGTAATGCTTGGGTTTATTACTTGAAAAGATCCTATACCCGGATTTGGGGCACATTAGGTAAGTAGCAATAGATCTTGGAAATTGTACGGCATAGACCGATATGGTTGAAGCGATGGCTATGTTAGTGTGACATATTTGTTGGTATCGGTGTCCCTTGAGTTAAATCAAGGATAATACGAGGCTGGTGTGTGGTGTCATGAAGCACTAACTGACTGTAGAACCTTAGTTGAACAACTTGGCCATTAGCAAGTAGTGAGATAGCCGATTTTGGTGTAAGACTGAAGTTCGTTGATACTCGATACTACAGTCATTGAGATCGGACTTTCGGGATATTTTGGCCGCAAGAAAAGATTGATTGTGCTGAAACAATGCCCGATGAAGAAAGATCAATGATATTGAGATTCCTTAGAACCCGGTTACTTTCTTTTAGGAAAGGTTGAACCAACTAAAACTTTAAGAGGGTACTTACCTATAAACCTCATGCAAGCCTAAACCTAAGGCCTTGTATGCTTTGTGTGTATATGATTATTTATTCATAACATCATAAACATCATAACATCATGACATAGTATCTTTTACTAACCATTTCAAGGACCTAGGGATTTATCTTTGTCCTGTTTTATAGAGTATGGCTTCCACTCACAGAAATACCATCTGAATCAGCTTTGTAAAAGTACCTCCTCAACTCCAAGAGTTAGCATCAAGGGTTCCTGAGAATTCTCCGTTCACCAAAAGACATGGTCAACTTCTCAATCTGGTTACCTCAAGCTTTAAAGAAGAAATGATGTGTGTGCTCTTTCAATTCTTTGATCCTAAACATCATTGTTTCACCTTTCCTGATTATCAATTGGTGCCTACAATGGAAGAGTTCTCTCAACTATTAGGAGTACATATTCTTGATCAAGTTCCCTTTACCAGTTTAGAAAAGGATCCACAACCTGAGGAGATTGCATCATCCCTACACTTGAAAAGGTATAATATTGTAGCCAATTGGCAAACAAGGAGCGAAGTCAAGGGTTTTCTAGCCAAGTTCCTGTTAGAGAAGGCTCAACTGTTTTTGGAAGATATGGATTAGCAAGCCTTTGAAGAAGTCTTGGATCTTCTAATCTATGGCTTAGTACTATTCCCTAATCCACACCAAGCCATAGATGTTGAAATTCTGGCTGCAGATACTCAATGTCACGTTTAATGTTATGACACCGTATCTGACTTTCTATAAGACAGTAAATACAAAAACAGTAAAGAACACAGTCAATTGTTTACCCAGTTCAGTGTGCAACAACACCTACTCTGGGGGCTACCAAGCCAGGGAGGAAATCCACTATAAGAGATGTTAATTCAGGAATAAACCAACCAGTTTATCTCCTTCACTTAAGACCTACCCAATGCAATTTCAATCTAAGTACAACTTAAACCTGAGTTCCTACTCACTCCCCCTCAATCACAGCAGTGATACATAAAACAATTTGACTAATGAATTGTTGAAGACACTCTTCAAAATATACACTTGATTATGCTTCACAGCTTTTTAATCAAGCAACACAAACACTCTTGCTTCACAGCTTTGAGTGATACACACAACTAACTTGACTCTGCTTCACAGCTTTAGTCAAGAAACATTCAAACACTCTTGCTTCAAAGCTTTGAGTGCTACACAACCCTTACAATTAAAAACCTATTCCAAGTCACTTATCACAATGATAATTGCTTGGAGTACAATAATTAAACCTATACAGTTTACAAATGATCTTCTGACCAAAAAGGGATTACTTGCAAAACAGCAGCTCTGTTGAATATATAGCAGCTGCAACTTCAGTTAGGGTTTCCACAAAAACCTAGGGTTAATTCCGTTTGACCTTAAGACTAGGTCACAGGACTCTATTAACCAGGTTAGGGTTGAGCTAGGTTAACCCAAAGAAAACGCAGGATTCTGTTCTGGAAAGAATGAGTTATTTTCCTGAAAAAACTCAGAATTAACCAAACTGAAAACCTGTTATTTCAGAACAGGATGTCTTAACATCTGTTATGACATCTGAGAAAACCTGTCTACTGATTTAGGAAAATGTGATCATTCTGCAAAATGCTCAGATACACACTTATAAACATCAGTACCTGAATGACAATATTTTTCTGCAAAGGTACCTAATGAATCAGTACAACTAAACTAGAATGTTATGACATCAGTCATGACATTCACACATACACACTTGGGTTTTACCAAAAATGCAAGCCAATAACTAAACAACTACAAACTCGCCCTTTGGCAGATTTTTGGCTAAAGACCCTAAGCAATCAGAGATAGATAGCAGCAGAAATAAGTGACTGCAGAAAAATAGAATGTCTAATTAAGCAGGTACTAATTAAGTAAGTACCAAAATATTCTCCCCCTCTTTAGCCACAAATGGGCCAAAGATACATGTTCATGAAGATTATACAGTTATCCAAAAATAATAAGAGCAGCAGCAGAGAAAAAAAACTGAACACACTTCCAAACTCCACCAGGTATCACCACCACCAATCAGCAACACCACCAAACAGCAACCAACCTTTAAGCACTGTCATCAGACTCAGGATTCGGGCTTCTTCCTTTTCTTGTGAGCAATGTCAGCATTCTTCTCTTTGTCTGATGTCTCAACATCCTTAGAGACATCTGGATTTGTTTCAGCATTTGAACTTTCTTGATTCAAAGGAACAGAAATGCCAGGAACTGAGTGGTTCTCGTTCAGAATTCTTGAAACAATTTTAGCTATTGCCTGACTAACATAGGCTGACCCTTCCCTATTTGCAATTTCAGGGGGAACTGAGGAAGAAGGATGAGATGGATTACCAGAGGCAGAAGCTTGGGACTTTCCTGCATGTCTTGTTCTCAACTCTTTGACCTTGGTGGGGTTAGTTCCCACTTTTCTACGAGAAGAGATCTCCAGGACTTCAGAGTCCAGACAAGAAGAGATTGTCCTAGAATCTTGATCAGAGGAAGAGGTTGAAATAGTCGTATTGGATGATGATGGTGTTTGAGACATTTTGACAGTCTTAGAGGACCAACAGCAACTGAAGAGAAAATTCTGATTGAGAGACTGGGTTATGATAAGGAGACGAGAGGGGAAGGAAGAAAAGGAGTGTCTATTCAACTTCTTAAAAGAATTGAAGAAAATGGGAAAATATAATTTTAACCCAATCAGAACAAGCATGACTCCTTTAACCCTTATTTTAAGCAAAATTAATTGCTACAGTTCCTCACGTTGGCAAATACCCAACTTACCCCTCAAGTTTTCAAATTGATTTGCATCAAGAGCCTTGGTAAAAATGTCAGCCAGCTGTAGCTCAGTGACAACATGTTCCAATTTGATTGTCTTCTCTTCTACAAGGTCTCTGATAAAGTGATGTCGTATGTCAATATGTTTGGTCCTACTATGCTGAATGGGATTCTTGGAAATGTTGATTGTACTCAGATTGTCACAGTACAATGTCATAACATCTTGTGTGACATTATACTCAGTAAGCATCTGTTTCATCCAGATCATTTAAGAGCAGCTACTACCAGCTGCAATGTATTCAGCTTCAGCAGTAGAAAGAGACACACAATTCTGTTTCTTGCTGAACCAGGAAACCAGATTATTTCCCAAGAAGAAACATCCTCCAGAGGTGCTTTTACTATCATCAGCACTACCAGCCCAATCAGCATCACAGTAGCCAGTCAGAGTTGGTTCACAGCCATGAGAATACGTCAACCCATAGTTGTAAGTTCCACTTACATACTTCAAAATTCTCTTCACTTAATTGATATGACTGACTTTGGGATCAGCTTGGTATCTTGCACAAACTCCAACTGCAAAGGCAATATCAGGTCTGCTGGCAGTTAAGTACAACAAGCTTCCTATCATGCTTCTGTATAGACTTTGATCCACCTTAACCCCACTTGAATCTTTGGAAAGCTTTAGATGAGTAGGAGCAGGAGTCCTTTTGTGACTTGCATTCTCCATACCAAACTTCTTTACAATGTTCTTAGCATACTTGCTTTGAGATAAGAAGATTGAGTCCTCCATCTGTGAGACTTGCAGTCCAAGAAAATAAGTTAGTTCTCCCATGAGACTCATTTCGAATTCAGCCTGCATCTGGTCAGCAAAGTGTTTAACCATATGTTCTGACATTGCTCCAAACACTATGTCATCAACATATATTTGGGCAACCATCAACTTCCCTCCTTCAGTTTTGACAAAGAGAGTTTTGTCCAAGCCTCCTTTTCTGTAGCCTTTGTCTGAGAGAAACTTTGTTAACCTGTCATACCATGCTCTAGGAGCTTGTTTCAGGCCATATAGAGCTTTTCTCAATTTGTAGACATGATCAGGGTGGGTTGGATCCACAAAGCCTTTAGGTTGTTCCACATAAGCTTCCTCATTTAAGTACCCATTTAGAAAGGCACTTTTCACATCCATCTGAAATAAATTGAACTTCAGAAGACAAGCAATTAACAATAGGAGTCTGATTGATTCCAGCCTGGCTACAGGTGCAAAGGTTTCATCAAAATCAACCCCTTCAACCTGGGTGTATCCTTGAGCAACAAGTCTTGCCTTATTTCTGGTGACAACTCCTTCAGCATCTGACTTGTTCTTGAATATCCATTTTGTCCCAATGATGTTAGTTCCTTCAGGTCTAGGAACCAGTTCCCAAACTTCATGTTGCTTGAATTGGTTCAGTTCATCTTGCATTGCACCAATCCAGTATTCATCAGTTAAAGCTTCCTTGACATTTCTTGGTTCCATTTTGGACACAAAACAAGAGTTTGAGATGATTTCTCTAGATCTTGTGATGACTCCACTATTGGGATCTCCTATGATGAGCTCTTTTGGATGATCCTTCTGAATTCTGATGGAAGGGATCTTGCTAGCTTCCTTTGATTCAGATTCTGTTGTGGTGGAGTTGGGTAGATCATTCTGTTGGGTTGAAGTCTCAAAGAATGTCTCAACACTACAAGGAACATCTATTTCTTCATGATAGTCATCAATTATAACATTTATTGATTCCATCATGGCTTTGGTTCTAGAATTGAATACTCTATAAGCTCTGCTGTTTGAGGAGTATCCTAGAAATATGCCTTCATCACTTTTAGGGTCCAATTTTCTTCTTTGTTCACGATCATCCAGAATATAGCATTTGCTGCCAAACACATGGAAGTACTTCACAGTTGGTTTTCTTCCTTTCCAGAGTTCATATATGGTGGATGAGGTTCCCTTTCTCAAGGTGACCCTGTTATGAACATAGCAGGCTGTATTCATAGCTTCAGCCCAAAAATACATAGGAAGTCTTTTGGCATGTAACATTGTTCTGGCAGATTCCTGTATGGTCCTGTTTTTTCTTTCCACAACTCCATTTTGCTGAGGTGTTATAGGAGAAGAAAATTCATGACTAATTCCTTCTGAAGAACAGAAATCATCAAACTTGTTGTTTTCAAATTCCTTGCCATGATCACTTTTGATTCTGACAATACACCCTTCCTTTTCTCTTTGAATTCTTTTGCACAATTCTTTAAAAACTTCAAATACATCAGATTTTTCCCTAATGAAATTAATCCAGGTGAATCTGGAAAAATCATCCACAACCACATAGGCATATCTTTTTCCACCAAGACTCTCTACTTGCATTGGTCACATTAGATCCATATGAAGAAGTTCTAGAACCTTAGAGGTAGTCAGATGTCTTGACTTTGGATGTGACATCCTAGTCTGCTTACCAACGTGACATTCACCACAAACTCCTTCTTCATCAATTTGCAGTCTTGGAATCCCTCTGACTGCCTCCAAGGAGATAATCCTCTTCATACCTCTTAGATGAAGATGGCCAAGTTTTTGGTGCCACAGTTTCACCTCTTTTTCTTCTTTTGCAATGGAACACACAGAGGAGAAATTAGTGTTCTCAGGCTCCCACAAGTAACAGTTGTCTTTAGATCTGACTCCTTTCATTACAATTTCTTGTTTGTCATTGATTACAAGACATTCAGATTTTGAGAAATTGACCTTGAATCCTAGATCACACAATTGACTGATACTAATGAGATTAATAGTCAGCCCTTTTACCAGCAGTACTTCATTCAGACTTGGAACTCCAGGGCAGTCCAAATCACCAACTCCTTTGATTTCACCTTTAGCACCATCTCCAAAGGTCACAAAACTGGTGGTGTGAGGCTTAACATTATTGAGGAGGTTCTTGATTCCAGTCATGTGTCTGGAACATCCACTGTCAAAGTACCAGTCTTCCTTTGCAGAGACCCTCAGGGAAGTGTGGGCTATCAGGGCAGTAGCCTTTTTCTTCCATTTAGGAGCATGTGGTACCTTTTTAGACTTAGGTTTGACACCTGAGTTCTGATTAGGGTATCCATGCAATCTGAAGCAGAAGGGCTTTATGTGGCCATATCTCCCACAATGATGACATCTCCATCTTTGGTACCTTTTCTTCATATGTCTCTGTTCCTGATGTTGAGAGTTGTGTTGAGACATCTGTTTTGACATTTGCTTATCAGGCCTGATCTGCTTATCTGTACTAGATTTCTTTGCTTCCATAAATCCTAGTCCAGATTTATTTCCCACATTTTGTCCAACCTGAAGGATCTCTTCCAATTTGTCTGTTCCATTTGTCAGCATCTTGACAGATTTGGTCATTTGATTCAGTTGTGAGTTCAGCAATTGAACTTCTCCTTCTAGATGACTTATAGTTTCAAGGTTTGCCCTTTTTTCAGCCTCCAGCTTTATGATGAGTTTTGATTGTTTCTCATTCTGTACACAGACTTCAGTACTTCTGATACACAATTTCTTGTAAGTATCATCCAGTTCTTCAAAAGTCACCTCTTCATCACTGATGTCACTTTCAGAGGTACAAACACCAGTTAAAGCAGTAACTAGTTGGAAGATTCTTCTTCAGAATTACTTTCTGAATCACAGTCAGACCAAGTAACAGTCATTCCTTTCTTTTGTTTCTTAAGAAAGGTAGGACATTCAGCTCGAATATGCCCATATCCTTCACAACCATGGCATTGAATTCCTCTGCCTTGATTTCCCTTCTCTTCTGACCTTGGTCTTCTGCTGGAACTGTCAATGTCAGAGGGAATGTTATGGACATTAGACCTTGACTTTGGATCTATTCTTTTGATGAGTTTGTTGAACTGTCTTCCAAGCATGGCTATAGCTTCTGAAATATTTTCTTCTTCATCCTCCTTGTTTTCAACATCAGTGTTGGATACAAGTGCTATGCTCTTGTTCTTCTTGTCACCATTATCAGTGATCCCCATCTCAAAAGTCTGAAGAGACCCAATAAGTTCATCCACTTTCAACTTGCTGATGTCCTGGGCTTCTTCTATGGCAGTTACCTTCATTGCAAATCTTTTAGGCAAGGATCTGAGAATCTTTCTCACCAATTTTTCTTCTGCCATTTTTTCTCCCAGTACTCATGAGGTGTTGGCAATCTCCAAGATGTTCATGTGAAACTCATGAATGGTTTCATCTTCCATCATTTTTAGATTCTCAAACTTGGTAGTCAACATCTGAAGCCTTGACATTTTTACTTTGGAAGTGCCCTCATGAGTAGTTTTGAGAGTGTCCCAAACTTCCTTGGCCAGTTCATATTGATGTACTAGTCTGAAAATGTTTCTATCAATTCCATTGAACAAGGCATTTAAAGCTTTGGAATTTCCCAGGGCTAACTCATCTTCTTCTTTACTCCAATCTTCCTCAGGCTTCAGACTGATTGTCCCATCTTTCTCAGTTATGGTGGGATGGATCCATCCTTTGTCAGCAGCTCTCCAAGCCTTTTTGTCCAGAGATTTTAAGAAGGCAATCATACGAGGTTTCCAGTAGTCATAATTAGTTCCATCCAGAATGGGTGGTCTATTTCCAAAAACTCCTTCTTTGTCCATAGTGCCAGAAAAGGATATCCATAGATCTCACCCAGTAATACAGGCAGGGTGCCTGCTCTGATGCCAATTGAAATTCTGGCTGCAGATACTCAATGTCACGTTTAATGTTATGACACCGTATCTGACTTTCTATAAGACAGTAAATACAAAAACAGTAAAGAACACAGTCAATTGTTTACCCAGTTCAGTGTGCAACAACACCTACTCTGGGGGCTACCAAGCCAGGGAGGAAATCCACTATAAGAGATGTTAATTCAGGAATAAACCAACCAGTTTATCTCCTTCACTTAAGACCTACCCAATGCAATTTCAATCTAAGTACAACTTAAACCTGAGTTCCTACTCACTCCCCCTCAATCACAGCAGTGATACATAAAACAATTTGACTAATGAATTGTTGAAGACACTCTTCAAAACATACACTTGATTATGCTTCACAGCTTTTTAATCAAGCAACACAAACACTCTTGCTTCACAGCTTTGAGTGATACACACAACTAACTTGACTCTGCTTCACAGCTTTAGTCAAGAAACATTCAAACACTCTTGCTTCAAAGCTTTGAGTGCTACACAACCCTTACAATTAAAAACCTATTCCAAGTCACTTATCACAATGATAATTGCTTGGAGTACAATAATTAAACCTATACAGTTTACAAATGATCTTCTGACCAAAAAGGGATTACTTGCAAAACAGCAGCTCTGTTGAATATATAGCAGCTGCAACTTCAGTTAGGGTTTCCACAAAAACCTAGGGTTAATTCCGTTTGACCTTAAGACTAGGTCACAGGACTCTATTAACCAGGTTAGGGTTGAGCTAGGTTAACCCAAAGAAAATGCAGGATTCTGTTCTGGAAAGACTGAGTTATTTTCCTGAAAAAACTCAGAATTAACCAAACTGAAAACCTGTTAGTTCAGAAAAGGATGTCTTAACATCTGTTATGACATCTGAGAAAACCTGTCTACTGATTTAGGAAAATGTGATCATTTTGCAAAATGCTCAGATACACACTTATAAACATCAGTACCTGAATGACAATATTTTTCTGCAAAGGTACCTAATGAATCAGTACAACTAAACTAGAATGTTATGACATCAGTCATGACATTCACACATACACACTTGGGTTTTACCAAAAATGCAAGCCAATAACTAAACAACTACAGATGTGAATGCTATCAAGATCTTCCTTTCTCGTAACCCTATGCCTACTTTACTTAGAGACATTTTGCATACTCTTCACACTTACACCATGAATGAAGAGAGGGGCTCTTATGTGTTGAATTTTGTTGTTGTCTAGGTGGTTTATTTTGCACCTTCCTCGGTCAGTACTAAAGAATGAACAAGGTATGAATTGGTCGCAAAGAATAATGTCGCTTTCTCATACAGATATCCATTGGTGCTCCCGATCTCTAGAGGACATTACTATCATTGACCGTTGTAGGGAGTTCCCTAATGTTCCACTCTTGGGCATTAGGGGAGGTATTACTTATAACCCTTCACTGTCTCTACAACAATTTGGCTATGCTCGAAGAGGTGGTCCCCATGACATGCTTATCCATGGTATTCTATTTGACTACGAGAATGGTGTCCAAGGTTATCGTCAAAGGTTTGTACGAGCTTGGGGCATGGTAAACAAGGTTGATAGAAAGACTTTCGGGTATAAGAACTCCATTCCTTTAGGGCCTTATCTCAAATGGGTGTGTGCTCGCGCTCAAAATCTCATGATGCCATATCCTGCTATTCTACCAATAGTTATGGAGCCTGTTGCCGAAGGGGATGTTCCTTATACCATTATCCATCTTGACATGACTATGGACCTCGAAGAATTGCAGAGATCGTGGATTCAAATCAAGAGGGAACGAGATACCTTTGAAGCTCGATTTTATGCAAGAGAGAAGAAAGTGTTGGAGCTCACAAGGCAACTTCACGAGGAGAAAAGCCTGAATGCCTATATAGCACCAAAGAGGAAACACCCGTGGGAGACTTAAGTTTTTTTTTAGGAGTCTTTTATGTTGTCTCTTTGAGACCTTTTTTTCATTGTAAGCCCAAGGGGAAGTTGTAATCTTTGAACTTATTAATATAATTGTTGTGTTTGTTTCCTTTTTTGGCTAGAAAATTTAAATCTCTTGAGGTCCTTGAAAACATTGCATTCACATAGAATGCATCATATCGTAAGCAGGTTTTTCGATATACGCCTCCTCATCTTTTTACTGTTTATTTCAGTATAAGATGGATATAGAGAAAACCGTCAAAGATCGTCAAACTCAACACGCAGAGTTCTAAGAGACTCTCCTAAACCTAGTAAAAGGTCAGCAAGAAATGATGGCACTCCTTGCAACCAAAAAGAAGACCAAGAAACAAACTGTTATTCTCAATGGTAAAGGTGTCAATGTTATTGACGATGCCTCTTTTGTCTCCACCATTGATGATTTGACTATTCCATGATTGAACGTTAAGAAGAATCTATTGAGAGAAGTTTATTTCCTGGCTGCCTTGAAAATTTTTGCCATTATGATTCACAAACTAATGGTTATATGTGGTTGAAGAAAGGTGTCCAACGCCTGATTGACAACCATGAAATTCTATTCGAGAAAACTCCATCCGTGAAGAGTTTTCCTAAAAGTATACCTCAAGATGTTTCCATAATCACAATTTCCAATACTCCCATTAGGATCACCTCTAAAGGCCTTATAAGGATTCCTGCTGAGCCAAGAGTGGATCCCCTGATTATCACTACATTGGGGCCAATCCACTATTCATATTACAAAGTTGTGCCTTGGAACTATAGGGCAGAAGTTTAATATCATGGTGTCATGAAAGATCCATGGATTAATGAAAATGAAGATCCTAAAATTACAAACATTTCCAGAACTAGTAAGGTCACTAGGACAGGAAGGGTCTTCTCTCTAGAGATCTCTCTTCCAACAACTACTACAACACATGTTCGCATTCCTGCTGCTAGACCAACTGCTAATACCTGAGGTAAAGAGAAAGTTGTTGAGCCTGCTCTGACGGAGGTACCCTCAAAAGAAGTGACAATTGAAGACCCATCTAGACAAGAGATGGAAGAAATTATGAAGATCATCCGAATAAGTGATTACAAAATAGTGGAACAACTGGGGCAGACACCCTCAAAGATATCAATGTTGTCCTTGTTGTCATTCTCCGAAGCACATGCCCAAGCTTTGATGAAATTCCTGAAGAATGCTCATGTCCCACAAGAGATTACTGCTGATCAATTTGAGAATTGTGTAGCAAGCCTAACTGCTTACAATGGATAGGGATTTTCTGATGCAGATTTAACTCCAGCGGGGAAGAATCACAATAATGTTCTCCATATATCTATTGAATGCAAAGGCACCACTCTGGCGCATGTGTTGGTAGATATTAGGCCCTCCCACAATGTCTTACCTAAAGGAGCTTTGGACAAATTGGACTATGAAGGGCTGGTGCTGAAACCCAACGATATTGCCGTGTGAGCCTTTGATGGATCGAAAATAATGGTCCACGGAGAGGTTGATCTTCCAATTAAGGTGGAATCTCAAGTCTTTAATTCAACATTTTATGTAATGGATATCCGTCCGTCATATTGTTTCTTGCTAGGATGCCCATGGATTCATAGGGCGGGTGCAGTCACTTCTATATTACATCAAATGCTGAAGTACCCAGTGAAAGGGAAGGTTGTCACAGTCTATGGAGAGGAAGAATATATGGTCAGTCATTTGAATTCTTTAAAATATGTTGAAATGGATGGTTATCCAGCATTTGAGGTAATCCCTCCAATGATTGTTGTTGCTAAAGCTACTATTCCTGAGGTCTCTAAGGAAACACCAAGGATGGCTTCCTTGAGGGATGCTAAGGCTGTTATGGAAGACGGAGGCTGCACTATCTGGGGATAACTTCCAGATATCCCCTACAAATCTGACAAATTTGGATTTGGTTTTACTTCAAAGGCTCATAAAGAGTTCTGACGTGCTCGTGCTGGTGGACTACCTCTCCGTATTAGCAAAAATGAAGTCAATACTCTAGGAGACACTGATAGTGATGGTTACTTTGACGATTGGATATTCCTAACTGCTAACGGTGGACTTAACAATTGGGAGGCCAAAGACTTCATTGCAATCTCCTTCAACCAGGAGTAATTGATATTTCCTGTTTTTATTACTTTAAGAACTTTGTCTGTATAATTTCCTTCAAAATAATGACTTTAAACCATGTGCCTTGCCCGGGTCACAATGGTCCATTTGTTAAGGGTTGTAATTTCATATATCATATGCTCATTTAATGAAAACATTGGATGATTTTGCATTCAAATTTTGCGCTCTTTGTCTTTCTTTTACTTTACTACATTTTCAAATAGCTATGTGACCTTACATGCACACAAACACATTTGCAGACCCACATCCACTCCGGATCTCATTGACAACAATTCTGCTATTGCCGTTTATGACTCCAAAAATACAATCTATCAAGCCGAAGACGAAGGTGAAGAAGATTGTGAGATACCTGATGAACTCTCCAGACTCCTGATAAAAGAGGAAAAGGCCATCTAACCACACGAAGAACAGGTCGAAGTGATAAACTTAGGTACTGAGGCAGATAAGAAAAAAGTCAAGATCGGCGCCAACTTGGAAGATAGTATCAAGAGCAGATTGGTTCAGATGTTGCACGGATATGTTGAGGTCTTTTCTTGGTCATACGAAGACATGTCAGGACTCGATACTGATACAGTGGTTCATCGTCTGCCAATGAAAGAAGGTTGTTCTCCGATAAAACAAAAGGTTCGTCGCATGCATCCTAATATGTCTGAGAAGATTAAGGCTAAGGTAATGAACAATTCAATGCGGGTTTCTTGGAAGTGACACCGTATCCCCAATGGGTTGAAAATGTTATTCCAGTTCCAAAGAAAGACGGTAAGGTTTGTATGTATGTAGACTATAGAGATCTAAATAGGGAAAGCCCTAAATATGACTTCCCACTACCGTATATTGATGTCTTAGTTGACAACACTGCTCAACAAAAGGTGTTTTCCTTCACGGATGGCTTCTCGAGTTACAACCAAATCAAAATGGCACTCGATGACATGGAGAAGGCTAATTTTTTCACACAGTGGGGCACCTTCTATTATATGGTCATGCCTTTCGGGCTGAAGAATACAGGCACAACTTATCAACAGGATATGGTGGCTTTATTTCATGATATGATTCATCATGAGATAGAAGTTTATTTTGATGATATGATAGAAAGGTCCCAAACTAAGGAAGAGCACCTTGATCATCTGCACAAGCTGTTTGAAAGACTGAGGAAGTACAAGCTGAGGTTGAATCCCAACAAATGCATCTTCGGGGTAAGGTCTGGAAAGATCCTAGGCTTCGTCGTCAGTGGCAAAGGAATTAAGGTTTATCCCGCCAAAGTCAAAGTAATCCAAGAAATGCCAGCTCCTCGTACTAAGAAAGTGGTCAGAGGTTTTCTAGGATGACTAAACTACATTTCCCGATTCATCTCTCACCTGAATGGTACTTGTGAACCACTCTTCAAGCTGCTGAAGAAAGATCAAGTGGTAAGATGGAATGACAACTCTCAAATAGCTTTTGAAAAGATCAAAGAGTACTTGCAAGAACCTCTAGTTATGATGCCACCAGTTGAAGGAAGACCTTTGATCATGTACTTAACCATGTTAGAGAATTCAATAGGGTGTGTGTTGGGGCAGCATAACGAGTATGGTCGAAAATAGCACGCAATATACTACCTTAACAAAAAGTTTACCGACTGTGAAACAAGAGATTCACTGCTCTATAAAACTTGTTGCATTTTGGCATGGGCTGCTCGCCGACTAAGACAGTATATGTTGACTCATACCACTCTATTTATCTCTAAGATGGATCCCATCAAGTACATATTTGAAAAGCCATCTCTCTCCGGAAGGATAGCCCGATTACAAATGATCTTAACTGAGTACGATATCTAGATACTACACAAAAAGCAATCAAAGGAAGTCTACTGGAAGATCATTTGGCGCATCAAGCTGTGGATGACTACCAATCCGTGAACTTTGAATTCACGAACGAGAATATCATGCTGATTACGAATTGTGAAAAGCCTGGACCGTTTGAGGGATCTGAACAAGGATTCCGATGGACTATGGTTTTTGGTAGAGCTTCCAACGCACTAGGTAACAGAATTGGGGTTGTGATCTTTTCTCTCGATGGTTGCCATACTCCTTTCTCTGCTAGATTTTGCTTAAATTGTACCAACAATATGGCGGAATAAGAAGCGTGCATCCTGGGTGTTAAAGCTGCTATTTACTTAAGAATAAAATTTTTAAGTGTATATGGAGACTCAGCTTTGATTATCAATCAAGTTAAAGGAGAGTGGGATACAAAACATCTAAGTCTTATCCCTTACAAAGAGCATGTGCTAACCTTCATCCCATACTTTTAAGAGGTTACCTTTGAACACATTCTGAGGGAATAAAATCAATTGACAAATGCCTTAGATACCATGTCTTCTACGTTCAAGGTTATATGGGACACTGAAGCTCCCCAAATTACTATCGAAAGAATTGACGAACCAACGCACTGCTATGAGATTGACACTGATGGTATAGAGGAGAAGCCTTGGTTTCATGATGTGAAAATATATCTCGAAGATCAAGAGTATCCTGAAGGGGAGTCAGTTAATAACAAGAAATTCTTGCGGAGGTTCTCAGCCAAGTTCTTCCTGAGCAATGCGATCTTATACAAGCACAACCATGATTCAATTTTGCTCCGTTATGATGACAAGAAGGAAGTAGAGAAGATCATGGAGGATATGCATGAAGGTATATTTGGTACTCATTCTAGCGAACATATTATGGCCAAGAAGATTCTGAGAGCTGGTTACTATTGGTCGACCATGGAAACTGATTGTCATCACCACTCGAGGACTTGCCATAAGTTACAAATTTATGCTGATAAGGTCCATGTGCCTCTAATTCCTTTGAACTTCATGATTGTTCCTTGGCTATTTGCAATGTCGGGTATTAACATGATTGGAGAGATCAATCCTACTTCCTCTAATGGACACCGTTTCATTCTTCTCGCTATTGACTACTTTACCAAGTGGGTTGAAGCAGCTTCATTTGCGTCATTTACCAAGAACGTCGTATCCCGGTTCACCAAGAATAACCTCATCTGCCGTTATGGTATCCCTGAAAGGATCATCACTGACAATGTCACCGACCTTAACAATGCCATGATCACTGAACTCTGCACACAGTTCAAGATCAAGCATCATAACTCTTCTCCATACAGACCTAAGATGAATGACACAATGGAAGCTGCCAACAAGAATATAAAGAAGAATGTTAAAAAGATGGTGGTGACCTATAAATACTAGTGTTGTACCCCAAAATTTTCCCTCCCCTTTTCTTCTAAAGACATTCTTTCAAGGCTCCTCAAATACTAAAAGAATCTCTATGGATGACCAGTCAACTCAACTCATAAGCCAAAGGTCTACAATTAGGGTTTTGAGTTTCTCAAGGAAATTTGGGTTAAAAAGGTCTCAAGTGTTTTCCATGGTTCATCATAGGTCCTCAACAAGGTTCATGTCAAGTTTCAATTCTTGCATCAAAAGTTTGCTCAGTCAATGGCTCAGATGATTGAAAATCATATATTGGGTAAAAAGTCAATCATGGTCAACATACAGTAAAACTTCAAGATTTTTTGTCAACATCAACATTTTGAAGTGATATTCATCATTTGATCAAGGGTTGATCATGATTCCCCAAGGAAATCCCTCAAATCATCAAAAGTCAAGAATTGTCAAATTAGGTTTCTTTAGGAGAAGTCAACTGAACTTTGACTAGGCATAAATTTCACACACTTCATCAACTTTTCCCCAACCAAAGCTCATTTTGAAGAAAATTCAATTCCCTATAACTTTGTTTTTATGTTCAAGTCTAAAAAATGCTTCGTTTGAAAGATATGAGGTAAAACATTATAGGTCATTTTCAAAAGTCAACAAAAGATACTTTTTGTCAAGGCAACTTACATCAAGATATATTCTTCGAAATCAAAACTAATCAACAAAGAGATTGTAGAGGACATCTCGATATTTCCAAAAAGTCCAATATCATCTTCAAAAGATGAAAATTGAGCAAGTTATGAGTTGCACAATTTAGGAAATTTTGAAGAAATTCATGAAATGGAAAATGAGAAAAGGTGAAGTTTTGAACTAGTGGGCCTAACTTTTGATGTTCAAATATGTCCATAAGGTGTTAGATGACCTCTAAATCCATTCACATATTTTTTATGATTTTTATTTATTTTATTTGAATTTTATTCATTTAAATGCAAATAAAATCAAATAAAATATGAAACAATGGTATAAAGGCTTGGGCTTTTTTTTCAACCATCCAAAGCCCAAGACAACTCATGGCAACTCATGAAAACTCTTTACAACCTTGCCAAAACGTCCATGACTCAAAATGGAAAATAAATAACTTAAATTGGCAATTTTTAAAAAATTGATTCTTGTTTAAACCATGGCTTCATGAGTTGATTCCATGCCATATTTGCCAGCCCAAATATAAGCCAACAAAATGTCCAGATTCGTGCAAGGCATCCAAGAGACAAGAATCATGCAAAGAAGGAAAGTTTTCAATGTGTTGGATCCTATTTCATTCTCTATATAAAGGCAAGCAAAGCCATGCCAAAGGACCACGAAATCATTGCACAAAAAGCTCTCCAAAAATTCTCTAAAATTCAAAGAAGTTGTGAAAATTATATCTCACATTTCTAGCAAGTTCTAATCCGAACTAAGGCTAAAATTCACCTCATGGAGATCAAAGGAGTTGATCTAGATCCATATTTGTACTTTTCGAGCACCAGAACACGATATGTGCATCACGTCGGTTTTTGAAATTGGTAAAAATCAAAACTATGTTTTCTTGCGTTTTTAATCATTACTAACATGTTTGATCTCCTACTATGCATCATTAGAACATGATAGGTACATTACATGTAAAGTTTGACGCATAAATGGTGTTTTATCATTGTTAGGACACCGAAGCCAGTGATCATTAAACCGGACATTGCAAGCAACCTTCTCCCCTTGCACCCCCCATCTGCTTTTCAAAAAGCAGGCCCATAGTCTTTTTTATTATTATTTTTTTAAAATCTATTTCTTTTCTTTTTTTTAATCACTTTTTTTTTATAAAATCATAAAAAAATAGATATAGATTTTTATTAAATACCTTTATTTTCATAATAAAAATTAATTAATTTAATCATTTTAAGTTTATTTTATTAATTAAAATATAATTAGAATTATGCTTTAATTATCATTCAATTATTTTTCTAAATAAAAACACCAAAAATATTTTTCATACTTAGAATTTTTTTAGATATTTTGCCCTCTTCAGTCTCCGCGCGTTTATTTACTTTTTCGCATTTTTTTCAATAGTGTAACTGTCCAAAGTTTGTAATAACTAATTAGGACTCTTTTACATTTTTATCCCCATTTTATGGTTTGTATTACCCCATCCCCGAAGTGATGTAATAGCATAGTTTAATTCTCGCATTTTTATTTTCTGCCCTTATGTATGTATTTAATTGTTAGACTAATTAGGCGTGTATGGCAAGACTTAAAAGCAAACGGTAGAAAACTTAACATTTAAGATAAACATAACTAAAATACAACACACTTCGCACAGGCGCACCTCTAGTGTGACCCTTATAACACCCAAATTCTACCCGACAATATATATATATAAAATCAGTTATAAAATTTCTGACAATTGAATCGGGATGCTACAATTACAACTTAGAACAACGACATTCATTACAGATACATAACACATTAAACTGGGATTAACCAACAACAACATAAATTAATCTTTTGAAAGCCAACAACTTCCATAACTACGCAACGAAATCAAATATTGAACTTAAAGAATATAACATTTGTATCCAACTAAAACAACTTCAAATAACATTTATTTAACAAACAAAAGCTGAATAATAACAATAAAACAACAAGTATTCATCCCCCCGAGTGTCACGTATCAGAGCAATGACATCGACTCGAACTACTAAAGGTAAACTGCCTTCACTCTGGACTACCTGCACGTTACCAACATAGAGGTAACATTCAAACAAAAGGGGTGAGATATCAAAAAATATAATAGAATGTATGATAAATAAAACATTAGAATCAATTCATACATATTCATCACTTCTCAGATCTTAACAACATAAACATAATCAAATAAACCACACAACGACTCAAAATGCAACACGAAATTCAACTTGCCTTTATGAAAATGCATGTGGTACCAATGGAGAAGAACTCCCAACTTAAAAATCTTCCAATAAATAGAGGCATCAACAAGGCATAAGCCTTTACCTTAGTATTTTGACAATTCAGGCCAACTTAACGAGCATCAGTTCCAACTTGATATGCGATGTATGCGACACAACATGAATGTAGCAAAGATCAACAACAAACAACAACTCAACATAAATCAACGTTGTCCATAAGCCTACAACATCAAAAACAATTCAACATCAACATAATTCAACTTTGGTCATAAGCCTACAACATAATATATGCCCATAATTAGAGGCATCTCAACATAATTCCTCAACCTGCAATTCTCAATTCATAACAACTTATACAACACTGGTATCGACCAAAACAACGTGTACGGGCAAAAGGGATGGAAGAATTACGCGCCCCTCGACATGCACAGCAACAAGACAGAATAACAACTAACTCAATACCCCTTGACACACACCGACACAAAGAAAAATAACAACTACTTATGCTCCTCGACACAACTTGCAGCTTCGTGTAGCTCGACATCAATATTATGATCTCCAGCACGCCTTGCAGCCTAATACCACTCGACATCCAACACGTATATTCTCCGACACACCTCAGAGCCTACATGCCGCTCAGCACCTAACGCTATTAACCTCCTCCTCGGACACTAATTTCGGCCAACAACATAGAATAATACAATAGCATAACGACCACCACAACACAATCCATGATCTCCGACCAGCTGCTCAGAATAACACAACAACGAGTAACTATATCTACTTTCAACAGATTCAATAATTGTACAAGACAGTCACATTGAACCCTTCCTATAATGACCTTAACCATAATTTACTAATTTTCTTGCCAACCGCTCGAAATATCACAACGTCCTAACGACCATATCAACAGGTAAAATCTACACTAACCTAATCATGGATCATACCAGGAAATTATGCAGACAACTCAAAACAACAACAACATAACAACTGGGAAACTTCCTATAACAGGTTCATTAAACAGTTGTACGATAACTCCCTAAATGACCACAACATGAGGAAACGGGAAACTTCAATAATAGATTATGAACCATCAACACACAACAGTCATACAAACGACCAATTCCAACATAATACACATCATAAATACCATTATAGAGTCAGAACCCCACCCTTACCTGGATTGAAGGTTTCTCTACAAAATTTCTAGCCGACAACCTTGCTTTGTTCTGCTCGACACCGGGCAGCTGCTCCTCTCTTTGTGCGGCTTCACACAGTCTGCGCACATAACTCCTTATTCTCCAAAAACCAAATCTTTGTATCATCTTAACCTTATATCATCAATCCTATTGGGCCTAACCAACACACGCCCACTTTACTACTCCCAACCAATAACATAATTCCAACACAATTGTTCCATTAAATCCAACATTATTATTATTATTATTAATCAAATAATTAATTAATTAATAATAATCTAACAACTTATACAAACAATTCTCAACAAATAATTAATTAAATTAACAGGTTCTATGACCCTCACTTGTTGCCTTCGAATTTAAAGCAGCCACGTCTCTCGAACGTGGGACATTTTAGCAAAGACCCTTTGGTTAAAAGATCATAGTCCCTCGATGACCCTTTGATACTGCCTCGGTAAATGATATTAGTACATTAGGGTAATTGCTAAAGAATCTTACGAGTTGCCTTCATGATTTTACGATGACCCACGCCTGTCCCTCAAATATCCAATGATAGGGCTACCTACTAACTAATAGTAGGATATCACTATCTAAAGGAAAAGAGGAAAAAAACAAAGACCATTTGAGTAGGTAGATAACTTGTAGTTACTTGCTCACAAAACAAAACCATTTCTCACACACACACTCTATTTTCAAAATATTTTCAAAGACAAAAAACACTTTGTATGTGTTCTCAACGATACGAGAATTATTACAAAGTTTGTCGCACTAAGGCATCTTTTTGAAATATTTTCAAAACACACAAACACAAAGAACTTTCAAAGTGAGCTAGCAACTAAGAGCCCGTAGATAACTACGGATTGAAAGGGTGCTAACACCTTCCCTTTCCATAACCTAACCCCCTTACTCAGAAAATTATCGAAAGGTATTTCCTGTTCTTTTCACCCTTTCCTTTATTGGATAAAAGAAAAGTTGGTGGAGACTCTTGCTAACCGCAACATTTTCGATGAAACACAAAACCAGTAAAGTTAGTTCTCCCACCGTATTACAGAACTGGAGACTCTGTTGGGGACAATTAAAAGTGGGGTTACCTTAGAGATAGTTTATATTTTAAATGCTTTCCTTATTTGACTTGCTTGATTTATTCTTGAAGGTTTGTTTGGGTATTCTTGTAAAGATCCTATACCCGGATCTGGGGCATTTTAGGTAAGTAGAAATAGATCGTGGAAATTGTATGGCTTAGACCGATATGGTTGAAGCGATAGCTACGTTAGTGTGACACATTTGTGGGTACCGGTGTCCCTTGAGTTAAATTAAAGAGAATATGCGGTCACTGAGTGATGTCATGAAGCACTAACTGACCGTAGAACCTTAGTTGAACAACTTGGCCATTAGAAAGTAGTGAGATAGTCAGCTTTGGTGCAGACTGAAGTTGGTTGATACTCGATACTACACTCATTGAGATCGGACTTTCTGGATATTTCAGTCGCGAAAATAGATTGCTTGTGCTGAAACAATGCCCGATGAAGAAAGATCAATGATATTGAGATTCCTTAGAACCCGCTTACTTTCTTATAGGACAGGTTGAGCCAACTAAAACTTCAAGAGGGTACTTACCTACAACTCCATGTAAACTTAAACCTAAGGCCTTGTTTGTTTTGCTTGTGTATGATTAAATTGTTCAAACATAACATCATAATATCATGACATCATGACATATCATTTTCTTAACCATTTCAAGGATCTCAACGGCATGTAATACAGGTTATGATGAACCAGATGTCTAGCAAGGGGCGAGGGGATTTATTTTCCTCTAGCCAATGTCGTCAAAGCATGATGTCTTGAGTTAGTAGCTAGGACCCACTCGACATGGTGAGCTTGATTCTCGTAGAAGGACGTTCAACGATACGAAGCTCTTCAAATCGAAGCTGCAGTCAAAATTCAACTTCTAACATTTTCTTGTATTTATCCCGCGAGATCCTTGAAAACATTGCCTCCACATATCATGTATGTCATTACATAACAAATATTCTCAAGAAAAGTTTCTCATTTTCTCACTATTTATTTCAAGAAGAAAAATGGCTCTCGAACAGACCGTCAGAGAGCTCCAAACTCAAGATGCTCAGTTCCAAGAAATGTTCCTGTACCTATCCAAGGGGGAAGAGGAATTAAAAGCACTCCTCATTGAGAGCATGACAAAGAAGATTCCTAAAGACAAAAGGGATGACCAGTTGGAACAATTGCGAGCTGAGATGGCAACGATGAGAATCCAGATGATGGGTCAGAAGTCTCTTATCCAAAATTTAGCTCAGGGGCCAGAAGAGTTGAGAATTCTCGTCAGCAAAATTCATCAGGACGAATACAATCGTATGGGACGAACGGTTAGAATGGAGGATCAAATCATTAATCAACTTCTGATGAGAAAGGAAGTTGGCTTGGTTAAAAGTACGTCTTCCCAAATTACTACTACATCGCAAGTCCAACAAGGACCTTGCCAACAACAACAGGGTAATCAACGTAAATAGAATACACCGAAAAGAAAATTTACTAAAATCAACATGTCTTTGGCTCAAGCATTGCAACACATTTTGAAGGCCAAGCTAGTTACATTGAAGGATCCTCCTCAGAAGCCCAATATTTCTTCTTCCCGTCACAATCCTAATGTAAGGTGCGCGTATCACTCCAACAGTTCGAGGCATGACATTGACAGTTCTTGGGCGTTGAAGCATAAGATTCAGGATCTGATTAACGAAGGAGTTTTTGAGTTCACGCAAGATGGTTAAATTGAGTTCTTCTGTTATCCCTCAAATATCGAGGCTACAAGGCGCACCAACTAAAGTGACAAATTCAGGAGGAGAAGTTGTTTGTTTATTGGAAATTTTGTTTGTAATTCATTTGTTTGTTCAAACACTTATCTTTATGTCAAACTTTGGTTCTTCCCATTAATACGTTGCATATTTTTGTCTTGAGTTATGCCATTCGTTTTGACTATACTATGCTTTTACTTCCTTTTGTGATATTCAAATCTCGATTAAAAACTATAAGCCTTTAGAGGGAGGATGATGAAAACAATACCATAATCTCATATTGTATGCTTTTGAATAGACCTTGATGACGATGTGCAAGCGTTGTTTCAAATCCTAAACAATGAAGTCGTAAGGAAGATAATCCATAGTCAACCCCTTTGAGCCTAAGAAGTAGGAGTTTTCTTTTTCGCAAAAATTGAAACCTTTAATCATAACCCGGGGAATGGTAGTTTATCAGTTAATTCAAAAGCATATTCAGTCACAAGCTTTCACTTCACAATATCAAAAACGTCCTTCCAAATCAAAAGACGGTGATGGTTCCCCATAAAGCAGACAATCATTGCCTCTTAAAAGAAAAACCTGTTAAGTCAGAACCTATGAATAAGACTTAAGAAAAAACTGGGGCATCTCGCTGACTGTAATCACAGAAGAAACAGTTCAAGCAAAAGTTATGAATAATAAAAAAAGGGGTTGTTACGAATCCTCGACAACAGAAAAAATGTCACAAAAAATGACTGCCTTCTCAAATAAACTTCCATTATCCAAACCATCACCAAAATATCATTCTATACTCAATTACACATAATTAACTGAGTATAGGGCTAGAAGAACGTCTCAAAGAATGGGTTGGGTACAAATAATGTTTGATCCTTTATCCTTTGTTTCTTAAACCGTGAATCAGGCCACGTTACAATCCTTAAAGTCCTAACTAAAGCATAGGTTAGTTCGAAAGCATAATGTTACAAAAAGGTATCCTGACTCCTGTAAGGCTTACTATAAATCCTGAGTTGAATTCACATTCTTACAAAAAAACAAAATATGTTGTTTACTAAAAATTCATTTTCAAAACTTCAAGACAGACATAAGCTTTGCATTTTAATATCACTGTTTGCATATAATTAATTGTTCGATAGCAGAGAAATCCAGACGACAAATATTCAGTGAACGAAAATCCTCTCGATGAAAAAATTCACTTCAAATGGAAACACACTTCCAATAACAAAACTTCCATAATAGGGGCATGACATGTCATTTCCTAACTCATTTGTGGAAATCAAGTCAAGATTCAAAGAATCTCTCAAAAGTGCTGAATAAAGTGCTGAATAGCCAGAGGCAGGTCTCCATCTAAATCACCTAGGGCATTGAACATGAATTTCAGCAAAGGGCCACGTACGGTAAAGCAAACATTTTCTGGCAGTTTTGCAACACTTACAACTATGGACAGTGACAATTCTCCGCATCCTGTGAACACAGACATAGTCAGAAAATACTACACATGAAAGAAAAAAAGACCCGCTGGGTTAATTGTCCTAGGAAAAAATAAGGGCACCCCGGAGAACAAAAAAAGTCCAGGAAAAAATTAGGGATATATAAATAAAATTGTACACCTGGCAAGTTGAAAACCTGAAAAGTCGGCTTGGGCAAAAAAGGGTATCCTGGTGGACTGAAAATTTGAAAGGATAGTATCATACCCCAAAATTTGCCCTCCCATTATACTCAGGACATGTCCATTAAGGTCTTCAATTCCTCAAGGTTGACCAAGGATTGATCTGACAAATTCTCCTCCTAAGCAATGGCCTTTCAACTAGGGTTTCACTTTTCACCAAGATGTTTGAGCTCCAAAGGTCTCAAATGTTTTCCATGGTCCTAATGCGTCTTCGAGATTGTCCATGCAAAATTTCATGCCTTATATTACATGTTTGCTCAGTCAATTTCTCAAATGTTGGAAAGTTAACTTTACTAGGTCAAAAGTTAATTGTGGCCAATATACAGTCAAACTTCAAGGTTTTTTGTAAAAATCGACATTTTGAAGTGATATCCATCATTTTATCAATGTTTGATCATGATTCCTCAAGGAATGCTCTTAATTTATCAAAAGTCAAGAATTGCAAAATTATGGTTTCTATAGGAAAAGTCAACTAAACTTTGACCAGGCATAACTTTCACATACTTCATCCATTTTTTCCCAACTAAGGCTCATTTTGAAGAGAATCCAAGTCCCTAAAACTTCTCTTCTATCCTCAAGTTCAAGAAATGCACCATTTGAAAGATACAAGCTCATACATTACAGGTCATTTTCAGAAAGTCAACAAAGAACACTTTTTTCCAAGACCTTTTACATCAAGATGATTTCTAGAAATGCTAAAATGGTCAATATAGAGTTTGTAGAGGACATCTTGGGCTTTCCAAAAAGTCAAATATCATCTTCAAGAGATAAAAATTTAGCAAGTTATGGCTTTACCAAATTGGGAAAATTTAAGAAAATTCAAAGATTGTGCATTGGGCAAATTTGAACTTTTAGGTCAATGGCCTAACTTTTTTGAGGTTCAAACACTCTCATGACCTTATGAAGGACCTCTAAATCCATTTTTTTCATGCCCTTGATTTTATTTACATTTATTTCGATTTTTGTTTAATTTAAAATTAAAAATTACAAAATAAATGCATAAGATAATGGGTTAACATTTTGGACATGTGGGCTAGTGTGTTGGGTCAGCCTTGAGGCACATATTTCATTCAAAACATGTTCAGGTTCACTCAAGTCTCAACATGGCATGAAATCCCATTTTTGGCATTTTTTCAAAATGAGAATTATGGCTTTAAGGCAATGGTTGTGGTTGGTATTCTTTCCATATTTCCTCCCTAATCTCACCTCCTCTATTTATACAAAACTTTTGCAAGCATTACACACCCTCACACTTCCTGAAGAAGCCCTCTCAAAATCATCAATTTTTTCAAAGAATTGCAAAAATTTGAAACTCTCATCCCAACCCATATTCATCAAATTTATGCCTTGTGTTGTGCTCCTGAGACTCCCAGGAGTCTATTCCAGTCCATACCCATGCTTGAGGTGCCAACTGGATCACTCCACTTTGGTAAAATTTCCATGATTTGAATCTCTTAATACATACATTTTAAGAAAATCTAATGCATATATCCTTGTTTATATCCTTATTTTGATTTATTCTAATGTAACACATAAGAGATTTGATGAAGAACTACGATTTTTCCATGTTTAGGGTAAAATGTGGGTCGCGGTTTGAATTGGATGATATAGCCACAATCTGTAGAATCTAAGACCAGATTCGGTTGAATTTTGTGTGGAACAACCTTGATTTCTAGATTTAAAACTTTCAAACATGCAGGTTTTGTCTTGGACATGGACGGAGAAGAAGACCAGAGATCTGTTTCGGAGTCTTTGACCAGCGTGGACTCCGTTAGGGTCTACGTGGCAAAAGCGTGTATTTTCATTGGTCCGTTCAAATTATTCATGGCACGCGCGTGAAAGCTAGGATTAAGTTTGAGTTACAATTATATTATTATCATTCTATTATAATAACAATTGAAACAGCTAGCTCAGTTGGCAAAGGCAAGCGTGATGAGGTGTTAGTCTCAAGGGGGCTGGGTTTGATCTAACCGTTTTGCAATTTATTTTCGTTCTAACAATTGTATTGCAGATCCAGTGTTTATAGGTCAAACACGCTTACCAAGTACCATCAACCAATCACCACTTGATCCAGATCCATCGCCTCAAACGTGCAGACCACTATGCGCCCCCCAAAACCTCTCCTCACTAGATCCACTGGAAACATGGGTTTCATCAAACTTAGGCCTAGCGTTTTTTGAACTTGCACCCCACAGTTTTTGTCTTTACTATCCAGGCCCATTTATATTTTTGTTTTATCTTTATTATTTATTTATTTTAAATTTGTTATAATTTGTTTAATCAGCAAAAGTAATTAAAATCACAAAAAATATAGTTTTAGGTTTTTTTAATTAAATTAATTTTGTAAATTAATTAATAATTATTATAACCATTTTATTTAATTTAAATTAATAGACCTTAGTGTTGTACTCCAAAATTTGCCCTCTCATTTTTTCTCAGGTTTACTCCCCATCCAATCCCAAGCTTTGGATTACAAATTTTTCATGAAGATCACTCCCAAGACCAAAACAGTCATCTACGCTGAAAGGCCAAACCTTGACTTCTTGATTAAAATCAAATCCAAAAAAATCTTATTTCAGAAAAAACACGCTTGAAACGGGAAGTATTCCAGCTAAGATTATAAAAAAAAACCAAATTTCTAAGTACTTGAGATTTTCTAAGTATTTAAGAAAAAGGGAACTTCAGAACCTCTAAACCAACCTCCAGGTAGAAATGGTCAGAAGTTGCAAACATAGCTCAACACATAACATTCAGTCAGAAGTTGGCTCTTCAGCAACTACACCAACTCAGATTAGAGGTTGTAAACATGGTTCAGCACGTAATCTTTAAACAGAACATGGCCCTTTCAGCAAGTACGCAAGTTCAACCAGGGTTTGTTAGAAGAATGCAAAGAAGGCAACAAAGCCTGAAACTCCTTTAGAACCTACTAGAATCAGAAGATGAAGAGGTCGGAAGAGTGGGTATAATATTGAAGCAGAATCTCTAAGTCCAGAGTTTTTAGAGGTAGATCAAAAGAACATGCTGGAAAATCTAGAAAACCCTCAGAATTTGCTGGGACAGCAAGAGGCCAAGGTCAGAGCTTGGTTTGTGTTGGTTTTTTTTTTTGGGTAAAGAAGAACTGCTGGCTCAGGTTATAGGTAATGATGCAAAATCTCCTATTACAAGATTTCTAATTTTTGACAAATCTTATCACCATTAAATGCTCATAAATGCTCACAACCACTTTTGAGCATTTATCTAAGGGGTCTCTCCACGTGTGGCATAGTAACACCCTCGTGCAGGTTTAGGCATGGATATATACGCCACTTTTCGCCTATGGGTATCACTTTCCCTTAATTTTCGCCTATTGTTCCAGCCTAGGCTGAAAAGCTGTCCACCATCACAACTTTCCATAAACTTCCTTCAAGAACAACTTAACACTTGCTGCATAGTATTGGCGCCATTTAATGTTTAAAAATTCACAAAGCCTTGCCTATAAGTAGGGCACCATTGTCCACTGAAAAAGCCCGGTCAAAAATCTAGAAAAAATTGCTAGAGGAAGAACAGAAAACTCTAGCAAGAAAACATTGTGAAACTCTGCCAAAATTCCTAGTGTTTCATAACTTTGAACTTCCTGCCTCCAAACTTCAGTGATACCCAATTTTCTTTTTAACCAGAAAACGCCCATACGGTTTCTGACCATATATATATAGTCTCCATCCACCCATTCAAAAAAGAACCTGTCTAGAACACCATTAGAGCTAAGGCCAGCTCCAATTCATAGACATTCTTCTAACAGTGAGGTAAGCACCTGCTGACTCTCACCATGCTGCTAAGCATTATCAGCTTTCCATGCTCAATAAACACAATGTAGATATCATGTTGATGTTGTACGTGTTTTGAGGATTTTCATGCCTCTGAATGCTTAAGTAGGAAGTGAATCAGTGTAGAATCTGGTTGTGACCTTTTTTGTTTCTGTCTTCTAAGATGCTATGACACTTGCTGAGACTGCCCTAGGCATGCCTTCTGTTTTGTGGAAAAATAATCAAATTGCAGATGTTCTGACTAGCACAACAGGAAACCAAGTTCTGACTTTGACGCCAACACTTCCGAGACCTGTTTTATTAACAATGATATCAGAACCTCTGAAATTTTTTGTATTCTGAGCAGGGTCATAACTTCTGACTTCCCCACTAACAAACTTCTGTCTTGCAGCGCATGGGAGTCCGAACTTCTAACCTTCCCACTAACAGGTTTCTGTTTTGCAGGGAACCAGAGTCAGAAGTTCTGACTCATACATTTTCACTAACAGGTTGATATCCTGGAGCAGGCCTGGGTCAGAACTTCTGACTTCTTCTCAGCAGCGCGCTAGCCCTCTCTCTCTTTCTCTTTTTCTTCCCCTTGTTATTTTTATTTTTCTTTATTTTTCTCGTTGAACTGTCCCCATGTATAAGTGTGTATCCCCCACCCCCTAAATATTGTAATAGCGTAGGATTTTACGTTTCCGCATTTTTATTGCTTTCAAATATAAATGCTAGCAATTAGGATATGTATGGCAAGATAAAATCAATGAAATAGAAAATCCTAATTCAAGATAAAAATGCATGCAATAAAACACACTTGCACACAAACACCCTTAAGGTATCTCCACTTGGTTGCCTAAATAAAAATTGCCATGGTATGCATGCAAAGTATCTTGGCAAAAACAAAACAAAATAAGATCATAGTCCCTCGATGACGCTATCTTGGTTGCCTAAAAAACAAATGATCTTAGTCCCTAAAAATTTGCTAAGATACTTGGCAATATTGTTATCATTGTCATACGATGACCCACGCCAGTCCCGTTTAACATCCAAAGATAGGGTTGTTTACCAAAGCAATGGTAAATTAACAATATCAAAGGAATAAAAATGTGTAGGAAAGACTTTTGAGTAGGTAGATAAGCTTCTAGTTACTTGATCAATTTGCAAACAATCCTTGCTAATTTCAAACACATACACATTTTCAAAACATTTCCAAACAACTTTTAAAACCACACAAAGCACCATTTCAAACAATTGAAAAAGCAAAGCAAGTGATCTAAAACAAGTAACTAAGAGCCCATGGAAAACCATGGATGAAAAGGGTGCTAGCACCTTCCATTTTCATAATCTACCCCCCGAACCCAAAAAACAATCTCAAAGGTCTTTCCTGTGCTTTTTTACCTTTCCTTTTGGATAAAATAAAAGTCGGTGGCGACTCTTGCTAAACCGCGACATTTGCAAACACAAACGCAAAACCTCAAGTCAGTTTTCCCACCGCATCACAGAACTGGCGACTCTGCTGGGGAACTAGTATAAAAGTGGGGTTACCTTAGGGTTTTAGATCACGTTTACATTTTTATCTTGCTTGACTTGTTTTCTTTACACTTTGGTTCTATTGTTTGGGTTTGAATCCTCTACTCGGATTTGGGAAACATTCATAGTTAAATAGCAATACGTTGTGGAAACTGTGTGGGGTATACCGACATGGTCTAAGCAATAGCTATATTAGTGCGACATATTTGTGGGTACCGGTAGCCTTTTAGTAACTCAAAGAGAATACGAGGCCGCTGAGTGATGTCATGAAGCACTAATGGACTTTTAGAACCTTTACTTGACCAACTTGTCCTTTTAGGATGTAGTGAGATGACCGGCTTTGGTGTAGTCCGAAGTTGGTAGATACTCGATACCTCACTCATTGATGGTTGGTTCCTTGAATATTTCGGTCACCAGTAAAGAGGCTGAATTGAAACAGTGAACAAGGAAACAATCCAGTGATATTGAGCTCCTTAGAACCCGGTTACTATTTCTAGGACAGGTTGAGCCAACTAAGCTTCAAGAGGGTACTTACCTATGAAACCCCATGCAAGCCTAAACTAGGAATTTGTGTGATTTTCTTGTACATATATACTTGTGCATAACATCATGGACATCATGAAGCATCATATGCATCCACTAACCATTTCAAGGATTTGAATTTTCATCTTTGTTCTTGTTTTATAGGTTATGGATTCACTTCGCAGGAAAACTGTCCAAATCAACCTTGTAAGAATTCCTCTGCAACTCAAGGAGCTAGCTTCAAGGATTCTTGAGAATTATCCATTCACCGAGAGACATGGTCGTCTTCTCAACTTAGTCACTGCCAACACTGAGGAGGATATGCTAAAAGTTCTCTTCCAGTTCTTTGACCCTTTGCATCATTGCTTTACATTTCCTGACTACTAACTTGTGCCTACTTTGGAGGAATTTTCTCAACTCTTGAGGATTCCTATTCTCAATCAACTACCCTTCAACGGTACGGAAAGATATCCAAATCCAGGAGAGATTGCTCAAGCCTTACACTTGCACTCATCTGATGTCACAACACATTGGGAAACTAGAAGTGGTGTCAAAGGCTTCTTGTCAAAGCTTCTGTTTGAGAAGGCCCAAACCTGTTGGAATTCTCTGGACTTACAAGCTTTTGAGGAGATTGTAGCTCTTCTCATCTATAGGATGGTCTTGTTCCCTAACCCTGATCAACTCATAGATGTGAGTGCTGTTAAAATCTTCATGACTCGCAACCCGGTGCCTATATTGCTTGGGGATATCCTCCACTCTTTTCACACTCGAACAATGAGGAAAAGAGGTGTTCTCATGTGTTGCACTCCTCTACTGGCAAGATGGTTTATTTCTCATCTTCCCCAATCAGTTTTGAAAATGAGCAAGGTTTGAGGTGGTCACAACGATTGATGACTCTTACACATTCAGATATTCATTGGTGTTCTCGATCAAAAGAGAATATTATCATCATTGACCGTTATGGGGAATTTCCTAATGTCCCTCTACTAGGCATTAGGAGAGGCATCACCTACAACCCTTGCTTGGCCCTGAGACAATTTGGGTATGCCCGAAGGGATGGCCCACATGATATGCTGATTCAAGGCTTGGTTTTCGACTTCGACAATGACAATCAAGGACTTCGACAAAGGTTCATCTGAGCTTGGAGGATGCCCAACAAGGTGGACAGTAAGACCTTGGGACACAAGAACTCCATCCCTCTTGAGCCTTACCTCAAGTGGGTACGAACCCGAGCCTAAAGTCTTACGATGCCTTACCCCTCCATTCTCCCTGTGATTATAGAGCCTGTTATGGAAGGAGAGGTTCCATACAGGCTCCTACATCTTGACATGCCAACATCACTCGAAGACTTACAAAGGAGTTGGATACAGCTCAAGGGAGAGCGCAATACTTTCAAAGCCCAATTCTACGCAAGGCAGAAAAAGGTTTTGTGAATCACTCGTCAACTTCACGAAGAGTAGACTCTCAACACCTACATTGCACCAAAAAGGATGCACAACGTCTTTTTATCTTAGAATTTTGTACTATTTTGCCCTAGGGGCATTGATGTAAACAAATTCTATTTTTTATAACGTTTGTTCCTTTTTGTTTGACACAATTTTGTATTTTCAAATCCTTGAAAACATTGCATGAATACATATCATTCATCATCAGCATAAACAGGTCTTTGCAATAAGTCTCCTTATCTCCCTACTATTTATTTCAGTGAGAGATGGCTCTAGAACAGACTATCAAAGACATCCAGGCTCAAAACGCTCAACTTCGAGAAATGTTCTTGAACCTATCCAAGGGACAAGAAGAGGTCAAGGCGCTCCTCACCAGGGGCATGATCATGGGAAATCCTGGGGACGACAGAGGTGACCAGTTGGAAAGGCTACAAATTGAAATGGCAACAATGAAAGTCCAGATGATGGGACAGCTGGTGGGCCAGATGGCTCTCATTCAAAACCTAGCTCAAGGACAAGAAGAGCTAAGAGTCCTCATCAACAATCTTCATCGGGATGGATGTAACCAAATGGGGCAAACATATAGGATTGGGGATCAAGTCATCATTCAGCCTCCTTTGAGACAAGAAGTCGAGAGAAGACCTTCCCAATTTGCTTCCAAGTCACGAACCCAGCAACCACATCGTCAACAAGGACAGGGTAACCAAAATAAACAGGTCCCAACCATCAGGCAGTTCACAAAACTCGACATACCTATATCACAGGTCTTACAACACCCACTGAACTTGAATTTGGTCACATTAAGGGATCCTCCTCGGAATCCCAATACCTCTGCTCCTAGTTATCATCCCAATGCATTATGTGCATACCACTCCAATAATCCTGGGCATGATACGAGTGACTGTTGGGCTTTGAAAAATAAGATCCAAGACTTGATTGACAGAGGAATGCTAGAGTTCACACAAGGTGGCCAGACTGAATTTTTATGTCATCCTTCAGAGGCTCACCACCCAAAGTGACAAGTTCAAATAAAGAGGCTTCTTCTCATTTGAATTTTCAAGTTGTAATTTATTTTTTGTTATTCAAACAATTATCTATTAATGTCAAACTTTGTTTCATTAATGCATTGCATATGTTTGTCTTGATTTAATTCACTCATTTAAACTATGCTTTTTACTCACTTCATGAAATTCAACTCTTTCTAAAAGTTACAAGCCTTTAGAGGGATGATGACAAAAACAATGCCATAATCTCATACAGTATGCTTTTGGATAGACCTTGCTGATGATGTACATGCATTTCTTTCAAATCCTAAACACCGGAGTAATAATGAAGATAATCCCTAGTCAACCCCTTCGAGCCAAAGAAGTAGAATTTTTTGTTTAACCCAAATTGAAACCCTTAATCAAAACCTGGGGCAGGGTAGTCTCTCAGTTAATTCAAATGCGCGTTTAGCCGCAAACTCTCATCTCGTAATACAATGGATGACGTCAAAAACGTTCCTCTGGAATCAAAAGACAGTGATGGTTCCCTATCACACGGGAAGTCATTATCTCTCAAAATTAAAGCCCACTAAGTCAAAACCTACGAAGGAAACTTAAGAAAACTGGGGTATCCCATTGACTGTAATTTCAAAAAACAGGAACAGTCAGGCAAAAGTTAAGGATAACAAATCAATCAGAAGAAAGAGGTCACTACAAATCCTCGACAACATGAAAAATGTTGCAAAAATGATTGTCTTCCGACAAACGTAACTTGTCTGAACCATCACCAAAATGTCATTCCAGACTCAATTGGAGTTCAAACATACAATTAACTGAGCTTAGGACTGAAGAACATCACAAAGAATGGGTGGGTACAAATACACTTTGAGCCTTTATCCTTTGTTTCTTAAACCGTGAACGAAGCCACGTTACAACCCTTCAAAAGTCCTAATTGAAGCATGGGTTAGTTCGAAAGCATACTGTTACAAAAGGTATCCTGACTCCTGTAAGGCTTTACTCAAAATCCTGAGTTTGAATTTTTCTTACAAATATTTCTTGCTAAAAATGCATTTTTTTTTCGAAACTTCAAGACAAGCATAAACTTTGCATTACTTGAATATCATTGTTTGCATATGGCTATTTGTTTGACAACAAAGAAATTCACATAATGAATATCCAATGAACGAAACCTCTCTTAGTGAACAAAATCACTTCAAGTGGGACAACACTTCCATTGACAAATCTCCTATCAACAAGGGGACATGACATGTCACTATCCAGCACACCTGGGGCAGTCCAGTAAAGATTCCAAGAAAATCTCTCAAGAATTGCAGAGTAACTAGGGGCAAATCTCCATCTCCGTCACTTGGGGCATTGGACGTCAATCCCGACAAAGGTTTACATATAGTCAAGCATTTCCAGGCAATGCCACGCCACTCGTTGCTAGGGGCAGTGAAAAATATCCCCAAAGTCCTTCTCATAGGATGACTCCCCAGCCAGAGTTTAATCTCTGAACACATTTCCTCAGCTGAGACAACCTCAAAAATCCTCGAATACTTTCCCCCAATGAAGTCGTCACCTCTCTAACAGACTAAGCAACAAGGTTTATTTCCCCAACAAACGACAGCAATCCGCAGCTTGAGTTTTCCCTCTGACCACTACCCATCAGAGGAACACAACCCCTCTTCCCTAGTAGACTACTCTACAATCCCCAGCAAGTTACTGTGTAACTTAGAACCGACCAGATATCAGTTCAACTTCGACTCCTCATTAGAGCAACGAACAACCGAGACTCCTGAACTTTTTTCCCAAGCAGGAATAAACATACTCCCCGCAGAGTTTTCAATATTTTCCAGCGGAGTTCTCCTCAAACAACAAAACAGGAATCCCCGGTGGAAACATTCTAAGCAAAGTTTGAAGACACACATACTCTTCAACAGCAGTCCAGGATTTAACAAACTCCCCGACATTTATCAAGGATTTATTTTCCCAGACAAAAATACATTCTTTAACATTTCACATTGCATACCTCCTATTTACATACATGATAAAATACATATAACATAAATCTCATTTATTTTGAGAACATCATTACGCAACGCATACATCATGACATTGCATACAACTAACTCTTTACATTTTCAGGAAAGATCGATCGACAGATAAAGGTTATCATCTTTTGGAGTAGTAATCGTCAAAGATTCCTTCATTACCTTCTGAGGTAGTAATCGTCCAAGATTCCTTCATTACCTTCTGAGGTAGTAATCGTCCAAGATTCCTTCACCATCCTGCTGAGGTGGTAATCGTCCAAGATTCCTTCATCGTCTTGCTGAGACCTTCTCTGGTTCAGCCAGATCGACACTAAGATCTCTCTGATTATTATTCCAGTAGAAGATATTCCAAGACTTTTGTCTGGTTCAGTTAAATCGATCCTAATATTTTTCTGATTCTTATCCAGTCAAAGTTAATTCAAGACCTTCTCTGGTTCAGTCAGATCGACACTAAGATCTCTCTAATTCTTATTCCAGTTGAAGATATTCCAAGACTTTTGTCTGGTTCAATTAAATCGATCCTAAGATTTTTCTGATTCTTATCCAGTCAAAGTTAATTCAAGACCTTCTCTGGTTCAGTCAGATCGACACTAAGATCTCTCTGATTCTTATTCCAGTTAAAGATATTCCAAGACTTTTGTCTGGTTCAGTTAAATTGATCCTAAGATTTTTTCTGATTCTTATCCAGTCAAAGTTAATTCAAGACCTTCTCTGGTTCAGTCAGATCGACACTAACATCTCTCTGATTCTTATTCCAGTTGAAGATATTCCAAGACTTTTGTCTAGTTCAGTTAAATCGATCCTAAGATTTTTCTGATTCTTATCCAGTCAAAGTTAATTCAAGACCTTCTCTGGTTCAGTCAGATCGACACTAAGATCTCCCTGATTCTTATTCCTGTTGAAGATATTCCAAGACTTTTGTTTGGTTCATTTAAATCAATCCTAAGATTTTTCTGATTCTTATCCAGTCAAAGTTAATTCAAAAACCTTCTCTGGTTCAGTCAGATCAACACTAAGATCTCCCTGATTCTTATTCCAGTTGAAGATATTCCAAGACTTTTGTCTGGCTCAGTTAAATCGATTCTAAGATTTTTCTGATTCTTATCCAGTCAAAGTTACTCCATGACCTTCTCTGGTTCAGTCAGATCGACACTAAGATCTCCCTGATTCTTATTCCAGTTGAAGATATTCCAATACTTTTGTCTGGCTCAGTAAATCGATTCTAAGATTTTTCTTATTCTTATCCAGTCAAAGTTACTCCATGACCTTCTCTGGTTCAGTCAGATCGACACTAAGATCTCCCTGATTTCTTATTCAAGTTGAAGATGTTCCAAGACTTTTGTATGGCTCAGTTAAATCGATTCTAAGATTTTTCTGATTCTTATCCAGTCAAAGTTAATCCATGACCTTCTCTGGTTCAGTCAGATCGACACTAAGATCTCCCTGATTCTTATTCTAGTTGAAGGTATTCCAAGACTTTCTTACTGGTTCAGATAAATCTCTCAATGTTTTATTCTGATTCGTTTTCTGTTAAGTTCAGACTTTCTATCAACCATCATTGCCCCAAATGGCATCTATAAGCCCATTTATTATACATCTTCGAGTGCAAATTTCTGAGAACTTTAGTGTTCAATCATCTTTCACCTTCAAGTCATCTACGCTAAAAGGCCCAACCTTGACCTCTTGATTAAAATCAAATCCAAAAAAATCTTATTTCAGCAAAACACGCTTGAAACGGGAAGTATTCCAGCTAAGATTTTAAAAAAACAAATTTATAAGTACTTGAGATTTTCTAAGTATTTAAGAAAAAGGGCACTTCAGAACCTCTGAACCAATCTCCAGGTAGAAATGGTCAGAAGTTGCAAACTTGGCTCAGCACATAACATTCAGTCAGAAGTCGGCTCTTTAGAAGCTACACCAACTCAGATTAGAGGTTGTAAACATGGTTCAGCACGTAATCTTTAAACAGAACATGGCCCTTTCAGCAAGTACGCAGTTCAGCCAGGGTTTGTTAGACGAATGCAAAGAAGGCAACAAATCCTGAAACTCCTTCAGAACCTACTAGAATCATAAGATGAAGAGGTCAAAAGAGTGGGTATAATACTGAAGCAGAATCTCTAAGTCCAGAGTTTTCAGAGGCAGATCAAAAGAACATGCTGTAAAATCTAGAAAACCCTCCGAATTTACTGGGACAGCAAGAGGCCAAGGTCAGAGCTTGGTTTGCGTTGTTTTTTTTGGGTAAAGCAGAACTGCTGGCTCAGGTTATAGGTAATGATGCAAAATCTCCTATTACAAGATTTCTGATTTTTGACAAATCTTATCACCATTAAATGCTCATTAATGCTCACAACCACTTTTGAGCATTTATCCAAGGGGTCTCTCCACGTGTGGCATAGTAACACCCTCGTGCAGGTTTAGGCATGGATATATACGCCACTTTTCGCCTATGGGTATCACTTTCCCTTAATCTTCGCCTACTGTTCCAGCCTAGGCTGAAAAGTTGTCCACCATCACAACTTTCCATAAACTTCCTTCAAGAACAAGTTAACACTTACTGCATAGTATTGGCGCCATTTAACGTTTAAAAATTCACAAAGCCTTGCCTATAAATAGGGCACCATTGTCCACTGAAAAATCCCGGTCAAAAATCCAGAAAAAATTGCTTGAGGAAGAACAGAAAACTCTAGCAAGAAAACATTGTGAAACTCTACCAAAATTCCTAGTGTTTCACAACTTTGAACTTCCTAACTCCAAACTTCATTGATACCCAATTTGCTTCTTACCCAGAAAACACCCATACAGTTTCTGACCATATATATATATATATATATATATATATATATATATATATATATATATATATATATATATATATATATATATATATATATATATATATATATATATATATATATATATATATATATATATATATATATATATATATATATATATATATATATATATATATATATATATATATATATATATATATATATATATATATATATACTCTCCATCCACCCATTCAAAAAAGAACCTGTCTAGAATACCATTAGAGCTAAGGCCAACTCCAATTCACAGACATTCTTCTAACAGTGAGGTAAGCGCCTGCTGACTCTCACCGCGCTGCTAAGCATCCTCAGCTTTGCATGCTCAATAAACACAATGTAGATATCATGTTGCTGTTGTACGTGTTTTGAGGATTTTCATGCCTCTGAATGCTTAAGTAGGAAGTGAATCAGTGTAGAATATGGCTATGACCTTTTTTGTTTCTGTCTTCTGAAACGCTATGACACTTGCTGAGACTGCCCTAGGCATGCGTTCTGTTTTGTGGAAAAATAATCAAATTGCAGATGTTCTGACTAGCACAATAGGAAACCAAGTTCTGACTTTGACGCCAGCACTTCCGAGACCTGTTTTATTAACAATGATATCAGAACCTCTAATATTTTTTGTATTCTCAGCAGGGTCCGAACTTCTGACTTCCCCACTAACAAATTTCTGTCTAGCAGCGCATGGGAGTCAGAACTTCTGACCTTCCCACTAATAGGTTTCTGTTTTGCAGGGCACTAGAGTCAGAAGTTTTGACTCATACATTTTCACTAACAGGTTGATATCCTGCAGCAGGCCTGGGTCAGAACTTATGACTTCTTCTTAGCAGCGCGCTAGCCCTCTCTCTCTTTCTCTTTTTCTTCCCCTTGTTATTTTTATTTTTCTTTATTTTTCTCGTTGAACCGTCCCCATGTATAAGTGTGTATCCCCCACCCCCTAAATATTGTAATAGCGTATGATTTTACATTTCCGCATTTTTATTGCTTTCAAATATAAATGCTAGCAATTAGGATATGTATGGCAAGATAAAATCAATGAAATAGAAAATCCTAATTCAAGATAAAAATGCATGCAATAAAACACACTTGCACGCAAACACCCTTAAGGTATCTCCACTTGGTTTCCTAAATAAAAATGGCCATGGTATGCATGCAAAGTATCTTGGCAAAAACAAAACAAAATAAGATCATAGTCCCTTGATGATGCTATCTTGGTTGCCTAAAAAACAAATGATCTTAGTCCCTCAAAATTTGCTAAGATACTTGGCAATATTGTTATCATGGTTATACGATGACCCACGCCCGTCCCGTTTAACATCCAAAGATAGAGTTGTTTACCAAAGCAATGGTAAACTAACAATATCAAAGGAATAAAAATGTGTAGTAAAGACTTTTGAGTAGGTAGATAAGCTTCTAGTTACTTGATCAATTTGCAAACAATCCTTGCTAATTTCAAACACATACACATTTTCAAAACATTTCCAAACAACTTTTAAAACCACACAAAGCACCATTTCAAACAATTGAAAAAGAAAAGCAAGTGATCTAAAACAAGTAACTAAGAGCCCATGGAAAACCATGGATGAAAAGGGTGCTAGCACCTTCCCATTTCATAATCTACCCCCCGAACCCAAAAAACAATCTCAAAGGTCTTTCCTGTGCTTTTTTACCTTTCCTTTTGGATAAAATAAAAGTCGGTGGCGACTCTTGCTAAACCGCGACATTTGCGAACACAAACGCAAAATCTCAAGTCAGTTCTCCCACGGTATCACACTTAGGATTTTAATTCATTTTATTTTCATAATAAAAATACAAAAAAAAAACATAGAATTAATTCCTTTTAATTAGTTTCCATTTTCTTTAGTTATTTCTATTTTTTTTAAGTCTAGATTTAGGTTATTTAATCTAATTTTTTATTTAACCATTTTCCAAATAAATCAAAACAAACAAAAAGATTTCTTTATTCACCTAGAATTGCCTTAGGGTTTTTCGACGTCTTTTCCATTTTGCACGCGTTATTTTTTTCCGCGTTTTGTTATACTAATGTATTTGCTTATGGGATGTAATAGACTATAATTAGGACTTTTTACTTTACTGCTTTTTTTTTATTTTCCCCCAAGTTTTGAAATTGTAATAATCCCCCTCCCTGAAGCCTTGTAATAGCTAGATTTATATTTCCGCACTTTTAATTACTGCAAATTATTAACTGTTTAGATGCATGCTAACTAGGGTTGTATGGCAAGAATAAAACAAAACGCTAGCAAACCTAATGCAAAGACAAAAAATAACTAAAAACAACACAATTGCACATATACACCTCTAGCGTATCCCCACTTCGGTTGCCTTCGGAAAACAGTCACAACTCTCGAAACATGAGAGATTTTAGTGGCTACCCTCTGGTTTAAAGATCATAAGTCCTCGATGACCCTCTCAATGTTTCCTCGATATGATCTTAAAAACCCTAGGGTAGTTACTAAAGTTTCTTTCCCAGTTGCCTTTGTGATTGTATAAACGTCTCTTCGAATGTCCCTCAAACATCCAACGACTAGGGTTACCTACTCACTAATAGTAGGATATCACTGTCTAAAGGAAAAGAAAAAAAGAAAAACCCTTTCGAGTAAAAGTAGATAGTTCCTAGATGCTATGCTCAAACAATTTTTACACTTACACAAAACTTCTTTTAAAAACATTTTTAAACACTTTGTATAGGTTCTATTCCATTCCGAGAAACATTAAAAAGTTCTCTGCACTAAGGCGCTTTCAAAAATACTTTTAAAAACACACAAAGCACAAGGTATTTCAAAATGAGCTAAGCATCTAAGAGCCTGTAGATAACTACGAATGGAAAGGGTGCTAACACCATCCCTTTCCATAATCTACCCCCCTTAATAAGAAATAATCTTGAAAGGTCCTTTTCTGTTCTTTTCACCCTTTCCTTTGTTGGATAAAAGAAAAGTCGTTGGTGACTCTTGCTTACTGCAAAATTTGCGAATACAAACGCAAAGCCAGTATAACAATCGGTTTTACAACCGTATTACAGAACTGGCGACTCTGTTGGGGAATATTATATAAAATTGGGGTTACCTTAGATCTTAGTTCATTTTAAATTTCTTTCATTGTGTGTTTTGTATGCTTTACTTTTAAGGGCTTGTTTGGGTTATTACTAAAGATCCTACACCTGGATCTGGGGCACCTTTTTAGGTAAGTAGAAATAGATCGTAGGGAATGTGTTGGGTATACCGATATGGTTGAAGCAATGACTATGTTAGTGTGACACATTTATTGGTACCGGTAGCCCTTGAGTTTAGTCAAGGAGAATACAGGGCCGCTGTGTGGTGTCATGAAGCACTAACTGGCCTTAGAACCTTTAATTGAACAACTTGGCCATTAGGAAGTAGTGAGATAGCAAGCTTTGGTGCAGTACAAAGTTGGTTGATACTCGATACTACGCTCATTGATATCGACATTTGGGATATTTCGATCGCCAATAAAGAGGCTTGTGCTGAAACAATGTCAGATGAAGAAAGATCAGTGATATTGAGATTCGATAGAACCCGATTACTTTCTAGGACAGGTTGAACCAAATAAACTTCAAGAGGGTACTTACCTGCAAAACTCATGCAAGCCTAAAACTAAGGACTTGTTTGTGTGCTTGTATATAATTGTATTTACATGACATCATGACATCATAACACGGCATGTCGCACAAACCATTTCAAGGATTTTTAGGACTTATCTTTGTGTTGTTTTGTAGGATATGGCTTCCACTCGCAGGAATACTATCCAAGTCAACCTCGTAAGAGTGTATCCTTAACTCAAGGATTTAGCGTTAAGGGTTCCTGAGAATTCTCCATTTACCAAAAGAAATGGTCGACTTCTCAATAATGTTACCTCAAGCATTGATGAAGACTTGATGAAAGTGCTCTTTCAGTTCTTTGATCCTTTACACCATTGGTTTACATTTCCTGATTACCAATTATTGCCTACCATGGAGGAGTTTTCTCAGTTATTGGGAGTGCTTATTCTTAATCAATTACCCTTCAATGGTATTGAAATAGACCCAAAACCTGAAGAGATTGCTCAAGCTCTACATTTACAACGGTTCGACATTATGGTAAATTGGGAAACAAGAAGTGGTGTCAAAGGGTTCCTGGCCAAGTTTTTGTTTGAGAAGGCTCACTATTTTTGGGATACTCTAGATTTACAAGCCTTTGAAGAAGTGTTGGCACTTCTCATCTATGGGATGGTACTTCTTCTTTATCCGAACCAACTCATAGATGTGAATGCGGTCAAAGTTTTTCTGACTCGTAACCCGGTGCCTACCTTACTTGGAGACAGTTTGCACTCTCTTTACACTCGCACCATGAAGAGAAGATGTACCCTTATGTGTTACACTCCTATGATGGCTAGGTGTTTTATTTCTCACCTACCTCGATCTGTTTTGAAGAATGAGCAAGGCATGAGATGGTCTAATAGGTTGATTTCCCTGACGCATTCAGATATTCATTGGTGTCCTCAAGCTTTGGAGGACGTTGCCATCATTGATCATTGTGGGGAATTCCTTAATGTCCCTAGCATAGGAATTAGGGGAGGAATCACCTATAACCCTTGTTTGGCATTGCGATAGTTTGGGTATGCTAGGAGGGATGGTCCTCATGATGCACTTGTTCAAGGAATTGTATTCGACTATCAGAACAATGTCCAAGGTTATCGTCATAGATTCATACGATCTTGGGGCATGGTGAACAAAGTTGATAGCAAGACATTGGGTCATAAGAACTCAATTCCTTTGGATCTTTATCTTAAGTGGGTGTGAGCATGCGCTTAAAATCTCATGATGCCTTATGAGGCCATCCTACCTATCATCATGGAGCCTATTGTCGAGAGATATGTTCCTTACATTATTCTCCATCCTGACATGCTGACTACTCTCGAGGAGTTGTAAAGATCTTGGATTCAACTCAAAGAGGAATGAGAAACCTTCGAAACCCAGTTCTACGCAAGCGAGAAGAAGGTTTTGAAGCTCACGAGACAACTTCATGAAGAGTAGAGTTTGAATGCCTACATTACACCGAAGAAGATGTGCTTATGGGAAGCTTGAGTCCTTTCTATTTTAGGAGTTTATTTCGTATTATCTTTGTTTCTTCCATTGTAAGCCCAAGAGACGTCGTTGTAACCGTTTAAACTTATTAATACAATTAATGTTTATTCTCTATTTGTCTAAGAAAATTTAAATCTTAAAAGTCCTTGAAAACATTGCATAAGCATATCATGCATATCATTGCATAAGAAGGTGTTTCAAAACAGGTTTCTTATCTTTTCGATGTTTATTTCAGCAAAAAGAAATGGCTCTCGAACAGAACATTAAGGAACTTCAAGCCCAAAATGCTCAATTCCGGCAAATGTTCCTGGCTCTGGCTAAGGGACAAGAAGACCTGGAGGCTCTGATTCTCAAAGACAAGAAGAAGAAGACAAAGAAACCAGTGGGTGTCTTGAATATGAGAAGGAGATTCATAGGACCAGCCAAGCGAGCTCTAGAATTCACAACTCCGTCAAATGAGGGGGACATTCAGGAGGAGAAGCAAAAAGAAGAATATCACAACCCAGAGTTTGATGAAGAAGAGGTTGATTATACTAAAGAGAAATATCCTCCTACTGATGACAAATACAAACAGTTGTAGGATCGTCTCAACACAATGGAAATTCATAGGGTACCTGGGCTAGATTTTGAAGAACTAGTGTTGGTTTCTGAAGTGGTCATTCCATAGAAGTTCAAGGTTCCCGTATTTACTAAATATGACGAAATTTCATATCCTAAGCTGCATCTGAGGTCTTATGCCACGGAGATCCAACCTCACACCGCTGATAGGAACTTATGGGTTCATTTCTTCCAGGAAATTTTATCGTGGACTTAATTGGAATGGTTCTATCAGCTGAGGGGAACTAATATCTGCAACTGGGAGGATTTGGCTGCTGCTTTCTACAAGCAGTACCAATATAATGGTGACCTCGCTCCAACCCGTACTCAACTTCAAAGCATGTCTATGGGTTCTAGCGAGGGCTTCAAATATTACGCCCCGAAGTGGAGAGATCTTGCAGGAAAAGTCCAGCCTCCTTTGTCTGATAGAGAGTTGGTAGATATGTTTTTGGGTACTTTGTCTGGTCCATTTTTCAACCACTTGATTGGAAGTTCTTCAGTTGGGTTCACTGAGCTGATATTGACTGGTGAACGAGTAGAAGCTGGTATCAAGAGCGGTAAGATTCAGAGAGATGAATCTTCAAGTACAGTGAAGAAACCATTATCTGGGAAAAAATAAGTAAGGGTTGCCTACGGTCAGAGGAATCAAAACAAACCTGAACATCGTCCAACGGTAGGAGTTGTGATAATATCCAACCCTGCGCCAAATCAACAACAAAACAATCAGCACAGGCAGGATGCGCCAAGAAGACAGTTCACCCGGTTTAACATGTGCTTATCTCAGGTTTTGCCACACTTGTTGAAGTCCAATATGGTCACTCTAAGGGAGGCTCCTAAAAATCCAAATACTACATCTCCCCGTTATAATTCAAATGCTCGATGTGCCTTCCACTCCAACAGTCCAGGGCATGATACAAATGAATCTTGGGCTCTGAAGAACAAAGTGAAAGATCTTATTGAGGCAAAAGAGATTGAATTTGACCCTCCGGAAACTCCCAATGTGATAACTGCACCAATGCCCAAGCATGGCCAGGGTGTTAATGATGTTGATGACGACCTGTTTGTTTCTTCTGTTGATGAATTAGTTACTCTTCTTTCAATTGTTATAAAGAATCTCTTGCGAGCCGGTTTATTTCCAGAATATGGTGAAGATTGTCACCTGTGTGCAGCTCTACCCAATGGTTTCTTGTTGTTAAAGATAGGTATCCAATGCCTGATGAACAACAAGGAAATTTTGTTTGAGAAGACTCCCTCTACAAGAAGTCTGTATGAAGATATATCAATTATTACCATTTCCGACAATCCTCCCATGGTCTCCTCCAAAATCCTGTCAGGATTACATCCATTCCTAAGATCACTCCTTTAACTATCACTTTTCTCGGGCCGATACCATATTCCTCCGATAAGGTTGTTCCTTAGAACTATGGAGTTGACGTCTACTACCATAGCGTCAAGCAAGACCTATTAGCTATCAAAGATGAAGTTGCTGAAGATACTGATCCTAACATTCACAACATTGTTGGGACCAATAAAATTACCAGAAGTGGAAGGATCTTCTCTCCTGAGATCTCTCCAAAGACAATTGTCACTCCTTTGGTTATTTCTGCTCATACTCTTGTTACTACTCATGTTACTCATGTTGCTACCGCTACTGTCATTCTTGTTGTTACTCCTTCTATTGAGTCAGCTGAGACTCGGGGTAAAGAAGTACTAGTTGAGCTTGCCTAGAAGGAGGCACCTAAAGAAACCATTTCTGAAGCCTCTAAAAAAGAAATGGAGGAGATACTGAAAATCATACGGAAAAGTGGCTGTAATGTTGTGGAATAATTGGGTCATACCCCTTCAAAAATTTCAATGTTGGCCTAACTGTTATGCTCTGAAGCCCATGCGAAGGCTTTGGTGAAGTTCCTGAAATCTGCTCATGTGATGCAAGAGACTTCTGCTGACCAATTTGAGAACTATGTTGTTATTCTAACCGTTGACAATGGACTCGGTTTCTCCGATGCCGATTTGACGTCCAAAGGAAGAAATCATAATGATGCCCTGCATGTTTCTATTGAGTGCAAGGGCACTACCCTAGCTCATGTTCTGGTGGATATAGGTTCATCATTGAATGTATTACCTTAGAATGCTTTGGACAGATTGGATTGTGAAGGACTCACACTGAAGCCCAACAATATTGTGGTGAGGTCTTTTGATGGTTCTAAAAGAATGGTACACAGGGAGGTGGACATTCCTGTTAAAGTTGGTTCTCAAACCTTTGACTCTACTTTTTACGTAATGGATATCCTCCCGTCTTACTCTTGTTTGTTGGGTCGCCCTTGGATCCATAGGGTCGGTGCTGTTACTTCTACCCTGCATCAAATGTTGAAGTATCCAGTTAATGAGAAGATTGTCACAGTCCATGGCGAGGAAGACTATATGGTGAGCCACTTGAACTCTTTTAGGTATGTTTAGATGGATGGCGAGTTCATTGAAACCCCCTTCCAGAACTTTGAAGAGGTTCCTCAGACAATTGCTGCTACCAAGATTGTTGCTAGTGTTCCAAAGATTACCAGACCTCCGTTGAAGATGGCTTCTCTGAAGGATGCCAAAGTTGTAGTTGAAGAAGGTGGGGTTACTATCTGCGGCCAGCTCCCTGATATCCCCTACAAATATGACAAGTTTGGTTTGGGTTTTACTTCAGGAGCTCAAAAAGTTGTTCGTCGCGCTCGCGTCGGAGGACCACCACTATGCATCAGCAACCATGGAATCAATGCTTTGGAAAACAGTGACAGTGACTGCAACATGGACAATTGGATCTTCCCAACTACCAGCGGTGGACTAAATAATTCAACAGATAGAGACTTTGTTCCCATTACTTTTATCCAAGAGTAATTGTCTTTTTGTTTTTTTTTTTGGAATATGTAATAGTTGAACAATTTAAACTCTAGAGCCTTGTGTTTTACCCGAGGCACAATGGTTTATTTGTGAGGGTTATTACTTCATCTTTATATGTCATTAATAAATCATTGGACGTTTTGCATGCAAATTTTACGCTCTCTTCCTTTCTTTTTTGCTTTTAATTTATCAAAATAGTTATGCTCTCTTACACACACCCACATATCAAACTGCAGATCCACATCCACTTTGGATCCCATTGATAGTCGTTCTGCTATTGCCATTTATGACTTTGAAAATCCGATCTATCAAGCTGAAAATGAAGGTGAGGAAGATTGTGAAGTACCAGGAGAACATGCCTGACTGTTGCAACAAGAGGAAAGAGCCATACAGCCTCATGAAAAGCCAGTCGAGACGGTAAACTTAGGTACTGAAGAGGATAAAAAGGAAGTCAAGATAGGTGCCAACTTGGAGCATAGTGTCAAAGAACGGTTAATCCAGATGCTACATGACTATGTTGAGATCTTCACCTGGTCATATAAAGACATGCCAGGGCTGGACACTGATATTATGGTTCATCATCTGCCAACGAAAGAATACTGCCCTCTAGTGAAGCAAAAGGTTCGCCGTATGCATCCTGAGATGTCAGAAAAGATCAAGGCTGAAGTTATGAAACAGTTTAACATTGGGTTCTTAGCTGTTACATCTTATCCATAATGGGTTGCTAATGTTGTTCTTGTACCTAAGAAGGATGGTAAAGTACGTATGTGTGTGGATTATAAAGACTTGAATAGGGCAAGCCCCAAGGATGTCTTTCTGCTTCCCCATATTGATGTTCTTGTTGACAATACTGTACAACATAAGGTGTTCTCCTTCATGGAGGGTTTCTTTGGGTATAATCAGATTAAAATGGCACCTGAAGATATGGAGAAAATAACCTTTGTCACACGATGGGGAACCTTCTGCTACAAAGTTATGCGATTTAGTTTGAAGAACAATGGGGCAACTTATCATCGTGTTATGGTAGCTTTGTTTCATGATATGATCCATCACGAGATAGAGGTCTATGTCGACGATATGATAGTCAGGTCCCAGATTGAAGAATAGCACCTTGATCACCTGCAAAAGTTGTTTGGAAGATTAAAGAAGTACAAGCTAAGATTGAATCCGAACAAGTGCACCTTTGGAGTAAGATCTGGTAAGCTTCTAGGCTTTGTTGTCAGCGGAAAAGGTATTGAAGTAGACCCTGCAAAGGTTAAAGCTATACAAGAAATTCCAACTCCTCCCACTGAGAAGGAGGTTAGAGGATTCTTGGGACGTTTAAACTACGTTGCAAGATTAATCTCCCATCTAACCGCTACTTGTGAGTCAATCTTCAAAGTACTGAAGAAAGATTAAGTAGTGAAGTGGAATGATGAATACCATACTACCTTTGACAAAATCAAGTAATATCTTCAAGAGCCTCCAATTTTGATGCCGCCGGTCGAAGGAGGACCTTTGATCATGTACTTAATAGTATTAGAGAATTCAATGGGGTGTGTGCTGGGGCAGCATGACGAGTCTTGTCGAAAAGAGCATGCAATATAATACCTTAGCAAAAAGTTTACTGACTATGAAACAAGATACTCACTGCTCGAGAAAACTTGCTGCACTTTGGCATGGGCTGCTCGCCGACTGAGATAGTATATGTTAACTCACACTACCTTGTTGATATGTAAAATGGATCCTATCAAATACATCTTTGAGAAGCCTGCTCTCTCCAGAAGAATAGCAAGATGGAAAATGGTCCTGAACGAATATGACATTCAATACACTATGCAGAAACCATTCAAAGGAAGTGTACTAGTTGATCATTTGGCTCATCAGGCTTTGGAGGACTACCAATCCATGAATTTTGAGATCCCAGACGAGAACATCATATTAGTGACTGATTATGAAGAACCTGGACCGGATGAAGGACCTGAAAAAGGATCCTGATGGACTATGGTTTTTGACGGAGCTTCCAACGCACTTGGCAATGGCATCGGTGTTATGATCATATCTCCAAAAGGTTGTCATACTCCTTTTACTTCCAGGCTAGGTTTCAACTGTACTAACAATATGGTTGAATATGAAGCATGCATTATGGGTCTCAAGGCTGCTATCGACTTAGGAATCAAATTCTTGAGTGTATTCGGAGACTCGGCCCTGGTAATCAGTCAAATCAAAGGAGAATGGGACACGAAGCATCCTAATATCATCCCTTACCGAGAACATGTGTTGACACTGATTCCACACTTTGAAGAAGTTACCTTTGAGCATTTTCCACGAGAGGAAAATCAGTTAGCGGATGTGCTAGCTACCATGTCATCCATGTTCAAGGTCAGGTGGGATAATGAAGCTCTTTAGATCACTATTGAGAGAATGGACGAACCATCATACTGTTATGAGTTTGATACCGAAGAAGTAGTGGACAAACCTTGGTTCCACAAAGTGAAAAGATACCTCAAAACCCAAGAGTATCTTGAGGGAGCTTCAGTCAATGATAAGAAGTTCCTAAGAAGGTTCTCCGCCAAGTTTTTCCTCAATAACGGAATCCTCTACAAGCGCAACCACGATTCTACTTTGCTTCGGTGTGTCGATGAGAGTGAAGTAGAGAAGATCATGAAGGACATACATGAAGGTACTTTTGGCACCCATTCTAGTGGTCACACAATGGCTAAAAAGATCCTACAGGCAGGATACTACTGGTCCACTATGGAAGCAGACTGTTATCAGCATTCCCGAACTTGTCACAAATGTCAGATCTATGCTAACAAAGTACATGTGCCTCTGGTTCCTCTAAACGTCTTGACCGATCCCTGGCCACTCGTAATATGGGTCATTGATATGATTGGAGATATTAGACCTACCGATTCTAATGGGCACCATTTCATCCTTGTCACCATCGATTACTTCACAAAGTGGGTTGAGGCAGCCTCATTTGCTTCTGTTACCAAGAACGTTGTGGCTTGGTTCGTTAGACATAACCTTATCTGTCGGTATGGTATTCCATAAAGAATCATTACGGATAATGGTACTAACCTTAATAATACTATGACCATCAAGCTATGAACACAATTCAAGATCCAACATCATAACTCTTCTCCATACCGGCTGAAGATGAATAGCGCAGTAGAGGCTGCCAATAAAAACATCAAGAAGATCATACAGAAGATGACGATGACATACAAAGAATGGCACGAGATGTTACCATTTTCTCTTCATGGTTACCATACCTCATCATTCACGTCAACAAGGGCAACTCATTTCTCTCTGGTATACAGTATGGAAGTTGTCCTACCCATCAAAGTCCAGATCCCTTCCTTGAGAATCATGAAGGATGCAGTTCTGAAAGAAGATGAATGGGTTCAGACTCGACTTGACCAATTGAACCTGATTGACGAGAAGAGGCTCGCGGTTGTTTGTCATGGCCAGATGTACCAGAAACGTATGATCAAAGCTTTTAACAAGAAGGTCAGACGTCAGGTATATTAGGTTGGTGACCTAGTAATCAAGCGCATCATCCTACCACAAGGTGATACCAGGGGCAAGTGGACTCCTACGTACGAAGGACCATTTGCAATCAAGAACATATTTTCTGGTGGATCCATGATATTAACCACTATGGATGGTGACGACCTTCCGCACCCTGCAAACGCGGACATAGTTAAAAGATACTACATATGAACAGAGACCCGCTAGGTTATCTGGCCTAGGCAAAAATAGGGAATCCTGGCGAACCAAAAGGGTTCGGGAAAAAGTTAGGGATATATATATATATGTATATATATATATATATATATATATATATATATATATATATATATATATATATATATATATATATATATATATATATATATATATATATATATATATATATATATATATATATATATATATATATATATGAAAATTTGTACACCTGGCAGGTCGAAAACCTGAAAAGGCGGCTTGGGCAAAAAAGGGTATCCCGGTGGACTGAAAACCCGAAAGGGCGGTCTAGGCAAAAGTTAGGGATTTAAAAGCGTAAAAATATGTCTCGTTGGATTACCTTACAGCCGACCTTCATTGTTAGCTATCAAATTCAAATGGTACTAATCAATCCAGTCAGCGGTGGCCAAGCACCAAAGTGATGAGACGCTCAAAGATATAAAGGCAATAGCAGAATGGGAACCCAACGGGATCATTTCACATAGTTGTTTTTCTTTGTATACTACTTTGTATAGTTTTCATTCTTACGACGGCATTCTCTTACTAGGATGTCAATCTATTTGTTCAAAAAACGCCTGTTATAGGCGGACTTCTTCAAATCAATACAAAATCATCTTTTGAAAGTTCAAAACTATTTGTTTTATTTTTTCAGTTTTATTTTGCAAAAACGTCCAATGATTATTTTTGAACATATGAATTTGAATGTGATCACCGTTTACAAATACCCGCATAAAAAATAGAAAGACATTTACTAATGGCTTTAAGAAACAAGACAATGACTAAAAAGCGATATGCAAATCCCCGCAGATACATCCTATAATAGATACAGAGACAGATGTCTTATTGCGAAGTCACTGCCATATCTTCAATATACCAGCTTAATGATGTCAGAAGTTTTGATATCCCCTAGAGTCTCCAATCATCTCCCCAGCATCTTGAAGAATTCCTCAATATGGTCCATAAACTTCTTGGGTTCCCCAACAGGGTTTCATTAAATCCCCAAGCAGTTTACGGAGTTTCTTTCCCAGTAGAGTTTATTTCTCTAGCCACGAAAATCCATCTCCCAACAATTTAACTTCAACAAATAATGAAGAATTACTTTCTTCATCCCCAGCAGCACTCGGGGATTTGTTTTCCCTTAATTGAACGATACTGCAAAGAACAAATCAGTCCATATCTTGCATTCATACGTCATTTTACAAACATGCATACAAAATACATATAGAACAATCTCATTTATTTTGAGAAAATCATCACATTATCTGCGCCATGCATCATGACATTGCATACAGCTAATTCTTTACCTTTTCAGGAAAGATCAGCATACAAACATCATCATCAATTTTCAACAAGTTCCAGATTAATTCCTGAAACAAGGTGTTCAGTGAATTTTGATGCACATCCTTCCACGATTGTACTAATGCATTTCTTTAGTTTATTGTGTTTATTTTTATGTTTTAATATGTTTTGATAATTTATTTTATTTTTGCATTTAATTAATTTTCGTATTTTATTTTCAGCAACTGCAGCTTTCGCGGAAATATTCATAACTGGAGCTACGGGAATCGGATTGAGGCGTTCTAATATTGGTTAGAAAGCTAAGAAAAAGACCTACAAATTTCTAGTTGTGGCCAGATGCTGATTCGGGCTGTAGCAAGGTTGAAAAAGTCGTTGAAGTTGCAGCATTTTATATTTAAGTTTGGGTCATTTGTTTTGGGCTTGAGTTTTGTATCCGACCGAGTTGGGTTGTTTCTTTTTAGTTTTTACCTAGATGCTACAGAATTTTGGGCAGCCATTCACTATTCACGAAAAAGAGAAAGCTTTGTACGAATCAATAGAGAACTAAAACCTTTCTGACGGATTTACTGTACTCAGGTTCCAACTTTGAGATTGTTATAGCATTTGCAATTTAATTTCGATTCCTTTCAACTATGTTATGAGATTGTTGTTTGCTTAATTCGATTTTCATATAACATTATTGATTTAATTTGATTGATAAATGTTCCCAAATTTTAATCGCGATTGACTTTGCTTAATTGTTAATTTGCGTCACTTTTAACCGTATGCTTAATCCGGCCATAGGAACATGTATCTCATAGTGTCAATCGCGCTTGTTAATTGATACAGTAATCAAATAGGATAGAAACTTCGCTTAGGAGATTGTAATGTTAGCAGTCGATGATAGGTACGAACCGAGGCAGTGAATTCATTTGTTATAATCACTCATATCAAAAACATCTTATTTTATAATCACTTTTCATAATCAGCTTATTTGCCTAAAATCGAACCAACCCCCCCCCCCCCCCCCCCTTTAACTCGATTCCAGTTAGTTAATAATATTTCAAGAATCCTTGAGAACGATATTCGAGTCATTTGTCGCCATATTACCGTTTTACAAAATACTACAGTTTTGAAACCGTTGCGTAAAAACACTCGTTTTTGATCCGCGCGACAGCGGATCACAAGGCAGGGAAAATATCTGAAGCAACAACTCATCAATCACTGTAAAGCCTGGATTACGACTAGATAACAGTTAACAATCAAATATAATTCACTATGAAGCCTGGAATCTGACCAAAGAGAAGTTTACAACACTGTGAAGCCTGGAATCCGACCCGATAGCAGTTTACAACACTATGAAGCCTGGAATCCGACCAGATAGCAGCTTACAACACTGTGAAGCTTGGAATCCGACCAGATAATAGTCAACATCATTGATGAAGCCCGGAATCCGACCGGATAACAATCAATCTACAATTCAAGACACTGTAGAGCCTGGACCCGACCAGATAACAATATAAGTTACTATGTAGCCTGGAATATGACCAGATAGTAGTTTACTCTATCAAATTACTGCAAAGCCTGGAGTCCGACCAGATAGCAGAGTTTATTCTGTCAATTACTATGAAGCCTGGACCCGACCAGATGACAATATAATCTACCATATTGTGAAACCTGGACCCGACCAGATAGAAGTTAACATCATTGCTGAAGCCCGGAATCCGACCGGATAACAGTCCAATTCTGTCAATTACTATGAAGTCTGGACCCGACTAGATGATAGTATACCTCAAATTCAAGTTGAAGCCTGGATCCGACCAGATAATAGCTTAATTTCTTCAAGTTACTAAAGCCTAGACACGACCAGATAACAGTTCTAGTCACTAAAACTTGGAAACGACCAGATAACAGTTCAAGTCACTAAAGCCTTAAAATGACCAGATAACAGTTCAAGTTACTGAAGCCTGGACACGACTAGATAACAATTCAAGTCACTGAAGCCTGAACACGACTAGAAAACAATTCAAGTCACTGAAGCCTAGACACGATTAGATAACAGTTTAAGTCATTGAAGCATGGATACGACTAGTTAACAGTTTAATATTAAGCAAATTAATGTGAAGCCTGGAGATCAACTAGATAACAGTTAATTTCATATTCCCCAGTAAGTCACTGTGGAGCCTGGAGTACGACCAGATAACAACCAACTTTATTATCCTCAGCAAGTCACCGTGAAGCCTGTATTTCGACCAAATAACAGCTAACTTTCATCTCCCCAGTCAAGAGATAACTCCTTGATAGAGCAATGGACAACTAAAGCTCCTAGACTTTATTCCCCAAACAGGAACCAACATTCCCCAACAGAGTCCTCCTTAAACAACAGGAACAGGAATCCCCACAAAGAGACCTCTTATGAAATCAGCATCCACTTTAGATGAAATCTTTAAGCCCATCTCTGACAACTCTCAGTCATCTTATCCAAATGGCATCTGTAAACCCATTCTCGATATCATCAACCAACGACGTTACTTCATGCGAGTGCAAATTTTTGGGTACTCTAGTGTTGAATCATCTTCCACTTTCATATTATGAAAGGCAGACAAGCCAATATAAACCCTCAGGTTTAAGAATATTTAACAGGGGCAGCTGTTGTACCCCAAAATTTTCCCTCCCATTTTACTCAGGACATGTTCATTAAGGTCTTCAATTGCTCAAGGTTGACCAAGGATTGATCAGACAAATTCTCCTCCTAAGCAATGGCCTTTCAAATAGGGTTTCACTTTTCATCAAGATGTTTGAGCTCCAAAGGTCTCAAATGTTTTCCATGGTCCTAATATGTCTTCGAGATTGTCCATGTCAAATTTCATGCCTCACACTACAAGTTTGCTCAGTCAATTGCTCAAATGTTGGAAAGTAAACTATACTAGGTCAAAAGTCAATTGTGGCCAATATACAGTCAAACTTCAATATTTTTTGTCAACATCAACATTTTAAAGTGATGCCCATCATTTGATCAATCGTTGATCATGATTCCTAAAGGAATGCTCTTCATTTATCAAAATTCAAGAATTGCAAAATTAGGGTTTATAAAGGAAAAGTCAACTGAACTTTGACCAGGCATAACTTTCACATACTTCATCCATTTTTCCCCAACCAAAGCTCATTTTGAAGAGAATCCAAGCCCTACAACTTCTCTTTTATCCTCAAGTTCAATAAATGCACCACTTGAAAGATACACGCCCATACATTACAGGTCATTTTCAGAAAGTCAACAAAGGATACTTTTTTCCAAGACCTTTTATATCAAGATAATTTCTCCAAATGCAAAAATGGTCAATATAGAGTCTGTAGAGGGCATCTTGGGCTTTCCAAAAAGTCAAAGGTCATCTTCAAGAGATAAAAATTGAGCAAGTTATGGCTTGCCCAAATTGGGAAAATTTGAGAATATTCAAAGATTGTGCATTGGGAAAATTTGAACATTTAGGTCAATGGCCTAACTTTTTTGAGGTTCAAACACTCTCATGACCTTATGAAGGACCTCTAAATCCACTTTTGCATGCCCTTGATTTTATTTACATTTATTTTGATTTTTGTTTAATTTAAAATTAAATAAATACAAAATAAATGCATAAAATAATAGGGTAATATTTTGGACATGTGGGCTAGTGTGTTGGGTCATCCTTGAGGCCCATAATACGTGCAAAACATGTCCAGGTTCACTCAAGTCTCAACATGGCATGAAATCCCATTTTTGGCAATTTTTTAAAATTAGAATTATGGCTTTAAGGAAATGGTTATGGCTGGGATTATTTCCATATTTCCTCCCTAATCTCACCTCCTTTATTTATATAACACATTTTCAAGCATTACACACGCTCATACTGCCTGAAGAAGCCCTCTCAAAATCATCAATTTTTTCAAAGAATTGCAAAAATTCAAAACTCTCATCTCAGCCCATATTCATAAAATCTAAGCCTTGTGTTGTGCTCCTGAGACTCCCAGGAGTCTATTCCAGTTCATACCCATGCCCGAGGTGCTCTGAAATCAGCCAACCAGATCACTCCACTTTGGTAAAATTTCCACGATTTGAATCTCTTAATACATACAGTTTAAGCAAATCTAATGCGTATATCCTTTTTTATATCCTTATTTTGATTTTTTCTAATGCAACACATGAGAGATGGATGCAGAACTAATAGTTTGCCATATTTAGGGCAAAATCTGGATCGTGGTTCGACTTGGATGATATAGCCATGATTTGTCGAATCTAAGACCAGATTTGAACTCAGGGTTGAATTTTGTGTAGAATAAGCTTTATTTCTGGATTTAAAACTTTCAAAAATCCAGGTTTTGTGTTGTACATGGCCGGAGAAGACAACCGGAGATCTGCTTCGGCGTCTCTTACCGGTGTGGACTCTATTAGGGACTGTGTGGCAAAAGCGTGTATTTTCATTGGTCCATTCAAATTATTCATGGCGCGCGTGTGACAGCTAGGATTAAGTTTGAGTTACCATTATATTATTATCATTCTATTATAAGAACAATTGAAACAATTAGCTCAGTTGGAAAAGGCAAGCGTGATGGGGTGTTAGTCTCAAGGGGGCTGGGTTCGGTCCAGCCCTTTTGCAATTTTATTTTCGTTCTAACAATTATATTACAGATCCAGTGTTTATAGGCCAAACACACCTACCATGTACCATCAGCCCATCACCACTTGATCTAGATCCAACGCCTCAAACGTGTAGACCACTATGCGCCCCTAAAACCTCTCTTCACTGGATCCACTGGAAACCCGGGCTTCATCAAACTTGGGCCTAGCGTTTTTTGAACTTGAACCCCCCCAGTTTTTGTCTTTACTACCCAGGCCCATTTATATTTAGTTTTATCTTTCTTATTTATTTTTTTAAAAATAGTTTTAATTTGTTTAATCAGAAAAAATAATTAAAATCACAAAAAATATAGTTTTAGGTTTTTTTAATTAAATTAATTAATAGTTATTTTAACCATTTTATTTAATTTAAAATTAATAGAACTTAGGATTTTAATTCATTTTCTTTTCATAATAAAAATACAAAAAAAAAACATAGAATTAATTCCTTTTAATTAGTTTCAATTATCTTTAATTATTTCTATTTTTTAAGTCTAGATTTAGGTTAATTAATCTAATTTTTTATTTAACCATTTTCCAAATAAATCAAAACAAACAAAAAGATTTTTTTATTCACCTAGAATTTCCTTAGGGTTTTCCGATGACTTTTCCATTTCGTACGCGTTATTTTTTTCGCATTTTCTTATACTAATGTATTTTCTTATGGGATGTAATAAACTATAATTAGGACTTTTTACTTTACTTCTTTTTTTTATTTTCCCCCAAGTTTTGGACTTGTAATAATCCCCCTCCCTGAAGCCTTGTAATAGCTAGATTTATATTTCCTCACTTTTAATTACTGCAAATTATTACTTGTTTAGATGCATGCTAACTAGGGTTGTATATCAAGAATAAAACAAAACGCTAGCAAACCTAATGCAAAGACAAAAATAGCTTAAAACAACATAATTGCACATATACACCTCTAGGGGATCCTCACTTCGGTTGCCTTCGGAAAACAATCACAACTCTCAAAATGTGAGAGATTTTATTGGCTACCCTCTGGTTTAAAGATCATAAGTCCCTCGATTATCCTCTCGATGTTTCCTCGATATGATCTTAAAAACCCTAGGGTAGTTACTAAAGTTTCTTGCCCAGTTGCCTTTGTGACTGTATAAACGTCCCTTCTAATGTCCCTCAAACATCCAACGACTAGGGCTACCTAATCACTAATAGTAGGATAGCACTTTCTAGAGGAAAAGAAGAAAAGAACAACCCTTTCGAGTAAAATTAGATAGTTCCTAGATTATATGATCAAACAATTTGTACACGTACATAAAACTTCTTTCAAAAATATTTTCAAACACTTTGTATACGTTCTCTACCATTCTGAGAAACATTACAAACTTCTCCGCACTAAGGCGCTTTCAAAAATACTTTTCAAAACACACAAAGCACAAGGTATTTCAAAATGAGCTAAGCATCTAAGAGCCCGTAGATAACTACGGATGGAAAGGGTGCTAACACCTTCCCTTTCCATAATCTACCCCTCTTACTCAAATAATCTCGAAAGGTATTTTTCTGTTCTTTTCACCCTTTCCTTTATTGGATAAAAGAAAAGTCGGTGGCGACTCTTGCTTACCGCAAAGCCAGTATAACAGTCGGTTTTACCACCATATTACAGACAGTCCAGGAAAAAGTTAGGGATTAAAGCATACGACTATGTCCCGTCATCTCGTCACCTATCTATCAGTAGAAGACTTATCACACTGATCAGCATTTACTCAAGACTCTGGGAGTAGGGACAATGTCCAAGCTGCCCATGAATCCCTACAACTTCCATGAGATTATCCCCAGAGTAATCTTCACAAGTTCATACATTCCCTGAAATTTCCCCGATAGATCGCTCTGGCGGATAAAGGAGTATGATCTTCTTCCCGGTAATGTCACCAAACTATGGAGTTCCGACCAGTACAGTTCATGGAAGTTCTCTTCCCCCACTGAGTTTATTCCTCTGAGATTGAAAAACCCTCTGCGGATCTTTACTCTTAAGAAGAGTTCATTTCCTCAACAAGGGTGTTTCCTCAGCAGAGTATTGCTCCATCAACAAGGTTTATTTCCCCAACATGGTTAATTTCCCCAAAAAATTATTGTGTCCACAGCTTAAGTTTGTTACTCAGATGGCCACAAGTCGCCGGCAAAATTCGTCTCCCTAGTAAAGTTTCCACTATCCCTAGAGATTTGCTATTGAATCTAAAACTGGGACAGATACCAGTCAACTTTATCCTCCCCAAACAAGTCGGGATGTTATCCATCTCTTCGATCCCCAGTTAGCGTATAAACTCCCCAACAGAGCAATGAACAACCAATGTTCTTGAACTTTTCTTCCCAAGCAGGAATGAACATTCTCCAGCAGAGTTTCCTCAAGCAAAAAGCAGAAATCAATGTTCCCCAACGAATATTCATCAAATTTGAAAGCAGGAGTCCCCAGCAGAAACAATCCCCAGAAGATCGAAGATACACATACTCTTCATCCCCAGCAACAATCAAGTATTTATTTTTCCCCATACAAAGATGTTGCTCAAGTTTACAAACGCACTTCAATAGCATTTCACATTCATACATCATCTACCAATATCATAGCATATACATATGAAATGCATATAGCACAATCTCATTTTTTTAGAACATTGTTACGCAATGCATTTCATACGTCATGACATTCATACAGTTAACTCTTTACCCTTTCAAGAAAGACCAATCAACAAACATTATTAACTACTTATATGACCTGACAGTCTTCTCAAAGGCTACATCTGACGAATGCTATTTCAGAACTTTCCTCAGAAGGTCATTCTCAAAGAGACATCTTCTGTTTCAGTTTTAATGAACCAATGATTTATCCTGATTCTTTTCCAGTAGATCTTTTTCTGTTTCAATTTAAATCTCCTAAATATTTATTCTTATTCTTATCCAATTAAAGACAATTACAGACATTTGTTGGTTCAGTTTAAATCGACCAATGATTTATCCTGATTCTTTTCTAGTATACACTTTTTCTGGTTCAGTTTAAATTGCCCGAAGGTTTATTCTGATTATTATCCAGTTAAAGACAATCAAGACCTTTCTCTGGTTCAGTTTAAATCGCTCAAAGATTTATTCTGATTCTTATCCAGTTAAATTTTGGTACAGACATCTGGTGGTTCAGTTTAAATCGACCAATCATTTATCCTGATGCTTTTGCAGTAGACCATTCTCTAGTTCAGTTTATATCAACCAAAGATTTATTCTGACTCTTATCCAGTTGAAGACAATCAAGACCTTTCTCTAATTCAGCTTAAATCGCTCAAGGATTTATTTTGATTCTTATCCAGTTAAAGTTAAGTACAAACATTTTCTGGTTCAGTTTAAATCGACCAATGATTTATCTTGATGCTTTTCCAATAGACCTTTCTCCGGTTCAATTTAAATCAACCAAAGATTTATTATGATACTTCTTCCAATTGAAGTCAACAGTTATTTTGGATGGCATCTATAAGCCCATCTCTAACAACTCTCTGTCACCTCTCCAAATGGAATCTATAAGTCCATTCCTGATACAATGTTACCTCTTGCACATGCGAGTGCAAATTTCTAGGCACTCAAGTGTTCAATCATCTTCTAACTTCAAGTCATGAATGACGGACATGCAATCTAACTCTTCAGGTTTAAGAAGATTGAACATGGGCAACTGTTGTACCCCAAAATTTTCCCTCCCCTTTTCTTCTTAAGACATTCTTTCAAGGTTCCTCAAATACTCAAAGAATCTCAAGGGATGACCAGTTAACTCACATCCTAAGCCAAAGGTCTATAATTAGGGTTTTGAGTTTCTCAAGGAAGTTTGGGTTGCAAAGGTCTAAAGTGATTTCCATGGTTCATCATAGGTCCTCAAGAAGGTTCATGTCAAGTTTCAAGTCTTGCATCATAAGTTTGCTCAATCAATGGCTCAGATGATTGAAAATCAATTGTATTGGGTAAAAAGTCAATTGTGGTAACCATACAGTCAATCTTCAAGATTTTTTGTCATCATCAACATTTTGAAGTGATATTCATCATTTGATCAAGGGTTGATCACTATTCCCCAAGAAAAGCCCTCAAATCATCAAAAGTCAAGAATTGTAAAATTATGGTTTCCTTAGGAGAAGTCAACTAAACTTTGATCAGGCATAAGTTTCACATACTTCATCAACATTTCCCTAACCAAAGCTCATTTTGAATAAAATTCAATTCTCTACAATTTTGTTTTTATGCTCAAGTCCAAAAAATGCTTCATTTGAAAGATATGAGCTAAAACATTATAGGTCATTTTCAAAAGTCAACAAAAGATACTTTTTGTCAAGGTAACTTGCATCAATATAAGTTCATAGAAATAAAAAATGGTCAACAAAGAGATTGTAGAGGACATCTCGAGCTTTCCAAAAAGTCCAATTTCATCTTCAAAAGATGAAAATTGAGCAAGTTATGAGTTGCAGAAGTTGGGAAATTTTGAAGAAATTCATGAAATGGAAAATGAGCAAAATTGAAGTTTTGAACTAGTGGGCCTAACTTTTGATGTACAAATATGTCCATAACGTGTTAGAGGACCTATAAATCCATTCACATATTTTTTATGATTTTTATTTCTTTTATTTGAATTTTATTCATTTAAATGCAAATAAAATTAAATAAAATATGAAACAATGGTATAAAGGCTTGAGCTTTTTGTTTCAACCATCCAAAGGCCCAAGACAACTCATGCCAACTCATGACAACTCATTACAACCTTGCCAAAACGTGCAAGACTCAAAATGGCAAAGAAATAACTCAAATTGGTAAGTTTTCAAAAATTGATTCTTATTTAAACCATGGCTTCTTGAGTTGATTACATGCCATATTTGTCAGCCCAAATACAAGTCAACGACATGTCTAGATTCGTGCAAGGCATCCAAGAGACAAGAATCATGCAAAGAAGGCAAGTTTTCAATGTGTTGGAATTTTGATTTCATGGGCATGAATACCTTGTCCCTTTCCATACTTGTTGGCTCCTATTTCATTCTCTATATAAAGGCAAGCAAAGTCATGCCAAAGGACCACAAAATCATTGCACAAAAAGCTCTCCAAAAATTCTCTAAAATTCAAAGAAGTTGTGAAAATTATATCTCACATTTCCAGCAAGTTCTAATCCAAACTAAGGCTAGCATTCACCTCCTGAAGATCAAATGAGTTGATCTAGATCCATATTTGTACTCCTCGAGCACCAAAACACGATATGTGCATCACGTTGGTTTTTGAAATTGGTAAAAATCAAAACTATGTTTTCTTGGGTTTTAAATCATTACTAACATGATTGATCTCCTCCTATGCATCATTAGAACAGGATAGGTACATTACATGTAAAGTTTGATGCAGAAATAGTGTTTTACCATTGTTAGGATACTGAAGCCATTGATCATCGAACCAGACATTGCAAGCAACATTCTCCCCTTGCACCGCCATCTGCTTTTCACAAAGCAAGCCCATAGTCTTTTTTTATTATTATTTTTTTAATCTATTTCTTTTCTTTTTTTGAATCACTTTTTTAATAAAATCTTTAAAAAAAATAGATATAGATTTTAATTAATTAACTTTATTTTCATAATAAAAATTAATTAATTTAATCACTTTAAGTTTATTTTATTAATTAAAATATAATTAGAATTAAGCTTTAATTATCATTCAATTATTTTTCTAAATAAAAACACCAAAAATATTTTTCATACTTAGAATTTTTTTAGATATCTTGCCCTCTTCAATCTCCGCGCGTTTATTTACTATTTCATATTTTTTTTCAATATTGTAATTGTCCAAAGTTTGTAATAGCTAATTAGGACCCTTTTGCATTTTTATCCCCATTTTATGGTTTGTATTCCCCCATCCCCAAAGCGATGTAATAGTGCAGTTTAATTCCCGCACTTTTATTTTCTTCCCTTATGTATATATTTAACTGTTAGACTAATTAGGCGTGTATGGAAAGATTTAAAAGAAAACGGTAAAAAACCTAACATTCAAGATAAACATAACTTAAATACAACACACTTCTCACACGCGCACCTCTAGTGTGACCCTCACTTGTTGCCTTCAGATTTAAAGCAGTCACGTCTCTCGGACGTGGGACGTTTTAGTAAAGACCCTTTGGTTAAAAGATCATAGTCCCTCGAGGACCCTTCGATGCTGCCTCGGTAAATGATCTTAGTACCTTAGGGTAATTGCTAAAGCGTCTTACAAGTTGTCTTCGTGACTTTCCAATGAGCCGCGCGTGTCCCTCAAACATCCAATGATAGGGCTACCTACTAACTAATAGTAGGATAGCATTATCTAAGGCAAAAGAGGAAAAGAACAAAGACCATTTGAGTAGGTAGACAACTTGTAGTTACTTGCTCAAAAAACAAAACAATTTCTCACACATACACTCTCTTTTCTAAATATTTTCAACTACAAAAAACACTGTGTATGTGTTCTCAACGATACGAGAATCATTACAAAGTTTGCCGCACTAAGGCATCTTTTCAAAATATTTTCAAAACACACAAACACAAAGAATTTTCAAAGTAAGCGAGCAACTAAGAGCTCGTAGATAACTACGGATGGAGAGGGTGCTAACACCTTCCCTTTCCATAACCTACCCTTCTTACTCAGAAAATTCTCGAAAGGTCTTCCCTGTTCTTTTCACCCTTTCCTTTATTGGATAAAAGAAAAGTCGATGGCGACTCTTACTAACAACAACATTTACGATAAAATGCAAAAATAATAAAGTAAGTTCTCCCACCGTATTACAACTGGTATGAGATGTTATTGTTTGCTCTTCATGGCTATCGTACTTCGGAGCGAACATCAACTGGGGAAACCCCATTCTCCCTAGTCTATGGAATGGAATCCTGCCTATCAAAGTTTTGATTCCTTCTCTAAGGATTATGAAAGAAGAAAACTTAGACGAAGGCGAATGGATTCAGACTAGGTTGGATCAGTTGAATTTGATTGACATGAAAAGGCTGGTTGTTGTCTGTCATGGTCAAATGTACCAGAAGCGCATGATCAAAGCTTTCAATAAAAATATCAAGCATCGGGTATATCAGGCTGGTGACTTGGTAATAAAACGCATCATTCTTCCACAAGGTGATTCCAGGGGAAATGGACTCCCACTTATGAAGGGCCATTTTTTGTTAAAGAAGTATTCTCGGGCGGTGCTATGATGCTAACCACTATGAATGGAAAAGATTTCCCACACCCTGTGAATGCGGACATAGTCAAAATACTACGTATAAGAATGACCTGCTAGGTTGATGTGCCTAGGAAAAAATAAGGGCATCCCGGCGAACCAAAATGGCTCAGGAAAAAAAGGGATATATACAAAAGATCGTACATCCGGCAAGTCGAAAACCTGAAAGGGTGACTTGGGAAAAAAAGGGTATCCTGGTGGACTGAAAATTTGAAAGGGCGGTCCAGGAAAAAATTAAGGATTAAAGCGTATGACTATGTCTAGTTGGATCACTTACAACCAACTTTATTACAAAGGTCAAAAGTTCAAAATGTTCAATCAACTCATTCTGATGGCAAAGGACGAGATGTTCGAAGACATAGTAGCAATAGTAGAGTTGGAGCTCAATGAGATCATTTTTCACATGGCTATATATATATATATATATATATATATATATATATATATATATATATATATATATATATATATATATATATATATATATATATATATATATATATATATATATATATATATATATATTTGTTTTCACTTTGTACTCTTTCATTTTGCGATGACTTCCTCTTACAAGGATTTTCGTATCTTTGTACAAAATCGCTTGTTTATAGGAAAATTATCAATACAAATATACTTTGAAGTCCAAACATTTTATTTTTTCTGTTTTTCTTGCAAAAATGTCCAATGACTAAAATTGAATGAGCATATGCATATGAACATGATTACCTGTTAACAAATATACACATAAGAACATGATTAAACATTTACTCAAAACTCTAAGAGTCTGGATGACACTTAAGCTGTCTGTAAATCCCCACGGAGTCCCTTTCATAAGATTATCCCCAGTGAAGTCACCAGATCCACTTCTATGAGATTATCTCCACATAATAGTTTTCACAAATAAGAGCATATTCTCCGCAATCTCCCTGGAAAATCACTTCAACAAATAAAGGAATATAATCTTCTCCCCGTTAAATCTACCCACAGAGTCTTAATCAGTACAAATTATGGAAATTCTTCTCCCCAGTGGAGTTTGTGCCTCTAAACTAAAGAAAGAGACCCTACAGAGTTACTTCTCTTTAGAAAATTCAATTTTCCTAAGAGAGTTAGTTTCCTTAGTAGAGCACTTATTCATCAACAGGGTTTATTTCCCCAACAGACTACAAATTCCCCAACTCGAGTCTATTCCTTAGACTACTACAAATCACTGACAAAATTCTTCTCCCCAGAAAGTTGTTGCGAAGCTTGGAATCCGACCAAATACCATTTAAGTTTATCCTCCCTAGACAAGTCGGAAGATGTTCTATCTCTTTTATCCCAAGTCAGGGCATATAAGAATTATCTTCCCCAAACGAGGTTGAAGTTTAACCATATCTTTTATCCCTAGTCAGGGTATGTAAGAAATAAATTCCCCTTTAGAGAAACGGACGACCAATGTTCCTAAACTCTACTCCCCAAATAGAATCAATACATCCCATACAAATTTTCCTCAAACAAGTAACCAAGAAACCCCAGCGGAAGCATTTTAGACAAAATTGAAGATACACATACTCTTCATCCCCAACAATAGTCAGGGATTTATTTCCCAATATGAACATTGCACATTCATTCATCATAATATATGCATACGAAATGCATATAGCACAGTCTCATTTATTTTGAGAACATCATTACGCAACTCATTTCATACATCATGATATTTCATGCATATTACTTTTTACCTTTTCAGGAAAAGATCAATCAACAGACAGACGTCGCCAACTACTCATATGACCCAACAGTCTTCTCAAAGGCTACATCTAACAAAGCGCTATTTAAGCATTTTCCTCAGAGGATCATTCCAATACAAGGCATCTGTTGGTTCAGCTTAAATCGCCTAAAGATTTATTTTGATTCTTTTCCGATAGATACTTTTTCTGGTTCAAATTTATTCTGATTCTTATCCAGTCAAAGGAAAATACAAGACATCTGCTGGTTCAGCTTAAATCACCTAAAGATTTATTTTGATTCTTTTCCGATAGACACTTTTTCTGGTTCAGATTTATTCTGATTCTTATCCAGTTAAAGACAAATACAAGACATCTTCTAGTTCAGCTTAAATCGCCCAAAGATTTATTCTGATTCTTTTCCGGTAGAAACTTTTTCTAGTTCAGATTTATTATGATTCTTATCCAGTTAAAGACAAAGACAAACATCTGTTAGTTCAGCTTAAATCACCAAAAGATTTATTCTGATTCTTTTCCGATACATACTTTTTCTGGTTCAGATTTATTCGGATTCTTATCCATTCAAAGGAAAATACAAGACATCTGCTAGTTTAGCTTAAATCGCCTAAATATTTATTCTGATTCTTTTCTGGTAGTTACTTTTTCTGGTTCAGATTTATTTTGATTCTTATCCAGTTAAAGACAAATACAAGACATCAGCTAGTTCAGCTTAAATCGGCTAAAGATTTATTCTGATTCTTTTCCAGTAGATACTTTTCTGGTTTATATTTATTCTGATTCTTTTCCAATCAAAGACAAACAAAGACATCTCTTAGTTTAGTTTAAATTGATTCAAGATTTATTCTGATGCTTCTTCCGGTTGAATTCAAGCTTAGACTTAGTCTAAATTCTATCAACAATCACCTTTGGATGGAATATATAACCCATCTACGACAACTCTTCATCATATTTCAAAATGGCATCTTTAAGCCCATTCCTAATATAATCAACAAACAGTTTTCACTCCATGCACAAGCAAGTGCAAAGTTTTGGGCACTTAAGTATTCAATCATCTTCCACCTTCAAGTCATGAATGGCGAACATGCCAATCTAACTCTTCAGGTTTAAGAAGATTGAACAGGGGCAGATGTTGTACCCAAAAATTTTCCCTCTCTATTCTCAATATATTTCTCACAAAAGATCTCAAATGCTCAAGACGTTTCAAGAGTTTGATCAGACAAGTTCCCCTCCTAAGCACTGAGCCCACAAATTAGGGTTTTGGTTTTCTCAAGGACAATTGGACTTTTGATGCCTCAACTGACTTTAATGGTTCATTATAGGTCTTCAAGATTTCTCATACCAAGTTTCAAGTCTTGCATCACAAATTTGCTCAGTCAATTGCTCAGATGACTGAAAATCAACTGTATTGGGTAAAAAGTCAATTATGGTCAATATACAGTCAAACTTCATGATTTTTTGCCAACATCAACATTTTGAAGTAATACTTATCAATTGATCAATTTTTCATCACAATTCCTTAAGAAAATCATTGAAATCCTCAAATGGGCAAAATGGTCAAAATTAGGGGTTTGACTGAGATGGATTGATCATTGACTTTTGGCCTAATACATGACCTAATGGCTTGAAGCATGATTTAAAGGATTCAAACACAACATGTTTACCTAACTTCATGGCTCAAATCATTCCTCAAGATCAATGGATTGATAGTTGAATTTTGGATCAACTGATGAAAAGTCAACTGATACACAAAAAGTCAAACTTTGACTTTTTGATCAACATTGAATTTCAAAGATCAAGATTCATCAAGATAATCAAAAATATCAAACTAGACCATCAAGAATCAAGAAAGTCAAGAAACTCCACTAAAAGTCATAGTTTTCAATATTTAGAAATTTTCTAAGTGTTTTTATACTTGATAAATTCATTACTTCATGACATTTTTTCACCAAGATGCAAGATGATTCAAGGAAAACTTTCATCATGAAAGTTGTAGATATTGATGAACTCTACAACTTTGTATTGGAGGTTTTATGTCCAAAAAATGATTATATTTTAAGATATAAGTTCATAAAGACATGATATTTTTCATAAAACACTTAGTGAAAATTTTAGCAAGTTTAGGCAGATGTTTGACCTAACTTCTTAGCCAATTTTAACCAAGCTCCAATATTATTTAGCCAAAGTAGTCAACGTGAAGGTTGTAGACAATGTTTCAAGCTTTCCAAAATGTTTAATAACTGGAAGAGAACATTTTTGAACTAAGAGAATCGAAGAGAAGAAGTTGGGCATCCATTCTTGAATTACAAGTCATTTTCTTGATGAACACATAATCCAATCTCATTGTTATGCTATATAATATTTATTTGCAGGCCTTCTTACTTGTGTATCTACCCATAATTAATGGATTACACAAACTTTTGAGCTATGATCCAAGTGGTTTAAGCATTGTCCAAGTCAATTTGCCATTTTGGGAAGAAAGTTACCATTGTCATTCTTGAAAAGCAAGGTTTATGCACAAAGTAAATTCTTGAGCCTCTCACCCGTTCCCTCTGATCACGCTCCATCTATAAGGTCATAAGAAATGTTATTAAAGTGTTTAACCACTCTATGATCAAAGGTACAAGGCATTGAAACTTGATTTTTCAAAGAAAATCACATGTTGAGCTTAACATGTGATTTTTAATTTTGATCACCTTGAGCTTCTCCAACCTTTCCCTATAAATAGAGACACCACTTTGAAATCTAGGACAAGAATTGACAAGCCTTCAAACTCCCTCATTCTCCCTCAAACCATAATTTGCACAAAAAACTCCATAGGTTGTCATTTTTGACCTTAAACTTCCATCTTACAATCCACTCGTGTGTTTCCTCTCCAAATCAATCACATAGCTTCCATACATCAAATATAACTCATCCCCATCCCTGTTTCACAACTGTAACATCATCTTCCCCATTTTCCAAACTCAAAAACAGAGCTCTGTACATTGACTTCTCCAACACAATTCAGCCACTTTCAGCACAAAGTAAGAGTTGCGTTAGCTTCCTTGGAGTCCAGTGAAGTTATTCAGATCATCACCACACATTCAAGAGTGCTCAAACTCCAAATACGATTTCCAATTTTTAGGTAAATTTTCTCAACTTTGAACTTCTCATACAAGCATCATTAATGGTTACTTTGTGAATAAAAAATGTAGACATCATAGCTCTGAAGCTAACCATGCCCTTAGATTTCATTTATGTTGCCTGAGTGATGTGAATTTTGAAGTTGAACTTTCTAAAAAATTCGGTAAGAATTTGGTACCAACAGAAATTCGTGTTCATCTTTAAGTGTTAGTTCAAGTTATTTACATATTTGAAATCGTGATGGAATTTCTAACAAGTTTGATGTTTACCCTTTCTGATTTGGTTGGGAAATGAGGAAGTTACAAAATTCTAAAATTGGTGTTTGAGATGTTGGCGCGAGGTTAGGGATGAAGTTCCCTTAGGAAGAAGTTTATTTTATATTTATTACAAGTTGTATTAATCACGTATGAAACAACCACCCTAGTGGCAGGAGGAGCGCGCGTAAGGCATTACCCTATAGGGACCTGGGTTCGAGCCCCAGTGGTACCCTTTTGCATTTTTTTTTCATATTTTCCTTGTAGATTCAATGCCTCAAGCCATGCGCGCCCACCATGAAGCCTCACATCAACACCATTGGATGTCCAACAATTAAAATCCAGCACTCCATAGTGCATGCCTATGATTCACCCTTCAAGAGTCAACCATATGGGAACAACAGATGTTGGACCTTCTGTTCATGGGCCTTGGTTAAAATTGCTTTCATATGCACCCCTTTTACTTTTCATCTCAGGCCCATACATCTTTTATTTTATTTTCTGATTTCAAAACAAAAAATCACGTTTGGGCCTAGCGCCCTTTTTACTACCTTTAACCCCCATTTTCACTTTTTAACCCCCAACCCATTTATTTTCATTATTTTTTATTTTATTTAATTTATTAAAACAAAAAAAAAACACAAAACATATATTTTTCTTAAAATATTTTTTTTATATATTTTTTTTATTAAATTAAATTCTATTATTTTCTTTACGTTGTAAAAACATTTTCTAAATTAGTACTAATGTTCAAACTATTTTCTAAACAAATTATTAGACTTAGGTTTATTTTCTTCTTAAAATTAAATTAACTTAGATTTTAAGTTTTGTTAAATAATTAATTAATTCCTCTTGTAAATTAATTAGATTAATTAGGTTAACTATAAAACCTTCTCCATCAAAAAATCATCAAAAGAAAATTCTTTTTCTTCTCTATATTTTTGTACGCATTTTATTATTCCCCACTATTATTCATGTACATGGTCTTTAATAGTAATTAGGACTTTTATTACTTTTCCCCCTATCCAAAAACTTGTACCCCCATTCCTAAAGCGTTGTAATAGCGCAGGACATTTAAATTTTGCAATTTATCGCTTTTCTTATTATTGTTAGTAATTAGGGTTTGTATGGCAAGATTTAAAATCAAACATTAGACAATCTTAATTCAAGATAAAATATACTTGAAAATAATACACCTGGTACACTTACACCTCTAGGATAACCCACACTTGTTGCTTCATATATAAACATTCATGTCTCTCGAACATGAGATGTTTTAGCAAAGACCCTCAATTAAAAGATCTTAGTCCCTCGATGACCATTCAATGTTGCCTTCGGTAAATGATCTTAGTCCCTTACAACAATTGCTAAAACATCTTACAAGTTTCCTTTTATGACTATACGATAACCCATACTTGTCCCTCACATCCAATGATAAGGCTCTCTATCAATCAATGATAGATAAGCACTATCCAAAGGATGAGGGAAATAATAAAGACTTTTTGAGTAGGTAGATTGCTCGTAATTGTTGCTCACAAATAAAACCATTTACGCCTCACACTTTCAAAAATACTTTTCAAACAAACATTTTATATACATTCTCAACGATACGAGAATCATTACATAATAACCTTACATTGGAATTTTCAAACATCTCTCCAAAACACTTCCTTTCAACAAATATTTTCAAACCAACACTTTGTATACATTCTCAATGATATGAGAATCATTGAAAAGTTTTCCAAACTTATGCGTTTCCAAAATATTTTCAAACTTACACAAAACACAAAGCATTTCAAAGTGATCAAGCAATTAAGAGCCCGTGGATAACTACAGATGAAAAGGGTTCTAACACCTTCCCTTTTCATAACCTACCCCCCGAACTCAAGAAAATTCTCAAAAGGTCTTTCCTGTTCTTTTCACCCTTTCCTTTATTGGATAAAAAAAAGTCAGTAGCGACTCTTTCTATCCGCAACATTTGCGATAAAACACAAAACACCCAAGTCAGTTCTCCCACTGTATCATAGACCGTATAAGATGAGAATATATTGGGCTTAGTTATTTTGGAAAGCTAAGCTCAATGACTCAATATATACACTCCCTTTATTATTTGGTCCCCAATGTATCTAGAAGCAACAAAAAAAACTAATTAGTATTTTTAAAGCCAAAGCATATAGTAATACTAAGATTAAAAGAATGAATTAGTTAGTAATATAAGTAGGGAAATTTTAGGGTATGACACTACACTAGTAGGATCTATATCCAGTATCCATCATGTTTCCACTCTGCTCCTATGTGTTCCTATGTTTTTTTACCTCAATAGTAACACCCATCCACCAAGAAAACACAGAAGATCCAGCACAACAACAATAACCAATATATGGAAAGCGATAAAAATGCAATGCATTCACACACACACACACACACACACACACACACACACACATACAAATGAGCAAGCTATAAAGCATAAATATAAACACCCAATGAATACAAACAATAAAAGCTAGGACTGACTCACGGGATGGACCACCATTTGGTCAATCTCTCCCAGTGAAGTCACAAGCTGAAGCAACTGGGAAAATCGTCGAGAGAAATCAATGAAGTCCCCATCGAGTATTTATTTATCCCAAAAAAGGGAAAGGAAAATCATCGAAGAAAAACATGAGAAGGGAGAAATCATGGTCTTGCAACTGAGATATCGGGTACGGGTGTCGATTACGTAAGGGGAAGGTATTATCACCCCTCACGTCCATGGTACTCCATGGGATCCATTCTTGTTGTTCTAATCAAAGGGTGTGTTCGTATCTAAAGCTTACGAGCTAAATTCATGGATGCAGAGTGTATATGCAAATAAAAAGGTTTTATTAGTCATGCCTACCTTAATTGCGAGCCTTTAGTGCCTACGTACCACCTCTCGTGCAATGGGGATAAAGGCAATTGTAGTTCACCTCAAAAGTTTTAGTTTGTTGTGTGTTTCTTATAGATAATTCTATGTTCGCATCCTTGAATTTAGGATTGAAATTCATGCTTGGCTTTACATCTCATAAAAAGGCTCATGCTCGACCACTTGCACACTTAGCATTTCCAGATTTCTCGAACATAAAACAACACATCCTTATCAAAAAGGTTTTAAAAGGAAAAGTCTGAAGAAAAAATGTTTGAATTGGGTTAGTGTTTTTGGTGGGATGATAGAAAATGGATCCCACTGGAGGGACACTCACTAACTCTCCCCTTATTTGTAAAAGATTTGTGATTTGAACAGTAATAAAGTCTGGAAGTGAAAGAAGAGCAAGATTCACTGTGGACTGATTTGCTCTACCCCACAAGACTCAACTGCATACGATTCGCATCTTCAATTATTAAGTGTTTTGAAGTTTTCTTAAGAAAAGAAGTTTTTGTTTTAATGATACAAAAGGGGAATGAAAAAGTAAAAGGGAGACTAAAAATCCTAATGTTTTCATGCAATGGTGGTCCTAAAGTTTGGATACAAAAGGGAAACATCTACCTAAGTTAGCATGCATGGTTTACAAATCTAATGTCTATCTTGAATCAAGAACAAAACAAGTGATTCTAAGGTAACATGCAAAGATGAACCTAAAAGAACCAGCAAAGGTGTAAGAAAGTAAACAAACAAAGATGCTAACAAGCATCGACTCAATACATGAGCTATTTGTTCATGAAAATAAGGTCGATGAGTCGAAGGACCCTTCTTCCATTAGAATAGCCCAATCACAAAATCACGTAACAACTCAAAGCATCAATGTTAAAAAAACATGAGCTAATGTATCTCCAAAGTAATGACAAGTTGTGGGGGTGATTACAATCCATTTCCATATTTATTTGACTCAAGGACAAGAGACGAAAAATTCAAAGTATCAACGTACGACGCGAGCTAAGAATTACCAAGGGACTTGAAAGTGTGGGGGATAATTGCGAGCCCTATTGTTTCACTTTTTTATTGACTTGATTGCAAGCATAAAGTAAAAGGGGAGAGGGATTGACTTATTTGAGTATGTTGTACCCCAAAATTTTCCCTCCCATTTCCTCAACATTTTCTCATCACAAGACCCTTGAAGATCAAGATCCAGTTAGGGTTTCCTCTGCTCAAGACTTCTCCTTGCACTGTTGACCCAAATTAGGGTTTGTGATTGCACGAAGATATTTTGACCTAAAATGCCTAAGATGAATTTCATGCTTCATGTTGGACTCCCAAGTTTATCCATACCAAGTTTCAAGTCTTGATTCCAAATTTTGCCCAGTCAATTGGACAGTTGACCTAGAAATCAACTGTATTGGGGAAAAAGTCAACTGTGGCCAATTGACAGTCAAATCTCATGAAAATTGACCCACATCAACATTATGAACTCACATGGACCATTTGATCAAGTTTGGATCACAATTCCACAAGAAATTTGATCAGATCATCAAAAGGGCAAAATGGTCATTTTTTAGGGTTTTGACTGCACAAAGGCAATTTTTGACTGTTTGACCTAGCCAATGGCAAACCAAACTCACATATGGACTCAAGGACCCCATGGAATTGTCTTGACATGCTCAACAAGTTCAAAAGATCCCAAATACACAAGATTGACAGTTGATTTTCCCAGTCAATTGATCAATTTTGACTGTATACTGAAAAGTCAAACTTTGACTTTTTGGTCAAAATCAAGGGTCAAGATTCATTTTTCATCAAAACATGCCAAATCATGAAACTTGTTCACCAAGAAATCAAGAAATGCAAATTTAGGTTTAAAATGGAAATTTTTCATAACTTAGAATTTTTCTAAGTTATGGAAAACCCTAATTTTTTCCCAACTTTGCCCCACTTTCTCACCAAGATTCATTTGGATTCAAACAAAAGTCAAAACATGAAAGTTGTAGCTTGTTGCATAATCTACAACTTTGAATCACAAAGTTTTCCCAAATGAGGCTTGTATCTCAAGTTACAATTTTTTGAATAAGGGTGCCAAACCATCCTTAACTTAGTGAAAATTTGACCTTTTTGACAAGGTTTTCTACTTAACTTCAAGGCCATTTTCCATACACTTCCACTTGGAATTTCAATTTGCATTTCAAAGATGGATTGTAGTACACATTCCAAGATTTCCAAAATGTCCAAGAACTCATCAAACAACCTCATAACTTGAGAGAATCGAATTTCACAATATGGAAAAAACTCACTTTTGAATTGATCATGTACATGTTCATAACTTAGGCCATTTTCAAGTCAGCATAGTTTGTGCTACATTACAGGTCCTAAAACCCTTTGACACTCAATAATTCAATGCAAAACCATTGTGCCAAGATGTTATTCTAAGCATTTGGACATTACATGGAGAATTAACCCTTAATTAGAAAAAGCATTATTTCCATTTTGAAAAAGTAGAACTGTATGTCCATTTTGCAAATCCAAGTGGTACAGTCAAAATCTTCTAGGCACAAGTTATGAGACACATTGCACTGATCAAGGCCAAGGGTTGCAGCATGTTATGGGGGCCTGCATCAGTCTAGAACATCAACTTGCCTTTTGTTGCTTAAGAAAGAAGAAACATTTCATATCACATACCAACTCTCATATCAGCTTACAAACACTTAAGCAAACTTGTGAAACACACTCAAGAGATACCAACTGAGCTAGTACACGACCCTAACATCCCTCATACACTCCCATTCTCAGAATCACCTTCAAACTGCAAGAACAGGGCAGGGCCTACAATTTGAGTGCCATCTTTCATTCCTCTCAAGCTTTCTTGCCCAAACCAGTTCACACACCTTCCATACCATCTATGCAAGCTAACCAAAACCTAAAACACGACCTGTAACTCCTCTAACTAGTTCCACCATTTTCACTTTTCTGATTTGCAGGTGAAGTGCTCTAGCTCGATTCAAAAGCTTTCAAGACAAAGTAAAGCTTGGAATAGCATCCCTGGACCTCAAGGAAGCTATACCAATCATCACCTTGCACTGAAAGCTTCTCCATTGCCAGATAGAACTTCAACTGAACAGGTAAGTTCATGAACTCGTATCTCTCTTATTATGCATTGTTAGCTTTAGGTTTGTGAAGGAAACATATCACAATCATAGCCCTGAACATGCCCATATAATTAGATTTCATTTATATTATGTGTGCTGCAAGAATTTTGAGCCTGAACATTGATAAAAAGTTAGGTCAGAATTTGGGGGAGAGGAAATTCTCCCTCATCTTAGAGAGTTAAGACAAGTTTTTTATATCCATGAATTCGTCTCTTGATGCTGAACATTTTTGATGTTATGAGTTTTCATTAACAAGCCAAGAATCAAGATGTTTGAATCAGGGAACCATGCGCGCGTTTTTTTGACATTGTTTGGCCAGAGGTTGAAGAAAGGTCATTTGGGCTGGGCCTGTTTCACATTTCCTTTTCACACACTCTTTTTACTTCTGAACCCCCTAAGCCCATTTTCTTCATTTTTATGATTTTTTGACTTTTCCTTTTTTGGTTTGACTTATTTATTTTTCCTAATCTTATAAAAAATATAAAAATAATTTTTTGTACCATTTTCCTATTTATTAGATATTTATTTGGTTAGACTAGTTATTTGAACATAAATAAGTAAATAAATATCCTTTTATTTAAAAAAAATGTTAAAATGGTGTAAATACATTTTTATTTTTATTTTATTTCATTTTATATTCTGGAAATATTTTATGTGAAATATACTTTTTTTACAAAAATTAAATATTATTATTTTTGTGCATATTTAAAATAATTTGTAAATAATACAAATAAATACATATATATTAGTATACTTAGAATAAAATACCAAAAATATACCTATTTTTATTTTATTAATATTTAATACTAAAAATACATTTTTTACAAATATACTTCATTTTTATTTTATTTTTATACACAAATAATAAATATTGTATATATTGAATAAATAATACATTTTATTTAATAGAATTAGGGTTTTGCCCTAAACATGAAAAACTCCCAAAAAAATAATATTTTCCTTTTCTTTATTTTGACATGTAAAAATACCTTTTTCCATACATACAAAAAACCATTTTTTGGCATCTTGCACATTTGTTCTATTTTATTTAATTTATGCAAATTAATCACCTTGTAAATAATTCAATATTGATGTAATAGTTTTAGGTTTAAATTCCTTGTCAAAATCCCCATTCGAACATTTGTACCCCCCTTCCCATATATGGTTTTGTAATAGCTTAGTAAATTTATTTTCACACTTTATTGCTTTCTAATTATACCATGTTAGAATTAGGGTTTGTATGCGAAAAATAACGAAAAATAGTTTTGACCTAATTTCAAGATAAAAAAGCATGAAAATGGACACACAAATCACACTTGCACCCCCTAGGATATTCCACTTGTTGCCTTTCAAAATTGGGCCATATTGCATGTTAGGTCTCTTTGGGCAAAACAAACACAAATCAAATGATCATAGTCCCTCAATGACGCTTTCAAAATGTTGCCTAAACAAATGATCAAATCCCTTAAAGAAAATTCCCAAAGATACTTGGCACCATTGCAATTATGGTCTAAACGATGACCCGCGCCCGTCCCTTTCACATCCTAACATGAGATTGTCCACCAAACACAATGGTGGAACAAACTTGTTAAAAGGGTTAAAACATAGCAATAAACTTTGAGAAATTTAGGAGTAGATAACCTCTTAGTTACTTGAATCAAACTTGCAAAAAACAAAACACTTACCTATTTTCTAAAACACACCTCACAACACTTTCAAAACAAACTTTCAAAAACAAAAATGAAAAACTTTTTAAAAGACATACATCTTTGTATACATCCCCACATAGATCATTACAAAGGTTGCCACCACATTGGCTTCTTTTCAAAACATTTTCAAACCCACACACACAAGCACCATTTCAAACAATTGAAAACAAAAGGCAAGTGATCTAAGCAAGTAACTAAGAGCCCATGGATAACCATGGATAGAAAGGGTGCTAATACCTTCCCTTTCTATAATCTACTCCCCGAACCTAAGAAAACATCTCAAAAGGTTTTTGCTGTGCTTTTTTAACCTTTCCTTAGGATAAAATAAAAAGTCGGTGGCGACTCTTGCTCAACCGAAACATTTGCGAAAACAAATGCAAAACCTCAAGTCAGTTCTCCCACCGTATCACAGAACTGGCGACTCTGCTGGGGACAAATTTAAAAGTGGAGTAACCTTAGGGCTTAGATCACCTTTGTTTTCAATTGTTTGCTTTGATTGCTTTTATATTTGTGGGCTTTGCATCGGAGTTTCATAGATCCTAACCCGGATCTGGGGAATACCCTTTTTTAGGTAGCATAATCTTTGAGGGACTTGTCCGGCGTAGACCGACATGGGTGAAGCAGTGGCTACGTTGGTGTGGCACCTTGGTTTGTACCTATATCCCTTGTGTTACAATGAGGAGAATATAGGTCTTCTAAGGAGTCATTAAACACCAACCAACCTTAGAACCCTAAATTGACCAACTTGGCTATTAGGACAGTAGCAGTATGCTACACTCATTGAGGCTAAACTCTCGAGATGGTTCTGGCCGCAAGAAAAGATTGCGATGCTGGAGTTATGACCGATTGAGGGTAGTCAATTATTTGAGATCCTCTAGAACCCGGTTACTTTTGATAGGACAGGTTTTAACCAACAAAACTAAAAGAGGGTAATACCTAAACTTCATGCTGGCCTGAAACCTAAGGGTTGTCTTGTGTGACTTGTGTGCCTTATCATGTTTTCCTGTGTGAATACTTGTGGTGTGCTTCATCATAGCATCATGCCATCATACCATTGCATGCATCCTGAATAAAGGACTAACCCATTTCAAAGACAAAAAAGTTTCATCTTTGCTCTGTTTTGTAGGATATCATGATGCCCGTGCGTAGGAATACTATCCGGCTCAACTTTATTCAACCACCAGCTTTACTCAAAGATTTGGTTGGTAGGATTCCAAACACTTCTTCCTTCATCAACAGGCATGGTTCTCTCCTTGGCTTGATCACTGCAAAATGGGACCAACAACTGATAAGTGTTCTGACCCAGTTTTATGACCCCCTGTATCATTGTTTCACCTTTCAAGACTTCCAGCTGGTTCCTACCCTGGAAGAATTCTCCTACTTGCTTGGGATCCCTGTCTTGGAGCAAACTCCTTTCACTGGTTTGGAAAAGACTCTTAGGCCTGAAGAGGTTGCTGCAGTTCTCCCCTTGACCAAAGAAGAGGTATTGGCTAACTGGGAAACTAGAAGTGGAGTCAAGGGCTTTTTGGTCAAATTTCTGGTTGGCAAAGCTGATGATTTCTGGAATGACTTGGACTTTAAGGCGTACGAAGATATTCTGGCTCTTTTGATCTATGGTCTGGTACTGTTTCCCAATCCTGACACCTTTATCAGTATCCATGTTATAAGGATCTTCATGTCTCGGAATCCGGTACCCACTCTTTTGGGTGATATCTTGCAACAACTCTATGCTCGTACTGCTCGAAAACGGGGAACTCCGTGGTGTTGTGCTCCTTTGCTAGTGAGGTGGTTTATTTCACACCTTCCTAAGTTCGTGCTGAAGAATGAAGAAGGAAAGGGTTGGGCTCGTAGGTTAATGTCTCTCACTGATAATGACATCACTTGGGCTCTCAGAGGTTTGGATGAGGTAGCTGTTATTGACCGTTGCGGAGAATACCCTAATGTTCCGTTGATTGGTATCCAAGGAGGAATCTCTTATAATCCATGCTTAGCTCTCCGCCAGTTTGGAAGAGCCAGAAGAGTTGGGCCTCATGAAATGTTGGTTCCTCACTTCCATTTTGAGTTTCAGGCAGACAGTGACAAACTACGCCATGGATTCATTCGAGCTTGGGACAGAATTCACAAAGCTGACCCACATGAGTTGGGACCAAAGACTTCTCTACCAATGGAACCCTATTGCAAATGGGTCCGCATCCGTGCTCAGAAGTTAGGTATGCCGTACGAAGCTGTTAGACCTATCATTTTTGAATCTCCTGATGAAGATGGGGTTCCTCCAACTGTCCTCCCTCCTCAGATACCCACTGATTTTGACACAATGAAGAGATCTTGGGCGCAGCTAAAGGAAGAACGGGATTTTTATCGGGAAAAGTTCAACGAACAGGAGCGGAAGATCCAGAGGCTGGCTAAGCAGTTGGAGGAGGAGCGGGTTCTGAATAACTACATCAACACTGAGAAGAGGAGGCCATGGGAGCACTGATGGGCTTTGGATATTTCCATTTACAGTTTTTTTTTTATTTTCTTTTCAGTACTTTTCATTCCTGTAATGCCTAAGGGCAAGTTGTTGAACAATTTAAAATTTGAATCTAATGAAGTGTGTTTCCCTTTTGTCTACAAAGTTGAATCTTGTTTGTCTTTGAAAACATAAAACATACGCATCTCATTTCACCATATGCATAGCAGGTACCCTTTTTCACAGGTTGCTTAATCTTCTTCGCTGTTTATTTGAACAGTCATCATGAATCCAGACTCGTCCAGTGAGCAAGCAATCAAGGCCCTTCAGGCCCAAAGTGCCCAATTTCAAGAGATGGTCCTAAGCCTAGCCCAAGGTCAGCAAGAGTTGAAGACTCTACTCCTGAAGAAGAAGAAGAAGAAAAAGAGGACTGCATTATTCAACACTGGACGCAGATTTGGGAACACACTCCATAATGAAGCTGAACCAACTACTTCTTCTGCTGAGAAAAACAGTCCCCAAGGGGGAGGAGCTCCTAGTCCTGCAGTCTCTGACAACGAGACGGACTACAATGACGAACAATACCCGCCTGCTGCTGACAGATACAAGCAATTGGAGGACCGCTTGAGCGCCATGGAGATTCAGAATGTGCCGGGGCTAGATTTCGGAGATTTGGGGTTATCTTCTGGGGTAATAATTCCACACAAGTTTAAGGCGCCTGCCTTCGCCAAGTATGATGGGGTCTCCTTCCCAAAGTTGCATCTAAGGTCGTACGTAAGGAAGATCCAACCTTACACGGCGGATAAGAACCTTTGGATTCACTTCTTCCAAGATAGCCTTTCAGGGTCACAGCTTGAATGGTTCTACAAATTAGATGGAACTAACATCCGACACTGGGAAGATTTGGCAACCGCATTCTACAGACAATATCAATACAATTCTGATCTCTCTCCAACGCGTACCCAACTTCAGGGTATGTCTCTAGGAACGGGTGAAGGGTTCAAAGAGTATGCACAAAAATGGAGGGATTTGGCTGGCAGGGTGCAGCCTCCATTGACTGATCGTGAGCTGGTTGATATGTTCCTAGGGACTTTGTCTGGTCCATTTTTCAATCATTTGGTTGGTAACTCCTCCGCTGGATTTACGGATTTGATTCTGACGGGAGAAAGAATTGAAGCTGGCATCAGGTCAGGAAAGATACAAAAAGCTGCCTCCACAAGTACTAAGAAAAGGCCTTTCAAGAAAGAAGCAAGTGCCGTCTATGGTCCTAGAAGACAAGTCAAGCCCGAAAGTCGCCAAGCCGTCAATGCTTTGGTCATTTCAAAACCTGTTGCTGCTCCTCAGCAATACAATCAACAAAGAGGTGAAAGGCCCAAGAGGCAGTATACTCGGCTGAGTATGACCTTATCTCAAATTTTACCCCAACTGTTATCAACCAACTTGGTGACCATCAAAGAAGCTCCTAAGGTCGTCAACACTGCATCTCCTAAGTATAACCCAAATGCCCGGTGTGCTTATCATTCTGATAGTCCCGGGCACACTACTGATGATTGCTGGGCCTTGAGAAACAAAGTGCAAGATCTTATCGATGCAAAGGAAATTCAATTTGAAGCGCCTGAGAGACCGAATGTTGTAACTGCTCCTATGCCCCAGCATAGAGTAAATGCCATCGAGGAAGAGTTGTATGCTGTTTCGGTGAATGAAGTTGTTACCCCTCTTTTGACTGTTAAGAGGAACTTACTACTAGCCAGTTTATTTCCGAGTTGTAGCAAGGGCTGCCTCCTGTGTGCTGTTATCCCTACCGGTTGTCCGCTGCTGAAATCAGGCATCCAAAGCCTGATGGATAGCAAGGAAATTCTGTTCAAGAAAACTGCTGTTCCATTTGTTTCCGTTGAAGAAATATTTGTTGTCACAATTTACAATCCTGCCAAAGCTCCCGTGAAGAAACCAGTCCGAATTATGTCTGTTGCACCCATTACTATTACTATTCCGGGGCCTCTCCCCTATGAGTCTGATAAAGCGGTCCCATGGCATTATGGAGCCGACGTGTATGTGCTTGGGGTGAAGCAGGAGTTTAACACCAATACCAGTATCAGTAGCATCACTGGTCTCGCCAAGATTACCCGTAGTGGCAGGCTCTTCTCGCCTGACATTGCACCGCCAGTTATCCGAAAACCTCTCACCATCACACCCGCAAGTGTGCATGTTCCAATTCAAGTTCCTGTGTCTACTACTGCCGCCGAGTCCTCTGATACTCGGGGCAAAGAAGTTGCTACCGATTTGCCTGCCAGGACGGAGGCACCAAAAAAGAAGACTGCTGTGGAAGCCTCCCAACAAGAAATGGAGGAAATCCTTAAAATTATCAAAAAGAGTGACTTTAACGTTGTTGAACAGTTGGGGCATACTCCCTCCAAAATCTCTATGCTATCATTGCTGCTATGCTCAGAGGCCCATGCAAAAGCCCTGATTTCATTTCTGAAAACGGCCCATGTGCCGCAAGAGACCTCCGCGGATCAATTCACCGACTGTGTGGCTAATTTGACGGCTGACAACGGCTTGGGGTTCTCAGATGCTGACCTTACCGCTAAAGGGAAAAATCACAATGATGCCCTGCATGTTTCCATAGAATGCAGGGGCACTACTCTCACACACGTGTTAGTGGATACCGGCTCTTCCCTGAATGTTTTGCCCAAAAAGGCATTGGATCGCTTGGATTGTGAGGGTTTGGAGTTGAAACCTAGTAACATCATTGTTAGAGCCTTCGACGGTTCTAAGAGGATGGTGCACGGTGAAGTAGACATTCCTATTCGCTTGGGTTCCCAAGTTTTCGACTCAACGTTCTATGTAATGGATATTCGTCCATCTTACTCCTGCTTGTTGGGTCGACCTTGGATTCACAAGGCTGGGGCAGTAACATCCACTCTACACCAAAAGCTCAAGTACCCTGTCAAAGGGAAGATTGTTACTGTTCAGGGTGAGGAGGAATACATGGTTAGTCACTTGAATTCATTCCGGTATATCGAAATGGACGGGGAGTTTATTGAAACCCCTTTCAGCATTTTGAGGAAGTACCTCCAGTGTTGGCATCAGCTGAGGCAGTGGTCGAAGAGGATTTTCCATTGAAGATGGCGTCCTTGAAGGATGCCCGGGCTGTAATCGAGAAAGGTAATTGTGCGAACTGGGGTCAGCTTCCTGACTTCACTCAAAAGAACGACAAGTTGGGGCTGGGCTTTACTGCAGAGGCTCAGAGGGCTGTGCGCAATGAAAAGATCAGAAAGGCTCCAGTGTTTATCTCCAACCCAAGGGTGAATGCTATCGAGGAGGATGTAGAGGAAGCAGAGTTTGACAGTTGGATCTACCCGACCACCAGCAACGGACCAAGCAACTGGACGGCAAAGGATTTTACACGTATCACATTTGTCACGCAGTAATTAACTCTTTTGATTTTCAATTTGTAACAAACAATATGTTAAAACTTTGTTGGCTCGGTGTCCTACCCGGGGCATCGTAGCTCCATTTGTGAGGGCTTTTTGTATGACATTTCCATATATCATCAATCAAAACATTGGACGTTTGTTGCATTTCAAATCTTGTGCTCTTTTTCTTTCTGTGTTATATATTGCAAAACAGCTATATTTACACACACTCACTTATACAGGTTTCAATCCACTCTGGATCTCACTGGTAACAACTCTGCTACCACCAGTTATGACTTCAAGAATCCGATCAACTTGGCTGAAGACGAAGGTGAAGATGATTGCGAAGTTCCTGGTGAACTCGCGAGACTGCTACTCCAGGAAGAGAGGGCTATTCAACCACATGAAGAGCCGGTGGAAACAGTTAACCTGGGTACTGAGACAGATAGGAAAGAAGTCAAGATTGGGGCCAATCTAAAGCTCAGCGTGAAGCAACGATTGATCCAGATGCTGCATGATTACATGGAGATCTTTGCTTGGTCCTATAAAGACATGCCTGGTTTGGATGCCGACATCGTAGTTCATCATCTGCCTACCAAGGAAGACTGCCCTCCGGTAAAACAAAAGGTCTGCCGCATGCGCCCAGAGATGTCCGAAAAGATCAAGGCTGAGGTTATGAAGCAATTCGATGTCGGGTTTCTAGCAGTAACTTCTTACCCTCAGTGGGTGGCCAATGTGGTACCGGTACCGAAGAAGGACGGTAAAGTCAGAATGTGTGTCGACTACAGGGATTTGAACAGGGCAAGCCCCAAGGATGACTTCCCCTTACCTCACATCGACGTTCTTGTCGACAATACTGCTCAACACAAGGTGTTCTCCTTCATGGATGGTTTTTCAGGGTATAATCAGATCAAGATGGCTCCGGAAGATATGGAAAAGACTACCTTTGTGACTCAGTGGGGAACCTTCTGTTACAAGGTCATGTCGTTCGGGTTGAAAAATGTTGGGGCAACCTATCAAGGTGCCATGGTTGCTTTATTTCATGATATGATCCACCATGAGATTGAGGTATATGTTGATGACATGATTGCAAGGTCCCAAACTAAGGAGGAGCACCTTGATCATCTGCGGAAGTTGTTTGACCGTTTGAAGTTATACAAATTAAGGTTGAATCCCAGCAAATGCACCTTTGGGGTGAGGTCTGGAAAATTGCTAGGTTTCATTGTAAGTGATAAAGGTATTCAGGTGGACCCTGCCAAGGTAAAAGCCATACAAGAGATGCCAACTCCAAAGACAGAGAAAGAAGTCAGAGGCTTCCTAGGACGACTGAATTACATCGCCCGATTCATCTCACATCTGATTGCTACTTGTGAGCCAATCTTCAAATTACTGAAGAAAGATCAAGTAGTACACTGGAACGATGAATGTCAGGCTGCCTTTGAGAAGATAAAGGAATATCTCCAAGAGCCACCCATTCTTATGCCACCAGTGGAAGGAAGACCTCTGATACTATACTTGACAGTACTTGATAACTCAATGGGGTGTGTGTTGGGGCAGCATGACGAGTCTGGCCGAAAAGAGCATGTTATTTATTACCTGAGCAAAAAGTTTACCGACTGTGAGTCTCGTTACTCACTGCTTGAGAAAACTTGCTGCGCTCTGGTATGGGCTGCTAGCCGGCTGAGACAGTATATGTTGACTCACACCACTTTGTTGATTTCAAAGATGGATCCCATCAAGTATATATTCGAAAAGCCTGCTCTGTCTAGAAGAATAGCAAGATGGCAAATGATCTTGACACAATATGATATCCAGTATACAACTCAGAAAGCAATTAAAGGAAGTGTACTGGCAGATCATTTGGCACACCAACCTGTGGACGATTACCAATCATTGAACTTTGATTTTCCGGACGAAGATATCATGGTGGTAACTGACTGTGAAGTACCTGGACCGGATGAAGGACCTGAGGAAGGATCCCGATGGTCTATGCATTTTGATGGAGCCTCCAATGCTTTGGGTAACGGCGTCGGCGCTGTAATCATATCTCCCAAAGGAACTCATACTCCACTCACCGCCCGATTATGTTTCAACTGCACCAACAACATGGCAGAATATGAGGCATGTATCATGGGTCTGCAAGCTGCAATCGACTTAAGGATCAAATTTCTGAGTGTCTTCGGAGATTCCGCTCTCGTGATCAATCAGATCAAAGGCGAGTGGGATACGAAACACCTAAATCTTATTCCTTACAAGGAGTATGTGTCAGCCTTGCTTCCCCACTTTGAAGAGATAACTTTTGAGCACTTCCCAAGAGAGGAGAATCAGCTAGCGGACGTACTAGCTACGATGTCTTCAATGTTCAAAGTTAAATGGGACAATGAGGCTCCCCGGATCATTATCTGGAAGTTGGACGAACCGGCATACTGCTGCGATCTCGAGGCCGAGAAGGTGACTGAAAAACCCTGGTATCATGAGGTGAAGAGGTATTTGGAAGCTCAGGAATACCCTGAAGGTGCATCTGTCAATGACAAGAAGTTCATGAGAAGGTTTGCAGCAAAATTCTTCCTCAGGAACGGCATTCTCTACAAAGGAATCATGATTCAACTCTACTGCGTTGTGTGGATAAGGCTGAAGCAGAGAAGATCATGATAGAACTGCATGAAGGTACATTTGGGACACATTCCAGTGGACACACCATGGCTAAGAAAATCCTTCGGGCAGGATATTTCTGGTCCACAATGGAAGCCGATTGTTACCAACACTCTCGAACTTGTCACAAATGCCAGATCTATGCTGACAAGGTGCACATCCCTCCGGTTCCTCTGAACGTCCTGATGACACCCTGGCCTTTTGCAATGTGGGGAATTGATATGATCGGTGAGATCCGACCTACGGCATCCAATGGGCATCGCTTCATCTTGGTGGCGATCGATTATTTCACGAAGTGGGTTGAGACAGCTTCCTACGCAACGATAACTAAGAGCGTTGTGGCACGTTTCATCCGGCATAATCTGATCTGTCGGTACGGCGTCCCGGAAAGAATCATTACGGACAACAGTACCAATCTCAATAACAAAATGATCACTGAGCTCTGCGAACAATTCAAGATACAGCACCACAACTCTTCTCCCTACCGGCCGAAGATGAATGGGGCTGTAGAGGCAGCCAATAAGAATATCAAGAAAATCGTACAGAAGATGACAGTGACCTATAAAGATTGGCACGAGATGTTACCGTTCGCTCTTCATGGGTACCGTACCTCAGCAAGGACGTCAACCGGGGCAACTCCTTTCTCCTTGGTCTATGGCATGGAGGCAGTCTTGCCAATTGAAGTCTAGATACCCTCTCTCCGAATAATGAAGGATGCGGACTTGAATGAAGATGACTGGATCCAGACTCGACTTGATCAATTAAACTTGATTGATGAAAAGAGACTCACTGCTATTTGTCATGGTCAGACGTATCAAAAGCGAATGATCAGGGCATTTAACAAGAAAGTCAGACCACAAAAGTATCAAGTTGGGGACCTGGTAATCAAACGCATCATCCTTCCTCAAAGTGATTCCCGGGGCAAATGGACCCCTACATACGAAGGGCCATTTGTGGTTAAGCATGTGTTCTCAGGAGGAGCCATGATTCTAACCACCATGGATGGTGACGACCTTCCTCACCCCGCCAATACAGACATAGTAAAAAGATACTACGCATGACTAAAAGACCCGCTAGGTTGACATACCTAGGCAAAAATAAGGGCTTCCCGGCAAACCAAAAGGGTTCGGGCAAAAATAAGGGATGAAATGAAAAAAATCTGTACACCCGGCAAGTCGAAAACCTGAAAAGGCGGCTTGGGCAAAAATGGGTATCCCGGTGGACTGAAAACCCGAAAGGGCGGTCCAGGCAAAAGTTAGGGATAAAGCGTAACACTATGTCTCATTGGATCACTTCACATCCGGAATTCGACATCAACTATCTGGCTCAGATTTCGGCATCGACCAATCAGCTTCATCTTCAACTAAGCAGCAAGGTGATGAGACGCTTGAAGACATAAAGGCGATAGCAGAGTTGGAACCCAGTGGGATTGTTCACATAGCTGTTTTGTTTCCTTTTCAAAATTGTAAATTCTATGTTATTCGGCGGCATCCTCTTACTAGGATGTCAGCCTCTTGTACAAAAACGCCTATTCACAGGCAAAACTCAAATCAATACAAATTCACTTGTCCATACAAATTGCCATTGTTTTTCCTTTTTCTGTTTTGTCTTGCGAAGAACGTACAATGTTCATTTTTGATATATGCATTTGACATTAAATTGCTGATTCATAAATATTTGCATATGAAACAAAAGATTAATTACAGGTGACATCAGAAACAGGGGCAAATGTGAAGTTGTTTGATGCAGTCTGGTTGCTTTGTCCGCCAAGGTACCAAGGTAGATTCGACTGAAGAATGTGACCAAATCATCTCAACTCCCCGCAGAATAAGACAAGATTCAACAATACTTTCCCCAGCGGAGTATAGACATTCATCAGCAAGCATCCTCGGCAGTCTTGATCTAAGATTGTTCCCCGGCAGAATACCATCATCCCCAGTGGAACCATTTACCAGTACAATTCCAAAAGTTTCTCCAGCAGGTCTTGAAGCTTATCCCTAGTAGATTCTGGAAGCTTATCCCCTGCAAAGTACGGACGTCTCTCCCGAGCTTTATCCAAAGTTATTCCTCACAAGGGCTTATAACTGGGTTATCCTCAACTATCTGCCACGGAAGATCTCCCTCGGCAAAGTTCTTCCTTTTTTCCCCAGCGGAGTTTATCTTCGGTGTTCCCAAGCGGAGTTTATCATTATTATCCCCAGCGGAATCCATCATTGAAGTCCTCAGCAGGCCTCTCATCAAAACTTCAGCAAAGTATCTCTGCCACCGAGCAATTCCCCGGCCGGTCGTCAAGGATTTATTTTTCTAAGACAAGATTACATTCATAAACATTTCACATTTTCATACATCTCGCTTACATTCATGATAAAGTGCATACAACACTATCTCATGTTGAACATCATGACATCATACATCATGACATTGCATACAACTTATATTTTTGTCTTTTCAGGGAAAAAGACAATCCCAAAGACAACTACCTTCAACTATCACAATTCCAGATTCGATACCTGTATCTAGCCAGGGCATATCTGTTGACCATATTTCCAGACTCGATTCCTGTATCTAGCCAGGGCACGTCTGAAGAGTTCGAAGATTCGATTCCTGTATCCAGCCAGGGCATATCTATCAACTGTCACAATTCCAGATTCGACTCCTGTATCTAGCCAGGGCATATCTGTTGACCATATTTCCAGACTCGATTCCTGTATCTAGCCAGGGCACGTCTGAAGAGTTCGAAGATTCGATTCCTGTATCCAGCCAGGGCATATCTATCAACTGTCACAATTCCATATTCGACTCCTGTATCTAGCCAGGGCATATCTGTTGACCACATTTCCAAACTCGATTCCTGTATCTAGCCAGGGCACGTCTGAAGAGTTCGAAGATTCGATTCCTGTATCCAGCCAGGGCACATCTGTGAACAACCGATTGTAGATTCGGTACTTGTATCTAGCCAGGGTATATCTGCATAAGGAGATTGAAGATCAAACACCTATAACAAGCCAGGAAAACATCAGTTTTTCTCAAATACACAAGTTCTCGCTAAGGAATCTCTTATGCGATCAACACCTCCAAATGGCATCTATAAGCCCATTCCCGACAAGGTTCTGTCACATCTCCAGATAGCATCTATAAGCCCATCTCCCTAACCACCATCTCTCCAAATGGCATTTGTAAGCCCATTCCCGACATCACATTGTCGTTACTCCAACATGCGAGTGCAAATTTCCGGGCACTCTAGTGTCCAATCTCCTTTTACCCTCGACTCACGAAAGGCAAACTTGCCAATCTAACTCTTCAGGTTCAAGAAGATTGAACAGGGGCAACTGTTGTACCCCAAAATTTGCCCTCCCATTTCCTCAACATTTTCTCATCACAAGACCCTTGAAGATCAAGATCCAGTTAGGGTTTCCTCTGCTCAAGACTTCTCCTTGCACTATTGACCCAAATTAGGGTTTGTGATTGCACAAAGATATTTTGACCTAAAATTCCTAAGATGACTTTCATGCTTCATGTTGGACTCCCAAGTTTATCCATACCAAGTTTCAAGTCTTGATTCCAAATTTTGCCCAGTCAATTGGACAGTTGACCTAGAAATCAACTGTATTAGGGAAAAAGTCAACTGTGGCCAATTGACAGTCAAATCTCATGAAAATTGACCCACATCAAAATTATGATCTCACATGGACCATTTGATCAAGTTTGGATCACAATTCCACAAGAAATTTGATCAGATCATCAAAAGGGCAAAATGGTCATTTTTTAGGGTTTTGACTGCACAAAGGCAATTTTTGACTGTTTGACCTAGCCAATGGCAAACCAAACTCACATATGGACTCAAGGACCCCATGGAATTGTCTTGACATGCTCAACAAGTTCAAAAGATCCCAAATACACAAGATTGACAGTTGATTTTCCCAGTCAATTGATCAATTTTGACTGTATACTGAAAAGTCAAACTTTGACTTTTTGGTCAAAATCAAGGGTCAAGATTCATTTTTCATCAAAACATGCCAAATCATGAAACTTGTTCACCAAGAAATCAAGAAATGCAAATTTAGGTTTAAAATGGAAATTTTTCATAACTTAGAATGTTTCTAAGTTATGGAAAACCCTAATTTTTTCCCAACTTTGCCCCACTTTCTCACCAAGATTCATTTGGATTCAAACAAAAGTCAAAACATGAAAGTTGTAGATTGTTGCATAATCTACAACTTTGATTCACAAAGTTTTCCAAAATGAGGCTTGTATCTCAAGTTACAATTTTTTGAATAAGGGTGCCAAACCATCCTTAACTTAGTGAAAATTTGACCTTTTTGACAAGGTTTTCTACCTAACTTCAAGGCCATTTTCCATACACTTCCACTTGGAATTTCAATTTAAATTTCAAATATGGATTGTAGCACACATTCCAAGCTTTCAAAAATGTACAAGAACTCATCAAACAACCTCATAACTTGAGAGAATCGAATTTCACAATATGGCAAAAACTCACTTTTGAATTGATCATGTACATGTTCATAACTTAGGCCATTTTCAAGTCAGCATAGTTTATGCTACATTACAGGTCCTAAAACCCTTTGACACTCAATAATTCAATGCAAAACCATTGTGCCAAGATGTTATTCTAAGCATTTGGACATTACATGGAGAATTAACCCTTAATTAGAAAAAGCATTATTTCCATTTTGAAAAAGTAGAACTTTATGTCCATTTTGCAAATCCAAGTGGTACAGTCAAAATCTTCTAGGCACAAGTTATGAGACACATTGCACTGATCAAGGCCAAGGGTTGCAGCATGTTATGGGGGCCTGCATCAGTCTAGAACATCAACTTGCCTTTTGTTGCTTAAGAAAGAAGAAACATTGCATATCACATACCAACTCTCATATTAGCTTACAAACACTTAAGCAAACTTGTGAAACACATTCAAGAGATACCAACTGAGCTAGTACACGACCCTAACATCCCTCATACACTCCCATTCTCAGAATCACCTTCAAACTGCAAGAACAGGGCAGGGCTTGCAGTTTGAGTGCCATCTTTCATTCCTCTCAAGCTTTCTTGCTCAAACCAGTTCACACACCTTCCATACCATCTATGCAAGCTAACCAAAACCTAAAACACGACCTGTAACTCCTCTAACTAGTTCCACCATTTTCACTTTTCTGATTTGCAGGTGAAGTGCTCAAGCTCGATTCAAAAGCTTTCAAGACAAAGTAAAGCTTGGAATAGCATCCCTGGACCTCAAGGAAGCTATACCAATCATCACCTTGCACTGAAAGCTTCTCCATTGCCAGATAGAACTTCAACTGAACAGGTAAGTTCATGAACTCGTATCTCTCTTATTAGGCATTGTTAGCTTTAGGTTTGTGAAGGAAACATATCACAATCATAGCCCTGAACATGCCCGTATAATTAGATTTCATTTATATTATGTGTGCTGCAAGAATTTTGAGCCTGAACATTGATAAAAAGTTAGGTCAGAATTTGGGGGAGAGGAAATTCTCCCTCATCTTAGAGAGTTAAGACAAGTTTTTTATATCCATGAATTCGTCTCTTGATGCTGAACATTTTTGATGTTATGAGTTTTCATTAACAAGCCAAGAATCAAGATGTTTGAATCAGGGAACCAGGCGCGCGTTTTTTTGACATTGTTTGGCCAGAGGTTGAAGAAAGGTCCTTTGGGCTGGGCCTGTTTCACATTTCCTTTTCACACACTCTTTTTACTTCTGAACCCCCTAAGCCCATTTTCTTCATTTTTATGATTTTTTGACTTTTCCTTTTTTGGTTTGACTTATTTATTTTTCCTAATCATATAAAAAATATAAAAATAATTTTTTGTACCATTTTCCTATTTATTAGATATTTATTTGGTTAGACTAGTTATTTGAACATAAATAAGTAAATAAATATCCTTTTATTTAAAAAAAATGTTAAAATGGTGTAAATACATTTTTATTTTTATTTTATTTCATTTTATATTCTGGAAATATTTTATGTGAAATATACTTTTTTTACAAAAATTAAATATTATTATTTTTGTGCATATTTAAAATAATTTGTAAATAATACAAATAAATACATATATATTAGTATACTTAGAATAAATTACCAAAAATATACCTATTTTTATTTTATTAATATTTAATACTAAAAATACATTTTTTACAAATATACTTCATTTTTATTTTATTTTTGTACACAAATAATAAATATTGTATATATTGAATAAATAATACATTTTATTTAATAGAATTAGGGTTTTGCCCTAAACATGAAAAACTCCCAAAAAAATAATATTTTCCTTTTCTTTATTTTGACATGTAAAAATACATTTTTCCATACATACAAAAAACCATTTTTTGGCATCTTGCACATTTGTTCTATTTTATTTAATTTATGCAAATTAATCACCTTGTAAATAATTCAATATTGATGTAATAGTTTTAGGTTTAAATTCCTTGTCAAAATGCCCATTCGAACATTTGTACCCCCCTTCCCATATATGGTTTTGTAATAGCTTAGTAAATTTATTTTCGCACTTTATTGCTTTCTAATTATACCATGTTAGAATTAGGGTTTGTATGCGAAAAATAACGAAAAATAGTTTTGACCTAATTTCAAGATAAAAAAGCATGAAAATGGACACACAAATCACACTTGCACCCCTTAGGGTATTCCACTTGTTGCCTTTCAAAATTGGGCCATATTGCATGTTAGGTCTCTTTGGGCAAAACAAACACAAATCAAATGATCATAGTCCCTCAATGACGCTTTCAAAATGTTGCCTACACAAATGATCAAATCCCTTAAAGAAAATGCCCAAAGATACTTGGCACCATTGCAATTATGGTCTAAACGATGACCCGCGCCCGTCCCTTTCACATCCTAACATGAGATTGTCCACCAAACACAATGATGGAACAAACTTGTTAAAAGGGTTAAAACATAGCAATAAACTTTGAGAAATTTAGGAGTAGATAACCTCTTAGTTACTTGAATAAAACTTGCAAAAAACAAAACACTTACCTATTTTCTAAAACACACCTCACAATACTTTCAAAACAAACTTTCAAAATCAAAAATGAAAAACTTTTTAAAAGACATACATCTTTGTATACATCCCCACATGGATCATTACAAAGGTTGCCACCACATTGGCTTCTTTTCAAAACATTTTCAAACCCACACACACAAGCACCATTTCAAACAATTGAAAACAAAAGGCAAGTGATCTAAGCAAGTAACTAAGAGCCCATGGATAACCATGGATAGAAAGGGTGCTAATACCTTCCCTTTCTATAATCTACTCCCCGGACCTAAGAAAACATCTCAAAAGGTTTTTGCTGTGCTTTTTTAACCTTTCCTTAGGATAAAATAAAAAGTCAGTGGCGACTCTTGCTCAACCGAAACATTTGCAAAAACAAACGCAAAACCTCAAGTCAGTTCTCCCACCGTATCACAGAGGACTTTAGAAAAATTGTCTCAGTTTGAGTACTTTAAACAAACATACAAAGTTTCCCCTTTTTGAGGTCTTTTGTAAACACAAATGTTGCCTCCTTTGAGGAATTTAACCAGAATTGCCCACCTAAAGTAGGGACTCCCAGACACGCACCTCTATTCCTACTTATCATGGCAAGGATTTTAAGCGACAATGCGGAATATAAACAGAATTAGAAACAATACCAAACAAACAATAATGTTTGTAGCAAAGCGCAATCAAAGCAAAAGAAACCCGAACATCTTCGAGAAGCTTCACCAATCAAAGAAAAGAAGTCTGAAATAAAATGCTCGGAATAAATGTTGAAGTATCATCGATGGGAAAATAAATCATAATCGACATATGAATATCGAACAAATATCCTGCATAAGATACAAGTCTCGACAAAACAAAAGTATATCACAAGTCTCATGCACCGAGACACCTTCAGAAGCTTGCACAAGTTCACAAGATGAGTTAGTAATAACAATAAACAATAACCGAAGTTGCACATTCACATTACAACTCAAATTGAAATTTAATCATGAAAAAACAACTACCAAACAAGCATTGGAACAATAAAACAAAATTTCGGGAAGCAATTTTTTATCTCATGAACTGCTCAAAAAGTTGAACTAAAATCAACCAAAATCGACACCAACATCAATTATTCATCAAATGAAACTCAAGTATGCATTAAGCAACAATTAAATCCCATTCTACGTGCGTTTTCAAAATCCGGACAACATTGCATTAATTTCATTAATCATCTTAAATGTCGAATTAGAATCATCAAAACTCATCAACAATAGCCAACAATCAACAAGTGCAAGCTAAACATGCATGAACCGATAATAAAATGCAACATTTACATGTATTTGCAAATTCTGGGCAGAAACTTTACATGTATTGATGTCGACCGAACATTGACCAAAAAAATAGTGTTTAACGCACACAATCATCACACATCGATACTTGGAACGTTGCTCAAAATTCACAAATAAATTGCAAATGTTACATCAATACCGGTACACCGATTTTCAAGCTTCGAAACAAAAATTATCAACACGTCGATATCAAAATATCAACTTGCAAATAATCATCAACTCATGAAATTCCACAATTAGGAACGATTATTGAATCCGAATCAAGTTTCAACACGTAAAATAAATAATCTACAACAAATCATCACGTTTATATTTATGATATTCAAACAATTAAACAAAATTTCATCTGATTCCACAATTGTCCATAATTATAAATCTCAAGAATCAATTAAATCAATAATTCAAGTATTAATTCAACTCATGCAATGTCAAATAAGCACTTAATTCAAAATCAATTAATCAATTAAGCACTTAAATCAAGCAAGGATCGAGAATTATAGAATCAATGAAAAGAAGTTGAATCAGAGAGTTGATCGGCAAGGAGATTCGATTGGACATGTGAGAAGAGGGAGCTTACTGAAAGGCCGGTTGTGGAAGTGGGCAGAGGGAATCCGAGCGTGGAGGTAGCTCGGTCTCGGAGGGGGTCGGGCAGCGTACAAAGCGGCAGGGAGGTCAAGATAGGGTGGCTGGCCAGAAATCCAAGGCGGAGAGAGAGGGAGTAGATCGGTGATGAGCGAGAGGGATAGGAAGCTTGAGAGAACTTGGGAGGTTTTCCTTCTCTTAAGTGATTTTTTTGCAAAATGGCAAAAAGTCATTTTTGATTTTGAATTGAAACAATATATAGACAACCTCTTATGCCTTGTTTGGAAAATGAAAAAAGAAATTAAAATTCCCTTTTTTTTGGTAGTGCATATTTTTCAGCTTATTTTTGTGTGTAGTCCGAGAAAACCCACAAGGTTATAACTTTCGGTGTATAATCTAAACTCGAGTCCCGAAGCAAAATCGTAAATGATGAAATATGTGATGCTGAGCCAAAAGAATCATCATGATATGATAGAAATCAAGAGAGTCACAATTTTTAAAATAACGAGAAAATTGAGACAAAAAACCCTCCGTTTTGGTTGCGCGGCTTTTCTATTGGTCGATTTGAGAAACGAGCCATAAACAGAAGAATTATGATCATAATATCAACTCGTACCCTGAAGCAAATTTTTATCTAGAAAAATTTTTGACATCATGCTGAAAGAATCATCCAGAAATGTTAAAAATTGAGAAAGTTATGATTTTTGAAATATTGCGCGACAGTTGACCAGAAATCCGCTTTAGCATGCGATTTTCAACGTATTTTGCAATTTCGTAGATCTTCTTCATAGAATTGGATTCCAATCCAAACATATGAAATGGAGAGTATGTCAAGACGAGTCCAACTCCCAAATACCCAATAAAAAATAATTTTCCAGTCAAAAGTTATGAATTTTTAAACGTAAACTGTGAAATATTGATTCTCAGTCGAAACTGCTTCAAACCAACTGAAATGCTCGGTTTTCTTTGAAATCTGAGGCATGATGAAACATATAAAAGCTTGAAATGATGAGAATTTGATCACTCACTGATTGAATAGTTTGGAGAAATATACGGAGTGCACTTGAATCTCAAAAACCCTGAGTTTCTGTTTTGTTGTACTGCCTGACGGAACAATTATTTATGTAGCTTGACGTAGATAAATTATTTGATCATGTAACCATGGAATCAATGGCATGCATGAATGATTATGTTAGAGAAAAATAAGTCAATTAGGGTTAGACAGAAGAGGGAAAATTTTAGGGTGCAACAGGTTGCTGGAATAATCTTATATACTCTTCATTACATCAAAGGATTCCTTCTTTGTCGAAAACAAACCTTAGAACTGAAGGCTTCACTTGCTTAAGAGCCTCTTTTTTGATAGCTTCATAATTCGTAGGTGCTTCCTCAACATACACAACATCATATCTTGGAAATAATTTGGCCTTCAACCCTCTCACTCTTCATTTTTCCTGAAAGTCAGCTAAACTCTCTTCAGGTTGAGGATACATTGCCATCAATCCCTCTTCCATCTTCATGTTGAAGCTATCATCATTTACAATCATCATAAATTCTATGTCACCAATCATTATGACTTCTTTGTCGAGGCCCTCAATAGCTTCGACCATCATGATATCCAGAGGCTCTGAGTATAAAGCCTCATCCACCTTCAAAGGACAAGTGTCGACTTGCATCTTTGGCTTTTCCTCAATTTGAAGTATGCCTTCTTTCAAAGCTTTCTGCACCAAATCCCTTAAAAGAACACATTGAAAAGTTTTATGACCAATAAAATTATGAAATTTACATTATCCCCTTTTCTTCTTTTGTCCAAGTGGGGGATTCTTCAGGCCTTGAGGGACCACAATTTTACCATCAGCTACAAACAAATCAAATATTTCATCACATTTGGTTATGTTAAAAGTATAGGTCTTGGCGATGGCTTTGCATTCTTTTCAGTTTCAACATGATTTTTCCCGTTTGAAGGTTTCAACAGCTTACATGCATAATGAGGTCTAGGTTGGAGTTCAGCGACATTAACCTCTGTCTCTTCTTCTAACTCGTCTTCGTCAGAAGAATACTCATCAGGTGCTACATAAGCAACTTTTCCTTTTCTGTGGTATTTGTTTGGCTTGGTTTTTTCACCTTTCAATTGTTCTACTAGTCAAGCTTTGATAGCTAACTGAGCCTTGTCTTTCAAGGACAGAGTATCTAGAAATTTCTTTATGATGGAATACTTTAACCCATTTGCATCCATTTTGAAAAATTCGTGTTCAGGGACTTGTGTAAAGCATCATGCTTTCAAAAGTCTAAACTTGTTAAGGTATTGTTCTATTTACCTATGTGAAATTGTTCATGGAAAATTTCTCTTATTGAACCCATGTTTGTACCGACCTTGGAGGAAGCATTGTAAACCAAGCAAATGCATTCTTTGTGAGGGAATTGGGGAAATACTTCATCCATAAATATTCATTCACTACTAGGTCACCAAGTTCTGTTTGATACCTGGAAACGTGTTTGATAGTGGATTCTTTGACATCCCCTGCGAACTTGGTGAATTTTGGGAGTTTCCAGCCTCTTGGTAACTCTGTTTGTAAAGAAAATTATGGCAATGGCGAGACATACATACTTCAATGGCAGCCATTATTCATTCCATTCTTAACCATAATTCTTTCGACAATGGCTTCTAGGTTTTATTTCCCAGTCACTACTTCTCATCGAACCCGCCTGACGATTTGGTCGACATTCTGGTTTCAGTTTGCTATTACTACTGGGGTTGTTGTACTATCTTAAGTATAAGATCGACACGCTAGGGAGTCGATGGTTCTTGTTCGACTGCTTCATCGACCACCCCCTCGTACTACACCGGTTCTTCACGTGGGGGAGGTGTAGCTTTCCGAACTAACACTCTTGGGGCACCAAGGTAATCCCCTATGCGAGTCATTTCAAATGCTAAAGTATGATAACTCTGCACCTAATTCTCAATCAAAGGCCTTAACATGAGACTCATCTTTTAAGTAAGCATATTGACCATCTCATGGTTACTTTCATCTGTATGTTGCCTCATGAAAGCAACAGTACTTGGGGTGAAAGTAGGTATGACTTGGTGGGAAAACATCAATCCAGTTGAACGACCAAATTAATTTCCCAACAGCCCTGAAACATGATATAGGGAAAATGCTGACGCTGAATTTTAGCCAAATGTTTGACTACTATTATGTAGTCTTACCATCATCATTGTTGTCTTTGTATTCATGCATATTTCTTGAAAAACTAGGCACATACTGCCTAGAAGTTGGGATCACATAATCGTGTGTCTCTCTTGCAAAACTAGGCACATACTTCCCAAATGTTGTGACCATTGGTGGTCTTGCAATTACTGACTGTGTTGTGGTAAATATGTTTGGTATCGTCGAAGATATGACCAACAGACTAGAACCTACACTCATCGTCGTGCTGGTATTTTCTCCCAGGTTTTGATCCATTTAAAGAGTTCTAGGATCTACCATTTTTCTACCACTTCTCAATTTGATGCACGAAATGAGAAGACTCAAATACAACAGGTCCCACCAGGTGTATCAATTTATTTCTTCGTGAAACAATCAATGGCCTCTTATTAATGGTTACTTGCAGGATCAGCTACAAGAATCCTAGACTTAGTGTTTGAGAGTTTTTTAGGTTGAAACTGGTTGATGTTGGATAAAAAGGGAAAAATTAAAAGACAATTGCAAAGTAAAGGATATAAATGACAAGACTTGTAATTTAAATGTGAAAACTAAAAATTGCTATGAATTTAAATGTGGAAGCATTCATTCATTGTTAAGTCCGAACACATTTCTCTCTTAGATGCGGGTACTTTGAGTGTAATGCTTTAAATGTCAAGAAATGCGACCCTTGACACAAATACATACATTTCCTTAAATAGAAAACCTAAAAGTGTAATTGTCGACGGTTACTAGACCCACGTTGGGGTTTTATGGAGAACTGCCCTATACTCTTTTGAACCTCCCCACGTTCTTATTTTCTTGCGTGTTGATAACCATTCCTGCCACCATATATCCTTGTTCGTCGACCTCTATGCATGTCGTTGGCTGTCTCTGAATCCCATGTCCTTGTCGACTAGCTCTTCTGGTCGATACCATTTTACTCGCTCGACACATCTTATTGTTCCCTACAAACTCATGACTTTTTAGCCAAAGAAATCTTACAACTTAAAGACTTATTTCCTTAGTCTAAAATTGCTTGTTAACACTCGCATTTAGGAGTTTGGGTTAAAATGGGTTGTTTGTATGGAAAGGTAAAAGGTATAAACAGGAAATAAATTCATTCTTCAAAGGGGAAACTTATCAGGCATGCATATAATCCACTCTTCACAAACTTAAACTTATCGAACAGTTATACTCAACCTACAATACTCATCAATGTCATCACGTGTCAAACACAACACCCACTATATCACCTCGGTGGCGATCTCTCAACCAACCTCAACAACATAGAAGTCAATCGTGCTTCTCGCGTCGATGATCTCTCAAAACGACACAACCAACATAGAGGCATTAATCATAGACACCCAAGTGAATAATAGCTCTAAATATATATCTCTAGAATCTAGACACTATTAGACAATCATCCTATATAAGAATACGAGCAGTATATGTATATAACAACCCAAACCCTAAGCACAGAGCAAAAATCCAGGACAATAATCGATAAAGATTTGTAAAGCAAGTTTTATACAATGCCAAGGGTGACAAATATACATGAGTTCAAAGTAAATACATATACAAACTAAACAAATAAATAATATATAAAGAAGAAGAGAAATGAACCACAAATCTCCCAGTTTGTCAGCACCGATCAAAGAGAAATCCACCTCGGATCATCTATATGCAAGCTTCAATGTTGTTTTCTAAGCTAACCCTACGGAAAAATGAGGGTTGATGAATTTGGGAGCTAAAACTATCCCCAAACCCATAACCCTAACAAATGAAATGAAAGAGGAAATATAAACAAAATTTGTTTCGCACACATCGCTCGATGCTGGAATTGCGTCGCTCGGTAATGCCCTTTATAACTTAACCATCCTACGCCACGCAGGCAACTAGGGAAAAATATCTTCCATCGCCTGGAGACATAAATCTTCATTCGGCGACACAATAGCGAAGCAAGGAAAAGGCAACTGGAAAATGACCAACTCCTCTTGCTCCATGTTCGCCTTGCGATGAAGAAGCACAATCTCGTCTCCCAACGCCCAAACAAATCGCCCGGTGATGCACACCAGAACAACAACTTTTGTTGCTTTCTCTGCACAACTTACAATGGCTTTCTTCTTTTGGATTATTCATTTATTGATCAAATGCACATCTTGGAGCTTCGTTTGGACTTTATTCTCAATGCTCTAATAACGCCTGGATACCTATAAAATGAATACAAAACTATCAAATGATACACTATGTACTCAAAAACACAAACATATAAAAATTAAATGAATTTACCAACAAAACAGGGAATTATTCATGAAATATTAACAAAAGCATTGATAAGTGCAACAAAAAGTATATAAAAAAATAACTACAATTTGCACTTATCAAACTCTCCCCAACTTGAAATTGTTTTATCCTTAAACAAGGCAAAACTTAGCCCAACGATGCCCTTTATTACTTTCCCCAGCCCATTCCATAAGAACTCCACAGTTAAGCGTGCTTGACTTAGAGCAATTTTGAGATGGGTGACCTTATGAGAAGTTTGCAGGAAAGCGTGAGAGTGAGGACAAATCATGCTGAAAAGATCTGTGTTGGTTTGTAGGGTTAGTCGGTAATCCTGAAAGAAGTATGAGACGCTACAGTGTGCAACAGTCAGCCTGATATAGGTTTCGCAATCAGATTAGTGAGCAGATACATGAGTGAACCAAGGGTGTCACACATGAAGGCTACAAGAAGAATCCCGAGATACTTAAAAGGATCGATAAAATATGGAATACTATTTTGACAAGACTCTGAAAGTAAAAAAATTAAAATTAATTGTTTTTCAGATGTTAATTAGTGTGGAGATAAGGAAGATCGAAGAAGCACAATTGGATATTTCTTTCAAGTATTTAATGCTCTAATCTCATGGTGCTCGAAAAAGCAACTTGTGATGACATTATCATCGTGTGAAGATGAATATATAACATGATCTTATGTTGCGTGTCAAGCAATTTGGATCAGATTGGTACTTGAAGAAATGGAGGTCAAAGTGAAGAAACCTCTTGTATTACAAATCGACAACAAGTCAACCATAAATCTGGCGAAGAATCTAGTTTTGTATGGAAGAAGTAAGCATATTGAAGCTAGATTTCACTTCTTGAGAGAAAAGGTAAATTGAGGTGAACTTGAAGTTAAACATTGCTCAAGTGAAGCAGAGTTGACTGAATTTTCACTAAAGGATTGAAGATCGATAAATTCCTGAATTTGAGAAAGAAATTAGGAATAATTTAGATTGATTATGATTAGCGTAGGTTCGACAACTTGGATGATAGGAAAGTATGTTGAGATATTAAATATAATATCAAATATAATCCAAATTAGATATGTTGAGATATTAGATATATTATCAAATATAATCTAAGTTGGTAAGTCTAAATCCAATTAAAATTATATATAAATAATAATAATTTATATCATTATTTATACAATTCAAATAAATAATATAATCATTATATTTTTATTATTCTATCTTTCTCTCTTCAACGCCCTAACAATAATTAATATAAATTTTTAATATAAATATAATATATATTTATATTACAATAAAAACAACAATTAATATTTAGTGGAGACAACAACCATTATCACATTCATTATAGATCACTGCCAACTCTCAATGACATGTTAACAAGTAATACAACAACCCTTGTCACATGGATTGTAGCCCGCTGGTGGCGCGCAATGACATGTATACAAGTAACACACTGGCGTTAGAGGATAAAGGCACAAATCATCTCCACAATCCTCATTAGTTGCACAAGGAAGAAGACCTGTACGTAAAAAAAATGTTAGTAAAAGAATGAAAGATTTTAAATATGGTAATGAAAAAATATTAAAATGTATGTGAAAAGAACTTACTATGACTGGTTACAATAAGAACTAGGGAAATCCAAATAATTAAAGCATAAATAATTTTTAATATTTCAGTCATATTTTGTATCTTTAATTAGCAAGTAACCAATAGATCATTATTTGATCATTTTATAAGTAAAATACTTCATTTTTTTTAAATTTTGATTAAATTATTTTTAGCACTTTTGAAGTTGTCAAAAAACCATTAATGTAATTAATGTTATTATGAAATGTTTTTAAGTAAATTAATGGGTCACATATTTTTAATAAATATCTAATTTAAATTTTTTTATGATGTTTAAAGGTCATTATAATTTTACAAAACTTTCAATACATATTCTTCTTTTTCTTTGTCCTTTAATCATGAGTAAAGGTCATTCATTATATATATATAAAGCCACATGTGATTGATAGTGACTATGAGATCAACTTAGTCTCAGAGTCAATTATTATAGCTATTTATTTATGATAGATCTACAACTAAAATAGATCCAGGTGGTAGGAAGATAGAAGAAAACATAAAATAAATTTTGAACTTTCATTAAAAACAACTTTAAAAAGATAAAAGACAATGTTGAAACATACAATAAAATATAGGTAAATGTTAGTGCACTACCCATCAATAATAACAACAATCCATAAGTTAGATAAGATTTTTTTTTTTTGGCTTAAATGTTAGTCCGATAACAATACTTATGGGACCATAAAGTATGGATTTATGTGTTTGTAGGTGGAACTATCTATAATTATTGATATGAGATTAATGGTTTTGTTGATGATGAGATGATGTCAACACTTTGGTTTTGAAAATGACAATACTATATGTCAAATGGAATGATGTGAATTTTTCATCTATCAAGAATAAGCATTAATCAAGATGTTCTATTAAGATTAAGATATTTTTTGAGATCAATATGTAAAGTCAATGACAACACCGAAGATCAAACGGCGTTCGGTGAAGTCTAATGATCTCTTGTCAAGCAACCTTTGGTGATGGTGTATGTCAAATTAGATAAGTCAATTCTCGTCAAATTAAAACAATCAAGTCTCCAGTGAATGTTGAATCTCTGATATATCAAGCAAGGAAATTTGAAATTTCAAAATTATGAAAGAGAGGAAGTGTAAAAGCTCGTCGAGTCTGTGTTGAGTGATCAATGTCTTATAAAAATTTAAGAGTAACTCTTAAATTACTAAGGAAAATCACACACACACATACACACACTTTCAAATGTTTTTAAGCATCTATGACTTTTCTAAAACACTAGAAAATGGTTTATACGCTTATGTAATGGATTAGGGATATGATCTAATAATTTAAGAGGTTGTTTACATGGTATAATCAATTATCACATTAAGGTTAATCATCTAACACTTTTGTAACACATTCTAATCTATTAGAGTTGTCTATAATCGATTAGTAACGACACTATTTGAAAACTTTCATTTTTTAGCTTAGATAATCATTAAACCTTATATGTTAATCGATTAAAAGCATTAAAAGCCCTTGGATCATTTTCCTTTTTGAGCTACATTTTATCCTACAAATAAAAGGTTTCTCCTCTTTTTCTTTTTGAGCTACATTTTATCCTAAAAATCCATGAAAACATTTCTAATATAATTTCTCATTCTCCATTCTCTACTTCACTCTTTTTCTTTCTTCATTATATTTGTCTCATTGCTTTGAGAGTGAAATATACTTGTGAGAATTTTTTTCTTGTGTTAGGATTATTCTAGTAATGATAACCTTGGTTAATATTGTCTTATCAAAAATCTTAGTTTAATAAAGTATTTAGGTTATAAACCTAATAGATTATTTAGTAATATTCTCTTTGCTATGAAGAAATCGAATTGTCCTGCCTTTAAATGTAATTCTTGTAACAAGATCAATCATTTGAAGCCTTAATGTTATACCAAATTAAATTATCTAAGGTAGTGTAAGAGAAATAACTCTAGACATATTAAAACCACTAATGCACCAATACTCAAATATTTGATTACCAAAGGTGAAAAATTAATTTGGTTTGTAGGAATGCTTTGTAGCTTTCAAAGAGCAAAATAAAAATTTAATAAAGCTATAAAAATCATGTGTTTACTCTAAATATACAAATGATAGATAATGTTTGGTAGCGTTTTATGATCTTGATAATGTTTAATTATGTTGTTTCTTATTGGCGTTGATGACTTTGTTCAACGACTTTTATGATCATCATGATCATGGAACCTCTAGGGAAATTGTGGAAAATGATTTTTTATGGTTGTGACACTCCTGAGGATTTTTTATCCTACTCTCATATCAAGTGATTTGAAGAGATAAAAAATAGACTGTGTAAGGTACCAACATCAGTTTCACCACACAAGAGTTTGGAGTTGTAAGGTACCCTTTTATAGAAAAACTTGCTCTATTAATGCTCATGATGTTGCTACTAACTTTGATCCTATCATTGTGATTGGAAGCTTCCTCGTCAACCCAATAAAGGAAAAGGAACTTTCTCTCAATAGTTGATTAAACCAAGATCAGTATCACCACATAAGAGTTTGGAGTTTTGTGCAAGGTACCCTCTTATGGAAAAAATTACTCTATTAATGATCCTGATGTTGCTACCAACTTTGATCTTATCGTTGTGATTTGAAGCTTCCTCACAAGTCCAATGAAGGAAAAGGTACTTCCTCTCAAGATGAAATTCATGAAATTAAGCTTATGTGTTATACATCACTTGATAACCTATCTGTTACTTCCAAAAAAAAGATAAATCTGACAAGCTTATAAAGGAAGATGTTATATCCATGTGGTTGTTATCTCACAACTTTAAAGTCAGCTAGAATGATGCAACGATTCACTACATGTTCAAATGTCAAAGAAAGCAATTTAGCAGGGTTACCCTACAAAAGTCTGGTCAACAAGCTCCTAGTTAAAGTTGTGATCTCGTTGAGTAAGAAACCTTAAGTAAAACTCTTGGGCCAATTGATGATAAATATTGAAGTATGATCAAGGTCTTTGTTGATGATGGGAACTTAGAGAAAGTTCTGATGGAAGCAGGTGCTAGAAAAAACAACCAAGAGTTGACTTCTAAAGAAAAGTTTTCATGTCTCTTAGAAATATCCCGAGGGATTGATTTGGCTATTCAAGATTTATCCAAGGAATCACCAAGAAACATGTGTTGGGAAAGGAAATAGCCAATAATCATAATAACAATTAGTAGTCTTGCGTCTTATCTTTCTAAATACTTTTTAATATGTCCACTTTCATCATTTTCATTATTTATTGTACTTTGAATTTATTTAAATTAATAATAAGCATGTTTTTCCACTTTATTTGGATCTTTTGATCCATGTGTTTAGATTCAGTCCAATGCGTGTTTATCTTTCCGCCATTTTTATAATTCAAAGGGAGATAAGTATACTCTCATATGAAATATGGTATACTTTCTATATTTTCCACCTCCCGGAGAGATATGTTATCATCATTAAATGTAGGTGAATGTGGATCTATGTGCTTGAAGGTATAATGTCTACAAAAGCCAGATAACTTCAATGGTTTTGATGATGAAAAATCTATAAAGTGAAGTCTTCATCTGAAGTTATGATCAAGTTGTTATGCTTAGATATCAAGTTTCCAAATCCAATATCCTAAAGGATAACACCTAATATCATATGTTGTTTGGCGAAATCCCTGATAGTCTCCAATAAAGCAATCTCTCTAATGATGGTGTATATCAAGAAGTTTGTTCAAACCTCATTATTTAAAATAAGTCAAGTCCCATATGAAGTGTTAAGTCAATGGTGTATCTAGCAAGGGATTTTGAAGCATTAAAGATTGTGAAAAAGAGAAAGTGTGAAAGTTTTCATGCTTAGTGTCAAAGTGATCAAATTCTTGCAAAATAAAGTATAATAATGATTAAGTTACTAAGAAAATACATACACTCACCTAAAAGTATTTTTAGACCTTGAAACCATTATATGAACTATCAAGGCGCTTGTGGATTTGACTAATGGTGTTCCTAAACAATTAGGAAGCTTATATACAATACCTAATTGATCAAGTTCCTTAGAAAATCGACTAGATGAATACATAAGCTTCTTAACCAATTAAGAACGCTCCTAATCGATTATGACCCTAGTCGTTGTAGGTTTTCCTTTTTTTGGAATTAAGTTTGTTGTTTTTATGAAGGACATAATCGATCCAAACAGGCTCATAATCTATTATGAGAATTAAAAATCATATGGATCATTATTTTTTGAACCAAATTTTTACCTATAAACGAGGTATAGTCCACACTTTCAAAACACAAAAAAATATATTTTAGCATACTTTCTCACTTTTTACTCTCCTCTTTCTAATTTCTTTCTTTTCACTAAATTGTCTTAGTGCTTTAAGAGCGAAAATATATCAGTGATACATTTCTTATGTATTCTGGTGTTTGAGGAATTATTGTAAGTAATTTATTACTTGTATAATATCTCTAGTAAGAAGTTGATGTATGGTTTGTGAGCTTAGCTAATAAAAGCTATCATTAGGTTTGCGAGATTGTCCGTTAAAATCTTCATATAGTTTTGTGTGTTGGGCTTGGTATAAAAGCTCTCTCTTGGTTTCGAGATTAGCCTTGTGTAAAATCTTGTGTTTTGTTTGGAGGATAGTAAGTGTAAAACTCCAGTATGTCTGTAATAAGGTTATTGGGCATAAAATGTGAAAAACTCAGATATATAATATAAACTCTCAAGAAGAAATTTTTGGGTAGAGGAGTAGGTCAAGTGGATAGGCCGAACCTCTAAAATCTATGGTATGATTCTCTTATCCCTTAACTCTTTATATTTTTGTTATTTAATCATTTCTAATGTGCATTAATCTTTTCATCTCCCTGATTTTGTTTTCTTTACTAATTTGTTGCCTAATCTTTATTTAATTTACAAAATTGTTTTAAATAATTAATTTTATAAAAAAAAATTTAATTAGACATCATATTTTCAAACCAACACAATCTATCCTCTATTGTATTTGGAGTCACTTGTCCGACAAGATTTTGGCTCTTCCTAGGGATCTTATATCTCTTTTTTAGTTGTTTATCTTGTTGGGAGGAGGGTCTAAAGTTAGGGGTGGGTTCCCCATGATTTTTCATTTGGTTGTTGGTCAATTTTGAAATCCCGGAATGATATTATTTTTTCAAGATTGTCAACTAATATGATAGATGTGAAAAAAGAGCATTTTCCTAACTTAGAAATAATACCTTAGGGAGTTTTGTAGCCAACTTATATGATTTATCAACTTGATTAAATAACATGATCATCTATTTAAATTAATAGCACTTTGAGAGTCTATGATTGTGTTCTAGTGACAGAGTTTTATTGGGCTTTTCTCTACAAAATTTATTGTTTGTTGATGGTTATTTATTCAGGGCTAGGCTCTGGCATGTTTTATCTTAGTCATGGGAGATGGTTATTGCTTTGGTTTTTTTTCTCTTTTTTGCTGCCGATTTGTTGCCAGTTTTATCTGTTTTTGTAGTTGGGGCATCTTTTTTTTATTATTATGTTATTATCTGTTGTTATGTTACTATCCTTTGTAGTTTTTGGCGGTATCGGCCTAGTATATTTTGTACCTTCTAATTGTGAATTTCTTTGTTAGTTAATTGATCTTTGTATTTGTCCTTTATTTTCCCTTAAAAAATCATGTTTATGAGAAACATCCTAGCACATTGTATCCTTAATTTATCCCAAGGTTTTTGTTGAGAAGTAGTGAATGATATAAAGTTTTTCTAAGAAACAACAAGTGGAATCAGAGTCTAACTCTTGTTAAATGACTAATTATCTTAGAAGGAAGATGACTTCCAACAAGATGATTTGGCAATCTATATTTAAAATTTTTCTTTAAATTATAAATTATGATTTATGGAAAATTATAGTCAATGGTCTGGTTTACCCTACTCATCAAGTAAATGATGAAGTAGTGGAAAAACTCTATTTCCTTTAGACCAGAGAGGAAAAGATAAAAATAGATATAGATCTTAAAACAGAGAACTTTATAATAATGAGCCTTCATGAATTTCACGAAAAATAAAGAAAGAAGGAAATTATAGAGGAGATGAACGAGCTAGTTTAACTACTAGAAAATGAAGGAATCAAAACTGAATAATCATCATCCTTATCTTACTCCTATCATACAACTCATGTACAATCCTTCAAAAGTGCATAATCAGTGGTTTAATGATCTTTGAAAGATTCAACATCAAATGAAGGATCCTCTTATTCAATAAATGACAAAGAAGATGAAAAAGGTTCTTCAATAACCGAACAAAGAAGAGGATGAGAGACTTCAGCTTTGAAGAGACATATGAAAGAATCTTCTTTTAATGAAGAAGATAAAATCTGCTTAAAGGCATCCTAAGAGGAAGATAATACTCCAAGTATCAAACCATTTTACTCTCAACTTTATAGATTCAACAATCAATTAGAGAAAGAGAGTTCCAGATTAAAAGAACGTACCTTAAGTCATAATGAATATATAAAATATCTTAAGGAAATAAATAAAATAGAGATAAATAAGCTTAGAAGTTCAGAAGAAAAATGTAAGCAGTATGACTCCCTTAGAAGAGAAACAATTGATCTACGATAAACCCTAAGAAATGTTACCCAAGGGAAATTTTACCTAATGTTGTCTAGTTAAAGAGCTTCCATAAGTAAAACAAGTCTAGAACTTGAAGAGGAAAGAAATACTAGAAAAGACAAATATCATAAATGGAAGAAGTGTACTATATATAAATGCACACCTTGTAAGATAATAGGACACTAAAAACCTTTTTGTTTTGATAAGTTGAAAGGATCTAAAGGTAACCACCTTATATTTTCTATGATTATGCACCTGGGCCCAAGAAGATGTGGGTACCAAATGTGAAACCCTAGTATTTTGCAGGCATGCTAAAATTCTTGAACTTGCAATATTTATGTTAAGACTGATGTCTCAACACAAAAACACAATTTCAGGACAAATGTTATGACACCATCTACTGACAGAAAAACATAAGATTGTGCATAAGAGATAAATTACATAAAATTAAACAACACAACCAATTGTTATCCCAGATCGGTGCAACATCACCTACTCTGAGGTCTACCAAGCCATGAAGGAAATTCACTATGATAGTATTAGTTCAAAGCCTAAATAATCCCAGTTTACAACTTCTCACTTAATCACTACCTTATGCAACTTCTACCCATAAACCTTCTAGATATGAGATCCTCCTCTCACTTGCTACCAATCAACTCAGTGATAAAATACCGTCATAATCCCAGTGAGTAGAATCAAAAAACTAAATATTATACTTCCAATAAACGATACTCAACTCTTTTCTTAAAATCTCATGAGTGAGAATAATACTTAGCTTTGCTTAAAAGCTTCAACCAAGAACTATAACTTGACAAATAATCAAGTAATAATCAGTCTACCTCACTATATCAAAAGATATATGGGTGACTTATAAAAACACAAGAGACTCTCAAAATATAAGACTTTATACTTCCCCTAATTTTACAATTGTGAAAAATTAAATTACAATAGGTCTAGGTTTCTCTTTAAATACTCCTCAATCGTCCATGAGCTTTGAAATACTCACCCAAATATTTCTTGATCCACAAGCTGAGAGTTGCACCAATTATGCAGAAAAAAATCGTTAAATCTTGGAACAAAACATCAAGTTTCCTAAATTGTCTCAACATCCAATTTTAGAAACTTCTGTACAGCTGGAGATTATATCACATGTTCCAGATTTAAATCTTCTTCACCTACAAAAATATATGTGGTATATCCAAAAGAAATACCACAAAATCAAATCAAATCTATCAAGATTTAAAACAGCCTGTACTGATGTTCTGGTTCATCATGTTAGAACATATGTCAGAACATCTGTCTTCAATGGAAGCTCATACTCTACTGTATTAGATTGATCAAGATGTTATGACATCTTGCTCAACGTCTGTCATGAACCATGTTTTAGCAAAATTCCTGTCAATCCTAAAACCATGGATCTAACGATTTCCCCCTTTGGGAAATTTTGGCTAAAATAATCTTAGCACAATTAAAGTGGAGAGAGGCATAAAACCAAATTAATAAAACACAAGATACATGCAAACATGTAAGTTTTGTACAAACTGCAACATAAAATATATATCAGAGAATACATGCAGTTATTGATCCCCGTATTTAATACTCTAGAAAACAAATGTCTAGACATGTGGTACAACATCACAGACAGGACCAAACTCCCCCTGTCACACATGATCAAGACTCCCCCATAAACGGAAAAACCAAATCACCATAAATCTAAAATACAAAATATGAACTACCAAAGTTCATACACAAAGGCAGCAACAACAGAAGATAAAACTGTCCCACATCATAATTTTCACATAACTCCAACAGCTAGGAAGTCAGAACATCGGCAATAGTAGCAACAGAAGCTCCAAACAAGCATGATAGACAATCATGCTCCCACTTAACTAGTTGCACACAGCAAGCAACCACAATCACTACTCTCCCCTTAGAAGTAACACAGTCCTACCATCATGCTAATAAACATGTCAAGACATGTTTCATAACATCAGGACACATAAAAACACTAACACTTTACTCCCCCTTTTTAGCCAAAAATTTAAAAAAGTAAAGTAAATGTAAAATCAAAATGAAATCACACATATTTCACACAAGCAATAAATACAGATGGAAGCACACATTAACATATGGAAACACATAAAATTCAACAACTTCAGGTGGTCATCCACCTCTTCTCATGTCAAAGATCATCTTGTACTCCTTGGTGCTGTCACTAGCCTGTAGTGGTATAAATATTAAGACTAGGCCATTGGATTGACTTAACTGGCATAGATCTGTAGTACCCCGATTTTCCCCCCTAAGATCCCTTCATCATATCATATCAATTTAATTACAACAAGATCACATTAGGGTTTGGTTCTTCTCCTTATCTTTGACTTTTGCTCTAGGAGGAGTCACCAAGCACCTTGACTTGTATTTTATGATCATATATGTTTTGTATTGATTATCCTTTAAGTAATAAATACAATGAGTTTTTCCCCCAATTGTTGATGTTATAGGTGAAAGCACAATACATTCCATCAAGGTTGATATAGGGATTCATGAGTACATTTTTGTGTCGTCCTCAACCAAGCTTCATTGAGATTCAAGCCACATTATTAAATATGTTTTGAAGTAATATCATGACAAAGTCTTTTATGATTCATCATGCCTCAAGATTGTCAAAATTAGTTCGAAAGTACAAGAGTTGATTGAAGAAGTTTGACTCAAATGGACAAGTCTTTGTTTCCATTGATCACAAGTGCATATCTCCTTCAATTCTCAAGATATAGAAGTACTGTTTGTTGCTTTGAATTTTCATTATCATCCTCAACAACTTTTATTTACATGACAAAGGTATTAGTGCAAGAAAGTTGATCCAAATTGCAAAAATTTCCTAAAGCATTTTTCTTGCTCTAGGAGTTAGGGTTTTGAACTTCAAAGGGGTATATCTTGCTCATATTTTGGTATTTTTGAGTGATTCCAAAGAAATATTTCTCTTCAAAGGGTTATTAACGAATAATTTCAAAAGTTCCAAGGAAATTTTATGTGTAAGAAATTCGATGATGAAGAAAGAGTACAAGTCCTCCAGATGAACCCTCAAACTCCCTCGTGTGATTTCAAATGATCATAACTTGATAATTTTTTATCATCTTAAGCCCATATTCTTTCCACAATGATCTTGAAGATGTGAACTTCAACCCTTATTTTATGTTCAAAGTATGAAAATGGATGGAAGATGCCCTAAGGATGCAAAAGATTATAGGTCATTTTATGAATTTTTTGCCAACTTCAAGAAGTCATAACTCTCTCAATTTTTGGAGATTTTGAATGGTTCAAATTTCAAAATGTCATTAAATAAATATAACTCATGCCATCTTTTTTGGTCAAGAGAAAATTCCAAGTGGAAGGCCATGTTTGGATGCAAGACATTATAAGTCATTTTTGAAGAAAAAACTTAGAAATTCTCTAAGTAAGGAAAGTAAACTTCTTTTTCCCAACTTTGACTCATTGCAACTTTCAGATGAAGCAACCATTTTATCTCATTCTTTTCCCATTTCAAAGCTTGTAACCTCATCTATCTAAAGCTTCAAGAATCATGCCCTAAGACCCCTTGAGTTGAGAATGCCACTGATTTGAATTTGGTAACTTGAAACTGAAATTTCATCACAAGTTAGATTTTGAAATCTTTGTTTTGGCTTCTAATCACAAATTTTCCACGTGTTTTTGCTTCTAATCATGTTTCGAAACTTTCCAAATGAGTTTAGCATCATGAAACACACGATTTAGCTGAGTTTTGATGTTAAACAAGTCACACTTTGTTCATGTTGCAGACCCACACGATTTCCCTCCAAACTTCATCATTTCACACGCTTAAGGATCCCATTCACTCCCCTATAAATAGAGGATCATCTCTCATTCATTTCTTCAAGCTTTTGATAGCTAATTGACCCCTATTCAGATCCCACGTGAACACTGAATTTGAATTTCTAATTTCTTACATTCTCACCTTAAAACACCAAAAGCTCCATTCAGTTAGCTTCATTAAACATCTCTAAAGCTAACCATACCATTATCCTCAAGAATCGTGACCTATATTGATCTACAGAAGTCCAGTTTCGGAGCAACTTCTCACTACTTCGTTCAGGTAGATTTCTTGGCCAAATTGATTCAAATAAAAGGCTAATTTGCTCTTTGTATCCTTCTGACCCCCGTGCTCTTTATAATTTGCAATTTCATTGAGGTTTGAGTGAGATATCCCATATTTTCGTATTCACTATTTTTTCTGGTTTTATTCAAACACAGCCTTGCATAATTTATATAAATTTAGCGCGATGGTACCATTAGAATCATTTTGAAGAGACGAATCCAATGATACTAGTCTGAGATTCCAATTTTTCCATTTGAAGAAACTCGTGAAATCTCCATTGTAGGGTGTCTGGAGGTTGAAGATGATGACATGTCTGGTCTCAACCAAGGATAGCGCGCCAATTGTTTTATTTTTATTGGTTGCCTTTTTCATGATCTAATGAATTTTCAAATAAGGTTCATATCAGGCACATCACGTCTGGTCCACTTGATCAGCTTACTAATGCGTTTTGACTATGATATGATGGTCCACATCTTTTTGGTTTTATTTTATTTTCTGATTTTATATTTTAATTGTTTTAAATTTCAAAAATTCATAACTCTTTTATTTTTTATCCAAAAATTATGAAAAAAATATACAAAAATACTTTGATTTATTTCTGACTTTATGAGTATTTTTTTCCTTCATATTTTGATGTTTAGTATTTTTCATAATTTTCACCATATTTTCCTTATTTTAATTGTTTTAAAAATACTTTCTAACATTTTTAAATTCTGAAAATATTCATAAATATCATTTTTCTTATTTCTGACTTTTTGGAAATTTTGTGGAATTTTACCTTGATGTTTACTATTTTTGATCTATTTTCCATTTATTTGAGTAATTTTATTTAGTTTAAAAATAGTTTCTGACTTTTAAAAATTACCAAAAATTTTATAAAAATATTTGAGTTTATTTCTGATTTTTCTATGGTCTTACTTATTTTTTATTGATTAATTTGAATGTAGTTACTATTTTTCTCTCTTATTTCCATTTTATAATCATTTTAAAAAACCATTTTCTTTTTTTTTGTTTAAATTTAATTTAATTTTTGTACAATATTCTGGTTGATCTTGGACGAAAATTTTGATTATGAACTTTCTTAACATCATTGGATCTATGGTGTTGAGTCTAACTCCATAAAAATGGATGAATGATTTTAATAATAGTTTGATTAAATTTTTGGTTCAAATGTGGTTTATTTATTTTCCTTTTCCTCTTCATCTTACCCCCCTTTTCTTATTGTACTACATGTTATGGGATGTTGATCTCTATATCATTTATCCAAACATGAAGTATATAGATTGCTATTGACCAGCCTCAAAATAGGTTCGACTTCTATATAAGTCCACTTACGATTGCTTAACATAACGCTAAATTTTGTCCCGATTTGAGATAATGATCATTCGTGGCCTAAACCTATATTTGAAAGCCCAGGTATGTTAATTTGAACCCTATGATCTAATAACCTTGAGATCCATTGTTAGGAGGCTTTGGTTCTACCAATCCTCTAATAGAACTTCATCAATTTTGGTCAAAGTGGACCACTTAAACATCATTGATCATTATGTGTTACTTTGAGATTCTTAAATGAATGATATACTTGACAAAAAGCAAATACATCTTGTTGTTGAGAGGCTTTGGTTCTACCAATCCTTTAATGAGTTCCAAATGCAAGTTTCAAGATGATTATCCAACTAACCACTAATTCTTAACAATTGACTTTATTTTTAAGCTTTTATTTTATGCTTTGATTTTATGCTTTTACTTTATGTACCATTTACTTTAGCATTTACATTCTATGATCTTTTCATCTTTGCTCACTTGAGCCTCTATCTTTATGTCATTTTTATTTTTGCTCATTTGAGCTTTTCATTTCCTTTTGAAGATACCTAATAATCAATTTAAACCCTAAAAAACTTTAATTTTCTTGGATTACTTGGTTACTATCCTTGGCATTATGAAGTGATGTAATTCTTAGACTTAGGATTAGAGACCTTGGCCTACCTTGAGACTTTAATTGTCATTTTATCTAGAGTTCTTTGGGTTTACCCCAAGACATTGGGTTGTTTGTTTGCTTTGTGTGAATGTTATTATGATTACATACTTTGTCTGTGATCTGGAGTTCATCTGTATACAGTTGTTACTCTGCCTAATTTTTTGTGAAGACTTAATGAAAATTGAAGCTTGGTATTCTTAAGATGTTTATTAATTGTTTGCTTGGTTTCAAATCCAAAGGATGGAATTCTACATTGACTCATTTTGTCAAGTGTTGGATTCTTGTTGGTTAGATGGTCCTTTCCCTATGTTTTACCTTTATGTTTTAGGATATCCCCTTCATCTCCTCCCATCTTCTTTGATTTCAAAAATCTTCTCCCTCCTTTTGAAAAATCTTCTTGTTTCTAAACTTGAACCACTTTCATAATAAACTTGGACTTAGGTCCATGCATTTTCAAAATATTTTCTTAATCAAACTTTAATCAATTTAACAATATCTTGAAATATTTGTGAGAAGATTAAAAGGCAATCAATCTCATTTAAACCATTTTGCCACCTTTCCTTTTTACTTTAAAATTTTCTCAAAAAAGATTAAGCTGTTGTCAATCCTTATAGTGATGCAAACAACTATACTTCTATAATATGTAGTGAAGTGACATATTTTCCACTTGGGTGTTGAGTGAGGCTTTGTTGTTTTAAAATCCAAGCCATATCCTCCACTTTGAGATGATAAAAATTCTCCTTTCTCATGATTGTGAGTAGTAAGTATGTTTTCCACTCGGACAATGACGATGACGTCTTGTCTCTTAAAATTAACCAACACACTTGTGTTTTAAATTGTTTAAAGAAGAACTACGAGTAGCCTAATCCCATATTGCACAGAAGGTGGTACGTAGGCACTAAAGGTTCACAATTGCGGCGGGTGTAAAGATAAAAAAAAAATATTTCTTTTCTCATCACCATAATCTATTTTTTATACAACATCTTTATAGCCAAAATATACAGATTTTATAAAGAGGTTCCTGTGGAGTACCGTAGATGTTTAGGGTGCTACTACCTTCCATTTGCATAACCAACCCCCTTACCTAGAATTCTTTTCCCCGTCTTTGGGTTATTCGCTCTTTTCCCATTCCTTTGAAAACAATAAAGCGTGATGGCGATTTTTATTTTGATATGTACAAGTCAAGTCAATCCAATGGCTTAGTCTTACCATTTCTACTACTATAAGATCAAATAAAAATCGCCACCGCGCTTTATTGTTTCCAAAGGAATGGGAAAAGAGAGAATAACCCAAAAAGGGGGAAAGAATATAAGTTCGGGGGTTGGTTATGCAAAGGGAAGGTATTAGAGTCCTAAAAATCTATGGTTCTCTGCAGGAACCTCTTTGAAAATTTGTGATTTGGCTATAAGAGTTGTATACAAAAAAATAGATGATGGAGATGAGAAAAGAAATATTTTTTTACAATTTTTGCACCCGCCATGGTTGCGAAGCTTTAGTGCCTACGTACCACCATCCATGCTATAGGGGAACAGGGTACTTGTAGTTCACCTTTAAAAATTTAACACATGTGTGTTGGTTAATTTTAAGAGATGAGACATCATCGTCTTATCCGAGTGGAAAAACTTACTTACTAACCATGATTATGATAAATGCGAATTTACGTCATCTCAAAGTTAAGGATATGACTTAGATTTTAAAATCAACAAAGCCTCGCTCAACACCCAAGTGGAAAGTATCTCACTTCACTACATATTGTAGAAGTATAGTAGTTCACATCACTACAAGGATTGATAAGAGTCTAATCTTTTGAGAAAAGTTTTAAGGTAAAAATCCAAAGGGGAAAAATGGTTTGAATCAGATTGATTGACTTTTAGTCTTCTCACAAAAAAAAAGTCAAAGTATTATTAAGTTGTTTAAAGTTTGATTAAGAAAATATTTTTGAAAAGGCATGGACCTAAGTCCAAGTTTATTGTGAAAGCGGTTCAAGTTTAGAAAACAAGAATAGTTTTGAAAAGGAGGGAGAAGATTTTTGAAATTACAGAAGATGGGAGGATATGAAGGGAATATCCTAAAGAATAAGGTAAAATCTAGGGCAAAGAACCATCTAACCAACAAGAAGCCAATTGTTGTACCCCAAAATTTTCCCTCTTCTTTCAGTCAAAAAATATCCCTCCATACTCCTAGGATTTTCAATCATCCTAAACTACCGAGACTTCTCAGGCCTCGTAACACCTCAAGTTGATTCTCTGTTTCATCAGGATCCAAAATATGCAAGTATTTTTGAATGAATCACAGTTTTCTTATCTATTGGCTCTTGCACATGGGTTTGATTATTGAAGTGTGTGACGTCATTCTTTATAATATCTTTGAAGCAATATCATCCTAATTTTTGTTCGAATGCACTTTCAATTATCAACTAAGATTCATTGGGCTGAAGATTATTATGGTCACTCTCTTTTCCATGTTTCAAACAATACATTCATCGAAGGATTCTTCAAAGCGTCAATTACTAGTTGAATCAAGATATCTTTGTCTGAATTGAAATGAATGCCAAAAAAAATCCGTTGAGAGCAAGGCTTTTGTTGTTATCTTGAAGATTGTTATTTATTGAGGGGGATTGATGATTTGGGTCATTATGAATTTATTATTGTAGGAATGTTCATTTAGATAATTATTCTGATCCAATTTGCTAAAATAATTTCATGTCCCAAAGATAGAAGTTTTGTTCGTTTGAAATGAACAAAAGGATAAATGCGAGATTAGATCAAAGATCTCAATTTGTTTCTTTTACAAGCACTATGGCAAGGATTTTAAGTTCTAAGGCTTCATTGATTACAATAATATATTTCAATTGTTTCAAGCAAGAATGTATTCAAGGGGTTCACATAAGTTTCTTACAATTTAATTTACAAAATTTGAATCATAAATTCATATTTTGTTTTAAATACATATAAAAGAGGGGAATCTTCTTCAATCTTCGGGTTCCTCGAATTCATCTTCCAATACTTCCTTCATCATCATTCCAAACTTGTGTCAACACATCAATACATGAAACACAAACAAAAAGAGTTGTTAGTAAACACAAACATGGAAATAAGCAAAGAATTGAAAAAATATTTCAAGCTCATCATTAGGGTGGTTTATAGAATCGGAAAAAAGAAAGGTTTTTGTATGTTAAAGCCTCAAACAATTAGTTTCTATCATGGGCCAAGACATCATTGCAAATCACAATTTAACTTGGTTCACAAAAGAAGATAAAATGCAAACAAAATTCCAACTATATTTCATCCTAAAGAGGCAAAGATTCAAAAGTCAGAATTTAAGCCCAATAAAGGCCTCAAAACATTTTCCTATCATTGGCCTAAAGAACTCTATTGCAAATCACAAAGTTTTTTTTTTGGTTCACAACAGAAGAAAAAAGGTGAAAAACAGAATTTAAGCCTAACAAAATTTCACTTCAGCCCAAAAGGAAAAGCCTCATACATGTTTCACAAAGACAAAATTACATCATTAACTTAGGAACATTGCTTGTTGCAAATCACAAAAATAGGTTTTGTTTCACAAAAAGATAAAGAAAAGATAAGATAGAAATTAGATTATCATCATGTTTTCACGCAAACAAAAGAAGCCTCATGTTGTTTCACTTCAAAGAAAAGTCAGAGTTCACAAATCAAATCACAAGCCTAGGAAGTTTTCACTGTAAAATCTCAAACAAATCTCAAAGCAAATGTTTTGTTCACAGAAAACTCAGAAAAAGTATAACAAGCATCACACAAAAACCATCAAAAGTATAGCAACAAATTACAAAGTCTGTACAAAGTTCAAAAGTCAACAAGCAAGTGCAACCCCAAAAGCAAGCAAAAGCAAGAAAAAGCAAAGTCACAAAATCAGTAAAAGCAACAAGCAACCTGCCAGCAACAAGTAATCAAGTACAAAGACTATACAAAGTACCAAGCCAAGATCACAATAAGAAAAGGAGAATACAGTTCACAATAAGAGGGAGATTACACAGTTCAAAGATAGAGGCCAAAACCCAGCCAAAGAGAACAACAAAACTCTCAAAATTCAGTTCACGAAAAATATATATAAGCAGAAGCCGAAACCCAAACAAAACGGAAACATTTCCTTCACTATCACAAATCATTGTTCAATCCAAAAAAATAGAGACCTAGCCACCCACAAAAAACGACCATACAACCAACACCACCATTTTCCAAAAACATCATTCACCAACAAACAAACAGAACCGAAACAACACACAAAACCCTAAACATATTTTTTCATCATTTTCAAAAAAAACCTAAAACCTTCAGAGATATGAAGAAACAGAAAGATAACGAAAAGATCTCACTAAGATAAGCATCAGAAATCAAGTCGGAGTCCTAAGGGTTTCCGTTCGTCCCCTTTCCGATCTACGCAAAAACATGCCCAATTTGCAAAATCAAGCTACAGATTAGTAAATAGGAGAGTAAGACGATTCTAACAATGTAAGAAAAATGAGGATTTGGTTTCTGCCGACGTCGCCACCGCGAGGGGAGATTTTCGGTGCAAAAGTTTTTCTTCTCCGACGAGGAAGAGGGACAGAGAGAACGAGAGAAGTTAAAACATGAGAGAGAGAGAGGGAGTTTTTCTGTCCAAATGATGTTTTGTCTTACTTTTTTTTTTAAAAAAAAACCATCAGGCCCATAACAACACAAACTTCTAAGCCCAAAACCTTCTTCCGTGCGCACCCCCTCCCTTGCTATTCACCATCAACCCAGTCCAACCTCCTGGCCACTCACGCATCCGCCCATTTTGTGTTTATACCACCTTTTGCTTCACTGAATTGCCAAACAAAATTCTACCGGGCCTCCTCATTCCCCAAAAAAATTTCCAGGCCCAATTCATTTTTTATTATTATTTTCTGCTCACAAAAAAACTCCTCTTGGGTCAGGCTTAACCAAAAATCTGTTTTTTACACAAAAAAGACCTTAAATTTAATTTTTACCCCCTGACTTATTTCTTTTGTATTTTTTTAATTTTACTTACTTTCTTTAAATATTATTATTATAATTATTATTTTTATTGACAAAAAAGACAAAAAATATTTATTTATATTATATCTATTTATTTTATTTCAAGACCAAAAACATTAGAAAACATTTTGTTACAAACTTTATTTCTTTTTCTTAATTAATTTAATAATTAGATTTAGTTTTTTTTATTAACATTAATTTAGAATTTAGTTTCTTCTTAATTTAATTAATTCTCACACTTTTTTAGTTAATATTAAAATCTTTCCTTAAAACAAACACTAAAAAATACTTTCTTTTCTAAATTAAATTAGTTTAAATTTCTTTTATTAACTAATTATTTATTTTGTTTATTAAGTTAAAATAAAAAACTTTTCTTAACAAAACCAAAAAAAAAATCCATTCTTTTTTTTTTCATTCATTACCCTATACATTATTTCTTTTCATACTTTGTACATTGTATATTTCAATTCTTGTACATTTATTCATTCGATTCAATATGGTTGTAATAGGTAATTAGAGTTTAAATTCTTGCAATCTCCATTTATAATTTGTATACCCCATCCCCAAAAAAAATTATGTAATAGTGTAGGACATTTACTTTCCACAATTTATCGCTTTCATATAATGCTAGTAATTAGGATTTATATGGAAAGATAAAATCAATACTTAGAAAACCCTAATCCAAGATAAACTCAAGCATGAATTACAATACACTTGCACACTTTTCACCTATAGGGCTTAACTCCACTTTGTTCCCTTAAAAGTGGTCATGTTATGCATGTGAGACATCTTAGCAAATACAATCAAAAAATACAAGATTATAGTCCCTCGATGACGCTACGAATGTTGCCTTCAAAATAATCTTAGACCCTTAAGAAAAATGCTAAGGTATCTCACAATATTGCTATCTATGACTATACGACGACCCACGCCTGTCCCTTCACGTCCAAAGATAGGGCTACTTGCCAATCAATGGTAAGATAGCAATATCAAAGGAAGGAGGAAATGAACAAAAGACTTTTGAGTATGTAGAATGTTCTTAGTTGCTTGCTCATAATCCATCTTCAAAAACAAACATCTTTTCAAACACACCAAACACTCTCAAAAACATGAAATATTTTCAAAAAGTCCAACACTTTGTATGCATTCTTATAGAGGCGAGAATCATTACAAAGTTTGCCTAAACGAAGGAGCTCTTATAAAATACTTTCAAAAACCATCACAAACACATTTCAAACAAAGCAATTTCAAAAGTGATCTAGCAAGAAACTAAGAGCCCATAGATAACTATGGATGAAAAAGGTGCTAACACCTCCCCTTTTCACAACCTACCCACCGAACTCAAGAAAATATCTCAAAGTTCTTTCTGTTTCTTTTCACCCTTTCCTTATTGGATAAAAGAAAATTCGGTGGCAACTCTTGCTATCCGCAACAATTGCGATAAAATACAAAACAACCAAGTCAGTTTTCTCACCGTATCACATCAACACTTAACACAATGATTCAATGTAGAATTCCCATGATTTGGATTAAAACCAAACAAGTAAGGATAAGAAAACCAAGATTCAAAGGCATTAAGTTTTCACAAAAATTAGGCAGAGTAACAGCTGTGTAAAGATGAATTCTCAGTCACAGACAAAACACATAATCAGAATAACCTGCACACAAAGAAAACAAATAACCCAATATCCTAGGGTAAACCCCAAGAACTCCATACAAAATAACAGTATAATCCACAAGGGTCTCAAGGTAGGTCAAGGTCTCTACTCCTAAGTCTAAGAAGTCCATAATTTCATCATGCCAAGGATAGTAACCAAATAGTCCAAGTAACATTAAAGCTTTTTATTATTCAGGTTGGTTATTAAGTATCTTCAAAAAGAAAATGAAAAGCTCAAGTGAGCAAAACAAAATAACATAAAGATAAATACTCAAGTGAGCAAAGATGAAAATAGCATGAAATGAAAATGCTAAAATAAATGTGCTTAAAGTAAAAACCATAAAGTAAAAGCATAAAATAAAGATAATTGTTATAAATTAGAGGTTAGTTGAATGACCATCTTGAAACTTGTATTTGAAAACTCATTAAAAGATTGATAAAATTAAAGCCTCTCAACAACAAGTTTCATTTGCTTTTTTGTCAAGTATATAATTTATTTTAAAATCTTAAGGCAATAATAAATTATCAACGATGTTTAAAGGGTTTACTTAGTTCCAAACTTTATGAAGATTCATTAGAGGATTGATAAGACCAAAGCCTCCTAACAATGAACCTTAAGATTATTGGATCAAAGGTTTCAAATTAAATATGCTTGGGCTTGTAAACATATATTTGGGCCACAAATGATTATTTCTCGAATCGGAACAAAATTTAGTTCTATGTTAAGCAATCATAAGCAGACTTATATAGAAGTCTCACCTATTTTGAGACCGGTCAATAGAAATCTATGTGACATATGTTTGGAGTGGTGATATGTAGGGTATCCTCTAACAACACGTAGCAAAATGAGAAAGGGATAAGATGAAGAGGGAGGGGATATATTTGAATCAAAAGTTTAATCAAAACTATCATTAAAATCATTCATCCATTTTAGTGGAGTTATACTCAACACTCAAGATCCAATGATGTTAATCAAGTTTATGATCAACAATCACATAGCCAGAATATATAAAATAAATAAATTAAATTTATTGAATAAAATAAAAAATAAAAATGACTTTTAAATTGTTTTTAAAATGAGAATAAAAGGTAAAATAGCAAACTATATTCAAAGAATCAAAGAAAAATTTATAAAGACCATAGAAAAATCAGAAATGATCTCAAATATTTTTATAGAAGCCAAGATGAAATTCTAGAAAATTTTCACAAAGTCAGAAATGATTAAAATGATTTTTATAAAAAATTTCAGAATTTAAAATTATCAAAAAGTATTTTTAAATAATTAGAAACAAGTCAAAATAAAGGAAAAAATATAAAAAATATCAAATCTGAAAATAAAATCATGAAAAAATAAAAATCAGAAAGAGAATATTTGAAAATATTTTAGTGAATTTTTTCATAATTTTTGAGTCAGAAATAAATTTTCTATGATTTTTTGAAGTTTAAATTAATTGAAATAAAAAAAACAAAAAATAAAATAACAAACCAAAAAAATATGGACCATTGGATGAGAGTCAAAACACGCTAGTAATTAGATCCAAAGGATCAAGCACGCTGTACATATCATGGTCAACTTTGGACATTGCACCAGATCACTTTTTAAATATTAAAAACAACTAAAATTCGGGCGCGTTGGTTGGAGTTTGACTAATGAAAGTAATTAGATCCAAGGGCTTTTAAAGCGTGCGTGGATAAAGCAAACATACTGGATTGAATTCAAAAAATCACATGTCACGCTTTCATTGGTTGAAGCACGACGCGTAGGTCGTCTTCAACTTCTAGCCGCCTGTTAGCTCCTAAATTTGACACCCACAACAAATTGGCCTTATGGGCCAAAAATAGATTGAACAAATCTAAGTTGGAAAAATTTCGACAAATTGGAAAAATACTTAGAGAAATTTCTAAGTTAAAATGAATCTTCGGCCAGAAGGTTCTTACATCCTTCTACTAAAAGGGTTCTAGGGCCTTCGACTAGATGGAAACCTCGTATGAGCAACATGTGATTTTGAATCTGAAGAAAGGAGGGAAAAGCAGTTCGCTTAGCAGTTGAGGAAAGTAACATGTCATGAAGATAGTGGTCGAAGCACACGCAAAAGACACTTGTCCTCATACTAGAGAAAGGCAACTCCTCGACGATTACCTAGTTTTAGTATAAATATAGGAAGTTTATGTAGATTTCCGTTTGTTCAACTGACCGTACAAATTATTCAATACTATTCAAGTACCCGTTACGTGAGAAAGAATACTGAAAATGTACGTTTGAAACACCACATTTTATAATCAAAGTCTTTTACTTTTCTCTTTACATTCCTTGTCTTTTTATCTTACTTGCAACTTTACTTGCATTTTTTATCAGATTCCTGCACTTGAACTTTTCCCAAACCCCTTTTTCTATTTACTTTCTGCACTAAAACCCGTCTCAAACCACAACCTTTCTCAGTCGAACGTGTGTTCTTTATTTACATTACCATTTATGTCCAAACAACGTCAAAAATTAGCATATGTCTTAGGATCAAACTGATCGGTCCCGCGAGTAACAAAAAAATTACCCTTTTGGAAGATCAACGGTTGTTTATCGAAAAACACGGTGAACAAATTGGAACACCTGATGGGACGTTGCTAATTTTTTATATTTTGTTTTCTTTGTTTTGCTTGTTTACATTAACATAAATGCTTTGCATAATTTCCTTTCCTTTTCGAGTGTTTACATTAACAAATTAAGAAGTGGTAAATTAACCACCAACGAGTGTACAACTAGAAGGAGAAATAGTGAAAGCAATATTTCTAGTCAACCATATAATGGAGAAATACCTCCACCAATTACTATAGGAACAACGGTTATACCAACCTTTAGTGAAATTGTCTCGTCAACCGTTGGTTCAGTACCAACATTAACAGCAACCCAAACGGGACCAATACTTTTGTATGCAGGTCCCAAAGGTCCACCAGGAACACCCCCACCAAGGGTGAATCCAGGATCTCGACCATACGTTCCCCCAGGATTTTCGACAGCCTGGATGGGTCGAGACCAGCCTTATCGCATGCTAACTACTGAAATGGCTAGCCTTATGAATGATGCTTCTACATTTTCATAACCTTTGGTAAGTGCGACTTCGCCATTACAGGGATCTGGAACTGGTATGGTGAATTTGGGTAGAAACCAACTCTTAGGAGGGCCATCACATGCAATACCAAGCCTCACAAACGCTTCCACAACAATTTTGAGGCAACATATGGATGAAAGCAACCATGACATGGTACAAATGTTGGCCCAAACTCTGAGTACAGTGTTGAACCCTTTAATACAAAATACCACCCAGTCAAACCAACAAATGTCAGTGCAGATGGCATGCATGGCTGAATTTTTTGGGGTTCCCCAACCTATCTGACAACCCCAAAACGCACCAATAAGAGAGAATCAAGGTATAGTCTTAGAAGAAGATGTAACCATTAACCAAAACCCACAGCTAGATAGGAGGAACCACATAGTGGAAATCGAACAACCTAGGGTCGAAATACCCAGATTTCCCCCACAGATCCCTAGAGATGGTGATCAAGGTGTAATGGTGGTAAATAGAAACCAAAATGCTGACAAACTGATACAACAAGTTTGACACCATAATTATGGAACAAATAATAATCTGACAGCCATGATCGAAAGAATCATGATACAAAATGGAATGAACATTGGCTTTCATAGTCCAAACTTTACATCCCCATTGTCAGAGTATATCTTGCAAATAGATTTACCCCCTAGGTGGAAAGTTCCAAAGTTCACTAAGTTTTCAGGGGATACGAAGGAGTCCACTGTCGAACATATAGCAAGATATTTTATAGAAGCAGGAGAAAAATCAAATAACGAGAGCCATAGGATTAAATACTTCCCAAGTTCTCTAACTAAAAACGCTTTTACTTGGTTTACCACCCTCCCAGCCAATTCGATCCACAATTGGAATCAATTGGAGAGATTGTTCCATGAACAATTTTACATGGGACAAACCAAAATAAGTCTGAAAGAACTGGCTAGCGTGAAAAGAAGATTCACCGAGCAAATAGACGAATACCTAAATAGATTTCGACTGCTCAAATCCAGATGCTTTACACAAGTGTATGTGCATGAATTGGTTGAAATGGAAGCAGGGGGACTAGATTATTCTATTAGGAAAAAACTAGATACCCAATACCTTAGGGATATGGCCCAATTGTCCGATAGAGTTCGACAGGTAGAACGTTTTAAAATTAAAAAAGCTAAAGCAACTAAGACTCATCGAAGAGAAAGTGTAGCCTATGTCCAAATGGATAATGACAATCCAGAGACTTCTAGTGATCCTATAGTTGTCGAAGAAAGCGAAATAGATTTAGCAGAATTAAAGTAAGGGGCACCATACTTTTATAGATTGTTAGTGCCCTCATATGGGAAGAATCCTACTGAGTCTGAAAAGAACAGTGATAGATTCCCAAAGAAAACATATAGTTTCGACGTTACAAAATGTGATGAGATATTTGACTTGTTAGTTAAAGATGGCCAAATGATAGTGCCCCCAGGGGAAAAAATGCCTCCTTTAGAACAACGAAAGAAAAAAGGTTTTTGTAAGTATCATAATTTTTTGGGACATAAAACTTCACAATGCTTTCTTTTCAGAGATCTCGTTTCAGGAGCAATCAGAGAAGGCAGACTCAAATTTGTTGACAATCCTCCAATGAAAATCGATGCAAACCCATTGCAAGTTGATGCCCACTATGCTGAACCAGCAGGCATCAACATGGTCGAAACTTCTGAAGACTTCATCAATAAGCCAGTTTTTGGCAGTTTCACTGGGAACATCTCCAGAAAGACTGTTGAAGGGGTGAGAAAGGTTACTGAAGGCCTAAACACAAGGCTACTGAAGGCCTAAACAAAGGGGCTACTGAAGGCCTAAGCAAAGGAGTTACTGAAGACTCAAACAAAAGGACTACTGCAGGTTCTTATTTGGCTGCCGTAAAGGGTTTGACATAGGATCTTGAAGCCAAAATTCAAAAGATGAATCTCACTGCCAAGACCAACGTCGAAGTCAATATGATCGAAGTATTTGAGGCAAAGGCTTCAGAGGAGGCCATTAGGCAAGAGGAAGTGAATAAAAATGAATTTCCTAAAGAGAATGAGAATCTGGATGATTTTCTGCAACGATGCCAGAAAAAGAAGTCTGGAGTTATGCGGTGTCTAAGGTGTAGCTCCATCTTTGACAAAAAGGCTGCAGAACAGATACAAGGTGTAAGGGCAGTAAAGGATAAATGGGCCACCAGGGCCCAACCCAACATGGTTTATGAGGTTAGATATGATCCCAAAAGAGGATATCAGAAAGGACCAATGAACCAGGTGAAGAAGCCATCAACTTTCAGGCCTCCAACAAATATCCCCGTGGATACTTGGCTAAAAACAGCAAACAGAAAAAGGCCAAGTGAGGAGAAATGGTGAACATTCGATGTGCCAAGAGGGTAATCCTTGGCATATAGGAAGGAGTTCCAAACTATAACAACAAACAAAGTGGATCATGTTTTGAGCAACTATAAGGGGAAAACCCCATGTCTCGCTCCCAGTGGAGAAGATATCAAAGACAGTGAAAAGCCGAGAGGAAGGCTACAGAGGAGCCTCAATCAGAGTCAAGCACCAATGTACCATAAAGAATGGACAAAGGCAAACAAAGAAAGCCTTTGGAAAGGAAACCAATTGCTAGAAGATTGGAGTGGCCAGATCAAGGCGAATCAGATGAAAAAGGTAATTCTGAATCTGATGCTACTTTTGATATTATGGTGAATGTAGTACCAGTGCTACCCAGAGAGTACGACCACCAAGTCGAACTCGAAGAGACTGACTGGGAGGTCGAACAAGAAATGGCCAAACATAGGCTAGTGTGTTATTATGTGATGAAAAACGGTTGCGTCGAAGAGAAAAATTCCTTCTTCGAGCCACCTACTGAGGCGATGAAAAATCACCTCAAACCCTTGTTCATAATGGAGAAGATAGGGGAAATAACCATCAACAAGATTCTGGTTGATTGTGGGGCTACAATAAATATAATTCCCTAATCTATGCTGAGGAAAATGGGAAAGGGAGATGGAGATATCAAACCCCACAACATGGTTCTGTCGAACTCTGAGGAAGGTATTGGGACTACTATGAGGGTGATATAATTAGACCTTAAGGTGGGAACAATACTTCGACCAACTATGTTCATGGTCATTTCAGCAAAGCCTAACTATAATAAACTCTTAGTTAGAGAGTGGATACATGGCATAGGTGCAGTGCCATCTTCGATGCATCAATGGGTTACTATTTGGCGCCCTGATGGCATCGTAGAGAATATCGAAGCCGACCAAAGTTATTACTTGGGTGAAGTTAACAACATTGGAAAAAATAGCTTCGATAGAAACCTGGCTCATATAGGTCCATGCAATCCCCCTGAGTTCGATTTGGCACCATCACCAAATGTCTTTTGCTCCCTCTACCTGTATTCCGACCATGGTTTCCAGTGGGATAGAGAAGATTTACCAAACATTGACTATGGAGGAGTTGATGACATACGGCCAACGGGCTGGGGAAGCGAATTCGGTGATGATGACTGAATCATAAGGTTTACAAAATATTTCGACATATGTAGCCGAAATTATAATGATAGCGGCCTTAGAGGCTGAAGTCAAGTACATGGCTCTTGAAGCCAATGAGCAAGTATTTCTTCTAGAAGGTCATGGGGAAGACTTTGAACCAGAACCACCTGACGCGAAAGAGGAAGAAATGAAAAACCAGAGGCTAGATGCCATCTATGATGATGAGCCTTTGGGTTTTGAAAAGGATCCATTGGCAAACAATGTTAAAATTCTAGCGCAAGATCCTATAGAAGAAATAGACATGGGCGAAGGTTTGGTGAAAAGACCTATTGTTGTACCCCAAAATTTTCCCTCTCATTTATCAAGACTTTTCTCACAAGATCTCTTTAACTCAAGACTGGATTAGGGTTTGATCAGCTCAAGACATCTCATCTTGCACTGATGACCCAAAATTAGGATTTGGGATTGCACGCAGATTTTGGGACTATCAATGCCTCATATGACTATCAAGTATCATCATGGACCCCTAAGGTTACTCATGACAAGTTTCAAGCCTTGAATCACATTTTTCCAAGCAAACCATTCACAAAGGGAAAAATGGTCATTTACACGCTGAGAAGTCTAACTTTGACTTTTGGACCAAAACCAAGTTTCAAGAATCATATTTCATCAAGACATGTTGGAATATGAAGCTTGTATCATCAAAAAGTTCAAAAGCCAAATTTACTATGGAAAAGCCAAATTTCTAAATACTTGGGATTCTTTCTAAGTATTTAAGAAAAATGATACTTCAGAACTTCTGAGCCAGCCTCCAGGCAGGTGTAGTCAGAAGTTGTAAACATAGTTTAGCACATAAGTATTCAGTCAGAACTTGGCTTTTCAGCATCTAAGCAAGTTTAGTTAGAGTTTGCTAGGGTAATGCAAAGAAGGTAATAAAGCGTGATACGAAGCCTAAAAAACTCCTTTAGAACATGTTGGAGCCAGAAGGTAAGAGGATCAGAATATTGGATGCTACGCTGAAGTAGAATTTCTAATCCAGAGTTTGCAAAGGTAAACCAGAGAAGGTTACTGGAAAACCTGGGGAATCCTTCAGAACATGCTGAGGCAACGAGGTACAAAGTTCAGAAGTTGGATGTTTGTCCTAAATGGAACTTCTGATCCAGAATTAAGCAATGATGCAAAATCTCACATTACAAGATTTCTGATTTTGACAAATCTCATCATCATTTAATGCTCATTAACTCTCACAATCACTTTTGACTCTTTGTCCAAAGGATCTCTCCACGTGTATTGTAGAAATACTTTTGTACAAAATTAGGTAAGGGTCCATGCGCTACTTTTTGCTTGTGGGTTCACTTTTCCTTAATCCCTGCTTACTAATCCAGCCTAAGCTAAAAAACTGTCAACTATCACACCTTTTTTTTGGAACTTACTTCAAGAGAAAGTCATCATCTAGCATATGATGTTGGCGCTACTTGACATTTTCAAACACACAAAACTTTGCCTATAAATAGAATACCATTGGTCACTGAGGAAGGGCCAGAGAAAAAAAAATTCTAAAAGAAGTCAAAACTTTGAGAAAGAAAAGCCTTGAATCCTTGCCAAAATTCCAAGAGTTCTAAGAACTGTAAAGACAACATATAAACCCTTGTTAACTTTTGATTCCTTGCATTCAAACTCCACTTGTTCTCAATTATTTCTTGACTGAAAAACATTCACACAATTTCTGATCCACACGTTGGAAACTGCCTAAACTTCTGTGTTCATATTGCTAGACATTTTCCATCCATCCATTCAAAGAAATCAGAACATCACCTCATTTCCATCCCCAGAAGTTGAAAATTTCCAGCTTACTGAGTACATGAAGAAGCTGTTCAGAGCTTCATCACAGTTGAGGTTAACCCCGGTTCATAGAATTTCTTCCAGCTACAAGGTATGTTTCTGCCGACCCTCACCACATTACTTAAAGCATTTCCAGATTTACATGCTCAGATACAATGTAGATATCAGGTTTTGGTGTCATACATATTCTGAAATTTCATGCATTCTATCTGCCTAAGTATGGAACAAATCAGTTCAGAACTTCTTGGAGAAACTAGAACTCAGAGTTAGGATTATCAAATGCATGCTTACCTCTGATTTATAGTCCTGATTTTTCTTATCTTTTGAAACGCTATGACACCTGTTATAACTGTTTTATGCATGTCTTCTGTTTTGTGGAGAAATAACAAAATTGCAGATGTTTTGACTAGCATAGAGAGAGAGAGAGACCAAGTTCTTCCAGTGGTCTCAGAACTTCTGAAGTCTGTTTTGTTGCCAGTGGTATCAGAACTTCTGAAGCTTGTTTTCGTTGCCAGTAATATCATAACTTCTGAAAACTACTGTGTTTCCAGTGGGCTCAGAACTTCTGACCTTATACATTTTCACTAACAGGTTTCTGTCTTGCAGCGTGTCGGGGTTAGAACCTCTGACTTCATTTCATCAGCAACACACTGATTCTTTTTTATTATTTCGCTATCATTCTCCATTTCATTAATCAGTCAACATCAAAAGTATTTCCTTCATACTTTATTTTGGTTTCTTAAAACAAAAGACCAAAAATATTTTCTTAAAACAAAACCAGTTTCCTTTCACATTTTTTTTGTACTTTCTTATGAATTTCAATATGGTTGTAATAGTAATTTAGGGCTTATTTTCTTTGCAATCCCCATTCATAAACTTGTATACCCCATCCCCTAAATATTGTAATAGCGTAGGACTTTACATTTCTGCAATTTATCGCTTTCAAATATAAATGCTAGTAATTAGGCGTGTATGGCAAGATAAAAACAGCAAAATAGACAACCCTAATTAAGATTAAATGCATGCAATCAAACACACTTGCACACATGCACCCTTAGGGTAATCTCACTTGTAGCCTTACAAAAATGGACATGTTATGCATGTGGGATGTCTTAGCACAAACAAATTGAAAAATACAAGATCATAGTCCCTCGATGACGCTATAAAAGTTTCCTATCAAAATGATCTTAGTCCCTAAAGAAAAAGTGCTAAGTCATCTCACAACATTGCTATCATGGTCATACGATGACCCAAACGCCCGTCCCTTTACATCCAACGATGGGGCTTCTTATCAATTCAATGGTAAGATAGCAACATCTAAAGGAGGAGGAAAAGAACATCTAAGACCTTTTGAGTAGGTAGGTTCGCTCTCAGTTACTCGCTTGCTCACAACAAAAACATTTTATACACCGACGCTTTATTTTTGAACTATTTTTAAAACAAACACTTTGTATACATTCTTATAAAAATGAGAATCATTACAAAGTTACATTTTCAAAATAATTTCAAAAACACACCTCACAAACACCTCTTTTAACTATTTTCCAAACAAACACTTTGTACGTGTTCTTATAGAGTCGAGAACCGTTACAAAGACGTTTTCAAAATACTTTCAAAAACCAAGCACATTTTTTCAAACAAAAGCAAGTGATCTAGAAAGTAACTAAGAGACCATGGAAAACCATGGATGAAAAGGGTGCTAATACCTTCCCTTTTCATAATCTACCCCCCCCCCCCCCCCCGAACTCAAAAACATCTCTAAAGGTCTTTCCTGTGCTTTTTCACCTTTCCTTTTGGATAAAAGAAAAGTCGGTGGCGACTCTTGCTAACCGCAACATTTGCGATAAAACACAAAACCCTCAAGTCAGTTCTCCCACCATATCACAGAACTGGCGACTCTGTTGGGGAATTTTATAAAAGTGGGGTTACCTTAGGGCTAGATCACATTTATTTGCTTACATAGTTTGACTTGTTTGCTTTACATTATGGTTCTTTGTTTGGGTTTGAAATCCTCTACCCGGATTTGGGATGCATTATAGGTAAATAGCAATACATTGTGGAAACTGTGGGGGTATACCGACATGGTCTAAGCAATAGTTATGTTAATGTGACATATTTGTGGGTACCGGTAGCCTTTGAGTCAATCAAAGAGAATACGGGGCCACTGAGTGATGTCATGAAGCACTAATGAACTTCTAGAACCCTTTACTTGACCAACTTGGCCTTTAGGATGTAGTGAGATGACCAACTTTGGTGCAGTCCGAAGTTTGTAGATACTCGATACTACACTCATTGGAGGATGCTAAACAAGGTGGATAGAAAGACTTTGGGGCACAAGAATTCCATCCCTCTTGAGCCTTACCTCAAATGGGTATGAACTCGTGCTCAAAGTCTTATGATGCCATATCCTTCCATCCTTTCGGTGATCATTGAGCCTGTTAAGGAAGGAGAAGTTCCATACACTATCCTACATCCTGACATGCCCACATCTCTTGAAGATCTACAAAGGTATTGGATACAACTCAAAGGAGAGTGAGATACTTTTGAAGCCCAATTCTACGCAAGCGAGAAGAAGGTTTTGGAACTCACTAGGCTACTTCATGAGGAGCAGACTCTAAATGCCTACATAGCACCAAAGAGAATGCGCACTACCTTTTTATCTTAGAGTTTTGTATTATTGTTCCCAAGGGGCATTGATGTACTCAAACTTTATCTTATTAATATAACGTGTGTTTCTTTTTGTCTAAAACGAACTTGAATCTTTAAATCCTTAAAAACATTGCATACGCACATATCATTCATCATAACATAAGCAGGTCTTTTTCAACGGGTTTCCTCATCTCTCTACTATTTATTTCAGTAAGATGGATCTCGAACAGATAGTCAAAGATCTCCAAGCTAAGAACACGCAATTTCAACAGTTACTCATGACCCTAGCCAAGGGGTAAGAAGAGTTGAAGACTCTGCTGGCTGAGGAAAGAAAAAAGAAAACAAAGAAAGCCACCGGGGTTTTAAACATGGGGAGAAGGTTTCAGGGACAGACTAGAAGAACCTTGAATTTCGCAACAACATCCGGTGAAGGAGAGGGGAAAGGAAAGGAAACAGTGGTTCTGTCAGAATCTGAAGAGGAGGAAGAAGAGGAAGACTACTCCGAGGAATAATATCCTCCAGCTGATGATAAATACAGACATCTTGAAGAGCGTTTGAACGCCATGGAAATACAAAAGGTGCCATGCCTAGACTTTGAAGAATTGAGACTAGTTTCGGGGATTTTGATTCCTCCGAAATTCAAAGTGCCTTTGTTTGCAAAATATGATGGGGTGTCATGTCCTAAGATGCATCTCCGATCATATGTAAGAAAGATCCAGCCACACTCCGCTGATAAATACTTGTGGGTGCATTTTTCCAAGATAGCCTATCTGGAACACAACTCGACTGGTTTTACCAACTGGAAAGGGCCAACGTCCATAATTGGGAAGATCTCGCCGCAACTTTCTACAAGAAATATCAATATAATGTTGATTTGGCGCCTACCCGTACTCAACTTCAGAGTATGGCTATAGCTTCCAATGAGGGTTTCAAGGATTACGCGCAGAAGTGGAGAGATTTAGCTGGGAGAGTGCAACCCCCTCTGTCTGAAAGGGAATTGGTGGACATGTTCTTAGGCACTCTATTGGGACCTTTCTTCAACCATCTGATTGGGAGATCATCTGTAGGATTTACTGAGTAAATACTAACCGGAGAAAGGTTGGAAGCTGGCATAAAAAGTGGAAAGATTCAGAAGGATTCATCTGCCTCTATAGCTGTGAGGAAACCTTTCATTGGGAAGAAAGAAGTAGCTGTTGTATATCCATAAAGGAACCAAGGGAGAGCCGAGCGCCGACCATTGGTAGGGGCTGTCATGATCCTAAAGCCAACATCTGATCAACCAAGAAGTAATCAACCGAGGGTGGAGAGGCCAGTCCGGAAATTTACCAGAATCAATATGACTCTAGCCTAGGTTTTACCGCATCTTTTGAAATCCAATTTGGCAACTTTAAAAGAAGCCCCAAAGAACCCCAACACGGCGTTCCCTCATTATCACCCAAATTCCCGTTGCGCATATCATTCCGAAAGTCCGGGTCATGACACTAACAACTGTCGGGCCTTGAAAAACAAAATTCAAGACGTTATAGAGGCAAAAGAGAGTGAGTTTGATGCGCCCGAGAAGCCAAACTTCATTTCCTCTCCTATGCCTAGACATGGTCACCACACCAATGCTATTGAAGAAGATTTTCTTGTGACCACTGTTGATGAACTCGTGACTCCACTCCCAATCATTAAGATAAACTTGTTGAAAGCCGGTGTATTCCCGGGTTGTAATGAAGACTGCCACCTCTGCTTATCCTCACCAACTGATTGCCTTTTGTTGAAAACAGACATTCAACACTTGATATACGACAAATAGATTATGTTTGAAAGTACTCCTGTTTCACCTGTTCCTGTTGAAGATATTTCAATCATCACCATCTCCGCCAATTCTTCCAGGGTCCCCAAAAGACCCGTTAGAATTACATCGGTTCCAAAAACTACTCCTCTTATAATCACAACGCCTGGGCCAGTCCCGTATGAACCAGACAAAACTGTGTCGTGGAATTACGGTGGATACATCTACTACCATGGTATCAAACAAGATGGGTTGGCTGCCGAAGAGATAAACTCCGAAGAAGAAGACTCGGACATTAGAAATATTTCCGAAACCAGTAAGATTACCCGAAGCGGTAGAATCTTCTCTCCAGAAATCCCCCCCCCAAAGGCATTTTTTGGACCCGTGGCTGCTCCAAAGGTTACTTCAGTACCAATAATAATCTCTGCAAGTGTTCCTATTGACAAAGACGATACAACCCCTACCGTCATTCCTACCAACACTCCTATTGCTGAAACTCGAGGAAAAAGTATTCAAGTAGAGCCTGTCCGGAAGAAGGCTCAACCACTGACTATCCCCGAAACCTCCAAGAAAGAAATGGAGGAGATCCTGAAAATAATAAAGAAAAGCGACTACGACGTAGTTGAACAGTTGGGGAAAACTCCCTCCAAAATATCCATGCTGGAATTGCTACTGTGTTCCGAGGCACATGCAGAAGCCTTGGTGAAATTCCTGAAGATAGCCCATGTGCCTCAAGAGACATCTACTAACCAATTTCAAGATTGTGTGGCCAGCTTGACAGTGGATAACGGCCTAGGTTTCTCGGATGCTGATCTGACACCAAGGGGAAGAAAGCACAATGAGGCATTACATGTCTCTATGGAGTATAGAAGCACAACTCTGGCCCATGTCTTGGTGGACACTGGATCATCTTTGAATGTTTTACCGAAGAAAGCTCTCGATAGACTAGACTGCGAAGGACTGACGTTGAAACCCAGTAACATAGTCGTAAGGGCATTTGATGGCTCAAAGAGGATGGTACACGAGGAGGTGGATATCCCCATAAAGGTTGGGACTCAAACTTTCAACTCAACCTTCTATGTAATGGACATCCACCCCTCTTACTCCTGTCTTCTAGGACGGCCGTGGATCCATAATGCCGACGCTGTCACCTCTACACTGCACCAGATGCTGAAATATCCGGTCCAAGGAAAGATTATCACTGTCCACTAAGAGGAAGAGTATATGATTAACCACCTTAATTCCTTCTGTTATGTGGAATTGGATGGCGAGTTCATTGAAACTCCTTTTCAACATTTCGAAGAGGTCCCCCAAGAGATAGCAGTGACCAAGACTGCGTCCCAGGTTCCCAAGATCACAAGACCTCCACTCCGGATGTCATCTCTGAAAGACGCCAAGGCAATAGTAGAGGAGGGTGGATGCACCATCTGGGGGCAACTTCCGGATATTCCGTATAAATCTGACAAGTTAGGTTTAGGGTTCACTTCAAGTGCTCAGAAGGTTGTATGTTGTGCCCGTGCTGGAGGGCCACCCTTGAGGATTAGCAACCGCGAGGTCAATACGGTGGAAGATGGTGAAGAAGATTGCAGCTGGGAAGATTGGATCTTTCCTACTGTCAACGAAGGACTTTGCAATTGGGAAGCCAGAGACTTTGTCCCAATAACTTTGATCCCTCAGTAATTTATCTTTACATTTCTGTTGGACTTGTAATATTCACAAACAATTCGCACATTTAAAACCTTGTGTCTTGCCCAAGGCACAATGGTCCATTCTAAGGGTTATTATTTCATCTTCATATGACATTCAATGAATCATGGACGTTTTTCACATACAAACTTTTGTGCTCATTGTTTTTCTTTTACATTTTAGTTTTTTAAAAAAAGATGGCTATACCCTTACACACACTCACACTCACAAATGCAGGTACCCATCCATTCCGGATCCCATGGGTAACGATACTTCTATGGCCTTTTGTGACTCTGAGGATCTAATCTACCAAGCCGAAGACGAAGGTGAGGAAGATTGTGAAGTACCAGGGGAACTGGCCAAACTACTACAACAAGAAGAAATAGCCATTCAGCCTCACGAGGAACCTGTGGATACAATCAATCTGGGTATCGAGGAGGATAAAAAAGAGGTCAAGGTGTGTGCCAATCTGGAGCCCAGTGTCAAGGAGCGTCTGATTCAGTTGTTGCATGATTATGTTGAGATCTTTGCCTGGTCATATGAAGACATGCCAGGACTTGATACAGACATCGTGGTACATCGTCTGCCAACAAGAGAAGAATGTCCACCAGTAAAACAAAAAGTCTGCCGCATGAGACTTGATATGTCAGAGAAGATCAAAGCGGAAGTCATGAAACAATTCAATGCTGGATTCTTGGCTGTCACTTTCTATCCCCAATGGGTTGCCAACATTGTTCCCGTGCCTAAAAAGGACGCCAAAGTACGAATGTGCATGGACTATAGAGATTTAAATAGGGCCAGCCCTAAAGATGATTTTCCACTCCCCCACATTGATATCCTGGTTGACAATACGGCACAACACAAAGTGTTTTCCTTCATGGACGGGTTCTCAAGTTACAACCAAACCAAAATGGCACCTGAGGACATGGAGAAAACAACATTTGTCACACAGTGGGGCACATTCTACTACAAAGTGATGCCATTCGGACTGAAGAATGCAGGGGCAACCTATCAACGCGCCATGGTAACCTTATTTCACGACATGATACATCATGAAATAGAGGTCTACGTAGACGATGTGATAGCCATATCACAAACAGAAGAAGAGCACTTGGATCACTTACAAAAGCTGTTTGAGAGACTAAATAAATACAAGCTAAGGTTGAATCCAAACAAGTGCACATTCGGAGTACGGTCCAGTAAACTCTTAGGTTTTGTCGTCAGTAACAAAGGTATTGAGGTCGACCCTGCCAAGGTTAAAGCAATACAATAAATGCCTGCTCCTATTACTGAGAAGGAAGTCAGAGGATTCTTAGGACGCCTGAACTATATTGCCAGATTCATTTCTCACCTAACAGCTACTTGTGAGCCAATCTTCAAACTATTGAAGAAGGATCAAGTAGTCAGATGGAATGATGAATGCCAGGTTGCTTTTGACAAGATCAAATAGTACTTACAAGAGCCTCATGTTTTGATGCCACCAGTCGAGGGAAGACCATTGATCATGTATCTGACTTTTTTAGAAAACTCAATGGGGTGTGTATTGGGGCAGCATGACGAGTCTGGCCGAAAAGAGCACACTATTTACTACCTGAGCAAAAGGTTTACCGACTGTGAAACCAGATATTCACTGATCGAGAAAACTTGCTCCACTCTGGCATGGGCTGCTCACCAACTAAGACAGTATATGTTGACTCATACTACCTTGTTGATATCTAAGATGGATCCGATAAAGTACATCTTCGAAAAGCCTGCTCTGTCTGGGAGGATAGATAGATGGTAGATGATCCTAAAAGAATATGACATACAGTGTACTACCCAGAAAGCTATAAAGGGCAGTATATTGGCTGATCACCTTGCTCAGCAAGTTGTAGAAGAATATCAGTCCATGAAGTTTGAATTCCCGGATGAAGACATCATGACATTAGACAACCGTGAAGAAATCAGACCATATGATGGACCTGAACAAGGATCCCGATGGACCCTGTTCTTTGATGGGGCATCCAATGCACTTGGTAATGGTATCGACGCTGTACTCATATCTCCAGAAGGGTGTCATACTCCTTTTACTGCCAGACTTTGCTTCAACTATACGAATAACATGGCGGAATACGAAGCATGCATCTTTGGTCTCAGAGCTGCCATAGACTTGGGAATCAAATCTTTAGTTGTGTTTGGAGATTCAGCTTTGGTCATCAGTTAGATCAAAGGGGAATGGGATACTAAGCACCCAAACCTTATCCCTTAAAAAGAACATGTTTTGAAATTGCTACCACAATTTAAGAAGATTACCTTCGAGCATTTCCCGCGAGAAGAAAATCAGCTAGCAGATGCTCTAGCCACAATGTCATCTATGTTTAAACTTAATTGGGATAATGAGGCTCCCCAGATCACCATCGGACGAATGGACGAACCGACACACTGTCACGAGATTAATACTGAAGAGGTAGTGGACCAGCCTTGGTTTCATGAAGTCAAGAGGTATCTCGAGGCTCAAGAATACCCAAAGGAGCTTCAATCAATGATAAGAAGTTCTTAAGGAGATTCTCTACTAAGTTCTTCCTGAGTAATGACATCTTGTACAAACGTAATCATGACTCCATTCTGCTTCGGTGTGTGGATAATGTTGAAGCGGAAAAGATCATGGCTGAATTACATGAAGGTACTTTTGGCACTCACTCCAGTGGGCATACGACGGCGAAGAAAATCCTACAGGCAAGCTATTATTGGTCTACTACGGAAGCAGATTTCTATCAACACTCCTGAACCTGTCATAAGTGTCAAATTTATGTTGACAAGGTGCACGTACCTCCGGTTCCTCTGAATGTCTTGACGGATCATTGGCCCTTTGCTATGTGGGAAATTGATATGATTGGAGAGATCAAGCCTACAGCATCTAATGGACATCGTTTCATCCTAGTGGCCATTGACTATTTTACCAAGTGGGTTGAAGCGGCTTCCTTCGCTTCCGTTACCAAGAATGTCGTTTCCCGCTTCATCAAGCAAAATCTCATTTGCCAGTACAGTATCCCGGAAAGGATCATCACTGAAAATAGTACAAATCTTAACAACATTATGATCACCGCCTTATGCGAGCAATTCAAGATTCAGCATCACAATTCTTCTCCCTATCGGCCAAAGATGAATGGTGCTGTTGAAGCTGCAAATAAAAACATTAAGAAGATCATACAGAAAATGAAAGTCACATACAAAGACTGGCATGAGATGCTACCATTCGCTCTCCACAGGTATTGTACCACGGCTCGCACATCAATTGTGGCAACACCATATTCTTTGGTATATGGCATGGAAGCTGTTTTGCCTATTGAGGTTCAGATCCCCTCTCTGAGGATTATGAAAGATGCAGGTTTGAATGAAGACAATTGGATCCAGACTTTACTTGATCAACTGAACTTAATTGATGAAAGGAGACTTACTGCTATTTGCCATGGTCAGATGTATCAAAAACAGATGATCAAGGCTTTCAACAAGAAAGTCAGACGCCAAGTATATCAAGTTGGGGATCTAGTGATCAAACGTATCATCTTGCCACAAAGTGATCCTAGGGGAAAATGGACTCCTACCTATGAAGGACCATTTGTAATCAAGAACATATTATCCGATGGGGCAATGATCTTGACCACCATGGATGGCGACGACCTGCCACACCCTGCGAACGTGAACATAGTCAAAAGATACTACGCATAAGAGACCCGCTAGGTTGACACACCTAGGTAAAAAAAAGGGCATCCCGGCGAACCAAAAAGGTTCGGGAAAAAGTTAGGGATAAAATAAAAAAATTTGTACACTCGGCAAGTTGAAAACCTGAAAGGGCGACTTGGGAAAAAAAGGGTTTCCCGGTGGACTGAAAACCCGAAAGGGCGGTCCAAGAAAAAGTTAGGGAATTAAAGCGTATGACTATGTCCCGTCGGATCGCTTAACGGACAACCTTTGACTTCCACTAACAAACACGGAGTTTCTAATCAATTCAATCATCTTCGGACGAAGCAACAAATAGACAAGGCATTCAGAGATATAAAGGCTATAGCAGAATGGGAACCCCATGGGATTATTACACATAGCTATCTTTCTTTGTATAAATTTTTCTTGTTTTATGGAACCATTCTCTTACTAGAATGTTTGTCTCCTTTGTACAAAATACTTATTCAAAGTCAATACAAAGATATCTCTTTGAAAGTACCCAAAAAAAACTATTTGTCTTTTCTTTACGCTTATGTTCTGTTTGCAAAAACGTCCAATGATTCATTGATGAACATATGCATTTGAACATAATTATTGTTTACAAATAAACAAAACGAGGAAGACAATTACTGATAGGTTGAAAGGACAGGAAAACGTATCTAGGCTATTACCAAAGAAATCCCCACAGTACGTCATTTGAATCCCCAGCGGAACAAAATTTCAAATTATTAATCCCCAGTAGAAGTCGTCAGATTCTCGGGATCTCCCAAGCAGATCTTACAAGCCGTACATGGCATTACCCTCACAACAGAATTTACTTCTCTCAATAAGAGTTCGTCAGTACTTCAGCTTCAAGACATGAAGATTCACATATCCTCAGCAGTATTCAGGGATTTATTTTCCTCAATCAAACAACAGTACAACAAATCAGCTCACATGCGCATACATTACATCCACATATCATAAACATTGATAAAGCGACTACATTGCATCATACATTTCATGCAACATAACTTTGTGTTTAAGCTAACATTGTACCCTTTTCAGGATAAGATTAGCAAGCTACCATTAACAATATGCAATCAGGATACAGTTCAGATACGCCCCAGACATGGATGCCATTCTGATACTCATTCAGATTCAACTTTTGATACAGTTCAGATACGCCCCAGACACGGATTCCATTCTGATACTCATTCAGATTCAACTTTTGATACAGTTCGGATACGCTCCAGACCCGGATGCCATTCTGATACTCATTCAGATTCAACTTTTGATACAGTTCAGATACGCCCCAGACACGGATGCCATTCTGATACTCATTCAGATTCAACTTTTGATACAGTTCAGATACACCCCAGACACGGATGCCATTTTGATACTCATTCAGATTCAAGTTTTGATACAGTTCGGATACGCTCCAGACCCGGAAGCCATTCTGATACTCATTCAGATTCAACTTTTAATACAATTCGGATACGCTCCAGACCCGAAAGCCATTTTGATACTCATTCAGATTCAACTTTTGATACAGTTCAGATACGCCCCAGACACGGATGCCACTCTGATACTCATTCAGATTCAACTTTTGATACAGTTCAGATATGCCCCAGACACGGATTCCATTCTGATACTCATTCAGATTCAACTTTTGATAAAGTTCGGATACGCTCCAGACCCGGAAGCCATTCTGATACTCATTCAGATTCAACTTTTAATACAGTTCAGATATGCCCCAGACACGGATGCCATTCTGAAATTCATTCAGATTTAACTTTCAGATACAATAAAGATATGCGCCAGACACGGATGTCATTCTGATACTCATTCAGATTCAGTCTCCAGATACAACTCATATACACTCCAGACACAGATGCCATTCTGATACTTTTTCTTCCAGCTTACAACTTACACTTCAATAAACATTCTTGGATGGCATCTACAAGCCCATCTCCGGCAAGATTCTATCGCCTCTCCAAATGGCATCTTTAAGCCCACTCCTTCAACTACATACAGTCGAGTGAAAATTTCTGGGCACTCTAGGGTCCAATCATCTTTCACCTTCGAGTCACGAACGACAAAACTTGCCAATCTAACTCTTCAGGTTTAAGAAGATTGAACAGAGGCAGCTGTTGTACCCCAAAATTTTCCCTCTCATATATCAAGACTTTTCTCACAAGATCTCTTTAACTCAAGATTGGATTAGGGTTTGATCAGCTCAAGACATCTCATCTTGCACTGATGACCCAAAATTAGGATTTGGGATTGCACGAGGATTTTTGGACTATCAATGCCTCATATGACTTTCAAGTATCATCATGGACCCCTAAGGTTACTCATGACAAGTTTCAAGCCTTGAATCACATTTTTCCAAGCAAACCATTCATAAAGGGCAAATGGTCATTTGCACACTGAGAAGTCTAACTTTGACTTTTGGATCAAAACCAAGTTTCAAGAATCAAATTTCATCAAGACATGTTGGAATATGAAGTTTGTATCATCAAAAAGTTCAAAAGCCAAATTTACTATGGAAAAGCCAAATTTCTAAATACTTGGGATTCTTCCTAAGTATTTAAGAAAAATGATACTTCAGAACTTCTGAGCCAACCTCCAGGCAGGTGCAGTCAGAAGTTGTAAACATGGTTCAGCACATAAGTATTCAGTCAGAACTTGGCTTTTCAGCATCTACACAAGTTCAGCCAGAGTTTGCTAGGGTAGTGCAAAGAAGGTAATAAAGCGTGATACGAAGCCTAAAAAATCCTTCAGAACATGTTGGAGCCAGAAGGTAAGAGGATCAGAAGATTAGATGCTACGCTGAAGCAGAACTTCTAATCCAAAGTTTGCAAAGGTAAATCAGAGAAGGTTACTGGAAAACCTGGGGAATCCTTCAGAACATGCTGAGGTAACGAGGTACAAAGATCAGAAGTTGGATGTTTGTCCTAAATGGAACTTCTGATCTAGAATTAAGCAATGATGCAAAATCTCACATTACAGGATTTTTGATTTTGACAAATCTCATCATCATTTAATGCTCATTAATGCTCACAACCACTTTTGAGTCTTTGTCCAAAGGATCTCTCCACGTGTAGTTTAGAAATACTTTTGTACAGAATTAGGTAAGGGTCCATGCGCTACTTTTTGCTTGTGGGTTCACTTTTCCTTAATCCCTGCTTACTAATCCAGCCTAAGCTAAAAAAATGTCAACTATCACACCTTTTTTTTGGAACTTACTTCAAGAGCAAGTCAGCATCTAGCGTATGATGTTGGCGCTAATTGACATTTTCAAACACACAAAACTTTTCCTATAAATAGAACACCATTGGTCACTGAGGAGGGGCCAGAGAAAAAAAAATTGTAAAAGAAGTCAAAACTTTGAGAAAGAAAAACCTTGAATCCTTACCAAAATTCCAAGAGTTCTAAGACATGTAAACACAACATATAAAACCTTGTTAACTTTTGATTCCTTGCATTCAAACTCCACTTGTTCTCAATTATTTCTTGACTGAAAAACATTCACACAGTTTCTGATCCACACGCTGGAAACTACCTAAACTTTTGTGTTCATATAGATATACATTTTCCATCCATCCATTCAAAGAAATCATAAAATTACCTCCTTGCCATCCCCAGAAGTTGAAAACTTCCAGCTTACTGAGTACGAGACGAAGCTGTTCAGAGCTTCATCAGAGTTGAGGTTAACCCCGGTTCATAGAATTTCTTCCAACTACAAGGTAAGTTTCTGCCGACCCTCACCACATTACTTAAAGCATTACCATATTTACATGCTCAGATAAAATGTAGATATCAGGTTTTGGTGTCATACGTATTCTGAAATTTCAAGCATTATATCTGCCTAAGTAGGGAATAAATCAGTTCAGAGCTTCTTAATGAAACTAGAACTCAAAGTTAGGATTAGCAAATGCATGCTTACCTCTGATTTATAGTCATGATTTTTCTTATCTTCTGAAACGCTATGACACCTGCTATAACTGTTCTATGCATGTCTTCTGTTTTGTGGAGAAATAACCAAATTGCAGATGTTCTGACTAACATAGAGAGAGAGATCAAGTTCTGCCAGTGGTCTTAGAACTTTTGAAGTATTTTTTGTTTCCAGTGGTATCAGAACTTCTGAAGCTTGTTTTCGTTTCCAGTAATATCAGAACTTTTGAAAAATACTGTGTTCCCAGTGGGCTCAGAACTTCTGACCTTATACATTTTCACTAACAGGTTTCTGTCTTGCAGCGTGCCAGGGTCAGAACCTCTGACTTCATTTCATTAGCAACACACTGATTATTTTTTATTATTTCGCTATCATTCTCCATTTCATTAATCAATAAACATCAAAAGTATTTCCTTCATACTTTATTTTGGTTTCTTAAAACAAAAGACCAAAAATATTTTCTTAAAACAAAACCAGTTTCGTTTCACATTTTTTTATACTTTCTTATGAATTTCAATATGGTTGTAATAGTAATTTAGGGCTTATTTTCTTTGTAATCCCCATTCATAAACTTGTATACCCCATCCCCTAAATATTGTAATAGCGTAGGACTTTACATTTCTGCAATTTATCGCTTTCAAATATAAATGCTAGTAATTAGGCGTGTATGGCAAGATAAAAACAACAAAATAGACAACCCTAATCAAGATTAAATGCATGCAATCAAACACACTTGCACACATGCACCCTTAGGGCAACCTCACTTGTAGCCTTACAAAAATGGCCATGTTATGCATGTGGGATGTCTTAGCACAAACAAATCGAAAAATACAAGATCATAGCCCCTCGATGGCGCTATCAAAGTTGCCTATCAAAATGATCTCAGTCCCTAAAGAAAAAGTGCTAAGTCGTCTCACGACATTGCTATCATGGTCATACGATGACCCAAATGCCCGTCCCTTTACATCCAACGATGGGGATTCTTATCAATTCAATGGTAAGATAGCAACATCTAAAGGAGGAAGAAAAGAACATCTAAGACCTTTTGAGTAGGTAGGTTCGCTCTCAGTTACTCGCTTGCTCACAACAAAAACATTTTATACACCCACACTTTCATTTTTGAACTATTTTCGAAACAAACACTTTGTATACGTTCTTATAGAAACGAGAATCATTACAAAGTTAAATTTCAAAATACTTTCAAAAACACACCTCACAAACACCTCTTTGAACTATTTTCCAAACAAACACTTTGTACGTGTTCTTATAGAGACGAGAACCGTTACAAAGACGTTTTCAAAATACTTTCAAAAACCAAGCACATTTTTTCAAACAAAAGCAAGTGATCTAGAAAGTAACTAAGACCCTATGGAAAACCATGGATGAAAAGGGTGCTAATACCTTCCCTTTTCATAATCTACCCCCCCTCCCCCCCCCCCCCCCCCCCGAACTCAAAAACATCTCTAAAGGTCTTTCCTGTGCTTTTTCACCTTTCCTTTTGGATAAAATAAAAGTCGGTGGCGACTCTTGCTAACCGCAACATTTGCGATAAAACGCAAAACCCTCAAGTTAGTTCTCCCACCGTATCACACCTACATACATTAGCACGAAGATAGATCCAGAGCTCAGGATCAAAATAATCCAATTATTGAAAGAGTTCAAAGACTGCTTTGCATGGGATTATGATGAAATTCCTGGTCTCGATAGGGAAGTGGTAGAGCTTCAACTACCAATAAAGCTTGGAAAAAAAGCCTGTCAAGCAGACTCCAAGGCATTTTGCACCAGAGATCTTGTTGAAGATCAAGACGGAAGTTGAAAGACTGCTGAGATGCAAGTTCATCCGAATAACCAGGTATGTTGAATGGATTGCAAATATAGCACCTGTTATAAAGAAAAATGGTACCTTAAGGGTGTGCATCAATTTTAGAGATTTAAATACTACAACACCCAAAGATGAATATCCAATGCCTGTGGCGGAAATGCTTGTTGATTCTGCCGCTGGCTTCGAATACATGAGTATGCTTGATGGATACTCAGGGTATATCAAATTTTCATTGCTGAAGAGAATGTGTCGAAAACAGCATTTCGATGCCCTGGGGCTTTAGGCACCTACGAATGGGTAGTGATGCCTTTTGGCCTAAAAAACGCAGGGGTAACATATCAAAGAGCAATGAATTCTATCTTCCATGATTTTATTGAAACTTTTATGCAGATTTATATTGATGATATTGTTGTCAAATCTACTTCAGGAAAGAATCATATAGACCATCTTCGACAATCCTTCGAAAGGATGAGACTCTATGGTCTGAAAATGAATCCCATAAAATGCGCTTTTGGCGTAAGAGCAGGGGACTTCTTAGGCTTTGTGGTCCATAAGAAGGGAAATAAAGTAAACCAGAACAAGAGCAAAGCCATTTTGGAAGCGAAAGCGCCAACTAACAAGAAAGAGTTGCAATCTCTACTTGGCAAGATAAATTTCTTGAGGAGATTTATATCCAACTTAAGTGGAAAAATGCAAGCCTTCTCACCACTACTTCGACTCCACAAAGGAGGATTCGAGTGGGGGAAAGAACAACAAGAGGCTTTCGACAAGATCAAAGAATACCTCGCCAAGCCACCTATATGGTATCTCCTTGTAGAAATAGGAGCATGAGATTGTACATAGCTGAATCTAATAAAACTTTAGGAAGCATGTTAGCTCAAGAGGATGAGAATGGTGTCGAAAGACCCATTTATTACCTTAGTAGAGTTTTAAACGATGCAGAAACTAGATATAGCGAAGTTGAAAAACTATGTTTATGTCTTTACTTCTCATGTACAAAACTCAATAAATATATTAAACCAGTTGATGTTTACGTTTCATCTCATTTTGGCAAATGGGCACTTGCATTAACTGAGTATTCATTAACCTTTATGCCTCTTAAGGCTGTAAAAGGTCAAGTGGTGGTAGACTTTATATTTGACCACTCAATAAATGAAGAATTGATCAAATACCTAGAGATCGAACCCTGAAAGTTATACTTTGACAGTTCTAGTCATAAAGATGGAACCGGGGTAGGAGTTCTAATTATTTCTCCAAATCAAATTCCAACAACATTCAAGTACAAGATTGAAGGTTCTTGTTTGAACAACGAGGCTGAGTACGAAGCTCTAATCGTAGGCCTTGAAATCTTGTTAGAAATGGGGGCAACTCAAGTCGAAATAATGGAAGACTCAGAGTTAGTTATAAAGCAAGTTACAAAAGAATAAAAATGCATAAGAGAAAATCTTATCATGTATTTTTTAATAGTCAATCGTTTGTTGAAAAAATTTGAAGAGATCAACATTTAACATATACCAAGATTGGAAAATCAAGTGGCTAATGACTTGGCACAGATTGCATATAGGTATAAAATTTTGAAAGAGAAATTACAACAAGTAATCGAAGTTAAAGGAAGAGTAACATTAACCAAGTTGTCCCCAACAAATTTGAGAACAACAAAACTGGGGTACGCTGACGAAGAAAACTTCAAAATTTCGTTCATAGATAGTCTAACAGAACAAGATTGGAGAAAGCCTATAGTGTATTATTTGCAAAATCCAGCAGCTTCGACGGAACGAAAAATAAAGTATAGGGCGCTAAGTTATAATCTAACGGGAAACGAGTTATTTAAAAAGACGCCCTAAGGGGTATTATTAAAATGCCTAAGTGAAACAGAGGCATACATAGCCCTTTCAACTACACATGCTGGAACATGTGGAGCACATCAAGTAGGCCATAAAATTAAATGGTTATTGTTTCGACAAGGACTATATTGGCCCACTATGTTGAAAGACTGTGTTGAGTTTACAAAAGGATGTCAAGAATGTCAAGTACATACAAGTATCCAGCACGTACCTGCAAGTGAACTTCACTCAATTGTGAAACCTTGACCTTTTAGGGGTTGGGCTTTAGATCTTATTGGAGAGATTCGACCAGCATCATCTAAAAGCCAAAAATACATATTGGTAGGCATTGATTATTTTACTAAATGGATTGAAGCAATTCCTTTAGTCAATGTAGACCAGGAAAATGTCATTGAATTCATTCAAAAGCACATTATATACAGGTTTGGAATCCCTGATACAATAACAACTGATCAAGGGTCAGTCTTTATTGGTCGAAAAATGCAAGAGTTTGCTACAAAAATGGGGTTCAAACTATTAACATCTACGCCTTACTATGAACAAGCTAATGGTCAAGTCGAAGCGGCAAACAAGGTAATAATAAGCTTAATAAAGAAGCATGTAGGAAAGAAGCCAAAGAATTGGCACAAAACTTTAGATTAAATTTTATGGGCTTGTCGAACTTCTCCTAAGGAAGCTACCAGAACGACACATTTTCGACTAACTTATGGCCATGACGCAGTATTGCCAGTAGAAATTTGTCTACAACCAACAAGAATTCAAAAACATCAAGAAATCCCTTCTAAAGCTTACTGGAATATGATGTTAGACGAATTGGTTTATTTGGACGAAGAAAGACTGAGAGCTTTGGATCTCTTAAGGTTACAAAAGAAGAGAGTGGAAAAATCTTACAATAAAAGAGTAAAACCCAAGACATTATTGCTTGAGGACCTGGTATGGAAAGTAATCCTCCCAATGGATCGAAAGGATAGTGTTGTACCCCAAAATTTTCCCTCTCATTTTACTCAACATATGTTCATTGAGATCCTCAACTTGCTCAAGAATGCCCAAGAGTTGACCAGACAAACTCTCTCCTAAAGCAATGAACCTCTAGCCAGGGTTTCCATTTTCATCATGGGTGAGCTCCAAAGGGCTAATATGATATCCATAGTCCTAACATGTTCTCATGACCCTCCGTGTCAAATTTCAAGCCTTGCACAAGAAGTTTGCTTTGTCAACTGCTCAAATGCCTGAAAATCAACTGTACTAGGTCAAAAGTCAACTGTGACCCACATACAGTCAAACTTCAAGATTTTTGGTCAACATCAATATTTTGAAGTGATATCCATCATTCGATCAAGGGTTGATCATGGTTCCCCAAGGAATTCCCCTAATTCATCAAAATTCAAAAGTTGCTAAATTAGGGTTTCTCAGGAAAAGTCAACCAAACTTTGACCAAGCATAAATTTCTCATACTTTATCAGAATTTTCTCATCCAAGGCTCATTTTGAACAGAATCCAATTCCCTACAACTCATCTTCAGCCCTCAAGTTCAAGAAATGCACTCATCAAAAGATATGGATTCAGACATTATAGGTCTTTCAAAAAAGTCAACAAAAAGACCTTTTGAGTCAAAGCTCCTTACATGGACATGGAAGATCCAATTGAGATGAAACCAAAAAGTTTGCTTAGGGTAAATCCTAATATTTCTAAAAAGTCCAAGAACACCCTTTTAGGGTCAAAATTGAAGGAGATATGCATTATCAAAGTTGGTCATTTTTGGAAATTTGCCCAAAGTCAACAATGCCCAAAATTGCATTTTTTTTCTCAAATGGGCCTAACTTTTTATGCTTGCATATTACTCCTAGCCCAGTCCACGAACCATGAACCATCCCATTTCTCATTTACTTATTTATTTAATTTATTTTGATTTTATTTATTTAAAATTCAAATAAAATCAAATTAAATAAAAAATAAATCAAATAAATGGGATAAGATTTGTTTTGGTATTAATTGAATATCTTATGCAATGTCCAATGAAGAGAAAATCGCATTAAGCCATAGAAGGGAGGAAATCTCCAAATTTTGAAAGACTTGAAGAGATTTGAAATGCATTCATATCTTTGGATTCTTGCCAACACTATTAACCTAATTTATTCACATACATATAGAAGATCATTCTAACCCTAAAGAAGAGAAATCAGTGTGCGTAGCCTGCCTCAAAAGTCAGAAACAAAGTTCAAAATTTGGTTCAAAAGTGTGAGACATATCTTCTTCCACAGGCCAGTTCAAGGCCTGCTGAAGGTCAAATCGTGTTCCTAGGCGATCATTGAAGCCATAGCAAGCATCATCAAGGCCTGAAACATCAAGAAAAGAGCGCTAGCTGTAACAAGGCTCGTTCATATTTTTGAATTTGGTTTTCACAATTCATGCATGATCATTGAGTTATAAGTATATGTTCGTGTTTATATCGTCCTTTAGAACGTTTTTACATACTTAATTGCATGTTTTGGTGCCTGTTGAATGGGACACCATTGCTAGGGTTTACAAGGCTATTTTAGGGATTTCAAATGCAGGAAAAATTGGATCTCAAGATGGATACCATCATGATCAGAGGATCGAATCCAATCGATCCATGATCTTGAATCTGATTTATGTTGCCTATACAGGATATTTGAGGATTGCAGGTTTGTAGCTGTGGCCGTTGTCCGTGGGTAAAAGCTCTGGACCTAAGACGACAGTCCCTTAGAGGAGACGAGTGTGTGTCACAACTTGAGTGGGTGGTTTAAACTTTGCGCGCATTTTTTATTAGCCCTGACCATTATTTCAATATAATATATTTTGTCCATTTATATAAACAAAAGACAACATGGCCAGGTGTTAAAGATAAGCGTTCGCAAAGGGGAAGACCTGTGTTCGATACCCAGATCTGGAGTTTTTCATTTTCTCGTTTGTTCATTGCAGATACAGCGTACCTCCTTGCCTAGTGTCCATCGTGCATTCCCATCAATAGTCCGTCAGATCTCCTCAAGCATGGATCAAACGCCCCAGATTTGATGACCACGCTGGAGATTCCAAGGGTCAGCATCACAGGATCCAAGCGCAGGATCTAGGCCACTAATCTTGGGCCCATCAAATTCAGAATCACACCCCCCTAATTGCTCATCATATCAGGCCCATTCTTATTTTTTTTTATTTCTTTTCTTTAATATTATTTATTGTTTGTTTGTTTGTTTTACAAAAATCATTTTTTTATTTAATCATAAAATCATAAAAAAATCATTAAAAATGTAGAATTAGGTTTTATTAAAATTAGTTTTATTTTGGAAAATTAATTAATTTAGATTTGTTTGTTTTCATAATTAAAATTAATTAGACAAATTAGGTTTAATTCATAAATATTTAACTTTCTCAATAAAATATAAAAAAAAATGTTTCTTTAATTAATTAGATTTAGGTTAAAATTTAAAATATTTTTCTCAATAATAAAATACAAAAAATATTTTCCTTTTAATTGATTAGATTTTTTTTAGGACCTCGACTTTATTCTCATATTTATCTCGTCGTGCGCGTCCTTATTTTCTTTATTCTTATTAAATATTGTAACAGTTCCCAAGTTGTAATAGTTAAATTAGGTTTAACATTTTGCTTATCATTTTTTTTTGGGTTTTTGAATATGTAATCTCCTCCCCCAAAGCCTTGTAATAGTTAGGGTTTTAATTTCTTACTTTTAATTTCCGCAACTATTCAACTGTTAGATGTATGGACAATAGGCTTGCATGTGAAAGATAAATGATTAATATAGTAGAAAACCGTAATTGTACAAAGATAATAAATTGAAAAAAAACACACTCGCACATGTTCACTCCTAGGGTGTGCCCCACTTGGTTGACTCAGAAATAATGGTCGCGTACCTCGAATGTAGGGATACCTTAGCAATGACCCGCGGCTTAAAATCATCATAAAGATCATAGTCCCTACTTGTCCCTCGAGTTGCCTACAAATTGATCTTATGACGATAGTACCTTCGAAATGCTAAGGTATCTTTACTTGTTGCCTTCAGAGACCATTTCGTCCATTCGAACGTCCCTTTATAAATCCAACGATATGGCTACCTATTCCTTAAATAATGGGATAGCGTTGTCTAAAGGAAAGCGAACATGACTTTATCGAGTAGGTAGATAGTTCCTGGGTACTTGCTCAAACAAACAAACTTTACACAAACACTTTTCAAAATAAGTTTTCAAAACAACTTTGTCACACTCTTGAGGACCGATACATGGGTTATCACGAAGTAAAACTTTTCCAAAACAAGCACACACAAGAAATTTTTAAAAATGAGCAAGTACCTAAGAGCCCGTGGAAAACCACAGATAGAAAGGGTGCTGACACCTTCCCTTTCCATAATCTATCCCCCCGTACTCAGAAATATTCTCGAAAAAGGTTTTTTCTGTTCTTTTTCCTTTTCCTTTGTTGGATGAAATAAGAGTCGATGGAGACTCTTGCTTACCGCGACATTTGCGAATACAAACGCAAACCAGTATTAAACAGTCGTTCTGCCACTGTATCACAGAACTGGCGACTCTGCTGGGTAATATGAAATAAGTGGGATATACCTTAGGATCTAGGTCACTTTTAAAATTGCTTTCTTATTTGCTTTACCTGCTTTATATTCAAGGGTTTTGTTTGGGTATTATTGAAGATCCTACACCCGGATCGGGGAACACCTTTTAGGTAAGTAGCAATAAACTGTGAGGGAATTGTGCGGGTATACCGACACGGTTGAAGTAGTAGCTACGTTGATGTGGCACTTTGGTTGGTACTGGTAACCCTTGAGTCAATCAGGGAGAGTACGGGGCCGTCGCGTGGTGTCGTGAAGCATCAACTGACCTTAGAAACTTTAATTGCACAACTTGGCTAGTAGGACGTAGCGAGATGGCCGACTTTGGTGTATTCCCAAGGTCGACGGATACTCGATGCTACACTCATTGAGGTTTGACTCTTGAGTTTTGTTTGGTTACGAGTCAATCGCCTATTGAATGAAGTTGGGGGAAAGATCGGTAATATTGAGATCCCTTAGAACCTGGTTACTATTTATAGGACAGGTTGAACCAATCCAACTTCAAGAGGGTATGACCTTAAAACTCATGCAGGCCTTAAACCTAAGGATTTGGTGTGACTTGCTTGTTGTTTGCTATACATGTGATTTTCTAGCATAATCATGACATCATAAGCATGGCATATTATAACTAAACATTTCAAGGATTTCCTAGGGCTCATTTTTTCTTTGTTTTGTAGGACATGGCATCCGCCCATAGGAACACTATCCATATTAACCTTTTGAAAGTGCCTCTCCAACTAAAGGACCTGGCATTAAGGGTTCCTGAAAGTTCTCCCTTCACTAAAAAGCATGGTCGGTTACTCAACTTGGTCACTGCAAAACCTGATGAAGAATTGTTAAAAGTGTTGTTTCAGTTCTTTGATCCAGTGCACCATTGTTTCACCTTCCCGGATTACCAGCTATTGCCTACTATGGAGGAATTTTCTCAGTTGTTAGGGGTACCTATTCTTGATCAGTTACCTTTCAACAGTACGGAAGAACATCCAAAGCCTGAAGAGATTGCTCGAGCTCTGTCCTTACAACGGTCTGACATAGTGACAAGTTGGGAAACTAGAGGAAGTGTCCAAGGAATCCTGGTTAAGTTTCTATTCGAGAAGGCTTACCATTTTTGGGATACCCTGGATTTATAAGCTTTCGAAGAGGTGCTGGCACTTCTCATTTACGGGATGGTACTTTTCCCTAATGCGGATAAACTCATAGATGTGAACATTATTAAGGTTTTTCTGTCTCATAATCCTGTGCCTACATTACTCGGGGATATTCTACACTCTCTGCATGCTCGCACTCTAAAGAGAAGGGGGACCCTCCTGTGTTGCACTCCTCTATTGGCTAGGTGGTTTATTTCGCACCTATCCAGGTCTGTTTTGAAGAATGAACAGGGTTTGAAATGGTCTCGTAGGCTGATGTCCCTTACACATTAAGACATTCATTGGTGTTCACGGTTCTCGGAGGATGTTACCATCATCGATCACTATGGTGAATTCCCTAATGTCCCTCTCTTAGGCATTAGGGGAGGAATCACTTAAAACCCTCTTTTGTCACTACGTCAGTTTGGTTATGCAAGAAGAGATGGTCCTCATTATACGCTTGTCCAAGGAATCGCCTTCAACTATGAGAATGATGCTTAGGGATACCGCACAAGGTTCATAAAAGCTTGGGGCATGGTGCATAAAATTAATAGCAAGATACTGGGGCACAAGAATTCCGTTCCTCTTGAGCCTTATCTCCGATGGATACGAGCTCGCGCCCAAAGTCTTATGATGCCTTACCCTACTATCCTACCAATAATTGTGGAACCAGTTAGTGAAGGAGATACTACTTCCCTTGTTCATCATCCTGACATGCCAACTGATCATGAAGAGTTACAGAAGTCCTGGGTTCAACTCAAAGAGGAGTGGGACACATTTGAAGATTAGTTCTATGCCAGCGAGAAGAAAGTCCTAGAGCTCACTAGGCTACTTCATGAAGAAAGGAACATAAACACCTACATTACACCAAAGAGGATGCGCTCCTGGGAGACCTAGTTTCTTTTTGCTTTAACTTTTGTTTTGTTTAATTGTAAGCCTAAAGGGAATTCTTTGTAACTATTCGAACTTATTAATGCAATTAACCTGTGTTTCTTTTGGTTAAAAAAAATATAAGCCTTTAAGAATCCTTGAAATCATTGCATACGCATCCCATCCATAGCATCACATAAACAGGTACCATAACAGGTTTCTCATTTTCTTCGCTGTTTATTTCAGCAGTAATGTCTTCCGAATAAAGCATCAAGGATCTTCAGGCACAAAATGCCCGATTTCAACAGATGTTCATAACTCTAGCAAAAGGGCAGGAGGATCTGAAGGCCCTCATCTTGAAAGAGGGGAAGAAGAAGAAGAAGAAGCCCGCTGGTATCCTCAATATGGGCAGAAGGTTCGGGGGTCCGCTAAAGCAACCAGTCGATCTGACCTCCTCGTCCAAAGAGGGGGAAAATCAAGAGAGAGAAACAAGGGAGGAGAATCCTAGTCCTGAAGTCTCTGACAATGATACAGACTACAATGATGAGCAGTATCCTCCCACTGAGGATAGGTATAAGTAGTTGGAAGATCGGTTGAGCGCTATGGAAGTCCAAAAAATACTTGGGTTAGATTTCGAAGAACTGGGATTGGTGTAGGAAGTGGTCATCCCGTAAAAATTTAAGGCTCCGGTGTTCACAAAGTATGATGGGGTGTCCTACCCAAAGCTCCATCTCCTTTCCTATGTAAGAAAGATCCAGCCCCACACCGCTGATAGAAATTTGTGGGTTCACTTATTTCAAGACAATCTGCCAGGGACTCAACTTGAATGGTTCTACCAACTGGAGGGAACCAATTTCCGAAACTGGGAAGATCTGGCTGCTGCTTTTTATAAGCAGTATCAATACAATGCCGACCTTGCCCCTACTCGTACTCAACTCCAGAGTATGACCATGGGTGTAGGTGAAGGCTTTAAGGACTATGCGCAGAAGTGGAGAGACTTGGGTGGGAGAGTCCAACCCCCTTTATCTGACAGGGAGTTGGTCGATATATTTCTGGGGATGCTGTCTGGTCCTTTCTTTAAACATTTGATTGGAAGCTCATCAGCTAGTTTCACCGCGATGATACTAATAGGAGAAAGGGTAGAAGCTGGGATTTGGAGCGGTAAGATACAAAAAGATGCCTCTTCGAGTTCGAGAAAGAAGCCTTTTATTGGTAAGAAGGAAAACAGTGCCATCTATAGCACGAGAGGCCAAAGCAGAGTTGAACACCGTCAAACAGTAAGTGTTGTAATGATACCTAGACCCACGACTGCTCCATAACGCAACAATCAACAAAGGGTGGAAAGACCACAACGGCAGTTTAACCGGATTAACATGATGTTGGCTGAAGTGCTACCCCATCTACTAAGATCCAACTTGGAAACCTTGAAGGAGGCTCCCAAGAATCCGAATACCACATCTCCTCGGTATAATCCAAATGCTCGGTGTGCCTATAATTCTGAGAGTCCTGGCCACGATACCAATGACTAATGGGCTCTGAGAAATAAGGTACATGATCTGATCGAGGCCAAGGAAATTGAGTTCGATGCTCCGGAAAAGCCCAATGTCATAACTGCTCCCATGCCTAAGCACAATCGTGGAGTTAATGTTGTTGATACCAATCTATTTGTGACCTTAGTTGATGAAGTTTCTACTCCTCTTATGACTGTTAAGAAGAATTTGTTGTTGGCCGGTTTATTTCCAGGTTGTGATGAAGGTTGCCACATGTGTTCATCTCTGCCTTCTGGTTGCCATTTGCTGAAGTCAGGTGTTCAGCGCCTGATGGACAGCAAAGAAATTTTGTTCGAGAAAACTTTAATTCCCACTGTTCTGTTTGAAGATGTTGCTATTATAACTATTTCTGCCAATCCTTCCAAGGTCTCCTCGAGAAGACCTGTTAGGATTACACCCGCTCCGAAAGTCGCTCCATTAATAATCACCCTTCCTAGTCCTGTCCCGTACGCCTTAGACAAAGATGTCACTTGGCATTATGGTGCCGATGTGTACTATCATGGCATCAAACAAAATCTGAAGAATGAAGAGGCTGATCCTGATGTCAGTAACATTTTCGGGACCAACAAGGTTACCAGAAGTGGAAGGGTTTCTCTCCCGATATTTCCCCAAAGACTGTCAATAAGCCTGTTGTTATTCCTTCTGCTATTCCTACTGGTACTTCAACTACTACTCTTGTGCTTACTCTAATTATCACTCCCGCCGTCGATTCATCTGGGACCCGAGGCAAAGAAGTTATAGGTGAGCCTTCCTGGACGGAGGCACCTAGAAAATTTGTCGTAGAAGCCTCTAAGCAAGAGATAAAGGAAAATTGAAAATGATCAAAAAGAGAGACTACAATATGGTCGAGCAGCTAGGGCAGACCCCCTCAAAGATATCCATGTTGTCCCTGTTGTTGTGCTCCGAGGCCCATGCGAAGGCTTTGAGTGCATTCCTCAAGACTACGCACGTGCCACAGGAGACCTCTGTTGATCAATTCAAAGACTGTGTGGCCAGCCTGACTGCTGACAATAGGCTGGGTTTTTCAGATGCAGACTTAACACCGAAAGGGAGGAAGCATAATGATGCTCTGCATGTCTTGATTGAATGCAGGGGCACCACTATGGCTCATGTGTTGGTAGATACTGGGTCTTCGCTGAATGTTCTACCGAAGAAGGCTCTTGACTGGCTGGATTGTGAGAGCTTAACCTTAAAGCCTAGTAACATTGTGGTTAGAGCTTTTGATGGGTCAAAGATAATGGTGCATGGGGAGGTGGACATCCCTATCAAGGTAGGCTCTCAAACCTTTGAGTCCACCTTCTATGTGATGGGCATCCGACCGTCATATTCTTGTTTGTTGGGACGTCCTTGGATCCATGAAGCTGGGGCTGTTACTTCTACATTACACCAAATGCTGAAGTATCCAGTGAAGGGGAAGATTGTCATTGTACATGGATAAGAGGAGTATATGGTAAGCCACCTCAACTCTTTCAGATACGTAGATATGGACGGGGAATTCATAAAGACTCCTTGCCAGAATTTTGAAGAGGTTCCCTAGGTTTTGGCATCGACTGAAACTACTATCACCAACAAACTTCCTTTGAAGATGGCTTCTCTCAAAGACACCAGAGCAGTGGTTGAAGAAGGTGGGTGTACCAACTGGGGACGACTCCCTGATTTTACTCACAAAACTGACAAGTTTGGTTTGGGCTTTACTTCAGGAGCTCAAAGGGTTGTTCGACGCACTCGGGCTGGAGGACCTCCCCTAGCATCAGCAATCGGGGAATTAATGCCATTGAAGACAGTGAGGAAGACTCTGACATTGACAGTTGTATCTACCCAACTACCAACGGTGGACTGAGTAACTGGATGGCTAGGGATTGTATACCAGTTTCTTTTATTCCGCAGTAATTGTCTTACTTGTTTTTGAGATTTGTAATAAACAATTTAAACTCTACAGCCTTGTGTCTTGCCCGAGGCACATTGGCTTTGTTTGTGAGGCATATTATGTGTCATTTCATATATCATCAATAAAGCATTGGACGTTCCTTGCATACAAATTTTACGCTCCCTATTTTTCTTTTCTGCTTTCACTTTATCAAAACAGCTATACTCTTACACACACTCACATCTCATACTACAGATCCGTATCCACTATGGATCCCATTGATAATAGTTCTGCTACTTCCGGTTATGACTTCGAAAATCAAGTCAACCAAGTCGAGGATGAAGGTGAAGACAATTGTGAGGTTCCTGGAGAGCTTGCTAGACTGTTACAGCAGGAAGAAAGGGTTATACAGCCTCATGAAGAGCCGGTTGAGACGATAAACTTGGGCACGGAGGGTGACAGAAAGGAAGTCAAGATCAGCGCAAACCTGGAAGCTAGGACCAAACAGCGGTTGATACAGATGTTGCATGACTATGTTGAGATCTTTGCCTGGTCGTATGAGGACATGTCTGGTTTAGACACTGATATTGTGGTTCATCGTCTGCCGACCAAAGAAGACTGTCCTCCGGTTAAGCAGAAGGTTTGTCGTATGCGCTCTAAAATGTCATAGAAAATCATGGCAGAGGTCATGAAGCAGTTCGACGCATGGTTCTTAGTTTTCACCTCCTACCCGCAGTAGGTTGATAATGTTGTCACAGTGCCAAAGAAAGACGGTAAGGTACGGATGTGTGTGGACTACAAAGATCTGAACAGGGAAATCCCCAAGCATGACTTCCTGCTTCCCCACAGTGATGTTCTGGTTGACAACACCGCTCAGCAAAAAATCTTATCCTTCATGGATGGTTTCACTGGCCACAACCAGATCAAGATGGCTCCTGAAGACATGGAGAAGACAACCTTTGTCACACAATGGGGCACCTTCTGTTACAAGGTGATGCTTTTGGGTTGAAGAATGTTGGGGCAACTTATCAGCGAGCCATGGTCGCCTTGTTCCATGATATGATTCACCACGAGATAGAGGTGTATGTTGATGACATGATAGATAGGTCTCAAACCGATGAAGGGAACCTCGAGCATCTACAAAAGTTGTTCGATAGGTTGAAGACATACAAGCTGAGGTTAAACCCGAACAAGTGCACCTTTGGGGTGAGGTCTGGCAAACTTCTGGGTTTCATTTTCAGTGAAAAAGGTATACAAGTGGATCCCGCAAAAGTAAAGGCCATACAAGAGATGTCGGCTCCCCGTACAAAGAAGGAAGTTAGAGGTTTCTTGGGACGCTTAAATTGTATCGCCAGGTTCATTTCACATCTAACTACTACTTGTGAGCCTATCTTCAAGCTTCTGAAGAAAGATCAAGTGGTAAAGTGGAATGACGAATTCCAGACGGACTTTGAAAAAATCAAAGAATACCTTCAAGAACCACCAATTCTGATGCCTCCGGTTGAAGGAAGACGTTTGATATTATACTTAACAGTGCTAGACAAATCAATGAGATGTGTGCTGGGGCAGCATGACGAGTCTGGTCGAAAAGAGCATGCAATATACTACCTTAGCAAAAAATTTACCGACTGTGAGATACGATACTCACTGCTCGAGAAAACTTGTTGCACTTTGGCATGGGCTGCTCACCGACTAAGACAGTACATGTTAACCCACACTACTTTGTTGATATCTAACATGGATCCAATCAAATACATCTTTGAGAAACCCGCTCTCTTCGGAATAATAGCGAGATGGCAGATGATCTTAACTGAATACGATATACAATATACAACCCAGAAAGAAATCAAGGGGAGTGTATTGGCTGATCATTTTGCTCATCAGGCCGTGGATGACTACCATTCCATGAATTTTGAGTTCCCGGATGAGAATATTATGCTGGTGACTGACTACGAAGAACCTGGACCGGATGAAGGACTCGAGGAGGGATCCCGATGGACTATGGTTTTTGACGGAGCATCGAACACACTCGATAACAACATTGGCGTAGTAATCATATCTCCTGAGGGATGTCATACTCCTATAACTTTTCGGCTATGTTTCAAATGCACTAACAACATGGCGGAGTATGAAGCCTGCATCATGGGTCTCAAAGCCGCTATTGACCTCAGGATCAAGTTCTTAAATGTCTTCGGCGATTTAGCCTTGGTGATAAGTCAGATCAAAGGCGAATGGGATACGAAGCATCCAAATCTCATCCCATATAAAGAGAACATGCTGACATTGCTCCCACACTTTGAGGAGGTAACCTTTGAACATTTCCCACGAGAGAAGAATTAGTTAGCGGACGCACTAGCTACCATGTCTTATATGTTCAAAGTTAGGTGGGACAACGAAGCTCCCCAAATCACCATTGAGAGGTTGGATGAACCAGCACATTGTTGTAAGATTGATACCGAAGAGGTGGCAGATAAACCCTGGTTCCACGAAGTCAAAAGGTATCTCGACACTCAAGAGTACCCCGAAATGGCATTTGTCAACGATAAGAAGTTTCTGAGAAGGTTCGCTGCGAAATTCTTCCTCAGTAATGGAATCCTCTACAAGCGTAATCATAACTCTACCTTATTGCAGTGTGTAGACAAGAGCGAAGTAGAAAGTATTATGGCAGATCTACATGAAGGTACCTTCGGAACCCATTCCAGTGGACATACCATGACTAAGAAGATCCTACGGGCAGGATATTACTGGTCCACCATGGAAGCAGATTGTTATCAGCACTCCCGAACTTGTCATAAGTGCCAAATCTATGCTGATAAGGTACATGTGCCTCTGATCCCCTTAAACGTCTTGACAGCTCTGTGGCCCTTTGCAATGTGGGGCATTGACATGATCAGGGAAATCAGGCCTACTACTTCCAATGGACATCGTTTCATCTTAGTGGCAATAGATTACTTCACGAAATGGGTTGAGGCGGCCTCGTTTGATACTTTAACCAAGAACGTTGTGGCGCGGTTTATCCAACATAATCTAATTTGTCGGTATGGTGTGCCAGAGAGAATTATTACTAACAATGGTACAAATCTCAACAACACAATGATCACCGAGCTCTGTAAACAGTTCAAGATACAACATCATAACTCTTCTCCCTATCCGCCGAAGAAGAATGGCGTTGTTGAAGAAGCTAATAAGAACATCAAGAAAATTGTACAGAAGATGATGGTGACATATAAAGACTGGTATGAGATGTTACCATTCGCTCTTCATGGATACAATACCTCAGCACAGACGTCGACAGGGGCAACACCCTACTCTCTGGTGTATGGCATGGAGGCAGTCCTACCCATCGAGGTCCAGATACCTTCTCTCAGGATTATGAAGGATACGGGTTTGAACGAAGAAGACTGGATCCAAAATCGAATTGATCAGCTAAATCTAATCGACGAGAAGAGACTTACCACTATCTGTCATGGTCAGACGTATCAAAAGAGAATGATCAAGGCTTTTAACAAGAAAGTTAGACGTCAAGAATATAAAGTCGGGGATCTAGTGATCAAGTGCATCATACTGCCGCAAGGTGATCCCAGGGGAAAATGGACCCCCACATACGAAGGGCCATTTGTGGTTAAAAACATTTTCTTGGGTGGAGCTATGATTCTAACCACCATGGATGGTGACGGCCTTCCTCGCCTTGTCAATGTAGACATAGTGAAAAGATACTACGCCTGATTAAAAGACCCGCTAGGTTGACTGGCCTAGGCAAAAATAAGGGCTTCCCGGCGAACCAAAAGGGTTCGGGCAAAAATAAGGGATGAAAATGAAAAAAATATGTACACCCGGCAAGCCGAAAACCTGAAAAGGTGGCTTGGGAAAAAAGGGTATCCCAGTGGACTGAAAACCCGAAAGGGCAGTCCAGGAAAAAGTTAGGGATGTAAAGCGTATCACTATGTCCCATTGGATCAACTTGCGACCAGACTTAGGTATCAACTATCAAGCTCGAATAGCACTAATCAATCTAATCAACTTTCGGCCAAGTAGCAAAGTGATGAGACACTCGAAGACATAGGGGCAATAGCAGAGTTAGAACTCAATGGGATTGTTGCACATAGCTTTTTTCTTTTCTTTTTACACAAAATTGTATAGCTTCTATTTTTACGGCGGCGCTCTCTTACTAGAGCGTCAGCTTCCTTGTACAAAAACACCTATTACATGCCAACTTATAAGATAATACAAATCATTTTTACAAAGCTATTTGTTTCTCTTTTTGTTTTATTTTTCAAGAACGTCCAATGATTTATTCTTGACATATGCATTTGAATATGATTGCTGCTCATAAATATTTACATAAGAAACGAAAAGACAATTTCTCGTAACTTAAGAAACAGGGGGAAAAATAAGAAATGCCAAACCCGACAGTTGCTCTGCCCAGCAGGTACCAGGACAGAGACAGCTTTGGAGCATAATTATCAATACATACACTCCCCACAGAGTAAAAGTATTCAAAGCATTGGTGTCGGCTTTCCCGAAACAGGAAGTAATCTTCTCAGCCAGGGTCCTTCAGAAACCTGACAGTTATATCCCCCGGCCGAATTTCATAAGCGGATCAGTAAATTTTATCTCCCAAGTAGAGCCTATTTCTCTGGATACAGAAGCTTAATCCGCGACGAAGCCCATTACTTTAGCTACGAAAATTCACCTTCCAATTTATTCCCCGTAAAGTTATTCTCAAACAGAGTCTCTCCCTGACAGAGTATTCATAGATAACAAGGAATAAATCTCCAGTACATTCATTTCCATTCACCATCCCCAGCGGAAGTGGAAGAACCACAATTCTCTACAATAGTCAGGAATGTTATACCCTCCAGCAGCAGTCAGTGATTTATTTTCCCAGACTCGGACATGTCCTAACAGCATTTCATTTACATACATCATGACATGCGCATACACATCATATACAACATAATCTCATTTATGTTGAGAACATTATTTCACAAGGCATTTCATGCATCCCACATATAATTAACCCTGTTATCTTTTCAGGAAAGACAATTATCACTAGCAATTCCAGCAGTTATACATGTCATATCTACAGAAAGCCAGTGGAAAATCACTTCCCGAAGATCAAACGGGTCAACTAATCCTAGCTAACCAAATGAAGTAACCCTACGACCCAGGTTCGTTCCCATAAGCCCTACTATCCAGGCTTTCATCTTGAAGTAACCCTACTATCCAGGTTCCTTCCCATAAGCCCTACTATTCAGGCTTTCATCTTGAAGTAACCCTACTATCTAGGTTCCTTCCCATAATCCCTACTATCTAGGCTTTCATCTTGAAGTAACCCTATTATCCAGGTTCCTTCCTATAAGCCCTACTATCCAGGCTTTCATCTTGAAGTAACCTTACTATCCAGGTTCCTTCCCATAATCCCTACTATCCAGGCCTTCATCTTGAAGTAGCCCTACTATCCAGGTTCCTTCCCATAAGCCCTACTATCCAGGCTTTCATTTCGAAGTAACCCTACGACCCAGGTTCCTTATCATAGCCCTACTATACAGGCATTCATTTCGAAGTAACCCTACGACCCAGGTTCCTTCTCATATCCCTACTATCCAAGCTTTCATTTCGAAGTAACCCTATGACCCAGGTTCCTTCTCACAGCCCTACTATCCAGACTTTCATTTCGAAGTAACCCTACTATCCAGGTTCCTTGTCTCTTATCTCCAGACAACAGTTTACAACACTGTAAGACCCGGACCCGACCAGACACGGAAGATTTCACATTTCCCCAGCAGAGTAATGGACAACCGAAGCTCCTATACTCTATCTCCCAAATACACCAAATCAACTTTCCTCGGTGAAGTCCCCCTCAGCGACAGGTACAGGAATTCTCGCAAAGGAAAATTTTATGCAACCGATATCTTTTCTGGATGGCATATTTAAGCCCATCTCCGACGATTCTATGTCGACTTCCAAATGGCATATGTAAGCCCATTCCCAATATCACCAATTTGTATTACTTCATGAGAGTACAAATTTATGGGCACTCTAGTGTTCAATCATCTTCTACCTTCAGATCACGAAAGGCAGAACAACCAATCTACATCCTCAGGTTTAAAAAGATTGAACAGGGGCAGACCTGGGTTCGATACCCAGGTCGGGAGTTTTTTATTTTCTCGTTTGTTCATTGCAGATCCAGCGTACCTCCTTGCCTAGTGTCCATCGTGCACTCCCATCAATAGCCCATCAGATCTCCTCAAGCATGGATCAAACGCCCCAGATTTGATGACCACGCTGGAGATTCCAAGGGTTAACATCACAGGATCCAAGCGCAGGCACTGGGCCACTAATCTTGGGCCCATCAAATTCAGAATCACACCCCCCTAATTTCTCATCATATCAGGCCCATTCTTATTTTTTTTATTTCTTTTTTTTAATATTATTTATTGTTTGTTTGTTTGTTTTACAAAAATCATTTTTTTATTAAATCATAAAATCAGAAAAAATGTAGAATTAGGTTTTATTAAAATTACTTTTATTTTGGAAAATTAATTAATTTTGATTTGTTTGTTTTCATAATTAAAATTAATTAGACAAATTAGGTTTAATTCATAAATATTTAACTTTCTCAATAAAATATAAAAAAAAAGTTTCTTTAATTAATTAGATTTAGGTTAAAATTTAAAATATTTTTCTCAATAATAAAATACAAAAAAATATTTTCCTTTTAATTGATTAGATTTTTTTTAGGACCTCGACTTCATTCTCATATTTATCTCGTCACGCGCGTCCTTATTTTCTTTATTCTTATTAAATATTGTAATTGTTCCCAAGTTGTAATAGTTAAATTAGGTTTAATATTTCGCTTATCATTTTTTTCGGGTTTTTGAATATGTAATCCCCTCTCCCAAAGCCTTGTAATAGTTAGGGTTTTAATTTCTTGCTTTTAATTTCCACAAGTATTTAACTATTAGATGTATGGACAACAGGCTTGCATGTGAAAGATAAATGATTAATATAGTAGAAAACCCTAATTGTGCAAAGATAATTAATTGGAAAAAAACACACTCACACATGTTCACTCCTAAGGTGTGCCCCACTTGGTTGCCTCGGAAATAATGGTCGCGTCCCTCGAATGTAGGGATACCTTAGCAATGACCCGCGATTCAAAATCGTCATAAAGATCATAGTCCCTACTTGTCCCTCGAGTTGCCTACAAATTGATCTTATGACGATAATCCCTTCGAAATGCTAAGGTATCTTTACTTGTTGCCTTCAGATACCATTTCGTCCCTTTGGACGTCCCTTTATAAATCCAACGATAGGGCTACATATTCCTTAAATAATGGGATAGCGCTGTCTAAAGGAAAGCGAACAGACCTTTTTCGAGTAGGTGGATAGTTCCTGGGTACTTGCTCAAACTAACAAACTTTACACAAACACTTTTCAAAACAAGTTTTCAAAACAACTTCGTCACACTCTTGAGGACCGATACAAGGGTTATCACAAAGTAAAACTTTTTCAAAACAAGCACACACAAGCAATTTTTAAAAATGAGCAAGTACCTAAGAGCCCGTGGAAAACCACAGATGGAAAGGGTGCTAACACCTTCCCATTCTATAATCTATCGCCCCGTATTGAGAAATATTCTCGAAAAAGGTTTTTTCTGTTCTTTTTCCTTTTCCTTTGTTGGATGAAATAAAAGTCGGTGACGACTCTTGCTTACCGCGACATTTGCGAATACAAATGCAAACCAATATTAAACAGTCGGTTCTACCACCGTATCACATATAAGAATATGGGAAAATGGTCTCCTAAATGGGAAGAACCTTTTAAGATCATCCAAACATTATTTGGTGGCACATATGAGGTCGAAGAATTAAATGAAGATCAAAGGCTCTTGAGAGTAAATGGTAAATACTTGAAAAAGTATAGACCTATACTTCAAGAGGTTAGAATAACCAATGTTTGATTTCAATCAAGTTAAAAAGCCAAGATGGAAAATGTATTACAAAGCCAAAATGGCTAAAAGTCATTACAAAAAGTACATAATACTACAAATAAAAAACAAAGTCGAAATCAAAATGGGAGGTTGGCTTTGATTTGGAGGTATTTTATCTTTTGTAGATCCAGACGTCTTTCGCACAAAGCCTTTGACTGATGAAAAGTTTCAATATTAGCATCCAATGCTTGGGCTCGTTCAGCATATCCTAATCCTTCGTTGAGTTCCACTTGACTCTCAAATCAGTACTGATAGCGAGAAGTTATTCCTTTCATTTATCATTAGTAGCAATCTTAACCTTTAACTCTTTGATCTGAGCCTTCATACTGGTTGTATTTTGGTCAAGTTCTTCTACTTCTTTCTGCCTAGCTTCTTGTGCCTTCGACAACTCCTTTAGCTTTGAAGCTGATTCAGCAGCAGCACCCCAGGCAACAGCTACATGGACATTGGCCTCCTCAATTTCGCGATTGAGAGTCCTTCGACGATTGTACTCATCTGAAACCTGATCGATGATGGAAATCAAATCCAAAATGACGTTGGCAATGTCAGGTGAAGCAGAAAGAAGGTCGACAGCTCTTAAAGTAGTCTTTAGAAAGGAAGGAGCAGTAGGTTCTCCCTATAAGGTCATCATTAATTCCCTTTTAAAAAGAAGCACCTTAACCTTTTGAAGTGCCTCTTCAAGAGGAGATGTTGAAGTAGATTTGCCAGACGCAGTCAAAGCACTCTGATCAGAAGAAATTTCTCTACCCTCGAGAATGGCAGTCAAGTAGCCAAGAGGATTTTGCTGTTTCAGCAATGCCAAATCTTCCTTAGTACGAGACCCAGTTGAAGTAACCCTCTCGTTTGCAACTCGAGTCACATTTGCTCCAACAGATATCTGGGCAGGGGCACCTTCAACATGCGCAGAATTTCCTGCTCCCCATGTAAGGTTTTCTCTTTAATCAGTCACCGGAATATCCTCAATCTGATTCCCTCCCGCTAGTGTGTCTTCCCTCTCCCTTTCGATCACATCATCAGCAACCTCCTCTTCTCCATCCTTCTGTCCATCATCATTAGCTTGAGGAGTCCCATGATTCGCATTTCCTCACTAGGAGCTTCTTCATTAGGATTCCCAATGGATTCATCTTGATGCCCAAAGGTTTAGTTCACCTCGCTAGCAGAGCTCACAAAGGATCCCTTTGCTGAAGAAGGCCTATAAGTAGGATCACCCTCACTGTTTATTAAAGTGACAGATTCTTCTACATGTATAAGGACTTGTTTAGAAGTACCAACAGTGTCTTGAAGATTATAAGATTGTTATTAGAACTATTGAAAAAAGGAAAGAGGAGGCTAAGTCAATAAACAATCTTGAAGGGTCGAAGTGATTACCTTAGGAGGAACTTCAAACTTAAATTATCGCTCTCACTAGGATTATTCAGCCTAGCAGCTATCTCTTGTTCCGTTGGCTCTCTGATGATGACGGGAGGAGGTCTCGACCCAATAACTTTAACCTTGACCTTGGTTTATGGAAAAGGCTCAGGAATAGGGGATGGTTTCTTTAATTTTTGCCTCTTTAGAGGGACAGGAGGAGATTCTTCTTCTTCTTCGTCACTGGAAATTTCAATTTCTTGAACTTTCCTTTTCTGTGGATTGGTTTTAAATACCCAGAAAGAAAAGAGTCAAAGGCATCAGCGTCAATAGTAATATGTTGAAAAGAAAGATATAGCAGAAAGTGTTTACCTTTGGTGAAGGTTTTACAAAAGAGTCTCCTCCCTTTGCGCTTTCAGCGACTTTCTTAGTAATGGTCATCTTGACGGCTAAAAATAAACAAGTATAAGCTAGATGTCGAATGATTAAATCGAAGACGATAAGACATTTGTTTTGAAAAGAAAGATTAACCTTTTTATCTTGTCAGAGACCATCATAAACGCCTCTTGAAGGTGATCAGCGAAGTCTTTTTCATCGAAGAATTATTCGTTATAATACTGGTTCCACCAGTCTTCAAAAAGAGGCAAACACAGGAAATTAAGTTTGAAGTCGAACAAAGTTAGTACGGTTCGAACAACGTACCTACCAATATGCTTGGTAGCAGCATCCTCTGAATAGTATGCATTATAAAACAACAGAAGCTTTTCTCGGGAATAGGTTGGTGAAGGGAGCGTCTGGATGATACCAAATTATCGAGAGACAAGATTCAGTTGATAAGAAATCATACTAAGTTGATTCTTAGAACTCTTGAATCTCAGTGGCATGATTCTTGGGCAAAGAAATGACTCCCAGATAGCCACATATTCATCCACGTGGTCATCTTCGTCATATGAAGGATATGGTAGAATAAACCATTCCGGACCAACCTTTCTACTAGCAAAGGGAGCCATGGTCGAAACAAATTCCTTACGCTTTGCAAACATCATTACAAAGCTAATAAACACTTTCTAGAGTTGTTGACCTTCGTCAGTTAGAGCCAACAGGAATAATCCAGTCCCTTCGACCTTTCTGTTTAGGACTTCTGGGGCCCTCTCATTAATCTTATTCTTCTGAGGAAGAAAAGATTCAAAACTGGCGTTGAGCCAAAGTTGAAGAAGCCAAAAGGGGTCGGAAAGGAGTAAACTCGCCTTGTCTCCAATAACATTAAGCTGGGTCACACCATTGCTGATGGACTCATACATGTTAGCTAAAATCAATTTAGCCAGACAAAGAGGATAGCCACGATGAAGTTGTGTCGCAAGAGTGAGTATCTTCTTAGTCACTTGAAGTTACTTAGTGCAGAAAACGAAGCGAGATAACCACAAAGCTAAGAAAGCTATGTGTTCCACTTTAGAGACAGTGTTACTCGATTTGTCATGAAAATGGTTGATGAATATAGTATACGTGGGTTTTGTGGCTGAAAACCCGATATAATCTTTAGACAGATCTTCAGGGTCGAAATAGTCACCAGTTGGTCGAAGACCAGTAATGGCGGCTATATCAAAAAGAGTTGGGGTTACCATTCCGCAAGGCAAATGGAAGGTGAAATGCGTATTGTCCCAGAAATACAGTGAAGATACCAACATGAGAGGGCAATAAGATAACCCAGTCATCGACAGCATAATCAAGTTATAGATCCCCATATCCTTCCAGATTTTGGCTTGCACTTTTTCCATCTTACTCAGCCATTCTGAGTATTCTGAAGTAAGACTAGGGTAAGATCGAAAGATCCTATTCCCCTTGTCCATGAACTGAAGGTTGATGTCTTCCTTTGTTTGAGAATGTTATTGGTTATCAGGGGTTGCATCCTCAGGATCATTCCTGGGTTTCTTCGCCCAACCTATAAGCTTGAGCCTAGGGTGAGTTGGGAAGAAGGTGTTATTTTTTTGGGTTCTTGAAACATGTAGATAATGGGCAAGACATGGCATACATGTGCCCAGAATACCTAACGGGAATGAGTAACTGAGAGTCATAAGCTTCACGCAATTATTTGGTCATGGGTTCAGATATGACCCTCTGTTCCCTAGTCGAAACAGGTACAGGGCTAGTGGGAAAAACCTTAGGTTGTCTTTGTAGGTCAGAAACATTCTTTGTAGGTCTGAATACCAACAGTGGTTGGTAGAAGTCGAAAAGTGCACAAGTGATTTTTGTGGTAAAAAAGAAGACAGGTGTCGAATTGGAATCTCAAAGAATGATCATTTCTTCTTGCATCGAAATTGACATTTGTTGTACCCCAAAATTTTCCCTCCCATTTCATCAATATTTTCTCACCACAAGACCCTTGGAGCTCAAGATCAAGTTAAGGTTTGCTCTGCTCAAGACTCCTCCTTGCACTGTTGACCCAAATTAGGGTTTGTGTTTGCACAAAGATGTTTTGACCTAAAATGCCCAAAGTTACTTTCATGCTTCATGTTGGACTCACAAGTTTATCCATACCAAGTTTCAAGCCTTGATTCCAATCTTTGCCCAGTCAATTGGACAGTTGACCTAGAAATCAGTTGTATTGGGGGAAAAGTCAATTGTGGTCAATTGACAGTCAAACCTCATGATTTTTGACCCACGTCAACATTATGAACTCATATGGACCATTTGATCAAGTTTGGATCACAATTCCACAAGAAATTTGATCAGATCACCAAAAGGGCAAAATGGTCATTTTTAGGGTTTTGACTGCACAAAGGCAATTTTTGACTGTTTGACCTAACCAATGGCAATTCAAGCTCACATATGGACTCAAGGACTCAATGAAATGGTCTTGACACATTCAACAAGTTCAAAATATCCCAAATGCACAAGATTGACAGATGAATTTTCCAGTCAACTGATCAAATTTGACTGTATACTGAAAAGTCAAACTTTGAATTTTTGGTCAAAATCAAGTGTCAAGATTCATTTTTCATCAAGACATGTCAAATTATGAAACTTGTTCATCAAGAAACCAAAAATTACAAATTAGGGTTTGAAATGAAGAAATTTCATAACTTAGAAATTTTCTAAGTTATGAAATTTCCTAATTTTTTCCTAACTTTGTCCCATCTTTTCATCAAGATACATTTGGATTCAAACAAAACTCAAAACATGAAAGTTATAGTCCATTGCAAAAATATACAACTTTGATTCACAAAGTTTCCTCAAAAGAAGCTTGTAGCTCAAGTTATTATTTTTGGAATAGGGGTGCAAAACATTCTTAATTTAGAAATTTCTTGACCTATTTTAGGCAGGATTTTTGCCCAACTTCATGGCCACTTTTCACATGCTTCCACTTGTAATTTCAACTTGCATTACAAATATGGATTGTAGTACACATTCCAAGCTTTCCAAATTGTCCAAGAACTCATCAAACACCCTTGTGGTTAGGGAGAATCGAATTTGTCAATATGGGCAAAAGTCACTTTGTTCATGGCCAATTTCATGTTCATAACACTTTGCATTTTTCAAGTCAGCATGTTCCAAGCTAGATTACAGGCCTCTAATCCCATTCTTACTTAATAATTTAATGCAAAACCTTTGTGTCCTAGCATTATCTTGTTCATTAAGTCATTACACAAAGGTTTAGTCTTAAAATGGAAAAAGCATTTTAGCCATTTTTGAAAAGAAGTGCTTTATGTCAAAAGCAAATCAAAGAAGTACCAAAGCAGATCTTTTGGGCACAAGTTCATGAACTAATTCCACTGATCAAGAACAAACTTTGCAGCATGTTTGAGGGGCCTGTAGCAGCCTACAATCTAAGTTGACAACTTTGGCTTAAAGAAGAAGAAAACTTGCATTTTGAAACCCAATTCACATTCCTGCAAGAACCAATTCAAGCAAACTTTGTGAACACATTTGATACTCCATAACTGACCTAGAACACGAGCCCTTGACCCTCAATACCTCCTCATCCATCAAAGCACCTTTTTTCTGCAAAACAGAGTCCCTGTTGCAGATTGACCTCCACAGTTCATTTCCCTCGCGCGTTTTTGTCCAAACCACTTCAAATACATTCCCTACCATCCCTTCAAACTATCCCAAGCCTTGGAAACAAACTGTAACAGCCATAGCCAAGTGTGCCATTTTCACTTTTCTCTCTTGCAGGTTGACTTCCATGGAGTGATTCAGAAGGATTCAAGGCACACCAAGCATTGGAGGAGCATCCTTGGACCTCAAGCAAGCTGTACAAGTCCTCACATTGCATTGAAAGTACCTCCATTGTTGAACACGATTCAAGCTGAACAGGTAAAAGTTTGAACTTCTATCTCTCTATCCAGGCATATCTAGGCTTAGGTTTGTGAAGAAGTTATGTCCTACTCATGGCCCTGAAGCTACCCATATCCTCACTTTTCATTTATGTTGTGTATGTTGAGAGAATTTTGAACCTAAACATTGGACAAAAGTTAGGTCAGGAATTGGGGGAGGAGAAATTCTCTCTCATTTCTGAGATTTAGATCAAGTTCTTTATATGTATGAATTCGTGGTTTGATGCTTTACATTTTTTGTGTTATAAGTTTGTGCTAAAAATCAAAGAATCGGGATGTTTGAACAAAGCATGAAAGGCGCGCGTTTTTGAGACAGGGATGGCTGGAGGTTGAAGAAGCTTGCCTTTGGGCTGGGCCTAACTGTTTTTTCTATTTGCACCCACATTTTCCACCTACACCCCCTTGGCCCATTGTGTGATTTTTTAATCATTTTTGACTTTTTCTTTTTGATTCTGACTTGTTATTTTTTGTTAAAATATAAAAAACATTAAAAATATTTTTTCACCTTTTTTTGTATTTATTAGGCATTTATTTGTTTTGTTTGATATATGTATGTAAATAAATATGTATATACTTTTTATTTAAACCCTAGAAAATAATACCAAATATTCTTTTTTAGTCCTTATTTCTTATTTACCTTTTTGAAAACATTTCCTTAAAATATACTTTTTTTTTATAAATATTAAATATTTTATTTTTTGTATATATTTAATATATTTAATACATAATATAAATACTTATATATTTATTAGAGCATTTAGGGTAAAAATATAAAAATAATACATTTTTTTTCTTTTATTAATATTTGACCTCGAAAATTACTTTTTTACAAACATACTTCTTTTCTTTTATTTTTGTATATAATGGACAAATATTGTATATAAAATAATTCATAAATACCATTTATTAGGAAATTAGGGTTTTGCCCTAAACATGAAAATATCCAAAATTATCCTTTTTTTTATTATTTCTATTTCACCTGTAAATAAACCACATACACAAATACATTGATACATTTACATTTGTTTATTCTTGTACATTTGATACATTTTACATTTGCGATTAATTCGATTTGGTTGTAAATTATTTGGACACTACTCTCCTGTTAAGTCTCATCCCCATTTGAACATTTGTACCCCCATCCCCATGATTATTTTGTAATAATTTAGGACTTTAAATTTCGCATTTTAAAGCTTTCTAAATATGCCATGATAGACTTAGGGTTTGTATGCAAAAAATCAAATAACAAATAGCTTGACCTAATTCAAAGATAACAAAGCATGAAAATGGACAACACCAATCACACTTGCACCCTTAGGGTTACTCCACTTGTTGCCTTCAATAATGGGCCATGTTGCATGTTGAGTTTCTTTGGCAAAATAAAACAATTCAAATGATCATAGTCCCTCGATGACGCTTTCGAAAGTTGCCTAATCAAATGATCATAGTCCCTTCAAGCAAATTGCCAAAGACACTTGGCACCATTGCATTCATGGTCCATACGATGACCCGCGCCTGTCCCGTTAACATCCTAACACAAGATTGTCCACCAAATACAATGGTGGAACAAAATTGTTAAAAGGGTTAAAACATAGAAAAAGCCTTTGAGTAAATTTAGGGGTAGACAACTCTTAGTTACTTGATCAACTTGCAAAACACACTTGCCTACTTTTCAAAATCCACATCACAACACACTTTCAAAACAAACTCCCAAAAACATTGAAAACTTTTCAAAAGATACACACCTTTGTATACATTCACACATGAATCATTACAAAGGTTGCCACCACAAATGGCCTCTTTTCAAAACATTTTCAAACCCACACACAAAGCACCATTTCAAACAATTGAAAATCAAAGGCAGGTTATCTAAGCAAGTAACTAAGAGCCCATGGATAACCATGGATAGAAAGGGTGCTAATACCTTCCCTTTCTATAATCTACCCCCCGAACCCAAGAAAACATCTCAAAGGTTTTTGCTGTGCTTTTTAACCTTTCCTTTAGGATAAAATAAAAAGTCGGTGGCGACTCTTGCTCAACCGAAACATTTGCGAAAACAAATGCAAAACCCAAGTCAATTCTCCCACCGTATCATAACATTCTTGGGAGGAAATTTGTTAGCTCCTAAATTCTACACCTACAACAAATTGGCCTTATGGGCCAAAAATAGATTGAACAAATCTAAGCTGGAAATACTTCGACAGATTGGAAAAATACTTAGAGAAATTTCTAAGTTAAAATGAATCTTCGACCAAAAGGTTCTTACATCCTTCGACTGAAAGGGTTCTAGGGCCTTCGACTAAAAAGAAACCTCGTATCAGCAACAAGTGGTTTTGAATATGAAGAAAGGAGGGAAAAGCAGTTCGCTTAGAAGTTGAGGAAAGTAATGTGGCATGAAGATAGAGGTCGAAGCACATGCAGAAGACACTTGCCCTCATCTTAGAGCAAGGAAACTCCTCGATGGTTACCTAATTTTAGTATAAATATAGGAAGTTTATGTATATTTATGTGTGTTCAACTGAACGTACAAATTATTCAATACTATTCAAGTACCCACTGCGTGAGAAAGAATACTGAAAATGTACGTTTGAAACACCAAATTTTATAATCAAAGTCTTTTACATTTCTCTTCACATTCCTTGTCTTTTTATCTTGCTTGCAACTTTACTTGAATTTTTTATCAGATTCCTGCACTTGAACTTTTCCCAAACCCCTTTTTCTATTTACTTTCTGCACTAAAATCCGTCTCAAACCTCAAGCTTTCTAAGTCGAACGTGTGTTCTTTATTTACATTAGCATTTATTTCCAAACAACGTCAAAAATTAGCATATGTCTTAGGATCAAACTGATCGATCCTGCGAGTAACCAAAAATTTACCATTTTTGGAAGATCAGCGGTTGTTTACCGAAAAACACGGTGAACAACGCCCTAGATTGGGATTCCTTAAACTGTAAAATTAGAGGACCATACCGGTACCATTAGATTCTTCTCTTCAAGACGATTCTAATGGTACCATCGCGCCAAATTTATATAAACTCAGCAAGGCTTAAATTGAGAAAATTAAGAAATAATTGCAAGCATGAAATTCTGGAATATCTCACTCAAATCTCAATGAAATTGCAAATTGTAAAAAGCATGAGAATCATAAGGATGCAAAGAGTAGATTCGTCTTTTATTTGGATCGATTTGACCAAGGAATCTACCTGAATGAAGTAGCACAAGGTGGATATGAAACTAGATTTCTGTAGATCAGTATAGGTCATAATTATTGAAGGTAAGGGTGTGGTTAGCTTCAGAGAAGTTCAATGAAGCTAACTGAATGGAGCTTTTGGTGTTTTGGAGTGAGAAAGCAAGAAATCAGAAATTCAAATTCAGGGTTCGTGTGGGATCTGAACAAGGGTCAATTGGATATCAAAAGCTTGAGAAAATAAGTGAGATATAACCCTCTATTTATATGAAAGCAATTGGGATGCTCAAGCATGTGGAATGATGCAGTTTGGAGGGAAATCGTGTGAAGTCGCAAGCATGAAAAGTGTGACTCATATTTTGCTTAAAACTCAACCAAAAATTGTGTTTCAAGGATCTAATCACTTCTGGAAGATTATTAAACATGATTAGAAGTAAAAACACATAGAAATTTAGTTATTAGAAGCTGAATTATGGATTTCAAATTCTGACTTTGGAGGAAAATTCATGTTCAAGGTACCAACTTTGAATCCATGGTGTTCATAGCTCAAGGTGTCTTAAGGCATGATTATTGAAGCATTTGAAAGATAAGGTTACAATCTTTATAATGTGCAAATAATGGAATCAAATGGATGATTGAGCTAAAAGTTGTGATGAGTCATAGTTGAGAAAAAGATTATGACTTTATGTACTTCGAAATATTCTTAGTTTTTCTCAAAAAATATTCTATAATGTTTTGCATCCAAACATGGCCTTCCACTCAAAATTTGCTTTTGACTAAAAAAATATGGAATAAAGTAGATCTCTTAAATGAAATTTTGAGATTTGAACACTTAAAAACTCCAAGAATTGAGAAAGTTATGACTTTGTGAAGTTGGTGAAAATTCATGAGATGACCTATAATCTCTTGCATTCTTAGGGCATCTTCCATCCATTTTCAAGCTTTGCACATGAAATAAGAGTTGAATTTCACATCCTTAAGATCATTGTGGAAATAGAATAGGCTCAAGGAGATAAAAAATGACCAAGGTATGATCTTTTGAAGTCACATAAGGGAATTTGATGGCCTATCTAGAGGACTTGTAATCTTTCTTCATCATTAGGCATCTTTCACACCAAAGTTTCTTGAAATTTTTGAAGTTATTGGTTGATAACTCTTTAAAGATAAGCATGTCTTTGGAATCATTCAAAAATACCAAAATATGAGCAAGATATAGCCCTTAGAAGTTCAAAACCCTAGCTCTTAAAGCACCAAAATGACTTGGGAACCCCTTTCAATTTTGACAATATTCCTTGCACAATAACACTTTTCATGTGAATAGAAGTTGTTGTGGATGATAATAAGAACCCATAGAAATAAAAACTAACTCCAAATATCAATAATTGAAAGAGTTATGCACTTGTGATAAAGAAACCAAGAATTTGTCCAATTAGGTCAAACTTCTTCAATCAACTCTTGCATCTTTTGTTCTTCTTTGATAAATTGAGGCATGATAAATCATAGTAGACATTTTCATGATATCACTTCAAAGTATCTTCAATGATGAAGCTTGAATCTTAGTGAAATTTTGTTGAAGAAGACATGGAAATAAACTCATGAACCTATAGATCAACCTGGTGAAATATGTTGTGCCTTCACCTATATCATCACCAATTATAGTAAACAGTCATTGTATTTATTAGTTAAAAGTTAATCAATACAAAACATACATGATCACAATATATAAATCAAGGTTATTGGTGATTCCTCATGAGTAAACTTAAAGATATGGAGAAGAATGAAAACCCTAATGTGATCTTGTTGTGATTGAGTTGATATGAGATGACTGAGGAATCTTAGAGGCAAAAATTGGGGTACAACAGCTGCCCTTATTTAAGTGTCTTCTATCCAGAGATACAAAGGTTGAAATTCTCGTGTCGACGCGATTGAAGATACTTAAATACAAAACAAACCCTATTTTTGGACCTAAGAGGCCATACAATGCTTATCATTATGCATGCAAATAAGCAGATCAAAAGGTGACACGAGACACCACTGGGCAAACAGAAAATAGAAGATCAAAAGAAAATTAGGCCAGGAAAATAAATCACTAGTGAACAGAAGACTCGACTTTATTGTGGTAAAGCTCAAGGAGGAGACAAAGTAACATTAACTCAAATATTGAGGAGAGAAAAATAAAGGATAATAGTGATCGAAAGATAACAGCAAACTATCCACTCACTAAGAAGATAGAAAAAAAGGTAATCTCGACCCACATGGGGGAAGATGTGGTAGGATAATACCAGCAAACATCAATATTAGGGTAAGTCACAAATGACCAGCATCAGTACTTATGACTAGAAACAAATAAACTTCTTCATAGAAAAGTGAATCTCAATGACGAACTATCTCCCATAATGAAGAGACTACCATTCATCGGGGTAACAAATCTCAACAACGAACCATCTCTCATAATGACGAGACTACCATTCTTTGGAGTAAACAAATATCAACAACGAACTATCTCCCATAATGACGAGACGACCATCCATTAGAGTAAAAAATCTCAACAATGAACTATCTCCCATAATGACGAGACTACCATCCATTGGAGTAAACAAATCTCAATAATGAACTATCTCCCATAATGTCGAAACTACCATCCATTGGAGTAAACAAATATCAACAACAAACTATCTCCCATAATGACGAGACTACCATCCATTGGAGTAATAAAATGTCAACAACAAACTATCTCCCGTAATGACGAGACTACAATTCATTGGACTAAACAAATATCAACAACAAACTATCTCCCATAATGACGAGACTACCATCCATTAGAGTAACAAATTTCAACAATGATCTATCTTCCATAATGACGAGACTACCATCCATTGGAGTAAACAAATCTCAACAACAAATTATCTCCCATAATGACGATACTACCATCCATTGGAGTAAACATATATCAACAATGAACTATCTCCTATAATGACAAGACTACCATTTATTGGAGTAAAAATAATAAATCTTCTTTGGGAGCTAACAGACTTGCTGGGGAATTACAAGTTTCTCAAATAAAGATTCCTTCCTTCTGCTGTTATGAGAAGGAGTTGCAATAATGCTGCTGGGAAAATAATTATGACTTCCTATGGAAATGCCAATATATTCTTGCTGAAGAAGTAAAGTGTTCTTGTACTAAGTAAATGCATATTCTCAAACTCGGGCCTAAAGCATGAAGAAATCAGAATAATAATGTTGCCAGGAACCACACGTCCAAACCAGAGATAAACTGGAGTGAAATAGTCAACCAAGATAGCACCTGATGAGAAATAAACTAAAAAGGGAAAAACGGCTCTAACCGGACAATAAGCTGAAAAGGAAGGTTGAAGCAAAATTATTCCACGAGGGGTAACTTAGTGGGGAAACTAGAAATAATATACATTTTCTGCTTAAGGTTGACACTCTATTGGAGAGAGAGTAACATGACTCTACAAAATAGGGTAATATGCCAACAAAATATTAATGAGTGCAAATGAGCAATGGATTTTAATTAAGCTATACATGATGTATGTATGAATGTATGAATGTTATCATGTATATGCTAACAAAACAGACACATAAAATTGGGAATAACCAGACAATACCATCTTGAGTAAATTCAACACTCGGCTAAATCACATCCAGGATGAAAATTTTACAAGAAAGTAAGCACCAACAAATTCCTATTCCACGACTTAACTTCACTGGGAAGAAACACAATCTGAAAGTAATCAAATCAAAACAATAAAATCAATGCAAATACATGGATATAACATCCTCCTCCAGGCTTCACCGGGGAACACCACACAGACTTCAATGGGGAAAACAAATGTCTCAACGTCTAGATTTCCACTAGAGATTACAATACTGACTTCATTAGGGCAGATGAATCGCATCATCAAGATATCAACTGGGGAACTTGTGCTAACTTCATTAGGGAGGGAAACACCACATTACCCAAAATATATTCTTCAATACCAGGAGTGAAGATTACAAAAATCTCCTAGGGGAGAAATTATGAATCCAAATGGGGATAACAACTTTCAGAGAGAAACATTATCTCAGCTTTACTTGGGGTTTTAAGAAGTCAAACAATACCGCAAGAAATCAAAATTATGGGGATTTTAAATCAAACCCATCACTTGGCAGGAGAAAACCTAAAAAGTTGACAATTAATTCAACACTTCTTATAAAAGATACTGCCCTTGTCTAGTTTCCTGGGAAATAAACAACAACAATGATGCCAACACTGCAAAAGGGAGACATTTTACAAATGATTCCTCCTCAACACATAAAGGGAGAAGGGACTTTCGTCATATGAGTAAAGACATTACTGGGGAATCTGGGATAGAGGCTTCGGATCAAGCAAACCCGAAATCAAAATGAACCAAGACTTGACTAGGGAAAATGTGATCACAAACCTAACACCGCACCATACATCAATTGGTATCATCTCCAACTATTTGAGAAACACAAGAAAATCATAAGCATACCAGCAAAAGTGAACTGGGAGAACCTTCCTGGGGATTATATACTTCCAAAATTTCAAAGTTCGTCCATCCTTGGAATCACCATTTTTGTTTTTCTTGAGTTACAAAATCTAAAGTAACAAGTAATTTGTAAATTCTTTTCAAAAAATAATTTTGTTATTTAATCTTTTTGTTTTGAAAATTACTATCACTAATAAATGGAGTCTTTGTAAGCAGAATAAAATAAGAATTGCAAAGAATTGGATAAAAGCTCAAACTTTACTAATAGAATGGTAGTCCGCGAATGGCGAGACTCCATAGATGATTACAAAGTTTGGAAAATGGCAATACATTGGAAAAGATACATTGAAATACAATTACCACTATTCTCCCTAACAACTTTGAATTCCTTAGTAGCGACTTCTGTTGAAGTGTGGCGATAATCCGAGAAGATTATTGCTTCAATGATCAAGTCTCGTCAGATGCATTTACTTGCCAAGAAATCCCTAACTTTTGCCTAGGTTTCCCTTGCGGGTTTTCAACCTAGCGGGAAGAATTTATTCTGTTTATGTCTCTTATTTTTGCCTAGATCTCCATTTCAAGTTTTCAGCCTACTGAGACGCTCTTTTTTTCCAAAGCCTCCCTTTCGGGTTTTCAACTTAGAGAACTGTTCTTTTATTTCTTTAGGCGAAGTATTTCTTGACTGCATCAGCATTTATAGAACGTGGGAACTCCTTGCATCCATAGTTTCAAGAATCAATACACCGCCAAAGAAGGCTATCTTGACAACATATGGGCCTTCAAAATTGGGAGTCCACATCCCCCTAGAATCAGCGTTAAAAGACATGATCTTCCCCAGCACGAGGTCGCCTTCTCTGAATTCACGAGGCTTGACCTTCTTATTGAAAGCTTTCTTCATTTTCTTATGGTATAACTAACCATGACACAAGGCCATCATTCTCTTCTCTTCAATCAAATTCATCTTTTCAAACCTGTTCTGGACCCATTAATCCTCTGACAACTTGGTTTCCATTGTCACACGTAAGGAGTGAATCTCAACCTCAACGGGGAGTACCACTTCCATACCATACACAAGAGAGAACGGGGTTGCCCCTGTTGAAGTGCGGACAGATGTACGGTACCCATGCAAAGCAAAATAGAGCATCTCGTGCAAATATTTATAGGTAACAACCATCTTCTGGATGATCTTCTTGATGTTTTCATTAGAAGCCTCAACAAACCAATTCATCGTTGGCCTGTAGGGAGATGAATTATGATGGACAATCTTGAATTCTTCACAAAGTTCTGTTATCATCTTATTATTCAAATTCGAGCCGTTGTCGGTGATAATCCTGCTGGGCACACCATACTGACATATAAGATTGTTCTTGATAAAACGTACTACCACCTTCTTAGTAACATTAGCATAGGAAGTTGCTTCCACCCATTTGGTGAAGTAGTCTATTTCCACGAAGATAAAATAGTGTTTGTTCGATGCCTTGGGTTCAATCATTCCAATAATGTCAATACCCCACATAGAGAAAGGCCACGGGGAAGATATAACATTGAGAAGCGTCAGAGGCACATGAATTTTTTCAGCATAAATCTGGCATTTATGGCACTTCTTTGCAAATTTGTAACAGTTGGATTCCATTGTCAGCCAATAGTAACCTGCCCTAAGCATCTTTTTTGCTATTGAATATCCATTGGAATGAGTGCCAAAGGAACCTTAATGGATCTAATGCCTCAACATGTCTGCTTTGTGTTTATCCACGCATCTGAATAAGACCATGTCATAATTTCTTTTGTATAGCACATCTTCATTGAGGAAGAAGCTGCCTGCCAACCTTCTCAATATCTTTCTATATTTGTTTCACGCGCCAATTGAGTATTGCTGAGTCTGGAGAAAATGCTTGATATCATGATACCAATGTTTTTCATATGACGTCTCTTCTGTTGCAAACACATGAGCTGGCCTATCCAGACGTCGCACTGTGATACCAGGCACATCATTTGAAGTATTCACTTGATACATAAAAGCCAGAATGGCCAAAGCATCTTCCATCTGATTTTCATCTCTGAGAATATGATGGAATTCAACTTTATTAAAGAAAGGTAATAATCTTCTAGCATAATCTTTGTAGGGAATCAAGCCAGGATGATGAGTATCCCCTTCTCCTTTAATCTGATTTATTACCAAAGCTGAATCGCCATACACATCTAGAATTTTGATTATGATATCAATAGCCTCCTCGAGATCCATGATACAAGCTTCTTATTTCGCCATATTATTGGTGCAATCAAATGCCAACCTTGCAGTAAAAGGTATATGCGATCCATGAGGAATGATAATCACATCACCAATTCCTTTCCCATAAGTATTCGCAGCTCCATCAAATACCATACCCCAACGAGATTCAGGATCATGGCCTTCCTCCGGCAATGGTTCATCACAATCCTTTATCTTCAAAACATCACATCCTCATCAGAGAAATCATATTTAACATACTGATAATCATCAAACGGTTGGTGAGAAAGATAATCTGCCAACACACTACTTTTTATAGCCTTGTGAGTACGGTATTCAATATCATATTCAGACAACAGCATCTGCCAACAGGCAATTCTTCCAGTAAGAGCAGGCATTTCAAAAATATTTTTAATTAGATCCATTTTGGAAATCAACTAAGTAGTATGATTCAACATATATTACCGTAACCGCTTTTCCGCCTAGGCCAGAGCACAACATGTCTTTTCCAGCATAGAATACAGCGACTCACAGTCAGTAAACTTCTTGCTGAGATGATAAATGGCATATTCTTTCTTCCCTATTTCATCTTGTTGTCCCAAAATACAACCCATAGAATTATCTAACACTGTCAGATACATAATCAATGGTCTTCCTTCAACGGGAGGGAGCAAGATAGGAGGTTCAAGCAAATACTCTTTAATACTTTCAAATGCCCTTTGGCAATCATCTGTCCACACACAACCTTGATCTTTCTTTAACAACTTAAAGATCAGCTCACACATTGCAGTCACATGGGAAATAAATATGTAAATATAATTCAACCGCCTGAGGAAGCCTCTAACTTGCTTTTAAGTTATCAGCGCTGGCATTTATTAAATTGTCTTAACTTTATCAGGATCAACTTCAATTCCTTTTTGGCTGACAATGAAACCTAACAATTTTCCTTATCAGACACCAAATGTGCATTTGTTTGGATTCAAGCAGAGACGATTCTTCCTCAAACACTAAAAAAACTTCAACAAATATTCTATATGCCCTTCTTCAGTCTGGGATTTGGCAATCATATCATCAACATATACCTCAATTTCCTTGTGCATCAGATCATGGAATAGGGTTGTCATAGCCCTCTGGTACGTTACACCAACGTTCTTCAACCCGAAGGGCATCACTCTGTAACAGGATGCTCCCCAGGGTGTGATAAACTTTGTTTTTTCCATGTCCTCACGATCCATTCTGATTTGATTATATCCGAAAAATCCATCCATGAACGAGAACACTTTGAATTTTGCTGTACTATCAACCAACATATCAATATGCGGCAATGGAAAATCATCTTTTAGACTAGCTTTGTTTAAATCTCTATAATCTACGCACATGCGAACTTTTCCGTCTTTCTTTAGTACTGGGACAATATTGGCAATCCACTGAGGGTACATTGATGTCATAAGAAAACTGGTATTAATCTACGTTAAAACTTCTTCTTTAATTTTCACTACCATATCATGGCGAGTTCTTTGCAATTTCTGCTTGATTGGCAGACATTCTGCCTTTAGCGGCAAACGATGTTCCATAATATCAGTATCCAAACCAGGCATGTCTTGGTATGACCAAGAAAATATGTCCACTTATTCTTTCAATAATTCAACCAACCTTCTCTTTACGTCGGGATGAAGGAACGCTCTAATCTTGACTTCCTTTGGATCTTCCTCTGATCCCAAATTGATTGTCCCTAACAGCTCTTTATATGGTTGAATGGTACTTTCTTCGCGCTCAAGCAACCGTGAAACCTCTTCTGGGATTTCATCATATTCTTCTTCTTCGGCCACATATTCAGAATATTCAAAGTTGGGAGAGGGTGCAGGGTCATTGTATTCAACAGGTTTTTTAATTAATCTGCACATATGATTTATGATTTCTTTTAGAAACTGACACATATAACAAGTGATTATGTAGATTAAATTACATTTATTATTTATTTTTAAAGGTTTTTTTTCTGATTACCATTTTCCAAGAAAAAGCAGAAAATAAAGAGACAATTTGGGAATCAAAGGCAACTTTTATTATTGATTTTAAAGATCAAAGCAACAGATATGTCCATACAACATCAACACTTTCACCTTGGGCAGAGTGAAAGATTTTTTAAAAGATTAACTACAAAAACAAATTACTTTGAGACATGAATACAAGAGGGAACATCAAAAGTGATTCGACTTTGGACTCTAACTCCATGCGTCACGTAGTTCGGTATCTCCTGCTCTGCTTCACCTTCCACAATAGCATTGATCCTCAGAACAGTTGGATGAAGATAACCTCCGCTGTGAAAGATATCATGATATTTGCCTAAAGCAGACTTTGGCTTCATGTTCTCACCTTTACCATTCTTCACAGAGAATCCCAAACCAGCTATATTCTTATTCACAGATGGATCCAAAATCTGCCCCCATACCTTACTAGGGTCATTACGCACTACCTGCTGAGCATCCTTAAACGAAACTATAGAGTTCTCACTCTCTCTTACATTATCAACGGATAAAGCTTGGAATTGAGTTCCAACAGCAGTTTCATCTGCTTCCATAACACTAAAAGAGGATAAATGAGATATTAACAATGCATGTTCTCCATTTATGATGACCAACTTCCCTTCACGTAGAAACTTCAGCTTTTGGTGCAAATTTGAAGTAAGAACTCCTGCCTCGTGTATCCATGGTCTTCCAAGTAAACAGCTGTAGGCGAGAACTATATCCATAACCTAGAAATTAATCTGAAATAAGTTTGGGTCTATATGAATAGGCAAATCTACTTCCCCAATGACAGACTTCCTTGATCCATCAAAAGCTTTCACAATTATGCCACTCGGGCGCACGAGAGTTTCTTGGTACTTCAACTTCATAAGTATGCTCCTCGGTATGACATTTAAAACAGATCCATTGTCAATCAACACATTGGAAAATGAAACATTCTTACAGTTCATGGAGATATGGAGAGCCAAGTTATGATTCCTTCCTTCATCGGGCAGCTCGTCATCATAAAAACAGGTTATTACAGGATGTAATATTCCGAACAACACTACTGTATTGGTCCAAAGGCATATCACTTTCCATGAAAGCTTGATCCAATACTATCATCAAAGATTCCATGTGGGCAGAAGAGTTCATTAGCAAGGCTAGAATAGATATCTTTGATACAGTCTGCAATAATTGATCTACGATCCTGTAGTCGCTCATCTTGATAATCTTTAATATATCGTCCACATCCTTTTCCAAAGTAGTACCACTAGATCCCCCCACTGCTTTCTTAGGTTCAGTACTTTCAACAGCCTTTCTATCAACATTAACATTCCCTCGAATGACAGGTGTGAAAACACGGCCACTGCAGGTCACTCGGCTGGCTTCGGTAATATTATTAACATCAGACAAAGGTTGGATGGGAACCTCTAAACCATCCTCCAAAATTGTAGCATTATATTTGTATGGCACGACTTTGTCTGATTCGTAAGGAACAGGACCCGACAAGCAAATCACCACTGGAGCAATAGCTGGTTTGATATGGTACTAAATCTCTATAGGGGCGAGAACACCAAAACAAGGCACGATAACATTCACCCCCTCTTCAGAATACTTAGACATCACAAAATCATTGCTGGAAAACATATATTCATCTGAGGAAAATAATTCATCTACAGAAGCATACTCATCGTCTAACACAGTCTCAGCCAACCAATCTTCAATCATATTAATCTCATTGTAATCATCTCTATTTCCTGAAACTTTGATAGTACCATTGTCCAACAACAACTGAACACCCTTACTCACTATGGAACAACCACGAGAATCTCAGCAACAGATCCAGCAAGACCTATAATGGTGTACTTCTTGACCATCCATGTGACAGAAGGTAGCGTGTAATTGCACCAAATCATCATTCATATGATTCACGTCAAAAATCATGAATTCTCCAGGACATCCAAAGACCATATTCACATCTTCTTTATACTCTGCCCTAGGCCTGATTATATGAATGAGGCCTTCGTCTATCATTTCCTGAAGATCAGCTTTTATCTTATCACATCCCTGGATATCAATACTGCAAATATCACAACCAGCATGGTCGTGCGTATAGTAACAGAACTCGCACAGGTCAGCATGCATCTTCACTAGATCTCCTCTAACTAGGTTGATATCAAAAATCCAGAAGTCGTCTGGACAACCAGCAACCATGTTTACAACATTTGCTCCTCCATGCTTTGGAAAAGGATTATCTTTCACGTTAGGGCCAACATCTTTAAAGGATAAAAGGCCATATCTCACCATCTTTTGTACTTAAGATTTTAAAGGATAGCAGTTCTCAATATTGTGTCCTAGTGCTCCCTAATGAAAAACACATATTTGTTTTGCCTTATAATACCAAGGTAAAGGTGATTGTATAGCAGGGGGTGGCCTGGCCTGAACCAACTTCTTCTAAATCAAATCTGGAAGTAACTCTCGATAGCTTATTGGAATAGAGTCAAAAGCCTCTCTCTTATGACTTTACCCTTGATTCCCCAGAGGAGATGGTCTCTGGTAGGAAACTGTGGTTGGAGCTACATTGATGACCGGAGTCATAGAAGCAACTTTTACTAGTACCGTTGATGCCTTCTAGTTGGTCTAATATTTCTTTCTCCAATAACAACATATGTTTCACTTTCTTTCTTTCGAGAGAAACCGTACGCTGACTTCTTTGTCCCTTCATCTCTTGTCAAACGGCCCTCTCTTACAGCCTCTTCTGAACGAACAACCATGCTTACAATTTCGGTAAAATCACTCGGCGCATTGGCAACCATCCTTTCATAATAAAATGATCCAAGGGTTTTCAGGAAGACCTTGGTCATTTCTTGTTCTCCTATAGGTGGCACTACCTGGGCAGCTATCTTGCGCCATCTCTTTGCATATTCTTTGAACGACTCTTTATCTCTCCGAGCCATTGCCCTCAAATGGTCACGGTCAGGCGCCATGAACATATTGTACTTATACTATTTGATAAAGGGTTCCCCTTTATCGTTGAAGGTGTGGATACTAGTATTGTCCAGACTCATATACCACTTCAAAGCAGCACCAGTTAAACTATCTTGGAAGAAATGAATGAGCAAACATTGATCATCAGAATGGGTAGACATTTTCCTGATATACATCATAAGGTGGTCATGAGGGAAAGAGTTGCCCTTGTACCTCTCAAATTCTAGTACTTTAAACTTGGATTGAACTTTTACATTGGGAACCAGGCAGAGCTCACTAACATTTTGTCCAAACAATTCTTTTCCTAGAAGGGCCTTCATTTCCTTCTGCATCTTATTGAACTGGTCTTGAAAGTCATCCAACCGGTCCTAGAAACCCACACTTTCACTTGGTGGAGGAACAGGACGATAAACGTCATCATTAACAAATGACATAGCATTCACCGAAGGATGTGCAGTATTGTGGATCTCATTTCTAGCAGCAGGATTAATATGCACCACAGGGGGTGCAAAAGTAGCAGCAACTTGCACAATTGGAGCAGCTTGAGTGTCAAGATTAAAACCTTCTAGCATGAAGTTTCAGGCATTCCCTACAGATAACCTTGAGGCATACGATTTTGAGCAGCAGTAATTGGGGTAACAAAAATGGGAATTGATGGACCTTCAAAAGTATTTGTTGTTTGTTAAGGCTGAGCAAGTGGTGTCTGATTCTGAGCGGCCAACAATGATTCCATCAAATTAGTCAGATTGGCCATACCGGACTTCAAAGCAGTAACTTCTTCATGTATCTCGTGATTCTCTTGTTCAAGATTCTCCATTTTCTTCCTAGAATTAGCTTGAGTATTGTACTGATGAGACAGCTTGCTGAACGAAGTAGAAAATTTTAGTAAGCCACCTGGGTATGAACAAAAATGTAAGAAATATGTACAAGATGATGCATGATATGCACGTGATTTATTTTATATTATTAATATTTCAAGGAACTCAAAGATTTATAGATAATTTTGCAAATATTAAAGTACCAATACATTTTGAAATACTGAAAATCTCATTATAATAACTTCAAAATGGATTACAACTTTTTAGTACAAGTTTCAACAATCCAAAGTACAAGAAGAGATAGAATCTAAAATCCTAAAAAAAGCAAAGTTGATGAAGATCACTCCACACACTGACGCTTTCCTGTGAGTCTTGCAATCTAAGCCTTCAACTGCTTGTTCTCTTCTGCATACCTGTCGGCAACCACTTTCCAATCACCAGAGTCAGGAAGTGAATGACTAAGTCTTGACTAAGCTCTATAGGAAAATAAATCCTCTTGCTTCTCTATCATCTCTATAGCCGACTCTCAAGAATCTCGATCAAGTCATCCTTCTCGTTCAGGTATGCTCGGTAGGACATATCTAAAGTCTGACACTTATTCTTCTAAGCCTACTTCTCCTGTTGCATCCTAAAAGCTAAAGCTCTTCCACATCTTCTAAAAGGGGATGAGTTGTCTTCGCAAACATATTAGGCATAGGTTCTTCACGGGAATACGAAATCTTCAATTGGATTGCCCTTGCTTGTACCCACCGAAGATAAGGCTCCAAAGAAACAACTCATCTAGGTCTCAAGTCCTTTCTAACTTTCTTGTGAATATGGCGCCAAGCCTTTGCAATTTCCTCCTTAGATTCCTTATGATTCTCTCCTTCTTTGAGAAATAAACCACTTAGATGAATATTATTTGGCTTATCTCTCATCAAATATCCAAGCTGTCATCGTGCAAGAACAGAATTATAGTTAATTCCTCCCTTTGTACCAAGAAGAGGTACATTGAAGAAACTACCACAACTATCAATAATCTCTACATCATGGTAAGCTTTATGATACCCAACAATATCTAAATGAGTAAGGGCCATAATCTTTGGAGCCCAACGAGGTTCCTTCTTGGTATCCCAAAAAGTGTCGGACCGAGGTAAACGAGAAATAAACCACTGATACAACAAAGGCGTGCAACAAATGATCGTCCCTCTATGATAAGAATCCCGAAGATGGATGGAGTAATAAGCATATTCTAATAATGTAGGGATCGGATTTCCTATCAAGAAGATCCTGATAGAATTGATATCCACAAAGTTGTCAACATTCAGAAATAAGAACAACCCATAAGAAAGCAGAGCAAAGATGAGCTCAAAAGGAATTGTCCTCTTCATCCTAGCAAAGTAACGAGCTTTCTCCATTAAGAACTGAGCAGGTAATCCTATGATTCCACCTTTGGTATTCATGTGGGCCTCAATCCCAGACTTCCCCAAATGAACCATAGCAGCAATCTCATGAGATTTTGGCTCCCCCTCCAACCCGGTGAAAGGAACACGATTGGTAACAAGTAAACCTAGTAGGTAAGAATACTCTTTCAATGTAGGCATCTGCTGATAATTAGGGAAAGTAAAACATCGATACATCGGATCATATAATTGGACCAAAGTCGAGATAATACCCTCCTTCATCCTGAGCTTCATAAGAGACACGATGGATCCATATTTCTTTCGAAAATCTGTTGAAATCTCAATCTCGGGAATTAGACTCATCAAATCATCTATCTTGGGATTCTTGAAATTGTACTTCTGAGTCTTTCTTTTTCCAGAATCCATGGTCAAAAGTACCTGAGATATTCTCAAAAATTCAACTTTAAGTCCCTTGAACCAAATGTTTTAAAGGATGTTCATGGGTGCATGAATGTAAGAGACAACAATCACACACAAGATCACAAGAATGGGGGGTTCATAGGTTCGACGTCACGAGCATGAAGTCAAAGGTACTAACCACAAGGTATGGTCTAATAGTTTATCACCTTCTGAACAAGGTTATAAGAGGTTCCCAAAGTCTACATCCTTCCTTCAGATATTACTAACATTCCGATTGACTCGGTAATTAGTAATATTTTTAGGAAAAACTCATTTGAGTGTAGTATTGCGTGACAACCATTTCCGGATTACTCCGTCATAGTTTCCTCACTACACCTAAAAGTCCAAGATGGGTTAAAGGTTCTACGGTCCTTAGTTTCAGCAGGCTTCCAGGTCAAAAGCAGCACGTCTTCCCAATTACTCGGTAAACGACACTATAGTCAAAGGGGCCTCCATTGAGTGGGGGATCTCATGCCTCCTTTTTGGGGATTACTACCTCAAAGTAAACATCACTATACCGCCCGTCCTATCTTAAGTTTACCCAAATCCGGGTAGAGGACTTATGAGAAATCACCAAGCACCCTGAAAACCAGGAAAATCCAGACAAACATATATACAACATATAATATACAACAGATAATAGCACATACACAAATAAACAAAGATAGGCTCAACCCACTTAGGGATGACCGGCATTTGGTTATTCTTTCCCCAGTGAAGTCGCCATTTTTTCTGTAGCGGTAGAAATGTTGAGACTAAGCCATTGGATTGACTTAACTCGCACAAATTAAATAAAAATTGACACCATGCTTTATTATTTTCAAAGGAATGGGAAAAGAGTGAATAAACCAAAAAGGGGGAAAGAATATAAGGTTGGGTTGGTTATGCAAAGGGAAGGTATTACCACCCTAAACATCTACGGTACTTTGCAGAAACCTCTTTGAAAATTTGTGTATTTTGGCTATAAGAGTTATATACAAAAAATAGATGGTGGAGATGAGAAAATAAATATTTTTTTACAATTTTTGCATCCTCCGCAGTTGCAAACTTTAGTTCCTACATACCACCTTTCGTGCAAAAGGGGATCAGGGTACTCGTAGTTCACCTTTAAAATTTTAAAACACAATTGTGTTGGTTAATTTTAAGAGATGAGACATCATTGTCTTATCTGAGTGGATGAATATACTTAGTAACCATGATTATGCGAAATGAGAATTTGTGTCATCTCAAAAGAGAGGATATGGCTTGGATTTTAAAATCAACAAAGCCTCGCTTAACACCCAAGTGGAAAATATCTCACTTCACTACATATCATAGAAGTATAGTAGTTCGCATCACTACAATGATTGACAAGAGTCTAATCTGTTGAGAAAAGTTTTAAGGTAAAAAGCCAAAAGGTCAAAATGGTTTGAATGAGATTGATTTACTTTTAGTCTTCTCACAAAAAAATGTCAAAGTATTATTAAATTGTTTAAAGTTTCATTAAGAAAATTTTTTTGAAAAGGCATGGACCTAAGTCCAAGTTTATTGTGAAAGTGGTACAAATTTAGAAAACAAGAATAGTTTTGAAAAGGAGGGAGATGATTTTTGAAATTAAAGAAGATGGGAGGAGATGAAGGGACTGTCCTAAAGCATAAGGTAAAAGCTACGAAAAAGAACCATCTAACAAACAAGAAGCCAACACTTGACACAATAAGTCAATGTAGAATTCCCATCCTTTTGATTGAAACCAAACAAGCAAGGATAATAAAACCTCTTAAGAAAACCAAGCTTCAAAGGTATTAAGTCTTCACAAAAAATTAGGCAGAGTAATAGTTGTATACAGATGAATTCCTAATCATAGACAAAGCACATAATCAGAATAACCTGCACACAAAGAAAACAAACAACCCAATATCTTGGGCTAAACCCCAAGAACTCCAGAAAAAATAACAGTATAATCCATAAAGTTCTCAAGGTAGGTCAAGGTCTCTACTCCTAAGTCCAAGAAGTCAATAACTCCATCATGCCAAAGATAGTAACCAAATAGTCCAAGTAACATTAAAGCTTTTTATTGTTCAGGTTAGTTATTAAGTATCTTCAAAAAGAAAATGAAAAGCTCAAGTGAGCAAAACAAAATGACATAAAGATAAATACTCAAGTGAGCAAAGATGAAAATAGCATGAAATGAAAATGTTAAAATAAATGTGCTTAAAGTAAAAAGCATAAAGTAAAAGCATAAAATAAAGTAAATTATTAGAAATTAGAGGTTAGTTGAATGACCATCTTGAAACTTACATTTGAAAAATGATTAGAAGATTGATAAAATCAAAGCCTCTTAACAACAAGTTTCATTTGCTTTTGTCAAGTATATCATTCATTTTAAAATCTCAAGGAAACAATAAATGATCAACGATGTTTAAATGATTCACTTTGTTCCAAAATTTATGAAGATTCATTAGAGGATTGATAAGACCAAAGTCTCCTAACAATGAACCTCAAGATTATTGGATCAAAGGTTTCAAATTAAACATGCTTGGGATTGCAAACGTAGGTTTGGGCCACGAATGATCATTTCTCGAATTGGGACAAAATTTAGCATTATGTTAAGCAATCATAAGTGGACTTATATAGAAGTCGCACCTATTTTGAGGCCGGTCAATAGCAATCTATGTGCCATATGTTCGGAGTGATGATATGTAGGTCATCCTCTAACAACATGTAGCACAATGAGAAAGGGGTAAGATGAGGAAGGAGGGGATATATTTGAATCAAAAATTTAATCAAAACTATCATTAAAATCATCCATCCATTTTAATGGAGTTAAACTTAACACTTAAGATCCAATGATGTTAATGAAGTTTATCATCAACAATCACATAGCTAGAATATATAAAATAAATAAAATGAATAAAATAAAAAAAGAAAAATGACTTTTAAATTGTTTTTAAAATGAGAATAAAAGGTAAAATATCAAACTATATTTAAAGTATCAAAGAAGAATTTAAAAAGACCATAGAAAAATAAAAAATGACCTCAAATATTTTTATAAAATTTTTTGGTAATTTTTTTAAAACTGAAAATTATTTTTAAACTAATTAAAATCACTCAAATAAGTGAATATAAAGATCAAAAATAGTAGAAGTCAAGATGAAATTCTAGAAAAATTTCAAAAAGTCAAAAATGAGTAAAATAATTTGTATAAAATTTTTCAGAATTTAAAAATATTAAAAAGTATTTTTAAATAATTAGAAACAAGTCAAAATAAAGGAAAAAATATTAAAAAAATATCAAATCTGAAAATATATCATGAAAAAGTAAAAATCAGAAAGAGAATATTTGAAAATATTTTTGTGAATTTTTTCATAATTTTTTATTCAGAAATGAATTTTCTATGATCTTTTGAAGTTTAAATCAATTAAAATAAAAAATAGAAAATAAAATAACAAACCAAAAAAATATGGACTATTGGATGAGGTAAAAACGCGTTAGTAATCAGATCCAAAGGATCAAGCACGCTGTGCATATCATGGTCAACTTTGGAAATTGCACCTGATCACTTTTTAAATATTAAAAACAATTAAAATTCTAGCGCGTTGGATGGAGTCTGACTAATAAAAGTTATCAGATCCAAGGGCTCTCAAAGCATGCGTATGATAAAAAAATACACTGGATTGAATTCAAAAAATCACATGTCACACTTTCATTGGTTGAAGCACGACACGTAGGTCGTCTTCAACCTCCAGACGCCCTAGATTGGGATTCCTCAAACTGTAAAATTAGAGGACCAGACCGGTACCATTAGATTCATCTCTTTAAGACGATTCTAATGGTACCATCATGTCAAATTTATATAAAATGAGCAAGGCTTAAATTGAGAAAATGCAGAAATAATAGCGAGCACGAAATTCTGGAATATCTCACTCAAATCTAAATGAAATTGCAAATTGTAAAAAAGCATGAGAATCAGAAGGATGCAGAGAGTAGATTAGTCTTTTATTTGGATCGATTTGACCAAGGAATCTACCTGAATGAAGTAGCACAAGGTGGATCTGAAACTAGACTTTCGTAGATCAGTATAGGTCACAATTCTTAAAGGTTAGGGTGTGGTTAGCTTCAGAGAAGTTCAATGAAGCTAACTAAATTGAGCTTTTGGTGTTTTGGACCGAGAAAGCAAGAAATCAGAAATTCAAATCCAGAGTCCGTGCGAGATCTGAATAGGGGACAATTGGCTATCAAAAGCTTGAGAGAATGAGTGAGATATATCCCTCTATTTATAGGGAAGAAAATGGGATAAGCATGTGGAACGGTGCAATTTGTGGAGAAATCGTGTAAAGTTGCAAGCATGAAAATTGTGTTTCAAGGTGATAATCACTTCTGGAAGATTATTAAACATGATTAGAAGTACAAATGCGCAGACATTTAGTAATTAGAAGCTGAATTATGGATTTCAAATTCTGACTTTGGAGAAAACTTCAGTTTCAAGGTACCAACTTTGAATCCATGGTGTTCATAGCTGAAGGGGTCTTAAGGCATGATTCTTGAAGCATTTGAAAGATAAGGTTACAATCTTTACAATGTTCAAATAATGGAATCAAATAGATGCTTGAGCTAAAAGTTGTGATGAGTCAAAGTTGAGAAAAACATGCTGGCGTTTTGTACTTAGAAAAATTCTAAGTTTTTCTCAAAATATGTCCTATAATGTTTTGCATCCAAACATGGCCTTCCACTCAAAACATGATTTTGAACAAAAAAGATGGCATGAATTAGATCTCTTAAATTACATTTTGAGATTTGAACCACTTAAAAACTCCAAGAATTGAGAAAGTTATGACTTTGTGAAGTTGGTGAAAATTCATGAGATGACCTATAATCTCTTGCATTCTTAGGGCATCTTCCATCTGTTTTCAAGCATATCACATAAAATAAGAGTTTAATTTCACATCCTTAAGATCACTATGGAAAAAGAATGGGCTCAAGGAGATAAAAGTTGACCAAGTTATGATCATTTGAAGTCATATAAGTGAATTTTATGGCCTATCTAGAGGACTTGTAATATTTCTTCATCATTAGGCATCTTTCACATCAAATTTTCTTGAAATTTTTGAAGTGATTTGGTAGATAACTCTTTAAACAGAAGCATTTTTTTGGAATTACTCAAAAATACCAAAAGATGAGCAAGATATAACACTTAGAAGTTCAAAACCCTAGTCCTAAAGCATCAAAATGACTTGGAAACCCCTTTCAATTTTGACAATCTTCCTTGCATAATAACACTTGCCATGTGAATAGAAGTTGTTTTGGAGTATAATAAGAACCCATAGAAATAAATACCAACTCCAAATATCAAGAATTGAGAGAGTTATGCACTTGTGATCAAGAAACCAATAATTTGTCCAATTAGGTCAAACTTCTTCAATCAAATCTTGCATCTTTTGATATTCTTTGACAAATTGAGGCGTGATAAATAATAGTAGAACTTGTCATGATATCACTTCAAAGTATCTTCAATGATGAATCTTGAATCTCAATGAAACTTTGTTTAACAAGACATGGAAATAAACTCATGAACCTATAGATCAACCTGGTGAAATGTGTTGTGCCTTCACCTATAGCATCATCAATTATAGAAAACATTAATTGTATTTATTAGTTAAAAATTTAATCAATATAAAACATACATTATCACAGTATATAAATCAAGGTTCTTGGTGATTCCTCATGAGTAAACTTAAAGATAGGGAGAAGAACCAAAACCCTAATGTGATCTTGTTATGATTGAGTTGATATGAGATGATTGAGGAATCTTAGGGGGAAAAATTATGGTACAACACAACCCTTCTATTCTGTAGAGACCCTTTGTTCCATTTAATAGCTACTTGCTTAGGCTTCCCAAGCATTAGAGCATGGAGGGAAGATGCAGTAACAGTTGCACCCCTTCATATTTGTAATTATTATAACTCTTCAATAGTGCAAGTTCTAATAGAACGGCTTATGTTCTCAATCTGATCTTTAAACATAACAGTAAGTTGTTCCTTGTTGTGCATATGCTCCATAGTAATAACCTTTCCTTCAGTAAGATTCTTTATAAGTTAATTATGACTATCAAGGTTCTTATTCCAGCCATGTTGAATGAGATATTTGATATCATTCATATCTTCACCAAGTAATGTCATGACATCATGTTTGACATTATGATCCTTCAACATCTAGTCAATCCATACCAGTTGAGAACAACCTCTCCTTGTTCCACCATACTCATATAAAATAGTATTTCCAGAGGCACAAGTTTGCTTCTTATTGAAACAGGAAATCATACTGTTTCTTAGATGCAAATACCTACTGACCCATTTTGACCTAATGATGTAGTTCAAGGTCCTTATTTCTTGAAAAGTAGAACACAACCTTGGTTCATGTTTAGAAACAAGACATGAATTTGATATGTCTTTATTGAATTTTGTAATGTCTCCTTCATTAGAGTATCTTGTATTGATCTCTTTGAGTTATTCTGTCTGAACTATAACTTCAGAGTTATTTGGATAACACTCGTGGACTCACTAATTGCTTCTTTTCTTGTCTTATTAGTCTGCATAATAGATGTTCCAACATTGTCTTCAACATCCTTCTCCCTTTCGATGAATGAGTCATCAATTACCACACTTGTGGATTCCATAACTTATTTAGTTATGGAGTTAAAAACACTATAAGATCTTCTATTTGAAGAGTAACCAAGAAATATCCCTTTATTCCTTATGATATCCTCCTTACCTTTTTTATCTTTGTTCATCAAGATATAACATTTACTTCTAAAGGTATGAAAATACTTGACTGTAGGCTTCATTCCTTTCTATATCTCATAGAGAGTAGTTAAAGTTCCTCCTCTAAAGGTGACCATATTATGAATGTAACAAGCAGTACTCATAGCTTCATCCCAAATATCCAATGATAAATGCTTAGCAAAAAGCATAAGTCTAGCTAATTCCTGTATAGCCCTAGTCTTTTACTCAACAATTCTATTTTAAATAGAAGTGATGGAACAAGAGAACCCATGACTAATACCTTCAGACACACAAAATTTATATAATTTTTCATTCTCAAACTCCTTTTCATGTTCACCTCTGACATTGACAATCACACTATTATTCTCCTCTTGAATGCTTTGACACGAATTTTTGAAGACTTCAAAAGCATCAGATTTTTCTCTAAGAAAATTCATCCAAGTATACCCGGAATAATCATCTATAACAACATAGACATACCTTTTTCCATCCAAGCTTCTTATCTGCATTGGTCCCATTATATACATATTAAGAAGTTGCAGCACTTTGGAAGTATTCTAATGTTGCAACATCGGGTGTGACTGTTTCTCCGTGAAACAATCGCTACCCTCTTATTAAAGGTTACTTGCAAGATCAGCTACAATAATCCTAGACTTAGTGTTTAGAGTGTTTTTGGGTTGAAAAATGGATAAAGGGGCAAAAGGTAAAGACAATTGCAAAGTAAATAAATTAAAGACAGACTTGTAATTTAAAGGGAAAAGGCTGTAAATTGCTATGAATTTAAATGTGGGAGCATTCATACATTGTTAAGCTTGAAGTCGTTTCTCTCTTAGATGTGAGTACTTTTAGTGTATTCCTATTAAATATGAATAAATGTAACCCCTAACACAAATACATAAATTTTCTTAAATAGACATCCTAAATATGTAACCGTCGACGATTATTAGCCCATGTTTGGGCTACGTGGAAACTGTTTGAATCTTCCCACGTTCTTGCTGGCTTTCATGTTGGTAACTTTTCTCACCAATATGAATCCCTGCTTCGTCAACCTTTGTACCTATTGGAAACTACCTTTGATCTTCTGATCCTCATCGATTGGCTCACTTGGACGGTGTCCTCCCCTTGCTCGACGTATCTTATTTTTTCGCCAATCTATGCCTCTTTATCCAAATAAACCCCACAACTTAAGGTTTATTACCCTAGTCGAAAATTGCTTGTTAACTAATTGCCCCCCAAAATTCCATGTTCGACGGAGTCTTGTCGATGGGAGAATCTTGGCGTTTTCTCTTCCATATTTTCGATTGCACGCCTCTTTGGGATAACGTCATGCGTAATTATGACTACTTTCTATGTAACATTTTCCCATGTCACTTCAATCACTTCTCATGATTACTCCTAGGTTTTAGGGCATGGGTTTCTAACAAACCCCACTAAGTTTTCCACTTCTTTTGGTTTTCTCAAGCTACTCAAGTGACATTTGTTCCGCTTCTAACGGTTCTAATTCCTTTTTAAATAGACTTTCAAGAACCATTAGTCTCTTTCTTCCACTTCAGTTTCCCAACTCCTCAATTCCTAAAGAAATCTTAAGGAAACTCCCTCCATTTTCATAATGCCCACTCTAGCTGATATTCCTTTCACCGTTGATAACCCCATAACTTTCATTATTTCTGTGAAGCAAAGGTTAAACTACATCCCATATCCTCCTTCTAACGTGAAATCCAAGGTCCAAATATGGCAACACCAAATGTTAATCCCTTTTATTGTTGCGAGAAGACTCTTCGCATTCCATGGGCCTTACCCAGCCCAAGATATGCATCTAAAAACCGTCAATCAATACTTCCGTTGTTTTCTTCCTACTATCTCTTATGCCTTCAACCATACAAAACCTATTGATGTTAGGTTTATGGTTTCTGATATCGAAGTATTTTCCTCCACACCTAATCCGGGTAATACATCATACCTTTCTTGGCTTGATAGAGTTCAAGAACAATAAAAATCTCATTCGAAAAGACTTTGCATCTTCGATGCAATTCAAATTTCACGGAGTGCCCATACTCTTGATCCCAACTTTATTCTCGCATCACTTTTCTTTTGGGAAGGTTAGACCAACACTTTCCAACTTCCTTGTGGGATGTTGACACCTACCTTTTTTGACGCAGCAGCCATTACTAGACTATTCCTACTGGGTATGACTTTCAACCAAGCCGTATCGATGAAACACACATTTAGCTTTGACCAAATGGATTTCTCCAGCTATATTGCTGATCATCATCTTGTGGATACGAACGATGTTTCTGACACTAAACACATAGCCTTTCTCACCCTTTGTCTTTCCCATTTCATGTTATGCACATGATCTTTTACCAAAACCCAGGATTTCATGCCTCTGGAGATTCAACTCCATGAGGGGCAAAATATCTCACTAGGCAAGCTATTGCTGTCAAATCTTTACCAAACTTTAGGAAATGCTTCTATGCAACTAAAGGCACTTCTTGATCATGATAATGGCTTCGCTCTTTCAGGACCCTTTTGGCTTCTGCATAACTGGCTAAATTCCACATTTGAACATCAACTAGGTTATCCCATTTTCTAAAAATGTTTTGTGTCTTAATAAAGTTAGGGTCGTCGAAGGTCTGAGGCTATCCTTGACTACTCCCCTCTACAAACTTGACCGATCCATGTTCATGAAGTACATCAATATGTTCGTCGAAACAAAAACTTTTGTCTCTGCCATGGCCCTTTTTGTGGAATGACAATTTGGTCCAGACTAGTTTCGAGAACCTTTTTCGAACACCTTTCTAATTGCATCTTGTATTAATGCCATATGGAGAGCATTTCTAACACCCACAGTACTTTCTTGTTGAATCAACACTGGCTCGACAGGGTATGGTTTCACGGGTTACCAACTGAACTTGGTATCTCGACAGTTAGGACTCATCCAAATGTAGCCTTCGTCCTTGTTCCACCTCCATGCCGACATCATTTGCATGGGTAAACAACTTACTACTGAGGAACATAAGGCTTACCTTAGATTCCATCAGGCTACTGAAACTCTTAAACTTCCAGTGTTTGACTTTGAACACTCTTTTTTCACCTCATAGTTGTTTGATTAGTGGTGGCCTCAATACCAAAAGAAATACATCTCCATATCCGAATTTCTTCAAAGGCTTATCGACACCTTTAATGATTTGGAAAATTGATAACCTCTTGCGTCATTGATCTCCTAGGAACATGAACGCCATTTGTCAGTCGACTTGAACCAAACTTTTCTTTCTGAAAAGGTGCATGAAACAACGCCTTCCGTTTTTGCAGACTCAGTCTGACCAAGGCATAATGTTGTGTCATCAAACTTATAGGTACCTATTTTTCTCTTCTCTATCTGCTTCTAATTTTTTCCTTATGCTAACTTAACAAAAATCCTCCCAGGGGCCACCTCATGCAGGTGGCGTCGAACTGAATCTAACTAGAAGTGTTCCTGTTAGTGACAACACTGCAAAGTCCAGTCATCCAACTTTCATCAAACCTACCTGCCACATTTTGCATGATAATTTGTCTTTCAACTTTGCCACCCAGAATGAGATTGAAGTGTTGAAGAAACAAGATTCAATGGCGGCCTTTAGGAAGATTCACCTTCTTCAGCACACCCCAATTGCTTCACCCAATCTTAGTTTTAAGTCTCTACCCATTGTTGAACAGGACGCTGAAGTAATCCATGTGCTTCATGAGCTAAGTTCTTATCTTTTTGAAAGTGATTTTTTAGTTGTCGTCGAGGAAGACGCGCTCATGGCAACTACGATTTTTAAACTTCTCGATACCATCTCCCGATATCCTCTTCCTGATCCCTTGGCTCAGTACTTGATTGATTTTGAAGCTTTCTTCACCCAACTTACAAAAGATCTTTCATTCTGCTGATACACTAATCTCTAGCTTAAAACCAAAGCAAATGTAATGAGAGTGGAGTGGAACCTGAGTGAAATTTGTGTACAAAGGGATAATGATCTCGAAGCTAAGTGCAAGGAACGTTTGGAGAAACATTTTGCTCTTGACTAAGAAATTATGGGTTATCGAAACCAAATAAAAGCACTCAATCAAAAAATTGTCGATGCTGAGCATCAAAAGGCTTTGTTAGATCCACCTGACGGTCATTTACCTGGAGAAATTCAACAATCTACTCTTGAGGAAATAACTCACGGTGAGAAAGCTCTTCATCTTAGGAGCAAGATTAATAATCTTTCATCTAAAAGGATTCCCTTTGACCTGAAAATTACCTACGAAAAGGATTTCTTGGATATTCTCAGGTCTAGGTTTCCTTTGTAGTTTCATGGTTTCCCCCGTTGCAACTGGGCTTTATTTATTTTTGTATGTAATCCCATTGGGGAATTAAATAGCCATCTTGGAACTTGTCCATTTTGGCCCATCATTTTCGACATGCTTTATTTTTTAGTAATTTGAATCTCTTGAAGCATAAGTTTATAATTTTTCAAATATTTACCGTTTACTTTCAAGATTCTTTGATCGAAGCCTAACTCTTCGATCTCATATGCATTATTGGTAAACTCCTGTAGTATTTGGAATAGTCCTTCCTAATTTGGTGACCACTTTCGCAAAGTTCTATCGTTCTGATCCATAGGAAGAATAATTTTCCATACGTAATCACCAACTGTAAATGTTTTTACCTTGGCCTTTTTATTGTAGGCCCTTGCAACTTGCTCTTTCTGTCGAATTAGTACGTCCAAAGCAACTAATCTTTCTTCATATAAATCTGTCGTTTCATCCAGCATCATATTCCAATATTATTCCGATGAGAGTTCGTGCTGGCATTGCACTCGTACTGATTGCAAGTTTATCTCGACTGGTAAAACCACATTATGTCCAAATTCTAGTCGAAAACACATCGACCCAATCGATTCTTTTGGGGATGTTTGAAAAGCCAATAAAACTTGATCCAACATCTTGTGCCAATTCTTGGGTTTCTTAGAGACATGTTTTTTAATCAGCCTAATTATCACTTTGTTGGAAGCTTCGACCTGACCATTGTCTTGAGTGTAATAAGGTGTGGATGTTACCAAATTAAAACCTATTTCAGCTGCAAATTCTTGCATCTTTCGCCTAATGAAAAATGATCCTTGGTCTGTAGTGATTGTCTCATGAATCCCAAATCTATAAATTATATGCTTTTGAATGAAGTCAATAACTGCTTCCTGGTCGACATTGACCAATGGTACCACTTTTATCCATTTAGTAAAGTAGTTTATCCCTACTAGGATGAAATTGTGTTGTTTCGATGACGTCGATCAAATTTCTCCTATGACGTCCAACGCTCATCCCCAAAACAGGCATGGCTTAATAATCATGTGTAGTTTTCTTGTACGTACATGTTGAATTCCTGCATGATTTTGGCATTCCTGACAGACCTTAGAAAACACAATACAATGTTTCAACATACTTGGCCTATAGACACCGTGTCAAAATAGTAGCCATTTCATTTTATGGTCGGCTTGGTGAGCCCCACAGGCTACATTGTGGACTTTGACTATTGCCAAATTTGCTTCAGTATCTCCTAAGCATTTAAGCAACACTCCTTTAGGAGTCTTTTGAACAATTCATTGCCCATGAACACATAACTCAAAGCCCTATATTTTATTTTCCTATCCACATTTCTAGTTGGAGTTTCCAAATAATTCACAATTGGCTTTCGCCAATCCGTGTTTAACAAATTGTCAATAGCAAAAGTTTAAAAACTTTCACACATATCAGCTCCCCCCCCCTTTTTTTGAAATTGGCAATGTGAAGGATGGTGTCGAAACTACCTTTTCTCTCACCTCGACAAAAATTTTCAGCTTTCCGGTGGATACTTTGTACCCAGAGGCAATTTGCACCAAATCAATGGCCACTTGATTCTCCAATGTCGTTACATGTGCAACACTCACAACTTTAAAATATTCCAATAATTGATTGACCATTGAAAAATACAAGAATGAGTCTTCTTTGATGCATTTGTATTCTCGAGTGATTTGATTAATCAATAGTTCCAAATCTTCTTTGATTTTGACCTTTTTGCACCTAAGTCTTTCAACAGTTTAAGCCTTGTAATCAATGCTTCAAATTGTACTTCGTTGTTGGAGCATTTTCCATCTACCCTAAATTTGAATTTTTCCGGTACTCATTTTGGAGATATAATCAGAACTCTGACACCGTTCCATTTTTATGGCTCGACCCGTCGAAATACAATTTCCAAGGGTCAGTGTCTACATGTTAGCTCCTAAATTCGACACCCACAATATATTGGTCTTATTGGATAAAATTAGATTGAAGAAATCTAAAGTTGCCAACATTTCGACCAGAAGAGCCTAAACCACTTAGAGAATTCTCTAAGTTAAAGTTGGTCTTTGACCAAGAAGTTTTGTAGTCTTCAACCGAGAGGATCCCACGGTCTTTGACTGAAAGATCCTTGTATCATCAAGAAAGTGAATTTTGAATCGGAAGAAAGGAGGGAAAGGAAGTTCACTTGGCAGTTAAGGAAAGTAATGTGGCATGAAGATAGAAGTAGAAGCATATGCAGAGGACACTTGTCCTCATCCTGGAACGAGGCAACTGCTCGACGGTTACTTAGTTTTAGTATAAATATAGAGATTTCATGTAGATTTTCTGTGTGTTCAACTTATCAGTACAAGTCACTCAATCATATCCGAGTACCCGCTGTAAGAGAAAAGATATTGAGAATGTACGTTTGAAATACCATCTTTTATTTCAATCAAAGTCTTTAAATTTCCTTTAAATTCCTTTCCATTTACATCCCTACGCAAGCTTTACCATTACTGCAAATTTACTTTATTCTGTCTTTTACTTGCACTTCTTAGCATTACTCAACCCTTTTCACTTAAACTCACTTGCTTATATAAAGAAACTCAGCATATGTCCTTAGGATCAATCTGATTGATCCTGCAAGTCACCAAAATAACATGTTTTGAAAGATCAACGGTTGTTTACCAATTTCCACGGTAAACAAATTGGTACGCCCAGTGGGACGTTGCTGAAGTTCTTTTATCTTTTTGTAAACTTTGATAAAAATAGCTTTTATCATAAATGCTTCAAGTAATTTCTTTTCTTTCAAAGAATGTTGTATGTTATTAAGAAGTGGAAAACAACCACAAACAAATACATACCAAAGAGAAGAAATAGGAAAATGGCTAATCCGCCTAGTAGTGGGGAAATTCCCCCACCAATTTCTGGCGTTTGAACTACCGTTATGCCAACCGTTAGTGAGCTTATGTCATCAACAATTGGTTCGACACCAGCGTTGACGACTGCACAAACAGGACCAATACTTTCTTATGTAGGTCCTAAGGGTCCACCAGGAACACCCCCACCAAGGGGAAATCAAGGAGTTCGACCCTATATCCCCCCCAGGATTTTCTGCAGCATGGATGGGTCGAGACCAACCCTATGGCATGCCAACTACTGAAATGACATGCCTTATGAATGTTGCGTCCATATTTTCAGACCCTTTGGTGAGTGCATCTTCGCCATTGCAGGGATCTGGAACTGGTATGGCAAATTTGGGTAGGAACCAATTCTTAGGAGAAACATCCCATACGATTCCAAGCCTTACAAATGCTTCTACAGTAATTTTGAGGAAACAAATGGATGAGAGTAATCATGACATAGTGCAAATGCTGGCACAAACCTTGAGTATAGTTCTAAACCCTCTGATACAAAATACCACCCAGTCGAATCAGCAAATGACAATGCAAATGACGCGCATGGCTGAATTTTTTGGAGTTCCCCAACCTATTCAACAACCCCAAAGAGAGATGATAAGACGAAATCAAGGTGTAGTCTTAGAGGATGAAATGACCATTAAACAAAACCCATAGCCAGTGGAAATGAACCATTGAGTGGAAACCAAACAACCTAGAGTCGAAATACCCAGGGTTGTCCCACAAATCCCTAGAGTTATCGAACAAGATATAGTAATGGTAAATAGAAAACAAAATGATGATGAGGTAATACAACAGGTTCAACACCATAACTATGCGGGAGATAATAACTTGACGACCATGGTAGAAAGGGTCATGGCACAACATGGAGTGAATATTGGCTTTCATAGGCCAAACTTTACATCTCTGTTATCAAATTATATCTTGCAATTAGAATTACCCCCTAGGTGGAAAGTTCCAAAGTTCACCAAGTTTTCAGGGGATACGACAAAGCCCACTGTCGAACATGTAGCAAGTTATTTGATAGAAGCTGGGGAAATCTCAAATAATGAGAATCTTAGGATCAAATATTTCCAAAGTTCCCTAACCAAAAATTCCTTCACTTGGTTTACCATACTCCCAGCAAATCCGATCCACAATTAGAATCAGTTGGAGAAATTGTTCCATGAATAGTTCTATATGGGACAAACCAAAATAAGTTTGAAAGAATTAGCTAGTGTGAAAAGGAGGTTCACTTAGCCAATAGATGAGTATTTGAACAGATTTCGACTGCTCAAAGCTAGATGCTTTACACAAGTGTCAGAATATGAGTTGGTCAAAATGGCTGTTGGGGGTCAAGATTATTCTATTAGGAAGAAATTACATACCCAATACCTGAGAGATATGGCCCAATTGGCCGACAGAGTTTGACAGGTAGAACGTCTTAAGGCTGAAAAATTTAAAGCGAATAAAACTCATCAAAGAGAAAGGGTAGCATATGTCGAAATGGGTGATGATGATCCAGAGACATCTAGTGATCATATAACTGTCGAAGAGAGTGAGGTCTATTTAGCATAATTAAAGCAAGGACCACTGTATTCTTGCAAATTGTTAACACCCTCAAATGAGAAGAATCCTATTGAATCAGAGAAGAATAATGATAGATTTCCAAAGAAAACATATAGTTTCAACATCACAAAATGTGATGAAATATTTGACTTATTAGTTAAAGATGGCCAGATGATAGTGCCCCCTGGGGAAAAAATGTCTTCTTTACATCAAAGGAAAAAGAGAGGTTTTTGTAAATATCATAATTTTTTGGGCCACAAAATCTCACAATGTTTCCTTTTCAGGGATCTCATTCAACGTGCAATCAAAGATGGAAGGCTTAAGTTTGCTGACAAACCACCCATGAGGATTGATGCAAACCCATTGCAAGCTGATGCCAACTATGTTGAACCTTCATGCATCAACATGGTTGAAGTCTCAGCAAACTTCATCAACAAATCCGTCTTTGGAAGTTTCACTAAAGATGTTAGAAAAGAAGTTGTCGTAATGATACAGAAAAAGGCTACTGAAGACCTAAACAAAGGAGCCACTGAAGGTTCAAACAAAGGAACTGTTGCAGGTTCCTACTTGGCTACTATCACAGGTGCGACGGAGGGCCTGGAAGTCGAGATGCAAAAGATGAATATAGCTGGTAAGAGTAATGTGCAAATCAACATGGTTGAAGTATATGTGCCTAAGGCTTCCGGGGATGCCATCGGACAAGAGGAAATCAACAAAATTGTTTTTCCTAAAGAAAATGAAAATCTGGCATATTTTCTGCAAAGATGCTAGAAGAAGAAGTCAGAAGTCATTATGTGCCCAAGATGCATCTCTATCTTCAACAAAAAGGCTATTAAACACATACAAAGCATGTGTGCAGAAAAGAAGAAATGGGGCCCCAATGCCCAACCCAATATGGATCCAAAGTGAGATATGACCCTAGAAGGGGATACCAAAAGAGGTCAGTCAATCTGGTGAATAGGCCAGCAACGTTCAGGCCTCCGACGAATGTCCCTGTAGACACCTGGTTGAAAACAGCAAGCAGGAAAAGGCCAAATGAGGAAAAATGGCAGATATTCGATGTGCCAAGAGGATCCTCCTTGGCATATAGAGAAGAATTTCAAACAACAACAAATAAAGTGACTCATGTGTCAACCAACTACAAGGGAAAGAATCCCATGACACGCTTTAAATGGAGGAGATATCAAAGACGGTGAAAAGTCGAAAGAGAGGCTACACAAGAGCCTCAACCAGAAACCAGCACTAATGTGCCACAAAGAAAAGGAAAGGGTAAACCAAGAAAGCCTTTCGAAAGAGAGACAGTTTCCAGAAGATTGATATGGCCTGGACAAAATGAATCAAAAGATGAATGTGATTTTGGGTCTGACGATACACTAGATATTATGGTTATTGTGGTGTCAGTTTTACCCAGGGAGTATGACAGACAAGTCGAAGTCGAAGAGACTGACTGGGAAGTCGAACAGGAGATGGCCAAACATAGGCCAGTATGTTACTACGTCATGAACAACGGCTGTGTCGAAGAGCAGAGTGCTTTCTTTGAACACCCCACTGAGGCGATGAAAAATAACCCCAAACCCTTTTTCATAAGAGCAAAGATAGGGGAAGCAACCATCAACAAGAACTTGGTTGATTGTGGGGCTACAATTAACATAACCCCTCACAGCATGCTGAAATATTTGGGCAAAGGGGATGAAGACATCAAGCCCCATAACATGGTTCTATCGAACTATGAAGGTGGAGTTGGGACCACTATGAGGGTAATACAATTGGAACTCAAAGTGGGAACCATAGTTCGACCAGCAATGTTCATGGTCATCTCAGCAAAAACTAATTACAACCTTCTCCTAGGCAGGGAATGGATCCATGGCATAGGGGCACTGCCATCATCAATGCATGAACGCGTTACAATTTGGTACCCATATGGCATAGTGGAAAATATCGAAGCTGACCAAAGTTATTATATGGTCGAAGTTAACAATCATGGTAGAACAAGCTTCGACAGAAATTTGGTCCACATAGGGCCATGTAATCCTCCAGATTTTAACTTGGCGCCAAAACCCAATGCCTTATGTTCCCTATACCTGCACTCAGATCACGGGTTTCAATGGGATAGGGAGGATTTTTCCAACATCGATTTTGGAGGAATTGATGACATATGGCCAACAGGTTGGGGGAGTGAATTCAGTGATTATGATTGAGTCACAAGCATTGTAAAAGATTTCGGCATATGTAGCCGAAAACAGAATGATAGAGGCCTTAGAGGCTGAAGTGAAGTATATGGCTATCAAAGCCAATGAACAATTGCCATTCCCTGAAGGCCCTGGGAAAGACTTCGACCTAGAGCCACCTGACTTACGAAGGGAGAAAGTGCAAAGCCAGAGGCTAGATGCCATCTACGATGATGAGCCTCTGGGTTTTGAAAAGGATCCGTTGGCAAACAATGTTAAAATGCTAGCACAAGATCCTTTGGAAGAAATAGACATGGGCGAAGGATTGGTGAAGAGACCAACATACATCAGTGTGAAGATAGATCCAGAGCTAAGGGTCGAAATAATCCAATTGTTGAAAGAGTTTAACGACTTTTTTGCATGAGATTATGATGAAATTCCTGGTCTCGACAGAGAATTGGTGGAGCTTCAACTACCAATAAAGTCTGGAAAAAAGCCTGTCAAGCAAACTCCAAGGCGTTTTGCACCAGACATCTTGTCGGAGATCAAGACAGAAGTGGAAAGATTGTCGAAGTGCAAGTTCATACGAGCGACCAGGTATGTCGAATGGATTCCAAATATAGTACATGTTATAAAGAAAAATGGTACCTTAAGGGTATGTTTGATACGGTGGCAGAACCGACTGTTTTGAAATGCTGGTTTGCGTTTTGTGTTCCCAAAATGTCACGGTAAGCAAGAGTCGCTACTGACTTTTATTTCATCCAACTGGAAAGGAAAAAAGTACAGAAAAAATTCTTTTTCGAGATATTCTGAGTACGGGGGGTAGATTATAGAAAGGGAAGGTGTTAGCACCCTTTCTATCCATGGTTTTCCATGGGCTCTTAGGTACTTGCTCATCTTTTTAAAATTGCTTGTGTATGTGTTTTACTTTGAAAATGTTTTTACTTCGTGATAACCATTGTATCAGTCCTCAAAGGTGTGACGAAGTTGTTTTGAAAACTTGTTTGAAAAGTGTAAGTGTGAAAAGTTTGACTTGAGCAAGTACCTACTAGCATCTACCTACTCGAAAAAAGGATCGTGTCTATTCTCGTTTCCTTTAGACAACGCTATCCTACTATTGAGAAATAGGTAGCACCGTCGTTGGAGTTGTAAGGGTCAATTCGAAAGGGACGTACGATCACTAAAGCAATAATAGAACACCTTAGTAATTACCCTAAAGTCTTAAGATCATATTCGAGGCAACATTTCCGAGGCAATGTTTTCGAACGGGACATTTGATCTTTGTTAGACAGGAGGGCAACCACTAAGACAACCTATCTTAGTGATCGTTTACCGAAGGAAACCGAAGTTAGAGTATACCCTAAGAGTGATATGTGCAAATGATTAGTTTCAGTTATTTATCTTTGCACATTAGGGTTTTTCTAACTGTATTAAATTATCATGCAATCTTGTCATACAGTCCTATTAAAATACATCTAGACAGTTAAATATTTGTGGAAATTAAAAAGCGAGAAAGTAAACCTACGCTATTACAAGGCTTCGGGGAGAAGATTAATTACATAGCCAAAAACCCGCAAAAGACGATAAATAAAAGAAAGTCCTAGATTAAACTATTACATACCGTGGACAGTTACATCAATATTGCAAAAAATAATAAACACGTGCGATGAATAAAAAACAAGATAATTAGGGTTTTGACCCTAACTTAAGCCTAATTGCGATTAATTCAAAAAAAAAATTTACGTTTTGTTTATTTAAGAAAAATAGAGAAATTGTTGCATTTTAAAAAAAAAAAAGAAGAAAAGCCTAATTCTAGTTAATTTTAATTTTAAGAAAAATTGAATTGATTTATTCTAAAACCTATTTTTTGTATTTTTATTCATTTGAGAAAGATAGGAAATAAAAAAAGAAATTAACCTAACTCTCTAATTTAATTTTAATTGTGAAAATAAATTAGGGTTTCCCTAGGTTAAACTAAATTATATCAAACAAACTAAAAATAATTAAAAAATGTCTAATTCTAATTTTTTGATTATTGATTTTATGATTTTTTTTATGAAGAAAAAAGAATTAATTTGTGAATTAAAATAAATAATGAAAATAATAAAAGAATTAAAATTAATAAGCAAAGAAAGATTGAGATGGGCCTGCATCAGCAAATGGTGGGGGTGTGGTTGGAGATTCTGAGCCCAACTAAACCAGGCCCATTTGACTTTGTTGGATTCGCTGCACACATTGACTGAGGACGCAGGATGGTCCTTCAGTGAAAGGTGATAGATCTTGGCTAGCTGATGAATCTGACGGTTAGATCTTGATGCCTCATGATGGACTCCACAGAGTGTGACGTACTGGAACCTATAGAGAAATTTAGGAAAATGCAAAAGTACCACGCCTGGGGTCGAACCCAGGACATGTACCTTATAGCCTCTCCCTCTTGCCAACTGCGTTGGAATCTTTAGTCATAATATTAGTGAAATAAATAAAACAAAAGGCAAACAAGGTGCTAGATCCAGATCAGCAAATAAATTGCACGCGTCAGCAAGCATGGGCCAATCAGATGGGGTGAGAGAAAGTCAGCGTTTGGTCCAACCAATGGAATTATAAGAAACATCCACGCAGGCTGGTTGAACAGAGACTGGTCTGTCCAACCACCGGAGCCGGTGGTTTCCACCGTCTTCTCCGGTGGGTCACCTGCAAATATCAGCCAAACCAAAAAACAAACAATGCCAAATGTCTTAAAAAGATCCCCTGATCACAATTTTGGCCTCTAAATTGACTAACTCCCTATGCATCATCAGATTCGAGCTTGGAACCCTAATCACGGTCAACAATGGCATAACGTGATTCTGGGTGTTAGCTTCACATGTGATACATCCAAACACACATGAACATCAGTAGAAACACATGTATATGATCAATATGAATTTACATCAAGTATTGCGCGAGTTTGAAGTCAAAGAAATTTTTCCTATGGTAAGTCACGGACTTGATGATTTGAGGATGCTACAAGACTTGCCAATGGTATGGTTTTACTCCTGGGAACCTCAGCAAGATGAGGGAGCGATTAGAATCGAGGGAAAGAGGCTAATCCATGTGTTTGAAGATTGCACACTTCTTTGAATTTTTTGGAATTTTTCTTTTCTCTCCTAGGCCGGCTCCGTCTGTTCTCTCCTCCCTTTAGGGTTTGAAACTTCTTTTTATATGTGAGGCCAACCATAGGTTAACATTCTTGGAGAAAATCCAAAGAGATATGGAATTTTCAATTTTGCTTCAAAGATCTTTAATTTCAAATATTTCTTTCCCTTTCATAGCATGGCACGATTTCCTTATTTTTTTCAGCATATTTGATCCATCATTCAATGCAAAAAATCAAACCCAATCAAACCCACATTATTTATCTAATTTAATTTGATTTTCTCATGACTAAAACCAAAACAAATCAAATAAATAAGATAATAATGCATGGATGGTTTTATGGGTCGTGGACCATGTTAAGAATGATATACGAGCATAAAAAGTTGGGCCCATCTAGCAAAAAATGCAATTTTGGACACATTTGACTTTTGGCAATTTTGCAAAAAGGGTCAACTTGGCCAATGCATAATTCTCTCAATTTTGATCCTAGAGAGGTGTTCTAGGACTTTTTAGAAATCTTAGGATGTCCTCTAAGCAACCCTTTTGGTATCATCTCAATTGATTCTTCTATGTTCATGTATGAAGCTTTGACCCAAAAGGTGTTTTTGTTGACTTTTCAAAGTTACCTATAATGTCCAAATTCATATCTTCTTGTGAGTGCATATTTTGAACTTGGGAGCTGAAGATGAATTGTAAGGGATTGCATCCTATTCAAAATAATCTTTGGATGGGTTATTTTTTATAAAGTATGAGAAAGTTATGCTTGGTCAAAGTTGAGTTGACTTTTCCTGCAAAACCCTAATTTAGCAACTTTTGGGTTTTGATGAATTGTGAGCAATCCTTGAGGAATCATGATAAACCCTTGATCAAATGATGAATGATACTTAAAAATGAGTATGTTGACCAAAAATCTTGAAGTTTGACTGTATGTGGGTCACAGTTGACTTTTGACTTAGCACAGTCGATTTTCAGGCATTTGAGCAGTTGACTGAGAAAACTTCCTCTGCAAGGCTTGAAACTTGAGATGGTTGATCTTAAGAACATGTTAGGACAATGGTGATAATTTTGGGTCCTTTGGACTTAAGCATCTTGATGCAAAATGAAACCCTAATTTGAGGTAGACTATCTTAGGAGAGAGTTTGTCTGGTCAACCCTTGGACTTCCTTGAGCAATTTGAGGACCTCACTTGCCATGTAATGTGAAATATGGGAGGGAAAATTTTGGGGTACAACAGCTTCCCCTGTTCAATCTTCTTAAACCTGAGGATGTAGATTGACTTGTCTGCCTTTCATGATCTGAAGGTGGAAGATGATTGAACACGAGAGTGCCCAGAAATTTGCACTCGCGTGAAGTGATACTTGTCTTGCGATATCGGGAATGGGCTTATAGATTCCATTTGGAAGTCAATGACGGAAGATGGGCTTAAAGATGTCATCTGAAGAAGTGTCGATCGCATAAGAGATTCCTTTGCGAGAACCCGTGTACCTGTTGTTGAGGGGGGCTTCGCTGGGGAATGTCGGTCTCTGTCTCGTAGAGTTTTAGGAGCTTTAGTTGTCCGCTACTCTACTGGGGAAGGGTTCCAGTTTGGGAAGCGGAAGTGAACTGTGTTTTTGGTCGGGGTATATGCCGCACCGCGACTTTCTGGGGAAATGTGAAATCACTTGTTTTTTATTAGGTCCAGGTCTGACACTGTTGTGGACTGCTGTCTGGGGATAAGAGAGGAAGAACCCGGATAGTAAGGTTGTAAGAAGGAACCTGGATAGTAAGGTTACTTTGATATGAAATCCTGGATAGCAGGGCTGTGAGAAGGAACCTGGATAATAGGACTGTGAGAAGGAACCTGGATAGTAGGGTTACTTCGAAATGAAAACCGGGATAGTAGGGCTGTGAGAAGGAACCTGGATAGTAGGGTTACTTCAAAATGAAAGTCGGGATAGCAGGGCTGTGAGAAGGAACCTGGATAGTAGGGTTACTTTGAAATGAAAGTCGGGATAGTAGGACTGTGAGAAGGAACCTGGATAGTAGGGTTACTTCGAAATGAAAGCTGGGATAGTAGGGTTGTGAGAAGGAACCTGGATAGTAGGGTTACTTTGAAATGAAAGTCGGGATAGTAGGGCTGTGAGAAGGAACCTGGATAGTAGGGTTACTTCAAAATGAAAGTCGGGATAGTAGGGTTGTGAGAAGGAACCTGGATAGTAGGGTTACTTCGAAATGAAAGTCGAGATAGTAGGGCTGTGAGAAGGAACCTGGATAGTAGGGTTACTTTGAAATGAAAGTCGGGATAGTAGGGCTGTGAGAAGGAACCTGGATAGTATGGTTACTTCGAGATGAAAGCCTGGGTGGTAGGGCTGTGAGAAGGAACTTGGATAGTAGGGTTACTTCAAGATAAAAGCCTGGGTGGTAGGGCTGCTTCGGTATGAGTTTGGGTAAAACAGAAGAGGGAACCTGGGTAAGGTTTCTTTTGTCGCACCGATGATTACCCTGTTTAGCTTCGAGTGTTGATCATGGACCTGCTGGAAATTATTGATAATAACTACCTTTCCTGAAAGAAATATAGGGTTAGGTATGTGCGATGCATGGGATGCATTGTGAGATGATGTTCTCAAAATAAATATGACTATGTTATATGCAATGTATGCATATGTCATGATGTATGAACATGAAATGCTGACGTAATAATCTGAGTTCGGAAAAATAAATCCCTGACTGTTGTTTGGAGAGTGTGAGAAATGGTATTCTTGACTGCTGTAAAAAAACCATAGTTCCTCTACTTTTGTTGGGGATGGTGAGCAAAGATGATTATGCTGGGGATTTTCCCATTGGCTGGTGAATATTCCGCTGGAAGAGACCCTGTCTGAGGATAACTCTGCAGGGGAATAACTCTGTTGGAGAGGAGATACTCTGTTGATAGGTCTGCTAACTTGGAGAAATAACTCAGCTGGGGATAAATTGTTGTTGTTGGTGATAAACAAACTCTGCTTGGGGAAAGTTTTGCCGACTCACTCGCGATTGTGAACCTCGGCTGGGGAGAGTTGTGCTCTGTTGGGAAAGTTAACACCACTGTCTTTGGATACTTCTTACTCTGTGGGGAGTGTATGTATCACTACTCATGTTCTCCAGCTGGCTCTATCCCTATACTTGGTGGGTAGAGCAACTATAAGGTTTGGACACTTCTTGTTTGCCCCTGTTCCTGGAATTACGAGTAATTGCCTTTTGTTTCTTATGTAAATATTTATGAGCAGCAATTATTCTCAAATGCATATATAAAAAATGATTCATTGGACGCTTTAGCAAAACAAAAAAGAAAAACAATTTGAAATTTTTTGTGAAAATGAATTGTATTCATTTTGAAGTTGGCCCATAATAGGCGTTTTTGTACAAAGAAGCCGACGTCATAGTAAGTGGACGCCGCCGAAAGATAGGATTTATACAATTTGTGTAAAAGAAAGAAAAACGGCTATGTGAAACAATCCCATTGGGTTCCAACTCTGCTATTGCCTTTATATCTTCAAGCGTCTCATCACATTGCTACTTGGTCGAAGGGTGATCAGATTGATTGGCTATGTCTGAGCTTGATAGTCGATATCGAAGTCTGGTCGCGAGATGATCCAATGAGACATAGTGTTACGCTTTGATCCCTAATTTTTTCCTGGACCGCCCTTTCGGGTTTTCAGTCCACCGCGATACCCTTTTTTTCCCAAGTCGCCTTTTCAGGTTTTCGACTTGCCGGGTGTACAGTTTTTTTTCATTTTCATCCCTTACTTTTGCCTGAACCCTTTTGGTTCACCGGGAAGCCCTTATTTTTGCCTAGGCCAGTCAACCTAGCGGGTCTTTGATTATGCATAGTATCTTCTCACTATGTATGCATTGACGGGGTGAGGAAGGTCGTCACCATCCATAGTGGTTAGAATCATAGCTCCTCCCGAGAAAATGTTCTTAACCACAAATGTCCCTTCGTATGTGGGGGTCCATTTACCCCTGGGATCACCCTGCGCTAGTATGATGCGTTTGATCACTAGGTCCCCGACTTGATATTCTTGACGTCTGACTTTCTTGTTAAAGGCCTTGATCATTCGCTATTGATACGTCTGACAATGACAAATAGCAGTAAGTCTCTCTTTGTCGATTAGATTCAGCTAATCAAGTCGGGTTTGGACCCAGTCGTCTTTGTTCAAACTTGCATCCTTCATAATCCTGAGAGAGGGTATCTGGACTTCGATGGGTAGGACCGCCTCCATGTCGTATACCAAAGAGTAGGGTGTCGCCCCTATTGACGTCAGTGCTGAGGTGCGGTACCCATGAAGAGCGTATGGTAACATCTCATGCCAGTCTTTGTATGTCACTGTCATCTTCTGCACAATCTTCTTGATGTTCTTGTTAGCTGCTTCGACAACTCCATTCATCTTCGGCCGGTAGGGGGAAGAGTTATGGTGTTGTATCTTGAACTGTTTGCAGAGCTCGATGATCATTGTGTTATTGAGATTTGTACCATTGTCAGTAATAATCCTCTTTGGGACACCATATCGACAGATCAGATTGTGCCGGATAAACCGCGCCACGACGTTCTTGGTTATTATAGCAAAGGAAGTTGCCTCAACCCACTTCGTGAAATAATCAATGGCTACCAGAATGAAGCAATTCCCGTTAGAGGCAGTAGGTCTGATCTCGCCGATCATATCGATGCCCCACATTGCAAAGGGCCGCGGAGCTGTCAAAACATTCAGGGGAACCGGGGGTACATGCACCTTATCAGCATAGACTTGGCACTTGGGACAGGTTCGAGAATGCTGATAACAATCGGCTTCCATAGTGGACCAATAATATCCAGCCCCTAGGATTTTCTTCTCCATGGTATGTCCACTAGAATGAGTTTCGAAGGCGCCTTCATGTAGGTCTTCCATGATCCTTTTTGCCTCGCTCTTGTCTATGCACCGCAGTAAGGTTGAATCATGGTTACGCTTATAAAGGATTCCATTACTGATGAAGAACTTCGCAGTGAATCTTCTCAGAAACTTCTTATCATTAACAGATGCCCCCTCGGGGTATTCCTGAGCCTCAAGATACCTTTTTACCTCGTGAAACCAGGTTTTATCTGCTACCTCTTCAGTCTTAATGTCATAGAAATGTGCAGGTTCATCCAACCTCTCAATGGTAATCTGTGGAGCTTCATTGTCCCACCTGTATTTGAACATAGAAGACACGGTAGCTAGCGCGTCCTCTAGCTGATTATCCTCTCATGGGAAATATTCAAAGGTTATCTCTTTGAATTGTGGGAGCAATGTCAGTACATATTCTTTGTAAGGAATAAGATTCAGGTGCTTCGTATCCCACTCGCCTTTGATCTGACTGATCACCAAAGCGGAATCTCCGAATACACTCAAGAATTTAACCCTCAGGTCAATAGCAGCTCGAAGACCCTTGATACATGCTTCATACTCCGCCATATTGTTGGTGCAGTTAAAGCATAATCGAGCGGTGAACGGAGTATGACAGCCCTCAGGGGATATAATTATAGCACCAATGCCATTACCCAACGCGTTCGAGGCTCCATCAAAATACATAGACCATCGGGATCCCTCCTTGGGTCCTTCATCTGGTCCAGGTTCTTCGCAGTCAGTTACCAACATGATATTCTCATTCGGGAACTCAAAATTCATGGACTGGTAGTCATCAACGGCCTGATGCACCAAACGATCCGCTAATACACTCCCCTTGATTGCTTTTTGGGTTGTGTATTGGATGTCATACTCGGTTAAGATCATCTGCCATCTTGCTATTCTTCCGGATAAGACGGGCTTCTCGAAAATATACTTGATCGGATCCATATTTGATATCAACAAGGTAGTGTGAGTCAGCATATACTGTCTCAGTCGGTGAGCATCCCATGCCAAAGCACAGCAAGTTTTCTCGAGCAATGACTATCGGGTCTCACAATCGGTAAACTTTTTGCTAAGGTAGTAAATAGCGTGCTCTTTTCGACCAGACTCGTCATGCTGCCCCAACACACACCCCATCAAATTGTCCAGTACTGTCAAGTATAAAATCAAAGGTCTTCCTTCAACTGGGGGCATCAAAATTGGCGGTTATTGAAGGTATTCCTTGATTCTTTCGAATGCGGTCTGGCATTCATCATTCCACTTTACCACTTGATCTTTCTTCAGCAGCTTGAAGATTGGCTCACAAGTAGCAGTCAGATGTGAAATGAATCTGGCAATGTAGTTCAGACGTCCCAAAAAGCCTCTAAATTCCTTTTTTGTACGGGGTGCCGGCATCTCTTGTATGGCCTTTACCTTTGCAGGGTCCACCCGAATACCCTTATCACTGACGACGAAACCCAGCAGTTTACTAGACCTTACCCCGAAGGTGCACTTGTTCGGGTTTAACCTCAGCTTGTACGTCTTCAACCTGTCAAATAGTTTCTGGAGATGATCTAGGTGCTCTTCCTCAGTCTGGGACCTAGCTATCATGTCCTCAACATAAACCTCAATCTCATAGTGAATCATGTCGTGGAACAAAGCGACCATGGCGCGCTGATAAGTTACCCCAGCATTCTTCAACCCGAAAGGCATTACCTTGTAACAGAAGGTGCCCCACTGTGTAATGAAGGTCGTCTTTTCCATGTCTTCAGGAGCCATTTTGATCTGGTTGTAGCCAGAAAAACCATCCATGAAGGAGAAGATCTTGTGCTGCACGGTGTTGTCGACCAGAACATCAATGTGAGGAAGTGGGAATTCGTCCTTGGGGCTTGCCCTATTCAGATCTCTATAGTTCACACACATTCGTACCTTACCGTCCTTCTTAGGTACCGAAACAACGTTGGCAACCCACTGCGGATAAGAAGTAACAGCTAAGAACCATGTGTCGAACTGTTTCATGACTTCTGCTTTGATTTTCTGACATTTCAGGGTGCATTCGACGAACTTTCTGTTTTACCGGAGGGAAGTCTTCTTTAGTCGGCAAACGATGAACCACAATCTCAGTGTTCAAACCAGGCATGTCTTCATAGGACCAGGCGAAGATCTCAACATAGTCGTGTAGCATCTGTATTAACTATTGTTTGACACTAGGCTCCAGATTTGCACCTATCTTGACCTTTTTCCTGTCTTCCTCTGTACCCAAATTCACTGACTCAACTGGCTTTTCATGAGGCCGTATGGCCCTTTCTTCCTGTTGTAACAGTCTAGCAAGTTCTCCAGGAACCTCACAATCATCCTCACCTTCGTCCTCTGCTTGGTTGATCGGATTTTTGAAGTCATAATTGGCAGTAGCAAAACTGTTATCAATGGGATCCAGGGTGGATATGGATCTGCATTATGATACGTGAGTGTGTGTAAGAGAATAGCTATTTTGATAAAGTGAGAGACAGAAAAGAAAAAAACAAAGAGCACAAAATTTGTAATGTAAGAAACGTCAAATGTTTTATTAATGATATATGAAAATGCCAAATAATAAGCCCTCACAAGCAAAGCCAAGGTGCCTCGGGCAAGGCACCGGGCTATAAAGTTTCAAACTGTCTACTATAATTCTTAAAACAAAAGTCAATTACTATGGAATAAAAGAAACAGGTATGAAGTCCTTCGCCGTCCAGTTGTTCAATCCACCATTGGTTGTTGGGTAGATCCAGCTGTCGATATATGAATCTTCTTCACCATCTTCAATTGCATTAACTCCCTGATTGCTGATGTGCAGAGGAGGTCTTCCAATCCTTGTGCGCCTAACAGCCCTTTGAGCCCCTGTAGTAAAGCCCAAACCAAATTTGTCAGTTTTGTGCGTGAAATCAGGGAGCTGACCCTAATTGGTACACCCACCTTCTTCAATTACAGCCCTGGCATCCTTGAGAGAAGCCATCTTTAGCGGAGGTTTGTTGGTAGCAACTTCAGTTGACGCCAAAGTCTGAGGGACCTCTTCAAAGTTCTGACAAGGGGTTTCGATGAATTCCCCGTCCATCTCCACGTAGCGGAAGGAATTGAGATGACTCACCATATACTCCTTCTCACCTTGCACCGTGACAATCTTCCCCTTCACCGGATATTTCAGCATTTGATGGAGCACGGAAGTCACTGCCCCAGCCTTATGAATCCAAGGGCGACCCAGCAAGCAAGAATATGATGGTCTGATATCCATCACATAGAAAGTGGATGCAAAAGTCTGAGAGCCAACTTTAACAGGGATGTCCACCTCCCCGTGCACCATTCTCTTTGACCCGTCGAAAGCCCTGACCACAATATTGCTCGGCTTTAGAATCAAACCTTCACAGTCTAGATGGTCTAATGCTTTCTTTGGCAGAACATTCAATGAGGACCCGATATGCACCAGTACATGGGCCATAGTGGTGCCCCTGCACTCGATCGAGACGTGCAGAGCATGGTTATGATTTCTCCCCTTAGCAGTCAGATTTGCATCTGAGAAACCCAGCCCATTGTCGACAGTCAGGCTAGCTACGCAATCTTTGAATTGATCAGCTGAAGTTTCCTGCGGCACATGAGCAGTTTTGAGGAATGCAATTAAAGCCTTTGCATGGGCTTCAGAACACAACAACAAGGATAACATGGATATTTTTGACGGGGTCTGCCCCAGCTGCTCGACTACGTTGTAGTCGCTCTTCTTCATAATCTTTAGAATTTCCTCTATTTCTTGTTTAGAGTTTTCTACAATGATCTTCTTAGGTGCCTCCGTCCGGGCAGGCTCACCTATGATTTCTTTGCCCCGAGTCCCATATGGCTCGGAGGCAGGGGTGATGACTAGAATAGGAACTGGGATAATAGTTGATATACTAGTAGATGGAATGACAACGAGTTTGTGGACAGTCGGAGGGGAAATCTCAGAAGAAAAGAGTCTTCCACTTCTGGTGACCTTGCTAGCCCCTACAATATTGATGACATCAACATCAGCTTCCTCACTCTTTAAGTCTTGTTTAACTCCATGGTAATACACATCAGCACCATAGTGCCAAGGGACAGCCTTATCCGAAGTGTATGGGATAGGACCAGGGACAGTAATTATTAACGGAGCAATTCTTGGAACGGGTGTAATCCTAACAGGTTTTCTCGAGGAAACCTTGGAAGCATTGGCGGAAATGGTTATGATGGCATTGTCTTCATTTGGAACCAAGGGAATCATAGTCTTTTCGAACAGGATCTCTTTGTTATCCATCAGGTGCTGAATACTTGATTTCAATAAGCGGCAACCAGTAGGTAGAAACGAGCACATGTGGCAACCTTCACCACAACCCATAAATAAACCGGCCAACAGCAAATTCTTCTTAACCGCCATTGTGATCAGTGGGAATGAGAACTGACTGTTTTTGGAATGCTGGTTCGCATTTGTGTTTGTTTTTGCAAAATGTCGCGGTAAGCAAGAGTCGCCACCGTCTTTTATTTTATCCAACAAGGAAAGGACAAAAGCACAGAAAAATTCCTTTTCGATATGTTTCTCGGGTTCGGGAGGTAGATTATAGAAAGGGAAGGTGTTAGCACCCTTTATATCCGTGGTTATCCATGGGCTCTTAGGTACTTGCTCACTATGTTTTCAAAAGTTTGCTTTTCTTTGTGTTTGTGGGTTTTGAAAAGAGTTTTGTTTTTGAAGAGAGTGTAAGTGCGAAAAGTTTGTTTTTGTTTTAGAAAGGAGCAAGTACTTAAGAACCTCTACCTACTCAAAAAGGAATTAAACTATGCAAGTGTCCTTTAGACAGTGCTATCCCACTATTGAGGAGTAGGTAGCACCGTCGTTGGAGTTTTAGGGTCAATTCGGTTTAAGGGACGTGTGGTCACTAAAGCAACGTTAGGATGCTTTAGCGGTAACCCTAATGTCTTAGATCATTTTTATCGAGGCAACCATTTCGAGGCAACTTTGATCTTTGGACAAGAGGGAGACCTCTAAGACTTCTTATACTCAATGACCACGTTCGAGGCAACCAAGTGAGGCGTACCCTAAGAGTGACATGTGCGAGTGTGTCAATTTTCAGTTTATATTATCTTTATACATGTCATGGTGAGCTACTGTTGATTTTAAGTTAAGAGTTAATCTTGTCATGCATAGCCTAGTTAGCATACATCTAAGCAGTTAATATATGTACAGGAATTTAAAGTGCAGAAATTGTAAATCCTACACTATTACAAGGCTTCGGGGGATTATTTACATGTCCAAAATTGGGGGAATAAAGCAGTAAAGTACAAGTCTTAGTTAAATCTATCACAATCCAATAGGCAGTTACAATAGAATAAACGCGCGTGAATCTTAAAAATCCTAAGAATAAAATCTTTTTGTTGTTTTTATTTTATTTTGGGAAATGCTAAATGTTCAATTAAGTCAAATTTAATTAATTAAAAAAATTGATTAAAATTAACTCTAAAACGTACCTAATATTTTTTGCTTTTTTTGTTTATGAAAAGGATTGAATTCAAATAAATCCCAAGTCTACTGATTTTAAAATTGAAGAAAATAAATTAAAATAATTAACTAAATTAAATCCTAATTCTAAGTTACTTATTTTTATGATTTTTTATGTTGATTAAAAAAACAAACTAAAGAAATAAACAAAAACAAAGTAAACAAAGTATAAATGGGCCAGGCAGCAAATCAAGAAGAAATATAATTCTGGAGGCCTGGGTCGAAAGAGGTGTGGGCTGTCTTTCGACCCAGTGAAGAGGCTTGCTCGAAGGTGCATGAGGGGCTGCACTCTGAGGGTGTTAGATCTGGATATGTCATCCTTCGATCTGGAAGTCCTGGGTCCAGTTTGAAGCTAAGCTGCTGAGCTTCGAAACTCTGAACAGGATCCTGAGAATATATTTCCTGCAAAAAACGAAACACATGTTAAAGGTCCAGGGGGGACTTTACCCCCCTGATTCGAATATCCTCCCTATTCACACCTGCTGAATCTGAGTCTGGGTTTATTTTATCCTGGGATTCGAAGTAGAAACTCAGATTGTGCCCAAGCAATGGCACAATCTCATCTCTGCGCTGTAGCTTATATGTAGCACATTAAATCATTCACAAACAACAGTAATAACATGAATATGCAATCAGAGATCGAAATGAGTTTGAGATTAGATTTCTTTTTACCAAACAGAAGTGCTTTGATCTATGATTTTGAGTGTGGAATGGCTGGTGCAAGGATTGGGTATGGCTTCCTGGAAGTGCTGATGATTTTTGGCAGCGTATCTCCAAGTTCTCCCTGTTTCTTTTCTCTATTTTTTCTGTATATTTTCGTCCTCCTTTTGCAACACTTGTGATCTCTTTATATAGAGGGGGTGGAGGGGACAGGAAGACAAAGGTTTAAATGACTTTGATTATGTGTTTGACAGCCATGAATGAGAATTTGTAACGTTGATTATGTGTTTGAAAGCCATGAATGAGAGTTCGTAACGTTGGCTAAACACATGGGGTCTTGTCCCTTTTTGAATTTTTAATGACATGTAACTGGCCTTCGAATGCTCCCTTTCGAATGGGCTGATGGCCTCCTTCGAATGCTTTTCGAAAGCTCCTTCGAATGCTTTTCGAAAGCTTCTTCGAATGGACCCTTTGAATGCTTCTTCGAATGGGCCTTTTTTGGAATTCCAATCGAAGGACACTGTTATAATGCCAATTGAAGTACTTGTCCATAATGCCAATCGAAAGGCTCCTTCAGAATACCAATCGAAGGGTCTTTCAGAATGTCAATCGAAAGCCTTGACATAATGTCAATCGAAATGCTTGTCCATAATACCAATCGAAGAGCTTGACAGGATGCCAATCGAAAGGCTCCTTCAGAACACCAATCGAAGGGTCTTTCAGAATGCCAATCGAAAGCCTTGACATAATTCCAATCGAAATGCTTGTCCATAATGCCAATCGAAGAGCTTGACAGAATACCAATCGAAAGGCTCCTTCAGAACACCAATCGAAGGGTCTTTCAGAATGCCAATCGAAATGTACTTAAAGCACCACTCAAAAATTTTCCTTTTCCTTAGGAAAGAGTTTGTGATCAACCATGTAGGGGGAAGACTTTGGGAAACATGAGAGGGAAAATTTTGGGGTACAACAGTTGCCCCTGTTCAATCTTCTTAAACCTGAGGATGTAGATTGGCTTGCGTGTCTTTCGTGATCCGAAGGTGGAAGATGATTGAACACTAGAGTGCCCGGAAATTTGCACTTGCATGGTGTAGTATCAGCATTGTGATGTCAGGAATGGGCTTACATATGCCATTTGGAGATTGTTGGTAGGAGGATGGGCTTATAGATGCAATCTGCAGGAGTATCGATTGCATAAGAGATTCCTTAGCGAGAACTTGCATACTTGTTGTTGTAGAAGATTCCACTGGGGAAGTCTAACTTTGTTTGAGATTTAGGAACTGACTCGTGCTCACCGGGAGCATACCGTTGAGGTTATAGAATTTGTCATGTCTAGTTCCAAGTATTAATCGTTGACCTGAGAAAGAAAGATAGTTTTCCTGGCTTGTTACAGGTATTAACCTTCATGTAGATAATTTTCCTGGCTGGTTTCAGGTATTAACCTACAATCAGTCGTCCACAGATATTTATCCTGGCTGGCTATAGGTATCAAACTAGGACTTGAAATGGTTGGTCGAGGAGATATCTGTCCTGGCTGGTTTCAGGTATTGATCTCTGACTTGAGAAAGAAAGTCTTCCTGGCTTGTTACAGGTATTAATCTTTAATCTCTTCATGTAGATGATTTTCCTGGCTTATTACAGGTGTTAATCTTCAATGTCTTCGTGTAGATAATTTTCCTGGCTTGTTACAGGTATTAATCTACAATCAGCCGTCCACAGATATTTTCCTGGCTTGCTACAGGTATTAAACTGGGACCTGAAAAGGTTGGTCGAAGAGATATATGTCCTGGCTGGTTTCAGGTATTAATCTCTGACCTGAGAAAGAAAGTGTTCCTGGCTTGTTACAGGTATTAATCTTCAATCTCTTCGCGTAGATAATTTTCCTGGCTTGTTACAGGTATTAATCTACAATCAGTCGTCCACAGATATTTTCCTGGCTTGCTACAGGTATTAAACTGGGACCTGAAAAGGTTGGTCGAGGAGATATCTGTCCTGGCTGGTTTCAGGTATTAATCTCTGACCTGAGAAAGAAAGTCTTCCTGGCTTGTTACACGTATTAATCTTCAATATCTTCGTATAGATAATTTTCCTGGCTTGTTACAGGTATTAATCTACAATCAGTCGTCCACAGATATTTTCCTGGCTTGCTACAGGTATTAAACTGGGACCCGAAAAGGTTGGTCGAGGAGATATCTGTCCTGGCTGGTTTCAGGTATTAATCTCTGACCTGAGAAAGAAAGTCTTCCTGGCTTGTTACAGGTGTTAATCTTCAATCTCTTCGTGTAGATAATTTTCCTGGCTTGTTACAGGTATTAATCTACAATCAGTCGTCCACAGATATTTTCCTGGCTTGCTACAGGTATTAAACTGGGACCTGAAAAGGTTGGTCAAGGAGATATATGTCCTGGATGGTTTCAGGTATTAATCTCTGACCTGAGAAAGAAAGTCTTCCTGGCTTGTTACAGGTATTAATGTTCAATCTCTTCGTGTAGATAATTTTATTGGCTTGTTACAGGTATTAATCTACAATCAGTCGTCCACAGATATTTTCCTGGCTTGCTACATGTATTAAACTGGGACCTGAAAAGGTTGGTCGAGGAGATATCTATCCTGGATGGTTTCAGGTATTAATCTCTGACCTGAGAAAGAAAGTCTTCCTGGCTTGTTACAGGTATTAATCTTTAATCTCTTCGTGTAGATAATTTTCCTGGCTTGTTACAGGTATCAATCTACAATCAGTCGTCCACAGATATTTTCCTGGCTTGCTACAGGTATTAAACTGGGACCTAAAAAGGTTGATGGTAGCCATCTTTTGATTGACCTTTTCCTGAAAAAGGTAAAACGTTAGCTGTATGCAATGTCATGATGTATGAAATGCATGATGTCATGATGTTCTCAAAATAAATGAGATTTGTGTTGTATGATGCGTATGCATGTCATGATGTATGAAGATGTGGTGTTTTTAGCTGGGGAAAATAAATCCCGGAGCTACTGTAGAATGGAGTTGAGTTCTTCGTTTCCGCTGGGGATGATGAATGAAGATGGTTGTGAGAATAAACCTGCAGGAGAGAGGAACTCCGTTGGGGAATAAACACGGTGCAGAGATTACTCTGTGGGGAATTACTTTGTGGGGGAGAGATGTTCTGTTGATGATTTTAATGATAATTCCGCTGGGGAATCTGTTGATAAGCTCTGCTGGGGATCTTGATGATGAACTCCGCTGGGGATAGATTACCGTTGCTGGTGATATTGAACCTGTTGAGGATAGAAGTCCTGCTGGGGGGAAAGAAAGAACTTTGATGGGGGTGATCTTTCAGTTGCGACTTGCTGAGGATAACCTCTGAATTTGGCTGGGGAGACTTATTTGTGCTCTGCAGGGGATAAGCTTCCAGAATCTACTTGGGATATTAATTCAACTCCATTGGGGAAACCTTTTTAGACTGCGCTGGGGAAATGGCTCCAATGGGGGTACCTTGCATTCTGTCAGGGAACATTCTTATATTCCGTTGAGGAATATTGAGACTGCCAGGGATACTCTTATGCTTGCTGGGGAATATCCTTATACTCCATTGGGGAATATTAAGACCTTCTGGGGATACCAAACCTTTTTAGGGCTGATGGTAGATTAACTCTGCTTGGGGGAGAGTATTGTTGATTTGTCCATAGCTGCAAGTCTCAGCCGGGAGAGCCACCATTACTGCCTTATTATGCGGGGAGTGAAAGTATCTTAGCCATATTCTTCAGCTGAAGATAAACCTTGGTACCTGGTGGACAGAGCAATTTGTACAGTTCGGACAATTCTTATTTGCCCCTATTTTTGTGGGAGAAGGTGCATGCGGAGGCCCTGTGGATCGAGTATTATCCCCACCTATGAGGTGCTTGGTATCTTTCGGCCAAAATGACGAGTCTTCTTCTGGTAGGCCAGTGACGAGATGACGAGACATAGTCGTACGCTTTAATCCCTAATTTTTGCCTGGACCGTCCTTTCGGGTTTTCAGTCCATCGGGATACCCTTTTTTGCCCAAGCCTCCTTTTCAGGTTTTCGACTTGCCGGGTGTACAGATTTTTTCATTTTCATCCCTTATTTTTGCCCGAACCCTTTTGGTTCGCCGGGAAGCCCTTATTTTTGCCTAGGCCAATCAACCTAGCGGGTCTTTGATTATGCGTAGTACTTTTTTGACTATGTCCATTCCCTCGGGATGCAGAGAGGTGTCACTGTCGGTAGTGTTGTGTTGCCATACTACCAGAAGATCTTCGTTTGATCATGCAAGAATCATTGCTGGAATTCATGTCCAATGCCCCAAGTGACTCAGATGGAGGTCTGCCCCTGGCTATTTGGCATCTTTGAGAGACTCCTTGAATCTTGACTTAACTGCCCCAGATGATAGACAATGCTCATGCCGTGCCCCTTGGTTGGAAGTGTTTTTCCACTTGAGGTGATCCTTTTTTATTGAAAAGTTTTTTGTTCACTAGATATTCGTCGTGCGAATTTCTCTGCTATTCGAACAAATGGTCATATGCGAACAATGTTATTTTAAGAATGTAAAGCTTATGTCTGTCTTGAAGTTTTTGAATATGCATTTTTCCAGTAAGATAGGAAAATTTGTAAAATGTGACGTCAACTCAGGATATTTACAGCAAGCCCTACAGGAGTCAGGATACCTTTTGTAACAGTATGCTTTCGAACTAACCCATGCTTCAGCTAGGACTTTTTAAGGGTTATAACATGGCCTGGTTCACGGTTTAAGAAACAAAGGATAAAGGCTCAAATTATATTTGTACCCACCCGCTCTTCGTGATGTTCTTCAATCCTAAACTCAGTTAATTATGCATTAGATCCTGTTTGAGTCTTTGCTCTGATATTCTGGTGATGGTTCGGATATTGACAATTTATTTTGAACAAGAAGTCATTTTTATGAGAGTTTTTAGGACCTCTTTTTGATTTTATTATCCCTGTCTTTTGCCTGAACTGTTTCTTTTTGTATTCACAGTCAGCGGGATTCCCCAGTTTTGTAAGTCTCCTTCATAGGTTTTGACTTAATGGGCTTTTATTTCTGAGAGATAATGACTGCCTATCCTTACGATTATACGGAACCATCACCGTCTCTTGTTTTGGAAGGACCTCTTTGATGCCATTTATTATGCACCTGGATCAACTGAGAGAACTACCCTGCCCCAGGTTATAATTAAGGGTTTTAATTTGTGAAAAGAAAAAATTCAACTTCTTTGGCTCAAAGGGGTTGACTAGGGATTATCTTCCTTATAACTCCACTGTTTAGGATTTGAAACAATGCATGTACCTCATCAGCGGGGTCTATTCAAAAGCATATTGTAAAGATCGTGGTATCGTTTTCGTCATCCTCCCTCTAAAGGCTTAGAGTTTTTTAATCGAGAGTTGAACATCACAAAAAGGAGATATGAAGCAATTTAAGCATAGTGAGAATAATTTATTCAAAACAGACACGTGCAATGCTTTAATGAAATAAAAGAGTTCAACATGATAATAATTGTTTGAATAAGCAAAGAAAAATACAACTTCAGAATTCAAATGAACAAAAGTCTCTTAGTTTGAACTAGTCATCTCAGATGGAGAATTCTCAGCGGAAGATTTTCATCTCGCCATCTGGCATGAACTCCAGCACCCTTCCATCAATCAAGTCTTGGATCTTGTTCTTCAGAGTCCAACAGTCGTCGGTGTCATGTCCCGAACTGTCAGAGTGGTATGCACACCTTTCATTGGGATGATAGGTAGGAGCAGAGGTGTTGGGATTCCGGGGAGGATCCTTTAAAGTAATCAGATTGACCTCCAACAAGCGTTTCAGTATGAGACATGATGGTATATCAGTCTCATAGAAATGTCTTCCAGACGTACTTCGCTTACACCGATTACCCTGTTGATGTTGGCGAGGTTGATGCGGGGCTTGTGACCCTGAAGCAAGTTGGGGAGCTTTTCCATTGTCTTCTTGCCCCAAAGGTGGTTGAATGATGACTTGATCTTCAACCCTAGTTGTTTGCCCCACTTGGTTATTTTGAAGCAGCTTGTTGACGAGGACCCTGAGCTCTTCTTGTCTTTGAGCTAAGTCTTGAATGAGAGCCATCTGGCCCACCAGCTGTCCCATCATCTAGATCTTCATTGTTGCCAACTCAATTTATAGCCCTTCCAACTGATCATTCCTGATGCCTCCTGGATTCCCTAGGACCAAGCCCCTTGTGAGGAGAGCTTTTATGTCTTCTTGCCCCTGGGATAGGTTCAAGAAAATTTCTTGAAGCTGGGCATTTTAAGCCCGGAGATCTTGGTTGTCTGGTTGGAAAGCCATTGCTGAAATAAACAGCGAGAACATGAGAGACCTGTATTGGGGGACCTGTTATGCAATGATATGTATGATATATGTATGAAATGTTTTCAAGGATCTCGCGGGGTAAACAAGAAACTGTTAGAATCTGAATCTGGTAGCTTGATTGAAGGAACTTCTTGTTGCTGAGAGTCCTTACTCAAGAGTCAAGCTCACCATATCGAGTGGGTCATAGCCCCTGACTCAAGTTGTCGTGCTTGGATTTTTAGACAACCTTGGCTAGAGGAAAATAAATCCCCTTTGCCCCTTGCTAGCCATTTGATTTACCATAACCTATATCACAGACCCTTGAGATCCTTGAAATGGTTAAAGAAATGTTAAGGCATGATGTTATGATGTATATGCTATGCATTTAAAAATGTGAGGTGATGTAAGTAAACCCTGCAATAAGTCCAAATTATTGGATAAGGACTGTAAACAAAACCTGCAAGGAACTCATGTTGTCAAATAACAAGAATGTGCAAGTAGTTCAAGTTTGAAAGCACACAAGTCACACAAATAGCCTTAAGTTTAGGCTGGCATGGAGTTTCGTAGGTAAGTACCCTCTTGAGTGTAGTTGGCTCAAAACCTGTCCTATAAATAGTAACCGGGTTCTAAGGAGCTCAATATCATTGGATTGTTTTCTATGTTCATCGTTTTGGTTTAGCCACTGAACTAGCAACCAAAATATTCCAAGAAAACAATCCTCAATGAGTGTAGTATCGAGTATCTACCCACTTCGGACTGCACCAAAGTCGGTCATCTCACTATCCCTAAAAAAGGCCAAGATGGTCAAGTAAGGTTCTAGGTCATTAGTGCTTAGTGACATCACTCAGCGGCCCCGTATTCTCTTTGATTAACTCAAAGGCTACCGGTACTCACAAATATGCCGCACTAATATAGTTATTGCTTCAACCGTGTCGGTATACCCCGCACAGTTTCCACAATGTATTGCTATCTATGAATGTTTCCCAAATCCGGGTGGAGGATTTATAGAACTCCAATACAAGCCCACAAAATTAAAAGCATACAAAGCAATACAATTGAAAACACAAGTGATCTAGTCCTAAGGTACACCTCACTTATAGAAATTCCCCAGCAGAGTCGCTAGTTCTGTGATCGGTGAGAATGAGAACTGACTGTTTTTGGAATGCTGGTTCGCGTTTGCGTTTGTTTTCGCAAAATGTCACGGTAAGCAAGAGTCGCCACCGTCTTTTATTTTATCCAACAAGGAAAGGACAAAAGCACAGAAAAATTCCTTTTCGAGATGTTTCTCGGGTTCGGGAGGTAGATTATAGAAAGGGAAGGTGTTAGCACCCTTTCTATCCGTGGTTATCCACGGGCTCTTAGGTACTTGCTCACTATGTTTTCAAAAGTTTGCTTTTCTTTGTGTTTGTGGGTTTTGAAAAGAGTTTTGTTTTTGAAGAGAGTGTAAGTGCGAAAAGTTTGTTTTTGTTTTAGAAAGGAGCAAGTACTTAAGAACCTCTACCTACTCAAAAAGGAATTAAACTGTGCAAGTGTCCTTTAGACAGTGCTATCCCACTATTGAGGAGTAGGTAGCACCGTCGTTGGAGTTTTCGGGTCAATTTGGTTTAAGGGACGTGTGGTCACTAAAGCAACGTTAGGATGCTTTAGCGGTAACCCTAATGTCTTAGATCATTTTTATCGAGGCAACCATTTCGAGGCAACTTTGATCTTTGGACAAGAGGGCGACCTCTAAGACTTCCTATACTCAATGACCACGTTCGAGGCAACCAAGTGAGGCGTACCCTAAGAGTGACATGTGTGAGTGAGTCAATTTTCAGTTTATATTATCTTTATACATGTCATGGTGAGCTACTGTTGATTTTAAGTTAAGAGTTAATCTTGTCATGCATAGCCTAGTTAGCATACATCTAAGCAGTTAATATATGTACAGGAATTTAAAGTGCAGAAATTGTAAATCCTACGCTATTACAAGGCTTCGGGGGATTATTTACATGTCCAAAATTGGGGGAATAAAGCAGTAAAGTACAAGTCTTAGTTAAAGCTATCACAATCCAATAGGTAGTTACAATAGAATAAACGCGCGTGAATCTTAAAAATCCTAAGAATAAAATCTTTTTGTTGTTTTTATTTTATTTTAGGAAATGCTAAATGTTAAATTAAGTTAAATTTAATTAATTAAAAAATTGATTAAAATTAACTCTAAAACGTACCTAATATTTTTTGCATTTTTTGTTTATGAAAAGGATTGAATTCAAATAAATTCTAAGTCTACTGATTTTAAAATTGAAGAAAATAAATTAAAATAATTAACTAAATTAAATCTTAATTCTAAGTTACTTATTTTTATGATTTTTTATGTTGATTAAAAAAACAAACTAAAAGAAATAAACAAAAACAAAGTAAACAAAGTATAAATGGGCCAAGCAGCAAATCAAGAAGAAATATAATTCTGGAGGCCTGGGTCGAAAGAGGTGTGGGCTGTCTTTCGACCCAGTGAAGAGGCTTGCTCGAAGGTGCATGAGGGGCTGCACTCTGAGGGTGTTAGATCTGGATATGTCATCCTTTGATCTGGAAGTCCCGGGTCCAGTTCGAAGCTAAGCTGCTGAGCTTCGAAACTCTGAACAGGATCCTGAGAATATATTTCCTACAAAAAACGAAACACATGTTAAAGGTCCAGGGGGGACTTTTCCCCCCTGATTCGAATCTCCTCCCTATTCGCACCAACTGAATTTGAGTCTGGGTTTATTTTATCCTGGGATTCGAAGGAGAAACTCAGATTGTGCCCAAGCAATGGCACAATCTCATCTCTGCGATGTAGCTTATATGTAGCACATTAAATCATTCACAAACAACAGTAATAAAGTGAATATGCAATCAGAGATCGAAATGAGTTTGAGATTAGATTTATTTTTACCAAACAGAAGTGCTTTGATCTATGATTCTGAGTATGGAATGGCTGGTGCAAGGATTGGGTATGGCTTCTTGGAAGTGCTGATGATTTTTGGCAGCGTATCTCCAAGTTCTCCCTATTTCTTTTCTCTATTTTTTCTGTATATTTTCGTCCTCCTTTTGCAACACTTGTGATCTCTTTATATAGAGGGGGTGGAGGGGACAGGAAGACAAAGGTTTAAATGACCTTGATTATGTGTTTGACAGCCATGAATGAGAATTTGTAACATTGATTATGTGTTTAAAAGCCATGAATGAGAGTTCGTAACATTGGCTAAACACATGGGATCTTGTCCCTTTTTGAATTTTGAATGACATGTAACTGGCCTTCGAATTCTCCCTTTCGAATGGGCTGATGGCCTCCTTCGAATGCTTTTCAAAAGCTTCTTCGAATGGACCCTTTGAATGCTTCTTCGAATGGACCTTTTTTGGAATTCCAATCGAAGGACACTGTTATAATGCCAATCGAAGTACTTGTCCATAATGCCAATCGAAAGGCTCCTTCGGAATACCAATCGAAGGGTCTTTCAGAATTCCAATCGAAAGCCTTGACATAATGCCAATCGAAATGCTTGTCCATAATGCCAATCGAAGAGCTTGACAGAATGCCAATCGAAAGGCTCCTTCAGAAAACCAATCGAAGGGTCTTTCAGAATGCCAATCGAAAGCCTTGACATAATGCCAATCGAAATGCTTGTCCATAATGCCAATCGAAGAGCTTGACAGAATGTCAATCGAAAGGCTCCTTCAGAACACCTATCGAAGGGTCTTTCAGAATTCCAATCAAAATGTACTTAAAGCACCACTCAAAAATTTTCCTTTTCCTTAGGCAAGAGTTTGTGATCAACCATGCAGGGGGAAGACTTCGGGAAACATGAGAGGGCAAATTTTGGGGTACAACAGTCATCAAAGGAGTAGAAATTTCTTCCTCAGAGGTCACAAATAAATCATCGCCCACAACATTTACTCCATGACCATGTTTGGGCATGGGAGCAGTTATGACGTTGGGCTTCTCCGGAGCGTCAAACTTAATCTCTTTGGCTTCGATCAAGTCTTGCACCTTATTTTTCAAGGCCCAACAGTCATTTGTATCATGGCCTGGACTTTCAGAGTGATAGGCGCAGCTGGCATTCGGATTATAGCGGGGAGATGTGGTGTTGGGGTTCTTCGGGGATTCTCTCAGAGTTACCAGATTGGTCTTCAACAATTATGGTAAAATTTGAGACAGATTCATATTGAGCCGGGTGAGCTGCCTCTGTGGTCTTTCCACCCTTTGTTGATTGTTGCATTGTGGAGCAACTGTTGGTCTTTATATCACTACTGCATTTACTGCTTGACAGTGTTCAGGTCTGCTTTGGCCCCTCGGGCCGTAGACTGCACTAGCTTCTTTCTTACCAGTGAAAGGCTTCTTTACTGCACTTGATGAAGTATCCTTCTGTATTTTACCACTTTGGATACTAGCTTCTACTCTCTCTCCAGTCAAAATCAACTCAGTAAACCCAGATGACGAACTACTGATCAAGTGATTGAAAAATGGACCAGATAGCGTCCCTAGAAACATGTCGACCAACTCCCTATCAGACAAAGGGGGTTGGACTCTTCCAGATAAGTCTCTCCATTTCTGAGCATAATCGTTAAAGCCTTCACCTGCACCCATGGACATACCCTGGAGCTGAGTACGAGTGGGAGCAAGGTCGGAGTTATACTGATATTGCCTGTAAAAAGAAGCAGCAAGGTCTTCCAAGTTTCGGACACTGGCTCCTTCCAACTGATAAAACCATTCAAGCTGAGTCCCTGATAGACTATCTTGAAAGAAATGCACCCACAAATTTCTATCAGCAGTGTGAGGTTGGATTTTTCTGACGTACAAGCGGAGATGGAGTTTTGGACAGGATACTCCATCGTACTTGGCAAAAACTGGAGCTTTGAACTTATGAGGGATCACCACTCCTGATACCAGTCCCAGTTCTCCGAAATCCAAACCAGGGATCTTCTGAATCTCCATAGCACTTAGACGGTCTTCTAGCTGCTTGTATCTATCCTCAGCAGGAGGATATTGTTCATCATTGTAATCAGTATCGTCTTCAGAAACTGCAGGACTAGGGTCCTTTACCCTTTCTTGGTTCTCTCCATCCTTGGATGAGGAGGTCAGATCAGCTGGTTGTCTCAAACTTTCTCCGAATCTTGTACCCATGTTCAGAATATCGACCTTCTTCTTCTTATTCTCTTTCAGAATAAGGGTCTTCAGATCCTCTTGCCCTTTATCCAGACTTAAGAACATCTGTTGGAATTGGGCGTTCTAGGCTTGAAGATCTTTGATAGCTTGATCGAAAGACATTTCTGCTTAAATAAACAGCGAAGAAGATGAGAAACCTGTAATGGTACCTGTAATGACGTGCATGATAATGGGATGTGCATGTAATGATTTCAAAGACTTTGGGAGATTTAAATTTGCAAACCAAAAATAAATAAACTTTATTAGATTAACTTGTAAAAGGTTCAACAATGCCTTTAAGGCGTTACAAAGAAGTAAAATAGAAAACAAATCTAAAACTAGAAAAGCAAAGTCAAAAGTCCCATGCACGCTTCCTCTTTGTGCCGATGTAGTCATTGATCACTCTTTCTTCCTCGAGCTGCCTGGTGAGCTTCAAACTCTTCCTTTCTTGCTCATGGTACTTTTCCCGGTAAGTATCCCGCTCATTCTTCAGCTGAATCCAAAACCTCTGCAACTCCCCAGGATCAATGGACATGTAAGGATAAAGAATCGTGTAAGGAACGTCCTCTTCATTGGTGGGCTCCATAATCACTGGCAATACAGATTCATAGGGCATCCCAAGCTTCTGGGCACGAGCTCAGACCCATTGGAGGTAAGGCTGCATTGGAAGGGAAGTCTTTGGTCCCAACTCTTGGGGGTCAGATCTATTCACCATGCCCCAAGCTCGTATAAACCTCAGGCGGTTCTCCTTAACGTCCTCCTTGTAGTCAAATACAATGTCGTCAAGAAGTAGCTCATAGGGACCATCTCTCTGAGCACGACCAAATTGTCTTAAAGCTAGACAGGGATTGTAAGTTATACCCCCTCTGATTCCAAGCAACGGGACATTAGGGTATCCCCCACAACGGTCAATAACAGCAGTGTCTTCCATAGCCCGGGAACACCAAAGAATGTGTGTATGGGCAAGTGACATTATCTTGTAGGACCAACCCAAACCTTCTTCGTTCTTCAGCACAGACTTAGGGAGATGCGAAATAAACCACCTCGATAGCAACAGCATGCAACACATAAGAGTTCCTCTTCTTCACACGGTACGAGTATAAAGGGCATGCAAGATATCACCCAGCAGGGTAGGCACAGGATTGCGAGAAAGGAATATCTTGACAGCGTTCACATCTACAAAGGAATCTGGATTCGGGAAGAGAACCAAACCATAGATAAGGAGAGCCAAGACATCTTCAAAAGCCTGAAAATCCAGATTATCCCAGAATAGCTGAGCCTGGTCTATCATAAATTTGGCTAGAAAACCTTCGACCCCGCTCTGTGTTTCCCAATTGGATGCTACATCATCCCGTTTCAAATGCAGAGCTGAAGCAATGTCTTCTGGTTTAGGAACTTCTTCCATACCTGTGAAGGGTACCTATTCCAGAATGGATATGCCTAATAGGTGGGAGAACTCTTCCAAGGTGGGAACCAGCTGGTAGTCTGGAAAGGTGAAGCAATGATGCACAGGATTGAAGAATTGGAAAAGTACACTCATCATCTTCTCATCAATATTTGAGGTGACCAGGGTAAGAAGTTGACCATGTCTCTTAATGAACATAGAAGTATCAGAAACTCTTGAGGCTAAATCTTTAAGTTGAGCAGGTATTTTCACAAAGTTAACTCGGATGGTATTTTTGCGCACGAAAGCCATAATCTACAAAACAGAATAAAGATAAATTCCCTTGGTCTTTGAAATGGTCAGTATAATGAAATATGAATACCATGTTATGATGCATGATGTCATGATAAACCACAGGTATAGCAAACAACAGGTATTGCAAGCACATACAAATCACACAAAGCCCTTAGGTTTAAGGCTTGCATGAGTTCAAAGGCAGTACCCTCTTAAAGTTAAGTTGGCTTTAACCTGTCCTAGAAAAAGTAACCGGGTTCTAAAGGATCTCAATATCACTGACCATCCTCCATCGGTCATGGTTTCAGCTCACGCAATCTTTTCTTGCGGCTGGAACTATCTCGAGAGTATGGTCTCAATGAGTGTAGCATCGAGTATCAACCAGTTCTCAGTTTTACATTGAGGTCGGCTATCTCACTACTTTCTAATGGCCAAGTTGGTCGATTAAAGGTTCTAAGGTCAGTTGATGCTTAACGACACCATGCAGCGGCCACGTATTCTCCTCGTTTCTCCACAAGGGATACCGGTACCAACCAATGTGCCACATCAATGTAGCTACTGCTTCAACCGTATCGGTCTACATCGTACAGTTCCCTCACAGTTTATTGCTACTTACCTAAAAGGTGTCCCCAGATCCAGGTTAGGATCTATAGTAACTCCCAAACAAAACCCTTAAAAGTAAAGCAATCAAAGCAATCAAGAGAAGCAATTAAGATGAACTAGATCCTAAGGTATACCCCACTTATTACTCCCCAGCAGAGTCGCCAGTTCTGCGATACGGTGGCAGAACCAACTATTTTAAAATGTTGGTTTGCGTTTTGTGTTCGTAAAGTGTCGCGGTAAACAAGAGTCGCCACTGACTTTTATTTCATCCAACCGGAAAGTAGAAAAGTACAGAAACAATCCTTTTTCGAGATATTCTGAGTACGGGGGTAGATTATAGAAAGGGAAGGTGTTAGCACCCTTTCTATCCATGGTTTTCCATGGGCTCTTAGGTACTTGCTCATCTTTTTAAAATTGCTTGTGTATGTCTTTTGCTTTGAAAATGTTTTTACTTCGTGATAACCCTTGTATCAGTCCTCAAAGGTGTGATGAAGTTGTTTTGAAAACTTATTTGAAAAGTGTAAGTGTGAAAAGTTTTACTTGAGCAAGTACCTACTAGCATCTACCTACTCGAAAAAAGGATTGTTTCTATTCTCGTTTCCTTTAGACAACACTATCCTACTATTGAGAAGTAGGTAGCACCGTCGTTGGAGTTGTAAGGGTCAATTCGAAAGGGACGTACAATCACTAAAGCAATGTTAGGACACCTTAGTAATTATCCTAAAGTCTTAAGATCATATTCGAGGCAACATTTCCGAGGCAATATTTTCGAACGGGACATTTGATCTTTGTTAGACAGGAGGGAAACCACTAAGACAACCTATGCTTAGTGATCGTTTACCAAAGGCAACCGAAGTTAGAGTATACCCTAAGAGTGATATGTGTGAATGATTAGTTTCAGTTATTTATCTTTGCACATTAGGGTTTTTCTAATTGTATTAAATTATCATGCAATCTTGTCATACAATCCTATTAACATACATCTAGACAGTTAAATATTTGCGGAAATTAAAATGCGAGAAATTAACCTACGTTATTACAAGGCTTCGGGGAGAGGATTAATTACATAGCCAAAAATCCGCAAAAGACGATAAATAAAATAAAGTCCTAGATTAAACTATTACATACCGTGGACAGTTACATCAATATTGCAAAAATAATAAACACGCACGATGAATCGAAAACAAGATAATTAGGGTTTTGACCCTAACTTAAGCCTAATTGCGATTAATTCAAAAAAAAATCGTTTTGTTTATTTAAGAAAAATAGAGAAATTGTTGCATTTTTATAAAAAAAAGAAGAAGAAGAAGAAAAGCCTAATTCTAGTTAATTTTAATTTTAAGAAAATTTGAATTGATTTATTCTAAAACCTATTTTTTGTATTTTTATTTATTTGAGAAAGATAGGAAATAAAAAAAGAAATTAACATAATTCTCTAATGTAATTTTAATTGTGAAAATAAATTAGGGTTTCCCTAGGTTAAACTAAATTATATCAAACTAACTAAAAATATAAAAAATGTCTGATTCTAATTTTTTTTATTATTGATTTTATGATTTTTTTATAAAGAAAAAAGAATTAATTTGTGAATTAAAATAAATAATGAAAATAATAAAAGAATTAAAATAAATAAGCAAAGAAAGATTGAGATGGGCCTGCATCATCAAATGGTGGGGGTGTGGTTGGAGATTCTGAGCCCAACTAAACCAGGCCCATTTGACTTTGTTGAATTCGCTGCACACATTGACTTAGGACGCAGGATGGTCCTTCAGTGAAAGGCGTTAGATCTTGGCTAGCTGATGAATCTGACGGTTGGATCTTGATGCCTCATGATGGACTCCACAGAGCGTGACATACTGGAACCTATAGAGAAATTCAGGAAAATGCAAAATTACCACGCCTAGGGTCGAACCCAGGACATGTACCTTATAGCCTCTCCCTCTTGCCAACTGCGCTAGAATCTTTAGTCATAATATTAGTGAAATAAATAAAACAAAAGGCAAACAAGGTGCTAGATCCAGATCAGCAAATAAATTGCACGCGTCAGTAAGCATGGGCCAATCTGATGGGGTGAGAGAAAGTCAGTGTTTGGTCCAACCAATGGAATTATAAGAAACAGCCACGCAGGCTGGTTGACCAGAGACCGGTCAGTCCAACCACCAGAGCCGGTGGTTTCCACCGTCTTCTCCGGTGGGTCACCTGTAAATATCAGCCAAACCAAAAAACAAACAATGCCAAATATATTAAAAAGATCCCCTGATCATGATTTTGGCCTCTAAATTGACTAACTCCCTATGCATCATCAGATTCGAGCTTGGAACCCTAATCACGGTCAACAATGGCATAACGTGATTCTGGGTGTTAGCTTCGCATGTGATACGTCCAAACACACATAAACATCAGTAGAAACACATGTATATGATCAATACGAATTTACATCAAGTATTGCGCGAGTTTGAAGTCAAATAAATTTTACCAATGGTAAGTCACAGACTTGATGATTTGAGGATGCTACAAGCCTTGCCAATGGTCTGGTTTTACTCCTGGGAACCTCAGCAAGATGAGGGAGCGATTGGAATTGAGGGAAAGAGGCTGATTCAGGTGTTTGAAGATTGCACACTTCTTTGAATTTTTTGGAATTTTTCTTTTCTCTCCTAGGTCGGCTGCGTCTATTCTCTCCTCCCTTTAGGGTTTGAAACTTCTTTTTATATGTGAGGCCAACCATAGGTTAACATTCTTTGAGCAAATCCAAAGAGATATGGAATTTTCAATTTTGCTTCAAAGATCTTTAATTTCAAATATTTCTTTCCCTTTCATAGCATGGCACGATTTCCTTGTTTATTTCAGCATATTTGATCCATCATTCAATGCAAAAAATCAAACCCAATCAAACCCAAATTATTTATCTAATTTAATTTGATTTTTCTCATGACTAAAACCAAAACAAATCAAATAAATAAGATAATAATGCATGGATGGTTTTATGGGTCGTGGACCATGTTAAGAATGAGATACAAGCATAAAAAGTTGGGCCCATTTAGCAAAAAATGCAATTTTGGACACATTTGACTTTTGGCAATTTTACAAAAAGGGTCAACTTGGCCAATGCATAATTCTCTCAATTTTTATCCTAGAGAGGTGTTCTTGGACTTTTTAGAAATCTTAGGATGTCCTCTAAGCAACCCTTTTGGTCTCATCTCAATTGAGTCTTCCATGTTCATGTATGAAGCTTTGACCCAAAAGGTGTTTTTGTTGACTTTTCAAAGTGACCTATAATGTCCAAATTCATATCTTTTTGTGAGTGCATATTTTGAACTTGGAATATGAAGATGAATTGTAGGGGATTTCATCCTCTTCAAAATAAGCTTTGGATGGGTTATTTTTGATAAAGTATGAGAAAGTTATGCTTGGTCAAAGTTGAGTTGACTTTTCCTGCAAAACCCTAATTTAACAACTTTTGGGTTTTGATGAATTGTGAGCAATCCTTGAGGAATCGTGATCAACCCTTGATCAAATGATGAATGATACTTAAAAATTAGGATGTTGACCAAAAATCTTGAAGTTTGACTGTATGTGGGTCACAGTTGACTTTTGACTTAGCACAGTCGATTTCCAGGCATTTGAGCAGTTGATTGAGAAAACTTCCTCTGCAAGGCTTGAAACTTGACATGGATGATATTAAGAACATGTTAGGACAATGGTGAGCATTTGGGGTCCTTTGGACTTAAGCATCTTGATTCAAAATGAAATCCTAATTTGAGGTAGACTGTCTTAGGAGAGAGTTTGTCTGGTCAACCCTTGGACTTCCTTGAGCAATTTGAGGACCTCACTTGCCATGTAGTGTGAAATATGGGAGGGCAAATTTTGGGGTACAACAGTATGCTTTTATTTTAGAGATCTAAATTTTGCAACACCCAAAGATGAGTATCCAATGCCTGTGGCAGAAATGCTTGTCAATTCCGCCGCTGGCTTCAAATACATGAGTATGCTTGATGGATACTCTGGGTACAATCAAATTTTCATTGCTGAAGAGGATGTATCGAAAACAGCATTTCGATGCCCTGGGGCTTTAGGAACTTACGAATGGGTAACGATGCCTTTGGCCTAAAAAATGCAGGGGAAACATATCAAAGAGTAATGAATTCTATCTTCCATAATTTTATTGAAACTTTTATGCGGATTTATATTGACAATATTGTTGTCAAATCAGTTTTAGGGAAGAATCACATAGACCACCTTCCACAGTCCTTCGAATGGATGAGAATTTATGGTCTAAAGATGAATCCTCTAAAGTGCACTTTATGCATAAAGGTCAGGGATTTCTTAGGCTTTGTGGTCCACAAAAAGGGAATCAAAATAAACCAGAACAAGACCAAAGGCATTTTGGAAGCGAAAAAGCCAACTAGCAAGAAGGGGTTGCAATCTCTACTTGGCAAGATAAATTTCTTGTGGAGATTTATATCCAACCTAAGTGGAAAAATGCAATCCTTCTCACATCTACTCCGACTCAACAAAGGAGGATTTGAGTGGGGGCAAGAACAACAGGAGGACTTCGAAAAAATCAAAGGATACCTCACCAAACCTCTTATTCTGATGCCTCCTTGTAGAAATAGGAATATGAGATTATACATAGTTGCATCTGATAAATATTTAGGGAGCATGTTAGCCGAATTGGATGAAAATGGTGTCGAAAGACCCATCTACTACCTCAGTAGAGTTTTAAATGATGCAGAAACTAGATATAGCGAAGTTGAAAAACTATGTTTATGTCTTTACTTCTCATGTACAAAACTCAAGCAATATATTAAACCTGTTAATGTTTATGTTTCATCTCATTTTATTGTTTTCAAATATATATTGTCGAAACCCATCTTGCATAGTCGAGTTGGCAAATGGGAACTTGCATTGACAAAGTATTCATTGACCTTTATGCCTCTCAAGGCTGTAAAACGACAAGTGGTATCAAACTTTATAGTTGACCACTCAATAAATGATGAATCATTAAACTACTTGGAGATTTAACCTTGGAAGTTATACTTAGATGGTTCTAGTCATAAAGATGGAACTGGCATAGGAGTCCTAATTATCTCTCCAAGTAAAATTCCAACAACATTCAAGTACAAGATCGAAGGTTCTTGTTCGAACAATGAGTCTGAGTACGAAGCTCTAATTATTGGCCTTGAAATCTTGTTGGAATTGGGGGAAACTCGATTTGAAATAATGGGAGACTCATAGTTAGTCGTAAGGCAAGTTATGAAAGAATACAAATGCATAAGAGAAAATCTTATAATGTATTTTGTAATAGCCAATCGTTTTTTGAAAAAATTTGAAGTAATCAACATTCGACATATACAAAGATTTGAAAATCAAGTGGATAATGGCTTAACACATATTGCATCTGGGTATAAAATTTCGAAAGAAAAATTGCAACAAACAATCGAAGTCAGAGGAAGAGTAGCATCAACCAAGTTGTCTCCAACAGATTTAGAAACAACAAAACTGGGATATGGTGACCAAGAGAACTTCGAAATTTCGTTCATAGACAATCTAACAGAACAAGATTGGAGAAAGCCTATGGTAGACTATTTGCAAAATCTAATGGCTTCGACAGAACAAAAGACAAAGTATAGGGCGTTGAGTTATATTCTAATGGGCAATGAGCTATTCAAACAGACGCCTGAAGGAGTACTACTAAAATTCCTAAGTGAAACAGAGTCATAAATAGCCCTTTCGACTACACATGCTGGGGCATGTGGGGCACATCAAATCGGTCATAAAATGAAATGGTTGTTGTTTCGAAAAGGATTATACTGGCCTACTATGCTAAAAGATTGTGTTGAGTTTCCAAAAGGCTTCCATGAATGTCAAGTACATACAGGTATCCAACACGTACCTGCAAGCGAACTTCACTCAATTATGAAACCTTGGCCTTTTAGGTGATGGGCTTTGGATCTTATTGGAGAGATTCGACCAGCATCGTCTAAAAGCAAAAAATATATATTGGTGGGCATTGACTATTTCACTAAGTGGATTGAAGCAATTCCTTTGGTCAATGTAGACCAAGAGAATGTCATTGAATTTATTCAAAAGAACATTATATATAGGTTTGGAATCCCTGAGACAATAACAACTGATCAAGGATCAGTATTTACTGGTCGAAAAACACAAGAGTTTGCCACAGAAATGACATTCAAGCTATTAACGTCTACACCTTATTATGCGTAAGCCAATGGCCAAGTCGAAGCAGTGAATAAGGTAATAATTTGCTTGATAAAAAAGAATTTGGGAAAAAAGCCAAAATTTTGGCATAAGACTTTGGACCAAATCTTATGGGCATGTCGAACTTCTCATAAAGAAGCTACCAGAACGACACCATTTCGATTAACCTATGGTCATGACGCAGTGTTTCCAGTTGAAATCTGTCTAGAGTCAAGAAGGATTCAAAGATACCAAGATATACCTTTCGAATCTTATTGGAATATTATGTTAGATGAACTGGCTGATTTAGATGAAGAAAGACTGAGAGCTTTCGATCTCTTAAGGATACAAAAGAAAAGAGTGGAGAAATCTTATAACAAAAGAGTGAAACCCAAGATGTTCCTGCCTGAAGATTTGGTGTGGAAAGTGATTCTCCCAATGGATCGAAAGGATAAGAACTTGGGAAAATGGTCTCCTAAATGGGAAGGACCTTTCAAGATTATCCAGGTATTTTCTGGTGGTGCCTATGAGATCGAAGAGTTGAACGAAGATAAAAGACTCCTGAGAGTAAATGGTAAATACTTAAAAAAGTTTAGACCTGCACTTCAAGAGGTCAAAATAGCCAGTGCTTAATCTCATTCGAAGTATACAGCCAAAATGGAAGATGCATTAAAATTAGCCAAAATGGCTCCAAGTCATTACATAAACGTAATTTTACAAACAAAAAGTATAAATCAAAATGGAAGATTGGCTTTAATTTGGAGATGTTTGATCTTCTAGAGTTCTAAGCGCCTTTCACACAGAGCCCTCGACTGATGGAGAGTCTCGATCTTTACATCCAAGGCTTGAGCCTGTTTAGCATATTTCAATCCATTATTGAGCTCCTCTTGACTCTCAGAATCATTGCTGACTGCAAGAAGCTCGTCATTGCGTTTGTCATTTGAGGAAATCTTGGCCTCTAATTCTTTGATATGAGCTCTCATGCTGGCTGTACTTTGGTCAATCTCTTCGACCTCTTTTTGCCTAGCTTCTCGTTCCTTCAATAGCTCATTTAGCTTTGAAGCTAACTCAGTAGAAGAAACCCAGGCAACGCCTACACGGACACTAGCCTCTTCAATTTCACGATTGAGAGTCCTTCGACAATTATAATCTGCTGAAGCCTGATCAATGATCAAAGTCAAATCCAAGATGATGTTATCTATATCAGGAGAAGCAACAAGAAGGTCGACAACTTTTAGAGTATTCTTCAGAAAGGAAGGGGCAGTAGGTTCTCCCTCCAAGGTCAACATCAAATCTCCCTTAAAAATTTGAGCCTTAAGTTTCTGAAGCGCCTCTTCAAGGGGAGAAGCCGAAGTAGATTTACCAGATGCAGTCGAAGCATTATGGCTTTAATCAGAGGAACTTTCTCTGCCTTCGAGAATGGCATTCAAATAGCCAAGAGGGTTATTCCGTTTAAGTAGCACCAAGTCCTCTTTAGTACGGGATCCTGTCGAAGTAACCCTTTCATTGGTAACACGAGCTACATTTTCTCCGAATGATAGATCGTGTAGCTAGACATGGACACCTTCAACACTGGAAGGATTTCTCTCCCTTTCTGCAGAGTTTCCTCTGCCAGCAGATGCAGGATTGTCCTTGTTTTGATTTCCCCCATCTGGTGGGCCCTCCATTTCTATTTCAACTTCATCATTAACAACTTCTTCTTGTTCTCCCTGCTCATCATCGGTAACTTGTGCAGTCCTGAGATTCGCGTGTGGAAAGTCAGAATCTTCCTCATTAGAGACTTCTTTATTTGGATCCCCAATAGCTGTAGTTTGATGTTTAGAAGTTTGGTTCGCCTCACTGGCTGAACTTACAAAAGACCCTTTCACTGAAGAAGGCATTAAGTGGGATTGCCTTCACTGTTTAGTAAGGTGACAAAATCTTCTACAGGTATGAGAACCTGTTTGGAAGTGCCAACAATGTCCTGGAGATTGAGAGATTGTTATTAGAATTGTTGCAAAACTAATTCAAGGACTAATCTTAGGTGGTCGAAATTATTACCTGGGGTGGAACTTCGACATCAGGGCTCAAATTGTCTCTCTCCCTCAGATTATTCATTCTAGAAGCTACTTCTTGTTCAGTAGGTTCTTAAATGATGATAGGAATGGGTTTAGGACTGGTAGCCATAACCTTAATCTTGGTTTTAGGGTGAAGTTCAGAAATGGGAGCTGGCTTCTTCTGTCTCTTGAGAGGAATAGGAGGTGTGTCTTCATCATCACTGGAAAGTGTGATTTCCTGAACTTTCCTCTTGGTTGGCGTAGATTTCTTAGAGGCCTAAAAAATAAAAGAGTTAAAAACGTCGGCATTGGGGATGTGTTAAAGGAAATTAATGGCAAAGAGTATTTACCTGTGGTGGAGGTTTCCAAGAAGACTCTCCTCCCTTTGCGCTTTCAGCGACTTTCTTGACAGTGGTTCTCTTAAGGGCTAGAAAATAAGAAAACATGAGTCGGATGTCAAATGTTTAAACCAAAGAAGAAATAAGGCGTTTTCTTTAAAGAAGAAAGAGCACCTTTCTTGATCTTGTCACAGACCAACAGAAACGCCTCTTGAAGATGGTCAGCAAATTCTTTCGCATCGAAGAACTCTTCGTCGTAGTATTGCTTCCACTAGCCTTTAAAGATGGGAGAACACAAAAAGTTGTGTTTGAAGTCGAACAAGGTTAGTACGGTTCGACCAACGTACCTACCAATTTGCTTGGTAGCAGCCTCCTCCGAATACTCTGCATTATAATACAGCAAATACTTTTCTCGGGGATAGATTGGGTTTGGGAGTGATTGAATTATGCCAAACTGGCGAGAAACGAGGTTTGGTTGATAAGCAATCAAGCTCAGCTGATTCTTCGAACTTTTGAATCTCAGTGGCATAATTCTTGGGCGAGGAAAAGACTCCTAAATAGCCACATACTCTTCGACACAATCCTCATCCTCAGTCGAGGGATATGGTCGAGTAAACCATGTCGGACCAACCTTTTGATTGGAAAAGGGAGCTATGGTCGAAACGAATTCCTTACGCTTTGCAAACATCATTATGAAGCTGGTAAATGCTTTTTGAAATTGTTAACCTTCATCTGTTGGAGTCAACAGAGCCAACCCGGTGCCTTTGACCCTCCTGTTGAGGATCTTTGGGGCTTTCTCATTGATTTTATTCTTATGGGGAAGAAATGATTCGAACGTGGAATTGAGCCAAAGTTGGAGAATCCAAAAATGGCCAGAAAGGAGAAAACTGGCTCTATCACCTATAACTTTAAGTTGAGTCACACCATTACTGATGGACTCAGAAAGGTTGGCCACAATAAATTCATCCAAACAAAGATTGTAGCCATGATGAAGCTTAGTAGCAAGAGTGAGCATTTTCTTCATCACTTGGGGTGACTTGGTACAGAAGACAAAACAAGACAACCACAAAGCTAAAAAAGCTATGTGTTCCACTTCAGAAATAGTGTTACTGGATTTGTCATGAAAATGGTTGATGAAAGTAGTATATGTGGGTTTCGTAGCCGAAAACCCAATGGTATCCTCAGACATATCCTTTGGATCAAAGTAGTCACCAGTTGGTCGAAGACCAGTGATGGCTGCTATGTCGAAGAGAGTAGGGGTCACCATTCCACAAGGTAAATGGAAGGTCAAATGTGTGATATGCCAAAAGTATAAAGAGGATACCAGCATGAGGGGACAATAAGATAACCCGGTCTTCGATAACATGACCAGATCATAAATCCCCATGTCTTTCTAGATTTATGTTTGTACTTTTTCCATCTTATTCAACCATTCTGAATATTCTAAAGTCAGGCTAGGGCAAGACCTAAAGATTCTGTTCCCTTTATTCATAAAGTGGAGGTTTATGTCTTCTTTCGTTTGAGAATGTTGTTGATTAGCAGGAGTTGCATCCTCAGGTTCATCTTTGGGCTTCTTTGTGCAATCTATAGGCTTGAGCATAGGGTGAGTTGGAAAGAAAGCGTTGTTCTTCTTGGGGTTGTCGATACATATAAACAATGGACCAGACATGGCATACATTTGCCTAGAATATCTAATAGGAATGAGTACCTATGAGTTGTAGGCATCACACCATTCTTTAGTCATGGGTTCCAGAACGAACCTTCGTTCCCCAGTCAAGGCAGGGATAGAACTAGTCGCAAAAACTTCTGGTTGTTATGGTGAATCGGAGGCATATTTGGCTTTGGGGTTGTTTGGAGCGTTTGAGAGGAAAGCCATGGCTATGTTGGTAGAAGAACGATGAAAGAGATGAAGTTCTCAAAAGTTTGTTTGAATATATGGAAACAAGGAATTTTAAGCGTTTGTAAAAAAATTCCAAAGAGAAGTGCTCATAGTTATTTATAGTGGCCACGGAAGAGTGTTTTACCTCAACACCATTTAATGCTGCAGAGTGAGTGGGACACATGGTGACCTTTAAGGCAGTTACGTGGACAAGTAGTGGAGACATTTGTCATGCTTTCCTAGGTTGTAGGAATAATGGCCATCATGGCAGCATGTAACGGCTGACTGAAGGTGACGTCTTGGAAAAGTGTAATGATGACACTGATACCAGCAGGGGTTGGTGGAAGATAAAAAGTATACGATAAGCTTTTAAGGTCAAAAATCTTACAGGTGTCGAATAGATATATCAAAGAATGAATATTTCTTCTTGCGTCGAAACTGACATTCTTGGGGGGAAATTTGTTAGCTCCTAAATTCGACACCCACAATATATTGGTCTTATCTGCTAAAAATAGATTGAAGAAATCTAAAGTTGCCAACATTTCGACCAGACGAGCCTAAAACACTTAGAAAATCTCTAAGTTAAAGTTGGTCTTCGACCAAGAAGTTTTGTAGTCTTCGACCGAGAGGATCACGTGGTCTTCTACTGAAAGATCCTTGTATCATCAAGCAAGTGAGTTTTGAATCTGAAGAAAGGAGGGAAAGCAGTTCACTTGGCAGTTGAAGAAAGTAATGTGGCATGAAGATAGAAGTTGAAGCATATGCAGAAGACACTTGTCCTCATCCTGGAACGAGGCAACTTCTCGATGATTACTTAGTTTTAGTATAAATATAGAGATTTCATGTAGATTTTATGTGTGTTCAACTTATCAGTACAAGTAACTCAATCATATCCGAGTACCCGATGTGTGAGAAAAGATATTGAGAATGTACATTTGAAACACCATCTTTTATTTCAATCAAAGTATTTACAATTAATTTACATTCCTTGCCATTTACATCCCTGCGCAAGCTTTATCATTACTGCAAATTTACTTTATTCTGTCTTTTACTTGCACTTTTTAGCATTATTCAACCCTTTTCACTTATACTCACTTGCTTATATAAATAAATTCAGCATATGTCCTTAGGATCAATCTGATCGATCCTGCAAGTCACTAAAATAACCCGTTTTGGAAGATCAATAGTTGTTTACCAATTTCCATGGTAAACACTACCATATTCACTGATGGTTCTATTATGGCATGATCGACTATAAAGTCTGCCACAATTGGCCTTTCATGGCTTTTAAAGGCATGTAAAGTAATGAAAACTCAGTTAAAGCTAATGCCCATTTACCAATTCTACTATGAAAAATTGGTTTGGACAACATATGTTTAATGACATCATAATGATACGACACATAAACATCAACTGGTTTAATATATTGCTTAAGTTTAATACATGAGAAATACAAACAAATGCATAACTTCTCTATCATGATATACCTAGTTTCTGCATCTATCAATAGTTGACTATGGTGATAGATATGTCTTTAAAATCCATTATCATCCTATTGGGATAACATGATCCCTATCGTCAGATCAGACACAACTATGTATAATCTCATGTTTTTATTTCGAATAGGTGACAATAAAACAAGAGGCCCTTTCAAGTATTCTTTTATCGCGTCGAAGGCCTCTTGTTGTTCCTTTCCTCAATGAAAGTTTCTTTCCTTCTTGATCTTTAGCAGTGGCGAAAAAACCTTCATTTTTCCACTTAGATTTGAGATAAATCTTCTCAAGAAGTTGATTTTCCCCAACAAAGCAATTGTTTCTTTGTTAAAGGAGGCTTGAGATCCAAAACTGATTTTGTTTTTCTTTGATTAATCTCGATGCCTTTTTTGTGTACTACAAAACCTAAAAAATCTCCTACATGTTCACATAAAGAACATTTTAATGGATTTGTTTCCAAGTCATATTTCCTCATTCTTTTAAAGGATAATTGAAGATGGTCTAGAGGACCATTCTCAGATAAAGATTTTATTACAATGTCATCAACATATATGCATGAAATGTTCTATAAAATCATGAAACATGGCATTCATTGCCGTTTGATATGTGGCTCTGGCTTTTTTCAAACCGAATAACATTACCGCCCATTCATGTGTTCCTAATGCCCCTGGGTATCTAAATGTCGTTTTGGGCACATCTTCATATGCTATAGAGATCTAGTTATACCAAAAATATTCGTCGAGCATGCTAAGATATTCATACCATGAAATTGAATCAACCAGCATTTCGACCACACACATTGAATATTCGTCCTTAGGCATAGCATTATTCAAATACCTAAAGCCTATACAAACTCTGAGAGTTCCATTTTTCTTAATAACAGGGACAATATTTTCTAACCATTCGACGTACCTTGTGTAGCGGTAGAAATGTTGAGTCTAAGCCATTGGATTGACTTGAGTCACACAGATCAAATAAAAATTTCCACCACGCTTTATTGTTTCCAAGGGAATGGGAAAAGAGAGAATAACCCAAAAAGAGGGGGAGAGAATCTAAGTTCGGGGGTTGGTTATGCAAAGGGAAGGTATTATCACCCTAAACATCTACGATACTCCGCAGGAACCTCTTTGTAAATTTGTGTATTTTAGCTATAAATGTTGTATACAAAATATAGACGGTGGAGATGAGAAAAGAAGTATTTTATACAATTTTTGCACCCGCCGCAGTTGCAAACCTTTAGTGGAAGATTTGTGTCATCTCAAAGTGGAGGATATAGCTTGGATTTTAAAATCAAAAAAGCCTCACTCAACACCCAAGTGGAAAATATCTCACTTCACTATATATCATAGAAGTAAAGTAGCTCGCATCACTACAAGGATTGACAAGAGTCTAATCTTTTGAGAAAGATTTAAAGTAAAAAAGCCAAAATGGCAAAATGATTTGAATGAGATTGATTGACTTTTAGTCTTCTCACAAAAAATGTCAAGGTATTATTAAGTTGATTAAAGTTTGATTAAGAAAATATTTTTTGAAAATGCATGGACCTAAGTTTAAGTTTATTGTGAAAGCGGTTCAAGTGTAGAAAACAAGAATAATTTTGAAAAGGAGGGAGGAGATTTTTGAAATTAAAGAAAGATGGGAGGAGTGAATGGACTATCCTAAGCATAAGGTAAAAGGTAGGGAAAAGAACCGTCTAACCAACAAGAAGCTAAAACTTGACATAATGAGTCAATGTAGAATTCCCATCCTTTAGATTGATACAAAACAAGCAAAGATAATAAACTTCTTAAGAATACCAAGCATCAGATGCATTAAGTCTTCACAAAAATCGGGCAGAGCAACGGTTGTATACAGATGAATTCTCAATCACAAACAAAGCACATAATCAGAATAACCCGCACACAAAGAAAACAAACAACCCAATGTCTCGGGGTAAACCCCAAGAACTCCAGATAGAATAACAATAGAAGTCACAAGGTCTCTAATCTTATGTCCAAGAAGTCCATAACTCTAAAATTCCAAGGATAGTAGCCAAATAGTCCAAGTAACCTTAAAGTTTTTTATTGTTCAAGTTGGTTATTAGGTATCTTCAAAAACAAAAGGAAAAGCTCAAGTGAGCAAAATAAAAATGACATAAAGATAAATGCTCAAATGAGCAAAGATGAAAAAATAGCATGAAATATAAATGCTAAAATAAAGTTAATTGTTAGAAATTAGAGGTTAGTTGAATGACCATCTTGAAACTTGCATTTGAAAACTCATTAGACGATTGATAAAATCAAAGCCTCTCAACAACAAGTTTCATTTGCTTTTTTTCAAGTATATCATTCATTTCAAAATCTCAAGGCCACAATAAATGATCAACGATGTTTAAGTGATTCACTTTGACCAAAGCTTATGAAGATTCATTAGGGGATTGGTAAGACCAAAGCCTTCTAACAATGAATCTCAAGATTATTAGATCAAGGGTTTCAAATTAAACATGCTTGGGCTTGTAAACATGGATTTGGGCCACGAATGATTATTTCTCGAATCGGGACAAAATTTAGCGATATGTTAAGCAATTGTAAGTGGACTTAAATAGAAGTTGCACCTAATTTGTGGTCTGTCAATAGCAATTTATGTGCCAAATGTTTAGAGGAATGATATGTAGATCATTCTCTAACAACATGTGATATAAGTAAGAAGAGGATGAGATGAAGAGGGAAAGGGAATATTTGAATCAAAACGTTTTATCAAACTATTATTAAAACCATCCATCCATTTTGGTGGAGTTAAACTCAACACCCAAGATCTAATGATGTTAATGAAGCCTATGATCAACAATCACATAGTCAGAATATATTAAATAAATAAATTTCATTTAATGAATAAAGTAAAAAGAGGAAAATGATTTTTAAATTGTTTTTAAAATGAAAATAAAAGGTAAAATAGCAAACTACATTTAAAATATCAAAGAAAAATTTTAAAAGAACATAGAAAAATCAGAAGTAATCTCAAATATTTTTATAAAATTTGTGGTGTTTTGTTAAAACAGAAAAGTACTTTAAATTGATTAAAATCACTCAAATAAATGGGAAAAAAAGATTAAAAAAATAGTAGAAGTCAAAATAAAATTCTAGAAAAATTTCGGAAAAGTCAGAAATGAGTAATATGATTTTTATAAGAATTTTCAGAATTTAAAAACATCAAAAAGTATTTTTAAAATAATTAAACAAAACAAAAATTATGAAAAATATCTAACATTAAAATAAAAATATGAAAAAATATTCCCAAAATCAGAAATAATTCAAAGTATTTTTGTATTTTTTTTTTTGTAATTTTTAGATAAAAAAAAGATTATGAATTTTAAAAGGTAAAAGAAAATTAAAAAATAATTTTGTAAAATAAAAATAAGTCAGAAAAACCATGCGCGATGGATCTCTCTCACTAATACACGCTGGCAGATCCAATGGATCTGAGGTGAGGGAGCATCATGGATCTAAGCTAAAGCGCGCGCATACTACACAAAAAATCTATCCAATGAAAATAAAACAATTGGCTCATTGTCATTGGTTGAAGAACTACACGTAGGTCGTCTTCAACCACCAGCCTCCTGCAAGTAGGGAAAATCCAAGATCCTTGAATCTGTAAATTTACGCATTCATAGTGGTACCATTAGATGTGTCTACTTGAGACGATCACAACCACATACTCGTGAAAAATTTATATAAAGCATATCATAGTTGATTTGGAAAAAACCAGATATGTTTAAAAATGTTAAAATCGAAAATCAGAAGTATCAAATGCATTGTGTCACCAAAATTGAGTTAAGAGTAAGCATAAGTGAATATCATAGACCATTTCAATAATTTGAGTTAGAAGACTTGATGCCTTAAACTACCTAAACGAAGTCAGATGAATTTGCTCTATAAATGGAATTGGCTACCACGATTCAGGGCACCTCAAGGCTTGATTCTTCTTCTGATAGCTTCAGGGAAGTTCAAGGATGAAGGATAAATGAAGAAATTGGATTAAAAAATGGTGAAAACAGGAATTCGAAATCTCATAAAAGGGTGTTATTAAGGGAGTTTGACAGAGTAATTTTGCCTCTTCAAGCTTGAGAAAATGAATGAGGTATGACCCTCTATTTATAGTGAAGCAAATGGAATGCTCAAGCCTGTGGAATGATGGTGTTTGGAGGGAATTTGTGTGAAATTGCAAATATGAAAAGTGTGACTTCTATTTTCCTCAACACTCAACCAAAGCTTGTGTTTCAATGTGCTAATCACTTCTGGAATATTATTAAACATGATTATAAGTAAAAATGCGCAAAAATTGGGTGATTAGAAGCTGGATTATGGATTTCAAATTCAGACTTTGGAGGAAACTTCAGTTTAAAGGTACCAACTTTGAATCTATGGTGTTCATAGCTCAAAGGGTCTTAGGGAATGATTCTTGAAGAATTTTAAAGATAAGGTTACAAACTTTAAAATTTAAAAAAAAATGGGATTAAATGGATTCTTGAGCTATAAGTTGTGATGAGTCAAAGTTGGGAAAAAGATGCTAACTTTTTGTACTTAGAAAAATTCTATGTTTTTCTTCAAAAATGACCAATAATGTTTTGCATCCAAACATAGCCTTTCACTCAAAATTTGCTTTTGACAAGAAAAGATAGCATGAAGTAGATCTCTAAAATGGAATTTTGAGACTTGAACCACTTAAAAACTTCTATAATTGAGAAAGTTATGACTTTTTGAAGTTTGTGAAAATTCATGAGATGACCTATAATCTTTTGAGTTCTTAAGGCATATTCCACTCATTTTCAAGCTTTTCATATAAAAGAAGAGTTGAAGTTCACATATTTAAGATCATTATGAAAAAATAATGGGCTCAAGGAGATAAAAAATGACAAAGTTATTATCTTTTGAAGTCAAACCCTAAAATTTAAAGGCCTTTCAAGGAGACTTGTAATATTTCTCAATCATTAAGCATCTTACACATAAACGTTTCTTAAAACTATTGAAGTGATTTTTTGATAACCCTTTAAAGAGAAGCATGTATTTAGAATCACTCAAAAATGCCAAAATATGAGCAAGGTATAGCCCTTAGAAGTTCAAAACCCTAGCTCCTAGAGCAACAAAATGCCTTGGGAACCCCTTTCAATTTTGACAAACTTTCTTGCACAAATACTTTTGTCATGTAAGTAGAAGTTGTTGAGGGTGATAATGAGAAACCATAGCAACCATAACCACTTCCAAAAATTAAGAATTGAGGGAATTATGCACTTGTGATCAAGAAATCAAGAACTTGCCCAATTAGGTCAAACTTCTTCAATAAACCCCTGCATTCTTTGACTTTCTTTGACAAATTGAGACATGATAAATCATAGTAGACCTTTGTCATGATATTACTTCAAAGCATCTTAAATTATGAAGCTTGAATCTCAATGAAACTTTGTTGAAGAAGGCATGGAAATAAACTCAAAAACTTATAGATCAACCTGATGAAATGTGTTGTGCTTTCACCTATGGCATCAGCAATTAGGAAAAACATTAATTGTATTTATTAATTAAAAGTTAATCAATATAAACATAGATGATCAAATTATACAAATAAAGGTGCTTAGTGATTCCCCATAAGCAAACTTAAAGATAGAGAGAAGAACCAAACCCTAGTGTGACCTTGTTATGATTGAGTTAATATGAGATGATAAAGGAATCTTAGGGGAAAAAATTAGGGTACAACAACTGTCCTTATTTAAGTGTCTTCTATCTGAATATATGAAGGATAAAATCTTTGTGTCGACGCGATTGGATATACTTAAATATAAAACAAGCCTTATTTTTTTCCCTAAGATGCCATGCAATGCATATGAGTGTGCGTGCAAATAAATGGATCCAAAGGTGACACGGGACACCACTTAGGGAAACAGATAATAAAAGATCAAAAGAAAATTAGACCAGGAAAATAAATCACTGGTGAACAAAAGACTGGACTCTATTGGGGTAAAGCCCAAGGAGGAAACAAAGTAACATCAACTCGAAAATTGAGGAGAGAAAATAAAGGATAACAGTGATCGCCAGATAACTGCAAACTATCCATTTAATAAGAAGATAGCAAAAAAGTTAATGTCGACCCACAGGGGGGAAACAAGTGGCTGGATAATACCAGCAACCATCAATATTCGGGTAAACCACAAGTGACCAGCATCTGTACTTATGACTGGAAACAAACAAGCTTCTTCAGAGCAAAATGAATCTTAACGATAACATATCCCCCATAATGATGAGACTACAATTCATCGGAATAACAAAATTTCAATAATGAACTATCTCCCATAATGACTAGACTACCATTCATCGGAGTAAACATCTCGACAATGAACTATCTCCCATAATGACGAGACTACCATTCATTGGAGTACCAAAATATCAACAATGAACTATCTCCCATAATGACGAGACTAGCATTCATTGGAGTAAACATCTCAACAATGAACTATCTCCCATAATGACGAGACTACCATCCATTGGAGAATAAATCTCACAATGAACTATCTCCCATAATAACGAGACTACCATCCATTAGAGTAACAAATCTCACAATGAACTATCTCCCATAATGACGAGACTACCATCCATTAGAGTAACACATCTCAACAAAGAAATATCTCCCATAATGACGAGACTACCATCCATTGGAGTAACAAAATCTCAACAACGAACTATCTCCCATAATGACGAGACTACCATTCATTGAAGTAAACATCTCAATTATGAACTATCTCCCATAATAATGAGACTACCATCCATTGGAGTAACAAATATCAATAACGAATTATCTCTCATAATGAAGAGACTACCATCCATTGGAGTAACAAAAATGAATCTTCTCTGAGAACTAACAGACTTACCGAGGAAGTACATGTTTCTCAAATAAAGAGACCTGCCACTTGCTGTTATGAGAGGGAGTTATAATAATGACTCCCTGGAGAAAATGCCAATATATTCTTGCTGAGGAGATAAAATCTTCTCATGCAAAATAAATGCACATCCTCAAACTAGGGTTCAAATCCTGCAGAAATCATAACAATAACATTGCCAGGAACCACTGACTAAAACCAGAAATAAACCGAAATGAATTAGTCAACCAAGATAATACCTGATGAGGAATAAACTCAAAAGGCAAACACAAACCTAACCAGAAAATGAGCTGAATAGGAAGGCTGAAGAAAAATTCTTCCACGAGGGATAACTCAGTGGGGAAGTTGAAAGGATATACACTTTTTGCTTAAAGTTGACACTCTATTGGAGAGATGGTAACATAACTTTTGCAAAAATAGGGTAATATGCCAACAAAAACAATAATGAATGTAGATGAGAAACAAATTTCTAAATTCACCTATGCATGATGTATGTATGAATGTATGAATGTTATCATGTATATGCTGAAAAAATAGACATATAACACTGGGAATAACCAGACAAAACCAGCTTAGGTAAAGTCAACACTCGGCTAAATCGTGTCCAAGAGGAGAATCTATAAGAAGGTAAGCACCAACTGAGGAAATAAATTCCTACTTCACAACTTCACTTCACTGTGAAGAAACACAATTCGAAAGTAATCGAATCAAAATAGTAAAATCGTTACAAATACAAGATCCATCATCCTCCTCAAGGTTTCAACGGGGAACATCGCATAGACTTCAATGGGGAAAATGAATTCTTCAACATCTGTACTTCTACTGGGGATTTCAATACTGACTTTAATAGGGTAGATGAAAACCATACTGTTGATGTATCAACTGGGGATCTCGCGCTTACTTCAACAGGGAGGGAAATACCATATTGTCAAGGGAAGCCCAAAATATATTCTTCAATACCAAGAATGAAGATTACACAGACCTTCTTTGGGGAGAAATTATGAAACCATATGGGGTTAACAAATTTTAGAGAGAAACATTACCTCAGCTTTACTTGGGGATTTTAAGAAGTTAAACAATATAGCAAGAAATAACAATTATGGGGATTTTAAATCAAAACCAGCACTTGGCGGGAGAAAACCCCAAAAGTTGACAATTGTTTCAACACTTCTTAGAAAAGATATTGCCCTTGTCTAGTTTCTTGGGAAATAAACAACAACAACAATGCCATCACTGCCAAGCACGATGTTTTGCAAATGATTTCACCTCAGCACACAAAGGGAGAAACACATTTCGTCGTATTAGCAAAGGCCTCAGTGGGGAATCTAGGATAGGGGCTTCAGACCATGCAAACCCGAAATCAAAATGATCATCCTGGAGGAAAACCATTAAACCAAGACTTGACTGGGGAAAATGGGATTACAAACCCATCACCAAACCATACATTAATTGGTACCAACTCCAACTCTCTGAGAAACACAAGAAGATCATATGTATACCAGCAAAAGTGACCTAGGAAAACCTTCCTGGGGAATACATATTTCCAAAAATTTTGAGTTCCTCCATCCTGGGAATCATTATTTTTTATCCCCATGAGTCACAAAATCTAAATTAAGAAGCCATTCTGATTTGATTATATCCGAAAAATCCATCCATTAACAAGAATACTTTGAATTTTGCTATACTATCAACCAACATATCAATATGTGGTAAAGGAAAGTCATCTTTTGGACTAGCTTTGTTTAAATATCTATAACCAACGCACATGCGAACTTTTTCGTCTTTATTTGGTACTGGAACAATATTGGTAATCCACTGAGGTTACACTGATGTCACAAGAAAACTGACATTAATCTTCTTTAAAACTTCTTCTTTAATTTTCACTGCCATATCAGGGTGAGTTCTTCGCAATTTCTGCTTGATTGGCGAGCACACTAGCTTTAGCGGCAAATGATCTTCCACAATATCAGTATCTAACCCCGGCATATCTTGGTAATACCAAGCAAAAATGTCCACATACTCTTTCAACAATTCAATCAACATGCTCTTCACGTCAAGATGCAACAATGCTCCAATCTTGACTTCTTTTGGATCTTCCTCTGAACCCAAATTGATTGTCTCTAACGACTCTTTATACGGCTGAATGGTACTTTCCTCGTGCTCGAGTAACTGTGAAAACTCTTCAGGGATTTCATCATATTCTTCTTCTTCAGCCACATATGCAGGATATTTAAAGTTGGAAAAGGGTGCAGGGTCATTGTATTCAACAGGTTTTTTAATTAATCTGCACATATGATTTATGATTGCTTCTAAAAACTGACACATATAACAAGTGATTATGCAGATTTATTTACAATTATTATTTATTTTGAAAGGTTTTTCTAATTACCATTTTACAAGAAACGGTATAAAATAAAGACACGATTTGGGAATCAAAGACAACTTTTATTAATGATTTTAAAGATCAAAGCAACAAATATGCCCATACAATATCAATACTTTAACCTTAGGCAGAGTGAAAGGTTTTTTGAAAATATTAACAAAAAAGATTACTTTGAGATATGAATGCAAGAGGGAACATCAATAGTGACCTAGTTTTGGACTCTAATTCTATGCATCACGTTGTTTGGCATCTCCTACTCGGCTTCACCTTCCACAATAGCATTGATCCTCAGAACAGTTGGATGAAGATAACCTCCACTATGAAAGATATCCTGATATTTTCCCAAAGCGGACTTCGGCTTCATATTCTTACCTTTGTTATTCTTCACAGAGAATCCCAAACCAGCTATATTCTTATTCACAGGTGGATCAACAATCTAACCCCACACTTTAATAGGGCCATCTCGCACTACCTGCTGAGCATCCTTATATGAGGCTATAGAATCCTCATTTTCCCCACATTATCAATGGATAAAGCTTGGAACTAGGTTCCAACAGCAGCTTCATCTTCTTCCACAACACTGAAAGAGGACAAATGAGATATTAACAAAACATGTTCTCCATTTATGATGACGACCCTTCCTTCATGCACAAACTTCAGCTTCTGGTGCAAAGTTGAAGTGACAGCCCCTGCCTCGTGGATCCACGGTCGTCCCAGTAAGCAGTTGTAAGCAGGTACAATATCCATAACCTAGAAAGTAATTTGAAATAAATATGGGCCTATATGAATAGGCAAATCTACTTCCCTAATGACAGACTTCCTTGATCCATTGAAAGCTTTCACAATTATGCCACTTGGACGCATGGGAGTTCCTTGGTACTTCATCTTCATAAGTGTGCTCCTCGATATGACATTTAAAGCAGACCCATTATCAATCAACACATTGGAAAATGAATCATTCTTACAGTTCATGGAGATATAGAGAGCCAGATTATGATTCCTTCCCTCATCGGGAAATTCGTCATCACAGAAACTCAAGTTATTACAGGATGTAATATTCCCTACCACACTATTGAATTGGTCCAACCGCATATCACTTTCAATGAAGGCTTGATCCAATACTCTCATCAAAGATTCCATGTGGGAAGAAGAGTTCATTAGCAAGGCTAGAATATATATCTTTGATGGTGTTTGCAACAATTGATGTACGATCATGTAGTCGCTCATCTTGATAATCTTCAATATATCATCCACATATTTTTCCCGAGTAGTACCACTAGATTCCACCACTATTTTCTTAGGTTCAGCTCTTTCCACAACATTCTTATCATCATTAACATTTCCTCGAATGACAGGTGCAAAAACACAACCACTGTGGGTCACTCGGCTAGCTTCAGTAATATTATTGACATCAGACAAAGGTTGGATGGGAAATTCGACACCATCCTCTAGAATTATAGCATTGTATTTATACGACACAGCTTTGTCTGATTCGTAAGGAACAAGACTAGGCAAGCAAATTATCACTGGAGCAACATCTGACTTGCTATGGTATTCAATCTCAATTGGGGTGGGAACACCGAAACAAGGCACAATAACATTCACCCCCTCTTTGTAATACTTAGACATCACATAATCATTGTTGGAGAATATATCTTTATCTGAGGAAAATAATTCATCTGTGGAAGCATACTCATCATCTGACTCAGTCTCGGCCGAGCAATCTTCAATCACATTAATCCCATGGTAATCATCTCTATGGCATGAAACTTTGATAGTACCTTTATCCAATAACAACTGAATACCATTTTTCACAATGGAACAACCCCGAGAATCTCTACAACAAATCTGGAAAGACCCGTAATGGTGTTCTTCTTGACCATCCATGTGACAGAAGGTAGCGTGTAACTACACCAAATCATCATCCATATGGTTAACGTCAAATATCTGAAGTTCTCCGGGACATCCAAAGACCATGTTCTCATCTTCCTCGTACTCTGCCCTAGGCCTGATTATATGAATGTGGCCTTCGTCTATCATTTCCTGAAGATCAGCTTTTATCTTATCGCACCCATGTATATTTGTACTACAAATACCATAACCAGCATGGTCATGCATATAGTAACTAAACTCTCAGAGGTCGGAATGCATCTTCACCAAACCTCTTCTAACCAGGTTGATATAAAAAATCTGGAAGTCCCCTGGACAACCAGCAACCATGTTTACAACATTTGCTCCTCCATGCTTTGGAAAAGGATTATCTTTCACGTTAGGGCCAACATATTTAAAGGATAAAAGGCCAGATCTCACCATCTTTTGTACTTCAGATTTCAAAGGATAATGATTCTCAACATTGTGCCCTGGTGCTCCCTGATGAAATGCACACATCTGATCTGCCTTATAATACCAAGGCAAAGGTGATGGTATAGCAGGGGATGGCTTGGTCTGAACCAACTTCTTCTGAATCAAAGTCGGAAGTAACTTTGTATAGCTTATTGGAATAGAATCAAAGGCTTATCTCTTCTGACCCTGCCCCTGATTCCCTTAAGGGGATGGTCTTTGATAGGAAACAATGGTTGGAGCTACATTGACGACATAAGTCACAGAAGAAATCTGTTGCTAGTATCGTTGATGTATTCTAGTTGGTATCATCTTTCTCTCTCCAATAACAGCATTCGTCTCACTTTCTTTCTTTTGAGAGAACCCGTATGACGACTTCTTCGTCCCTTCATATTTAGTCAAGCGCCCTTCTCTAACAGCCTCTTCCAAACGAATACCCAGGCTTACCATTTCGGTAAAATCACTCGGAACTCTGGCGACCATCCTTTCATAATAGAATGATCCAAGAGTTTTCAGGAAGACCTTGGTCATTTCTTGTTCTCCCATAGGTGGCACCACTTGGGCATCTATCTCGGGCCAACGTTGCGTTATTCTTTGAACGACTCCTTGTCTCTTTGAGCAATTTCCCTCAACTGGTCACAGTTAGGCTCCATGAACATATTGTACTTATATTGTTTGATAAAGGCTTCTCCAAGATCAATGAAGGTACGGATACTACTACTTTCCAGACTCATATACCACTTCAGAGCAGCACCAGTTAAACTATATTGGAAGAAATGAATGAGCAAATGCTGATCATCAGTATGGATAAACATTTTCCTGATATGCATAAGAAGGTGGTCACGAGGGCAAGAGTTGTCGTTGTACCTCTCAAATTCTGGAACTTTAAACTTTGTTGGCACCCTTATGTTAGGAATTAGGCAGAGTTCACTGACGTTTTGCCCAAACAATTCTTTTCCTCAAAGGGCTTTTAATTCCTTCTGCATCTTATTGAATTGGTCCTGGAAGTCATCCAAACGGTCATAGAAACCCAGACTTTTACTTGGAGGAGGAAAAGGACGATAAACTTCATCATTCACAAATGGCATAACATTTACCGCAAGAGGTGCAGTATAGTGGATCTCATTTCTAACATCAAGATTAATATGCACCATAGGAGGTGCGAGAGTAGCAGCAGCTTGCACAATTGGAGCAACCTGAGTATCAAGATTAAAAGCTTCTGGCATAAAATTTTCTGGCATTCCCCACGGATATCCTTGAGGCATATGATTCTGAGCAACAGTAACTGGAGTAATAGAAACAGGAACTGATGGACCTTCAGAAGTAACCATCGTCTGTTATGGTTGAGCAAGTGGTGGCTGATTCTAAGCAGCCACCAATGATTCCATTAGGGCAATCAGATTGGCCATACCAGCCTTTAAAGTAGTAACTTATTCGTGCAACTTGTGATTCTCTTGTTCAAGATTCTCTATTTTCTTCTTGGAATTAGCCCGAGTATCGTACTGATGAGACAACTTGTTGAACGAAGTAAAGAAGCACAATAAGACACCTGGGTATGAACAAAAATGCAAGAATTATGTACAAGATGATGCATGATATACAACGCACATGATTTATTTTATTACTAATAATATTTCAAGGGACTCAAAGATTTATAGACAATTTGCAAATATTAAAGTACTAACACATTTTGAAATACTGAAAATCTCATTATAATAACTTCAAAATGGATTACAACTTTTTAGTACAAGTTATAACAATCCTTAGTACATGAAGAGATAGAATAAAAAATCTCAAAAGAAAAAAAACAAAGATGATGAAGATCACTCCACACATTGACGTTTTCTCATGAGTCTTGCAATCTGAGCCTTCAACTGCTTGTTCTCTTCTGCATACCTGTCGTTGACCCCTTTCTAATTACCAGAGTTAGGAAGTGAGCAAATAGGTCCTAAATGAGCCCTAGAGGAAAATAAATCCCCTTGCCTCTCCATCATCTCTACAGCACGACTCTCAAGGATCTCAATTAGGTCATCCTTCTCCTTTAAGTCTGCTTGGTAGGACATCTCTAAAGTATGACACTTATTCTTCCAAGCCTCCTTCTCCTGCTGCATCCTAAATAGGGCAAGCTGAAGCTCTTCCACATCATCTAAAAAGGGAATAGTGTTTTTCACAAACATATAATGCATAGGTTCTTCACGGGAATATGGAATCTTCAACTGAATTGTCCTTGCTTGTACCCAATGGAGATGAGGCTCCAAAGAAACAGCTCCTCTAGGTCCCAAGTCCTTTCTAATTTTCCTATGAACATGGCACCAAGACTTTGCAATCTCCTCATTAGCTTCCTTATGATTCTCTACCTCTTTAAAAAAGAAACCACTCAGATGAATAATATTTGGCTTATCTCTCATCAGATATCCAAGCTGTCTTCGTGCAAGAACGAGATTGTAGTTAATTCATCCCTTTGTACCAAGAAGAGGTACATTGGGGAAATTACCACAACTATCGACAATCTCTACATCATGGTAAGCCTATGATACCAAAAAATATTTGAATGAGTGTGGGCCATAATATTTGGAGCCCAACGAGGTTCCTTCTTGACATCCCAAAAAGCATCAGACCAGGGGTAAGTGAGAAATAAAATATTGATACAACAAAGGCGTGCAGCAAATGATCACCCATCCATGATAAGAATCCCGAAGATACATAGATTAATAAGCATCTCCTAATAATGTCGGGGCTGGATTCCCTATCAAAAAGATCCTGACGTCATTGATATCCACAAAGTTTTTGACGTTCGGAAATAAATACAACCCATAAGCAAGTAGAGCAAAGATGGCCTTAAAAGCAACCATACTCTTCATCCTATAAAAGTAACGAGATTTCTCCAATAAAAATTGAGCAGGTAATCCTCTAATTCCTCCTTTGGTAGTCATGTGGGCCTCAATCTCAGACTTCCCCAAATGAACTGTAGCAGCTATCTCATGAGATTTTGGCTCCCCCTCTAAATCGGTGAAAGGAACATGATCGGTAATAGGTAAATCAAGTAGATAAGAATACTCTTCCAATGTAGGCATCGACTGATAATCGGGGAAAGTGAAACATTGATACATCAGATTATAGAACTGGACCGAAGTTGAGAGAATACCCTCCTTCATCCTATGCTTCATGAGAGACACAATGGATCCATACTTCTTCAGAAAATTTGTAGAACTCTCGATATCATGAATCAGACTCATCAAATCATCTATCTTGGGATTCTTGAAACTGTACTTCCGAGTCTTTCTTTTTCCATAATACATGGTCAAAAGTACCTGAGATATTCACAAAGAGTCAAATTTAAATCCCTTGAAACTGAATGTTTTAAAAGATACTCATGGGTGCATGAATGCATGATGCACCAATCACACACAAGATCACAAACATGGGGTTCATAGGTTTGACGTCACGAGCATGAGGTCAAAGGTACTACCCACAAGGTATGGTCTAAAAGTTTATCACCTTCCAAACAAGGTTCTAAAAGGTTCCCAAAGTCTACATCCTTCCTTCAGATATTACCAACGTCCCGATTGACTCAGTAATTAACAATATTCTCAGGAAAAACTCGTCCGAGTGTAGTATCGCATGACAACCATTTCCGAATTACTCCATCATAGCTTCCACACTACACCTCAAAGGCCAAGATGGGTTAAAGGTTCTATAGTCCCCAGTTTCAGCAGGCTCCCTAGTCGAAAGCTACATGTCTTCCCGATTACTTGGTGAACGGCACTACAATTAAAGGGGCCTCCACTGAGTGGAGGATCTCATGCCTCCTTTTTTTGGATTACTCCCTCAAAGTTAACATGACTATATCGCTCGTCCTATCTTATGTTTGTCCAAGTATGGGTAGATGACTTATGAGAAATCACCAAGCACCCAGAAAACCAGGAAAACCCAGACAAATAAATATATAACATATAATATACAACAAACAATAACACATACACAGATAAACAAAGATAGGCTCAACCCACTTAGTGTTGGACCAGCAATAGATTGATTTGTCCCCAGTGAAGTCTCCATTTTTTCTGTAGAGGTAGAAATGTTGAGACTAAGCCATTGGATTGACTTGACTTGCACAGATCAAATAAAAATCGCCAGCGCACTTTATTGTTTCCAAAGGAATGGGAAAAGAGCGAATAACCCAAAAAGAGGGGGAGAGAATCTAAGTTCGAGGGTTGGTTATGCAAAGGGAAGGTATTAGCACCCTAAACATCTACGGTACTCCGCAGGAACCTCTTTGTAAATTTGTGTATTTTGGCTATAAATGTTGTATACAAAAATAGATGGTGGAAATGAGAAAAGAAGTATTTTTTACAATTTTTTCACCCGCCGCAGTTGCGAACCTTTAGTGCCTACGTACCACCTTATATGCAATAGGGGATCAGGGTACTCGTAATTCATCTTAACAAATTAATAAAAAAACACAAGTGTGTTGGTTAATTTTAAGAGACGAGACATCACCGTCTTATACGAGTGGAAGAACATACTTACTACCCATGATTAGGAGAAAGGAGAATTTGCATCATCTCAAAGTGAAGTATATAACTTGGATTTTAAAATCAACAAAGCCTCGCTCAACACCTAAATGGAAAATATCTCACTTTATTACATATCGTAGAAGTATAGTAGCACGCATCACTACAAGGATTGGCAAGAGTCTAATCTTTTGAGAAAGTTTTAAAGTAAATATACAAAATGGAAAAATGATTTGAATGAGATTGATTGACTTTTAGTCTTTTCACAAAAAATGTCAAGGTATTATTAAGTTGATTAAAGTTTGATTAAGAAAATATTTTTTGAAAATGCATGGACCTAAATCCAAGTTTATTGTGAAAGTGGTTCAAGTTTAGAAAACAAGAATAGTTTTGAAAAGGAGGGAGAAGATTTTTTTTAATTAAAGAAAGATGGGAGGAGATGAAGGATTATCCTAAAGCATAAGGTAAAAGCTAGGGAAAAGAACCGTTTAACCAATAAGAAGCCAACACTTGACATAATGAGTCAATGTAGAATTATCATCCTTTGGATTGAAACCAAACAAGAAAAGATAATAAACCTCTTAAGAATACCAAGCTTCAGTGCATTAAGTCTTCACAAAAATTAGGCAGAGTAACGGCTACATACAGATGAATTCTCAATCACAGACAAAGCACATAATCAGAATAACCTACACACAAAGAAAACAAGCAATCTAATGTCTCGGGATAAATCCCAAGAACTCCAGAAAAAATAACAATAGAAGTCGCAAGGTCTCAAGGTAGTCAAGGTCTCTAATCCTAAGTCCATGAAGTCCATAACTCCAAAATGCCAAGGATAGTAGCCAAATAGTCCAAGTAATCTTAAAGTTTTTTATTGTTCAAGTTGGTTATTAGGTATCTTCAAAAAGAACATGAAAAGCTCAAGTGAACAAAATAAAAATGACATAATGATAAATGCTCAAATGAGAATAGATTAAAAAATAGCATGAAATGTAAATGCTAAAACAAATGTGCTTAAAGTAAAGAGCATAAAGTAAAGGCACAAAAATAAAGTCAATTGTTAGAAATTAGAGGTTAGTTGAATGACCATATTGAAACTTGCATTTGAAAACTCATTAGAAGATTGATAAAATCAAATCCTCTCAACAACAAGTTTCATTTGCTTTTTGTCAAGTACATCATTCATTTCAAAATCTGAAGGCCACAATAAATGATCAACAATGTTTAAGGGATTCACTTTGACCAAAGCTTATGAAGATTCATTAGAGGATTGATAAAACCAAAGCCTCATAACAATGAATCTCAAGATTATTGGATCAATGGTTTCAAATTAATCATTGCTTGGGCTTGCAAACATGGGTTTGGGTCACAAATGATCATTTCTCGAATCGAGACAAAATTTAGTGCTATGTTAAGCAATCATAAGTGGACTTATATAGAAGTCACACCTATTTTGAGGCCGGTCAATAGTAATTTATGTGCCATATGTTTAGAGGAATGATATGTAGATCATTCTATAACAACATGTGATAAAAGTAAGAAGAGGATGATATGAAGAGGGAAAGGGAATATTTGAATCAAAACATTTGATCAAACTATCATTAAAACCATCCATCAATTTTGGTGGAGTTAAACCCAACACCCAAGATCCAATGACGTTAATGAAGTTTATGATCAACAATCACATAGTCAGAATATAAAAAGAGGAAAATGATTTTTAAATTGTTTTTAAAATGAAAATAAAAGGTAAAATAGCAAATTATATTTGAAATATGAAAGCAAATTTTAAAAAGAACATAGAAAAATCAGAAGTAATCTCAAATATTTTTATAAAATTTTTTTGTAATTTTTTAAAATAGAAAAGTACTTTAAATTGATTAAAATCATTCAAATAAATGTAAAAAATATCAAAAATAGTAGAAGTCAAAATAAAATTCTAGAAAAATTTCAAAAAAGTCAGAAATGAGTAAAATTATTTTTATAAGAATTTTCAAAATTTAAAAACATCAAATTTTTTTTAAATAATTAACATAAGGCAATCAAAACAAATATTATGAAAAATATCAAACAATAAAATAAAAATATGAAAAAATATTCACAAAATTAGAAATAATTCAAAGTATTTTTGTATATTTTTTTTGTAATTTTTGGATAAAAAATAAAAGTGTTATGAATTTTTAAAGGTAAAAGAAAATTAAAAAATAACTTTGTAAAATAAAAATAAGTCAGAAAAACCACGCGCGTTGGATCTCTTTCACTAATACACACTAGCAAATCCAATGGATCTGAGGTGAGGGAGAATCGTGGATCTAAGTTGTAGTGCGCACATATAACACAAAAAAATCAATCCAATGAAAATAAAACAATTGGCTCAGTGTCATTGGTTGAAGAATGACACGTAGGTCGTTTTCAACCTCCAGCCTCTTGCAACTAGGGAAAATCCAAGATCCTTGAATCTATAAATTTACGCATTCATAGTGGTACCATTAGATGCGTCTACTTGAGACAATCACAACCATATGTTTGCGAAAAATTTATATAAAGCACAGCGTAGTCGATTTGGAAAAAACTAGAGATGATTAAAAATGTCAAAATCGAAAATTAGAAGAATCAAATGCATTGTTTCACCAAAATTAAGTTAAGAGTAAGCATCAGTGAACATCATAGGCCCTTCCAGTAACTTAAGTTAGAAGATTTGGTGCCTTAAACTACCTGAACAACGTCAGATGAATTTGCTCTGTAAATGGACTTGGCTAGCACAATTCAGGGCACCTTAAGGCTTGATTCTTCTTCTGTTAGCTTCTGGGAAGTTCAAGGATGAAGGATCAATGAAGAAATTGGATTAAAAAGTCGTGAAAAGAGAAATTCGAAATCTCAGAAAAGGGTGTTATAGAGGGAGTTTGATAGAGTGATTTTGGCTCTTCAAGCTTGAGAATATGAATGAGGTTTGACCCTCTATTTATAGGGAAGCAAATGGAATACTCAAGCGTATGGAATGATGAAGTTTGGAGGGAATTCGTGTGAAATTGCAAACATGAAAAGTGTGACTTATATTTTGCTCAAAATTCATCCAAAGCTTGCTTTTCAATGTGCTAATCACTTCTGGAATATTATTAAACATGATTAGAAGTAAAAACACCTAAAAATTTGGTGATTAGAAGCTAGATTATAGATTTCAAATTCTGACTTTGGAGGAAACTTCAGTTTCAAGGTGGCAACTTTGAATCCATTGTGTTCATAGCTCAAGGGGTCTTATGGAATTATTCTTGAAGCATTTGAAAGATAATGTTACAAACTTTACAATGTGAAAAGAATGGGATTAAATGGATGCTTAAGCTAAAAGTTGTGATGAGTCAAAGTTGGGAAAAAGATGCTGACTTTTTGTACTTAGAAAAATTATGTTTTTCTTCAAAAATAACCTATGATGTTTTGCATCCAAACATGGCCTTCCACTCAAAATTTGCTTTTGACCAAAAAATATGGCATGAAATAGATCTCTTAAATGGAATTTTGAGACTTGAACCACATAAAAATTCCAAGAATTGAGAAAGTTATGACTTTGTGAAGTTGGTGAAAATTCATGAGATGACTTATAATATTTTGAGTTCTTAAGGCATCTTCCACTCATTATCAAGCTTTTCACATAAAATAAGAGTTGAAGATAACATCTTTAATATCATTGTGAAAAAAGAATAGGCTCAAGGAGATAAAAATGACCAAGTTATGATCTTTTGAATCAAACCCTAAAATTCAAAGGCCTTTCAAGGAGACTTGTAATCTTTCTCAATAATTAAGCATCTTCCACATATAATTTTCATAAAACTTTTGAAGTTATTTATTGGTAACCCTTTAAAGATAAGCATTTATTTGGAATAACTAAAAAATTACAAAAGATGAGCAAGATATAGCCCTTAGAAGTTCAAAACCCTAACTCCTAGAGCAACAAAATGCCTTGGGAACCCCTTTCAATTTTGACAAACTTTCTTGCACAAATAATTTTTTCATGTAACTAGAAGTTGTTAAGGGTGATAATGAGAAACCATAGCAACCATAACCACCTCCAAACATTAATAATTGAGGTAATTATGAACTTGTGATCAAGAAATCATGAACTTGCCCAATTAGGTCAAACTTCTTCAATCAACCCTTGCATTATTTGACTTTCTTTGACAAATTGAGGCATGATAAATCATAGTAGACCTTTGTTATGATATTACTTCAAAGCATCTTCAATGATGAAGCTTGAATCTCAATGAAACTTTATTGAAGAAGACATGGAAATAAACTCATGAACCTATAGATCAACCTGATGAAATATGGTGTGCTTTCACCTATGGCATCATCAAGTACGACAAACATTCATTGTATTTATTAGTTAAAAGTTAATCAATATAAAACATAGATGATCACATTATACAAATCAAGGTGCTTGGTGATTCCCCATAATCAAACTTAAAGATAGGGAGAAGAACCAAACCCTAGTGTGACCTTATTGTGATTAAGTTAATATGAGATGATAAAGGAATCTTAGGGGGGGAAATTGGGGTTCAAAACCTTGTTGTTCTGATGAACTTACTTTTGAGAAGGCTTTCAATCTCTTGTTTAATATTCAAAGTAATCTCATGGGCGAACATCCTATGGTGTTGCTTCACTGGTCTTTTACCTGGTATTGCACCCCAAAGTTTTCTCTCCTAATTTCTTTTATATGGCTTATACTTTTGCATTCATCTGCATATATTCCATTAAGGAAATAACGTCGCATGCACCGCATTCAATAAATACCTTTAGGTTTAAAAGACCAGCTGATTGTGTAAGTTATGGTTTTTAGTGACTAAGGTGTATATATTCAATAAAGCCTATTTCTTCTGGTTATTCTTCGAGCAGTAAAGTGTGGAATTAGGGTTGGGATCTATGGTTACTGAAGGTTACATTCTCTTCGAGCTACGAGGATATTACTCAATTAGATGCATTCAAGGAAAGAGTTAGAGTTTTTCTCTACCAAGTTTGTGCTTGTCAGCATTTCACCAACTAAGGTTCATTGGGTTTTTATGTCAAGGCCATCTTGGTCATATTTCTTTATGTATTCTCATGTTCATTTTCAAGTTATTTTACAAGGCCGCCTAAGGGCTACTAAATCAGACATTAATCATCTCCTTGTACTCAGCTTCATCCTTTGATTAGGGTTTATTTATCTAAATCATCTACCATTCAAAAGAGGTTTCTCTATGAAGTTGTGATCATCAAGCAAGGCTATCACCAGAGGATATCGTCCATGGATAACTAGGGTTTCATTTTATCTATCTTTTGCAAATAAGAATCAAATCATTGTTTGAATCTTATGTAATAAGGGCACAAGCTCTATTCTAGATAAGAAGATTCAGTCTGACCCTCTTCGCGAATTAGGGTTTGTTTACCTTATGATGCAAAGCTCTTCATCTGGTCGATTAGTTTACTTGTGACACAATCTACTTTCTTAGGATTTCATTTCAATGCCTTAATCTTAAAATCTAATGCTTCATATGGAAAATTAGGGTTTTGGATTAAGCACATGAAGACATCTAAGTATGTATTAATTCAAGTTGATTTAAGGAAGCCTATATTCGTTCATTTGAAGATATTCAAGCAAGGGAGTTCATTCAAATTGATAGAATGCGAGACATTGGGATTTCACAAACACAAGGTCATAGAAGGACATGGAATATAAAACTCAAAAAGAAAGGAAACCATTTAATTCTTGGGAAACTCAAAATCAAATTGAGAGAGAATAGTTTGAATACACGATGATTTGTCATTTGATTCAAGAGTTCCCAAAGTTACTTTTTTATTCAACATCATATTGCATTACCTTTGTTTCAAGTGAATTACAAGCGCAAAGTCATTTACAAATTCACACTATAATATATTCATATTCAAGTTAATCCAAATTCACCATTCATTACCAAACCATTACAATCTCATTACACCCATAATCCACAAAGAAAAATCGTTACAAAAATGAACTTGAACAAAATTCCAAATTCCTAAAGGTGCTAAAATCCCATGAGTGAACTTTCAAGTCCATGCTATGTCAAATTTCTCAATCTTCATGTATTCTTCAATTTTCATGCCCCAAAAGAACCACCCTGTTGCATTCTTCAAACATCCGCCTGCACAAAAACCATATGCAAACTGTAAAACCAGTTGAGATAATCCCTATAACCGAATCAGTTCGGTAGCAAAAATCCATAATAAAATCCAAACTGGAGAAATTCACGACATGATTCGGTTAACACTACTAAACTGGCTCACTAATTAAAACTGGTTCACATCACAGTATAGGGTAAATCGTGGGAATTCAGAAGGAATAAGATCAATTACCAGAAAAATCAGCAACCCAATACAAATAACTAACCTAACAGATTCCTAACTGAATCAGAAACTTGTGTAATTTACTCTCATACTCGCCATTCATTCCATAACAGAAACTATCGGATTTAAGGCTTGGATTCGATTCAGCTCTAACTAACTATTTCTAGAATAACATAATATAAAAACAGAACTCACCTATTTCAATCTCACTCTTCACAATTTAGAGAAGAATCACAAAGCTCTCTCTTCCATCATCTTCATCTTTCATTCTTCAATCATTGGGAAGAATCACCATACAAAACTTAGAAAATTTATCTCTTAACTTTCATTCTACTTCATCTTCCATGCACCATTTTCCACTTTCACTCCCCTTCTTCTCTCACCATTGTTCTAACAACCTCCATCTTCACCACCTTCATCACCTTCTAACAACCTTCATCCTCACCACTGAACCTTCACACTCCGAGCCTCTGCAACCTCACCAACTTCATCCTCTCTTAAGTTACTCAGAGCCTTCATTCCCTATTCCTCTTTCACTCTGAACTCACACTCACACCTTTAACAACACTGGAAGAACCTCATCGCTTCATTATTTTTCATCTTCAATCTTCAACAACTCCAATCCTCACCAACTTTCTGCACATAACGATGTCAATGAGATCCTCAGCGTATTCTCATTAACATTGTACTAGTTCTGCAGTATTATCACTAAAACGCAACAAAATCACGTAAGAACCACGAATTCACAATGCAAGAAACAGAAGCAGAGAAATGAAGAAGAGAATAAGGACGCGTCCTACCTGAAGTTCACCTTTGCTGGAAAATGCAATCTTTAATGTCGTTGTCATAATCAAAGTTAGGGTTTGCAACCCCTAATTCTTTGATTCCTATGATTGAAACAAAATGGGAAGAATTTGAGGTCGGATTCGTGTGCAGTACTTGAGTCAGAGTGAGTTTCATATAAGTTTTGTGTTGTTTCATGGAGGTTTTTACGATGATACCGTTGTTCTATTGCAATACCATTAAGGGATGAAAATGAAGTTGAGTGGGAGAGCAACGAAGTCGGTCGTGAGTTTGTTGATTGAAGAAGATGAAGAGCGGCGAGTTTAAGATGATAGGCACTGCATTTTGTATCGAAGAGGAAGAGACTCTATTTCCCATAGAAGCTGAAAAACCATATGATTTTGAACCCTAAACATATGTTGAACATGGAGAATTAATTAGATTGGACTGGGCTGAACCAAAATCCTTCTAAGTCCAACACCACTGTTTTTTTAAAGCTTCTAACTTTCCAAAAACTGAACCTTCTGGGCTTCATTCAGCGGGCCTTGCGCCAAGGTGTCATTTTCTAGCCATAGTGACTCATCCAACTTTGCACCCCCTGACTTTTTCTAACCTCGTTAAGATTTTTGTTTTTTCTTCGAGTTTAAATTTTTCTCTTAGTTGATAATAAAAATGATACAAAAATATTAGAACATTTTAGACTTCTTTAGGATCTCTCTTTATAATTTTTATTATAGTTTTCTATTATTTTCATGTTTAATAATCATTTTCGTTGTCATTTTTAGTTAAGATTTTGTGATAGAATGTTGATGCATATTTTATGCTGAGGAATGCTTGGAGATTAACTCGTGTGATCACTTGCGAAGTAGCTTTTGTAGAGTTTTCTCTTTGCATGCATGGTTTCGAAGAGGCAAAGGACCTTCTTCATTAGGTATCATCGTGACTTTATGTTATTCCTCATTTCCGCATTTACTGCTTTTCTAGATATCGTGAGAAGTAGGAAATAAAGAGCGTGCCCTCGAAGTCACTGTTTAAAGTCCTGTAGCAGGCACCGCTTTCTGTATGCTATTTATGTTTTTTTTAAACCCTATCTTTGAAGTAGGTATTATGCAAGTGTTATTACATTTGTGCCCGTATATATTATAAATAATAAGTCCTCAAAAGGAGGCAAGTGAAAAGGGTTCGCAATCAACCCCCACATATTCTAGTTTGTGTTATCCTTAGCTCACATTGTACATCGACACTTTGGATTTGTGCAGGTCATGTGTATCGAGTCGGTCATATGGAGAAGGGTTCGCAACCAACCCCCACACTTTATCAGGAGTTCGTAATGGCCATTGCTGATACTTTGCTACCCACTTGTTTGCTTCGGGTGATATGCTTCACTTAGCTAAATTATTTCTTTTATTTTTTATTTCATTTGTATCCCGCTTGTTTTCTTTGGGTGATCTGCTCCCCTTAGCTAAAGAATTTATCTTGTTTTCCCCATCCCTTTGAGTTAGTATATGTTACTCATGTTTGTGTGCTTTTGCCAAAGCACTTGTTTGCTTAGTTGTTAGTTATACCATGTTCCCTTAGAATAGGAATTTGTATGCTTCCCTTAAGATCGCTCGATTAGAGTAGCTTTCGAGCTAGACATTAGGATAAGTAGCTGTTGTACCCCAAAATTTTCTCTCCCATATTCCTCAATACATGTCAAGTGAGGTCCTCAAATTGCTCAAGGAAGTTCAAGAATTGACCAGACAAACTCTCTCCTAAGGCAGTCTACCTCAAATTAGGGTTTCATTTTGCATCAAGATGCTTGAGTCCAAAGGATCCCAAATGCTCACCATTGTCCTAATATGTTCTCAAGATCATCCATGTCAAGTTTCAAGCCTTACAGAGGAAGTTTGCTTAGTCAATTGCTCAAATACCTGGACATCGACTGTGTTAGGTCAAAAGTCAATTGTGGCCCACATACAGTCAAACTTCAAGATTTTTGGTCAACATCATCATTTTTAAGTATAATTCATCATTTTATCAAGGGTTGATCATGATTCATCAAGGATTGCCCATAATTCATCAAAACCCAAAAGTTGCTAAATTAGGGTTTTGTAGGAAAAGTCAACTCAACTTTGACCAAGCATAACTTTCTCATACTTTATCAAAAATGGCCCATCCAAAGCTAATTTTAAAGATGATGCAATTCCCTAAAATTCATCTTCAGCTCCCAACTTCAAAATATGCACTCACAAGAAGATATGAATTTGGACATTATAGGTCATTTTGAAAAGTCAACAAAAACACCTTTTGGGTCAAGGCTTCATACATGAACATGGAAGACTCATTTGAGATGATACCAAAAGTTTTGCTTAGAGGACATCATAATATTTCTAAAAAGTCCAAGAACACCTCTCTAGGGTCAAACTTGAGAGAGTTATGCATTGACCAAGTTGACCTTTTTTGCAAAATTGCCAAAAGTCAAATATGCTCAAATTTGCATCTTTTGCTAAATGGGCCCAACTTTTTAGGCTTGCATCTCATTCCTAACATAGTCCACGACCTATGGGATCCTCCATGCTTTATTTATTCATTTATTTAATTTACTTTGATTTTTATTCATTTAAAATTCAAATAAAATCAAATAAATCCTAATAAATCATATATTGTATTTTAGGGATGATTTTTGCATTGAAAAAAGATATCATATGCTGTCAATTGAAGATCAACTCGTGCAAAGTCAGTTTGGTTTAAAAAAGATTGGATTTGAGCAAAATTGGAAAGGAATCATATGCATTGAAAGATCAAATCAAATCTCCATGATAAGCAAGATTGAGGTCGTTTTTGTTGACCTAATAGCTTGTATTACATATATAGAAGGAGACCAAGGCATAGAGAGGTTAGAAGCAATCGTGCAAAGAGAAAACAAAACTCAAAAAATTGCAAGAAAAGTGGTAATCCAATTTCCATATTAGAGACCGGATCGTGCCTTTCTCACATTGCCAAGAGGTTGTTGGACGTTCCAGGAGCATATTCCAATCAAATTCAAGCTTTTTCACACCTGGAACTGTAAGATATAGGTATCACGACTTGCTTCCAAATTTAAATTCAGTTTCATTGATTCACTCATCCATTGCATATTTTAATGATATATTCGTGTTTGTCAATGAATTTGCAAACTTTTGGTACCATTTAATTGTATTTCTAACGCTTGTACATGAAGTTGCCATAGCTAGGGTTTTATGTTCTTGATTAGGGCTTTGCAGGATAGGAAAAATTGAGTAATGATTCTGGTACCAGGAGACTCGTGAGGTTGAAACGAGTAGAATGGTACCAGCCATGGCTATTTATCTTGAGCGCACACGATTTTGGAGATGGACAGGGATATACCTACAGCCAGTGTCTGTAGGTAAAAGTTTGTTTACCTAAAACGACGGATGGGGGGGTAGACGATGATGCGTGTCATCCTTTGGTTAGGCCATTTAAATTTAGCGCGTTTTTTTTCTAGGATTTAGTGTTTTCATTATATAATATTTATGTTTTATTGTATATACAAACAAAACACTTGGCTCAGTTGGTAAGCGTGCATGGGAAAAGTGCAAAGGACCTGGGTTCGATTCCTAGGTCCCAACCTTTATTCCTAATATTTTTCTATAGGTAATCCAGTGCATAGCAAGTCAAGGAGTTCACCTTACACCCTCAGGATCTGGCCACCCAATTCATCAACGCCTCAGATCAACATGCCATCATTGGAGGACCATCATACGCCTCAGTCAAGCGTGTACATGTGATCAGGGAAAGTCAAAAGGCCAGGATTTTTTTGGGCTCAAATCTAAAACAGCAACCCCCAATTGCTGATGCGGGCCCATTTACTAACTTTTCTTTATTTCTTTTTCTCTATTTCTTTTTATTCTTTATTTTCCATTATTTACTTAATTGGCAAGTTAATTTATTTTTTTGCAAAAAAACATAAAATCAATATCTCACAAAATTAAGATTAGTCTTTTTTATTTTACAAAATTAATTTAATTTAGTCTAATTTAGGGAAATTGTAATTTTCCTTTCATAAATAAAATCAAAAAATAAATTAGGTTAAACTTTTGATTTAGTTTTATTTTGCTCAATGTCTCAAATAAATAAAAATACAAAAAATAGGTTGTAGATTAAATTAATTCATTTTTTTCTTAAAATTAAAATTAATTAGAAGTAGGGTTTTATTTCTTTTAATTTAACAATTTCTTTATTTTCTTAAAATAACAAAACAAAAGCATTTTCTTAATTAATCGCAATTATGTTTAGGCAAGGGTCAAAACCCTAATTATCTCGTATTCGATTCATCGCGCACGTATTATTTATTTTTTTGTCAATATTGTTGTAAATGTGCATGGTTTGTAATAGTTTAATCTAGGGTTCTTATTTATCATTTTTTTTTCCGGGTTTTTGGCTATGTAATTAATTCCCCTCCCCGAAGCCTTGTAATAGCGTAGATTTACTTTCTCGCATCTTAATTTCTGCAAATATTTAATTGTCTAGATGTATGTTAATAGGATTGTATGACAAGATTGCATGATAATTTAATACGGTTAGAAAACCCTAATGTGCAAAGATAAATAACTTAAACAAATCACTCGCACATATCACTCTTAGGGTATGCTCTAACTTCGGTTTCCTTCAGTAAATGATCATTAAGTATAGGGTATCTTAGTGGTTTCCCTTCTGTCTAAAAAAGATCAAATGTCCCGTTCGGCTGTTGCCTCGGAAAGGTTGCCTCGAAAATGTTGCCTCGAATATGATCTTAAGACTCTAGGGTTATTACTCAGGTGTCCTAACATTTCTTTAGTGATTGTACGTCCCTTTCGAATTGACCCTTACAACTCCAACGACGGTGCTACCTATTTCTCAATAGTAGGATAGCGCTATCTAAAGGAAACAAGGATAGAAACAATCTTTTTTCGAGTAGGTAGATGCTAGTAGGTACTTGCTCAAGTCAAATTTTTCACACTTACACTTTTCAAAACAACTTTCAAAACAACTTCGTCACACCTTTGAGGACTGATACAAAGGTTATCACGAAGTCAAAACTTTTTAAAACAAAGCACACACACAAGCAATTTTAAAAGATGAGCAAGTACCTAAGAGCCCATGGAAAACCATGGATAGAAAGGGTGCTAACACCTTCCCTTTCTATAATCTACCCCCTGTACTCAGAATATCTCGAAAAAGGATTTTTATGTACTTTTTTCCTTTCCGGTTGGATGAAATAAAAGTAGGTGGCGACTCTTGCTTACCGCGACATTTTGCGAATAAAAATGCAAAACGCAAACCAGTATTAACAGTCGGTTCTGCCACCGTATCACAGTATCCATTCATGCTAACATAGGGTAGCGATTTCCTTTTTTATCCTCCAAGGGTAGAGCTGCAGAAGAAGACGAAATTAATCTTGTTCATTAAAAAATACAAACCAATAGAAACTTTTGAGTCGAACTACGGTTACTCTGATTCGTTAAAAGGGATACGTAGGCTTTGGGGTAGGGTACAAACAAGAACAACTTTATTTTCCCTACATTATTTTATCTTTTCTTTTGCACACATTCCCCCTTTGCATTTTATTTTAGCTATTAAGCTTAGATTTGAAACAAACCCATTGATTATAACAACAAGAGTGGATACCGTAGAGTACTATGGGTGTGTGGGGTGTTAACAACTTCCCCTCGCATAACATACTCTTTTATCCGTATCTTTCGGTCGTTTGAGCTTGATTTCACCCTTCTCAAGTTTACTCGATGTTTAACTTTCCATTCATGTGGGATGAAAAACTTTTGATGGTGACTTCATCGATTTCATTATCAGTTGACAGTTCATCCAGTTGTTTCACCTGAATGAATAGGCAGTCGATGTTCCACCACCGTTCGACTTAAACCAGGCATCTCACCAAAATACAAGGTGAAGCAATCCTTATACTCCTTTAGTATCTTGATCATCCTGACTTTAATTTTCGACTCAAATTTAGTGTTGATGTACGTTGGCCTCTTTGTTGTGTCGTCTCATCATCACAAGGCACTATATTTTCCAAATATTGGTCGAAAGACTTCTTTCCACCTTTAACCTCACCGACTTTGTAGTAGCTTTGATCAGTTTCTATATTCTCTACTACACCATCTTTCTTCCAAATGGAAATTATTTGGTGCAAAGTCAACGGGGGTTCACATATTCCATGTATTCATTCACGACCAAGTAATAGCTTAAAGTTGTCTTTGGAATTTATAACCATGAACAAAGTTGATCTGGTTGTGGTTCCGACAATATAGCACCAAAAGTTAGGCATCCTTATTGTCTTGTTCTAAGAAAAAAAATTCCAAAAAAAGGGCAAATGAAGTCCTCCACCACATGCTAGAATGCAAAAGGAAAAACATCACCTATAAGTTCTCTAGTTTTAAGATTGGCATTAATTTTTGTAAAACAAATAAGACAACAATATGTTTGATAAGAGATGTGCTTACTTGCTAACAGGAACAAGTTAAGCAAGAAGTCATATCTTATGTTAAGACATGTTGAAATAACAAGTTCTCATCATCTGGAACAACATGTCATATAAGATGTCCTATGAAGGAGCATACGACATCGCGCCTTAGCTGAAGTTGACAATTAGATTTTGTTATCATTTAACTGATGCAAAATATTCTGGGAATATTATGCATTCCTATATGGCGTTGAATTAAAGGACAAGAAGAATCAAGTCAGAATATTGAAGAATATGCAGTTTCTAAATATGGAGATATTTTAGGAAACTAATGATTGAAGACCTTGTTTGTAGAAGAAGTTTCTGCTGGTTTGTAACAACTGATATGTTGTTATTAGAATCCCATGTCCAGTTGGGAATAAGTTATAAATAGAAGCTTTGTAACCTAGGATTAGTATCAGTCGTGAATTTAAAGATGTAATCATTAGGGTTGAGTCTATAGCCACTCTCTAGCGGAGTTGGTGTAAGTGAACCACTCGGGTTGTGAGATTGTCACTGTGTTCTCACTGTCATACCCCATTTTTTACCCCTAATCTATTTATTCATAATATTATATGCATTTACATTATAAATCTTTAATTCATTTTAGATCTTAAAGCATGGGATCAAAAGGCTCTTGGCATTAGGGTTTTTTTCCTATGAATTGAGGTTTTTACCTTCCTCGTGTTGATTCAAATGATTCTCTCATCACTCTTGGTATAAAACTAGGATTTTAGATCTACAAGCATCATGGATATTTTCCTTGGAAAGATTCCTCAAGGTACAAAGTTTTCTTCATCATATTTTTCCTCGAAGAACAAGTACATTAGGGTTTAACTTGTGTTCTTAAGATTTCATCATGACTTCATTGAAATTTCTCTTGAGATAGAGTTTTATTCATTTCACCATATCATTCCTTCTTCATCCATATGCGCTCAAGGTCCAGAGATTAAGGGTTTTTTCTATGATTGTGCCTGAGCATTGATATTGGTTATTCAACAATGGTTCATGGTGTTAGGTTTTATCCTCAAAGCTATAAGGATCGTCATTTTTTCCTCATTTCCAGTTCATCCTCATCATTTAGGGTTACTCCTAATTATGTGCTTCAAAAGTTAATTTTTCTTGAGAGGTTTGAAAATTGTCCTCAAGGCATCTCTTTGTGTCAAATTCGTCAATGGAAAAAGTAATTTGTCAAGACAAGAGGGTTTGTTGCTTGTGAGTTAATTTGGATTCATTTTTATGAAGACATTCATTCAAGTGTGTTATTTTCAAGTGATTCAAAAAATAGCATGATTCAAGGTCTTGCTCAAGCATTTATTTTGTTTAACATAAGGATGGAAGACAATTCATAAGGCTTATTTGTACTTTGAGATATTCAAGTTCACGCAAAATTCTTAAGGATCAATTCAAGTGTTCAAAGCATAGTCCATTCATGTGGATTTTTTTTAAGCTCAAAGATCGTTCAAACTTGATATCAAAACTCTCAAGGCATATACTTTATTCATTAAGATTGATTCGAATATGCTAAGTTGAGAGAAAATTCATGTAGATTTCTTGGAAGTACAAGTCACTTCGAATATAGTGCAAAGTGAATTTCAATTTGCAAAGGCATTCATCATGTTCATTATTCACGTTCAGGCATTTACTAAGTTCAAAATTAACATTCATCATCCATAGTTTCATCCAAATTTCAAAGACAATTTTCATTCAAGATTGCAAAATATCATTCAAATGTTTCAAGGTTTCATTCAATGTTCATCAAAGAAAAACCTTTCAATTACATCAAAGTATACAAATATTCAAGTTACATTCAAATTCATCCAAATTTCAATAAAAATATCCATCTTTTTCACTTAAAAAAACCTAGCTTTTCTACACATTTCAAAATAGTTTCAATATCCAAAAATCAATTGCCATTTTGCTTGCTCCGGGTCATATCAAAGCAGCTCCGAAACTGGCCATCAGCTCTTGTCAAAAAGCTGTCCAAAATTTCCCTGCATTTACATCAAAACCAGTTGCAACCCTGAACCTACTCCATATCGAAACTTCAAGACTTTTGTGCTCCTGTTGCAGCTGTGTTTCAAAACCAGTTTACAACCACTAGTTTACATCGGTTCAAGAAGAAGAAATCTAGCCCAAATAAGTAATTTCCTTGCTGTCAACAAACTCACATGAACCGATTCCAAATTTGTTTAAAACCTCTCCAAAATGGATTAAACATGAATATGCACTGCTGTCCAAATTAAAGAAAAAGCAGAAAAATTAGAAAAGATGGAAAATCAAAATAAAGATTTGTTTGCCGCTCTGCAAGCATAATAGAAAAACTCAGAAAATCAAAGGTATAATCAGAAAAAAGAGAAGAGAAAAGTTGTCAAAAGATAAACATATCTAAATTCCAGCTCAGTAGATTAAGAACAAACTTCAAAGAAATCCAGAGGCTTTGAGTATAAATCATATTCAACTTTCAAAGGGTCAGTGTCGACTTGCATCTTTGGCTTCTCTCCAAACTGGAGCCTACCATCTTTCAAAGCTTTATGCACCAAATCCGTGAAAAGAACACATTGAGAAGTTTTATGACCAAGAAAATTATGAAATTTACAGAATCCCCTTTTCTTCTTTTGTTCAAATGGGAGATTATTTAGGCCCATAGGGACCACAATTTGACCATCATCTACTAACAAATTAAATATTTCATCACATTTGGTTATGTCGAAAGTATAAGTCTTAGTGATGGCTTTGCCATTCTTTTCGGTTTCGACAGGGTTTTTCCCGTTTGATGGTTTCAAAAGTTTGCACGCATAAGGGGGTCCCGACTTTAGTTCAGCCACATTAACCTTTATTTCTTCCCCTGACTCATTTTTGTCAGAAGAATATTCGTCAGTTTCCACATAAGCAACTTTTCCCTTTTTTGTGATATTTGTTTGGCCTGGTTTTTTTAGCTTTCAAACTTTCAACCAATCGAACTTTGATAGATAATTGAGCCATATCCTTCAAAGGCTGCATGTCCAACAATTTCTTCCTAAATGAATACTCTAACCCATTTACAACCATTTCGACTAACTCATGTTCAAGGACTTGTGTAAATTACCAAACTTTCAGAAGTCTAAATTTGTTAAGGTATTGGTCTATTGGCTCAGTGCTCTTTTGTTTGACACTAGAAATTTTTGTTAGGCGTATTTTGGATTTCCCCATATGGAATTGCTCATGGAACAAATTCTCTAACTAGGTCCATGTTTAGACTAACTGTGAGGTAAGCGTCAAATCCTCATTGACTATTAAATCTCCAAGTTCTGTTTGGTATCTGGCAACATGTTTGATAGTAGATTCTTCGACATGTCCTGAAAACTTAGTGAATTTTGGGAGTTTCCAACCTCTTGGTAGCTCCGTCTGTAACATAAAATCTGGAAACGAGGAAACATATGTATTCCTTTGACAACCAGTATTTATTTCATTTCTCACCATTATTCGTTCGAAAATGGCTTCTAGGTTTTGTTCCCTAGCCACTGTTTCACGTCGAACTTGCCTTACCAATTGGTCAGCATTCTGGTTTTGGTTTGCTATTACTACTGGGGGTTGTCGTACTACCCTAAGTATGGGGTTGATACATGGAGGAGTCGGTGGATCTTATTTGACCTCCTCGTTGAAAACCTCCTCGTACTACACTGGTACTTCACGTGGTCGGGGTGCATCTTGTCGAACTGGCGCTCTAGGAGCACCAAGAAAATCTCCCATGTGAGTCATCTAAGCTGCTAATGTTTGATAGTTCTGCACCAAATGTTCAATTAACGGTCTTAATATGAGACTCATCTATTGAGTGAGATTTTTGACCATTTCATGGTTACTTTCATCCATTTGTTGCCTCATGACAGCGATAATACTTGGGGTAAAAGTACTCATAATTTGGTTGGAAAAACCCAGCCCAGTTGAATACCCAAATTGGCTTCCCGACATCCCCGGAGGATGGTATGGTGAAAATGCAGAATTTTTTCCAAATGTTAGACTATTAGTATGAAATCCTACCATCATTGTTGTGGGAATTCCATACTCATGTATGTTTCTTGAAAAACTAGGCACATACTGCCTAGAAGTTGGAACCACGCCCTCGTGTGTTACTCTTGTGAAAATAGGCACATAAGGCCCAACAGTTGTGACCATTGTTGGTCTTGCAGTTACTGGCTGTGTTGGGGTAACTATATTTAGAATTTTCGAAGACACGATCAATGAACTGGAACCCACACTCGTTGTCGTACTAGTATTTCCTCCCGAATTATGATCCCTTTCAGGAGTTCTAGGATCTACCATTTTTCTACCACTTCTTAATTTCATGCACGAAACAAGAAGACTTAAACGCAAAGGTGTCCCACCATGTGTTCTAATTTGTTTCTCCGCAAAACAACCGTTAGCCTCTTTTTAAAGGTTACTTGCAGGATCAACTACAATAAACCTAGACTTGGTGTTTAGAGTGTTTTTTGGTTGAAAATGGATAAAAGGGGAAAAGGTAAAGATAATTGAGAAGTAAATAAATTAAAGACAATGCTTGTAATTTAAAGTGAAAAGATTGTAAATTGCTATGAATTTAAATGTGGAAGCATTCATACATTTTTAAGCTTGAACTCGTTTCTTTGTTAGATGCAGATACTTTGAGTGTATTGTTATTAAATGTGAAAAAATGTGACCCCTAACACAAATACATAAATTTTCTTAAATAGACGTCCTAAATATGTAATCATCGACGATTACTAGCCCATGTTTGGGCTTCGTGGAACTTGTTTGAATCTTCCCATGTTATTGCTGGCTTTCACGTTGGTAACCATTCCCGCCAATATGAACCTCTGCTTCATTGACCTTTGTACCTGTCGACAGCTGCCTCTGATTCTCATCGACTGGCTCACTTGGTCTATGTCCTCCCCTTGCTCGATGCATCTTATTGTTTTTCACCAATCTATGCCTCTTTAGCCAAATAAACCCCACAACTTAAGTTTATTACCATAGTCGAAGATTTATTGTCAACAGTGACATCATGGTTTTCTTTCTAATTTCACACTCACCACAGACATTACCTTCTCCAATTTTGAGCTCTGGAATTCCCTTGATAGCTCCTTCAGATAATATATCATTTGATCCTTTTAGATTAAGGTGTCTGAGCTTTTGGTGCCATAACTTTACTTCTTCTTCATGGGTTATCAGACATGTGGAAAAATAAGCAGTTATATGATATTCCCATAGATAACAGTTGTCTTTAGACCTAATTCCCTTCATCAGAATAGAATATTTATCATCTTTGACTAGACATTATGACTTTAAGAAGTAAAATAACATACCTTGGTCACACAATTGACTAATGCTAATAATATTAGCAGTTAATCCTTTAACAAAAAGAACATCTTCTAAATGAACATTAGGAGAACTAGCACATATCAACTTTCTAAATCCTTTGATTTCACCTTTAAACCCATAACCAAATTTGACAAACCTGTGGGATTAGGCCTAATATTCAACAATAACTTTTGAATCTGTATCATGTGTCTAGAGCATCCACTGTCAAAGTACCAGTCTTCTCCACTTGAGTCTCCTGAGGAAGTACGAGCAATAAAGTTAATATTCCTATTTTCAACACTTCTCTTTTTGCTAACTTGACCAACCTTAGAATGAACTGAAGATTTTTGATCTATATACAATTTATAACAGAAAGTCTTAATATGGCCATGCTCACCACAATAATGACATATCCACTTTGATGATTGGAATTTGGATAATGTTTTACCATATCCGTTAGGATGTTGTAACATGTGGTTGGACATGTTGATCATTCTCTTTCTTTCAGGAAGAAATAAATCCTCTTCATATAATTTTCTTTGTTTGTTACCAGTTTGATAAACAACTTCAATATCTCCATCCTCTCTCACCATATCAGTACTATTTTTCATCTTCTTCAAGAATTTTTTCATGTTATTAAGCTTATAATTTAAGAGAGTTACCTCACTTTGAAGATGTGAAACAGAACATAGAAGCTTCTTCTTTTGATTCTCCAACTCAACTATGATCTTTCTATTTTCTTCTATTGTCTTAAGACTTTCTTCAAACATGTTACACATGTCTTTATAGGATACATCAAGGTCTTCATAGAGGACACTTTCATCATGATCTTCCACTTGATCAACCCATTTTCTAGAAAGATCCATTACAAGTTTGTAGTCTCAGTGTTTGATTCATCTTCTGACTCATCATCATCAGACTAAGATATAGTAAATCCCTTTTTCAGCTTCTTGAGAAAGTTGGGACATTCAGGCCTAATATGACCAAAACCTTCACACTCATAATGTTGAATAGCTTTGCTTTGATTTAACTTGTCTTTCGTTCTGGTATTCTTTTGAGAATCATAGTTATTACTAATGTTAGATGAGATGTTAGATGAGTTATTACTCAACTCTTTTCTTAAAAGCTCATGATTGTGAACAATACTTAGTTTTGCTTAAAATCTTCAACCAAAAATAATAACTTAACAAACAATTAAATAATAATTAATCTACCTCACTGTATAAAAATATACATGGGTGACTTGCAAAAACACAAGAGACTCTCAAAACCTAAGACTTTAGACTTCCCCTAATTTTACAATTGTGAAAATTTAAATTACATTAGGTCTAGGTTTCTCTTTAAATATTCCTCAATAGTCCATGGGCTTTGAAATCTTCACCCAAATATTTCATGATCCACAAGCTGAGGGTTGTGCCAATTATGCAAAAAAATATTCTTAAATCTTGGAACAAAACATCAAGTTTCCTAAATTGTCTCAACATCCAATTTTAGAAACTTATGTATAGTTGGAGATTAGATCACTTGTTCCAGATTAAATCTTCTTGACATGCGCAAATATTTATGATATATCCAAAAGAAATATCACAAAATCAAACCAAATCTGTCAAGACTTAAAATAGCCTATACTGATGTTCTGGTTCAACATGTCACAACATCTTTCTTCAATGAAAGCCCACACTATGTTGTATCAGTTTGATCAAGATGTTATGACATCTTGCTCAACATCTGTCATGAACCATGTTTTAGCCAAATTCCTGCCAATCCTAAAACCATGGATCTAACATATGTTTTACATATTGGAACTTTTAACGACTATTGTTAAAATTGCGCAAAGCAATAGTATACTTTAAAAGCATACAATATTTATAAAGTCTCTGATCCTAAAGATGAGTGATGATGGGAAATGTCAATCGTTGTGATTACAACAAAATATTTGAGATTATGTCAAAATATTTTATTCATAGTGATCAGTTGAATAAACATGTCTATGATGGACTTATTTATTTTGTGGCTTTACCAACTCTCACATCCAACATTGTATGGAGGAGGATACATCATTTGGTGCATTCCCTCTTTAGGAAATATTTATCAAGAATTATGAATAAAGGAGGTAAAAATTATTTTAAGGTTGACAGAATCAGGGATATATGATTAGCCCCTAAAAATAATATTTATAAATATCTTGCTCATCAAATTAAAATATTTTTCGAACCCAAAAAAATGAGCATCTCAGTATTTTATAGCAAGAGGTGTAAATAAAGCCCACCGAAAATGCATAACACAAGGCCCAAAACAAAAATATGTTGAATTGGGCTAACCTAATTGATTAGCACCTTGGCCTACTCGATTAGATCTTTTGAAAACTGTTGGAGCTCACCATAAAGGCTAGTTGGGTGAGTAATTACGATAACAGATACTTGCAACAAATAACTCATTTTTAACTGTTTATAATCGATTAGGACATATGTCTGGTCGATTAGTCAAATACTATAAAAGGAGGTAATTTCTCATCTTCCTAATCTCATCATTATCTTACTTGTTTATTGTATTAGAAACACATTAGCTCCCTCACTCATCATCATCACTTCCAAATGGCTCCAAAGAGAACCCATTTTTCTCAACCTTCATCTTCATACTTCTTTGAAGATTTCACCTCACAAGGTCAAGAAACAAACTACAACCTCTACTATTATAATAAAGAAATCTTCACCTCTCACTATATAGACGAAGAACTCTTCAAGAATTGCTCCTTCATGGAAGCATTCACTGTTGTAGGGCTAAGAAACTTTTTTTTTTGAGAAACCCCAAACAAGGTGTCCATATTTGGTAAAAAAATCTATAAAAATCTCTCTTACACAGATGGAGTCATCAACTCGAAAATCAGAAAACATCCCCTCACCATGTCTTTGGAAGACTTTTCTCAAATTTGCAACCTTGCCTTCATAGATAAATATTATGATCAAATGGATCTTGAATGTAACAAACTCAACCCTGACATTATTTTTCACTCACTTCTAATTGATCTCACTTTGACTATTCCATATCCATTCAATGCGAGACTCCATCATCCAAATGTTAGATTAATTCACTAAACTATAAGCCACATTTTATTCCCGAGGAAGGGAAAATATAGCACCATCCAAAAATTAGGCATCCTTATTGTCTTGTTCTAAGAAAACAAAATTTAAAAAAAAAAGGGCAAATGAAGTCCTCCATCACATGCTAGAATGCAAAAGGAAAAACATCACCTATAAGTTCTCTAATTTTAAGATTGGCATTAATTTTTGTAAAACAAATAAGACAACAATATGTTTGATAAGAGATGTGCTTACTTGCTAACAGGAATAAGTTAAGCAAGAAGTCATATCTTATGTTAAGACATGTTGAGATAACAAGTTCTCATCATCTGGAACAACATGTCATATAAGATGTCCTATGAAGGAGCATATGACATCGTGTCTGAGCTGAAGTTGACAATTAGATTTTGTTATCATTTAACTGATGCAAAATATTCTGGAAATATTATGCATTCCTATGTGGTGCTGAATTAAAGGTCAAGAAGAATCAAGTCAGAATATTGAAGAATATGCAGTTTCTAAATATGGAGATATTTTAGGAAACTAATGATTGAAGACCTTGTTTGTAGCAGAAGTTTCTGCTGGTTTGTAACAACTGATATGTTGCGATTAAAATCCCATGTCCAATTGGGAATAAGTTATAAATAGAAGCTTTGTAACCTAGGATTAATATCAGCCGTGAATTTAAAGATGTAATCTTTAGGGTTGAGTCTATAGCCACTCTCTAGCGGAGTTGGTGTAAGTGAATCACTCGGGTTGTGAGATTGTCACTGTGTTCTCACTGTCATACCCCATTTTTTACCCCTAATCTATTTATTCATAACATTATATGCATTTACATTATAAATCTTTTATTCATTTTAGATCGTAAAGCATGGGATCAAAAGGCTCTTGGCATTAGGGTTTTTTCCCTATGAATTGAGGTTTTTACCTTCCTCATGTTGATTCAACTGGTTCTCGCATCACTCTTGGTATAAAACTAAGATTTTGGATCTACATGCATCATGGATATTTTCCTTGGAAAGATTCCTCAAGGTACAAAGTTTTCTTCATCATATTTTTCCTCGAAGAACAAGTACATTAGGGTTTAACTTGTGTTCTTAAGATTTCATCATGACTTCATTGGAATTTCTCTTGAGCTAGAGTTTTATTCATCTCACCATATCAAGCCTTCTTCATCCATATGCACTCAAGGTACAGAGATTAAGGGTTTCTTCTATGATTGTGTCTGAGCATTGATATTGGTTATTCAACAATGGTTCATGGTGTTAGGTTTTATCCTCAAAGCTATAAGGATCATCATTTTTTCCTCATTTCCACTTCATCCTCATCATTTAGGGTTACTCCTAATTACCTGCTTCAAAAGTTAATTCTTCTTGAGAGGTTTTAAAATTGCCCACAAGGCATCTCTTTGTGTCAAATTCGTCAATGGAAAAAGTAATTTGTCAAGACAAGAGGGTTTCTTGCTTGCGAGTTAATTTGGATTCATTTTTATGAAGACATTCATTCAAGTGTGTTAATTTCAAGTGATTCAAAAAAGAGCATGATTCAAGGTCTTGCTCAAGCATTTATTTTGTTTAACATAAGGATGGAAGACAATTCATATGGCTTATTTGTACTTTGAGATATTCAAGTTCACTCAAAATTCTTAAGGATCAATTCAAGTGTTCAAAGCATAGTCCATTCACGTAGATTTGTTTTAAGCTCAAAGATTGTTCAAACTTGATATCAAAACTCTCAAGGCATATACTTTATTCATTATGATTTATTCATTAAGTTCATTAAAATTGATTCGAATATGCTAAGTTGAGAGAAAATTTTTGTAGATTTCTTGGAAGTACAAGTCACTTCGAAAATAGTGCAAAGTGCATTTCAATTTGCAAAGGAATTCATCATGTTCATTATTCACGTTCAGGCATTTACTAAGTTCAAAATTAACATTCATCATCCATAGTTTCATTCAAATTTCAAAGACAAGTTTCATTCAAGATTTCGAAATATCATTCAAATATTACAAGGTTTCATTCAATGTTCATCAAAGAAAAACCTTTCAATTACATGAAAGTATACAAATATTCAAGTTACAATAGGTTTTTTTCACTTAAAAAAACCTAGCTTTTCTACACATTTCAAAATAGTTTCAATATCCAAAAATCAATTGCCATTTTGCTTGCTCCGGGTCATATCAAAGCAGCTCCGAAACTGGCCATCAGCTCTTGTCAAAAAGCTGTCCAAAATTTCCCTGCATTTACATCAAAACCAGTTGCAGCCCTGAACCTACTCCATATCCAAACTTCAAGACTTTTGTGCTCCTGTTGCAGCCGTGTTTCAAAACCAGTTTACAACCACTGGTTTACATGGGTTCAAGAAGAAGAAATCTAGCCCAAATAACTAATTTCCATGCTGTCAACAAACTCACATGAACCGATTTCAAATTTGTTTAAAACCTCTCCAAAATGGATTAAACATAAAAATATGCACTGCTGTCCAAATTAAAGAAAAAGCAGAAAAATTAGAAAAGATGGAAAATCAAAATAAAGATTTGTTTGCCGCTCAACAAGCATAACAGAAAAACTCAGAAAATCAAAGATATAATCAGAAAAAAAGAGAAGAGAAAAGTTGTCAAAAGATTAACATATCTAAATTCCAGCTCAGCAGATTAAGAACAAACTTTCAAAGCAAGTTTCATGCTCAAAATTCCTTCTGGCGCACATTTGGGAAAGAAGGAGATGAGTTCCTTCTGAAGTTCAATAGCCACAATTTCTTAACCCTAGCCGCTCTTCTCTGAAACGACAAAGTTCTTTTCCTTTTTTTAATTAATTGTTTTATTAAATAAAAATCTGAAATAGAAATAATGCTTAAATTTGAGAAAAATAAATTGGATCGAGGTTATGTTTGTTTTGGACTGAAACTTAAGCTCCTTGGGCCTCTTATTTTAATTTTGTGCACAATAAGCCCATAGCATTTTTTTGGCACATCCATTTCGTGAACAAAATGCCTTGAGCTGGGCCCCGTTTTTTATCCCTTGATTAAGCCCATTCATTCTTTATGGTTGCTGATCTGTCTTGTGGACAAAAACAAACATCGTGGATCCTGACTTGGGCCTATCGCCTGAGATTCTATAACATACCCGTGGGTTGTAATTTTATACCCCCTATATTTCTCATTCTTTTAAATTTTCTCTTTCATTTTAATTATTTTAGTTTAAATTTATTTATTTGATTTTAGGTATTTTCTTGGTGTGATATTGATTAAATAAGATGCTTAAGTATTGAAAATTATTTTGTATTAATGCCATGCTACTTTAGAATTCCATGAGACGATTAATCTCCCTTTTGATCGTTTTATGTTGATTAGACCTTAGGATGTTGATACAAGCATGATGACATTAGGAAAGTTTTCCTATTAACTAAACCTTCAAACCATTTGAGATATTCTCCAAACCAAATACTATAACTCATTCAAATCATTTTGTTCTCTTTGTGCATTTTTCTCTTTAAAAATTTTCTCAAAAGATTAGACTCTTGTCAATCCTTATAATGATGCGAGCTACTATACTGCTACAATATGTAGTGAAGTGAGATATTTTCCACTTGGGTGTTGAGCGAGGCTTTGTTAATTTTAAAATCCAACCTATATCCTCCACTTTAATATGTCGCAAATTCTCCTTTCTCATAATCGTGGGTAGTAAGTATGTTCTTCCACTCGGATAAGACGATGATGTCTCGTCTCTTAAAATTAGCCAACACACTTGTGTTTTAAATTTTTTGAAAGGTGAACTACGAGTACCCTGATTTCCTATTGTACGAAAGATGGTACGTAGGCACTAAAGGTTCACAACGCGACAGGTGCAAAAATTGTAAAAAAATACTTCTTTTCTTATCCCCACAATCTACTTTTGTATACAACTCTTACAGCCATAATACATAAATTTTCAAAGAGGTTCTCAGAGAGTACCATATATATTTAGGGTATTAATACCTTCTCTTTGCATAACCAACCCCCGAACTTAGATTCTCTCCCCCTCTTTTTGGGTTATTCTCTCTTTCCCATTCCTTTGGAAACAATAAAGCGTGATGGCGATTTTTATTTGATTTGTGCAAGTCAAGTCAATCCAATGGCTTAGTCTCAACATTTCTACTACTACACTCACTCAGAAGTTGTGAAGTAATGAGTTGAGTATTGTTCTTGGAGGAAGCTTTTAAGAAACTCCAAGTTGTGTTCTTAGTTAGGAGTAAAGTTGTAAACAGTGGAGTTTAAATTTTCTTCTTGACTGAGTATTGTCATGGAAGTGTTTCTTCTGTTTTACGGTCATGGAAGTGTGTCTTCCTATGTTTTGATCCAATCAATGTCTGTGATTGATGAGGGATTGAGGAGGGCCTCATATCTAGGAGAGTCTTAGATAAAATTCTAGCAAGGGTAGTGATTAAGTGATTAGGCCGTAAACTAGAGGTTTTCTAAGGGTCAATGAATTAATACTATTTTAGTGGACTTATCCCTAGCTTGGTATGCCCCTAGAGTAGGAGAGTTACTTCGAACTGGGTTAACAATTTATGTGTGTTGTTTATGCTTTTCAGTACTTGTTTTAATATGTTTATACCTTGCTTGATTGTTTTGTTCAAATCAGGTGTCCCAATATGTCATAGGGCATCTGAGTTATGACTTACCATAATTTCATCACCCTACATTATGTCGAACTTATCACTAAAATCCTACACTACATCGGTTATCCTTTTGTAGAAGAAGAACCTACTTATGTACACACAAAAATAGTACAACCTGTTATAAGCAATATAGGGCATGCAATTCAAGAAGAAGAATTTATTCCTTATAAACCAAGAAGTGTAAGGGAGGAAAGAAACCCTCCACCATTAAACTACCTCAATGAAATTCGTGATGAGAAAAGGAAGATGAATGCAAAGATAGACATGCTCATTGAGAAAATGATGAAGAAAAATCTTATCTCTCCAATGGCTTTCAATGAGGATGATGATGATGAGATGAATTAAGTATTTCTTAGATGTTTTCACATTTTCTTCCTGGTACCTTTAAAATTAAGAAAATTTCCTTTTGTATTTTGAATTCCCCAATTAATATAGGTATGGTGCATTCCTTTTTATAAATGTATTAATTTCCCTTGCTTGCATATTTATTTCTTGCAATGCATCTTTACCCGCCTTTTTGATTTTGACAAAAGGGGAGAAGTATACTCTCAGGGGGAGCAGGATATACTCTCAATTTAACTCAGGAGGAGTTTAATCACTAAAAATATATATTTAATATATCTTTTACCACCTTCCCTGAGAGATGTGTTGTCACCATCAAAAAAGGGGAGAATGTGGAACCTTGTTTTGCAAATGATATGCTTTTAACAAGGACGTCTATTTTTGATGATGATAACTAATGTACTATGATAAGTCAAGCATGAAGGATTAAGCAGATAAAGATGCAAACATAATCATTAGGGTTTGATGGACATGACAATTAGTTGATGGCAATCAAATGGAATGCAAATAAAGCCTCATATCAAGCTACTTAAGAATGTGTCAACAAAAAGAGAAGTATCTGCAAAAGTCCTGAAGTAATGTGGTAATCTCTAAATTTAGTAATGAGTGAACGATTGTAAGGGTAAAGGATTTTATTGTAAAAGAGAAATGATAAAGCACAATGACATCTAATTGTAAGGAAAGTCTAAACTATTTTCACAATGATTTACCAAAAGAAAATATTTTGAAAACATATGGTAGTTGTGTAAGATGAATTAGGAGTAGTCAAAATAGCTATATGCGAATTTTTGGCTTTTCTAATTAGAATATTTGTCTAATTGGTTAGAAATGTTGATGTGTCCGCAAGTGCATGGAGATATCGAAGTAATATAAAATATTTTCGAACTCACAGACACCAATATCGACATAGTGTAATCTATCGTCGGTTTGTAAACCTAAGGCTAATGAATAATTGATTAAGGGGAAACTAAGACTATAACAAAAACTAAAATAAGATTAAGGAAATATATATATATATATATATATATATATATATATATATATATATATATATATATATATATATATATATATATATATATATATATATATATATATATATATATATATATATATATATATACAAAGAGAGGCCGGAATATGGATTTCGTGTACCTCTTGGACTCTGTAACTCATTGGCGTTAATTTATGATTAAATATTATTTAATAGAAAATATTAGTTTAAAGGCTAAATCTCACACTTTTGTGCTATTGAATAAAGCCACACTCCCTAACCATGAGATTTTACTCTCGCTCGCCCATTCTAATTAAGAAATGTATTTTGAAAACTAATTAAGTCATAATCGATACCTAAAGCGCTATCGCCCTCTTTAAGATCGATGCCCCATTCCCACTATCCAGTTTGACCCCAACACTCTCGCAGTGTCAGCTCGAACCTTAATTAATTTTCACTATTGTGATAAATTATGTTAACTACCCTCTCACTCTCATGAAAAAGCTATTTAAATTAAACTTGTAACAAAAGTCAAAATAGAAAAACTTACACCAATTTCATTACCGAGTCCCGTCGGAAATGACGATCCTCATATACTGGACTCAAAACGATTTAGCTAGACATACTACTGATTGAAAATGAATTAAACATAATTATTGCAATTACGAACAACATGGAAATTAAATTAACAATAACAATAATAATAAAGTGATAAAAGAAAAACTGTAAAATCTTAAATAAAAGTATTACATAGATTGCAGGCCTAACTACTAATGATGGAGTAATTTCTCGATGTGAGAAATTACTCCTTTTACAATTGTGATTTCTGCCTAAAACTACGAACAACGCTTTTGTGCGATAACTTGGATTCTTTGAAAGTGTGATTCTAATGTCTATTTATAGGATGGATTTTGTTTTCTAACTTCCATAAATCATGTGTGAGTAGTGGAGAAAGTGGGAGAAACCTCCAAAGTTGTGCTATTAGTGGGCTGTTATTTTTTTGAACTACGATATCATGACGACCGCCACTAAGCCAAGCAAACGCCATGCCTTAAAATGTGGATAAAATGTATTTTGAGTCCATGGAGAATGCCATAGGCCCCTGGCGAACTCCATGCACCAAAAACTTGGTTTTTGCTGCATTTTTCTTCCTTTCTTGTTCTTGTTTTGGTTTCTTTGCACATTTGCTCCATAATTGATTTATACCTGAAATACAAACAGATAAAGGTATAAAAGCAATAAAACATAACAAAATGACATCAAATAACATGTGAAATGAGTCTAAAAACATGATACATTTTCACTCTATCAAACTCCACACACTTAAACCATTGCTACCAAATTGGTTTTACCAAATTGGTTAAGAGAAATAACAATCTCTCCCTTTGGAATATTTTGGCTAAAAACCCTTGCACAATACAATATGCTTGAAAATAAATTTAAAAAAAACAATAGAGGTACAGTAGTTGAAAGAAAACATATGCAAGGTTAGCAGCACATAAATCAAGAGCACACAAATTAAATAGTTAGTAGTTAGTTGATCTACTAACACAACTACAACAAAAAAGAGAACCTTAGTTCTCAACACCATGATGTAAAGATATCATATCTGACATCTCTTCAGAATAGCATGAACTCCCCCTCAACATATGCTATCACAAAAAAGAGAATCATAGAATTCTCCCCTTCAGCGGGACCATCAGTAGTACTAGTTCCAGCACCCTTAATATCATATTACTCCCCCTTTTTAGCCATAATATGACGAAGGTAAATAAATAATATTAGCAAGCAAAGATTTTAAGCACCTAAGAATTAAGTAGCAGGATGAAGAAAATTAAAAATATCTTGGGCATTTAGCCCTTACAAAATCATAAACCAAAATAAACAGGATCACAAGACAGATCCAAACAAAATCACACGACCAACTCTCATGTATCAGAGTCTTCTTCAGCTTTGACAAAACATGTCTCAAGTGCAGCACCATCCTTAGCATCTTTGTTTACAGATGCAACACCAATAATAATTGATATAACTCTTCATAGATATAGATCCCAAGTCTCCTCCTCAGGTTCTCAAACTGCATTATATCAAGAGCTTTTGTAAAGGTATCAGTAAGAAGACTTTCTGTACTCATATGCTCACGATTTATGACTTTGTCCTCCATAAGTTCTTTAGTCAGTGTAAATCTGACACTTATGGCACTTATTTGCAAATTTGTAATAGTCATATTCCATTGTCAACCAATAATAGCCTTCCCTAAGCATCTTCTTTGCCATTGAATGTTCATTTGCATGGGTACCAAAGGAACCTTCATGATTTCATGCATTAACATGTCTGCTTCGTGTCTATCCATGCATCAGAGCAAGACCATGTCATAATTTCTTTTGTATAGCACGTCTTCATTGAGGAAAAATCTTCCTGCCAATCATCTTAATATCTTTCTATCTTTATTTGACGAATAACACGGGTATTCCTGAGTCTGGAGAAAATGTTTGATATCCTAATACCAAGGTTTCTCATCTGACATTTCCTCTGTTGCAAACACATGAGTTGGTCTATCCAAGTGTCACAGTGTGATACGAGGCACATCATTCCAAGAACTCACTTGATACATAGAAGCCGGAGTTGTCAAAGCATCTGCCATTTGATTTTCATCTCTGGGGATATGATGGAATTCAACTCTATTAAAGAAGGGTAACAATCTTCTAGCATAATCTTTGTAAGGGATCAAGCCAGGGTGACGAGAATCCCATTCTCCTTTAATCGCCATACACATCTAGAACTTTGATTCTGAGATCAATGGATTCCTCGAGACCCATGATGCAAGCTTAATACTCTGCCATATTATTGGTACAATCAAATGCCAGTCTTGCGGTAAAAAGGGATATACGATCCATGAGGAATGATAAACACAACACAAATTCCTTTCCCATAAGAATTCACAGCTTCATCAAATACCACACCCCACTGGGATACAGGATCAGGACCTTCCCCATGCAAAGGTTTATCACAATCTTTTACCTTTAAAAACATCACATCCTCATCAGGGAAATCATATTTAATCGACTGATAATCATCAACTGGTTGATGAGCAAGATAATCTGCCAACACACTGCTTTTTATAGCCTTCTGAATACGGTATTCAATATTATATTCAAACAACAACGTCTGCCAACGGATAATTTTTCCAGTGAGAGCAGGCTTTTCAAAAATATACTTAATTGGATCCATTTTTGAAATCAACCAAGTAGTATGATTCAACATATATTGCGACAACCGCTTTTCTGCCCAGGCCAGAGCACAACATGTATTTTCCAGCATAGAATACCGTGACTCATAGTTAGTAAACTTCTTGCTGAGATGATAAATGGCATATTCCTTCTTCCCTGTTTGATCTTGTTGTCTCAAAATATAGCCCATAGAATTTTCTAACACTGTCAGATACATGATCAATGGTCTTCCTTCAACCGGAGGGAGAAAATATGAGGTTAAAGCAGATACTCTTTAATACTTTCAAATTCCTTCTGGAAATCATCTGTCCACACACAACTTTGATCTTTCTTTAACAACTTAAAGAACGGTTCACACGTGCGATCATATGGGAGATGAATCGGGAAAGGTAATTCAGACGCCCAAGAAAACCTCTAACTTGCTTTTCAATTCTTGGTGCTGGCATTTCTTGAATTGCTTTGACTTTATCAAGATCAACTTTAATTCCTTTTTTCCTAACAATGAAACCTAATAATTTCCCTGATCAAACACCGAAGTTGCATTTATTTGGATTCAAACAGAGATGATACTTTCTCAAACGCTGAAACAGTTTCAACAAGTCTTCTATATGCCCTTCTTCAGTCTGAGACTTGGAAATCATATCATCAACATATACCTCAATTTACTTGTGTATTAGATCATAAAATAGGGTTGTCATAGCCCTATGGTACGTTACACCATCGTTCTTCAACCCGAAGGGCATCACTCTGTAACAGAATGTTCCTCAGGGTGTGATAAACGTTGGTTTTTCCATTTCCTTAGGAGCCATTATAATTTGATTATACCCGGAAAATCCATCCATGAACGAGAATACTTTGAATTTTGTTGTACTATCAACCAACATATTCATATGTGGCAATGGAAAATCATCTTTTGGACTAGCTTGGTTTAAATCTCTATAATCAACTCACATGCGAACTTTTTCGTCTTTTTTCAGTACCGGGAAAATATTGTCAATCCACTGAGGGTACACTGATTTCACAAGAAAACCGGCATTAATCTAATTTAACACTTCTTCTTTAATTTTCACTGCCATATCAGGGTGAGTTCTTTGCAACTTCTGCTTGATTGGCGGGAACTCTGGCTTTAGCGAAAAATGATGCTCCACAATATCAGTATCCAAACCAAGCATGTCTTGGTAAGACCAAGCAAAGATATCCACATATTCTTTCAACAATTCAATCATCCTACTCTTTACATCAGGATGCAGCATTGCTCCAATCTTGACTTCTTTTGGATCTTCCTCTGAACCCAAATTGATCATCTCCAACAACTCTTTATATGGATGAATGGCACTTTCCTCTCGCTTAAGCAACCACGAAACCTCCTATGGAATCTCATCGTATTCTTCTTCCTCGGCCCCATACACAGGATATTCAAAGTTGGGAGAGGGTGCAGGGTCATTATATTCAACAAGTTTTTTAATTAATCTGCTCATATGATTTATTATTGCATTTAGAAACTGACACATATAGCAAGTGATTATGAAGATTACAATTATTTATTTATTTTGAAAGGTTTTTTTTCTAATTACCATTTTCCAAGAAAAAGCATAAAATAAAGACACAAATTGGGAATCAAAGATAACTTTTATTATTGATTTTAAAGATCAAAGCAAATAGATAAGCCCATACAATATCAACTTTCACCTTGGGCAGAGTGAAATATTTTTGAAAAGATTAACAAAAACAAATTACTTTGAGATATGAATGCAAGAGGGAACATCAATGGTGATCCAATTTTGGAATCTAACTCCATGCGTCAAATAGTTTGGCATCTCTTGCTCTGCTTCATCCTCCACAATAGCATTGATCCTAGGAACATTTGGATAAATATAACCTCCATTGTGAAAGATATCCTGATATTTTCCCAAAGCAGGCTTCGGCTTCATGTTCTTACCTTTACCATTCTTCACAGAGATTCCCAAACCAGCTTTATTCTTGTTCACAGGCGAATCAACACTCTGCCCCCATGCTTGGGCCGTTACGCACTACCTACTGAGTATCTTTAAACGAAGCTATAGAATTCTCATTTCCCCTTATATTATTAATGGATAAAGCTTGGAACTGAGTTCCAACAACAACTTCATCCGCTTCCACAACACTAAAAGAGGATAAATAAGATATTAACAATGCTTGTTCTCCATTTATGATGACCACCTTTCCTTTACGCACAAACATCAACTTTTGGTGCAAAGTCGAAGTGACAGCACCTGCCTCGTGTATCCACGGTCGTCTCACTAAACAGCTGTAAGCGGGAACAATATCCATAACCTAGAAAGTAATCTGAAAAAGGTGAAGGCCTATGTGAATAGGCAAATATACTTCCCTGATGACAAACTTCTTTGATCCATCGAAAGCTTTTACAATTATGCCACTCGGGCGCATGGGAGTTCCTTGATACTTCAACTTCATAAGCATGCTCCTCGATATGACATTTAAAGCGGATCCATTGTCAATCAACACATTGGACAATGAATCGTTCTTACAGTTCATGGGGATATGGAGATCCAAATTATGATTCCTTCCTTCGTCAGGAAATTTGTCATCACAAGAACTTAGGTTATTACAGGACGTAATATTCCCTACCACACTGCTGAATTGGTCTAATGGCATATCACTTTCCATGAAAGCTTGATCCAATACTCTCATCAAAGATTCCCTGTGGGCAAAAGAGTTCATTAACAAGGCTAGAATAAATATCTTTAATGGTGTTTGCAACAATTGATCTACGATCCTGTAATCGCTCATCTTGATAATATTCAATATATCATCCACGTCTTTTTCCAGTGTAGTACCACAAGATTCCCCCACTTCTTTCTTAGGTTCAACACTTTCAACAACCCTCTTATCAGCATTAACATTTCCTTGAATGACAGGTGCAAAAACACGGCCACTGTGGGTCACTCGGCTGGCCTTAGCAATATTCTTAACATTAGATAATGGTTGGATGTGAACTTCCACACCATCCTCTAAAATTTTAGCATTGTATTTGTATGGAACGACCTTGTTTGGCTCATAAGGAACATGACCCGGCAAACAAATCACCATTGGAGAAACAACTGGCTTGCTACGATATTAAATCTCAAAAGGGGCGGGAACACAGAAACTAGGCACAATAACATCACCCCTTCTTAAAAATATTTAGACATCACAGGATCGTCGCTGGAAAACACATCTTCATCTAATGAAAATAATTCATCTGCAGTAGCATACTCATGATCTGAAACAGTCTTATGAAAGCAATCTTCAATCACATTAATCTCGTGGTAATCATCCTTATTGCCTGAAACCATGATAGTACCATTATCCAATAACAACTGAATACACTTTTTCACAATGGAACAACCACAAGAATCCCTGCAGTAGACTCAGAAAGATCCATAATGGTGTTCTTCTTGACCATCCATGTGACAGAAGACAGTGTGCAACTGCACCAAATCATCATTCATATGATTCACGTCAAAAATCCAGAATTCTCTGGGACATTCGTAGACTATATTCACATCTTCCTCATACTCTTCCCTAAGCCTAATTATATGAATGAGGCCTTCGTCCATCATTTCCATAAGATCAACTTTTATCTTATCACACCCCTGTATATTCGTACTATAAATACCACAACAAACATGGTCATGCGTATAGTAACTAAACTAGCAGAGGTCAGCATGCTTCTTTACCAAATCTCCTCTAACCAGGTTGATATAAAAAATAAGGAAGTCCCCTGGACAACCAGCAACCATGTTTACCACATTTGTTCCTCCATGCTTTGGCAAAGGATTGTCTTTCACATTAGGGCCAACATCTTTGAAGGATAGAAGGCCAGATCTCACCATCTTTTGTACCTCAGATTTTAGAGGATAATTGTTTTCCACACTGTATCCTGGTGCTCCCTAATGGAAAACACACGTCTGACCTGCCTTATAATACCAAGGCAAATGTGATGGTATAGCAGGGGGTAGCCTGGTCTGAACCAACTTTTTCGGAATCAATGTCGGGAGTAACTTTGCATAGCTCATGGGGATAGAATCAAAATCCCCTCTCTTCTAATTATGCACTTGATTTCCCTAAGGGGATGGTCTTTGATAAGAAACTGAGGTCGGAGCCACATTGAGAACTGGATTTACCGAAGCAACATGTTGGTGGCGCCGATGATTCCTTCTAGGAGGATTAAACCTTCTCTCTTGAATAACAACATTTGTATCCCCTTCTTTTTTCTTGTCAAACCAGTATGAAGGTTTCTTGGTACTACCGTAATTTTCACTTCTTTTTAAACATCCCTCTCTTACAGCTTCTTCCAAACGAACGCCCATACTTACCATTTCGGTAAAATCACTTGGTGCACTCGCCACCATTCTTTCATAGTAGAAGGCACCTAGAGTATTATGAAAATATTCGTCATCTCTTTTTCTTCCATTGGAGGGATCACCTGGGCGGGTACTTCACTCCATCTCTGTGCATATTCCTTAAATGAATCCTTGTCTTTCTGGACCATTGCCCTGAGTTGATCACGACCAGGTGCCATGTCCACATTATACTTGTATTGTCTAATAAACGCTTCACCCAAGTCGTTGAAAGTATGAATGTTGGCACTATCCAAGCTCATATACCACTTTAACACGACACCAGTTAAACTATCTTGGAAAAAGTTAATTAACATGCGTTGATCATCAGTGTGAGTAGACATCCTTCTCACATACATCACCATGTGAGCTCTAGGACAAGTATTTCCCTTGTATTTCTCGAATTCCGGTACTTTGAACTTCACATGTATTCATATTTGGAACCAAACACAAATCATTCACATTCTGCCCAAACAATTCTTTTCCTCTAAGGGCCTTCATCTCTTTCTGCGTCTTATCAAACTGATCTTGGAAATCATCCATCCGATATAGAAGCCCAAGATTTCACTTGGTGTAGGAATAGGACGGTAAACTTCATCATTAACAAACGACATAACATTCACCGAAGGAGGTGTAGGATAGTGAATCTCATTTCTAGCCGCAGGAGTAACTTGCACCACAGGAGGTGCAAGAGTAGCAGCAAGTTGAAAAACTGGAGCAACTGGAGTATCAAGGTTAAAACCTTCTGGCATGAAGTTTTCTGGCATTCCCCATGGATAACCTTAAGGCGTACGATTCTGAGTAGTAGTAACTGGGGAAACAAAAACGGGAACTGATGGACCTTCAGAAGCAAATGTTGTTTGTTGAGGTTGAGCAAGGGGTGGCTGATTCTGAGCAGCCACGAATGATTCCATCAAAGAAGTCAAGTTAGCCATACCGGCCTTCAGAGCAGTAACCTCGTTGCGCAGCTCACGATTCTCCTATTCTAGATTCTCCATTTTCTTCTTGGAATTAGCTCGAGTATCATACTGGTGAGACATCTTACTGAATGAAGTAGAGAAATTCAGTAAGACACTTGGGTATGAACAGAAATGCAATAAATATGTGCAAGATGATGCATGATATGCAATGCACATGATCTATTTTATTATTATTAATTCAAGGAACTCAAAGATTTTATAGACAATTTATGAATATTAAAGTACTAAGATATTTTGAAATACTGAAAATCTCATTATAATAATCTTCAAAATGGATTACAACTTTTCAGTATAAGTTTCAACAATCCCAAGTGCAAAAGAAGATAGAATCTAAAAATCCTAAGAAAGCAAAGCTGATGAAGATCACTCCACACACTGACGGTTTCCCGTGAGTCTTGCAATATGAGCCTTCAACTGCTTGTTCTATTCTGCATACCTGTCGGCAACCACTTTCCAATCACTAGAGTCGGGAAGTGAATGAATAAGTCCTTACTGAGCTTTAGAGGAAAATAAATCTTCTTGCTTCTCCATCATCTCTACAGCACGACTCTCGAGAATCTCAATTAGGTTATCTTTCTCCTTCAAGTCTTCTTGGTAGGATATCTCTCAAGTCTGCCATTTATTCTTCCAAGCCTCCTTCTCCTGTTGCATCCTAACTAGGGAAAGTTGAAGCTCTTCCACATCATCTAAAAGGGGAGGAGTGGTCTTCATAAACATATCATGCATATGTGCTTCACGGGAATACGACATCTTCAACTGGATGGCTCTTTCTTTGTACCCACTGAAGATATGGCTCCAAAGAAACAACCCGTCTAGGTCCCAAGTCCTTTCTACTCTTCCTGTGAATATGACGCCAAGCCTTTGCAATCTGCTCCTTAGCTTCCTTATGATTTTCTCCCTCTTTAAGAAAGAAACCACTCAGATGAATACTATTTGGCTTATCCCTCATTGGATATCCAAGTTGTCATCGTGCAAGAACAAGATTGTAGTTGATTCCTCCCTTTGTACCAAGAAGAGGTACATTGGGGAAACTACCACAACTATCAATAATATCTATATCATGGTAATCCTGATGGTACCATCAAAGGATCAGACCGAGGCAAGTGAGAAATAAACCACTGATACAAAAAAGGTTGCAAGATATGATCATCCCTCCATGATAAGAATCCCAAAGATGAATGGAGTAATAAGTATCCCCTAGTAATGTAGGGACTAGATTCCCTATCAAAAAGATCCTGATGGCATTGGCGTCCATGATGATGTCGATGTTCGGAAATAAGAACAACACATAAGCAAGTAGAGAAAAGATGGCCTCAAAAGCAACCATACTCTTCATCCTAGCAAAGTAGCAAGATTTCTCTAATAAAAATTGAGCAGGTAAGCCTCTGATTCCTACTTTGGTAGTCATGTGGGCCTCAATCTCATATTTCCCCAAATGAACCAAAGCAACAACCTCATGAGATTTTGGCTCCCCCTCCAAGCCGGTGAAAGGAACACGATCAGTAACAGGTAAACCCAGTAGATAATAATATTCCTCTAATGTAGGCATCAACTGATAATCAGGGAAAGTGAAACATCGATACACCGAATCATGGAACTGGACCAAAGTTGAGAGAATACCCTCCTTCATCCCGAGCTTCATGAGAAACACGATGGATCCAAACTTCTTCCGAAAATCTTTAGAACTTTCAATCTCGGGAATTAGACTCATCAAATCATCTATCTTAGGATTCTTGAAACTGGACTTTTGAGTCTTTCTTTTTCCAAAATCCATGGTCAAAAGTACCTGAGATATTCACAAAAAGTCAACTTTGAGTCCCTTGAACCACAATGTTTTTAAAAGATGCTCATGGGTTCATGAATGCATGATGCAACAATCATACACAAGATCACAAACATGGGGGGTTCATAGGTTCGACGTCACGAGAATGAGGTCAAAGGTATTTCCCACAAGGTATGGTCTAATAGTTTATCACCTGCCGAACAAGGTTCTAAGAGGTTCCCAGATTCTACATCTTTCCTTAGGATATTACCAATGTCCTAATTGACTCGGTAATTAGTAATATTCTCAAGAAAAACTTGTCTGAGTGTTGTATTGCGTGACAACCATTTCCGGATTACTCCATCATAGCTTCCGCACTACACCTAAAAGGCCAAGATTGGTTAAAGGTTCTATGATCCTCAGTTTCAGCAGGCTCTCAAGTCAAAAGCAGTGTGTCTTCCCGGTTACTTGGTAAATGACACTACAGTCAAAGGGGCCTCCACTAAGTGGGAGATCTCATCTCTCCTTTTTTGGGATTACATGACTATACCGCCCGTCCTATCTTAAGTTTGCCCAAGTCCGGGTAGAGGACTTATGAGAAATCACCAAGCACCCTGAAAACCAGGAAAAACCATACAAACATATATACAACACATAATACACAACTGATAATAACACATACATAGATAAGCAAATATAGGCTCAACCCACTTAGGGATGGACCAACAATAGGTCAATCTTTCCCCAGCAGAGTCACCATTTTTCTGTAGAGGTAGAAATGTTGAGACTAAGCCATCAGATTGACTTGACTCACACAGATAAAATAAGAATCTCCACCACACTTTATTATTTATAAAGGAATGGGAAGAGAGAAAATAACCCAAAAAGATGGGGGAGAGAATCTAAGTTCGGGGGTTGATTATGCAAAGGGAAGATATTAGCACCCTAAACATCTACAGTACTCCGCAGGAACCTCTTTGAAAATCTGTGTATTTTGGCTATAAATGTTGAATATAAAAAATAGATTGTGGGGATGAGAAAATAAGTATTTTTTTAATGATTTTTGCACCCACCGCGGTTGCGAACCTTTAGTGCCTACTTACCACCTTCCGTGCAATAAGGGATCGGGGTACTCGTAGTTCACCTTTAAAATATTAAAACACAAGTGTGTTGGTTAATTTTAAGAGACGAGACATCATCATCTTATCCGAGTGGAATAACATACTTACTACCCACAATTATGATAAAGGAGAATTTGCATCATATCAAAGTGGAGGATATAGCTTGGATTTTAAAATCAACAAAGCCTCACTCAATACCCAAGTGGAAAATATCTCACTTCATTACATATTGTAGAAGTATAGTAGCTCGCATCACTACAAGGATTGACAAGAGCCTAATCTTTTGAGAAAAGTTTTAAAGTAAAAAGCCAAAGTGGCAAAATAGCTTGAATGAGATTGATTAACTTTTAGTCTTCTCACAAAAAAATGTCAAGGTAATATTAATTTGATTAAAGTTTGATTACTAAAATGTTTTGAAAAGGTATGGACCTAAGTCCAAGTTTATTGTGAAAGCAGTTCAAGTTTAAAACAAGAAGAGTTTTCAAAAGGAGGGAGAAGATTTTTTGAAATTAAAGATGCTGGGAGTAGATGAAGGGACTATCCTAGAGCATAAGGTAAAAGCTAGGGAAAATAACCATCTAACCAACAAGAAGCCGACACTTGACATAATGATTCAATGTAGAATTATCATTCTTTGAATTGAAACCAAACAAGCAAGGACAATATAATCTCTTGAGAATTAAACTTCAAATGCATTAAGTCTTCACAAAAATTGGGCAGAGTAACGACTGTATACAAATGAATTCCCAATCAAAGCATATAACCAGAATAACCTACACAAAAAAAAAACAAATAACCCAATGTCTTGGGGTAAACCCCAAGAACTCTTGACAAAATAGCAATAGAAGTCACCAGGTCTCAAGGTAGGTCAAAGTATCTAATCATAAGTCCAAGAAGTCCATCTTTCCATAATGCCAAGGATAGTAACCAAATAGTCCAAGTAACATTAAAGTTGTTATGGTTCAAGTTGATTATTAGGTATCTTCAAAAAGAAATGGAAAGCTTAATTGAGCAAAATAAAAATGAAATAAAAGTAAATGCTCAAGTGAGCAAAGATGAAAATAACATGAAATGTAAATGCTAAAATAATTGTGCTTAATGTAAAGAACATAAAGTAAAGGCATAAAATAAAGTCAATTGTTAGAAATTAGAGGTTAGTTAAATAACCATCTTGAAACATGAATTTTAAACTCATTAGAGGATTGATAAAATCAAAGCCCTTCAACAACAAGTTTCATTTGCTTTTTGTCAAGTATATCATTCATTTAAAAACCTCAAGGCAACAATAAATGATCAATGATGTTTAAGTGATTCACTTTGACCAAAGCTTATGAAGATTCAAATTAACATACTTGGGATTGCAAATATAAGTTTGGGTCATAAATGATCATTTCTCGAATCGGGACAAAATTTATCATTATGTTAAGAAATCGTAAGTGGACTTATATAGAAGTCGCACCTATTTTGAGACCAGCCAATAGCAATCTATGTACCATATGTTTAGAGAAATGATATGTAAATCATACTCCAACGACATGTAATACAAGCAAGAAGGGGATAAGATGAAGAAGGAGGGGATAAGAATTAAACCACATTTGAACCAAACATTTAATCAAGCTATCACCAAAATCATTCATCCATTTTGGTGGAGTAAAACTTAACACCCAAGATCCAATGATGTTAATGAAGCTCATAATAAAAAATCTCATAGTTCAAGATCAGCCAGAATATATACAAAAATAAAATTGTATTTAAAAATAAAGAAAAAAGATTTTTAAAATGGTTTTAAATGAAAATAAAAGGGGAAAATAGAAACTATATTCAAAACATCCAAAAAAAATCAATGTGACCATAGAAAAATCAGAAATGAGCTCAAATATTTTTATAAAATTTTTGGTAATTTTTTAAAGTCAGAAACTATTTTTAAAATTAAAAGAAATAGGAAAAATAAACCAAAAATTGTGAAAAAAAGTAAAGTCAGAGATAAAAATAAAATGAGGTCACCAATATTTGTCAAGAGGTCATTGGATCCTTTCATATTTTTTTCAGAATTTAAAAACTAAGAAAAGTATTTTTAAACATTTAAAACAACTCAAATAAAGTGAAAAAATATCAAAACACAAAATAAAATTGTGAAAAAATAATAATCAAAAAGAGAAAAATCAAAAGTATTTTTAAGAATTGTTTTATATTTTTTGAAGTTACAATGAATTTTTTATGAACTTTTGAAGTTTAAAACAAATAAAATATAAATAAGAAAATAAAATAAAAACCAAAAAGATATAGACCATTGGATCAATGTCAAAACATGTTAGTAATTTGATCCAAGGGATCTGGCGCGCTGTGCATATCATGGACATTAGTGAATAAAACACTGAATCATTTATTAAAATCAAAATTTAAAAAAACAAGTGGCATGATATCATTGGTTGAGAGATGACACGTTGGTCATCTTCACTCTCCAGCCACGCGAATTACAGGTCTCTGAAATGGAAAAATTAGAGCTCGAGACCGGTACCATTCGCTTCGTCTCTTCAAGACGATTCCAATGGTACCCTCGCGAAAAATTTATGTAAGGTGTAGCTCAGTCATTTTAAAAGAAAATGTTTGAAAATGGATTTGAAAATTCATGGCCAAAACTCACTTCCAGTTGAAAACAAATGTTGCGACTAGAATTAGAAATTCAAAACTCACTTCCATGAGAAAAAGAAAATGGATTGAGAAAAGCTGTAAAACCAAATTCAAAGTTGCAAAAAAGTGGGTTCAAGAGAAATTTTTGCAGGGTGATTCAGGCTATCTAAGCTTGAGAAAATGAGTGAGGTATAATCCTATATTTATAGGGAATTGAATAGAATGCTCAAGCATGTGGAATGATGAAGTTTAGAGGGAATTCGTGTGAATCCGCAGCATGAGAAGTGTGTGAATTGTTTAGCATCAACACTCACTCAAACCTTCCGTTTTAAGGCTCTAATCCACTTTGACAACTTGGTTAAACATTTTTTAATCAATAACGCATGCTAATTTGATGTTTAGAAGCCACAATGTGAATTTCAAATTCTGACTTTAGAGAAAACTTCAGTTTCAAGGTACCATCTTTGAATCCATGGTGTGCACGATTTAGGGAACCTTAGGATTTGACTCTTGATGCATTGGAAATATGAGGTCACAAACTTTACAATGTGCAAATAATGGGATCAATTGGATGCTTGAGCTCAAAGTTGTGATCAGTCAAAGTTGAGAAAAAAGATGCTGACTTTTTGTACTTAGAAAAATTCTATGTTTTTTTCTTCAAAAATGACCTATAATGATTTAATTCCAAACAAGGCCTTCCCACAAAATCTTGCTTTAATAAATGATACTTGCTTGAATTATACTTCCTAAAGAGCATTATGAAACTTTAATAACTCAAAAATACCAAGTATTGAAAAAGTTATGATCTTTCCAAATTGGTGAAAATTCATAAGATGACCTATAATCTTTTGCATCCTTAGGGCATCTTCCATCTATTTTCAAGCATTGCAAATAAAATAAGAGTTGAATTTCACATCCTTAAAATTATTTTGGAAAAATAATGGGCTCAAGGAGATAAAAATTTACCAAGTTATGATCTTTTGAAGTCACATAAGGGAATTTGATGGCATGTCTAGAGGACTTGTAATCTTTCTTCAACATTAGGCATCTTGCACATAAAATCTTCTTGAAAATTTTGAATTGATTTGTTAATAACCCTTTAAAGAAAAGCATATCTTTGGAATCAATAAAAAATACCCAAAGATGAGAAAGATAAAGCCCTTAGAAGTTCAAAACCCTAGCTCTTAGAGCAACAAAATGCCTTAGAAACCCTTTTCAATTTTGACAAACTTTCTTGCACAAATACCTTTGTCTAGTAAATATAAGTTGTTGAGGATGACACTAAGAAAACATAGAAACCATAACCACTTCCAAATATTAATAATTTAGGGAATTATGCACTTTTGATCAAGAAATCAAGAACTTGTCCAATTAGGTCAAACTTGTTCAATCAACTTTTGCATCCTTTAACTTTCTTTGACAAATTGAGGCATGATGAATCATAATAGACCTTGTCATGATGTCACTTCAAACCATATTCAACGATGAAGATTGAACCTCGATTAAATCTTGTTGAAGAAGGTATGGAAATAAACTCATGAACCTATAGATCAACCTGATGAAATGTGTTGTACTTCCACCTATAGCATCAACAACTAGAGAAAACATTCATAATATTTATTAGTTAAAAGTTAATCAATACAAAACATAGATGATCACAATATACAATTTAAGATGCTTGGTTATTCCTCATTAGCAAACTTAAAGATAGGGAGAAGAACCAAACCCTAGTGTGATCTTGTTGCATTGTGATGGTATGAGATGATAGAGGAACCTTAGGGGGGGAAAATTAGGGTACAACAACATTCAGAAAGGCACTCTTGACATCCATCTGATACATTTTGAACTTTAAGTGACAAGCCACTCCAAGTAATAATCTGATAGACTCTAAGCGAGCCACTGGAGCAAATGTTTTATAAAAGTCTACTCTTTCAATTTGAGTATACCCTTGAGCAACCAATCTGGATTTATTTCCGATGACACCTCCTTGTTCATATTTCATATTCTCATACACCCATTTTGTACCAATAACATTTGTTCCTTCAGGTCTTGGTACCAAATACCATACTTCACTTCTGTTGAACTGACCAAGATCATCTTGCATAACATTAATGCAGAACTCATCAGTCATGGCTTCCTTCATAATTTTAGGCTCAACCTTTGACACAAAACAAGAATTTGATACAACTTTCTTGATCTGGTTACTACTCCTTATCTAGGATTTCCTATTATCATCTCCTTAGGGTGATCCTTTTGAATTCTAAGAGAGGGTCCCTTGTCAGCTACCTGAGGTTCTTTGGCTTCAAAGTCAGCACTTGAGCCAGCAACATCAGGGGTGGGTGTTGTAACATTCTCTTCAAGAACCACATATTTAGTTGGAATAATTGTCTTAACTTCTTCTGGGACATCATCTTATGTAGTTGAGTCATCAACAATCACATTTGTAGACTCCATCATCACCTTGGTTCTAGATTTGACTAATCTATATGCTTTGTTATTAGTAGAGTATCCAAAAAAAATTCCTTCGTCACTTTTAGCATCCTACTTCCTTCTTGGCTCACAGTCAGCCAGAATGTAACACTTACTCCTAAAGACATGGAAGTATTTGACAGTTGGCTTCCTTCCTCTCCATAATTCATAAAAATTAATTGATGTTCTAGTTCTTATTGTCACCCTATTGGAAATATAGCAAGAAGTGTTCATGGCTTCAGCCCAAAAGTAAAAGGGTAATTTCTTGACATGAAGCATACCTCTAGCACACTCTTGAATAGTTATGTTCTTTTGTTCAACCACACCATTTTGTCTAGGAGTGTAACACCACATTTCTACCCAGAGAATATTATTAAAATCAGAGTTATAAGATTTCGACATATAAATGGAATGCTACACTTTCAACTTATAACAACAGCATTTAATCGCATATAAAACATATACATAACACTTAAATTATCGGATGCACAAATAACAACAATTTTAGTCATTAAAACGAAACAACTTTATTACTTAAGAAGCATAATCACAATTTTCAACTCAAGTGACATAACATCTTTGTACAACTGAAAACAACTTTATAAACAACAAAGTACTTAACGAAATCAACTTAAAATTCCGCAACGGAAGCAAAATCAACAATAAAGAAACAAGCGTTCATTCCCCTGAGTGTTACGTATCAGAGCGATGACACCGACTCGAACTAGTGAAGTTAAACAACCTTCACTCTGGATTACCTGCACGTTACCAACATAGGGGTAACATTCAAACAGAAGGGGTGAGATATCAAACAATATAATAGGATGTATGATAAATAATGTATTAGATCAGATTGTATAAAATCACCACTTCACAACTTTCAACCAACATCAATCATCGGAAGTCAGCTACACAACAACATACTTATGCAACATGGAATGCGACTTATACGATGCACATGTACGTGGTACCAATGGAGAAAAACTCCCAACTTACAAATTTGTCAATTAATAGAGGCATCAACAACGCATAAGCCTTCAACTTAATATTTTTCCAATTCGTGCCAACTTAACGAGCATCAGCTCCAACTTGATATGCGACACAACATGAATGTAGAAACAACAACAACAAACAACAACTCAACATAAATCAACGTTGGCCATAAGCCTATAACATCAACAATAATTAAACATCAACTCAACATAAATAAACGTTGGCCATAAGCCTACAACTTATCTGCCAAAAATTAGAGGCATTTCTAAAACATCAGTATATCCGGCAACTTTGCGTCGTTAATCATATTGACATTACAACAACATAATAAAATTCATAAATACAATCGAAACCCATTACAATAACACTACGTAATTATTCAACTATACGTCCATATTCCGCTATTAGACGTTCTGCGACGGTTCCTCTAATATTAACCTGCTGCAACTATTATATAAGTTAGAACTTTTATCAACAAATTCTACTACTGCTAGTACTACTAATTAATTCTCCACTGTGGTTTTATTGCTAATATCTTTTAGTCACTATTTCATAATTAACACCTACTATCAACTTATTCTTGCTACATGTACTATGGTATTATATTTTTAATAGCCTACAACTCGGTTTTAGCCAATCAATACAGAAAACACAACAAATATCATCACTACCTTCTACATATGCCAATCTACACTTTGTTTACTTTAGTAACTAACAAATAGTCTCTGCTATTATTTTTACTAAATCGGCTACATAACAATTTTGTAACTAATTTAATATCTTCTATATATTTATGTATAAATAATCTGTAGTTATTTAATTATTCTTCAGTGGACTAACATGCTAAGACCATAAGAAGTATTGATTACTTAATCTCTGCTACCCATAATTCATTAATTATGTGATAATAATTAGTAACCAATTAATAATGTAACACACACAGGAAACACAAAACATAACACATATGTTTAGGGTGTTCCCCTCGTCACTCAGTTGTGCCCCTCGGCACAAACTAAAACAATCCATGCCGCTCGTCATGGAGTTGTGCCGCTTGGCACCTTCCTCTCCATACCATGTCGGTCGGCATGCTCGTGTGCCCCTCGGCACGTTCCTTCACCTTGTGCCGTCTGGCACAACACTTGTGCCCCCCGTCACAGAGTGTTTCTCACGTAGCTTATTCACAAACTTACTGATTCAAACACATAATTCTCCAAATCTTCCTTCAATTAACATTAATTTATAGTATTTCCACAACAACACGATACAAGCAGTATTACATCGACATGGCAACTTAACAACAATTTTAGATAACCTCTAACACAAACTATTATTATCAACAATGTTGCATACCAATTCTACATGAATTCAGGAATATAAAAACACAGTTATACGTACAATAATTACACCAACCCAATTCATACATACTATTCGTCATAATTCTCATTATAGAGTCAGAACCCCACCCTTACCTTGGATTGGAGACCACTCTACAATTCTTCCATCTAACCTAGCTTTGCCTCTTTTCCTTTTGCTCTGCAACTTCTATGTTCTCTTTCTTTCTTCCAACCCTTATTCCTCTTCTACTTGACAAAACCTATTTTCCTATATGTCACATCTAATTTATTTTTCTTATTCAACTTAATCAATATAATAACACTATTATTCTATTATTCTCAATAATTCCATTGGGCCTAATCTCAACACACCCACTTTTATTACCACCAAACATTAAGTAATCCCATATAATAAATCTAGTATTATTCCAATACTATTTCTATAACTTAATCAACCAAATAGTCAACTAACAAAATGACAACTTAAATAAACATTTCACAACATCAACAATTAATCCAGAAATAATTTAATTAAATAATTAATTAAATTAAATGGCGTTACAACTCTCCCCCACTTAGAATATTTTCATCCTCGAAAATCTACTCAATACTACCACTCTTAACGTGAATTTTGCATCACATTCTCTGATCTCCAAGTCGCGTCTGGCAACACTTCGACCACTACTTTCTCGACATAACCATAGCTCAACACGATTTAAATCAAATACACACATGCTAATCATTCAACACCTTCACGACATAATCATTAATAACTTATCAACCACTTCAAAAATATCGTGACATATAGACATTTAAAGAAGTAACACCATAACAAACTTATACTTGGATATACAACATCACATTATAATCTTAACAATCTTTTCAACACCAAAACACATACACAATTTCATTCCCATATATATATATATATATATATATATATATATATATATATATATATATATATGTCAATTGTCAACAAAATATCAACAATTTTATTTATATCGTCGTATCACCCTTATAGTGACATCAACATAGCCAACATAATCAACTCCGTCATATTATGGGGTACTATCCATCATTTACAGTAACCAACAACAAAATCACGACAATGGGAACAAAATTATTATAACATCAACTTAATAGTATAACTCAACAAATATACACACAACTCACCCACAACAAATAACCACAATAATATCCTTATAAAATCAACAATTTTTTTTTAAAGATAAAACACAGTACCCTGGCACATCATCCCTATATCAACAATCCACCAAATCAACATGTAGATCAATACATATCCTTCCCATAGGCTTCTAATATTTAGTTTTTCACTTCTAATGAGTCGTACATGCATACAACTGCGCCACATCATGCTTCAGTTGTGCAACTCTGATCATCCATCTTAAGTCATCGTCCTCATTAAATTTTTTGTCAAATATATGATTTACAAGTTTCAATCTAGTTTCATACTTTCTTTAACATGCATTATAAATTTGTTGTTCACTTGATATTCTCAATCTTTCACTTTGCGATGCTAGCTCGCATATAAACCTACTACTCCGAATTGTTCAATAGGCCTCAACTCTTTCCTAGCCACTCCTCTATAAATTCACACAAACTGATGAGCGACTATCCTCACGATATAACATCAATCACTTTACACACTATTAATATTGAAAGACAAGTCTATACCATCCAACACGATCTCATCTACTATCAACAAGAGATTAAGGGTGACCAGTTCCTCAATTTGTCAATAGATATCCGACAACCATAATGGAGTATAAACCATCGTTACCAAACCATAATAGTGTTCCTTTAGAACTAGTAATCAAGTTACCTAAAGCATCATAATCCAATAATTTCCAATGAGGTCTACAAATACTCCCACAATTTTCCTCTAATTCGACCTTGCCGATGAGCCACCAACGCTCAACATATTACCCGGTTCACATTACACTCACTTAGCCTCACACAAAGGTTAAGTATTCTCAAACTCAAGAATTACTACTATACAAGTACATTACACGTCATCTCGTTCCAATTGAAATCTCGACAATGTCGTTCCACACCGATTTGGTGATATAACCTCCCCAATTCTTCTCTTACACATGCCACTACCTTGGCATCATAAACACGACTATAATTTATGTTAAAAGCATCTTCCTTTAAAAGGACATATTCATTATAATCATTTTTAATCATCATAAACTGCATCTCTATGTACTTCTCCAACTATCACATCCTTTTTAATGTTGAACATCTCATTTTTCAACTTATTCGCAAATAATATATTACGCTTGGCCTCGTCCCAAACAACTGCGATAATAACCATCTATGCCTAAAAATCCTCTAGTTCCGTAAACGACTTTAGAGTTACTCCAAATGGGAGTGCATCAACCATATTTAAAAACACTTTCATATGATAGAATATATTTCTATTTCCTCATAGGTACAAACGAAACACCAATCAGATACTCAGAACACAAGATATGAATCTCCGAAGTTATCCAAAAATGTGAACACCGACGTCATGAAGCGACATACTATTACACACCTTACAATAATATCAGAACAAAACTTCTTTGTACCAGTACCAACAATTACCATCCTTGAAATCATACTCATCTCCTCGCATTTCTGACTACGACTCGCGATTCAAACCATTCCAACAACTTCAAGAACTTTTACAATCACTCACAAGGATCCCACGAAAAGGTTCACAACAATTTGTCACTCTATCACCATTCAAACATCGACATCTTACACAAGGGATACTCAAACTGATAACTTCACAGTCCACCAGCAGCGCTGAAACATCACAACTTTCTAAATTCCATCTTCTAAAAATTATCCTTGTTACTTAACAATCACCTTTAAAAACATCAGGGATTTACACTCTACTCGTATATCAACAACCGTTACATTGCTTCTCATCCTTCGAGAAGTAAACATCAACAATGTCTGATCACCCTCCCTCAAGACACTCTAACTTGATTAACAAACAAAATCTTGAATCCATGTCACCTTTGGATCCGGGAAACAACAAAACTTCAACGATACTTGCACTGTCGCCATAAACAGCATGCTAAACTAACATCTTACAACCAAAACATATCTGAGAAGAAAAGCTTCTCCCCCACTTATATTCAAACCAACTCCTGCATACAATCGATCTGAAAAGGAAACAAGTACCGCCAGTGTGTCGCACACATGTCACGTATTAAGAAACATCACACTGACAATATTCAACTGTCACACTACTCTACATACTCAACAACTTGGTCAGATGGACCGACCTGCTCTAATACCACTAATGTAACACCCAATTTCTACTCGACGAATACTATTAAAATCAGAGTTATAAGATTTCGACATATAAATGGAATGCTACACTTTCAATTTATAAAAACAGCATTTAATCGCATATAAAATAAATACATAACACTTAAATCATCGGATGAACAGATAACGACAATTTTAGTCTTTAAAACGAAACTACATTTTTACATAAGCAGCGGAATCACAATTTTTAACTCAAGTGACATAACATCTTTGTACAAATGAAAACAACTTTATAAACAACAAAGTACTTAATGAAATAAACTTAAGATTCAACAACGGAAGTAAAATAAACAATAAATAAACAAGTGTTCACCCCCCTGAGTGTTACATATTAGAGCGACGACACCGACTCGAACTACTGAAGGTAAACAACCTTCACTCTAGATTACCTGCACGTTACCAACATAGGGGTAACATTCAAACAGAAGGGGTGAGATATCAAACAATATAATAGGATGTATGATAAATAATATATTAGATCAGATTGTATAAAATCACCACTTCACAACTTTCAACCAACATCAATCATCGGAAGTCAGCTACACAACAACATACTTATGCAACATGGAATGCGACTTATACGATGCACATGTACGTGGTACCAATGGAGAAAAACTCCCAACTTACAAATTTGTCAATTAATAGAGGCATCAACAATGCATAAGCCTTCAACTTAATATTTTGCCAATTCGTGCCAACTTAACGAGCATCAGCTCTAACTTGATATGCAATGTATGCGACACAACATGAATGTAGCAACAACAACAATAAACAACAACTCAACATAAATCAACGTTGGCCATAAGCCTATAACATCAACAACAATTCAACATCAACTAAACATAAACAACATTTGCCATAAGCCTACAACTTATCTTCCAAGAATTAAAGGCATTTCGACAACATCGGTATATCTTGCAACTTTGCATTGTCAATAATATTGACATTTCAACAACATAATAAAATTCACAAATACAATCGAAACCCATTGGAATAAAACTATGTAATTATTCAACTATACGTCTATATTTGGCTATTATACATTCTGCGAAGCTTCCTCTAATATTAACCTGCTGCAAATATTATATAATTTAGCACTGCTATCAACAAATTCTACTACTGCTAGTACTATTAATTAATTCTCCACTGTTGTTTTATTGCTAATACCTTTCTGTCACTATTTCACAATTAACTCCTACTATCAACTTATCCCTGCTACATGTACTATTGTATTATACTGTTAACAACCTACAACTTGTTTTTAGCCAATCAATATAGGAAACACGACAAAATTCATCACTACCTGCTACATATGCCAATCTACACTTTCTTTACTTTGGTAACTAACAAATAGTCTCTGCTATTATTTTTACTAACTCTGCTACATAACAATTCTGTAACTAATTTAATATCTCTATATATTTACTTCGTAGTTATTCAATTATTCTTATATGGACTAACATGCTAAGACCATAAGAAGTATTGATTACTTAATCTCTACTACCCATTATTCATTAATTCTGTGATAATAATTAATAACCAATTAATAATGTAACAGACACAGGAAACATAGAAAACAGAACACATGTGTTTAGGGTGTGCCCCTTGCCACTCAGTTGTGCCCCTCGGAAAAAATTAAAACAATCCATGCCGCTTGTCATGGAGTTGTTCCGCTCGGCACCCTCCTCTCTATACCATGCCGATCGGCATGCTCGTGTGCCCCTCGACACGTTCCTTCACCTTATACCGTCCGACACAACAGTTGTGCCCCCACGACACAGAGTGTTTCTCACGTAGCTCCTTCATAGACTTACTGATTCAAACACAAAATTCTCCTAATCATCCTTTGATTAACATTGATTAACAATATTTCCATAACAACACGATACAACGCAGTATTACATCGACATGGCAACTTAACAACAATTTTAGATAACCTCTAACATATACTATTATTATCAACAATGTTTCATACAATTCAACATTAATTCAGGAATACATAAACACAGTTATACATACAATAATTACACTAACCCAATTCATACATACTATTCGTCATAATTCCCATTATAGAGTCAGAACCCCACCCTTACCTTGGATCGAAGATCGTTCTATAATTCTTCAATTGAACCTAGCTTATCCTCTTTTCCTTTTTCTCTGCAACTTTTACATTCTCATTCTCTCTTCCAACCCTTATTCCTCTTCTACTTGACAAAACCTATTTTCCTAACAGTCACATCTAATTTCTTTTTATTATTCAAGTTAATCAATATAATAACACTATTATTCTATTATTCTCAATAATTCCATTGGGCCTAATCTCAACACCACAATTTTTACTACCACCAACCATTAATTATGCCCATATAATAAATCTAGTATTATTCCCGTGATACGGTGGCCAGAACCGAGACTTGTTTCCCTCTTCTTTAGGGATTTTGCTGGTTTGCGTTTTGCGCTTGTGTTTGCAAAATGTCGCGGTAAGCAAGAGTCACCACCGACTTTTATTTTATCCAACAAGGAAAGGAAAAAAGCACAGAAAAATTCCTTTTTCGAGATATTTTTGAGTACGGGGGGTAGATTATAGAAAGGGAAGGTATTAGCACCCTTTCTATCCGTAGTTATCTACGGGCTCTTAGGTACTTGCTCATCATTTTCAAAATTGTTTTCTTTGTGTTTGTGTGATTTGAAAAGCTTTTGTTTTGACTTCGATTTAACTCTTGCTTCTATCTTCAAGAGTGTAATGAAGTGTTTTTTGAAAACTTTGTTTGTAAAGGAGTGTAAGTGTGGAAAAGTTGTGTTTGGACTGAGCAAGTACTTAAGAGCTAATCTACCTACTCTAAAAAAGAATCATTCTATGTTTGTTTCCTTTAGACAATGCTATCCCACTATTAGTGAGTAGGTAGCACCGTCGTTGGAGTTTTGAGGGTCAATTCAAAAGGGACGTATGGTCACTAAAGCAATATTAGGACGTCTTAGTAGTAACCCTAATGTCTTAGATCAATTATTCGAGGCAACAATTCCGAGGCAACTTTTCCGAATCGGGACTTTGATCTTTGTTTAGACAAAAGGACGACCACTAAAATACCCTATACTCAATGACCATTTACCGAAGGCAACCCAGTGGGAGTGTACCCTAGGAGTGCGCATGTGCGAGTGATTCAATTTCAGATTATTATCTTTGCACATTTTAGGGTTATCTAACTATTTTAAAATTAATCATACATTCTTGTCATGCATCCTAATATCATACATCTAACAGTTAAATATTTTGCGGAATTTAAATTGAGGAAATTAAACTACGCTATTACAAGGCTTCAGGTATTTACATAGCCAAAAACAAACCCTTAAATAATAAAGCGATAAATGAAAAATAAAAGTCCTAATTAAAACTATTACAACTTGTAGGCAGTTACATCAATATGGTAAATAATAAAACAATAAAGCGTGCGCGATGCAATTAGAACGATAAGAAAAAATTAGGGTTTTGACCCTTTTTAACCTAATTAAAAGAAAAATGTTTTTTTTGTTGTTTTTAATAAAAGAATTAAGTTTTCTAAATTAAAGATGCAATTAATTAGTTCATTAAATTAATTAATGAAAATAATTACATGGCCTAATTTTAGTTTTTGGTTATTTTAAGAAAAAGAAAGATATAATTAAGTTAGAACTAAAAACCTATTTGTTCTAATTAATTTTAATTGTATATAAAAATAATTAAAGTTATCTAAATTAACAACCTAATTAAATTATTTAATTTTTGTATAAAAAATAAATATCTCAAATTTAATTGGATAGAAAAATATTTTTGTGATTTTTTTTTATAAAAAGAAAATTAATTAATTGGTTAGCAAACTAAAATAAATAAATCAATTAAGTGAAATATAAAAGAAAAGGAATAAGAAAATGGGCCTACAATAGCAATTTGGAGGGTGCAAAAATCAGATTTCTGGGCCCAAAAGAGAAGCCCTACGTTGACTTGCATGATCATCTGCTTTGTATTGACTAGGCTTCATGATGCACCTTCAATCGATGGCCATCAGATTTGGCCATCTGGAGATCCAAGGGTTAGATCTTGAAAGTCTATGGTAGTCCCTTGGCTTGTGTATGCATGAGATTGCCTGAAAGAAAATAATATGAGAAAAGTGGGGGACCTGGGATTCGAACCCAGGTCCTGAGGCACGTTCCAGCCCTTGGCTACCAGCTGAGCTATTTGTTCTGTTTGTACATAAGATAAACAATAATAATATGCAAAAAAATGAAATAATAAAATATTAGCGCGAAATTTCAAATGGACGAGTGATGGCTTGCCACGTCTTTGTCTCCCTCCTTGCATCTGTTGGTAAAAGTGAAACACTTTTACCTACAGACGTTTGTCTGTCACTACAAATAGAGCTCGTTCCAAAATCTTCCATGAGCAATATAAATGACACCAAATGCCATGGTTGAATTCGTCTTGTCATTCTGAACATGATGGTACCCTTCATGAAGACTAATTTTTCATGTATACAAAAACCCTAAAACAGAACCAAAAAACCTAACAATGGCAACTATTGATTCAGTCCATGAAAACGCAATTGGATATTATAGAAAGCTTGCAATTGTCATGGTGAACAAAAATCTATGATTATATTATGCTATACATGCCAGAATTATGCAAATAAAATTCAAGAAAAGGTAGGTATCGTGAATGTCTTACAACGCGATATAGGGCCTGAAAATGCTTGGTTTCGATTGCTTTCTCTTGCTGGGGATCTCAGGAAGTGATTGAGATGGTCCAAGGATCTTGAAATTTCCTCTAAGTAGGAATTTGATTTACCACTTTTTCTTGTTTTTTCCAAGTTTTATTCTTGATCACACGCCTCCCTCTCTCGCCTCTTTTGGTCTGCATATGTTCTATATGTAATAAGGAGTGAATTAGGGTTAAAAGAATGTGCTCAATCTTCCTCCATCAATGAGTTTGATTTTGATATGATACTGTGATCGGTGGGAATGAGAACTGACTGTTTTTGGAATGCTGGTTCGCGTTTGCGTTTGTTTTCGCAAAATGTCGCGGTAAGCAAGAGTCGCCGCCGTCTTTTATTTTATCTAACAAGGAAAGGACAAAAGCACAGAAATATTCCTTTTTGAGATGTTTCTTGGGTTCGGGAGGTAGATTATAGAAAGGGAAGGTGTTAGCACCCTTTCTATCCGTGGTTATCCACGGGCTCTTAGGTACTTGCTCACTATGTTTTCAAAAATTTGCTTTTCTTTGTGTTTGTGAGTTTGAAAAGAGTTTTTTGTTTGGAAGAGAGTGTAAGTGTGAAAAGTTTTGTTTTTGTTTTTCAAAAGAGCAAGTACTTAAGAACATCTACCTACTCAAAAAGGAATTAAACTGTGCAAATGTCCTTTAGACAATGCTATCCCACTATTGAGGAGTAGGTAGCACCGTCGTTGGAGTTTTCGGGTCAATTCGATTTAAGGGACGTGTGGCCACTAAAGCAATGTTAGGACGCCTTAGCGGTAACCCTAATGTCTTAGATCATTTTTCCGAGGCAACCGTTTCGAGGCAACTTAAGATCTTTGGACAAGAGGGCGACCTCTAAAAATTCCTATACTCAATGACCACGTTCGAGGCAACCAAGTGAGGCGTACCCTAAGAGTGCGCACGTGCGAGTGTGTCAATTTTCAGTTTATATTATCTTTACATGTCATGGTGAGCTATTGTTGATTTTAAGTTAAGATAGATCTTGTCATGCATAGCCTATTATTCAAACATCTAACAGTTAATGATTGCGGAAATTAAATTGCGAGAAAATAAAGCTAAGTTATTACAAGGCGTCGGGTATTTACATCACCAAAAACAAACCCTTGAAAATTAAATTGCGATAAATAAATAAGAGCGATAAATAAAAGTCCTAAGTTAAAACTATTACATCCTCGGAGCAATTACAATTATATGGATCAAAGATAATTCGCGCGAGAAAAAATTGAATCAGAATGTCCTTTAGGGTTTTGACCCTTTTTATTTAAAGAAAGCATATTTTTTTGTTCTTTTTTTTTGAATTAAGGATTAAGTCTAAATTAATAATGGAATTAATTAATTAAAAGAAAATATTTTTGAGTTTTTTATTTTAATTAAGGAAATAAAATTAGAAAGGTAAAAATATATCAAAACCCTAATTCTAAATCAATTTTAATTTATTGCAAAATATATTATCATTAAACCTAATTTAAAACTAAATTAACTGGTTAATTTTTATTTACAAAAATAAATAATGAAATTAATAAATATTATTTTTTGGTGTTTTCCGATTTTATAAAAAAAGTTAGTTTGTTAATTAATTTGTTAGTTTTTAATAATAATAATAAAAAGCAAAAAAAAATGAAAAGAAAATAAAAACATAAGCAAACTTTGGGGGGTGCTGGGCCTGAAGAAGGTGTTTGAGTTGCAATTTCCAGGCCCAAACACAAGCAGCCTCGTTTGACTTTCTGAATAGCCCACATGCTTGTTGACTCTGGCCTATGGTAGTCCTTCCAGATCTACAAGCGCATAGTGGTCCACTCTTTGAACGTCACATGGGAATACCTGAAGAAGAAAAATAAACAAGGTTTTGGGGGACCTGGGATTCGAAGGAGCTTGGGTTGCCCTTCGATCCAAGGGGCTGATTGAAGGTGCCTACGAGACTGCACGTATGGGGCGTTCGATCTGGATATGACATCCTCCGATCTAGAATTCTGCAAGGAAGTTTGTTAGAAACACAAAATATATGACCTGGGTATCGAACCCAGGTCCTTTTCGCTGCAACACCTCTTCCTCACCAACCTAGTTGAAATACATTTATTGGTACAAACGAATCTGCAATGTTACATTAGAAACAAAAATACAGTATTTAATTTAAATATCGAATCTGCATGCTCAGTTTCCCCCTATGGTGTTAACCCATCGAAAACGAGTTATAGTTGTGCAAATCGAAGGTAAGCTCAGATCGTGCCTTCTTACTCACATGTAACACACTCAAACACCCATGAATATTAGCAGCAATATGTATATATGTTCAACGTGAATTTAAATCATACTTAAAAGTTTGAGATCAAAGGAAAAATTACCCACAGGGGGGTTGTATGAGGGATGCTTCACGACTCAAATGTTAGTCTGGACAGAGACTACGTGCAAAATCGGCTTTTAGTGTGACAATCTTTGGCAACTTTATGGAATCTCGTGGGGCAGGCAGCGTTTTCTTCTAAGGCAACCTCCGTGCGTTTTTTCGTCCTTTTTTTTTCTTTGTGAGCATAAGGTTTATATAGACAAAGGAATTTAGGTCAATATTTGTGTATCAAATCTTGGCCCATTATGATGAAGAGATTTGATTTGATTTCTTCATAAAGACTTGCTATATTTGATTTAATCACGTGCCAATCTGCTTTTATGCGTTACTTCCAGCCTGTTATGAGCTGTTTGGGCCTCCAACATGATGAAAATCGAAAGCTGACTTGCCCTTTGTAGATCCACTTCCATTCGAATTTGGTTTCTTCGATGGCTTCAAAGTCCAATTCAAACCAACTTTCCCTAGTAGTACCTTGCTCTCCTTACTGGTTCTGAGTCGAATTGTGCCATCTTTAATACTAGGGCTCCTTCGATTGAACCACCCTTTGCTTCGATCTCTTGTCCTTTTGAAGAAAATTCCCTATTAGGCAACTTCGACCAGCTCTTAGCCTTGTGATGAGTCTAAATTCTGATTCGAAGTATTCAGAACTTCCTTCATCAGAGCATCTCAGATTAAGGCAGACTCTATACTAAAATGCCACTCGAAGGTCATTTCATTCAGATATTCCGATTGAGGGAAACTCTGAAGTTCCAGTCGAAGGACCTTTATCAAAATTCCAATCGAAGGCCACTACTATAATACCAATCGAAAGATACTTGTTAAACTACCAATCGAATGCCACTGCTACAACGTCAATCAAAAGATACTTGTTAACCTGCCAATCGAAGAGCCTTGTTAACAGGCCCATCGAAGGACTTTTGCCCATGCCAATTGAAGGGCTCTATGTAGATACCCATTGAAAGCCATTTTGTAGATGCCAATCGAAGGAAACTTAGAAACATCACTCACCAATTTTCCTTTTCTTTAGGAAAAGGTTTGTGACCAACCATGTAGGGGAAAAATCATGGGAAACATGAGAGGGGAAATTTTGGGGTACAACAGATACACCTTGAATATCTTTCCAAAAATGACCTAATTCAATCTTTTTGTCCACACCATGCCTTTACACGAATTTTATTTGATGCTAGCTGGAATTTAAGACCTGAATCATGTAAAAAATCTTGAGTTTTCAAAGTTTTGGATTTTATATGATTTGTTCTGATTTAAAATGATTTAATTCAAACAAAAATCAAAATAAATAATATAAATAAGATAATGACAAGTGGCAAGGGCTAGAGCTTGTGGACTATGTTTCCAACTCAAAACAAGTGAAAAAGATTGGGCCCATTTAGCAAAAATTGAAGTTTTGGGCATAGTTGACTTTTGACAATTTTGCAAAAAAGGTCAACTTCACCAATGCATAACTTACTCAATTTTGACTCTTTGAAAGTGTTCTTGGACTTTTTAGAAATCTTTATATGTCCTCTAAGCAACCATTTTGGTCTCATCTAAATTTTATATTCCATGCTCAAGTATGAAGCTTTGACAAAAAAGGTGTTTTTGTTGACTTTTCAAAATGACCTATAATGTCCAAATTCATACTTCTTGTGAGTGCATATTTTGAACTTGGGATCTGAAGATGGACTGTAGAGAATTAAATCCTCTTAAAAATGAGCTTTGGATGGGTCATTTATCATAAAGTATGAGAAAGTTATGTTTGGTCAAAGTTGAGTTGACTTTTCCTATAAAACCCTAATTTAGCAACTTTGGTCCTTGATGAATTATGAGCAATATTTGATGAATCATGATCAAACCTTGATCAAATGATGAAATATACTTCAAAATGAGGATTTTGACCAAAAATATTGAAGTTTGACTGTATGTGGGCCACAGTTTACTTTTGCCCTAGCACAGTCGTTTTTCAGGCCTTTGAGCAATTGACTGAGCAAACTTTCTCTGTAGGGCTTGAAACTTGACATGGAAGATCTTGAGAACATATTAGGACAATGTTGAGCATTTGGGGTCCCTTGGACTCAAGTATATTGATGCCACATGAAACCCTAATTTGAGGTAGACTGCCTTAGGAGAGAGCTGGTCTGGCCAACCCTTGGACTACCTTGAGCAACTTGAGGATCTTTCTTGAAATGTCTTGAGAAATATGGGAGGGAAAATTTTGGGGTACAACACATACCCATAAACATTGCATGGCATCTTAGGGCCAAAAATAGAGTTTGTTTTATATTTAAGTATCTTTGATCGCGTCGACACGAAGATTTTTTAACCTTCGTATCTCCGGATAGAAGAAACTTAAATAAGGGAAGCTGTTGTACCCCAGTTTTTCCCCCTAAGATCCCTTCATCATACCATGTTGATTCAATCACAACAAGATCACATTAGGGCTTTTGGTTCTCCTCCCCATCTTTAGCTTTGCTCTTTTTGAGATCACCAAGCACGTTGACTTGTTTTTCTTTTGTAATTATGCATATTTTGCCTTGATTTTCCTTTTAATTAATAAAATTAAATGTTGGTTTGTCTTACTTGTTAATAAAGTAGGTAAAGGCAATGTGGCTTAGCAAGTTGATCCATGGTTCATGAGTTTATTTCCATGCCCTAGTCAATAAAGCTTAAGAAGTTCAAATCTCACCATTGAAATTATGTTGGAAGAAATGGCATGGCACGGTTTATCTTGGTTTACCGCATTTCAAAGTTATCAAGATTGATTCAAAGGTACAAGGAGGTTGATTGAAGATGCTATCATGTTTGGACAAGGCTTTGTTCCCATTGGTCACAAGTGCATATTTCTCTTAATCCTCAAGATATGGAAGTTGTTTTGGTGGATATGAGTTCTCATTATAGTCCTCAACAACTTCTATTTACAAAGCAAAAGTGTTGGTACAAGAAGGTTGTTCAAAATTGTCAAAGTTCCTCAAAGCATTTTCTTTATCTAGGAGCTAGGGTTTTGAACTTCAAAGAAGTATATCTTACTCATATTTTGGTATTTGTGAGTTATTCCAAAGACATCCTTCTCTTAAAAGGGTTATTAACAAATCACTTCAAAAGTTTCAAGTAGTTTTCATGTGGAAGAAACTTGATGATGAAGAAAGATTACAAGTCCTCCAGATGAACCCCCAATTTCTCATGTGTGACTTCAAATGAGAATAACTTGGTCAATTTTTATCACCTTGAGCCCACTCTTTTTCCAAAATTATCTAGATGATGTGAACTTTATTCCTTATTTTATGTGCAAAGTGAAAAAATGGACGGAAGATGCCCTAAAGATATAAAAGCTTATAGGTCATTTCATGATTTTTTGCCAACTTCAACAATTCATAACTCTCTCAGTTTTTGGAGATTTTGAATGGTTCAAGTTTCAAAATGTCATTCAAGAGGTCTATTTTATGACATATTTTTCTTTCAAGAGAAAATTCCAAGTGGAAGGCCATGTTTGGATGTAAAACATTATAGGTCACTTTTGAAGAAAAATTTGAAATATTTCTAAGTATGAAAAGTCAACATTTTTTTCTCCAACTTTGACTCAATGCAACTTTCAGCTCAAGCATCCATTTGATTCCATTCTTCTTCCATTGCAACTCTTGTAACCTCGTCTTTCTAAAGCATCAAGAAACATGTCCTAAGACCCCTTGAGCTGAAAATGCCATTGTTTTAAAATTGGTAGCTTGAAACTGAAGTTTCATCACCAGTCAGATTTTGAAATCTTTGTTTTGGCTTCTAATCACAAGTTTTCCACGCGTTTTTGCTTCTAATCATGTTTAGCAACTTTCCAAAGGTGTTTAGCATCATGAAACGCATGATTTGGCTGAGTTTTGATGCTAAACAAGTCACACTTTGTTCATGTTGCAGACCCCCCACGATTTCCCTCCAAACTTCATCATTTCACACGTTTGAGGATCCCATTCGTTCTCCTATAAATAGAGGGTCATCCCTCATTCATTTCCTTAAGCTTGAATAGCCAGAATCACCTTGTCAAACTTGCTCCATAACTCAATTTTCTGTAATTTCGTAATCAGTGTTCAAGCCTTTTTCAATCCAATTTTTCTATCAATTCACCTTCCCTGATCTTCCCTGAAGCTAACCATACATTTACCTTCAAGAATCGTGCCATATATTGCTCCATAGAAGTCCAATTTCAGAGCTCTACAATTCAATATCAATAGGTAGATTTCTCCATCAATTCTTCAAAACTTTGATATCATTGTAAAGCTCTCATTGCCCTGGTTCTAGTCGCAACACTTACTTTTATCTGAAAACACATTTTCACCATGAAATTTCAAATCTTTTTTCAAAACTTTCCTTCCAAATTGCTTGAGCTACAGTTTATATAAATTTGTCGCTAAGGTGTGGTTGTCTTCGTCTTGAAGAGACGAAGCGAATGGCATAGGTCTGAGCTTCTGATTTTACAGTTTGAGAGACATGTAATTCACGTTGGCAGGAGGTTGAAGATGACCAACGTGTCACATTCCAACCAATTAAGGTGCGCCACTTGTTGTTTTGAATTTCTGATTTAATAAGTGATCCAGTGTTTTATTCACTAATGACCATGATATGTACAACATGACAGATCCCTTGGATTTGATTACTAACGCGTTTTGACTCTCATCCATTGGTCCACATCTTTTTGGTTTTTATTTTATTTTCTGATTTTTATATTTAATTGTTTTAAACTTCAAAAAATCATAGACAATTCATTTTAAGTCCAAAAAATCTGAAAAAATTATGAAAAACATTTTTGATTTTTCTCTTTCTGATTTTCATTTTTTCACAATTTTTTTAAATTTTTTTTTATAAATTTTCACTTTATTTGAATTGTTTTAAATGTTTAAAAATACTTTTATGCATTTTTAAATTCTGAAAAAATTATGAAATGATCCAATGATATTGTGACAAATATTGGTGATCTCATTTATTTTTTATTTCTGACTTTGTTATTTTTTATCATTTTTGGTTTATTTTACTCATTTCTTTTAATTTTAAAAATAGTTTTCGACATTAAAAAAATTACCAAAAATTTTATAAAAATATTTGAGTCCTTTTCTGATTTTTCTATGGTCTTACTTAATATTTATTGATTAATTTAAACATAGTTGATATTTTTCTATTTTATTTATATTTTAAATAATTTTTAAACCTTTTTTTAATGTATATATTAAATGCAATATTATTTTGTGATTATTTTCTGGCTGATCTTGGGTTGAATCTTTGATCATGAACTTTATTAACATCATTGGATCCATGGTGTTAAGTCTAACTCCATAAAAATGGATGAATGATTTGAATAATAGTTTGATTAAAATTTAATTCAAATGTTGATTATATATTCTTCCCCACCCCTCTTCATCTTATCCCTTTCTTATTGCACTAAGTGTTATTGGAGCATGATCTCTAAATCATGTCTCAAAACAAATGGTACATAGATTGCTATTGACCGGCCTCAAAATAGGTGCGACTTCTATATAAGTCCACTTACGATTGCTTAACATAGCCCTAAATTTTGTCCCGATTCAAATAAATGACCATTCGTGGCCCAAACCTATGTTTTCAAGCCCAAGTATGTTAATTTGATCCCTTTGATCCAATAACTTTGAGATTCATTGTGTGGAGGCTTTGGTTCTACCAATCCTCTAATGGATCTACAACACTTTTGATCAACACAGATCACTTAAACATTATTGATCATTAAATGGTACTTGTGAGGATTCCAAATGGATGATATACTTGACAAAAAGAAAATGCAACTTTTTGTGTGGAGGCTTTGGTTCTACCAATCCCCTAATGAGTTCTAAATGCAAGTTTCAAGATGATCATCCAACTAACCACTAATTATTAAATTGTTTTTACTTTATGCTTTTATTTTTTATGCTTTTATGTACCATTTACTTTAAGCATTACATTTCATGCCATTTTTATTTTGCTCACTTGAGCATTTATATTCTTGTTATTTTTATTTTGCTCACTTGAACTTTTCTTTTCTCTTTTAAGACACCTAATAATCAACATGAACCATAAAATGCTTTAATTATACTTAAACTATTTGGTTACTATCCTTGGTATTATGAAGTATTGGACTTCTTGGACTTAGGATTAGAAACATTGGCCTATGTTGGAGACCTTGTGACCTTAATTGATATTTTGTCTGGAGTTCTTGAGGTTTACCTCAGGACATTAGGTTGTTTGTTTGTTTTGTGTGCAGGTTATTGTGATTACATTCTTTGTTTATAATTTGGAATTTACCCGTATACAACCGTTACTCTGCCCAATTTTTATGAAGACTTAATACACTTGAAGTTTGATTCTCTCAAGAGGTCTAGTATCTTTGCTTGTTTGGTTTCAATCCAAGGAATGAGAATTCTATCTTGACTTATAATGTCAAGTATTGGCTTCTTGTTAGTTAGATGGTTCTTATCCTTAGCTTTTTACCTTATGCTTTAGGATAGTCTCTTCTTCCCATCCCAACTTCTTTAATTTCAAAAATCTTCTTCCTCCTTTTAAAAAAAAACTCTTCTTCTTTTGAAACTTGAACCACTTTCATAATAAACTTGGACTTATGTCGATGCATTTTCAAAACATTTTTTCATAAAAAAATTTCAATCAACTTAATAATACCTTGACATTTTTTTCGTGAGAAGACTAAAAGTCAATCAATCTCATTTCAAACCATTTTACCACTTTGGCTTTTTATTTTAAAACCTTTCTCAAAAGATTAGACTCTTGTCAATCCTTGTAGTGATGCAATCAACTATACTTCTCCAATATGCTATGAAGTGAGATATTTTCCACTTGGGTGTTGAGTGAGGCATTGTTGATTTTAAAATCCAATCCATATCCTCCACTTTGAGATGATGCAAATTCTTCTTTCTCGTGATGGTGGGTAGTAAGTATATTTTTCACACGGACAATGACGATTATGTCTTATCTCATAAGATTAACCAACACATCTGTGTTTCAAAACTTTTAAAAGAGGAACTACGTGTACCCTGATCCCCTATTGCACAGAAGGTGGTACGTAGGCACTAAAGGTTCATAACCTTGGCGGGTGCAAAAATCATAAAAAAATATACTTCTTTTCTCACCTCCACCATCTATTTTTCATACAACATTTTATAGCCAAAATATACAGATTTTTCCAAAGAGGTTTCGGCGGAGTACCGTAGATGTTTATGGTGCTAATACTTTCCCTTTGCATAACCAACCCCCTTACCTTGAATCTTTCCCCATCTTTTTGGGTTACTCGCTCTTTTCCCATCCCTTTGGAAACAATAAAGCACGGTGACGATTTTTATTTTGATATGTGTAAGTCTAGTCAATCTAATGGCTTAGTCTTAAACATTTCTACCGCTACAATTCCAAATAATAAAATTTTCAAATCAAGCCTTCAAGGCTAAATATCCAGCATAGTGTCAAGATGTTCTGTTGTAACATGTTACAACATCTACTGAAACATTTGTCAAATAAGGTACCTACAGACTCTGTTGTACCAGCTGGTCAAGATGTTATGACATCTTGTTTCAACATTAGGATGCAATACATGTTTTCCAAATAAAACATGTTTTGGTCAAATTATTGTTAACTACGTATTTTACCAAAATTATTGTCAACCATAAAATCATAGACCTAACATAACAATTGACCACTATGATGACTGATCTTTCTATTTTTCAGCTTTCTCCCTCTCCATATCCTATCAAGAGGAATTGGGATGAATGCCTGTCTACCCGTGCCGACAAATATTCTTCTAAGCATGCTCATTTATCAGAGGATGTTGAATCAGAGGCTCTTACTAATTTCTTCTGCATTCCTGCTATTCTTCCATCTCGGGTACCTAGGACCTTTTAGGAATTTGTACCTACCGTGGCCACTGAGGATGTAGCTTTCACTCGAAACTTGTATGCGACCGACATGCGAGGTATTTTTGTGGATTCTTCTTATACCATGTTTTAGCCCAGATCCTTGGTTTCAATGGAAGCCTCGGGCCAGAATGACATTTTGGATTATAGTGACCTTGTCAAGAAGTGTGATGAGTTAAAGTAGAAGTGTGAGACTCTTTAGCAGTGGAATTCCATGACTAAGAATGAATTGACTGAGTTGCAGACAAAGATCAAGCTTGTTGATTATTTGTAGTAGAAGGGTGATCGATATGGCTATCTGTATATGTTGACTGCTCATACAATTTTTTTGAAGGTTTCTCTTGTCAACGGATATGATCATTGGAAAAAGGATTTCGAAGCTGCGGAGAAGGTGTGCCATGAATTTGAAGCAGGTCGGATGACTCTTTAATAGAAGAAAGATGAGTGGGATAAAGTTCTGAAAGACATTTAAGATGATGTGGCTGGTGCATGGAAGAAATATCGGGAGTCTTTTCAGCGGGTGATGGAGTTTGTGTACCTGTTTCAAGATCAAACGTTAAAGAAGACGCAAGGGTTCTGTCTTGGCATTTTTGTCACTATCGACCAAATCGATCCTTTTGAAGATCTTTTTCTCCTCTTTCTTTTATGACATTATTTTGTTCGTGTAATATTTTTTTCTGGCCTTCATGCCTCATCCTATAAGCAATATTATTTATATTATTATCTTCTGCATGCTTGTGCTTTCGCTTTTATATTATGCTCCTCTTAATTGTGACTTTCAATCGTTTGAGAGTCGGAGAGTGTTAGGGTTCAATTTTAAGTCTTATAGTTTGTAGTGTTCTTTTGCTAAAAAGAGCGGTAAAAAATATTCTTAAAGTGTAAATAACCTTAATTCTTTCGCGAATCCATGTTCGAATGTTTTATTTATGAGCATGTCACATTAAGATGTATGCGCTTTTACAATCCATATCACAGACGATCATTCCCTGACCAAGGGTAGAGGATTCTTATCCCTTCCCCCGAGGTAAACCTCTAATCAAGATGGACGTCTCCAGGAGCCACCACTCACATCCTTGGATTAGATAGATTTGAAGGGGTGCGCCAGCTACACATGATTCTGTGTAGTTCTTTGACAATGGAGAATTTTAATTTTCAATTTGGGCGCACCCCTGGGGGAACTGGTTGTTCTATTCGGACGTGTAAAGTGTCTTTGACGACTCCCTTTAACTCTGTAGGTGCGCTTGACGTAGTGGGGAATTGGTTGTTGTAGTCAGACATGCAAAGTGTTTCCGGCAACTAAGGGTATTCAAATTCAAACCGATCAAAATAAAAACCGTAAATCGATCCAGAAAAATCGAAAATCGTAAAAAACTAAAATTTATTGAATATGTTTATATGTCATTTTATGAAAATCGTTCGGTTCGAATCAGATTTCAGATTGATTTTTCGAAATCGATGCAAACCGAACTAAACTGCATGTATATATTTCTATACTTATTTATTTTTTATTAGTATGATATGTTACGCTAATTTATTATTCGATTATAATTATGTTCTTAAATATTTTTTACTAATTTACTTTAACTTATCTATTTTATTATTTTTATTATTTCATTTCCAGAGCATTGATCCTCTCCTTCCATCCTTTTCTCTCCTTCACCAAACAAGTGTAATAGAATTAAGGGAATTAAAAAAATTGATAAAAAATAAGAGAGAGAAAATATTAGATATAAATAGAGATATAAGTGTGAAGGAGATAGTTAGAGAGGAGAAATTGAAGGAGAAGATTCAAATCTTTTATTTTAATTATAATTAATTATTCTCATTTTGTAATGTTAATTTTTGATATATTATATATTATATATTATATCTTATATCAAATCTATGATTTATTAGTAACTTTATAATATTAATAAAATTATTATTTATAATTTGAATATCCAATAATCAATCCAAATTAAATAACATTAAATTGGATCAAATCATATCGTATTTTTTAATATAATATCTAAAATTGAACCGAACTGCGAAAAAAAGTATCTTTGGATCAAATGATTTTTTGTCTCAAAATCGATTCAAACCACACTGCAAACACCCTTACCAACAACACCCTTGAAATCTTTAGACGTGATCGACGTTGTGGGGAATTTATTATTATAGTCGGACTTACAAAGGGTCTCCAACAACATCCCTAAAACCTTTAATTTGGGAATCAGTTACACGGGTTGTACCCTAGTTCGATGTTAAGTGCATTCACCCTTTAGTGCACTAAAAAGAGGACAAGACACAAAGCATATCAACAAGAATACAATATCAATATATATTTTTCATTTCACTATTACATCAACAATTACAACTAGGAAATAAATTTACAAATACATTAATTAAATACTAGAATCGACCGCGAGTATGTACCAATTGCTAGCCCTCACTTATGATGTCCGAGTGGATTGGATCGGTTGATCTCGAGGACTAGGTCCTTGGCTCCATAGGTGGCCAGGATTCTCACAGGCATGTTTGAGGCATCGTGCTTTGCATGTGTTTGTTGACGTTTGCTCGAGAGGCTGGTCGCTCTATGATATGTTGTCTAAATCCGACCAGTAATTATAAATTCTTCAAGTTTCGTTGTCTGATGTTTTAGTAATTGTATTCAGGCTATATTCCTCACGATTAAGGTGATCGTTTACCTCTGAGATCCAATCTCCCTTAAGTGTGTCATGGCTTACAAGTTGTTCACCCGCAAAATGATGTAATTTTAGCTTGTTCATTCATTTCTCAAATAGAACTCAGGTGTTCTGTGGTGAACATTGCAACTAGAGTGTCAGATAGTGGTCAGGCGTGAATATCGATAGGTCTTCTAGCAGAGGGGATATAGGTTATTCTTCACTATGCATTTTTAGTGGACCCCTGCTTCGTTGTCTGGTTGGTGAAGACCCTGGTAAATTCGAGGAAAATCTTATGGTATCCACAGGATGCACCCCGAGATTCGTTCGACGTCCAACGTAAACTATGAACTTACAACACTCGATTGTCATTAACTACGAATTTATGACACATGCGTGATACTACTGCCTTTGCAACCATCACATTCATGGATGAAAGTGTGGGAGCCTTTGATCGATGGTTTGCGAGGCTTGTGCCCAACTATCACGAAAATTTCCTTCAGAGGATAGTGTGATCCTAGATCTAGACATGGGAGCATTTTCTCAGTTGTTCTACACTATTTTTGAGGAAGTTGTAGATCTTTACAGTGAAAACGAGGATGAGGCGATGAACATTCGAATCGAGGATTGCGAACTTCTATGCTTGCTCCCCAACACCTTTGCTTTTGAGATCTGGAGAGACGCGAACAAACAAACTGGACGGTGAATGCGTATTTGCGGAGATCATTCTATGTTATTTGTCAATGTTTTAAAAATTGGAATGGTCATCAAACTGGTGAGGGTACTAGGTCATTGTTTCATTGGTTGAACCACTGGATCATTGGTAGAACTGCATGATTAAACTGGACTAAATTAGATAATTTGATTGAATAAACAGGTATATATAACAAAATTATATAATTTTTAAATCGGTCGAACTGGATGTCTCGGTGTCTAAAAAAATCCCGACACCTATAAAATTTCAAAAATCATAATTTCACAAGTTTATTCTTCAAATATAAATTTTAAATATAATCATTAAACACAACAAAATAGTATAAATACAAATTCAAATAAGTTTTCCAACGACGATTAAAAAAATAACTATAATGTTTAATAAATTTAATTTCAAAGATGAAAAATTATTCTAAATAAATTTTGAACATAATCTACTTATATTTTAAATTTATTTATTATTAACAAATTATCAAGACTACGTCTTTTTTTAGAAAAAAATATAAATTTAACCCGTCGGTTTTTTAAATCTCTCGGTTCGTCAATTTTTCCTAATTTTGGCCGATTCTGATCGATTCTCATTGGTTTAGTAATTTATCCAGTCTAACAATCAGACAAAATCGATGACCCATCTAATTTCTATTTCGACCTACCGATTCAATTCAATTTTTAAAAACACTATTAATGACCTCTTGTCTTCATAAAAATGTAAGGCGGATTTTTTTACTAAAGTTTAGTGATCGATTGATTAAGTTTTAGAGGTAAATGTAACATCTCTATGAGTTTATTCCTTTCTTAAAAAAGATATAATTGTACCTAAGAGACATGTAGTAATCTAATAATTATAAGAATGCTTTCTTGAAACTGCCTAAGTGTCAAAAAAAATAATTTCATTGAAATTACAAAGCATGAAGTGTTTTACTCATCGATTAATTGTTTGTTTGTTACATGCAACTCAAGGAGATAAAATATGAGTGAAATTCTAAAAAATGTATATGCTTTCCTCATCTTGCTTTTCCTAATTCTGGTGGCAATCATCCCTAGTAAGTCCATTCTCACACATATTTAACGCTTTAAAATCTTTAACATTTAGCATCATTCGTTGATTCTTTGTACATATATATGCATAGGTTTTTGTCCATGCGAAACTAATGAGGATTGTGCATGTGAAGTATGTCCTGATCATAACAAAAAAGCGTCGTGTATTTGGAAGGGATGTTACTGCCGTCAGGAATATCAATGAAGTTAAAAATAATGATGCATTGTTTCTAATTAGCTTAGAAAAAAATTCTCATGTCATAGTGTTTATGTTGCTATGAAATTACCACATTTTGACTCATGCTTATGTGACATTTCAATTTCTTTTGATAAACTTAAAAACTGTTAATGTTATATAGGAAAGTGTGCGCAAAGCATCATGAACAACGTGGCGTGTGCAATAACTTGTGTATTTTTCTCTCTCTTTTAATATAATATGTTATTTATCATAAAAACGATGAATAATAATATTGATATCAACACTGATACTATTTTATCGAGGCCATTATTACGGAAATATTTATTTTAAACCGTGATCCCAACATGTTCCAAGAGTAGCACACATTTTATAATCATGATAGAGATGAAAATGCTAATTACATTTTATAAAGAGAAAGCTAGATGGAAATTTCTTGAAGTGTGATTTCTTTGAGGACCACTATGAGTTGAAATGCTTATAAAAAATGGTCTGTAATTGGCGTGTGAGACAAACTAAAGATCTTTAATATGTGAAGCTACTGGCATATCAATTTATAGAATTTTTTTTTTTCATATGGAAGGCTACAAGTTGAACGTTCTATTTTTCAAAATAGTTTTAGGAAATAAATAGAGTTTGTGAAATTCGCCTGCATATACGTTCCCGACATAAAGCATCACGGTATTATATATTATGATTGTAATCTTTTTTTTCGAAGCAGTATATTGTTTGACAAAAATAAAGTTGTATCGAAATAATCTAACGTGTCAAATTATATTAGATGTCGAAGTGTCGAAGTAGGTCGTTTGACATAGAATTTCAACTTAGACTAAAATAGGTATTTTGATATTTTCTATTTTAGGTTTTGTCTTAGGGAGAAAGTTAACTTAAAATTATAAATAAAGAGAGTAACTCATATTTTGTAACACAGTGAATAATATTGCAATTTGCATAATATGGAACAGAGAGTTTACTTTACAGTTCGCAAAGATCTTTAGGTCTTTGGCTCCAAAGTTGAACCATGTGGTAGTAGCCATTGAAGATTTGAAAGATTTGTTGACATTGACAAAAGAAGAGCTTCAAGGGACGCTTGAATCTCATGAACAAAGAATGACTGAAAGAGTTGCAGGCAAGCTGAAGAGTGATGTGGCTATGCAGACTCAATCAACAAGAGAAAAGAAAGACAATGGAAAATGGTTCGACAACAAAGGTAGAGAAGGCTACAATAATTCGACTGGTCGAAGAAACCAACAAGATGAAAATGCATCGAACCAAAGAAGACAATCATATCAAAGCAACCAAAGAGGTGGTGTTATAGATAGAGGAAGAGGTGGTGGTCGGAAACCTGATAAAAGTCACATTCAGTATTTCAATTGTCAGAAGTATGGTCACTACTCTAGTGATTGTCCAGAAAAACAAAAGAATCAAGAAAGTGATGCAAAATTTGCAAAACATGAAGAAGAAGAGATGGTGTCGATGGTCACAACAAGAGATGAAGAGAGATTCAAGGACCAGTGGTACTTGGACTCAGGATGCTCATCACATATGCCTGGAAGGAAAGATTGGTTTATCAACATAAAATCATCGATGAAGAACATGGTGAAATTTGCAAATGACAATAATCTAGCAACTTAAGGTATTAGTGATGTTCTGATTATAAGGAAAGATGGAAAAAAGGTCAGTAATTTCTAATGTATTGTATATACCAGGCACGAAAAGAAATTTGCTCAACATAGGGAAGTTGGTCGAAAAGAACTACAAAGTGTCGATCAAAGACAAGTTGATGGGAGTTCTCGACTCAAGAGGAAGATTAATCTTGAAGGCTCCTATGTCTCAAAATAGAACCTTCAAGTGAACTTTATGTGATGGAGCACAAGTGCCTTACGAATTTCGCTAACAGGGATGAATGGATATGACACTATAAACTAGGTCATCTCAACTTCAAAAACATCAGAGATCTGAAGAGAAGAAATATGGTTTCAGGATTACCAGAAATCGACATTCTAAACAAGTGTGTGAGGAATGTGTGTTGGCGAAGCAACACAAGAATAGCTTCAACAAGGATGCATGAAGCAAGTCGAAAGAAATTCTTGAAATCATATACTATGATGTATGTGTATCTATCCAAGTGGATTCGATTGGAGATAACAAGTACTTTGTCACATTCATAGATGATTTCATTCTAAAACTGTGGAGTTACCTGATCAAGAAGAAAAGTGAAGTGATCAAGATATTTTTCAAGTTTAAATCTATGGTTGAAAGGCAAAGTATTTGAAAGCTCAAGATTCGTAGGACTGATGTGAAGGTGCGAGAAATACAAGAAATGGAATTTGAATTGGTTTGCACTAAATATAATCTTTTTGAAACTCAAAAACAAATCTTAACAAGTAAATAAAAATAAATTAACACAATTATTTTTATCCTGGTTCACTGTTAACTTAGTTACATCAGTCCACCTCGCCAGGTGATTTGCCTTATCCACAAAGACTTAATCCACTATAATCAACCGATTATAGACAACCACAATAAGTCTGATCAACCTTGTTGACAATCCCAATAAGTATTTCGATCCTTATTTCCAATTCCACGATGATTGCAGCCAAAGTCTTCTTGAGAATCCCAACTCACTGAGTCTCTCAAGGAACCTATCAATAACTGTTGATTTACAAAGATATGTATAAAGATATGCTTCTAATAAGAAAATTACATAATGTTTAAGTACAACAACCCAAAAGTAATGATAGGAAGATAAAAAAAAAGCTCATTTCCTATGTACAAAACTATACAAAAAATATCTCAAAAGAGTTTGTGCAGCGCTTTAGCGTAGTTTTGTTGAACAGATTCATTGATTTCAAATTATTTCAAGTCCTCCTTTTATAGCTGAGAAAGAGACCAGTTTGAGGGTATAATAGGAAAAACAAATACATTTGTTTTGTTCCCAACGGTCATGGTGGGAATGGTAGGCAACAAGTACAAAAGGTTTGTTCTTACGCCACCCTATTAGAGTAGAGGTCACAAAGTACTTTTGTACTTTTATACTCACCATCACCCGCAATCCCTAGTCTTAATCTTTGTCTTCTATATCTTCAGAGGATTCTAATTTGTATGTTGACGAAGCATGTTGTATAAGGATAAGAACATGCATCTTCAGAACCTAAGTCTTTGAGTCTTCAAATTTTTTTTAGAGAAACATTGTCTTCAGAGTCTTTCGAACTTGATCTTCAGAAGAATGTCTTCAAATCTTTAGAGCTTGTTCAATAGAACATTGTCTTCATCATCTTCAGAACTTGTAACAACATAACTAAAGCTTCAGAAGGCCTCCAAAGCTTCCTTGTAAAAGTCACGATCTGAAGATCTTGTACTAACCTTCCTTAGAACTGTTGCATAAGAAGCATTCCAGAATCTTGACTTAACTTGTAACACACCAAAGGTATTAACTTGATGAAAGTACCTTCACTTGAACCTCATCCAAGCATGGTATATGGCATGACTGCACTAGTAAGACCGTGTCCTATAAGCCGTCATGCCCCCACTCTATTCCCAGTGTCCTAGTACACTCTGGTCTGGGTACTGGGCCTTTTACCTCAAGAAGTATCATCCCAACCCCGCAAAGAAACAACATAATAGCAGTATCCATAGTATAGGAGACAATAAAATGCAATGCGTGAAAGCATATAATCAATGCATATAAACAAACAAAGCTGGAAAGAAATAAACACATAAACACCCAATAAAAGAAGACAAACACAAGCTAGGACTGACTTGCTAAGGACGGAACAACAATAGGTCGATTTTTCCCCAGTGAAGTCGCCAGCTGAAACAACCGGCGACAATCATCAAAGATAAAATTCAATGAAGCCGCCATCGAACGTATTTTATCCCACAGGATGGGAAAGGTAAACATCAAGAAAACCTAAAGGAGGTGAAATCACGGTCTTGCGATGACAGAGATCGGGTAAGGAAGTCGGTTACGCGAGGGAAAGGTATTAGCACCCCACATGTCTGTAGTACTCTATAGGATCCACTTATGTTTGTTCTGATCTAAGGGTGTGAACTCTATGTCTAAGGCTTAAAAGCTAAAAGAAAATACAAACAGGGAATACATTCAAAAGAAAAGAGAAAATAATGTAGGGAAAATAAAAGTTGTGCTCGTTCGGGCCCTATCCCAATACCTATGTATCCCTTTTAAAGAATCAGAGAAGTCGTAGTTTGGCTTCAAAAGTTTTGTTTGTTTTGTGTTTTTAGATGAACAAGATTAATTTCGCCTTCTGCCACAACTCGACCTTTTGAGACTTACGTGTCAGCACAGAAGTGAATTAACATGTTCTTTTGAAAAAGTTTTGAAAGAAAAGCCTGAAGGAAAAAAGAGTTTGTATTGGTTGGTGTTTTTGTTGTGGATGATAGCTAGTTGATCTCTAGAGAGATATTTTAGCCACTTCTCCATTTATTCATGAAATAAGTCTTTGAGACTTGAACCACACCAAGGCTTACAATGGAAAAGAAATAAGATCGAGAAGAAACCCGCTTATCATCTCCCATGCTCAACAAAGGTATGATTCTCATCAGTAATTTTAAGTTTTTTTGAAGTTTTCCAGAAAAAGAAGTTTTTATTTTAATGCAAATGCAAAAGGGGAAAGAAAAGTCTAAGGGGAGACTAACCTAAATCTATCCCTAATGTTATCATACATTGATTGATCCTATAGTTTGAGTTTTGAAGGGAAATCTCTACCCTAGGTTAGCATATATGGATATAAGCCTAAGGTTTATTAAATTTAAACTTGGAGTAGAGTGAATTGAAAACATAAGGGGAGCATACAAGAAGTGGGTCTAATAGAGAAGAGAAAAGAGACGACTAAGCATCAAGATCAATCAACGCTATCAAACAAAGCAAGGGATGAAAATCTTAAACACACCAAGAGAGGTGATAAGAAGTAACCAAGATTGGATAGGAGAGAAAGGTGTTAGAGGTATGAGAGAATGAGGAAAGATAGCATAAAACCCCTAACTTCTAAACACGAGCAAATGGTCAAGGTAAAACCCTAATATGTTCCCTAATCAATATTAATTTAAAAAATGAAAACAAATTGTAAAATTGAGCCAATTAAAACCTAAACTTCTAAAGGCTTGCAAAAGTCAGAAACATGATCAATATTTCTTGGATTTAATTGAGGGGTTATAAATGATTAGGAATTGCTAAGACTAGTTAATAAAAGGGTCAAACTAGAGAGTTTTAGCAAAATATTTGTGAAAAAATGCAAAATCAAAAATTAAAACTTGACAAAAATTATTTTTGTGATTTTTAAGTATCCAAAGAAATTAAACATATTTTCATTTATTTTTTCAAGTAGAGGAAGTTATGTTTTAAAATGTTTCTTAAGGCCTAAGCAAGAAGAAAGGTCAAAAACTAATATTAGTTTCTAAAAATTGAAACAAGGAAAAATTGAAATTGAAATTCAATTAAAAAATTATAGCAAACTAGTTCAATACCTAAGAATTAGTAAAATCATTTTTATGTAATTTTTTGTTGGAGGATGATACCAAAAGAAAATTATTTACACAATGTGACAAAAAAGGGTAAAGAAAATGATATTATCAAAGATTGATTTTATTTTCTCAACACAAATTTTTATAAAAAAAAATATATTTTTTCATGAAGTGCATTCAAAATAGAACCTAATATATATTTTGGGGATTATTTAGATTAGTACAACTTGAAAAATAAAATTCTAAAAGGTTAACGGTTAAGAAAATCCTAATTTGATTAATTGTATTATTTAATTTTCTAAAAAAATAATAAAAAGGAATAAAATTCAGAATATGAAAATATACTAAAAAATAAGCCTAATATATATTTTTAGTAATTTTTGGATGAGAGAAAATATTAAAACAAAAATAAGAAATCAATTAAAAATGTATTAAAAATTTAAAAATGCCCAAAGCTTATTACACTTGTTAAAGCCAAAACGCGTTGTAAAAGAAAATAAGAACATGTTCAATTGAAGCGCGTCACATCATCGTCCCTACCACTGAACCATGCCCTAACACATGTTAATCAGTTTAACAAGCAATGTTCATGACACAATTTCTCTCTCATTTATCCATGAATTTGCAAAGTATAAACATCAAACTTTAAGATCTAAACGAGTAGATCATGATAGGATCAAGAAAATCACAAGATGATTCATGGATCAGAAAGAAAAAGCCACATGAAATTTACTGCATGAACACGATTTCAAGTTGAGCAATTCATCAAATAGTTTTCAGATTCAATTATCTTACTCGTTTCTTAACCGTTTAACTTGATCCAAACATCAAAACTCATCACAAAAATGCAAGGAACAAAAAAAATGTTCATGGATTCACCAAATGATGCAAGATCTAAGCGAAATCTGAGCAGGAAAGCACCGGTTCAAACAGAACTTCAAGCAAATTGCAAAACACGAATTCATCATTAAATCACTCATGTACACACTTTATATCTAAGATTCGGCTAGCTAGCATGATTAGAACAAGATCTACATTGGAAATTCATGATGAAATGATGATGTGAAGTTCATGAAAACTTGCCTCAAGTAGTGAAAAGAAAATTCACTAGGTGCCTTTGAATTTTAAACAAGAAACCCGATGGATCTTCTTCTTGAGCTCAAAAGAGGAAGATGCAAGCTAAAATTTGAAGATCGCACGAGCAAGTTGAGAGAAAACTTGTGAATTCTTGAAAATGCAGAAAAAGTGTGCAATCGGATTTTGGAGGAGAAGCTTGTATGCAACTTCAGGATTCAAGATCTACCTCTAGAGTGAAGAGAAAACTTCCTTTATATAGAGAAAGAAAGAGTATTAGAGAAGCTTCGAAGGAAAATTTTGAAGAGCTCTTCTAAATGTGAAGAGAGAAACTGATTTTTTGCTCTCGTGTGAATGATGAAGACTACTTTGAAATGAGAGTGAAGAGAAAGCTTATATAGAGCAAATAAGTGTGTTGAGAAAGCTTTACAAAGGGATAGGACATTCTTTTGCAAGTTTGGAGCTGTTAGAGGGCAATGTTGGAAGTTCGTGGCGGACTTAAGTGAAGCAATGCAAGCCTTCATTTCATGCCTTGTTGCTGACCATTTGTGCGTGTTTTGATGAGTGAATAGAGAGTAGAATTAAGTGAGATAAGCATGTGAAGGATGAGCTGCTGTGGACTGCACATGGATAGGAGGGAAGTAGAGGATTATTTCCTAAAATAGCAATTCACGATGATTGGATGTGTTTTGCATGATTTGGAAAGGAAAAAAAATGATGAGGTCATGATGTGCAATGCGTGCATGAAGTGTATGGTAAGATTCATGCAGCATAAAATTCCCCCATGCACATGAAATACCTGTTTGCCTTTCTTGCCTTGTCATGCACACTTGAATCTGTTGTGATAAATTCAAATTGTCTCAATATTTCCTCGTGTGTTTTTGAAAAGAATGGGGCCTTTTGAAATATTACATGATAAGCCACAATGTTGTAGTTGATGGAAATTCATAATGATGCTTGCAAGTGTTAGGAAACACGACATGAAGTTTGGTGGAAATGGGGTCTGGCAGGCCTGGGCGCGCGCATGCTTTTATGCCGACAGTGTAACACTCCGATTTAATTAGAATTGTTTTTAATTAAATAATTAGATAATGTGTTATGATATTTTGTTGGGGACTAGATACCTTATAATTATGAGAATTGAGGTTTTAGAGGTGTATGACTAAATGTGTAAAGACATGGGGTATGTAGTATAAAATGAATTTTTATTATTATTATATTATAATATTAGGATTATCATTTTATAATAATAATTAAATAATTACTTAATGGGGATAGTTATTTTAATATTGGGATATATTAGAGTGAGAAGAAGATAAAGAGAGTCAGTACGTAGAAACAGAGAAAGAGAAGCGTATAAGTGAGAAGAGGAGAAAGCACTTGGAAGCTAGTGCAGGAAAGTTCATCAGTAGGAATCAAGAATCATCACCAATCTAAGGTAAGGGGGATTATAACTCTATAATGGTTTGCCTAATGATGGGGTATGGTGGTGTTTAGGTTCCATGGTTATATGCTTTTGATTTCTCCCTATTTGGTTGTTTTGGGGTTTTACCCTTTGATGATTGATTTTGATGCATTGTATGTACCATTGATGTTTAATATGTATGGTAATTGATGTATGATGATGGGGATGATAATCTGGGGTTTGATTATGCATTATCTCATGAAGTTCATGTTTTTAGAATTGAGCCAAAAGGGTTTTTGTAACAGCCCGAGCCTTCAGCGTTCCCGGCACTATCACCTCACGATCTTCTCTACCCCCCTCACTAGTAGAGTTTTTTCCTTTCGTGGGAGACGAACCCTGTACCCTGGGGTTCAAGTACATGCTCAATGCATTCCCACTACCAATTGAGCTACGTAGCGCAATTGGTAGCGGGAATGCATTGAGCATGTACTTGAACCCCAGGGTACAGGGTTCAATTCCCACGAAAGGCAAAAAACTCTACTAGTGAGGGGGATAGAGAAGATCGTGAAGTAATAGTGCCGGGAACACTGAAGGCTCGGGCTGTTACAGTTTTCACACTGCTATTTTTCTAAATCCGTAAAAATATTTTTCACAGGGTGCAATCGATTTGCAGTGCAGGTGTAATCGATTTGCACAGTTCAATTTTGGTGAATTTTTCTTCTGTTTCAGTAAGCAATTGATTTAGAGTACAGAGAAATCGATTTGCACTGCTTAAAAACGTGATTTTTGGCCTCTGGAATAAGGTGCAATCGATTTTCATGTTAGTGCAATCGATTGCTCACTGTTTGACAACATTTTTGAAAACTTGAAAACTCCATAAATTTTGACTCGGGTGTCTGTTTGACGCGCCGTTTGGATCGTTGGAAATCTAAAAATATTTTCTACAATGTTGTAATAATTTTGATGACAGTAGCTTAATATTTTATTGGAATAGTTTTGATGTGTGCGTATGTTGTATGTGTTGTAATGCAAAATATTGCGATTGAATGTATCAGTGTTGTATAAATGATGTACGAAGGATTTTGCATGATGTATTGCATGATAATGATGATGATGATGGCCTGTATTGGTGAAAGATGGCTTGTATTGGCGAGAAATTGATAAGTATGAACAATCAATGTAAATTAAGTTGTTGCATGTCAGTGTCGAATGCATTCATTAAAGATGGTCTGTATTGGCGGATTTTGTGAAGGCCTGTATTGGCAAAATGATTTATGAAGAGGGCTTATGCCTTGTGCCTCGAGATTACTGGAAAATGTTTATGTTGGGAGTTTTACTCCAATGGTACCACATGCATAGAGTCAGTATCATCCTCATTGCATTACACTGTTATTAGTAATTGATGGTTTGATTATTAAACAAATTTCTAATTCTGTTACGATGGATATTTACATTGTTTGTTGCACATAATTATATTGATGTGTTTCACAGTATGATGACCGATAAAAAGGTGTGAGATAAAGATGTATAATGATGTGTACTTGAATTACTATTTGTTCATTATTATGCTTCCTCTTATATTGTTATGATATCTCTCCCTTTTTGTTTGAATGTTGCCTCTACATGGGTAACGTGTAGATGATCCGAAGTAGCTTGAGGTCGTGGTTAGCTGAAGAGTTCCTTCAGTTCTGTGTAGATTGAGTCGGTGTCTGCTCTGATACGTAACACTTGGGCGTTTCACGTTTGTTTTATTTCGTTGGAGTGAACTCTGCACTACTCCATTGTTTGAGTTTAATTTATGACTATGCTGAATTTTGAAAGATGATAATTATGACTCCGGTTGGAGAATTGAGATGATTCTTTATTGATGTTTTTAGTTGAGAATAAATGAAAGGAATTTTAAGACTTTTGAACATATGAATTGTGTTGCGTATATTATTTAATGAGCATGTATTATGTATGAAGCATGTGGCATCCTATTTTGATGTTGTATTTTAGAAATTAATTTACTCTGATTTTTATATAATTTACCGATGGGGAAATAGGGTGTTACAGGCAGGGCTTGTTGAAAACTTTGAGAACCAAGATTTAAATGATGATATCTCCCTCATTTATGAACCAAATGATGTGATTCAAGAAGTGACATGAAGCTTATACATCTAATTACAACTCCCTTCTTATCATTTTTCAAATTAAAAGTTTGAATTAAGAGATTAACCCCCATAAACATGGGCACACCAAGTGTTTGATGTAATGACTGGCTTGATGCGTGTGCGAGCTTCTCTTGCTAGTAATCTTTCGCGCGCATGGAATACATCTGCCAGCTTCTTTCTTTCAACTTCTAAATCCAATACCCTCTCCATAATAGCCCAATTGAAACAAACCTTGAATCAAGATTAAAGAGGAGACATCAAACTCCAACTTTGATGTTCAAACATTTTTGAAATTATTACTAATTCAACGAGAAAAGCAATGGTGAAGGTATGCCCACCATCTATTTGATCAAATTCTGTGAGCGAGGCCTTGTTTGCTAAGCATACTCGCCTTCTCAAGCCTTGAGATCCTGACCATCATATGTTTCTTTATACACGACCAAATGAGATACTTCTTGAATAAAAAAGGCATATGAGGATTCAAGCTACAACTTTGATGTTAATACTTTTCAAAACTTAAACCATTTGATACTTCAAAATTAGACATGAAGAAATCAGCGTTTTAGTCAAAAATCTTAAAAATTTCTAAGTGTCCAAAAATTTCCTAGCCAAATATCTCTCAAAATAGTCACTTTTTGGTCTTGACACCACAAGGACAAAGTTGAATAACTTTATCTCCTCTTTCCAACCATATAAGGTTTGTAGATTTTCAATAAAAATTGAAAGAGTTGTGATCATTCAAAGTTCAGTACTATGGATACTTTGGGAAAATTCTCAAAAATGCTCAAATGACTTCTTACACGAGTTAACTCCAAATCAAATCTTCCTCTTGATTTTATGCCATCATTGATTACGAAATATGAGAATAGGATCTTTGAATTGATGGTTGACCAAAAGTCCCCTTGGTCAACATTTGACTTTGGTTGACTTTAGTCAAAATGACTGTTTTGCCCCTTTTGATCAATTGAACCTCTTCAAATAAAAATTGATGGTCAATCTTCCATTCATAGATGTTCATAAACATTTTGAGAAGCACATAATCAAATATTGCCCAAAAAATCAAAGATCTCTTTATTAAATCAAAAACCCTAATTTTGGCTCTTTGTGTTAGGAGATGATGACCAAGCTTCAAAACCCTAATTCTTTTGGACATGTTTGAGAAAATCCTTGAATAAAGATGCCTCATATGATGATGAGAAGATGATACTTCAAAAATTTGGATCATACAAGCCTCAAATATTTCAACTAATCAAAACCTTAATCTTGAGAAATGAACATTAGAAATGTGATTCTTCCCCAAACTTTGCAAATTTCCAACTTCTAAGGGTGATATGGGACAAATGAGATATCTTGCAATATAAGAAACCCTTGTAGCTTGAGAGAGTTTAAAGATTGAAGATATGAGATCCTCTTTTGCACTGATTGACCAAACAAACATCTCTTTATAGCTTTGGGAATCAAGATACCCTGATACTTATCATGAGAATGTATGAGCATGTATGATGAAGCATAAGCCATGAAAGGTAAAATGAAGAGGGAAAATTTTGGGGTGCAACAATGCCTTCTTACTAGAGTCATAACCTGTTTAGCAAAAGATACATACTAGACAGAAACCATTAGAGTACAAAATTATTCTCTAGGATAACATGTAAAGTTATCATCAAAACATAAGGCCAGATACATAACCAATATTGTTCTTACATGATGGTGGTGGAGAATATGTGTCAAAAGACTTCAACGTGTTATGTGAAAAAGAAGAGATTGTGCATGAGGTGCTGCCACCATACACTCCACAACAAAATGGAGCCGTTGAAAGAAAGAATCGAACCATCGTGAATATGGTGAGAAGTATCTTGAAAGGTAAGCATTTACCTAATGAATTTTAGGGTGAAGTTGTGTCGAATGCAACATACATTTTGAGCATATGTATGATGAAGAAGCTAGAAGGAATTATGCCAAAATAAAGTTCGGTGTCAAATCTAGCTTAAGTTGTCTGAAAGTATTTGGATCTATAGCACATATACATGTACCATATCAATTGAGAAGAAAACTTGATGACAAGTCGATTCAAATGATCCTAATAAAATATCATTTGATTGGAGGATACAAGTTATTTGACCCAGTGAACAAGCAAGTAGTGATCCCCAGGGATGTGATCATAGATGAGCTTAAGGAATGGGATTGGACTGGAAATGTAAAAAAAAAATTCAATTAGAATATTTTGTGAAGAACTAGCCATTGAAGTCAAAATATAAGAAGTTCGACAAGAAGAAGTCAGAGGTGAAGCAAGCTCAAGTAGGCCTTAAAGAATAAGACACATGCCTACAAGGTTGTAGGAATGTGTGATTACATCAGGTAATATGGTCGATAATGAAGGTGAGCTAGTATAATATGCTTTCTATATAGATGTCGAACCAGACAATTTTTCTAAGGCATTGAAGAATTCAAAGTGGGTAAAAGCTATGAATGAGGAATTGAAGTCTATTGAAGTCAATAACACTTGGTCACTTGTTGAATTACCTTAAGACAAGAAGGAAATTGATGTCAAGTGGGTATACAAGGTGAAGTTGAATCCAAAAGGATAGGTAACTCGACACAAGGCATGACTTGTGGCAAAAGGATTTCTTCAGAAAGAAGGAATCGACTTCTATGAAGTTTTTGCACCTGTTACTAGGATCGAAATAATCAGGTTGGTTGTTGGTCTAAAAAACAGAACAATTGGTACATATCTTAGGCGGGCGTGAAATATGAATTCCTGAATGGCCCCTTAGACGAAGAAGTTTATGTTGCACAACCGGTTTAGTTTATGAAGCATTTCGAAGAAAGAAAGGTGTACATGTTGCATAAATCCCTGTATGGACTTAAACAAGATCTAAGAGATTGGAATAAGAAGATAGATATCTTTCTAAGGGAGAAATGAATTTGTGAAGTGCACAACTGAACATGGAGTATATGTAAGAAGAAGCAAGAATGAATTTCTTATACTATGCGTCTATATCGATGACTTGTTGATAACATGTTGTTGCAATAAGGAGATCAAAGACTTCAAAGGTGATCTCATCAAGGAATTCAAAATGTCATATATGGGAGATATTTAATATTTCCTTGGCATCGAATTCTACAAGAGTAGCAGAGGTTTAATGATGCATCAAAGAAGATGTGTGAAACAACCGGTTGAACATATCATCGAGATGAAATCAATGAAGTCTCCATTGAACATTTTTTATCCCACTAGAATGGAAAGGTAAACATCGAGTAAACATGAGAAGGGTGAAATCATGATCAAACGACCGAGAGATCGGGTAAGGGAATCGGTTATGCAAGGGGAAGGTATTAGCACCTCACAAGCCCATAGTACTCTATGGTATCCACTCTTGTTGTTCTAATCAAAGGGTATGTTCAAATATAAGCTTACGAGCTAAAAGAAAAATGCAAAGAGGGAATGCATGCAAAAGAAGAAAACACTGGGGAAATAAGGAAATATTTACAAAGATCGCTCGGTTGAGCCCCCCGACCAGATGTCTACGTATCCCTTTTAAGGAATCATAGCGTCGTAGTTCGGCTCAATAGATTCTAGTTTGTTTTGTGTTTTTAATGAACAATATTAATTTTTTCTATTGCCGCAACTCGACCTTTGGAGATTCATATGTCAGCAATAAGTGAATTCACATGTTCTTTTGAAAAGTTTGAAAGAAAAGCACGAAGGCGAGAAGAACTTGCATTGGTTGATGTTTTTTACCTTGAAAAAGGATTTGAAAGTTACTAGATGCTTTATGAATTAGCCATGAAAAATAGGTTTTAGTTCTAATTCAATGATGCAAAAAGAAAAGAAAAACATCTAACGGAGACTATCCTAAATCTATCCCTAATGTTATCATACAATGAATGATCCTAAGGTCGAGTTTTGAAAGGGAAATCTCTACCCTATATTAGCATGCATGGATACCTATCCTAATGTATAACTCAAAAGATACCCTAATTGAGTGATCCTAATAGAATATACAAAGGTTCAAAATCTAAGGAAACATGGCATATACAAGGATGAAAAGCAAACAATCAATCAACAAGCTCAAGAGAGCACACACGTGTCATGAGAAGCGGACACTAGCTCAAATCACAAAGGCCTAACCAATACATTATGAATTGAGGTAGGAAATGGGAAGCTTTATCCAATGGGTCATATCAACTGAGGAAAACAAGCGGGGTAGGATACGGGAAGCTTTAGCCAAGGGGTCATATCAATCGAGGCAAACAAGCTATCTGTGGGAACAAAATCTGTACCATGGTATCATATTACCAGGCAAGAAGAGTAAGGGGGGAAATGATAAACACGGAGCGTCAATGTCGACCAATGTGAGCTCAAGACAAAGTGTGGGGATTTGATTGCAAAACCATTTTCCACTTGACGATTCAATAAGAAGAGTAGGCACAACTTCGAAGCATCATGGTGCGTCACGAACTAAGGATGACATAGACGAAATGCGAGGGTTGATTACAAACCATTTTCCACTCGCCTTCTTTAAGGACTTATTAAGGGGAATGGGGACGGGCGCCTTCTTTGAGGTATTTGGGCACAAATGTAAACACGCCTGCCGGATTCCTACTTCAAAGGTAAGACTTTAAACAAGCCAAACACAAGTAGCATACAATGGCACATAATGCGGAATTTCCCTAAATGGGTCTTTAAATAAACCAGAGGGGTTCTTGACATGATCAGCAACGGAAACCCCCACCATACATCTCTATCCTACTTATCATGGCAAGGAAAGCAATAAAGAAATGCGATAAAAATGCAAGAAAGCGAAAGCAGCTGCGACGACTACCAATCGAAGGCAAATTCGTCAATAGCGGGCAAAAGCAATGGAGAAGTAGGGAATACATTGAGCAAGCTTCACCAAGAAACAAAGATAGTAAGAAATGATATCCAACTAAACAAATACAAAAATGTGTGCCACATATGTGCCACATATCAGAGTTCCTGCACAAAGTGTCATACATATCCAGACAATATACGACAAGTGTGAACAAAGGACATTTCTCATGAAATGAGAAACAAGGCGTGTCGCATCGGAAGCGAGCAATAGCCACAAGTTTTGATCATATAACCAATGTTGTGTTACATAATCCAACACAATAGAATGTACCTTGTACAATAATCAAATACATCAAAAGATAACAAGATAAACGGTATGGGAACCCCGCGTCAAAAATCAATCTGATAATCACCAAATAAAACATCACACACGAGTACACAATAAATTGAGATTATAATAATGAAACTCTGCACATAGATGTGTAAAAAAATATGCACTTAGAACAAAATTAAGATTCTGCACTTAAAGGTAAAAACGCGTTTTATGAAATTAGGCGTCCAGAAAAAGTTGCTCGAAATGGGACAAAATTTACACGGCAACCTATGAACGTGCCCAGGACTCCAAATATGCAATTATTTCGATCAAAAACACAGTGGAAGCATGACTTTCACGCACAGTCAGTTGTAAAAGCGGTAAAAAAATATGCTCAGAATCTCATAAATTTGCGTGGTATCTTGAAAACGGGCCAATGGTTTCAGAAAAATAGGTCCCGTGAATTATTTCTAAGTGTAAGTGCTCCATTTAGGCCATTTTACAATACAAGACATAACTGCGGTAAAGTAGTCTAAACGGCTGGAATTTCGATCTGAAAGTGCGGAAATGAGTTTTAAATGGTATATAAACATGCGGCTCGCGTATTTCGAGCATTAACGATTAAGCTTCGAATGAGTTTGAGTTCAAAATTTCATGAAAAAGAGTGAAAATACACAAATTGCAAATGTTGGTTTATCTCTCAAGTTTATGATTTATTGTATTCAAACTGTGATTTTAGAGAGGCACAAAATTGAGAATTAAACCACATATAGCTTACAATACTCCACAATTAAAAACTTGAAAGTTGTAAACACATATCATCTTTCAAGTGTTAATGTAACTTGTATCAATTTGGTGTTAAACCAATACAACTTGCATTAACTCATGAAATGATATCAAACCTCAACACAAACCAACAATCAACATGATTTAACATAAACCATAATCAATGACTTAATTGAAATAAAACTTGGTTCCAATGGTTAGAAGTCCAAGAAGCACATCAACTCAATCATTAGTCAACCAATACCATATCTCCTCGTCATCATCGTGTCAAAACATCATTTATACAACTCTAAATTCTCCTCTTAATTCAAGTTCTATCACATAAGCATTTCATCAAACATGTGAGGTGCACTAATTTTCTTCATCAAGAATCAATGCTCAATTCCACAAATTATATGTCCAATTTCCTAACCTTAATCAAGATCAACATATAAACTCATAAACAAATGCTATCACAACCTCAATTTCACAATTCACGAAAATCATGATATAATTCAAGATTTCATGGAGGTTATGAGGAATTACTTCTTGAAGAGAAGAGAAGATTGAAGTGATGATGATGATCGGAGCCGGAAAGAAAATGGAGAGGAGTTGTCAGAGGGAAGCAAATCGTGCTTCGCACGATGTGGCGGAGGAGAAAATAAGGTCGCGGTCTCGCGGAGAATAAGGAGGGAGGAAGCCGGATTTTTCAGCAGCGGATCGGAGATCGGAGAGGGAGAGGAGATCTTGTGACTTCTCTTTAAATTTTCTTTGAATCTTGTTGAAGAAGCTTGAAGGTGATGATGAATGTTGATGAGTTTGATATTTTTGTATTTTTTATCTTAGAGAGAATGTGAGAGTGATTTGAGAGTGTTTGTAAGAGGGAAAAAGAAATTATCATTTTTTTTGTGTGAATGAGAATATATAGTATGGGCTAACATGAGTGAGTTTGGTTAATGGGCTTTAAATAACCAGAAACAATAGTGCAGATTTTTAATTCATCAGTGTCTGACATGTTCAGGTCAAATTCGCAAGGAGCTCGGTGCGAAATTCTAAGTTGGGGCGTGTAACAAAAACGTAGCAGGCGTCAACAGAAACCTCTTGTAAAAATATAAGCTTAATCTGATGAAATATGAGTGAGATATGAATTTTTGAATATCGAGACATCAACATAAAAATCCTTGAGCACCAGTTTTCGCATTAGTGTCAGACACAAATACTTTTTCGATTAAAAACTAGTACTTCTCAGAATATTATCCGGACTCGACTTTGGAAGAAAAGTTGTAGCTCTTTGAGTCAGTGACCTCGTGTAAAAAGATGGGATCGATCCGATAAAAATTGACCGAGTTATGAATTTTCTCATGAAACGGCAATTAAATTTGAATTTCCTTTTTTCGGTTCAGCAACTCCGTGAAGGGGTGAAAAACACAAGAAGGGGGGGTTGAATTGTAAAACTGGAAACTTAAAGCAAATGACAAGGTATTTTTATCCTGGTTCGTTTGATCTCAAACTACTCCAGTCCACCCGTTCAAGGTGATTTCGCCTCTCTCCAACGAGGTCTTAATTCACTATATTCAACTGAATACAAATCTGCTTTAGCAACTGCTAAAACCTTCTTGATTCAAACCACAATCCGGTTTGTCAAGGCAACACTTTCTTACAAAGGAATAATCAAATGTGTGTGAATGTTTCTACGAAAACTATATCACAACTGTGATGTTTACACAAATGAAGCTTAGAATACTAAGTTGCTAAACGCTAATAGAGTATCAGAGTTTGGTGGTTTAGCAAAACTTGTAGTGTGAAGATTATTGATCAGCTTTGTACGTGTAGAGAGTTTGGAAGCATTAGCCGTGATAATCTTCAAAGCTTGGTTTATATAGCACTTTGAGAAGATGAACGTTGAAGCAAATATTCTTGATTCAATGCTATTTACAAGCTTTCCTTTCTGAGCAGATCTTGTCTAGAATGATGCCGTTGGTATTGATTAGCTTTCAATGCACAGTACCGTTGCTTCTTCAATGCACGATCTGGCTTGGCTCATTCTGATTCTGCTTCGCTGCTGATGAACTGATTTGATTCTGTATCAGAGTATTTTACGCGCAGTTCTGTTCATCAAGCTTCAGCATGTGCAAGCGTTGATCTTCTGATCTTGACGTTCTGATTCAGCAACTTCTGATGCTGATGCACATACTCATATTCTGATGCTGGGAACGATCTTGCTTATTTTAATCAGCATATCTGCAAGTCAGAGCATAGTAATTTTAAGTAGCATATAATTCAATCATGAAATCTTTAACTACTATATCTTTTCACTTTGTTATCATCAAAACTTAATTATAGGGTACTAGATTCAAACATTGTTCTAACAATCTCCCCCTTTTTGATGATGACAAAAACTAGATATTTTAAATGAAAAATAACGTGAAAAGGTTATCAGATCTATGTATCAGAATAAGAAGTACGGAGAAGTTAGAGTTTAAGAAATACTCCCCCTGAGTTTGTTACTTCCCTTTGATATGCGTGTTCTTCAGAGTCAGATCTTTTTCTGTCTTTGAGCATCAGATTGTAAGTCTTTGACTTATCAGAGAGCAGAGCTTCAGAGCTTTTCCTGTCAGAGCTTTGCTTCGGATCAGAGCGTAAGGTTGATCAGAGCTTCATATATCAGAACTTCATATTTGATCAGAGCAACATGAGCTTCTAGTCTTCATTGTGTTCAAGAGCTTTCTTGTGCCTGTAGACTTAAAGACAAAACAGAAAAACATTTCAAGTAATAGAGAGTTAGAATGTTTGAGAGTTTCTGTCTAGTTATCCGTTATTGATTTTAAATATCATTCTTGTTCTCCCCCTTTTTGTCAGCAATCAAAAAGTGCTGGTGATGTGCTAAAATGATTTAGATCAGAAAAACTAATAATATTAAAGATAGTTCAGAATCAGAGCAAAATAGCATTACAAACCATAGTCAAAGCATAGTCAAAAGTACATCAGAAAATAAGGAAAATATAGAAAATGTCATGCATGAAAAAATTTCAAGGTTGTGGGGGCATGCGTGAGAACAGGCTTTCCAGCATTGCCTGAATCTTTTCAGAAGTTGCATTCTGCTTCTGAACCATGGTGACAACAGTATCAATTTTGCTGTCCTGGACATTCATTCTAGCTTCCATCTTGCTGTTCTGGTAGGCGCTTGATATTGCTCAGAGGTTTCCTTCTTCTGATTTCCTGCAGAAATGCTGGAGGATGCCATTGTTCTCACACAAAAAGCTTGAGAGTGATTTGAGAAAAGCTAGGGTTTTGAAGGAGATATGCAGAAAAAATTCTTAAGAGATTATGAGTAAGCGTAAAGATTAGGAATGAAGAGTAATGTGCTTAAATAGGATTTTCAAAAATTATTTTGAAAAATAAAACGTTTTTAAGAGAGAGAAAAAAATAATGATTGCAATTAACAAGCGTGATTACTTTAGCATTTAATGCTTGCTGATTTTGGGGGATTTGAGAAAGATACTTAAAAACGGTTACCAGACATGTGTCTCAATGCACCCAATCAGCGTTTTCCTTTCTCAGAAACGTGCACGCGTTCTGCTTCAGGGATTTGCTGATGATTGGATGACACTTGTTTGATATAGTGATCAGCACGTCTGTCTTTTGAGATTAGACTCTCAGATTTTCAGACTTGCCTCTGATACAATCTGCATGTTCCAACTTTCTGAAACAAAGATTGATCAGAAGTTCACAGTAATATAATTACATTCTGAAAGATAAAAATATGGAATTAAAGCATTTTCATTCTGGGCATACTTTCATGCTGAGATGTTTCAGAATGAAATTAAACCTATCTTCTGAAAGGGGTTTTGTAAAGATATCAGCCCATTGATGGTCTGTATCTATAAATTTCAAGTTTAAAATGCCTTTCTGAATATAGTCCCTAATGAAATGATGTTTTATTTCTATATGCTTAGCTCTAGAATGTAAAATAGGATTCTTACTTAAGCAAATAGCAGAAGTATTATCACAAAGAATAGGAATGTTACTCTCAAAAATTTGGAAGTCTTCAAGTTGACTTTTCATCCAGAGCATCTGTGTGCTGCAACCAGCTGCTGCTATGTACTCAGCTTCTGCTGTTGACAGAGCAATAGTTGATTGCCTTTTGCTGGACCACGAGATCAGATTTTCTCCCAGAAACTGGCAGCTTCCAGAAGTACTTTTTCGTTCCACTCTGTCTCCAGCAAAATCAGCGTCGCAGTAGCCTACTAAACTGTAATCACTAGATTTTCTATAAAACAAACCCAGATTAGTAGTACCTTTCAGATACTTGAAAATTCGCTTAACAGCTGTTAAGTGAGATTCTCTAGGATCTGATTGGAATCTAGCACAAATACATACACTGAATAGAATATCAGGTCTTGAAGCAGTCAGATAAAGGAGAGAACCAATCATACCTCTGTAGACTTTCTGTTCTACGCTTTTGCTTACCTCTTCTCTTTCCAGAATGCACGTGGGATGCATTGGAATCTTTGATGGCTTACATTCTGAGAGGTCAAATTTCTTCAGAAGATCTCTGATGTATTTGCTCTGATGAATGTAAGTTCCCTCTGGAGTTTGATTGATCTGAATTCCTAGAAAGAACTTCAGTTCCCCCATGAGGCTTATCTCAAATTCTGCCTGCATACACTTAGCAAATTTTCTTCCAAGAGAAGGATTAGTAGAACCAAAGATTATATCATCAACATAAATCTGACAGACTAAAATGTCACTCTTAACTGTTTTACAGAATAGAGTGGTATCCACTTTCCCTCTGGTGAACTCATTTTCAAGCAGAAAGTTACTTAGCCTTTCATACCAAGCTCTGGGAGCTTGTTTCAGACCATACAGTGACTTTTTCAGTTTGAAAACATGTTCTGGATGTTTTGTGTTTTCAAAACCTGGGGGTTGGTGAACATACACTTCTTCTTCTATATAACCATTTAAGAATGCACTTTTGACATCCATCTGATACAGAGTGATGCCTCTATTAACAGCAAATGAGATTAAAAGTCTTATAGATTCTAACCTGGCGACTGGAGCAAAGGTTTCTGTATAGTCTATCCCCTCTTGCTGACTATAACCTTGTGCAACCAGTCGTGCCTTGTTTCTGACGACTTCACCTTGTTCATTGAGCTTGTTTCTGAACACCCATCTTGTTCCAATGACGTTGAATCCTTTTGGTCTTGGAACGAGATCCCATACGTCGTTTCTGGTGAATTGATTCAGCTCTTCTTGCATTGCCAGAATCCAGTCATTGTCCAGAAGTGCTTCATCAATAGAAGAAGGTTCAATCAGAGACACAAGTCCCATCGGAGTTTCTTCAGAGTTTCTGAGGCTTGCTCTTGTTCTGATTGGATCTTCCTTTCTTCCTAGAATAGATTCTTCTGGGTGATCCAAACTGCTTCTGGGTACTCTCTTCTGAGGTTGATCAGCAGCAGTTGTAGGATTTCTAGCATTGCTTCTTTCAGACGTTGAAGGAATGTCTGTGTTGAGAGCTTCTGATGACTTGTCTTCAGAACCTGCAAATTCAATTTCTATACCTGCAAGATTTTCATTCTGCTTTGACTTTTCAGAGTCAAGCTTGTCATCAAAACGAACACTGATTGATTCTTCCACAATCTGTGTTTCTGTATTGTATACTCTGTACCCTCTTGAGCGTTCAGAGTATCCTAACATAATACACTTCTGTGCCTTAGAATCAAACTTGTTCAAATAATTCTTAGTATTTAACATATAGCAAGTACATCCAAATGGATGAAAATACGAAATGTTGGGCTTTCTGTTCTTCCACAATTCATATGGAGTCTTTTCCAGAATAGGTCTTATTGAGATTCTATTCTGAATGTAGCACGCTGTGTTTATTGCCTCTGCCCAGAAAGTCTTAGCAACGTTTGTCTCGTTGATCATGGTTCTGGCCATTTCTTGCAATGTTCTGTTCTTTCGTTCTACAACTCCATTTTGTTGGGGAGTTCTAGGACAAGAGAAATCATGCAGAATGCCTTTGTCATTAAAGAATGACTCAAAATCTTTATTTTCAAATTCTCCACCATGATCACTTCTGACTTTAACGATTCTAAGATCTTTTTCATTCTGAACTTGGTTACAGAAGGTAACAAACACAGAGTGTGACTCGTCCTTGTGTCTTAAGAACTTTACCCATGTCCATCTGCTATAGTCATCTACGATTACTAACCCATACTTCTTGCCACTGACAGAAGCAGTCTTAACTGGTCCAAATAAGTCAATGTGCAGAAGTTCTAATGGCTTAGAGGTAGAAACAACATTTTTGGATTTAAAAGATGGTTTTGCAAATTTGCCTTTCTGACATGCTTCACACAGAGCATCTGAATTGAACTTCAAATTTGGAAGTCCTCTGACCAGATTGAGTTTGTTAATCTGAGATATTCTTCTCATACTAACATGTCCCAATCTTCTGTGCCAGATCCATTGCTCGTTGTTAACAGACAGAAGACATTTTACGTTCTGACTCTTAAGTTCAGAAAGTTTGATTTTATAAATGTTGTTTTTCCTCTTACCATTAAATAGTATAGTCCCATCTTTCTGACTAACAGCTTTACATGATTTTTGATTAAAGATTATATCATAACCGTTATCACTTAATTGACTTATGGATAACAAGTTATGCATCAATCCATCAACAAGCAGAACATTATTAATAGAGGGAAGATTTCCGTTACCTACAGTTCCAGAGCCAATTATCTTTCCCCTCTGATTGCCTCCAAAGCCAACGTGGCCTCCAGGCTTAAGTTCCAGGCTTTGGAACATATGCCTTCTTCCCGTCATGTGACGTGAGCAGCCAGAGTCCAGGTACCATGACTGGTGTTTCTGACTTGCTGCTAAAGATATCTGCAACATGTATTATTTTATCCTTAGGTACCCAGATCTTCTTGGGTCCTGATTTGTTAGTCTTACCAAAACTCTGGTTGAATTTTGGTTTCACAAAGTGATTGCTACTAGTATATTTGATGTCATGTGTGTGACCATACACAAAGTGTGAATTTAGAGGAGTGTATTTAATTGTTAAATCCATGACATTTTTAGGTGTAGGAACCTTACCTAGGTATCCTATTCCTTTCCTGCCGTTTCCGCTAACTCCATAGATCATTGAAGCCATTTTGCTTCTATCTATGCTTTTAGCAAGGAACTTCTGGAAACTATGATCATACTCCTTGATGATCTCATCAGCGTTGCTGAGAGTTTCAGCAATTGGTTCCTTCTGAGAGTTTTGTAAAGAGTTTTCTAATTTTAAAATTTTATCTCTCAGCTCAGAGTTTTCCAATCTGAGACTCTCAGACTTATTAGAGTCAGATTCAAGAGTCCTTTTCAGGTCTCTGAATTTAGCTCTAATCTGCTGATAACGTTCCAGAATTTCATTTAGGCTTTCAGCAAGTTCAGCCTTTGTAAAATTAACAGCGAAGTTAGGGAATACCTCTTCTGTGTCTGATTCTGAGTCTGAGTCAGAAGCTTCACTGTCATCTTGAATGTTAGCCATAAGCGCTAGGTTCGCCCTTTCATCATCTGATTCTGAGTCAGCTTCAGACGAGTCAGAGTCATCCCATGTGGCCATGAGACTTTTCTTCTTCTCTCTTCCAAACTTCCTTTTTGGCTTTTCCCTCTGAAGCTTTGGACAGTCACTCTTGTAGTGACCTTGCTCATTGCACTCGTAGCAGATGATGTCTTTTGTATTTGGCTTCTTGCTACCTGAGGAGCCTTCAGATCTTCTGTATCCAGAGGAAGAATCTGTCCTTCTGTGTCTGGAAGAAGACTCGTTATGATCAGATCTTCTGGGATTCCTGAACTTCTTTTGTCTTTGCTTCCACAGTTGATTTACTCTTCTGGAGAGGAGAGAAAGCTCGTCTTCTTCTGATGAGGATCCATCAGATGTTTCTTCAACTGCCTGCAAAACTTTAGATTCAGATTTTCTGTTAGATTTCAAAGCTATAGGCTTACCTTGCTTCTGAGGCTCGTCAGCTTCCAGCTCTATCTCATGACTTCTGAGGGAGCTTATAAGTTCCTCCAGAGTGATTTTGTTGAGATCTTTCGCCAGCTTCAGAGCAGTAACCATAGGCCTCCACTGCTTGGGTAAACTTCTGATTATCTTCTTGACATGGTCAGCAGTAGAGTACCCCTTGTCCAGAACTTTGAGACCAGCTACCAGAATCTGAAATCTAGAGAACATAGTTTCAATGGATTCAGATTCTTCCATTTTAAACGCCTCATACTTCTGAATGAGCGCCAGAGCCTTTGTTTCCTTGACTTGAACGTTGCCCTCATGCGTCATTCTGAGAGAATCAAAGATGTTCTTAGCTGTGTCTCTGTTGGAGATCTTCTCATACTCAGTATAGGAGATAGCACTGAGAAGGATGGTTCTGGCCTTATGGTGATTCTTGAAATCACGCTTTTGTTGATCAGTCATTGATTTTCTATCAATCTTCTGACCAGTTGCATTAACAGGGTGCGTGTATCCATCTGTCACCATATCCCACAGATCAGCATCATGTGCTAGAAAGAAGCTTTCAATTCTGTCTTTCCAGTAGTCAAAGTTTTCTCCATCAAAGACTGGAGGTTTGCCGCTGAATCTGTCTCTATCCTCATTGTTGTCATTGCTGAAATGAGAGTTGTTTCCTGCCATAGTGTTTTTCTGATGCTGGATCTTTTACTGACACGGTTAAGTGTTTTAGCTCAGAACCAGGCGCTCTGATGCCAATTGAAGGGGTGAAAAACACAAGAAGGGGGGGTTGAATTGTAAAACTGGAAACTTAAAGCAAATGACAAGGTATTTTTATCCTGGTTCGTTTGATCTCAAACTACTCCAGTCCACCCGTTCAAGGTGATTTCGCCTCTCTCCAACGAGGTCTTAATTCACTATATTCAACTGAATACAAATCTGCTTTAGCAACTGCTAAAACCTTCTTGATTCAAACCACAATCCGGTTTGTCAAGGCAACACTTTCTTACAAAGGAATAATCAAATGTGTGTGAATGTTTCTACGAAAACTATATCACAACTGTGATGTTTACACAAATGAAGCTTAGAATACTAAGTTGCTAAACGCTAATAGAGTATCAGAGTTTGGTGGTTTAGCAAAACTTGTAGTGTGAAGATTATTGATCAGCTTTGTACGTGTAGAGAGTTTGGAAGCATTAGCCGTGATAATCTTCAAAGCTTGGTTTATATAGCACTTTGAGAAGATGAACGTTGAAGCAAATATTCTTGATTCAATGCTATTTACAAGCTTTCCTTTCTGAGCAGATCTTGTCTAGAATGATGCCGTTGGTATTGATTAGCTTTCAATGCACAGTACCGTTGCTTCTTCAATGCACGATCTGGCTTGGCTCATTCTGATTCTGCTTCGCTGCTGATGAACATATTTGATTCTGTATCAGAGTATTTTACGCGCAGTTCTGTTCATCAAGCTTCAGCATGTGCAAGCGTTGATCTTCTGATCTTGACGTTCTGATTCAGCAACTTCTGATGCTGATGCACATACTCATATTCTGATGCTGGGAACGATCTTGCTTATTTTAATCAGCATATCTGCAAGTCAGAGCATAGTAATTTTAAGTAGCATATAATTCAATCATGAAATCTTTAACTACTATATCTTTTCACTTTGTTATCATCAAAACTTAATTATAGGGTACTAGATTCAAACATTGTTCTAACACTCCGTTTTGCGAAACAAGCCAAAAACGAGGTCTCCGGAGTACTGTTTGAATTTGGAATCTGAAGAGAAATTATAGCTGACATCATTTATGAAATTACGCCAAAATAACCGTCTCAATATGATAAAAATCGAAGGAGCTATGATTTTTACAATATCGAGAAATGTTGAACGAAAATTCCGGTTCAGCATAAGTATTTCTCCGGTAATCATAATTCCGGGGACTTTTCTCAAGGAATCGGCTTTCGGTCCAAAAATACAAAAGAATAAAACATCAAGAAGGATTTTTCCCAAACAAAACCGCTCCAAAACAGTATTCCAGTCAGAAGTTATGAATTTTTGAATGTCCTAAAAATTACGGTTCAGCATAATATTTTCATTATTTTTTCACTGTACCACTTCCAAGAGAATCGTGTATTCGGAAGCCTTCCTCAAATAATTAGTTTTCGGTCCAAAAACGATAGTCAGAGAAGACATTAAGACGGTGTAACACCTTCAGAATCACTCCAAAATAGTAATCCAATAAAAAGATACACATTTTTTATTACCCGCGCAACGACGGACCAGCAAATAAATTCAGTATACTATCTTTAAAGAATTAAAATTCCAGGAGATTTTCTTCACACAATTAGCTTTTGATCTGAACATGAGAAATGATAAGAGAATGAATACAGTCTCAATGATCGAGGAATCCACTGAAAATACCGAATCAGATGAAAATTACGAATTTTCAAACACTCGATGAACAGATAAACAGTCATTAAATCCAAATACTGCTTCAGAGAAAATAAATTATTCGAAGACTTTCTGCATATAATTGACTTCTGGCCTGAGCGGATGAAATAAAGAAAATACTGAGGTGCTTCTAATGCCTGAGAAATCATCTCGAAACAGTACTCTGATGACAAGTTGCGAATTTCTAAGCTCAAACCAGCAAAGACGCTGTTTCTGGTTCACACTGCCTCAAATTCATCGAAACACCCAATTCCTCCACAATTCAGAGTGCATTGAAATACATGAGAGTTTTGATGAAAACTCTCTTGACAATTTCTTGGATAACTTGGGAATTGTGCGGAGCGCATTAAAACGCGGAAAACCTTGAATTTCTATTTTTGCTGTACCGCTTGGTAAAACACTTGTCTCGAAGCTTGATACTGATAAAATGCTTTGATCTCATAAGTACAGACCCAATGACATGTATGCATGCATATGGTAATGAAATATAAGCCAATTAGAATTAAAATGAAGAGGTAAAATTTTGGGGTACAACAATATGCAAGTGAAATACTCAAGATATTTGAGATGGAAGAATGAAACATGACTTCGACAGTTGCAGTCTTGATTCAGCAGGTGTTGCCATCCCATGACTACAGGTAGCAAAGATGATGTCAACCCAACACAATACAAAAGACTTATTGGGTTATTACGATACCTTTGTCACATAAGGCCTTTGTCACATAAGGCCTTACTTAGCATACAGTGTAGGTATGGTAAGTAGATGCATGCAGAACCCAAAGGTATGACATCTAGTAGCAACATAGAGGATACTAAGGTATTTGAAAGGAACTTTTGACTATGGCATCCTGTTTACTGAAACTGATGATGGAAAAGAATGAAAATTAGTGGGTTTCACCGACTCAAGTTGGTGTAGTGATGTTGAGGATCGAAAATCCACAGTTGGTTACGTGTTTGTGCTAGGTGGTGTACCAGTTGCTTGGAGTTCGAGAAAATAACCAGTAGTGACATTGTCATCGTGTGAAGCAGAGTACATAGATGCTTCTCTTTGCGCATGTCAAGCAACATGGATAACACATCGTCAAAGAAAGCACATCAAAATGAGGTTCTATTATCTTCAAGAGCAGGTAGCAAAAAGGAAGATGAACTTGGAACACTACCGAACAAAATCAGATTGCAGATATCATGACAAAGGATATGCATCTCGAAGTGTTCAAAAGACTAAGGTCTGTGATTAATGTAGATAACTTAAACACAATGAATTAGGTGGTGTGTTGATATTATAGTCCCTTGTGTCGAAGCAGCATGTTGTTCGACAAAAATAAGATTGTGTCGAAATAATCTAATGTGTGTCGAGTTGTATTAGATGTCGAAGTGTCGAAGCAGGTTGCTTGGCACAAGATTTCAACTTAGACCTAAATATGCATTTTTGTCTTTTGTATTTTAGGTTTTGGCTTAGGGAGAAAGTTAACCTAAAACTATAAATAGAGGGAGTAACCCCTATTTTGTAACACAGTGAATAACATTGCAGTTTGCATAATATAGAGCAAAGAGTTTACTCTGCATAATTCAAAAACTATTTCGTCTTCCTTTGTTCAAACCCTAACTTCTTCTTCTTCCCCAATTATCTTTTATTTTCTTACCCATAGAAATTGCTGCGCATAATCATCTTACAATTAAGGTTAGTTTATTCACTCGAGTGAAAAGTGGAGAATAAGGAATTTCAATCAGGTTAATTGAATTGTATTCATCAAGATTGATTTGGAATTACTCAAAGTTTTGATTTAATTCCAAAAATTATTACTAGTAGATAATAACTTGTTTGAATATTTTTAATTACTTAGTTAAGTAATTAAGACAAAATATGATTCCGTTGAGTCATAATGTATTCACTACAAATATATCTTTTAATTATTAAGTTAATTATTTTCCTTTAGTGTTAAGATATAGATTTGAGTTAAGGTAATTCTATATACACTATCAACCAATCTCAACCGTTAGATTATTATATGTATGACTTTGTTGTTGGGTTATCAAATTGGGTCAATATTTAATTTACCACCCCTAAAATTAAACCTGACCCCCCATATTTTCATAATCTCAAAAATACCCCTGATAAAAAAATAATATTTCCAAACTAAATTTATGGTACCATGTTAGAAATTTCTGATAGTTCATTTGAAATTTCTGTTAAGTTACAATTTTTCCTGGAAATTTCAAAATCTACCATTTTGTACTGGAAATTTACTTGAAGGTGAAATTTTCAGTAGTGTATTGACTCAAAATTTTTTAACGAACAACATTTTGCCGACAATTTTGTAGGGTTATTGTGATGCGGTGGGAGAACTGACTTGATTGTTTTGTGTTTTATCGCAAATGTTGCGGTTAGCAAGAGTCGCCACCGACTTTTCTTTTATCCAAAAGGAAAGGTGAAAAAGCACAGGAAAGACCTTTGAGATTGTTTCTTGAGTTCGGGGGGTAGATTATGAAAAGGGAAGGTGTTAGCACCCTTTTCATCCATGGTTTTCCATGGGCTCTTAGTTACTTGCTAGATCACTTTCTTTTTGTTTGAAATTATGCTTTGTGTGGTTTTTGAAAGAATTTTGTAAAGAGGCCATCGTTTAGGCAATCTTTGTAATGATTCTCGTTTGTAAGAATGTATACAAAGATGTTTGTCTTTTTGAAAATGTTTTCAAGTTTGTAAGATGTTTTGAAATGTGTGTGTTTGTTTTGAAAATAGCAAGGATATTTGTTTGAAATGGAGCAAGTCATTAGGAGCAATCTACCTACTCAAATGTCTTTCTTGTTCATTTTCTTTTCCTTTGACATTGTTATCTTGCCATTGATTTGGTAAGTAACCCTATCTTTGGATGTAAACGGGACGGGCGTGGGTCATCGGATAACCATGATTAGCAATATTGCAAAGTATATTAGCATTCTTTTTGAGGGACTAAGATCATTTGTAAGGCAACTTAGATAGCATCATCGAGGGACTATGATCTTGTATTTGTTTGTTTTTGCCAAGATACCTCACATGCGTAATATGGCCATTTTTGTACAAGGCACCTAAGTGGAGTAACCATAGGGGTGTTTGTGTGCAAGTGTGTCATTTCCATATTTTGATTTTGTCTTGGATTAGGGTTTTCTATTTTGATTGATTTTATCTTGCCATCAAACCCTAATTACTAACATGTTATGTAAAGCGATAAATTGCGTAATTTAAAGATTACTACGCTATTACAACATTTTGTGGGAGGGGGTATATAATTGATGAATGGGGATTGCAATAATATAAACCTAATTAATCTATTACAACCAAATTGAATTTATACAAGTATTGGAATAAATAATGTACAAGATAATTTAAATATGCAAAGATATGTAAATGCAAAAGAAGATTTTGTTTTGTTCTTTTTTATGTAAAAAAAGTTTTAACCTAAGCCTAATAAGCAAATCAAGATTAAACTTAAATTAATTAAGGACGGAAATTATTTTTTAGAAAATATTTTGATTAAACCCTAATTCTAATTTATTAAAAGGAAATAAATTTCTTTAAGTATTTTTGTTTTTTTTTGTCTTGAAAAATAATGTATGGTATTTATGAAGTATTTTGGTCTTTTTATATGTTAAAATAAATATTTAATAGATGTGAAGAAAAATAAGTATTTAACCTAATTTTAAATTAATTTGAAAGTTTATTTAACAAAAATAGATAATATATAACTAAATAAAAATATTTTTTATGAGAAAATAAAATAAAATAAAACAAAATATAATATTTATCATTTTTACATTTTTTATGATTTTTTATTATTAAGAAAATATATTTGATAAAATAAAAATAAAAATAAAACAAGTAAATAAAATATTTGGGCCAGGGCAAATGAAGGGTATGATGTTAGAAAAAAAACAACAAGCCCAACAAACAAAGGCCCACACTGCAAGAGGATAAAAATGAAGCAAAAATATGAGAAAAATGCAAAAAGGCAGCGCCAAGGCTCGAACCCACGACCTAGGGCATTTTTGCGCGTTGCCTTACCATTGGGGTGGCTGTACATTCGTTAGTCTAAATGAAAACAAAAATACATAACATAAAACACTTCCTTGCCCTATACTTCATCTTCAACCTTTGGCCAGCCAGACCCCCTGTAACTTTTTCATTTCTCAATAAAAATGGAAAGTGATAACATGAACATTATAGCATTTTACCTCACGATTCTAACCATGTGCATAACTAAAACTATAAGTCTAAGATCAGAGAGAATTTTGTTGGCCCTAATTCTTAACCTAATTTTTTCAGAAACTTCAAACTTGAAATTCTCTGAGCTCAAGCCAAATAAATGCAAACTATGGATATGTACAGCTTCATAGCAATGATGTCTACATTCTATATTCACAAATGGAAATCTAACTATGCCTGTATTAAGAGTTAGAAAAACAGAAAACTCACCTTGAAAATGGAAATCGTGATTTGAAAATGAGCTTGCTTTAGGATGCTGTGATGATCAGGTTAGTTTCCTTGAACCTCTAGGAAGCTAATGCAATGCTTAGCTTGTCTTGAGGGTGGCTGGAATGGTCTAGAGAAGTGCACATGTGTTGCTCTGGTTTTGAACTTCAACAATGGGGAAGATGGATTTAGTGATGTTTCAGGGTGTGGGATGGTTTACTTGTATGGTAAGGAAGCTTGGGAAAGCAAAAGTCCTGAAAATGCACGAGTGGAATGAAAGATTCAGTTCACAAGTCAGAAATGGCAAGTTTGGAGGCTTGGTATGCAATTTATGATTCTAAGGTGTTTTAAGGATTGGGCATGCATAGTTTTAGTTGCAAAATTATGGTTTTATATAGAGCAAAAGGTTGGAGGACTTGTGCTTTCTCAGAAGTACAAGATCACATGTCTTGCTACATTTCTTGTTTTTGAAGCAAGATGAGGAGACAAGTCCCTAAGTGTTGTACATGCGTAGTCTGGTTTGGTAGAGGCTTCAGGAAAGTTGCTCTTTATTATGGCTTTGCTTATGTGCAGAGAAAACAAGTGCAAGGCTCAAGGAGTGAAAAGTTGCAAAAGTTATGCTTTATCAAAATGGAAATGGTACCTTTGTGCCAAAAATGAAATTGTTGATGTACAGTGCATTGAATGCTTGGCTTTAGGGCATGAAACATTGTGAAATTCATTAATGGTGGAGTGACAAACGAGTTTGAGGCCTGAAAATTGAAGATTGTACAGCCAATTTGCAAATTTGAAAACTTGTTCTTCATGAAGTGGTTTGAAATCAAAGTGAGAAATTGTCAACTTCATCTCTTCGATTCTCCGTACTCAAGAATGATCTCAAGGAGTTATTGGACATTTTGGAAATCTTGAAATCTACTCTATAACTCATCTTTGAATTACTTTCCAAGATTCCCCTTGGAACTATATGAAAAATTGGCATGAAGTTAGGTCAAAAACCTGCCTAACTAGGGCAAAATTTCACTAAGTTATTTTAGTTCATGAGCATGTATTCACAAAATTATATCTTGATATCCAAGCATATTTAGGAGAAATTGTGTGAAGCAAAGTTGTATATTTCATGGATATCTACAACTTTCATGTTGGGAACTTTCTTTGAATCATCTTGTATCATGGTTAAAATTTAGCGCAAAGTTGAGAAAAAATAAGAAATTTTCTATACTTAGAATAACTAAGAAAATTTCAAATTTTAAAACAAAATCTTCAATCCTTGATTTCTTGATGAAAAAGTTTCAAAATTTGACATGTTTTGATGAATTGTGGTCTTTGGCACTTGAATTTGACCAAAAAGTCAAAGTTTGACTTTTCAGTGTACAGTTGACTTTTGATCAGTTGACTGAAAAATTCATCTGTCAATCCAATGGATTTGCAATGTTTTGAACCATATTATTAGGTCAAGATGATGTAATTTAACTCTTGAAATCATGCTTCAAACCAATTGGTCATTTGCTAGGTCAAAATCAGAAATTGCCCTTTCTCAGTCAAAACCCTAATTTTGACCATTTTACCCCTTTTGATGATTTGATCAAATTTCTTGAGGAATTATGATCCAAACTTGATCAAATGATACATATGAGTCTAAGATTTTGATGTGGATCAAAAATCATGAAGTTTTACTGTAAATTGGCCATGGTTGACTTTTTCCCCAAATACAACTGATTTTTAGGTCAACTGTCCAATTGACTGCTCAAAAATATGATTCAAGGCTTGAAACTTGGCATGAGTAATCTTGGGGGTCCCTAATGATTCATGAAAGTCATATGAAGCATTGATAGTCCAAAAATCATTGTGCAAACTCAAACCCTAATTTTGGTCATCAGTGCATGAGGAGGTGTCTTGAGCTAGTCAAACCCTAATGCAGTCTTGAGTCAAAGAGATCTTATGAGGAAATTCTTGATAAGTGAGAGGGCAAATTTTGGGGTACAACAATTATGATTTCACTGATAATTTTTTATGGTCTAGAATGAATCTAAAGTTGTATAAATAGGGGCATATGCTATAGAGAAAGATATCTCAATAAACGCCTCTTCCTCAATTTCTGATTAAGGAATAAGTGTATTTCAATGGAAAAAATCCTCATGTTGAAGTCAAGCTTCCGGATGGCACCATATCTCTCGCAAACTTTACAGACAAGTTGAATGAATTACTGCCTGATACCGATAACAGAAGCGTGAGAAAGATCAAGTTTCATGAAGATTGGATTGATAGTAATGGAAAGGTTAACTACAACTTGATTGAGTTGAAGACCGATGAAGATGTGACGGCTATGTGGAAATCATTTCACCATATGATAACTAAGGGGACGATCGAGTTTGATACGCTGATTTTAAAATCTATCGAGGACATGATCAAGATGCTGAAACATTCAAAATCATCTAGTAGTATCTAGGTTTCCATGTTTAGTTATTTTTAATTTATGTTTGTTGTACTATTTTATGTTATGTTCATCTTGGAATTGAAACATGTAATCATCAAAATATTATGCAATAAAAAGTATTGTTATAAGTAGTATGAGTCACAAAATATACAAAAAATACAACTATCAAATCAAGAAGCTAAAGAGGCTCCCACTGGCTATAAGTTCTAGCCAAGATAATCTTGTAAAAACCTCACCATACAGGTTTACCAAACCCATGAGGTTATCCATAATAACAGCGATCAACCAGAGGTGCTTCTGATCATCTATACACAGTGAAGGTGGTGATGGTGGCACGTCGTCAGCTGGTACCTCAGCATTAGAAACTTAGCATTAGAAATCCCCCCAACATTGGAAGTCCCTATAGTAGGTGGTATGATACGAGGGTGTGATATAGTGAGATACCACTCCAGGTAACCATCATCACATTATGAAGGGTGTTGAACCCTCGTTGAGCTAGATCTAATGCCTCGTGTATAGCTTATCATGTTACTCTAAAACCATCTGTCAATTCCCCCATCTAGAGCCTCCAGAACTGGTCGAGGGAGGCCTTGGACATAACCATACTGTCGCTGACACCTCTCAAGAAAGTGTCTAGCCACTAAGGTCTCCCACCTCATATGCCATGAATATAAGGAAGAGTTTTTAAATGCTCGATAGGCCCAGTGAGCTGTGTATGGTGTCCATACGACATCATCTACTATCAGAGCATCAAGGCTCATCCTGTACTTTGCAACACCACCTGGATGGAATTGCTTGGCCTTCCATCTCCTCTCCCGTGGAGTGTTCACTCGGGCATGTTGTAGTCTCCTATAATAGATGTTGGGAAATGCTCGTATATCCAACACTTGAGAAATAAAAACTAATTAATATTACATACAACAATTAGAATTGATTGTATACCCTGAATAGATTTAAATAACCAATAAGTTGTTCGGTATCAGCCACAGTTGTAACTCTGTGTCGTGTAAAACATGGCCAACACAGCTACTCCCCAAGCCCAGGATGGAGCCTTAAGACTACTGATTAGCCACAAGTGTCAAACATCAATATAAACACCTGAATTATCCGCAAAGAGAGTACATGCACTACTATAAAACGTGTAAGCAACAACGCCATGGTCACCACGGTTCTTCCCTACACCATGGTGACATCTCTAAACTAAGGCGCTCCCATAATATTTTTGTTTTTTGATTTAAAATTAATTGTATATAACAACGGTTGGTGAGCTAACCGTGGTGAAATAGTCAAGTTGTCATGGGTTTGAACCTCAGCGCCATCATATATATTATTCCATTAACATGAAGGTGCGCCTTTTCTTTTTTATTTATTTTTAAATAAAAAACTTAAAGGGTTATGACTACGGTTGTTTCGTTCCACCGTTGTTATATTATTTAATTTGTTTTTTTATTTAAAATTTTTAATTGTAAATTAAACTCTGGCGCTTCTTTATTAAATTTCATATGAAAGTAATATATCATAACGGTTACTAGGTTTGGCCGTGGTGGTATTCTTATAATATTATACACGATTTCAACCATAAACCCTAATGTTCATACTGTGAAACAATACACCATCATTCACCCTAGCTTGTCTCTTCAGTATCAATTCTTCACTGTTTATTCACCTTTTTTGTCATCACCGTCAAGAAGTTTGACAAGGCCATCACGATCATCATCATCGTCAAGAAGGAAGAGTATAACAACACCGTCGAGAAGGAAGACGAAAACAACACTATTGTTGCCATAACAAAGGAAGAAGGAAGATGAAAACAACGCCAACATCATTTACTTAGTCATCATGTTTAGAGTACGTAAAATATTTTCCTCATGCATCTACAGTAAACTTCATTTGCCATTATTTTTATTGTTGTCAATGTTGTTGTCACAAAGAAAAAAGATGTCACAAAGAAAAGGGATTTCACAAAGAAATAGATGTCATAAAGAGAAGAAACTTTATTGAGTTCTTCATCAGATTATAACGAAGAAACTGAAACAAATGAGTGTTGTGTGAATAAAACTCAAACAGATGATACTCAATCAAAAAGATCACAAAGATTTGTCACAATGATGTCCCAATTCACATCAGTCCGCAACTCATCAGGTGAAAAAACTCTGATCGAATTTGATGCGTACTACAGAGTAGTTGATTGTGAACACTACTAAACTTTTAAGAGTTATGTTGTGTTCCTTGGACGGAGCAAAGTAAGTTTATTGATAGATGATTGGAAATCAGTGGATGCGAAAGTCAAAGAAAGCATATGGACCGACGTTAAGGTATTACATACTAATATTTTCATATATTAGATATCACTACCTATAATTTTTAATACATTGATTTAAATGTAGTTGAATTTTGAGTTTACCGATGACTCAAAGTTGCAAAAAAAGTGGATCTCTTATGCCGATACTCATTGGAGGGGATTTAAGTCACAACTCACGGCTGACTACATTAGGAAGCCTAAGATCAGTCTTGCTCTTCCATGGAAAAGATATAGCTTTATATCAAAGAAGCAATGGAAGAAGTTTGTGAGGATACATCATTCTGAGGAATTCAGGGTTAGTACTAGTTTTATTTAACCAATAATGTTATGATAATGAGTTATAGATACTAATCATATATATTATTCACTATGTTAATAACAGCTTAAAAGCGAATTAGGAATATGAAACAAGGCAAAGAACATGTACCCCCATAGATTGTCTTGTGGGGGTTACAGGAAACTTGGGAAAATAATAATGCTTGAAAAACAAGCACAAATAGGAGATGATCACATCCCATCCCCACCGTCGAGACACGAAAAATGGAAGAGGGACCGATTAAGACCAAATGGAGAGTACACCTCTTAGGCAACAAGAGTAGTTGTTGAGAAAATTGTAAGTATGATTTGTTTTACTTATGTTATTTGTTATTTAAATGTGTTGGTAATAATATATGTAAGTTGTTTATGTTGTGTAGGATAATTTGGTTGAGGCAGCTCATGAAGGCACATTTGTTCCAGAAGCACGACATGACATATTAGTAGAAGCAATCAGAATAGAGGAGCATGGTGGGGGTGTCTGTGGTGTTGGAGAAGGTGTTGACTTAAGGTTATTCTTTGGGTCTCAAAGAAAAAGTATCGAAAGCTTGGAATTAAATGCAAAAAAAAAAATATTGAGTCTTTTGAGAAGCAATTAGAAGAACAAAAGAGGTTGTTTGAAGAGGTGAGGGAAAAAGGGAGAAAATGTGCAAAAGTTTCAAGAGTTATATTCGGTATGTGCTTTACTTGAGATTTTAGTGTTTTATCATAAATGTATGATATATATATATATATATATATATATATATATATATATATATATATATATATATATATATATATATATATATATATATATATATATATATATATATATATATATATATATATATATATATATATATATATATATATATATATATATATATATATATATATATATATATATATATATATATATATATATATATATATATATATATATATATATATATATATATATATATATATATATATATATATATATATATATATATATAGTGCTTATTTTTGTTCTAACTGAATATTATGATGTAAAGATTAAGTGAAAGCCTCGAACAACATACAAACGAAGATTAACGTTATGTTGATGGTGATGATGATCATGATCATGATCATGATCAAACTCCAAGTAGAAGTGTTGTACGTTGTGCTTTTACAAAAGGAAGTAATTGTTCAACCCCTTCCCCCTCCAGCTAACCATAATGAGTTATTGGACCCTAACTCAAATGAAATCACCATGTTATACTTGTACGTTGCGATGATGAATAATGTGCAACCTCTCCCACTATAACATTGTCCATATGTGGAATTGTTCAATTACAATCCTGAAGATGTAAGGGATTTTCTCGGTGGATATAAGTGTATGGACGTAGGGATTTTGTAAGTTTGGTTCACGTAAGTATATAGTTGAATATACATATTATCATATTTTGTATTTCCTCAATTAACTTATTCATTTTCTTTAACCATTTAGGTACATTCACCGTGTTTGTATAGAGTTGAATAAATCGAGTGTTTGTGGAATATTGGATCCGCTTTTTACTTGATGGGTGTATAATGAACCAAAAGACATTCAAGAGTACTAGAAAAAATGGTTAAATGAGGGAGGAAAAGAATGTTACTTTGCACCATTTCTCTGTTCGAAAGTATTTTTGTAATTGATGTTTATGTATTCTATTTTTAGTTTTATTTTAGCAAATACTAATGATATATATATGTTCATATTTATTCAGTGGTCATTATCAATTGATCATAATATCATTTAGGACGAATACGATAACTATACTATGTTTCTTGCATGATCCACTCAACAAGAAAATGAAAGAGATTATTAATTAATAAGTGTATGTTTAATTCATTTTCTTTAATACTGTAAGTAGTTTAACATGTAATATATTTAATTCATATTCAATGTACAATATTGTGGAGCAAGTGAATATGATGAACAATGTTAGAAGAAATCCCTCATGGATCACACCTAAAGTAAGTGGCCCGATTACTTGTTTCTTCAATTTACATTCATGTGTAATTATATTCATGTGTGGTTACATTCATTTGTAGACGAGGAAACAACCCAGGACATACGAGTGCGGGTATTATGTCATGAAACACATGTTAAACATTGTCCTTGCCGGTATTGATGATTCATGGGATAAGGTATATATGTCATAATATGTTTACATATATTAATATATAAGTTGACATATATTTTAAACACTTTTTTTCTCTTTCTTATGTATATTTTTAACGACGTAACCCAATTCCCTGTTGATGACTTTGTCGATCTTTGTAGGCATTCGACGTATATCTACAATGTGCTTAAGGGTCCTTCTACTTGATTTATTGAAATGTGCTAATGACTTATTACTTTCTGTAAATGATGATGTGAATAATACTTTTGACCTAAACATATTACCTTTGATGTAAATATTAATCTTGGCTTTTGATGCATAATGTTAGCTGTTTTTTATGCTCTTTCAGCATGGTTAACAAAAATATGGGTTGTTGTAAATGATCTGATATAGTTGTAATAGTTACAAGATAAAAAATGGGAAGAATTTGAGAAGCAGAGAATTGCAAATTTAAAATAGAGGAAGTTTTGACAGCGATTATAAAACCTAACCGTTATTGTATATTGAATCTTACCAAAATAATATAAATAACAAAATGTTGACGCTGAGAATCGAATCTGGGACCTTAAGTTTTATCACAATGGTTGGATTAAATAACCATTGTGATATGACGCTGTAATACAGTGGGAGAATTGACTTTGTTGTTTTGCGTTTTATCGCAATTGTTGCGGATAACAAGAGTCGCCACCGACTTTTCTTTTATCCAATAAAGGCAAGAGTGAAAAAAAATAGGAAAGACCTTTTGATAATTTTTCTTGAGTTCGGGGGGTAGGTTATGAAAAGGGAAGGTGTTAGCACCCTTTTCATCCGTAGTTATCTACGGGCTCTTAGTTGCTAGCTCACTTGGAAATGCTTTGTAAATGTGTTTGTGTTTGTTTTGAAAGTATTTTTAAAAAGTGCCTTTGTTTAGGAGAACTTTGTAATGATTCTTGTTTCTATAAGAATGTATACAAAGTGTTGACTTTTGAAAATATTTCATAAAAGTGTTGGTGTGTTTGAAAGATGTTTTATTTTGAAATGTTTGTGAGCAAGCAACTACGAGCGTTCTACCTACTCAAAATAAAGTCTTTGTTCTTTTCCTCCTCCTTTAGATAATGTTATCTTACCATTAGTTATTAAGAAATCATATCATTGGATGTGAAGGGACAGACGTGGGTCATCGTAAAGTCATAGAAGGCAACATTGTAAGAAACTCTAGCAATTTGTTGTAAGAGTCTAAGATCATTTACCGAAGGCAACACCGAAAGGTCATCGAGGGACTAAGATCTTGTACTTGAGGATCTTTGCTAAAGTATCACATGTTCGAGGGACATGACTGTTTTATCCGAGGCAACAAGTGTGGGTTAACCCTAGAGGTGCAAGTGTGCGGAGTGTATTATTTTTCATTTAATTTATCTTGAATTAGGGTTATCTAATGTTTGATTTTAAGTCTTTCCATACAAACCCTAATTACTAGAAATAATAAGGAAAACGATAAATTTCGGAATTTAAAGTCCTACGCTATTACAATATTTTGGGATGAGGATACAAATTTACAAATGGGGATGACAATTAAAATAAATCCTAATTACTATTACAAGGCTTTGACAGTTATATAAATTGCAATGCAAAATAATAAAGTGTACAAAAATGTAAAGATAATGTAAAGAGAAAAGAAAATTGTTTTTATGGCTTTTTTATGGAAATGGTCCTAATTAGACTAATTAATTTGAAAAGAAGTTAATTAATTAAAATCCTAAATTCCAAGTTAATTTAATTAAAATAGAAAATTAAAATAAAACCTAAGTCTAAAATAGTTTAATCAATTTAGAAAGAAAATGTTTTTAGGGTTTTTGTTATTTTATAAAATAAAATAAGGTAAAGATAAAATAAAAGCTTTTAGTCTATTTATCTAAGAAAATATATTTTGCATATTTTTTTATTAAAAATATGAATAATAATGAAATAAAATAAAAGAAGAAAAGAAAAGAAAATAAAAATATAAATTAAAGAGTCAGGAGGTTTGAAAAGAAATCAGGGAGGTTAGAAAGTAAAGGAGTTTAGTTTTAGGACCAATCAATTTTTGTGCAAGTCAAAAAATAATAAAACAAAATAAATAAAAAAACATGGGTTTGCGTGGTATGAAGCATTCAAAGGGGGTATGCTGAAGAAAAATGGAACAAGCCCAACAATGGTGGCCCAAACGCGTTTGAGAGTAAGAAGAGAAAACATGGAAGATATGAGAAAAATAAAAATGGGACGCGGGGCTCGAACCCAGGTCCTCACACAACAATGCCTTTAGCGTGCTCTCTTTGCCACTAGGGTGGTTGTTTCATCCGTTATTAGAACAACAACTAATAAATTTAAAATAAAACAAGTTCTAAAGGCAACTTCATCTTCCTCGTGCTAACCTTTTGAACTTGATTTTTGAATTGTGTAATTTTCTCATCTTTCAACCATTTCAGAAATTCTAATCTTCAAACTTGTTATAAATTTCACGATGATTTCAAATATCTAAATAACTTAAGCTATGGATCAAAGATAAGCACGAATTTTATCTAGTACCAAATATGACCTAACTTTTTCAGAAAGTTCAAACTCAAAATTCTCCATGCTCAGGAAATATAAATGAACTCTAAGGACATGGTTAGTTTCAGTGTTATGATGTCTAAATTTTATCTTTTAAAATCAAAGCCAAATGATGCTTGTATAAAGAGATGGAAGTTCAGAAAACTCACCTTGCGAATGGAGATCGTGTTTTGAGTTTGAACACTTATCAAGGTGTTATGATGACCTGGTTAGCTTCAATGAACCTCTAGGAAGCTAATGCAAAGGTTACTCTGAGCCGAGAGTGTCTGAATCGTGCTGGAGAAGTCAATGTACAAGGTGCTGTTTTTGAAAATGGAGGATGGTGATGGAGGTGTTACAGTCGTGTCACAATTGTTTCGTTAGGTTCTAAATGATATATAAATGCTTTGTGATTTATTTTGAGGAAGAACACATGATTGAAATGAGAGTTTAATGTGTGAGGTCAGAAATGGCACAAAAATGAGGTTTTGATGCAATTATGAGTTTGAGGGAGTTTCATGGCTTGTAATCTTATGTCCTATCTTGAAAAATAGTGCTTCTACTTATAGGAAAAGGTTTGGAAGTTTGGATTACAACAACTGCCCCTATTCAATCTTCTTAAACCTGAAGAGTTAGATTGGTATGTTCACCATTCGTAACTTGAAGGTGGAAGATGATTGAACATTAAAGTGCCCAGAAATTTGCACTTGCTAGTGTACAAAGTAATGTTGTTGGTTGATTGTATCAAGAATGGGCTTAAATATTCCATTTGTAGAGGTGATGAAAATTTACTAGAGATGGGCTTATAGATGACATCCAACGTAACTATTGATAGAGATTTAAATAAGTATCAGAATAAATCTTTGGTCGATTTATACTGAAACAACAGATGTCTGTATGCACTTTGACTGGATAAGAATTAGAATAAATCTTAGGGTCGATTTAACTGAACCAGAGAAAATTTCTACTGGAAACGAATCTGGGTAAATCATTGGTTGATGTAAACTGAACCAGCAGAGGTCTAAAATGGTCCTTAACTGGATGACGAATCAGCATAAATCTTAGTATCGATTTAAACTGAACCAGCAGAGGTCTTGAATTGTCTTTAACTGGATATCAAATAAGCATAAATCTTAGGATGAATTTAACTGAACCAGAGAAGGCATCTACTGGAAACAAATCAGTATAAATCATTGGTCGATTTAAACTAAACCAGCAGAGGTCTAAAATGGTCTTTAACTGGATATCGAATTAGCATAAATCTTAGGATCGATTTAACTGAACCAGAGAAAGTGTCTACTAGAAACAAATCACGATAAATCATTGGTCGATTTAAACTGAACCACCAGAGGTCTTGAGTGGTCCTTAACTGGATATCGAATCAGCATAAATCTTAGGATCAGTTTAACTGAACTAGAGAAAGCGACTACTAGAAACAAATCAGGATAAATCATTGGTCAATTTAAACTGAACCAGAAGAGGTCTGTGAAGGAAGGGTTTGTCATGCAGATAGTCGCTCCGTCCGGTTTCGGGAATTTATCAATAATTAGTTTTTTGGTAAACCCTTCCTGCTTCGGGAGTTCACATCATTAGTGATAAAGATAGTCGTCATATCCTGTTTCGGGAATTGATTTGGAACTGTTTAAAATTGTTGATGATATTTGTTTGTTGATTAATCTTTCTTGAAAAGGTAAAGAGTTAGTTGTATGCAATGTCATGATGTATCAAAATGTATTGCTTAATGATGTTCTCAAAAAATAAACGAGATCAAGCAATATGTTTTGTATGCATATGTCATGATATATGAATGTTGTTGGAATGTATCTTTGTCCTGACTATTGCTGTGGATGAAGAGTATGCGTATATTCATTTTTGTCTTGAATAATTCCGCTGGGGATTCCCATTTTCTGTGTGAGGAAACTCTGCAGGGGATGTTGATTTCTGCTTGGGGAGTATAGTTCAAGAACCTTGGTTGTCCATTGCTCTACTGGGGAATTTAATTCTTATATACACTGACTGGGAATAAAAGAGATGATTATACTTCTAATTTGTCTGGGGAGAGTAAAGTTAACTGGTATTCTGGTCGGACTCCAGGTTTTGCAGCAACTTTTTGGGGATAGTGGCAACCCTACTGGGAGAGAGGAGTTTTGTCAGTGTTTTGTTGTAGTCTGAGGAATTGGCTCAAACTGGGGAGATGGCAATTTGTTGGGGAAATAAATCCTGTTGAGGAAGAAATTCTGGAGATTTTACTGGGGAAATAAATCCTTCTGGGGAAGAGCTAAGCAAGGTTTCTCTTTCAATTTTGGAAGGCCAAACCCGGTTGGGAAGAGAACTTCCAAGAGATATATTGATTGGAACTTCCGAAAGGAAATTGTATGAATTTACTATGTGAGTATTCATGGACAACATGAGTGTTATCCTGGCTCTTAGAGTAAGTATTTATTCCTGTTCTCATGTGTGTATTTATTAACATCTAATCATGTTCATATATGCATATGTTCATTCAATTTTAGTCATTGGACGTTTTTGCAATCAAAACAGAAAAAAGAAAAAGTTTGCACTTCAAAGTATATTTGTATTGGTAATTTGCCTATAAACAGGTGTTTTTGTACAAAGATACGGAAATCCTAGTAAGAGGAAGTTGTCGTGAAATGAAAAGAATAAAAAGTGAAAACAAATATATATATAGACATGTGGAAGTGATCTCATTGGGTTCTAACTCTACTATTTCCCCTATGTCTTCGAACATCATCCCTTGCCGTCGTAAGAAGTTGATTAAACTGATCTTGTGCCATTTGAACTTTTGACCTTGGTAATAAAGTTGGCTTGTAGTGATCCAACGGGATACAGTCGTACACTTTTAATCCTTAACTTTTGCCTGGATCGTCCTTTCGAGTTTTCAGTCCACCAGGATACCCTTTTTTACCCAAGCCGCCCTTGCGGGTTTTCGACTTGTCGGTGTACAATCATTTGTATATATCCCTAATTTTTGGCCAAACCTTTTGGTTCGCCGGGATGCCCTTATTTTTTCCTAGGTATTTCAACCTAGCGGGTCCTTCTTATTCGTAGTATTTTTTGACTATGTCCGTGTTCACAGGGTGCGGGAAATATTCATCGTCCATAGTGGTTAACATTATGGCACCGCCCAAGAATACTTTCTTAACAACAAGTGGACCTCCGTAGGTGGGAGTCCATTTTCCCCTAGGATCGCCTTGTGGTAGAATGATGTGTTTTATTATCAAGTCACCAGCCTGGTATACTCGATGTTTGATCTTCTTGTTGAATGCCTTGATCATATGTTTTATATACATTTGACCATGACCGATAACAACCAGTCTCTTTTCATCGATCAAGTTCAACTGATCCAACCTACTCTGAATCCATTCGTCTTCGCTTAAATCTGCTTCTTTCATAATCCTTAGAGAAGGAATCTGAACTTCGACAGGCAGGACAACTTCCATGCCATAGACTAAAGATAATGGGGTTTCCCCCGTTGATGTTCACGCTGAGGTACGATAGCCATGAAGGGCAAATGGTAGCATAACATGCCAGTCTTTGTAGGTCACCACCATCTTTTGCACAGTCTTCTTTATATTTTTGTTGGCAGCTTCCACTGGGCCATTCATCTTTGGTCTGTATGGAGAAGAATTGTGATGCTTGATCTTGAACTGCATGCAGAGTTCAGTGATCATGGAACTTTTGAGATTGGTACCTGTTGTACCCCAAAATTTTCCCTCTCATTTCTCAGGAATTTTCTCATAAAATTTCTACTGAATCAAGACTGCACAAGTTTGCTTTGATTCATAAGCTTCGATTAAGCACCTAGCTTCCTTCGAGCAGCCTTGATTCAGGGGTTTCAATTGAGCATCTGGTCCCCTTCGAGTAAGCTTTGGTTCACAAGCCTCATTTTGGCATCAGCCTCCTAAATACATCCTTAGATTCACCAGCATCAACCTCTAAATGCATCTTCCAATTCACCAGCATCAGCCTCCTAATGCATCTTTCGATTCACCAACATCAACATCCTAATGCATCCTTTGATTCACCAGCATCAGCCTCCTAATGCATCTTTCGATTCACCAACATCAACATCCTAATGCATCTTTCAATTCACCAGCATCAGCATCCTAATGCATCTTTCGATTCAACGACATCAACATCCTAAATACATCCTTCGATTCACAAGCATTAACAGTACTTCCTTCATGCCTGCAAGACAAGCGCATCCCTCATGTTAGCACCCACAAAGCAAGTGGCCTCCTACATATGAGCTTTGATTGAGCAATGACCCCTTACATGCTTGCTTTGATTGACAAAGCAATAGCCTCTTACAATGTTTGTTTCGATTAAGGAAGAAAGGGCCTCTTTCCTGCTTGCTTCAATTCACAAGGCAGGAAATTCCTTCATGCCAGCACCCACGAGGGTTTGGCTATTTTCCTACTAGCTTCGGCTGGACAATATCTCCCTTTGAAATAGCTTGCTTCGATCCCACCTTTGAAAAACTTCAACACACATAGTTCCTACTTTATGACATACAATGAGTGGCCCATTCGAAGGACATACATTGTTGGATTTGAGGCACGTAGCTGGATGTCCCCATTCGAAGGATATACATTGTTGGATTTGAAGCACATAGCTGGATGTCCCATTCGAAGGATATACATTGTTGGGTTTGAAGCACATAGCTGGGTGTCCCATTGGAAGGACAAACATTAATGTCCCATTCGAAGAATTTCACATGGTCCATTTGAAGATACACGTATGATCCATTCGAAGGATACACCTTGGGTGGAAACCAAATATTGTTTTCTGAAGAAGATTCTGGTCGAAGGTTGGACCTATGTGGTCAAAACAAAAGGTTTAAGTATCCAAAGATGCTTGCTGGACAGAGTCCTATGTGTTGCCAAGTATAAGCCTGTTGCACTGGTCACAACACTCCAACACTGCTACAAAGCAGTCCTGCTACGCTGCTCCCATATTTGCACCAAATTGGCATACAAAAACTGCACCTCAAAGGCTACAAAAACAACATACCCAATTTTTTCGAATCTCATTTGTCCCCCCCCCCCCCCCCTAAACCTCAACCAATTTTATCTATAAATAAGATGTTTCACCACACATCATAGAGAGATTTTTTGGTAGCTAAAGAAACTTTTGTGGTGTGAAAAGAATCATTACACGCTCTCAAACTCTCAAACTCTCAAACTCTCAAAATCTCAAACTCTCACAAAAATATCAAACCCCTTCATACATTATTCAACCTAGAATCAAAAAAAGAAGTACTACACTTTTGTTCTTTCTTTCAAATCCAAGTTTCCTTACCCCTTCGAATAGCCTCTTTCAATCCTTCGAATCCAAGAGTATCCCAGGGCAGCAACTCAAGTCCAAAACCCATATTCCAGCTTCAAGCAAGGTAAGTCCTCTTAACCTTAAAACTCTCGTTTCAAGCATAACATGTAAATAACCATTTCCTTTCATTTCAAACATCATTATTACCCTTTGGTTTGTTTTCGTTTCCACCTTTTCTGTTAGTTTTCATTTCTAATCTTTTGGTTTGTTTTCTTTGTTTGTCAAACACATTTTAAGAACTAACCTGGCCATGAAACAATATTAGCATGGCTTCAACCCATGCTGCTATTTAATCCCAAACAAAAGAAAATAGGAAGAAGGTTGTGTGAATCGAAGCTCTAGGTTTCTCCCCATGCTTCCATCTGACCCCAAATGAAAGGAAATGAAAACAAAGATGGTGTGAATTGAAGGTTACAAACTTCGATACACAATGGTTACAGGCCCCAAACGAAACAAAGCAGAAAAAGGGTGAATCAAAGGGTGCATGCTCACACTGACTTCCAGGCCCCAATCGAAAGAAGCGAGAAAGAGTTGAATCGAAGGGCGCTTACTTCCTGGATCGAAGAACTTGTTTTCCCTTCTTTTTTTGTTGTTTTGTTTTTACATTTTCTTGCTGTTCAATATGGTTGTAATAGCGTAGACCCTTTATTTTCCACATTTTTATTGCTTTCATAAATGTTAGTAACTAGGGTGTGTATGGTGTGATGCAATGGGAGAACTGACTTGAGGTTTTGTGTTTGTATTCGCAAATGTTTCTGTTTAGAAAGAGTCGCCACCGACTTTTTATTTATCCAAAGGAAAGGTCAAAAAGCACAGGAAAGACCTTTGACATGTTTTCTTGGGTTCGGGGGGTAGATTATGAAAAAGGAAGGTGCTAGCACCCTTTTCATCCATGATTTTCCATGGGCTCTTAGTTACTTGTTTTAGATCACTTGCTTTTGCTTTTCAATTGTTTGAAATGGTGCTTTGTGTGTGGTTTTGAAAATATTTTGAAAAGAGGCCATCGTTGTGGCAACCTTTGTAATAATTCTTATTTGAATGTATATAAAGGTGTTTGTCTTTTGAAAAATGTTTCAATGTTTAAAAGTTTGTTTTGGGAAAATGTTTTGAAATTGTGTGTTTTGAAATTAGCAAGGATGTTTGCAAGTTTTGATCAAGTAACTAAGAGTTGTCTACCCTATCTACTCAAAGATCTTTCTTACACATTTTTAACCCTTTGACAGTGTTGTTTTACCATTTCATTTGGTAAACAATCTTGTGTTTGGATGTTAAACGGGACAGGCGTGGGTCATCGTATTGACCATGATAGCAATGGTGCTAAGTATCTTAGAAAATTTTGTTTGAGGGATTAAACCATTTATGTATAGGCAACCAAGATAGCGTCATCGAGGGACTATGATCTTTTTATTTTGATTTTGTTTTGCCAAGACACCTAGCATGCATACCATGGCCATTTTAAAGGCAACAAGTGGATGAAACCCTAGGGGTGCTTGTGTGTATTGTGTTGTCAATTTACATGCTTTTATGTCTTGTATTAGGTCTAGCTATTTGTTTTGATTTTGGATTTTTGCATACAAACCCTAATCTCTATCATGCATATTTGAAAGCTATAAATGCGTAAAAATAAATCTACAACTATTACAACATTGATATGGGGAGGGGGATACAATTTTTGAATAGGGGATTATTTGCAAGAAATTAAAACCCTAAGATTATTACAACCAAATTGAATTCTTTGTTCAAATAATAAATTGACAATATTTAAATGGGCAATCAAATAAATAAGCAATATATTATAAATATGCAAAAAAAAATGTTTTTGTTTTATTTTTATATATGTAAAAATAAAATATTTAATGCATTAAAAATAATAAAGTAAAAGATTATTTTTATTAAGGGTGGAAACCTTAATTTGTTTTAAGAAATATATATATATATATATATATATATATATATATATATATATATATATATATATATATATATATATATATATATATATATATATATATATATATATATATATATATATATATATATATATATATATATATATATATATATATATATATATATATATATATATATATATATATATATATATATATATATATATATATATATATATATATATATATATATATATATATATATATATATATATATATATATATATATATATATATATATATATATATATATATATATATATATATATATATATATATATATATATATATATATATATATATATATATATATATATATATATATATATATATATATATATATATATATATATATATATTATGTATTATTTATTTCTGTATAATAAAATAAATAAAATATATACAAATGTTAAAAAAATAAAAATAATGTGAGAAAATATTATTTAAGTATATATAAATACTAAAAATAAAATATAATGTTTTTTTTATATATTATTTACAAGTTTTTATTAAAGAAAATAAAAGTGTATATTACTTAATAATTATTTCTATGTCTAAATAAAAAATAAAAAAATAAAAATAAAATGTGAAAATTAAATAAAATATTTTTGGTAATTTTTAAAGTTTAGAAAAATAAAATAAAGTCAGAAATAAAAAAGAAATGAAAAATATACAAAATTAGATTAAATGGGCCAAGGGGGTGTGAGAAGCAAATCAGGGGTGCAAAAAGCATGGAACAACACAGGCCCAGCCCACTTGCTTCATCTTCAACCTTGTGACAAACAAAAACGCGCGCCTGTATGTTCAAACTGGAAATCCTGCATACGTGCTCTAAAGCAAAAACTCACAACACAAAAGTTATAGCATTTTCCAACATGATTCCAACCATGTAAGGAACTTAATCTAACTCTCAAAGACCAGAGAGAATTTCTCTGGCCCTAATTTCTAACCTAACTTTTTCAGAAAGTTCATCAATCAAATTCTCTCAACACAGTTAACTTAAATGAAATCTATGCATATGTACAGCTTAAGGGCAATGAGTACTACATTTTTTATTCACAAACCTAAGCCTAATGATTCCTAAATAGAGAGATAGAAAGTTGGAAAATACCTGCTTCAGTTGAACTCGAGTATGGCAATGTGGAGGTTTTCAATGAGGCCTGAGATGCTTGGGAGCTCGCTTGAACTTCCTTTGACCTTCCCAAATGCTTAGTTTGCTTTGAGTTTGCTTGAATAAGCCTGTAGAAGTCAACCTGCACAAGCAGAATTTAAAAATGGTGAAGCTTGAAAACAAGGTTACAGTCGCTGGCCAATGGTTGGGAGAGCTTAGGTGGGTTGTATAGAGTGTGTTGGAAGAGGTTTGGGACAAAACGCACGAGTGGTTTGTGAGATAGAGGTGAAACTGTAGAAGCTTCCCTGTTTTGCAAGTTTTTGGTGTTTTGATATTCAAGGGTGTTTGAGGACTAGATAGCTCGTGTTTCTGGCTCAATGTGATAAGCAAACCTTGTTTGGAATGGTTACAAGAGTTGGTTTTATCAGATGGAAGTGTTGTGTAGACTTTTGCACATTTCTTAGTTTTGAAGAAAAGTGTGAAGTGATCAAGCAAAGAGCCTGTACAGGCCTCCTTCCTAGCTGTACAAAGTTGCTGTACTTTGCCCTGAGTTTGTGGAGTTGGTATGCTGCAGAAAGCTTGGTGCAATGCTCAAGAGAAACAAATTGACATAAAGCCAACTTTACCAAAGTGGCAATGCTACCTTTTTGCCATTTTTAGATTAATTCAATGTGTAATCTTCCATTGATCAGAATAATGCCTTAAACCATTGAGTTTGCATTCAAATTTTGAGTGTGGAAGGGTTTAGATACCTGTAAGCAAGTACAATCAAATTTGGATAGAAATTGCAACTTGTAGCAACATGAAAAATGCCATGGATCAAAGTGATTTTTTGCCAAATTCAAACCTTCGATTCTCCCTAACCACAAACGATTTTGGAGAGTTCTTGGACATTTTGGAAAGCTTCTAACATGCTCTACAATCCATCTTTGAAATGCATTTTTAGATTCCAAGTGGAACTATGTGAAAAATTGCCATGAAGATAGGTCAAAATCCTGCCTAAATTAGGGCAAAATTTCACTAAGTTAAAAGTTTCATGGACCCTTATTCCAAAAATCATAACTTGAGATCCAAGCATCTTTTGGGAAAACTTTGTGAATCAAAGTTGTAGATTTTATGGAGGACTATAACTTTCATGTTGGAAGTTTTGTTTGAATACAATTGCATCATGGTGAAAATGTTGGGCAAAGTTAAATCCAATTGCCATTGGCTAGGTGAAAAATCAGAAATTGCCCTTCTGCAGTCAAAACCCTAAAAAATGACCATTTTGCCCTTTTGAAGATCTGATCAAATTTCTTGAGGAGTTGTGGTCCAAACTTGATCAAATGGTTCATATGAGCCTATAATGTTGATGTGGATAAAAAATTATGAGGTTTGACTGTAAATTGGCCACAATTGACTTTTTCCCCAATACAACTGATTTCTAGGTCAACTGTCCAATTGACTGGGAAAAAATTTGATTCAAGGCTTGAAACTTGGTAGGGACAATCTTATAAGTACAACATGAAGTATGAAAGTCACTTTGAGCATTGGAAGTCCAAAAATCCCTTTGCAAACTCAAACCCTAATTTTAGATCAACAGTGCAAGGAGATGTCTTGAGCAGAGCAAACCCTAATTCTGTCTGGAGTCCAAAGAGTCTTGTGAGGGGAAATCTTGATAAAATGAGAGGGAAAATTTTGGGGTACAACAGCTGCCCCATGTTCAATCTTCTTGAACCTGAAGAGTTAGATTGGTGAGTTTTCCTTTCGTGACTCGAAGGTAAAAGAGGATTGGACACTAGAGTGCCCGTAAATTTGCACTCGTCAAAATGTAGTTGAGGAAATGGGCTTAAAGATGCCATTTGGAGATGTGATGGAATCTTGCTGGAGATGAGCTTAAAGATGCCATCCAAGAATGTTTGTTGAATTGTATTTTGTAAGTCATAAAAAATGAGTGTCAGAATGCTATCCGTATCTGGAACGTATCTGAACTCAATCTGGAGATTGAATCTGTACGGGCAAGGGTATAACTACCGTATCTAGAGCGTATCCAAGCTGTAACTGGATCTGAAAGAGCAAGGGTATAGCTTCCGTGTCTGGAGCATATCCAAGCTAGGGAACATCAGCATGAGTGATCAGCATGGCTACCGTGTTTGGAGCGTATCTGGACTGTATCTGAATTTGTAAGAGCAAAGGTACAGCTGCCGTATCTGGAGCGTATCCAAGCTAGGGAACACCAGCATGAGTGATCAGCATGGCTACCGTGTTTGGAGCGTATCTGGAATGTATCTGAATCTGTAAGAGCAAGGGTATAGCTGCCGTGGCGAGCGTATCCAAGCTAGGGAACATCAGCATGAGTGATCAGCATGGTTACCGTGTTTGGAGCGTATCTAGACTGTATCTGAATCTGTAAGAGCAAGGGTATAGCTGTCGTGGCGAGCGTATCCAAGCTAGGGAACATCATCATGAGTGATCAGCATGGCTACCGTGTTTGGAGCGTATCTGGACTGTATCTGAATCTGTAAGAGCAAAGGTATAGCTGCCGTATCTGGAGCGTATCCAAGCTAGGGAACATCAACATGAGTGATCAGCATGGCTACCGTGTTTAGAGCGTATCTGGACTGTATCTGAATCTGTAAGAGCAAGGGTATAGCTGCCGTGGCGAGCGTATCCAAGCTAGGGAACATCAGCATGAGTGATCAGCATGGCTACCGTGTTTGGAGCGTATCTGGACTGTATCTGAATCTGTAAGAGCAAGGGTATAGCTGTCGTGGCAAGCGTATCAAAGCTAGGGAACATCAACATGAGTGATCAGCATGGCTACCGTGTTTGGAGCGTATCTAGACTGTATCTGAATCTGTAAGAGCAAGGGTATAGCTGTCGTGGCGAGCGTATCCAAGCTAGGGATCATCATGAGTGATCAACATGGCTACCGTGTTTGGAGCATATCTGGACTGTCTCTGAATCTGTAAGAGCAAGGGTATAGCTTCTGTGGCGAGCGTATCCAAGCTAGGGAACATCAGCATGAGTGATCAGCATGGCTACCGTGTTTAGAGCGTATCTAGATTGTATCTGAATCTGTAAGAGCAAGGTTATAACTGTCATGACGAGCGTATCCAGGCTAGGGAACATCAGCATGAGTGATCAGTATGGCTACCGTGTTTGGAGCGTATCTGGACTGTATCTGAATCTTTTGAATATTTGTTAAAGATAGCTTTTAATCTTATCCTGAAAAGGGTAAAATGTTATCTAAAACACAAAGTTACGTTGCATGAAATGTATGATGCAATATATCCGTTTTATCAATGTTTGTAATGTATGTGCATGTAAGCTGATTTGCTGTCTTGCTGAAGAAAATAAATCCTTGGTAGCTGGAGATAATAAAATCCTTGATTGCTGCGGATGAGAAATACTTGGACGACTGTTGGGGATAGAAAATCCTTGGCAACTTGTGGGGATTAACAAGAACTTTTGACAGCTTCTGTGGGATGTGAGAATCCTTCATGACTGCTTGGGGGATATAGGGATCCTTCAAGTCTGCTTGAGAAACCGGCTTGGGGAATCCAGAGATCTTTGATGACCATGGTTGGGGATTACACCAGGGGAATCCTTACTCGGCTGAGGAATAAGGAAATTTTGATGATCTATACTAGGGATCAGATAAAAGAAGACCTTGATCTGCTAGAAAATAAGGAAGACTTTGATGGCTTCTGCGGGGATTTAAGAATGATAATCTTCGATCTTCTGGGGAAAATGAATCCTTGGGGATTTTAAACTGGAGTAGTGAGAATGAGAATCTTCGATCTGCAGGGGATTAAAAATTCTGACAAACTCGTGCTGGGGAGTTCTGAAGGATCTGGTAACTTTACTGGCGGAATCAGGAAAGAGAATCTTCAATCTGCTAGGGGAAAATAAATCCATGGGGACTTCAAATTGGAGAGTTAAGAATGAGAATCTTCATTCTGTTGGGTATTAAGAACTCTGTGGGGAATAGTTATACTGCTGGAGAGTAGCTACTCTCCTGGGGAGATCAGGACTTTATGGGGAAAAGGCTTATTCCTGTTTGGAAAAAAGGTTTAGGAGTTTGGGTTGTATGCCAATCTACTGGGGAATTATCCGGAGGTTGGGGATAAAAGTTAACTGTCATCTGGTTGATTCTCAGACTTTAAGATAGCTTGCTGGGGAATCTGGAGAAACTGGATGGTTTCTGCTGTGGATTGGTAGTTGGAATTTTGACTTCGCTGGGGAAGAAAGTTTCATCTTTGTTGGGGACGTATGACCCAAAGTTTTTACTCCGCTGGGGATTGGGGATTTGAAAACTTTACTCTGGTGGAGATTTGAGAGTTGTTGATGGCTTAACTCTGATGGGAATTAAGGATTTGAACTATGACTCCTCTGGGGATATGTTTTTCAAGGTTTTAGCTCCGCTGGGGATCTAGATGATGTACTGCATGGGATTTCTCTTGGAATATCCTAAAGACGTTTTCCTATCCTTTCAACCCATTAGTAATTATTCTTTCACATTTAGTTTGTTTGTAAACAATGATTATATTCAAATGCATATGCTTATTTAATAAACCATTGGACATTTTCAAATAAAACACAAGTGTAAAAATAAGAAAAGGAAAATAGTTTTCTGCACTTTGAAGTATTTTTGTATTAACTTTGTGTAAGTATTTTGTACAAAGAAGACAGACATCCTAGTAAGAGAATGTTGTCATAAAAATTGAGAAAAATTTATACAAAGAAAGATGGCTATGTGTAAAAATTCCATGGGGTTCCCATTCTGCTATGGCCTTCGTAACTCTGGATATCTTGTCCATTCGCTGCTTCGTCCGAAGATGACAGAATTGATCAGAAGCCTGGAGCTTGTCTGTGAAGAGATTGTCCTTAAAGTGATCCGACGAGACATAGTCATACCTTTAATTCCCTAACTTTTTCCTGGACCGCCCTTTCGGGTTTTCAGTCCACCGGGAAACCCTTTTTTGCCCAAGTCACCCTTTCGGGTTTTCAACTTGCCGGGTGTACAAATTTTTTCATTTATCCCTAATTTTTTCCTGAACCGCCCTTTCGGGTTTTCGATTCACCGGGATGCCCATTTTTTCCCAATTCGCCCTTTCAGGTTTTCAACTTGTCGGGTCGTTTATGCGTAGTATCTTTTGACTATGTCGGTGTTCGCAGGGTGCGGCAGGTCATCACTGTCCATGGTGGTTAAGATCATTGCCCCACCGGAAAAGATGTTTTTGATCACAAATGGTCCTTCGTAAGTAGGAGTCCATTTGCCCCTGGGATCACTTTGCGGCAAGATAATCCGCTTGATTACAAGGTCCCCGACTTGATATGTCTGGCATCTGACTTTCTTGTTGAGTGCCTTGATCATTCGTTTCTGATACGCATGACCATGGCAAACAACAGTAAGTCGCTTTTCATCAATCAAGTTAAGTTGATCAAGCCGAGTCTGAATCCAATCGTCTTCACTCAAACCAGCATCCTTTATGATCCTTAAGGAGGGAATCTGAACCTCGATAGGTAAGACAACTTCCATGCCGTATACCAAAAAATAAGGTGTTTCCCCAGTTTACGTCCGTGCCGTGGTACGGTACCTGTGCAGAGCAAACAATAACATCTCATGCCAGTCCTTGTAGGTAACTGTCATTTTTTGTATGATCTTCTTGATATTTTTGTTTGCAGCTTCGACAGCACCGTTCATCTTTGGCCGATAGGGAGATGAATTGTGATGTTGAATCTTGAACTGATCGCACAGAGCGGTGATCATAGTGTTGTTCAGGTTTGTACCTTTGTCAGTGATAATCCTGTCGGGGATACCATACCGGCAAATAAGGTTCTGCTTGATGAAGCGGGCAACCACATTCTTTGTAACGGAGGCGAAGGAAGCTGCTTCGACCCACTTGGTGAAGTAATCAATGGCCACCAGGATGAAACGGTGTCCATTGGATGCTGTAGGCTTAATATCTCCAATCATGTCGATTCCCCACATTGCGAATGGCCAAGGAGCTGTTAAGACATTGAGAGGAACTGGAGGTATATGTACCTTGTCAGCATAGATTTGGAATTTGTGACAAGTACGAGAATATTGATGAGAATCAGCTTCCATGGTAGACCAGTAATAGCCTGCCCGCAGAATCTTCTTAGCCATCGTGTGACCGCTTGAGTGGGTGCCAAAGGTGCCATTATGTAGTTCAACCATGATCTACTCAGCTTCAACCTTGTCCACACAACGGAGCAGAATGCAATCATGATTGCGCTTGTAAAAGATACAATTGCTCAAGAAGAACTTAGCTGAGAACCTCCTCAGAAACTTTTTATCGTTGACTGAACCTCCTTCAGGGTATTCTTGTGCTTCGAGATACCTTTTGACGTCATGAAACCACGGTCGGTCCACTATCTCTTCGGTATTAATCTCGTGACAATGTGCAGGTTCGTCCATCCGCTTAATGGTGATCTTGGGAGCCTCATTGTCCCAGTTAAGTTTAAACATGGAAGACATTGTTGTTAGAGCATCTGCTAGCTGATTCTCTTCTCGCGGGAAGTGCTCGAAGGTAATCTGCTCGAAATGAGGTAACAATGTCAGGACATGTTCTTTGTAAGGGATGAGGTTAGGATGTTTAGTATCCCACTCTCCTTTGATTTGACTGATAACCAAAGCGGAGTCCCCAAATACAATCAAGGATTTGATTCCCAAGTCAATAGCAGCCTTGAGACCAAAGATACAAGCTTCATACTCGGCCATGTTGTTGGTGCAGCTGAATCAGAGTCTGGCGGTGAAAGGTGTATGGCAACCTTCTGGAGAGATAAGTACAACACCAATACCGTTTCCAAGTGCGTTAGAGCCACCATCAAAGTACAGGGTCCATTGGGATCCTTGTTCAGGTCCGTCATACGGTCTGTTCTCTTCAATGTTGCTCAAAGTCATGATATCCTCGTTGGGGAAGTCGAACCTCATAGATTGGTAATATTCGACAGCCTGATGATCCAGATGGTCAGCTAGTACACTCCCCTTTATAGATTTCTGGGTCGTGTATTGTATATCAAATTCGGTGAGGATCATCTGCCATCTAGCGATTCTTCCAGATAAAGTAGGCTTCTCGAAGATGTACTTGATTGGATCCATCTTAGAGATCAGTAGAGTGGTATGTGTCAACATATACTGCCTTAGCCGGCGAGTAGCCCATACCAAAGCGCAACAAGTTTTCTCGAGCAGTGAGTATCGAGTCTCACAGTCGGTAAACTTTTTGCTAAGGTAATAAATGGCATGCTCTTTTTGGCCAGACTCGTCATGTTGGCCCAGTACGCACCCCATTGAATTCTCCAAGACAGTCAGATACATGATTAACGGACTTCCTTCAACGGGTGGCATCAAGATAGGAGGTTCCAACAAATACTCCTTGATTCTATCGAAATCAACTTGATAGTCATCATTCCATTTAACCACCTGATCTTTCTTCAACAACTTGAAGATTGGCTCACAGGTAGATGTTAGGTGAGAAATGAACCTTGCAATGTAGTTTAAGCGTCCCAAGAAACCTCTAACCTCCTTCTCAGTGCGAGGGGCATGCATTTCTTGTATAGCTTTGACTTTGGCAGGATCAACCTCGATGCCTTTGTTACTGACGATGAAACCCAAGAGTTTATTGGACCTGACTCCGAAAGTGCACTTGTTAGGGTTTAGTCTGAGCTTGTACTCTTTCAACCTGACAAACAGCTTTTGCAGATGGTTGAGGTGTTCCTCTTCTGTCTGTGAACGGGCTATCATGTCGTATACATAGACCTCTATCTCATGATGTATAGTGTCATGAAACAAGGCCACCATGGCGCGTTGATAGGTTACCCCGACATTCTTCAGTCCGAATGGCATCACTTTATAACAGAACGTACCCCACTGTGTAACAAAGGTAGTTTTCTCCATGTCTTCAGGGGCCATTTTAATCTAGTTGTACCCTGAAAATCCACCCATGAAAGAAAATACCTTGTGCTGAGCTGTATTGTCTACCAATATGTCAATGTGCGGTAGTGGAAAGTCATCTTTAGGGCTAGCCCTGTTTAAGTCTCTGTAATCCACACACATTCTGACTTTTCCGTCCTTCTTAGGCATGGGCACAATGTTAGCAACCCATTGTGGATAGGATGTAACAGCAAGAAAGCCAGCATTGAACTGCTTCATCACTTCAGCTTTGATCTTTTCAGACATATCGAGCCTCATGCGGTGAACTTTCTGTTTAATTGGTGGACAGTCTTCTCTGGTGGGGAGACGGTGAACCACAATATCTGTATCAAGTCCCGGCATGTCTTCGTAGGACCAGACAAAGATCTCAACATATTCATTCAACATCTGAACTAGGCGCTCTTTGACACTTGGCTCTAGGTTGGCACCCACTTTAACGTCTTTTCTGTCTTCCTCAGTTCCCAAGTTGATTGTCTCTAACAACTCCACATGTGGTAGAATATCCCTTTCTTCCTGTTGTAGCATTCTAGCCAATTCTCCAGGCACTTCACAGTCTTCATCATCTTCGTATTCGGCATGGTAGACCAGATCTTCAGAGTCACTGAAGGCCATAGCAGAATTGTTACCCATGGAATCCAGAGTGGAAGGGTACCTGCATTGGTGAGTGTGGGTGTGTGTAAGGGATAACCATCTTTAAACAAATAAAATGTAAAAAGAAAGAAAATGAACACAAAAGTTTATATGTGAAAACGTCCATGATTCATTAAAATGGCATATTGTGATACGGTGGGAGAACTGACTTGAGGTTTTGCATTTGTGTTTGCAAATGTTTCGGTTTAGCAAGAGTCGCCACTGACTTTTTATTTTATCCTAAGGAAAGGCCAAAAAGCACAGGAAAGACCTTTGAGATATTTTCTTGGGTTCGGGGAATAGATTATAGAAAGGGAAGGTATTAGCACCCTTTCTATCCATGGTTATCCATGGGCTCTTAGTTACTTGCTTAGATCACTTGCTTTGCATTTCTATTGTTTGAAATGGTGCTTTGTGTGTGATTTTGAAAGATGTTTTGAAAAGAGGCCATCATTGTGGCAACCTTTGTAATGATTTTTTTTGAATGTATACAAAGGTGTTTTTGTCTTTTGAAAAGTTTTCAATGTTTGAAAGTAGGGTTTGAAATTGTGTTGTGAAGTGTGTTTTGAAGATAACAAGGATGTTTTTGCAAGTTTGATCAAGTAACTAAGAGCTATCTACCCTATTTTACTCAAAGTTTTTTCTTATGTTTTTAACCCTTTTAACAGTGTTATTTCACCATTGTATTTGGTGAACAACCTTGTGTTAGGATGTTTAACGGGACAGGCGCGGGTCATCGTATAGACCATGATAGCAATGGGGTTAAGTATGTTTGGCAATTTTCTTGAGGGACTTGATCATTTTGTTTAGGAAACTCAGATAGCGTCATCGAGGGACTATGATCTTTTGTTTTGTTTTTGTTTTGCCAAAGTACTTGACATGCAACCATGGCCCATTTTTGAAGGCCACAAGTGGATTGTAACCCTAGGGATGCAAGTGTGCATTGTGTTTGTTTTTCATGCATATTTGTCTTTGATTAGGTCAAGCTAGTTGTTGGTTTTATTTTGCATACAAACCCTAAGTCTAAACGTGGCATAATTGGAAGCATTTATAGGTGCGAGAATTTAAAGTCTACACTTATTACAACATGATATAGGGAGGGGGGTACAAATTTGAATTGGGGATATTTGACAAGAAATTAAATTCTAAATTATTACAACCAAATCGAATGTATAGGCAATATTTAAATGTACAATAATTGAATAAAATACAATAAATAAATGTTAAATAGAATGTATTATGCAAAAAGTTTTTTTTTTATGTATGTGAAAAGTATTTTTTTTTAATATGAAATGTAAATAATAAAGAAAAAGTCCATTTTAATTATTTTGTTATTTAGGGCAAAAACCCTAATTCTTAAATAAATAGTATTATTTATTAATTATATACAATAATATATTAATTTATACAAAAAATAAAAGTATATTGTAAAAAAAAAGATATTTTTAGTGTAAAATATTAATAAAAATGAAAATGTATTATTTTTTTTTGTATTTTTGACCTAATTATTTAATAAAATAAAGTATATAAGTATGTATATATATATATATATATATATATATATATATATATATATATATATATATATATATATATATATATATATATATATATATATATATATATATATATATATATATATATATATATATATATATATATATATATATATATATATATATATATATATATATATATATATATATATATATATATATATATATATATATATATATATATATATATATATATATATATATATATATATATATATATATATATATATATATATAAACATATTAAATATATAAAAATAAAAAAAATTAATTATTTTTTTAAGAAAAATGTGTATATTCAAGGAAATGTTTTCAAATATAAATAAAATAATAAATGAAAGTAAACATATTTTTTCATTATTTTTAGGTTTTAATAAAAAGAACATAAAACAATTAAACATTTTTTATACTAGTAATATAAAAATAAATATGAAATAAATATGAAAAAATATAAAATATTTTTTTTGGCATTTTTTATATTTAGACAAAAAATAATAAAGTCAGAATAAAAGATAAAAACATCAAAATGACAAATATTCAAATAAATGGGCCACGGGGTGTAAACTGAATAATGGGGTGTTAGAAGTAAAAACAACCAGGCCCAGCCCAGTCAGACTTCATCTTCCTCCTTTGTTCACCAAAACGCTCGTTCTGTACATCAATGGCTATCTCCTGATTCTTTGATTTTTTGACAAAACTCATAACATGAAACTTGTAGAGCATTAAACAACGAATTCAACCATATAAAAAACTTAAGCTAACTCTCAAAGACCAGAGAGAATTTTTCTGGCCCTAATTCTTAACCTAGATTTTTCAGAAAGTTCATGAACAAAATTCTCCTAGCACGATTAATATAAATGAAAACTAAGCATATGTATGGCTTCAGGGCTATGAATACAACATCTTTCATTCACAAACCTAAGTCTAACTATTCCTAAATAGAGAGATAGAAGTTCATGAAATACCTGTTTCAGTTGACTTGGAGCTGGGAAATGTAGCAACTTTCAAAGGTGTTTGAACTTCTTTTGAGCTTGCCTGAGGTCTAATGAAGCTTTCCCAATGCTTACGTTGTTTTGGAATGGCTTGAATCGTGCCACAGAACTCAACCTGCAAAGCTTTGAAACAAAAATGGCAATGTGTGTTAAGGGTGTTACCGCTAGCAATGGATGATCTGGATAGCTTAGGTATGTTGGTTGGAAGGTATTTGAAGTGGTTTTGGACAAAACGCACGAGGGGATTTGATTATGGAGATGGTTCTGCAGGGCTGGCCCTGTTTTGCAGAAAAAAAGTGATTCTGTGTACAAGGGAGTTTGAGAGGCAAAGGGGTCGTGTTTCTGGCTTGTTAGGAGGTACCAAACTTGTTTGCAATGTTTGTGTAAGTTGGTTTTAACAGATGTGGAAGATGGCTTGTGTTGTACCCCAAAATTTGCCCTCCCTTTCTTCAGGAAACCATCTTGGATTTTCAAGGCCCCTCTGAAACAAATCCAAGTCCTGAGTTATCCCTTTGCCCAAACAAGCCACTTACAAGAGCAAGATGATCTCACGAACTCCAGAAATAACACTTTTATCTTGAGAAAAAATCAAATTCTAAGTACTTAGAATGCTTCTCTAAAATAAGTGTTTTTTTAGAAAAATCAGCGCTTCAGAACTTCTGGACCCATTCCAGATGAAGACGGTCAGAAGTTGCAAGCTTGGCTCAGCGTGGTCAGAAGTTGGCTCTTCAGCAGCTACATCAGTTCAATCAGAAGTTGTAAATGTGGTTCAGAATGTAAGCCTCAAACAGAACATGCCCCTTCAGCAGTTACACAAGCTCAGTCAGAATTTGCTAAAGGAATGCAAGAGAAGCAGGAAAGTCTGAAGGCTCCTTCAGAACAGGTTGAAATCAGAAGATGAAGGGTCAGAAGAATGGGTGTTACACTAATACAGAATCTCTAAGTCCAGATTGTCCAGAAGTAAATCCAAGGAACGTACCAGAAAACCAGGAGAATTTCCAGAGCTTACTAAGACAACAGGTAGCCAAGGCCAGAGCATGGTGTACGCTGCTGATTCAACGCTGGTTTCCATTACCAGAATATTGGTATTGACAGGTCTTGTCACCATTTAATGCCCATTAATGCTTCCAACCACTCCTGAGCATTCACGTGTGGCTTGGAAAACGCTTTTGCATAGATTCTGGCATGGGTCTTCACGCCACCGCCCACTTCAGAGGTCACTTCTCCCCAATCTACGCCTGCTGCTGCAACCTAGGCTGAAAGTTAGCTGTTATCACAACTTCCCAGGAATTTCTGTCAAAGAACAAATTCAAACTCTGTTGGTGCCTTAAATGTTCAAGGAATCCACAAGAACTTTGCCTATAAATAGAGAGCTTTCACCACTGCAAAAGGCGTTCAAGAAAAGAAACAGAAAAATTGTTAAGAGAGAAATAGAACTCCTAGCAACACAGCATTCTGAAACTCTGCCAAAATCTCCAGCTTTGTTTCATAACTTTGAGTTTCTCACATTCAACTTCATCAAATATCCAGTTCTTTTCTGTAAACCAAAAACACTCTTTCCAAACTTCTGACCCTACACACGTATACACCTTTACTTCCCCTTTTCCAAATCTGTCCAGAACACCACCAGAACCAGAACCAAAAGCTAAACTTTCACTCACCAACTTTTCCAAACAGTCAGGTAAGCACCTGCTGACCCTCATCACACTGTTAAGCATCATCAGCTGTGCATATTCAAGTAACATAATGTAAATATTCATGTTATTGCTGTTTATGTTCTGAGGATTTTCATTCCTCAGAACGTTCTGAGCCAGTTTAGGACTTGCCTGTGACCTTGGTGATTCTGAGCTCTGAAACATTTTTGTATTTGCTGGATCTATTCCAAGTATGTTTCCTGTTTTGGGGAGTAACAACAGGATTGCAGATGTTCTGATTAGTACAGGAAAAAGCCAAGTGCTGACTTTGACGTTAGCACATCTGAAGCTTGTTTTGCTGTCAATGATATCAGAACCTCTGAGAGTTATTGCCTTTTCAGCAGAATCAGAACTTCTGGTTTCTCCACTAACAAACTTCTGTCTTGCAGCGCAGGGAAATCAGAACTTCTGATTTCCCCACTAACAAGGTTCTGTTTTGCAGGTGCTAGAGTCAGAAGTTCTGACTCATCCAGTTTCACTAACAGGTTGATCATCTTGCAGCGGAGCTGAGTCAGAACTTCTGATGACCTCCCAGCAGCGCGCGGGCTCCCTCTCTCTCTTTATATATCTTGTTTTTTTGCTATTTTCTTTTTTGTCTATTTTTCTCGTTGAACCCCCCATGTACAAATGTGTATCCCCCTCCCCTAATTGTTGTAATAACGTAGGATTTCACATTTCCGCTTCTTATTGCTAGTAATTAGGACGTGTATGGCAAGATAAAATCAATGAAATAGAAAAAACCTAATTCAAAGAAAAAAACTCTTGTATGCAATAAAACACACTTGCACACTAACACCCCTAGGGTTACATCCACTTGTTGCCTTTCAAAAATTAGGCCATATTGCATGTTAGGTCTCTTTGGGCAAAATAAAACAAAATCAAATGATCATAGTCCCTCGATGATATTTTCAAAATATTGCCTAAACAAATGATCAAGTCCCTTAAAGAAAAATTGCCCAAAGATACTTGGCACCATTGCAATTATGGTCTAAACGACGACCCACGCCCGTCCCTTTAACATCCTAACACAAGATTGTCCACCAAATACAATGGTGGAACAAAATTGTTAAAAGGGTTAAAAGCATAACAAAAATCTTTGAGAACTTTAGGGTAGATCGCTCTTAAGTACTTGTCAACTTGCAAAATAAAAACACTTGCCTGTTTTTTAAATCACACCTCACAACACTTTCAAAACAACTTTCAAAAACATTGAAAACCTTTTCAAAAGACATACACCTTTGTATACATCCCAACATGGATCATTACAAAGGTTGCCACCACATTGGCCTCTTTTCAAAACATTTTCAAAACACACACACACACACAAAGCACCATTTCAAACAACTGGAAAAAGGCAAGTGATCTAAGCAAGTAACTAAGAGCCCATGGATAACCATGGATAGAAAGGGTGCTAATACCTTCCCTTTCTATAATCTACTCCCCGAACCCAAAAAAACATCTCAAAGGTTTTTGCTGTGCTTTTTAACCTTTCCTTAGGATAAAATAAAAAGTCGGTGGCGACTCTTGCTCAACTGAAACATTTGCGAATACAAACGTAAAACCATAGTCAGTTCTCCCACCGTATCACAGAACTGGCGACTCTGCTGGGGATCATGTTTTAAAAGTGGAGTAACCTTAGGGCTTAGATCACCCTCTTGCATGACTAATTGTTTGAATTGTTTGCTTTATATCTTGGCTCTATTGTTTGGGTTTGCAATCCTACACCCGGATTCTGGGAAACATTCATAGATAGCAATACGTTGTGGAAACTGTGCGGGGTATACCGACACGGTCTAAGCAATAGCTATATTAGTGCGACATATTTGTGAGTACCGGTAACCCTTGAGTTCAATCAAGGAGAGTACGGGGCCGCTGAGTGATGTCACTAAGCACTAATGACCTAGAACCTTACTTGACCATCTTGGCCTTTTATTAGGGGTAGTGAGATGACCGACTTTGGTGTAGTCCGAAGTTGGTAGATACTCGATACTACACTCATTGAGGGTTGTTTTCTTGGAATATTTTGGTCGCTAGTTAAGTGGCTAAACCAAAACAATGAACAATGAAAACAATCCAATGATATTGAGCTCCTTAGAACCCGGTTACTATTTATAGGACAGGTTTTTAAGCCAACTACACTCAAGAGGGTACTTACCTATGAAACCCCATGCAAGCCTGAAATTAGGGTTTGGTGTGATTTGCTTGTACATATGTTTTGTGCATACATCATAAACATCATGAACATCATAAAACATCATATGCATTCACTAACCATTTCAAGGGTTTTGGATCTTCATCTTTGTTCTTGTTTTGTAGGACATGGAAATTCCTCGCAGAAACACCATTCAAGTCAACCTTGTGAGAATCTCTCCTCAACTCAAGGAGCTCACCTCAAGAATTCCGGAAAATTCATCCTTCAGTGAAAAACATGGTAGACTGCTCAGCCTAGTCAACACCAACATTGAAGAAGACATGATGAAAGTGCTATTCCAATTCTTTGACCCTCTTCACCACTGTTTCACTTTCCCCGATTACCAGTTGGTGCCCACTTTGGAGGAGTTTTCTCAACTCCTGAGAATTCCTATCCTTAATCAACTACCCTTCAACGGTACGGAAAAGGAACCAAAGCCGGAAGATGTTGCTCGAGCATTACATCTACAACCATCCGACATCAAGGGGCATTGGGAAACCAGAAGCGGCGTCAAAGGATTCTTAGCAAAATTCTTGTTTGAGAAGGCACAAGAATGTTGGAACTCATTGGACCTACAAGCCTTTGAAGAAATTGTGGCACTCCTTATCTATGGGTTGGTCTTGTTCCCAAATCCCGATCAATTGGTAGATGTCAACGCCGTCAAAATCTTCTTGTCCAGGAATCCAATACCAACATTGCTTGGGGACATCCTTCACTCATTTTACACACGAACAATGAGAAAGAGGGGTGTTCTCATGTGCTGTACTCCTCTCCTTGCAAGGTGGTTTATTTCGCACCTTCCACAATCTGTCTTGAAGAACGACCAAGGCTCAAGGTGGTCCCAACGGTTGATGACTCTTACTCACTCTGATGTACATTGGTTTTCTCGGTCCATAGAAAATGTCATCATCATCGATCGTTGCGGAGAATTTCCTAATGTTCCTTTACTTGGAATTAGAGGAGGTATCACCTACAACCCTTGCCTAGCTTTGAGACAGTTTGGATATGCACGGAGGGATGGTCCTCATGACATGTTGATTCCTGACCTAGTGTTTGACTTTGACAACGATGCGCAAGGACTTCGCCAAAGATTCATCAGAGCTTGGGGAAAATTCAACAAGGTTGACAGCAAGACTCTGGGACACAAGAACTCCATCCCTCTTGAGCCTTATCTCAAGTGGGTACGAGCCCGAGCCCAAAGTTTGATGATGCCTTATCCTCATATTCTCCCTGTGATTAAAGATCCCGTCAATGAAGGAGAGGTTCCCTACACCATCCTACATCCTGACATGCCTACATCGTGGGAGGAAATGCAGAAAAGTTGGATCCAGCTCAAGGAGGAACGGAATACTTTTGAAGCTAGCTTCTACGCCAGTGAGAAGAAGGTTCTAGAGCTTACCCTCCGGCTCCATGAACAAGAGGCCCTCAACACCTACATCGCACCAAAGAGGATGCGCAATGTCTTTTTACCTTGAGAAGTTATTTTATAATATTTGGCCCATGGGGCATTTATGTACTAACAAATTTCTTCTTATTAATATGACGTGCGTTCTTCCTTGTCTGAAACAATTTTGAATGTCCTAAATCCTTGAATGCATTGCATACATAAGCATACCATTCATCATGTGCATAAGCAGGTCTCACTCCAGGTTTCCTTATCTGTCTGCTGTTTATGTCAGTAGGATGGATCTCGAGCAAACAGTCAAAGACCTACAAGCTCAGAATGCACAGTTCCAGCAACTCCTGATGACCTTGGCTAAGGGTCAGAAGGATATCAAGACTCAATTGGGGAACAAAGACCCAGTGAAAAAGAAGAAGAAGAGAATCGGGGTGGCTACTTTGGGGAGAAGATTTGATGGAGAAGCCCGGAGAGTACTTGAATTTCCTCCCATCTCTGACGAAGGAACCAGCAAAGGAGGGGGAGCTGCGGTACCTTCCGAGTCTGATGCGGAAGAGGAGGAGGCCGAAGAGGATGAAGATTATACTGATCAGCAATACCCTCCAGCTGATGATAAATACAAAGGGCTAGAAGACAGGTTGGCCGCCATGGAGCTACAAAGAGTACCGGGTTTAGATTTTGAAGACTTGGGTTTGGTTGCCGGGATTGTGATTCCCCCAAAATTCAAAGTGCCAGTGTTTGTGAGGTGTGATGGGCTGTCCTGTCCCAAAATGCATCTCAGGTCCTACGTGAGAAAGATTCAACCCTATACGGCAGATAAGAATCTTTGGATTCATTTCTTTCAAGACAGCCTTTCGGGAGCTCAGTTGGAGTGGTTTTATCAGCTAGAAGGAACCAGTGTCAGAAATTGGGAGGATTTGGCCACCGCTTTTTACAAACAATACCAATATAATTCTGATCTTGCTCCTACTCGTACCCAACTTTAGGGTATGTCACTAGGAACAAGTGAGGGATTCAAAGAATATGCACAAAAATGGAGGGATTTGGCTGGCAGGGTGCAGCCTCTTTTAACCGATCGTGAGCTCGTTGATATGTTTCTTGGGACCCTATCTGGGCCATTTTTCAATCATCTAATTGGTAACTCTTCCGCGGGGTTTACCGATTTGATCTTAACAGGCGAAAGAATAGAAGCTGGCATCAAGTCAGGAAAGATTCAGAAGGGTGTTGCTGCAAGTACTGAGAAAAGGCCTTTTAAGAAGGAAGCAAATGCCGTCTATGGTCCTAGAAGACAAGTCAAGCCAGAAAGTCGCCAAGCCGTCAATGCTCTGGTCATTTCAAAACCTGTTGCTGCTCCTCAGCAGTACAATCAACAAAGAAGTGAAAGGCCCAAGAGGCAGTATACTCGGCTGAGTATGACCTTATCACAAATTTTACCCCAATTGTTATCAACCGACTTGGTGACCATCAAAGAGGCTCCTAAGGTCGTCAACACTGCGTCTCCTAAGTATAACCCAAATGCCCGGTGTGCTTATCATTCTGATAGTCCCGGGCACACTACTGATGATTGCTAGGCCTTGAGAAACAAAGTGCAAGATCTTATCGACACAAAGGAAATTCAGTTTGAAGCGCCTGAAAAACCGAATGTTGTAACTGCTCCTATGCCCCAGCATAGAGTAAATGCCATTGAAGAAGAGTTGTATGTTGTTTCAGTGAATGATGTTGCTACCCCTCTGTTGACTGTTAAGAGGGACTTGCTACTAGCCGGTTTATTTCCGGGTTGTAGTAAGGGTTGCCTCCTGTGTGCTGTTATCCCTACCGGTTGTCCACTGCTGAAATCAGGCATCCAAAGCCTAATGGATAGCAAGGAAATTCTGTTCAAGAAAACTGCTGTTCCGTTTGTTTCCGTTGAAGAAATATCTGTTGTCACAATTTACAATCCTGCCAAAGCTCCCGTGAAGAAACCAGTCCGAATTATGTCTGTTGCACCCATTACTATTACTATTCCGGGACCTCTCCCCTATGAGTCTGAGAAAGCGGTCCCATGGCATTATGGAGCCGACATGTATGTGCTTGGGGTGAAGCAGGAGTTCAGCACCAATACCAGTATCAGTAACATCACTGGTCCCGCCAAGATTACTCGCAGTGGCAGGCTCTTCTCGCCTGACATTGCACCGCCAGTTATCCGAAAACCTCTCACCATCACACCCGCAAGTGTGCATGTTCCAATTCAAGTTCCTGTGTCTACTACTGCCGCCGGGTCCTCTGATGCTCGGGGCAAAGAAGTTGCTACCGATTTGCCTGCTAGGACGGAGGCACCAAAAAAGACTGCTGTAGAAGCCTCCCAACAAGAAATGGAGGAAATTCTGAAGATCATCAAAAAGAGTGACTTTAACGTTGTTGAACAGTTGGGGCATACTCCCTCCAAAATCTCTATGCTATCATTGCTGCTATGCTCAGAGGCCCATGCAAAAGCCCTGATTTCATTTCTGAAAACGGCCCATGTGCCGCAAGAGACCTCCGCGGATCAATTCACGGACTGTGTGGCTAATTTGACAGCTGACAATGGCTTGGGGTTCTCGGATGCTGACCTCACCCCCAAAGGGAAAAATCACAATGATGCCCTGCATGTTTCCGTAGAATGCAGGGGCACTACTCTCGCACACGTGTTAGTAGATACCGGCTCTTCCCTGAATGTTTTGCCTAAGAAGGCATTGGATCGCTTGGATTGTGAAGGTTTGGAGCTGAAACCTAGTAACATCATTGTTAGAGCCTTCGACGGTTCTAAGAGGATGGTGCACGGTGAAGTAAACATTCCCATTCGGGTGGGTTCCCAAGTCTTCGACTCAACGTTCTACGTAATGGATATTCGTCCATCTTACTCCTGCTTGTTAGGTCGGCCCTGGATTCACAAAGCTGGGGCAGTAACTTCCACTCTACACCAAAAGCTCAAATATCCCGTCAAAGGGAAGATTGTTACTGTGCGGGGTAAAGAGGAATACATGGTTAGTCACTTGAATTCATTCCAGTATATCGAGATGGACGGGGAGTTTATTGAAACCCCCTTTCAACATTTTGAGGAGGTACCTCCAATTTTGGCATCAGCTGAAGCAGTAGTTGAAGAAGACTCTCCGTTGAAGATGGCATCTTTGAAGGATGCCCGGGCTGTAATCGAGAAAGGCAATTGTGCGAACTGGGGTCAGCTTCCTGACTTCACTCAAAAGAACGACAAGTTTGGGCTGGGCTTTACTGCAGAGGCTCAGAGGGTTGTGCGCAAGAAAAAGATCAGAAAGGCTCCAGTGTTTATCACCAGTCCAAGGGTGAATGCTATTGAGGAGGATGTAGAGGAAGCAGAGTTTGACAGTTGGATCTACCCGACTACCAGCAACGGACCAAGCAACTGGACGACAAAGGATTTTACACCTATCACATTTGTCACGCAGTAATTATTTCTTTTGATTTTCAATTTGTAACAAACAATGTGTTAAAACTTTTATTGGCTCGGTGTCCTACCCGGGGCATCGTAGCTCCATTTGTGAGGGCTTTTTGTATGACATTTCCATATATCATCAATCAAAACATTGGACGTTTGTTGCATTTCAAATCTTGTGCTCTTTTCTTTCTGTGTTATATATTGCAAAACAGCTATATTTACACACACTCACTTATACAGGTTTCAATCCACTCTGGATATCACTGGTAACAGCTCTGCTACCGCCAGTTATGACTTCGAGAATTCTATCAACTTGGCCGAAGACGAAGGTGAAGATGATTGTGAAGTGCCTGGTGAACTCGCAAGACTGCTACTCCAGGAAGAGAGGGCTATTCAACCACATGAAGAGCCTATGGAAACAGTTAACCTGGGTACTGAGACAGATAGGAAAGAGGTCAAGATTGGTGCCAATCTAGAGCTCAGCATGAGGCAACGATTGATCCAGATGCTACATGATTACATGGAGGTATTTGCTTGGTCCTATGAAGACATGCCTGGTTTGGATGCCGACATTGTAGTCCATCACTTGCCTACCAAGGAAGACTGCCCTCCGGTAAAGCAAAAGGTTCGCCGCATGCGCCCAGAGATGTCTGGAAAGATCAAGGCCGAGGTTATGAAGCAATTCGATGCCGGATTTCTAGCAGTAACTTCTTACCCTCAGTGGGTTGCCAATGTGGTGCCAGTGCCGAAGAAGGACGGTAAAGTCAGAATGTGTGTTGACTACAGGGATTTAAACAGGGCAAGCCCCAAGGATGATTTTCCTCTACCTCACATTGACGTTCTCGTTGACAATACTGCTCAACACAAGGTGTTCTCCTTCATGGATAGTTTTTCAGGGTATAATCAGATCAGGATGGCCCCGGAAGATATGGAAAAGACTACCTTTGTGACTCAGTGGGGCACCTTCTGTTACAAAGTTATGCCATTCGGATTGAAAAACGCTGGGGCAACCTATCAACGTGCCATGGTTGCTTTATTTCATGATATGATCCATCACGAGATTGAGGTATACGTCGATGACATAATTGCAAGGTCTCAAACTGAGGAGGAGCACCTTGATCATCTGAGGAAGCTATTTGACCGACTGAAGTTATACAAGCTGAGGTTGAATCCCAATAAATGCACCTTTGGGGTGAGGTCCGGAAAATTGCTAGGTTTCATTATAAGTGATAAAGGTATTCAGGTGGACCCTGCCAAGGTAAAAGCCATACAAGAGATGCCAACTCCAAAGACAGAGAAAGAAGTCAGAGGCTTCCTAGGACGACTGAATTACATTGCCCGGTTCATCTCACATCTGACTGCTACTTGTGAGCCAATCTTCAAATTACTGAAGAAAAATCAAGTAGTACGCTGGAACGATGAATGTCAGACTGCCTTTGAAAAGATAAAGGAATATCTCCAAGAGCCACCCATTCTTATGCCGCCAGTGGAAGGAAGACCTCTGATACTATATTTGACAGTACTTGGCAATTCAATGGGGTGTGTGCTGGGACAGCATGACGAGTCCGGCCGAAAAGAGCATGCTATTTATTACTTGAGCAAAAAGTTTACCGACTGTGAGTCTCGTTACTCACTGCTTGAGAAAACTTGCTGCGCTCTAGTATGGGCTGCTCGCCGGCTGAGACAGTATATGCTGACTCACACCACTTTGTTGATTTCAAAAATGGATCCCATCAAGTACATATTTGAAAAGCCCGCTCTGTCTGGAAGAATAGCGAGATGGCAAATGATCTTAACAGAATATGATATCCAGTATACAACTCAGAAAGCAATTAAAGGAAGTGTACTGGCAGATCATTTGGCACACCAACCTGTGGACGATTACCAATCATTGAACTTTGATTTTCCGGACGAAGACATCATGGTGGTAACTGACTGTGAAATACCTGGACCGGATGAAGGACTTGAGGAAGGATCCCGATGGTCTATGCATTTTGATGGAGCCTCCAATGCTTTGGGTAATGGCGTCGGCGCTGTAATCATATCTCCCAAAGGAACGCATACTCCACTCACTGCCCGATTATGTTTCAACTGCACCAACAACATGGCAGAATATGAGGCATGTATCATGGGTCTACAAGCTGCAATCGACTTAAGGATCAAATTTCTGAGTGTCTTCGGAGATTCCGCTCTCGTGATCAATCAGATCAAAGGCGAGTGGGATACGAAACACCCAAATCTTATTCCTTACAAGGAGTATGTGTCAACCTTGCTTCCCCACTTTGAAGAGATAACTTTTGAGCATTTCCCAAGAGAGGAGAATCAGCTAGCGGACGCACTAGCTACGATGTCTTCAATGTTCAAGGTTAATTGGGACAATGAGGCTCCCCGAATCATTATCTGGAAGTTGGATGAACCGGCATACTGCTTCGACCTCGAGGCCGAGAAGGCAACCGAAAAACCTTGGTATCATGAGGTGAAGAGGTACTTGGAAGCTCAGGAATACCCTGAAGGTGCATCTGTCAATGACAAGAAGTTCATGAGGAGGTTTGCGGCAAAATTCTTCCTCAGTAACGGCATCCTCTACAAACGGAATCATGATTCAACGCTACTACGTTGTGTGGATAAGGCTGAAGCAGAGAAAATCATGATAGAACTGCATGAAGGTACATTCGGAACACACTCCAGTGGACACACCATGGCAAAGAAAATCCTTAGGGCAGGATATTTCTGGTCCACAATGGAAGCCGATTGTTACCAACACTCTCGGACTTGTCACAAATGCCAGATCTATGCTGACAAAGTGCATATTCCTCCAGTTCCTCTAAACGTCCTGACGGCACCCTGGCCTTTTGCAATGTGGGGCATTGATATGATCGGTGAGATCCGACCGACGGCATCCAATGGGCATCGCTTCATCTTGGTGGCGATCGATTACTTCACGAAATGGGTTGAGGCAGCTTCCTACGCAACGGTAACCAAGAGCGTCGTGGCACGTTTTATCCGGCATAATTTGATCTGTCGGTACGGTGTCCCGGAAAGAATCATCACGGACAATGGTACCAACCTCAATAACAAAATGATCACTGAACTCTGCGAACAATTCAAGATACAGCACCACAATTCTTCTCCCTACCGGCCGAAGATGAATGGGGCTGTAGAAGCGACGAATAAGAATATTAAGAAAATTGTGCAGAAGATGACAGTGACTTATAAATATTGGCACGAAATGTTACCATTTGCTCTTCATGGGTACCGTACCTCAGCAAGAACGTCAACCGGGGCAACTCCTTTCTCCTTGGTCTATGGCATGGAGGCAGTCTTGCCCATTGAAGTCCAGATACCTTCTCTCCGGATAATGGAAGATGCAGACTTAAATGAATATGACTGGATCCAGACTCGACTTGATCAATTAAACCTGATTGACGAAAAGAGGCTCACCGCTATCTGTCATGGTCAGACGTATCAAAAACGGATGATCAGGGCATTTAACAAGAAAGTCAGACCACAAGAGTATCAAGTTGGGGACCTGGTAATCAAACGCATCATCCTTCCTCAAAGTGATCCCCGGGGCAAATGGACCCCTACTTACGAAGGGCCATTTGTGGTTAAACATGTGTTCTCATGAGGAGCCATGATCCTAACCACCATGGATGGTGACGACCTTCCTCACCCCGCCAATGCAGACATAGTGAAAAGATACTACGCATGAATAAAAGACCCGCTAGGTTGACATACCTAGGCAAAAATAAGGGATGAAATGAAAAAAATCTGTACACCCGGCAAGTCGAAAACCTGAAAAGGCGGCTTGGGCAAAAATGGGTATCCCGGTGGACTGAAAACCCGAAAAGGCGGTCCAGGAAAAAATTAGGGATAAAGTGTAACACTATGTCTCATTGAATCACTTCGCACCCGGAAGTCGGCATCAACTGTCTGGCTCAGATTTCGGCATCGACCAATCAGCTTCATTTTCAACTAGGCAGCAAAGCGATGAGACGCTTGGGGACATAAAGGCAATAGCAGAGTTGGAACCCAGTGGGATTGTTCACATAGCTATTTTGTTTTCTTTTCAAAAAATTATAAATCCTGTGATTATTCGGCGGCATCCTCTTACTAGGATGTCAGCCTCTTGTACAAAAAAAAAATGCCTTTTCACAGGAAAAATTCAAATCAATACAAAGTCACTTATCGCCATTGTTTTCCCTTTCTCTGTTTTGTCTTGCGAGGAACGTCCAATGTTCATTTTTGATATATGCATTTGACATTAAATTGTTGATCGATAAATATTTGCAAAAGATTAATTACAGGTGACATCAGGAACAGGGGAAATGTAAGGTTGTCTGATGCAGTCTGTTTGCTTTGTCCGCCAAGGTACCAAGGTAGATTCGACTAAATAATGTGACCAAATCATCTCTCTCCCCGCAGATTAAGACAAGATTCCGCAATACTTTCCCCAAACGGAGTTGACTCCCCGTCAAACCTGAGAAGGCATAACTTTCCCCGGCAGGTCTTAAAGTTTATCCCCAGTAGATTTTGGAAGCTTGTTCCCTATAAAGTACGGACATCTCTCCCGAGCTTTATTCAGAGTCATTCCTCACAAGGGCTTATAACTGGGTTATCCTCAGCTAATCGCCACGGAAGATCGCCCTCAACAAAGTTCTTCCAAATCCCCAGTGGAGTTTATCTTTGGTATCCCTAACGGAGTTTATCATCATTATCCCCAGCGGAATTCATCATTATCCCCGGCTGATCGTCAAGGATTTATTTTCCTAAGACGAAAATACATACATAAACATTTCACTTACATACATGATAAAGTACATACAACGCTGTCTCATGTTAAAACATCATGCATATCATACATCATGACATTGCATACAACTTATGTTTTGCCTTTTCAGGGAAAAAGACAATCCCAAAGACAACTGCCTTCAACTACAACATTTCCAGATTCGATTCCTGTATCCAGCCAGGGCATATCTGTTGACCATATTTCCAGACTCGATTCCTGTATCTAGCCAGGGCACGTCTGAAGAGTTCGAAGATTCGATTCCTGTATCTAGCCAGGGCACATCTATCAACTACAACATTTCCAGATTCGATTCCTGTATCCAGCCAGGGCATATCTGTTGACCATATTTCCAGACTCGATTCCTGTATCTAGCCAGGGCACGTCTGAAGAGTTCGAAGATTCAATTCCTGTATCCAGCTAGGGCACATCTATCAACTACAACATTTCCAGATTCGATTCCTGTATCCAGCCAGGGCATATCTGTTGACCTTATTTCCAGACTCGATTCCTGTATCTAGCCAGGGCACGTCTGAAGAGTTCAAAGATTCGATTCCTGTATCCAGCCAGGGCACATCTATCAACTACAACATTTCCAGATTCGATTCCTGTATCTAGACAGGGCATATCTGTTGACCACATTTCCAGACTCGATTCCTGTATCTAGCCAGGGCACGTTTGAAGAGTTCGAAGATTCGACTCCTGTATCCAGCCAGGGCATATCTATTGACGACCATTTCCAGATTCAACTCCTGTATCCAGCCAGGGCACATCTGTGAGCAACCGATTGTAGATTCGATACCTGAATCCAGCCAGGGCATATCTGCATAAGGAGATTGAAGATCAAACACCTGTAACAAGCCAGGAAAACATCTGTCTTTCTCAAACACACAAGTTCTCGCTAAGGAATCTCTTATGCGATCAACACTTCCAAATGGCATCTATAAGCCCATTCCCGACAAGGCTCTGTCACATCTCCAGATGGCATCTATAAGCCCATATCCCTATCCACCATCTCTCCAAATGGCATCTATAAGCCCATTCCCGCCATCACATTGCTGATACTCTACTATGTGAGTGCAAATTTCCGGGCACTCTAGTGTCCAATCTCCTTTTACCTTCGAGTCGCGAAAGGCAAACTTGCCAATCTAACTCTTCAGGTTCAAGAAGATTGAACAGGGGCAACTGTTGTACCCCAAAATTTGCCCTCCCTTTCTTCAGGAAACCATCTTGGATTTTCAAGGCCCCTCTGAAACAAATCCAAGTCTTGAGTTATCCCTTTGCCCAAACAAGCCACTTACAAGAGCAAGATGATCTCACGAACTCCAGAAATAACACTTTTATCTTGAGAAAAAATCAAATTCTAAGTACTTAGAATGCTTCTCTAAAATAAGTGTTTTTTTTAGAAAAATCAGCGCTTCAGAACTTCTGGACCCATTCCAGATGAAGACGGTCAGAAGTTGCAAGCTTGGCTCAACGTGGTCAGAACTTGGCTCTTCAGCAGCTACATCAGTTCAATCAGAAGTTGTAAACGTGGTTCAGAATGTAAGCCTCAAACAGAACATGCCCCTTCAGCAGTTACACAAGCTCAGTAAGAATTTGCTAAAGGAATGCAAGAGAAGCAGGAAAGTCTGAAGGCTCCTTCAGAACAGGTTGAAATCAGAAGATGAAGGGTCAGAAGAATGGGTGTTACACTAATACAGAATCTCTAAGTCCAGATTGTCCAGAAGTAAATCCAAGGAACGTACCAGAAAACCAGGAGAATTTCCAGAGCTTACTAAGACAACAGGTAGCCAAGGCCAGATCATGGTGTACGCTGCTGATTCAACGCTGGTTTCCATTACCAGAATATTGGTATTGACAGGTCTTGTCACCATTTAATGCCCATTAATGCTTCCAACCACTCCCGAGCATTCACGTGTGGCTTGGAAAACGCTTTTGCATAGATTTTGGCATGGGTCTTCACGCCACCGCCCACTTCAGAGGTCACTTCTCCCCAATCTACGCCTGCTGCTGCAACCTAGGCTGAAAGTTAGCTGCTATCACAACTTCCCAGGAATTTCTATCAAAGAACAAATTCAAACTCTGTTGGCGCCTTAAATGTTCAAGGCATCCACAAGAACTTTGCCTATAAATAGAGAGCTTTCACCACTGCAAAAGGCGTTCAAGAAAAGAAACAGAAAAATTGCTAAGAGAGAAACAGAACTCCTAGCAACACAGCATTCTGAAACTCTGCCAAAATCTCCAGCTTTGTTTCATAACTTTGAGTTTCTCACCTTCAACTTCATCAAATATCCAGTTCTTTTCTATAAACCAAAAACACTCTTTCCAAACTTCTGACCCTACACACGTATACACCTTTACTTCCCCTTTTCCAAATCTGTCCAGAACACCACCAGAACCAGAACCAAAAGCTAAACTTTCACTCACCAACTTTTCCAAACAGTCAGGTAAGCACCTGCTGACCCTCATCACACTGTTAAGCATCATCAACTGTGCATATTCAAGTAACATAATGTAAATATTCATGTTATTGCTGTTTATGTTCTGAGGATTTTCATACCTCAGAACGTTCTGAGCCAGTATAGGACTTGCCTGTGACCTTGGTGATTCTGACCTCTGAAACATTTTTGTATTTGCTGGATCTGTTCCAAGTATGTTTCTTGTTTTGTGGAGTAACAACAGGATTGCAGATGTTCTGATTAGTACAGGAAAAAGCCAAGTGCTGACTTTGACGTTAGCACATCTGAAGCCTGTTTTGCTGTCAATGATATCAGAACCTCTGAGAGTTATTGCCTTTTCAGCAGAATCAGAACTTCTGGTTTCTCCACTAACAAACTTCTGTCTTGCAGCGCAGGGAAATCAGAACTTCTGATTTCCCCACTAACAAGGTTCTGTTTTGCAGGTGCTAGAGTCAGAAGTTCTGACTCATCCAGTTTCACTAACAGGTTGATCATCTGGCAGCGGAGCTGAGTCAGAACTTCTGATGACCTCCCAGCAGCGCGCGGGCTCCCTCTCTCTCTTTATATATCTTGTTTTTTTGCTATTTTCTTTTTTGTCTATTTTTCTCGTTGAACCCCCCATGTACAAATGTGTATCCCCCTCCCCTAATTGTTGTAATAGCGTAGGATTTCACATTTCCGCTTCTTATTGCTAGTAATTAGGACGTGTATGGCAAGATAAAATCAATGAAATAGAAAAAACCTAATTCAAAGAAAAAACTCTTGTATGCAATAAAACACACTTGCACACTAACACCCCTAGGGTTACATCCACTTGTTGCCTTTCAAAAATTAGGCCATATTGCATGTTAGGTCTCTTTGGGCAAAATAAAACAAAATCAAATGATCATAGTCCCTCGATGATATTTTCAAAATATTGCCTAAACAAATGATCAAGTCCCTTAAAGAAAAATTGCCCAAAGATACTTGGCACCATTGCAATTATGGTCTAAACGACGACCCACGCCCGTCCCTTTAACATCCTAACACAAGATTGTCCACCAAATACAATGGTGGAACAAAATTGTTAAAAGGGTTAAAAGCATAACAAAAATCTTTGAGAACTTTAGGGTAGATCGCTCTTAAGTACTTGTCAACTTGCAAAACAAAAACACTTGCCTGTTTTTTAAATCACACCTCACAACACTTTCAAAACAACTTTCAAAAACATTGAAAACCTTTTCAAAAGACATACACCTTTGTATACATCCCAACATGGATCATTACAAAGGTCGCCACCACATTGGCCTCTTTTCAAAACATTTTCAAAACACACACACACACACAAAGCACCATTTCAAACAACTGGAAAAAGGCAAGTGATCTAAGCAAGTAACTAAGAGCCCATGGATAACCATGGATAGAAAGGGTGCTAATACCTTCCCTTTCTATAATCTACTCCCCGAACCCAAAAAAACATCTCAAAGGTTTTTGCTGTGCTTTTTAACCTTTCCTTAGGATAAAATAAAAAGTCGGTGGCGACTCTTGCTCAACCGAAACATTTGCGAATACAAACGCAAAACCATAGTCAGTTCTCCCACCGTATCACAGCTTGTATTTTGCAACTTTTTTCTTCTTGAAGCAAGAGTGTGTCTTCTCAATGCAGGCCTGTACAAGTCCTAAATCATGCTGCACCTTTTGCTCTTGGTTACTGGAATTGGTAGACTTCATCTTGCCTCAGAGATATGGCCCCATACCTCAAGGATCTTGTTTTGACATAAAGTGAAGTTTAAGCAAAAATGGCATTGTTACTTTTTCCATTTAAGGCTTAATCTAGTGTACAATGCCCTAATGACCAAGACAATACCTTAACTCAATGGATATGCATTAAATTATGGAGTACAAACTAGTTTTGAGGCCTGTGATTGTGAACCAAGCTAGCTAGATTAGATTTGCAAATTGGTATGAACATGTATTGGCCATGGATCAAAGTGAGTTTTTGCCAACTTCAAGCATTCAATTCTCTCTAACCACAAGGGTATTTGAGGAGTTCTTGGATAATTTGGAAAGCTTGGAACATGTACTATAATCCATCTTTGAGATGCAACTTGAAACTCCAAGTGGAACTATGTGAAAAATGGCCAAGAAGATGGGTTAAAATCCTGCCTAAATTAGGACAAAATTTCCCTAAGTTAAAAGTTTTAGGTACCCTTGTTCCAAAAATCATAACTTGCGATACAAGCCTCTTTTGAGAAAACTTTGTGAATAAAAGTTGTAGACTTTGTGATGTACTACAACTTTCATGTTGCAAGTTTAGTTTTAATCCATTTGCATCTTGGTGAAAAAATGGGACAAAGTTAGGAAAAAATAAGAAAATTTCATAACTTAGAAAATTTCTAAGTTATGAAATTTTTTCCATTTTAAACCCTAATTTGCATTTTTGGGTTTCTTGATGAACAAGTTTCATAATTTGACATGTCTTGGTGAAAAATGACTCTCGGCACTTGACTTTGACCAAAAAGTCAAAGTTGGACTTTTCAGTGTACAGTCAAATTTTGATCAGTTGACTGAAAAATTCATCTGCCAATCCTATGCATTTGAGATCTTTTGAGCTTGTTGAATGGGTAAAGACAATTTCATTGAGTCCTTGAGTCCATGTGTGAGCTTTATTTGCCATTGGTTAGGTCAAACAGTCAAAAACTGCCTTTGTGCAGTCAAAACCCTAAAAATGACCATTTTGCCCTTTTGGTGATCTGATCAAATTTCTTGTGGAATTGTGATCCAAACTTGATCAAATGGTTCATATGAGTTCATAATGTTGATGTGGGTCAAAATTCATGAGGTTTGATTGTCAATTGGCCACAATTGACTTTTTCCCCAATACAGCTGATTTCTAGGTCAACTGTCCAATTGACTGGGCAAAAATTTGAATCAAGGCTTGAAACTTGGTATGGACAAACTTGTGAGTCCAACATGAAGTATGAAAGTCACTTTAGGCATTGTAGGTCAAAACATCCCTGTGCAAACTCAAACCCTAATTTAGGTCAACAGTGCAAGGAGGTGTCTTGAGCAGAGCAAACCCTAGCTTGATCTTGAGTTCCAAGAGTCTTGTGATTGAGAAAATATTGATGAAATGAGAGGGAAAATTTTGGGGTACAACAGTTTCCCCTGTTCAATCTTCTTGAACCTGAAGATTTAGATTGGCAAGTTTTCCTTTCGCGACTCGAAGGTAAAAGAGGATTGGATACTAGAGTGCCCGTAAATTTGCACTCATCAAAATATAGCTGAGGAAATGGGTTTAGAGATGCCATTTAGAGATGGTAGAATATTGCTGGAGATGGGCTTAAAGATTCCATCCAAGAATGTTTGTTGAATTGCAATGTTATAGGTCAGAAGAATGAGCGTCAAAATGGTATCCGTGTCTGGAATGCATTTGAACTGTATCTGGAGACTGAGTCTGTATGAGCAAAAGAATGGCGTCCGTGTCTGGAGCGTATCTGAGTTGTAACCGTATTTGAACTTTGAATGAATATCAGAATGACTGCCGTGTCTGGAGTGTATTTGGACTGTATCTGAAGTTGAGATCTGTATGAGTAATAGAATGACTTCCGCGTTTGGAATGTATCTGAGACTGTAGCTGGGAGCTGAATAAATGATAGACTGACTTCCGTGGCAACTGCACTGAGGGAATCAAACTGCTGGTGTAAGGGTCAGAATGGCATCTGTGTCTGGAGCATGTCCGAACTTGAAGTTGATAGTTGAATCTGAATGAGAGATAGAATGGCCGCCGGGTCTGGAGCGTATCTAGTCTGTATCGGATTACTGAAGCCTGAATGAGTAGTAGAATTACCAATGTGTCTGGGGTGTATCTGCACTGTATCTGACTTGAAATTCTGAATGATTAATAGAATGACCGCCGTGTATGGGGTGTATCCATACTGTATATGAATAACGGTTAACGATAGCCTTTTAATCTTATCCTGAAAAGGGTAAAATGTTAGCTAAAAACACAAAGTTATGTTGCATGATATGTATGATGCAAAGAAATGTATTTCATTTATGTTTATGGTATACGAATGTAATGGATGTGCATGTAAGCTGAGTAATTGTCTTGCTGAGGAAAATAAATCCTTGATAATTTGAGATAATGAAATTTTTGATTGCTGTCGGGGAAAGTAAATCCTTGACCAATGTTGGGGATTCCAACAGTCTTTGATTACTGAAGATGAGAAATCCTTGCTGACTGCTGACTGCTTGGGGATTAAAGATCTCTGATTGCTGAGAAGGGGAAATCCTGGGACCACTGCTGGAGTTTGAAAACCCTCAGCAATTTGTGGGGATTAACAAAAACTTTGACAGCACCTGCGGGGATGTGAGAATCCCTCGTGAATTTCCTGGGGAATGAGAAAAACTCTGATGATCTCTACTGGGGAGCTAAAACCTAGGAAGCTTTTGATTGGAGAAATGAGACCGAGAATCTTCGATCTTGCTGTGAGATAACTCTGGGGAAATGTTCACTATTCTGGCTCCGCTGGGGATAGGATTTTCAGGGTTCTCGAGCTCCACTGGGGATCTTGAAGCTTAACTATGATGGGAATTTTGGAACTTAACTCAGATGGGGAATCAAGTTTTGGAATGCACTGGCTCCGCTGAGGATCTTGAAGCTTATCTCCGCTGGGGAAATACACTCCAAATTTTAGCTTTGTTGAGGATCTGAATGATGTATCGTAGGGGATTTCTTCTGAGATGGCACAAAAATATCTTCCTTCACCTTCAACCCATCGGTAATTATCTTTTTTCAATTTCGTTTTACTTGTAAGCCGTGATTATATTCAAATGGATATGCCTATTTAACAAAACATTGGACGTTTTCAAATAAAACATAAGTGTAAAAAGAAAAGACAAGCAAATTTCTGCACTTTGAAGTATATTTGTATTTAACTTTTGTGAATATCTTTGTACAAAGGAGACAAACATCCTAGTAAGAGAATGTTGTCGTAAGAATTGATAAATTTTATACAAAAGAAAGATGGCTATGTGTAATAATTCCATGGGATTCCCATTCTGCTATAGCCTTCACAACTCTGAATATCTTGTCCATTCGCTTCTTTATCCGCTGATGACTGGATTGATCAGAAGCTTGGAGCTCGTTGGTGAAGAGATTGTTCTTAAAGTGATCCGACGAGACATAGTCATACGCTTTAATTCCCTAACTTTTGCCTGGACCGCCCTTTCGGGTTTTTGATCCACCGGGAAACCCATTTTTGCCCAAGTCGCCCTTTCGGGTTTTCAACTTGCCGGGTGTACAGGATTTTTTTGTTTTATCCCTAATTTTTGCCTGAACCTCCCTTTCGGGTTTTCGATTCACCGGGATGCCCATTTTTGCCCAAGTCGCCCTTTCGGGTTTTCAACTTGTCGGGTCATTTTATGCGTAGTATCTTTTAACTATGTCTGCGTTCGCAGGGTGCGGCAAATCATCGCCGTCCATGGTGGTCAAAATCATTGCCCCACCAGAAAAGATGCTCTTAATCACAAATGGTCCTTCGTAAGTAGGAGTCCACTTGCCCCTAGGGTCACTTTGCGGCAGGATGATCCGCTTGATTACAAGATCTCCGACTTGATATACCTGACGTCTGACTTTCTTGTTGAAAGCCTTGATCATGTGTTTTTGATATGTCTGACCATGACAAACAGAAGTAAGTCGCTTCTCGTCGATCAAATTAAGTTGATCAAGCCGGGTCTGAATCCAATCGTCTTCGCTCAAACCAACGTCCTTCATAATCCTTAGGGAAGGAATCTGAACTTCCATAGGTAAAACAGCTTCCATGCCATACACAAAAGAAAATGGGGTTGCCCCAGTTGAAGTACGTGCCGTGGTACGATATCCGTGCAGAGCAAATGGTAACATCTCATGCCAGTCCTTGTAGGTGACTGTCATCTTTTGAATGATCTTCTTGATATTTTTATTCGTGGCTTCAACAGCACCGTTCATCTTCGGCCGATAGGGAGATGAATTGTGATGATAAATCTTGAACTATTCGCATAGAGCGGTGATCATAGTGTTATTCAAATTCTTACCGTTATCTGTGATGATCCTGTCGGGGACACCGTACCGGCATATGAGGTTCTGCTTGATAAAGCGGGCAACCACATTCTTTGTAACTGAGGCAAAGGAAGCTGCTTCAACCCACTTGCTAAAATAGTCAATAGCGACCAAGATGAAGCGATGTCCATTGGATGTCGTGGGCTTGATCTCTCCAATCATGTCAATGCCCCACATTGCGAATGGCCAAGGAGCCGTCAGCACGTTGAGAGGAACAAGAGTAATATGTACCTTGTCGGTGTAGACTTGGCACTTGTGGCAAGTACGGGAATGTTGGTGACAATCAGCTTCCATGGTAGACCAGTAGTAGCTTGCCCTTAGAATCTTTTTAGCCATCGTATGTCTGCTCAAGTGGGTGCCAAATGTGCCACTGTGTATCTCAATCATGATCAACTCTGCTTCAGCTTTGTCCACACAACGAATTAGAACACAATCATGGCTGCACTTATAAAGGATTCCATTACTTAGGAAGAATTTGGCAGCGAATCTCCTTAAGAACTTTTTGTCATTGACGGAAGCTCTTTCAGGGTATTCTCTAGTCTGGAGATACCTTTTGATTTCATGAAACCAGGGTTGTTCCACTACTTCTTCTGTATTAATCTCATGACAGTGCGCGGGTTCGTCCATTCGCTCGATGGTAATTTGGGGAGCCTCGTTATCCCAGTTGAGTTTAAACATGGAAGACATTGTAGCCAGAGCATCTGCCAGCTGATTTTCTTCTCACGGGCAATGCTCGAAGGTGATCTGCTCGAAATGAGGTAACAATGTTAAGACATGTTCTTTGTATGGGATAAGATTAGGATGTTTGGTATCCCACTCTCCTTTGACTTGACTGATAACCAAAGCTGAGTCCCCAAATACGACCAAAGATTTGATTCCCAAGTCTATTGCAGCCTTGAGACCAAAGATGCAAGCTTCATATTCAGCCATGTTGTTGGTACAGCTGAAGCAAAGTCGGGCAGTGAAGGGTGTATGGCAACCTTCCGGAGAAATAAGTACCGCCCCGATACCGTTGCCAAGTGCATTTGAAGCACCATCAAAGTACAGGGTCCATCGGGATCCTTGTTCAGGTCCGTCATACGGTCCGTTACCTTAAATGTTGTCCAATGTCATGATGTCCTCATCAGGGAAGTTGAATCTCATCGACTGGTAATCCTCGACGGCTTGATGAGCTAGATGGTCAGCTAGTACACTTCCCTTTATAGCTTTTTGGGTAGTATACTGGATATCATACTCAGTCAGAATCATTTGCCATCTAGCGATTCTTCCAGATAAAGCAGGCTTCTCAAAGATATACTTGATCGAATCCATTTTGGAAATCAGTAAAGTGGTGTGAGTCAACATATACTGCCTTAGCCGGCGAGCAGCCCATACCAAAGCGCAACAAGTTTTCTCGAGCAGTGAGTAGCGAGTCTCACAGTCGGTAAATTTTTTGCTAAGGTAATAAATGACATGCTATTTTCGGCCAGACTCGTCATGTTGGCCCAGCACGCACCCCATTGAGTTATCCAAAACGGTCAGATACATGATTAACGACCTTCCTTCGACGGGTGGCATCAGAATAGGAGGTTCTAGCAAATACTCCTTGATCTTATCAAAAGCAACTTGACAATCATTGTTCCATTCAACCACCTGATCTTTCTTCAATAGCTTGAAGATTGGCTCACAGGTAGATGTCAGGTGAGAGATGAACCTGGTAATGTAGTTCAATCGTCCCAAGAATCCTCTAACCTCCTTTTCAGTACGGGGGCCAGGCATTTCTTGTATAACCTTTACTTTAGTTGGATCAACTTTAATGCCTTTGTTACTGACAGTAAATCCCAAAAGTTTACCAGACCTAACCCCAAAAGTGCACTTGCTTGGGTTCATTCTGAGCTTATACTCCTTCAACCTGGCAAACAGCTTTTGCAAATGCTCAAGGTGTTCTTCTTCTGTCTGTGATCGAGCTATCATGTCGTCTACGTAAACTTCGATCTCATGATGTATCATATCATGAAACAAAGCTACCATGGCGCATTGATAGGTTGCCCCTGCATTCTTCAATCCGAATGGCATCACTTTGTAGCAGAAGGTACCTCATTGCATGACAAAAGTTGTTTTCTCCATGTCCTCGGGGGCCATTTTGATCTGGTTGTATCCCAAGAATCCCTCCATGAAGGAAAAAACTTTGTGTTGAGCTGTGTTGTCAACCAAGATGTCAATATATGGCAGCGGAAAATCGTCTTTAGGGCTAAACCTGTTCAAATCCCGATAGTCTACACACATTCTGACTTTGCCGTCCTTTTTAGGCACGGGCACAATGTTAGCAACCCATTGTGGATAGGAGGTAACATCCAGAAAGCCAGCGTTGAATTGCTTCATTACTTCAGCCTTGATTTTCTCAGACATGTCAGGCCTCATCCGCAGACCTTTTGCTTGATCGGTGGACAATCCTCTCTTGTAGGGAGACGGTGAACCATGATATCTGTGTCTAACCCTGGCATGTCTTCATAAGACCAGGCGAAGATTTCAACATAATCGTTCAACAAATGTACTAAGCACTCCTTGACACTTGGTTCCAGGTTGGCACCCAATTTTACTTCTTTCCTGTCTTCCTCTATCCCTAAGTTGATGGTTTCTAGCAACTCTTCATGGGGAAGAATGGCCCTCTCTTCTTGTTGTAGGAGTCTGGCTAACTCTCCCGACACTTCACAATCTTCGTCAACTTCGTACTCAGCATGATTGACCAAATCTTCAGAGTTATCGAAGGTTAAAGAAGAATAGTCACTCATGGAATCCGGAGTGGATGGGTACCTGCATTTGTGAGTGTGGGTGTGTGTAAGGGATAGCCATCCTTAAACAAACAAAAATGCAAAAGGAAAGAAAAATGAACACAATTATTTATAGATGAAAAACGTCCAATGATTCATTAAAACATGGCATATGATTATGAAGAAAATCAAGCCCTTACAAATGGACCTACATGCCCCGGGCAAGGCATGAGATGAAAATAGTGTGCAAATTGTTTAAATATTACAAACCATAAAAATGGGAAATTGTTCAAAGATAAAATTACTGGTTGATAAAGGTGATGGGAACAAAATCCTTTGCTTCCCAGTTGCTCAAACCCCCTTCGACGGTCGGAAAGATCCAATCTTCAAATTGGCTCTCTTCATCTTCATCTTCTACAGCAATGATTCCATGGTGAGAGATCTTGACGGGTGGCCCTCCATCCTTGGAGCGACGCATAGCCTTTTGTCCTGCAGCTGTGAACCCTAACCCAAACTTGTCTGTCTTATGGGGAAAGTCAGGCAATTGTCCCCATACTGTACTCTTCCCTTCTTTAATCACATCCTCTGCGTCCTTGAGAGATGCCATCCTATATACATGCTTGGAAATGACAGGCACCTCAACCATTGTCTTCGCAACTGCTATCTCAGGGGAAACTTCCTCAAAATGCTGGAAAGGCGTTTCGATGAACTCGCCATCCAACTCCACATAGCGGAAGGAATTGAGATGACTTATCATGTATTCTTCCTCACTGTGCACTGTTATAATCTTACCCTTAACAGGATATTTCAGCATTTGGTGCAAAGAGGAGGTAACTGCCCCGGCATAATGGATCCATGGTCTTCCTAGAAAACACGAGTATGACGGACGGATGTCCATCACGTAAAAGGTGGAGTTGAAAACTTCTGTTCCTACCTTGATAGGAATATCAACTTCTCCATGAACCATTCTTTTGGACCCATCAAAGGCCTTAACAACGATGTTACTAGGTTTTAGGGTCAATCCTTCGCAATCCAAATGGTATAAGGCTTTCTTCGGCAAAACATTCAAGGAAGAACCAGTATCAACTAAGACATGGGCGAGGGTGGTTCCCCTGCATTCAACTGAGACATGTAGCACGTCGTTATGTTTCCTTCCTTTAGGAGTCAAGTCACCATCGGAAAAGCCAAGGCCATTATCAGCAGTAAGACTAGCCACACATTTCTGAAACTGGTCAGCCGAAGTCTCTTGGGGAACATGTGCCGCTTTCAAGAATTTAATTAGTGCCTTAGCATGGGCCTTAGAACAGAGCAGGAGAGCTAACATTGAAATTTTAGAAGGGGTCTTCCCTAACTGTTCCACAACGTCGTAGTCACTTTTTCTGATTATTTTCAAGATTTCATCCATTTCTTTCTGAGTGGTTTCGGGGATAACCACAGCATGAGCCTTCGTCCTGACAGGCACTTCCAGTATCCCCTTACCCTTGTCGGTAGTATCAACAGACGGTCTTACTTCAGGAGTATCTAATTCTTCAATCACTAGGCCTTGCACAGATGGTCCAACAGGTACAAAAGCTTTCAAGGGTCCAAAAACTGCTCGAGGGGAAGCAATCTCTGGAGAAAAGATCCGGCCGCTGCAGGTTATCTTGCTTGTACCCACAATGTTCCCTATATCAGGGCTTTCTTCTTCAGAAATCTCTTGGACTGTTTCGATTTGTTTGATACCATGGTAGAAGATTTCTCCCCCATAGTTCCATGGTATCATTTTGCTTGATTGGTACGGGACAGGTCCCAGCATGGTGATCTTTAATGGTACACATTCAGAGTTGGGTGTAATCCTGACAGGCCTTTTGCAAGCCTTGGGAAGATTGTCGGAAATGGTTATGATTGCGATATCGTTGGTTGAAGTAGCATAAGAAACAAGAGTAACAGGATTGAAGGTATCAACAGGGGTTTTCTGGAAAAGTATCTCTTGGGTATCCATCAGGTGTTGGACACCTGACTTCAACATTGGGCAGTCACCTCGAATAATCAAACAAAAATAACAGTCTTTACCACAACCAGGAAAGATCCCGGCTCTCAACAAATTTTCTTTAATCACAAGTAACGGTGTCAACAGATCAACAACATCAGTAACATGAGTGTCCTCCATAACAGCATGAATATTGTGGCCGTGCTTGGGCATCGGAGCAGATATAACATTGGGCTTCTTAGGAGCATCAATTCTACCTCTTTGGCATCAATCAAGTCCTGGATTTTGTTCTTAAGCGCCCAACAATTATTGGTATCGTGCCTAGCACTGTCGGAATGGTAGGCACACTTGGCATTTGAGTGGTAGTATGGAGAGGAAGTGTTAGGGTTCTTTGGCGCTTCCTTCAAACTGGTCAGATTCAGTTTCAACAAATGAGGAAGTACCTGAGAGGGCGTCATGTTGATGCGGGTGAACTACCATTGTGGCCTTTTCACCCATTGTTGATTAGGTCTCGACTGATTGTTACGAGGTTTATCATTTGACGAGTTTTGAATCATCACAGCCCCTACAGTCGGCCGACGCTCAGTTCTTCCCTGTCCCTTCTGAGAATACACAGCAGATGCTTCTTTCTTAGCCGGAAAGGGTTTCTTGACAGCTATGGATGCGAAAGCATCCTTTTGAATCTTTCCACTTTTAATACCGGCCTCAACCCTTTCGCCGGTCAAAATCAATTTAGTAAATCCCGCGGAAGAACTCCTGATTAGATGATTGAAGAAGGGGCCAGACAGGGTCCCCAGAAACATGTCAACTAACTCCCTATCTGATAGCGGTGGCTACACCCTTCCAGCCAAATCACGCCACTTCTGGGAGTACTCTTTAAACCCTTCATTGGAAGTCATCCCCATACTTTGTAACTGAGTACGAGTGGGCGCCAAATCAGCATTGTATTGATACTGACGATAAAAAGCAGCTGCCAAGTCTTCCCAATTGTGAACCTCAGATCTCTCGAGTTGATAAAACTAGTCTAACTGCGTGCCAGACAAGCTATCTTGGAAAAAGTGTACCCAGAGGTCTTTATCGGATTAGTGGGGTTGGATTTTTCTGACATACGACCTCAGGTGCATATTCGGGCATGACAGACCGTCATACTTGGCAAATGTTGGCACCTTGAACTTGGGAGGGATAACAATCCCAGCTACCAGCCCTAGTTCTTCAAAATCCAATCCGGACACCCTCTGCAACTCCATAGCTGCCATTCTATCTTCAAGGTTCTTATATTTATCATCCACTGAAGGATACTGTTGTTCGGAGTAGTCTTCGTCTTCTTCCTCTTCCTCCTCTTCTACCTCAGACTCAGAAGGTATAGCAGCCCCTTTCCCTTTACCGGCCCCTTCGTCAGACGTTGAGGGGAACTCAAGAACCTTCCTAGCATTGCTCTCAAACCTTCTTCCAAAAGTGGCTACTCCAGGTCTCCTTTTCTTTTTCTCTTTGTTCTTCTCCAACAAAACTTTGAGGTCCTCTTGACCCTTTGCCAAGGTCATGAGGAGTTGCTGGAACTGTGAATTTTGTGCCTGCAGATCCTTTACCGTCTGCTCCAAATCCATCTTGCTGAAATAAACAGCAGAAAGATAAGGAAACCTGATGTGAAGACCTGTTTATGCATATGATGAATGGTATGTTATTCATGTAATGCATTCAAGGATTCAGAAATTCAAATTTGTTGCAAACAAAAAAGAAACGCATGTCATATTAAGAAGAAATTGTTAGTACATAAGTTCCCCATGGGCAAAATATTACAAAATTCTTAATGTAAAAAGACACTGCACATCCTCTTTGGTGCGATGTAAGTGTTGAGAGCTTCCTCCTCGTGAAGTCGGTGGGTAAGCTCCAAAACCTTCTTCTCACTGGCATACAAGCTGGCTTCAAAAGTATCCCGTTCTTCTTTGAGTTGGATCCAACTCTTTTGCATTTCTTCCCATGATGTTGGCATGTCAGGATGTAGGATGGTGTATGGAACCTATCCTTCCGTAACAGGCTCTTTGATCAAGGGGAGAATGTGAGGGTATAACATCATAAGATTCTGGGAGAGGGTTCGTACCCACTTGAGATAAGGCTCAAGGGGGATGGAATTCTTGTGCCTCAGTGTCTTACTATCCACCTTGTTGGGCATCCTCCAAGCTATGATGAACCTTTGCCGAAGTCCTTGCGCATCATTGTCAAAGTCAAAAACTAGGTCAAGAATCAGCATGTCATGAGGGCCATCCCTCCGAGCATATCCAAATTGCCTCACAACGATCAATGATGATGACATTTTCTAAGTAGTGGGACATTAGGGAATTCCCCACAACGATCAATGATGATGACATTTTCTCTGGACCGAGACCACCAATGTACATCAGAATGTGTGAGGGTCATCAACCGTTGTGACCACCTCAAACCCTGCTCATTATTCAAAACTGACTGTGGAAGGTGAGAAATAAACCACCTTGCTAGGAGAGGAGTACAACACATGAGAACACCTCTTTTCCTCATTGTTCGTGTGTAAAATGAGTGTAGGATGTCCCCAAACAATGTAGGTATAGGATTCCTAGATATGAAAATCTTGACAGCATTCACATCTATAAGCTGATCAGGGTTTGGGAACAAGACCAGCCCATAGATGAGGAGTGCCACAATCTCTTCAAAGGCTTGTAGATCAAAAGAATTCCAGCAGTCTTGTGCCTTCTCAAACAGAAACTTTGCCAAGAAGCCCTTGACACCACTTCTGGTTTCCCAATGCCCCTTGATGTCAGATGGTTGCAAGTGTAATGCTTGAGCAACATCTTCAGGCTTTGGTTCTTTTCATGTACCGTTGTAGGGTAGTTGATAAAGAATAGGAATTCTCAGGAGTTGAGAAAATTCCTCCAAAGTAGGCACCAATTGGTAATCAGGGAATGTGAAACAGTGATGTGGGGGTCAAAGAACTGGAAGAGGACTTTCACCATGTCTTCTTCAATGTTGGTGTTGACCAAGTTGAGGAGTCTACAATGTCTTTCACTGAAGAGAGAATTCTCTGGGATCCTGGAAGTAAGCTCTTTGAGTTGAGGAGGGATTCTCACAAGGTTGGCTTGAATTGTTTTCCTGCGAAGAGATTCCATGACCTACAAGACAAGAACAAAGATGAAGATCCAAACCCTTGAAATGGTTAGTGGATTCATATGATGCTTTATGATGTTCATGATGTATGCACAAACACATGTACAAGCAAGTCACACAATACCCTAGTTTCAGGCTTGCATGAGGTTTCATAGGTAAATACCCTCTTGAGTTTAGTTGGCTCAAACCTGTCCTATAAATAGTAACCGGGTTCTAAGGAGCTCAATATCATTGGATTGTTTTCTATGTTCATTGTTTTGGTTTAGCCACTTAACTAACGACCAACATATTCCAAGAAAACAACCCTTAATGAGTGTAGTATCGAGTATCTACCAACTTCGGACTGCACCAAAGCCGGTCATCTCACTACTCCTAACAAGAGGCCAAGATGGTCAAGTAAGGTTCTAAGAGTTCATTAGTGCTTCATGACATCACTCAGCGGCCCCATATTCTCTTTGATTGACTCAAAGGCTACCGGTACTCACAAATATGTCGCACTAATATAGTTATTGCTTCAACCGTGTCGGTATACCCCGCACAGTTTCCACAATGTATTGCTATTTACCTATGAATGTTTCCCAATTCCGAATAGAGGATTTCAAGCCCAAACAAGAGAACCAAATGTAAAGCAATCAAAGCAATCAAAATAAGCTTGCAAAGGTGATCTAAACCCTAAGGTTACTCCACTTTTAAAGTTTTCCCCAGCAGAGTCGCCAGTTTTGTGATTCGATGGAAGAACTGACTTGAGGTTTTGCGTTTGTGTTCGCAAATGTTTCGGTTTAGCAAGAGTCGCCACCGACTTTTTATTTTATCCTAAGGAAAGGCCAAAAAGCACAGGAAAGACCTTTGAGATGTTTTCTTGGGTTCGGGGAGTAGATTATAGAAAGGGAAGGTATTAGAACCCTTTCTATCCATGGTTATCCATGGGCTCTTAGTTACTTGCTTAAATCACTTGCTTTGCATTTCTATTGTTTGAAATGGTGCTTTTCAATTGTTTGAAATGGTGCTTTGTGTGTGATTTTGAAAGATGTTTTGAAAAGAGGCCATCGTTGTGGCAACCTTTGTAATGATTTTTGTTTGAATGTATACAAATGTGTTTTTGTCTTTTGAAAAGTTTTCAATGTTTGAAAGTAGGGTTTTGAAATTGTGTTGTAAAGTGTGTTTTGAAGATAACAAGGATGTTTTTGCAAGTTTGATCAAGTAACTAAGAGCTATCTACCCTATTTTACTCAAAGATTTTTCTTATGTTTTTAACCCTGTTAACAGTGTTGTTTCACCATTGTATTTGGTGAACAACCTTGTGTTAGGATGTTTAACGGGACAGGCGCGGGTCATCTTATAGACCATGATAGCAATGGTGTCAAGTATGTTTGGCAATTTTCTTGAGGGACTTGATCATTTTGTTTAGGCAACTCAGATAGCGTCATCGAGGGACTATGATCTTTTGTTTTGTTTTTGTTTTACCAAAGTACTTGACATGCAACCATGGCCCATTTTTGAAGGCCACAAGTGGATTGTAACCCTAGGGATGCAAGTGTGCATTGTGTTTATTTTTCATGCATATTTGTCTTTGATTAGGTCAAGCTAGTTGTTGGTTTTATTTTGCATACAAACCCTAAGTCTAAACATGGCATAATCGGAAGCATTTATAGGTGCGAGAATTTAAAGTCTACACTTATTACAACATGATATAGGGAGGGGGGGGTACAAATTTGAATTGGGGATATTTGACAAGAAATTAAATTCTAAATTATTACAACCAAATCGAATGTATAGGCAATATTTAAATGTACAATAATTGAATAAAATACAATAAATAAATGTTAAATAGAATGTATTATGCAAAAAGTTTTTTTTTTTATGTATGTGAAAAGTATTTTTTTTAATATGAAATGTAAATAATAAAGAAAAAGTCCATTTTAATTATTTTGTTATTTAGGGAAAAGACCCTAATTCTTAAATAAATAGTATTATTTATTAATTATATACAATAATATATTAATTTATACAAAAAATAAAAGTATATTGTAAAGAAAAGATATTTTTAGTGTAAAATATTAATAAAAATGAAAATGTATTATTTTTATTTTTATTTTTGACCTAATTATTTAATAAAATAAAGTATATAAGTATATATATATATATATATATATATATATATATATATATATATATATATATATATATATATATATATATATATATATATATATATACATATTAAATATATAAAAATAAAAAAATTAATTATTTTTTTAAGAAAAATGTGTATATTCAAGGAAATGTTTTCAAATATAAATAAAATAATAAATGAAAGTAAACATATTTTTTCATTATTTTTAGGTTTTAATAAAAAGAACATAAAACAATTAAACATTTTTTATACTAGTAATATAAAAATAAATATGAAAAAATATAAAATAATTTTTTTTTGCATTTTTTATAGTTAGACAAAAAATAATAAAGTCAGAATAAAAGATAAAAACATCAAAATGAAAAATATTCAAATAAATGGGCCAGGGGGTGTAAACTGAATAATGGGGTGTTAGAAGTAAAAACAACCAGGCCCAGCCAAGTCAGACTTCATCTTCCTCCTTTGTTCACCAAAACACGCGTTCTGTACATCAATGGCTATCTCCTGATTCTTTGATTTTTTGACAAAACTCATAACATGAAAGTTGTAGAGCATTAAACAACGAATTCAACCATATAAAAAACTTAAGCTAACTCTCAAAGACCAGAGAGAATTTCTCTGGCCCTAATTCTTAACCTAGATTTTTCAGAAAGTTCATGAACAAAATTCTCCTAGCACGATTAATATAAATGAAAACTAAGCATATGTATGGCTTCAGGTCTATGAATACAACATCTTTCATTCACAAACCTAAGTCTAACTATTCCTAAATAGAGAGATATAAGTTCATGAAATACTTGTTTCAGTTGACTTCGAGCTGGGCAATGTAGCAACTTTCAAAGGTGTTTGAACTTCTTTTGAGCTTGCCTGAGGTCTAATGAAGCTTTCCCAATGCTTACTTTGTTTTGAAATGGCTTGAATCGTGCCACAGAACTCAATCTGCAAAGCTTTGAAACAAAAATGACAATGTGTGTTAAGGGTGTTACAGCTAGCAATGGATGATGTGGATAGCTTAGGTATGTTGGTTGGAAGGTGTTTGAAGTGGTTTTGGACAAAACGCACGTGGGGATTTGATTATGGAGATGGTTCTGCAGGGCTTGCCCTGTTTTGCAGAAAAATAGTGATTCTGTGTACAAGGGAGTTTGAGAGGCAAAGGGGTTGTGTTTCTGGCTTGTTAGGAGGTACCAAACTTTTTTGCAATGTTTGTGTAAGTTGGTTTTAACAGATGTGGAAGATGGCTTGTATTTTGCAACTTTTTTCTTCTTGAAGCAAGAATGTGTCTTCTCAATGCAGGCCTGCACAAGTCCTAAATCATGCTGCACCTTTTGCTCTTGGTTACTGGAATTGGTAGACTTGATCTTGCCTCAGAGATATGGCCCCATACCTCAAGGATCTTGTTTTGACATAAAGTGAAGTTTAAGCAAAAATGGCATTGTTACTTTTTCCATTTAAGGCTTAATCTAGTGTACAATGCCCTAATGACCAAGACAATACCTTAACTCAATGGATATACATTAAATTATGGAGTACAAACTGGTTTTGAGGCCTGTGATTGTGAACCAAGCTAGCTAGATTAGATTTGCAAATTGGTATGAACATGTATTGGCCATGGATCAAAGTGAGTTTTTGCCAACTTCAAGCTATCAATTCTCTCTAACCACAAGGGTATTTGAGGAGTTCTTGGACAATTTGGAAAGCTTGGAACATGTACTATAATCAATCTTTGAAATGCAACTTGAAACTCCAAGTGGAACTATGTGAAAAATGGCCAAGAAGATGGGTCAAAATCCTGCCTAAATTAGGACAAAATTTCCCTAAGTTAAAAGTTTTAGGTACCCTTGTTCCAAAAATCATAACTTACGATACAAGCCTCTTTTGAGAAAACTTTGTGAATAAAATTTGTAGACTTTGTGATGTACTACAACTTTCATGTTGCAAGTTTAGTTTTAATCCATTTGCATCTTGGTGAAAAAATGGGACAAAGTTAGGAAAAAATAAGAAAATTTCATAACTTAGAAAATTTCTAAGTTATGAAATTTTTTCCATTTTAAACCCTAATTTGCATTTTTGGGTTTCTTGATGAACAAGTTTCATAATTTGACATGTCTTGGTGAAAAATCACTCTCGGCACTTGACTTTGACCAAAAAGTCAAAGTTGGACTTTTCAGTGTACAGTCAAATTTTGATCAGTTGACTGAAAAATTCATCTGCCAATCCTATGCATTTGAGATCTTTTGAGCTTGTTGAATGGGTAAAGACAATTTCATTGAGTCCTTGAGTCCATGTGTGAGATTTATTTGCCATTGGTTAGGTCAAACAGTCAAAAAATGCCTTTGTGCAGTCAAAACCCTAAAAATGACCATTTTGCCCTTTTGGTGATCTGATCAAATTTCTTGTGGAATTGTAATCCAAACTTGATCAAATGGTTCATATGAGTTAATAATGTTGATGTGGGTCAAAATTCATGAGGTTTGACTGTCAATTGGCCACAGTTGACTTTTTCCCCAATACAACTGATTTCTAGGTCAACTGTCCAATTGACTGGGCAAAAATTTGAATCAAGGCTTGAAACTTACTATGGACAAACTTGTGAGTCCAACATGAAGTATGAAAGTCACTTTAGGCATTTTAGGTCAAAACATCCCTGTGCAAACTCAAACCCTAATTTAGGTCAACAGTGCAAGGAGGTGTCTTGAGCAGAGCAAACCCTAGCTTGATCTTGAGTTCCAAGAGTCTTGTGATTGAGAAAATATTGATGAAATGAAAGGGAAAATTTTGGGGTACAACAGTTGCCCCTGTTCAATATTCTTGAACCTGAAGAGTTAGATTGGCAAGTTTTCCTTTCGCGACTCGAAGGTAAAAGAGGATTGGACACTAGAGTGCCCGTAAATTTGCACTCGTCAAAATATAGCTGAGGAAATAGGCTTAGAGATGCCATTTAGAGATGGTAGAATCTTGTTGGAGATGGGCTTAAAGATGCCATCCAAGAATGTTTGTTGAATTGTAATGTTGTAGGTCAGAAGAATGAGCGTCAAAATGGTATCCGTGTCTGGAATGCATTTGAATTGTATCTGGAGACTGAGTCTGTATGAGCAAAAGAATGGTGTCCGTGTTTGGAGCGTATCTGAGCTGTAACCGTATTTGAACTTTGAATGAATATCAGAATGACTATCGTGTATGGAGTGTATCTGGACTGTATCTGAAGTTGAGATCTGTATGAGTAATAGAATGACTTCCGCGTTTGGAATGTATCTGAGACTGTAGCTGGGAGCTGAATAAATGACAGACTGACTTCCATGGCAATTGCACTGAGGGAATCAAACTGCTGGTGTAAGGTTCATAATGGTATCTGTGTCTGGAGCATGTCTGAACTTGAAGTTGATAGTTGAACCTGAATGAGAGATAAAATGGTCGCCGGGTCTGGAGCGTATCTAATCTGTATCGGATTGCTGAAGCCTGAATGAGTAGTAGAATGACCACCGTGTCTGGGATGTATCTGCACTGTATCTGACTTGAAATTCTGAATGATTAATAGAATGACCGCCGTGTCTGGGGTGTATCCATACTGTATCTGAATAACGGTTAACAATAGCCTTTTAATCTTATCCTGAAAAGGGTAAAGTGTTAGCTAAAAACACAAAGTTATGTTGCATGATATGTATGATGCAAAGAAATGTATTTCATTTATGTTTATGGTATATGAATGTAATGGATATGCATGTAAGCTGAGTAGCTGTCTTGCTGAGGAAAATAAATCCTTGATAATTGGAGATAATGAAATTTTTTATTGTTGTCGGGGAAAGTAAATCCTTGACCAATGTTGGGGATTCCAACAGTCTTTGATTACTGAAGATGAGAAATCCTTGTTGACTGCTGACTGCTTGGGGATTAAAGATCTCTGATTGCTGAGAAGGGGAAATCCCGGGACCACTGCTGGAGTTTGAAAACCCTCGGCAATTTGTGGGGATTAACAAAAACTTTGACAGCACCTGCGGGGATGTGAGAATCCCTCATGACTTTCCTAGGGAATGATAAAAACTCTGATGATCTCTACTGGGGAGCTAAAACCTATGAGGCTTTTGCTTGGAGAAATGAGACCGAGAATCTTCGATCTTGCTGTGAGATAACTCTGTGGGGAAATGTTCACTATTCTGGCTCCGCTGGGGATAGGATTTTCAGGGTTCTCGAGCTCTACTGGGGATCTTCAAGCTTAACTATGATGGGAATTTTGTAACTTAACTCAGATGGGGAATCAAGAAGCTTATCTCCGTTGGGGAAATACACTCCAAATTTTAGCTTTGTTGAGGATCTGAATGATGTATCGTAGGGGATTTCTTCTGAGATGGCACAAAAATATCTTCCTTCACCTTCAACCCATCGGTAATTATCTTTTTTCAATTTCGTTTTACTTGTAAGCCGTGATTATATTCAAATGCATATGCCTATTTAACAAAACATTGGACGTTTTCAAATAAAACATAAGTGTAAAAAGAAAAGACAAGCAAATTTCCGCACTTTGAAGTATATTTGTATTTAACTTTTGTGAATATCTTTGTACAAAGGAGACAGACATCCTAGTAAAAGAATGTTGTCGTAAGAATTGATAAATTTTATACAAAAGAAAGATGGTTATGTGTAATAATTCCATGGGATTCCCATTCTGCTATAGCCTTCACAACTCTGAATATCTTGTCCATTCACTGCTTTGTCCGCTGATGACTGGATTGATCAGAAGCTTGGAGCTCGTTGGTGAAGAGATTGTTCTTAAAGTGATCTGACGAGACATAGTCATACACTTTAATTCCCTAACTTTTTCCTGGACCGCCCTTTCAGGTTTTTGATCCACCGGGAAACCCATTTCTGCCCAAGTCGCCCTTTCGGGTTTTCAACTTGCCGGGTGTACAGGATTTTTTTGTTTTATCCCTAATTTTTGCCTGAACCTCCCCTTCGGGTTTTCGATTCACCGGGATGCCCATTTTTGCCCAAGTCGCCCTTTCGGGTTTTCAACTTGTCGGGTCGTTTTATGCGTAGTATCTTTTAATTATGTATGCATTTGCAGGGTGCGGCAAATCATCGCCATCCATGGTGGTCAGAATCATTGCCCCACCAGAAAAGATGCTCTTAATCACAAATGGTCCTTCGTAAGTAGGAGTCCACTTGCCCCTAGGGTCACTTTGCGGCAGGATGATCCGCTTGATTACAAGATCTCCGACTTGATATACCTGACGTCTGACTTTCTTGTTGAAAGCCTTGATCATGCGTTTTTGATACGTTTGACCATGACAAACAGCAGTAAGTCGCTTCTCGTCGATCAAATTAAGTTGATCAAGCCGGGTCTGAATCCAATCGTCTTCGCTCAAACCAGCGTCCTTCATAATCCTTAGGGAAGGAATCTGAACTTCCATAGGTAAAACAGCTTCCATGCCATACACCATAGAAAATGGGGTTGCCCCAGTTGAAGTACGCGTCGTGGTACGATATCCATGCAGAGCAAACGGTAACATCTCATGCCAGTCCTTGTAGGTGACTGTCATCTTTTGAATGATCTTCTTGATATTTTTGTTCGCGGCTTCAACAACACCGTTCATCTTCGGCCGATAGGGAGATGAATTGTGATGATGAATCTAGTACTGTTCGCATAGATCGGTGATCATAGTGTTGTTCAAATTCGTACCGTTGTCTGTGATGATCCTGTCGGGGACACCGTACCGGCATATAAGGTTCTGCTTGATAAAGCGGGCAACCACATTCTTTGTAACTGAGGCAAAGGAAGCTGCTTCAACCCACTTGGTAAAATAGTCAATAGAGACCAAGATGAAGCGATGTCCATTGGATGTCGTGGGCTTGATCTCTCCAATCATGTCAATGCCCCACATTGCGAATGGCCAAGGAGTCGTCAGCACGTTGAGAGGAACAGGAAGAATATGTACCTTGTCGGCGTAGACTTGGCACTTGTGGCAAGTAAGGGAATGTTGGTGACAATCAGCTTCCATGGTAGACCAGTAGTAGCCTGCCCTTAGAATCTTTTTAGCCATCGTATGTCTGCTCAAGTGGGTGCCAAATGTGCCACTGTGTATCTCAATCATGATCAACTTTGCTTCAGCTTTGTCCATACAACGAAGTAGAACACAATCATGGTTGCGCTTATAAAGGATGCCATTGCTTAGGAAGAACTTGGCAGCTAATCTCCTTAAGAACTTTTTGTCATTGACGGAAGCTCCTTCAGGGTATTCTCTAGTCTGGAGATATCTTTTGATTTCATGAAACCAGGGTTGTTCCACTACTTCTTCGGTATTAATCTCATGACAGTGTGCGGGTTCGTCCATTCGCTCGATGGTAATCTGGGGAGCCTCGTTATCCCAATTTAGTTTAAACATGGAAGACATTGTAGCCAGAGCATCTGCCAGCTGATTTTCTTCTCGCGGGCAATGCTCGAAGGTGATCTGCTCGAAATGAGGTAACAATGTTAAGACATGTTCTTTGTATGGGATAAGATTAGGATGTTTGGTATCCCACTCTCCTTTGACTTGACTGATAACCAAAGCTGAGTCCCCAAATACGACAAAAGATTTGATTCCCAAGTCTATTGCAGCCTTGAGACCAAAGATGCAAGCTTCATATTCAGCCATGTTGTTGGTACAGCTGAAGTAAAGTCGGGCAGTGAAAGGTGTATGGCAACCTTCCGGAGAAATAAGTACCGCCCCGATATTGTTGCCAAGTGCATTTGAAGCACCATCAAAGTACAAGGTCCATCGGGATCCTTGTTCAGGTCCTTCATACGGTCTGTTACCTTCAATGTTGTCCAATGTCATGATGTCCTCGTCAGGGAAGTTGAATCTCATCGACTGGTAATCCTCGACGACTTGATGAGCTAGATGGTCAGCTAGTACACTTCCCTTTATAGCTTTTTGGGTAGTAAACTGGATATCATACTCAGTCAGGATCATTTTCCATCTAGCGATTCTTCCAAATAAAGCAGGCTTCTCAAAGATATACTTGATCGAATCCATTTTGGAAATCAGTAAAGTGGTGTGGGTCAACATATACTGCCTTAGCCGGCGAGCAGCCCATACCAAAGCGCAGCAAGTTTTCTCGAGCAGTGAGTAGCGAGTCTCACAGTCGGTAAACTTTTTGCTAAGGTAATAAATGGCATGCTATTTTCGGCCAGACTCGTCATGTTGGCCCAGCACGCACCCCATTGAGTTATCCAAAACGGTCAGATACATGATTAACGACCTTCCTTCGACGGGTGGCATCAGAATAGGAGGTTCTAGCAAATACTCCTTGATCTTATCAAAAGCAACTTGACAATCATTGTTCCATTCAACCACCTGATCTTTCTTCAATAGCTTGAAGATTGGCTCACAGGTAGATGTCAGGTGAGAGATGAACCTGGCAATGTAGTTCAATCGTCCCAAGAATCCTCTAACCTCCTTTTCAGTACGGGGGGTAGGCATTTCTTGTATAGACTTTACTTTAGCTGGATCAACTTCAATGCCTTTGTTGCTGACAATAAATCCCAAAATTTTACCAGACCTAACCCTAAAAGTGCACTTGCTTGGGTTCAGTCTTAGCTTATACTCCTTCAACCTGGCAAACAGCTTTTGCAAATGCTCAAGGTGTTCTTCTTCTGTCTGTGATCGAGCTATCATGTCGTCTACGTAAACTTCGATCTCATGATGTATCATATCATGAAACAAAGCTACCATGGCGCATTGATAGGTTTCCCCTGCATTCTTCAATCCGAATGGCATCACTTTGTAGCAGAAGGTACCCCATTGTGTGACAAAAGTTGTTTTCTCCATGTCCTCGGGGGCCATTTTGATCTGGTTGCATCCCGAGAATCCATCCATGAAGGAAAAAACTTTGTGTTGAGCTGTGTTGTCAACTAAGATGTCGATATGTGGCAGCAGAAAATCGTCTTTAGGGCTAGCCCTGTTCAAATCCCGATAGTCTACACACATTCTGACTTTGCCGTCCTTTTTAGGCACGGGCACAATGTTAGAAACCCATTATGGATAAGAGGTAACAGCCAGAAAGCCAGCATTGAATTGCTTCATTACTTCAGCCTTGATTTTCTCAGACATGTCAGGCCTCATCCGGCGGACCTTTTGCTTGATCGGTGGACAATCCTCTCTTGTAGGGAGACGGTGAACCATGATATCCGTGTCTAACCCTGGCATGTCTTCATAAGACCACTCGAAGATTTCAACATAATCGTTCAACAACTGTACTAAGCGCTCCTTGACACTTGGTTCCAGGTTGGCACCCACTTTTACTTCTTTCTTGTCTTCCTCTGTCCCTAAGTTGATGGTTTCTAGCAACTCTTCATGGGGAAGAATGTCCCTCTCTTCTTGTTGTAGGAGTCTGGCTAACTCTCCCGGCACTTCACAATCTTCGTCAACTTCGTACTCAGCATGATTGACCAAATCTTCAGAGTTATCAAAGGTTAAAGCAGAATAGTCACTCATGGAATCCGGAGTGGATGGGTACCTGCATTTGTGAGTGTGGGTGTGTGTAAGGGATAGCCATCCTTAAACAAACAAAAATGCAAAAGGAAAGAAAAATGAACTCAATTATTTATAGATGAAAAATGTCTAATGATTCATTAAAACATGGCATATGATTATGAAGAAAATCAAGCCCTTACAAATGGACCTACATGCCCCGGGTAAGGCATGAGGTGAAAATAGTGTCCAAATTGTTTAGTTATAACAAACCATAAAAATGGGAAATTGTTCAAAGATAAAATTACTGGTTGATAAAGGTGATGGGAACAAAATCCTTTGCTTCCCAGTTGCTCAAACCCCCTTCGACGGTCGGAAAGATCCAATCTTCAAAGTGTCTCTCTTCATCTTCATTTTCTACAACAATGATTCCATGGTGAGAGATCTTGACGGGTGGCCCTCCAGCCTTGGAGCGACGCATAGCCTTTTGTCCTGCAGCTGTGAACCCTAACCCAAACTTGTCTGTCTTATGGGGAAAGTCAGGCAATTGTCCCCATACTGTACTCTTCCCTTCTTTAATCACATCCTCTGCGTCCTTTAGAGATGCCATCCTAGATACATGCTTGGAAATGACAGGCACCTCAACCATTGTCTTCGCAACTGCTATCTCAGGGGAAACTTCCTCAAAATGCTGAAAAGGCGTTTCGATGAACTCGCCATCCAACTCCACATAGCGGAAGGAATTGAGATGACTTATCATGTATTCTTCCTCGCAGTGCACTGTTATAATCTTACCCTTAACATGATATTTCAGCATTTGGTGCAAAGAGGAGGTAACTGCCCCGGCATAATGGATCCATGGTCTTCCTAGCAAACACGACTATGACGGACAGATGTCCATCACGTAAAAGGTGGAGTTGAAAACTTCTGTGCCTACCTTGATAGGAATATCAACTTCTCCATGAACCATTCTTTTGGACCCATCAAAGGCCCTAACAACGATTTTACTAGGTTTAAGAGTCCATCCTTCGCAATTCAAACGGTCTAAGGCTTTCTTCGGCAACACATTCAAGGAAGAACCAGTATCAACTAAGACATGGGCGAGGGTGGTTCCCTTGCATTCAACTGAGACATGTAGCGCGTCGTTGTGTTTCCTTCCTTTGGGAGTCAAGTCACCATCGGAAAAGCCAAGGCCATTATCAGCAGTTAGACTAGCCACACATTCCTGAAACTGGTCAGCCGAAGTCTCTTGGGGAACATGTGCCGCTTTCAAGAATTTAATTAGTGCCTTAGCATGGGCCTCAGAACAGAGCAGGAGATCTAACATTGAAATTTTAGAAGGGGTCTTCCCTAACTGTTCCACAACGTCGTAGTCACTTTTTCTGATTATTTTCAAGATTTCATCCATTTCTTTCTGAGTGGTTTCGGGGATAACCACAACATGAGCCTTCGTCCTGACAGGCACTTCCAGTATCCCCTTACCCTTATCGGTAGTATCAACAGATGGTCTTACTTCAGGAGTATCTAATTCTTCAATCACTGGGCCTTGCACAGATGGTCCAACAGGTACATAAGCTTTTAAGGGTCCAAAAACTGCTCGAGGGGGAGCAATGTCTGGAGAAAAGATCCGGCCGCTGCGGGTTATCTTGCTTGTACACACAATGTTCCCTATATCAGGGCTTTCTTCTTCAGAAATCTCTTGGACTGTTTCGATTTGTTTGATACCATGGTAGAAGATTTCTCCCCCATAGTTCCATGGTATCATTTTGCTTGATTGGTACGGGACAGGTCCCGGCATGGTGATCTTTAATGGTACACATTCAGAGTTGGGTGTAATCCTGACAGGCCTTTTGCAAGCCTTGGGAGGATTGTCGGAAATGGTTATGATTGCGATATCGTTGTTTGAAGTAGCATAAGCAATAGGAGTAACAGGATTGAAGGTATCAACAGGGGTTTTCTGGAAAAGTATCTCTTGGGTATCCATCAGGTGTTGGACACCTGACTTCAACATTGGGCAGTCACCTCGAATGTTCAAACAAAAATAACAGTCTTTACCACAACCAGGAAAGATCCCGGCTCTCAACAAATTTTCTTTAATCACAAGTAACGGTGTCAACAGATCAACAACATCAGTAACATGAGTGTCCTCCATAACAACATGAATATTGTGGTCGTGCTTGGGCATCAGAGCAGATATAACATTGGGCTTCTCAGGAGCATCGAATTCTACCTCTTTGGTATCAATCAAGTCCTGGATTTTGTTCTTAAGCGCCCAACAATTATTGGTATCGTGCCTAGCACTGTCGGAATGGTAGGCACACTTGGAATTTGAGTGGTAGTATGGAGAGGAAGTGTTAGGGTTCTTTTGCGCTTCCTTCAAACTGGTCAGATTCAGTTTCAACAAATGAGGAAGTACCTGAGAGGGCGTCATGTGTATGCGGGTGAACTGCCGTTGTGGCCTTTCCACCCGTTGTTGATTAGGTCTCGGCTGATTGTTACGAGGTGGATCATTTGATGAGTTTTGAATCATCACAGCCCCTACAGTCGGTCGACGCTCAGTTCTTCCCTGTCCCTTCTGAGAATACACAGCAGATGCTTCTTTCTTAGACGGAAAGGGTTTCTTGACAGTTGTGGATGCGGAAGCATCCTTTTGAATATTTCCACTTTTAATACCGGCCTCAACCCTTTCGCCGGTCAAAATCAATTCAGTAAATCCCGCGGAAGAACTCCTGATTAGATGATTGAAGAAGGGGCCAGATAGGGTCCCCAAAAACATGTTAACTAACTCCCTATCTGATAGCGGTGGCTGCACCCTTCCAGCCAGATCACGCCACTTCTGGGCGTACTCTTTAAACCCTTCATTGGAAGCCATCCCCATACTTTGTAACTGAGTACGAGTGGGCGCCAAATCAGCATTATATTGATACTGACGATAAAAAGCAGCTGCCAAGTCTTCCCAATTGTGAACCTCGGATCTCTCGAGTTGATAAAACTAGTCTAACTGCGTGCCAGACAAGCTGTCTTGGAAAAAGTGTACCCAGAGGTCTTTATCGGATGAGTGGGGTTGGATTTTTCTGACATACGGCCTCAGGTGCATCTTCGGGCATGACAGACCGTCATACTTGGCAAATGTTGGCACCTTGAACTTGGGAGGGATAACAATCCCAGCTACCAGCCCTAGTTCTTCAAAATCCAATCCGGGCACCCTCTGCAACTCCGTAGCTGCCAGTCTATCTTCAAGGTTTTTATATTTATCATCCGCTGGAGGATACTGTTTTTCGGAGTAGTCTTCGTCTTCTTCCTCTTCCTCCTCTTCTACCTCAGACTCATAAGGTATAGCAGCCCCTTTCCCTTTACCGGCCCCTTCGTCAGACACTGAGGGGAACTCAAGAACCTTCCTAGCATTACTCTCAAACGTTCTTCCAAACGTGGCTACTCCAGGTCTCCTTTTCTTTTTCTCTTTGTTCTTCTCCAACAAAACTTTAAGGTCCTCTTGACACTTTGCCAAGGTCATGAGGAGTTGCTGGAACTGTGAATTTTGTGCCTGCAGATCCTTTACCGTCTGCTCCAAATCCATCTTGCTGAAATAAACAGCAGAAAGATAAGGAAACCTGATGTGAAGATCTGTTTATGCATATGATGAATGGTATGTTATTCATGTAATGCATTCAAGGATTCAGATATTCAAATTTGTTGCAAACAAAAAAGAAACGCACGTCATATTAAGAAGAAATTGTTAGTACATAAGTGCCCCATGGGCAAAATATTACAAAATTCTTAATGTAAAAAGACATTGCGCATCCTCTTTGGCGCGATGTAAGTGTTGAGAGTTTCCTCCTCGTGAAGTCGGCGGGTAAGCTCCAAAACCTTCTTCTCACTAGCATACAAGCTGGCTTCAAAAGTATCTCGTTCTTCTTTGAGTTGGATCCAAATCTTTTGCATTTCTTCCCATGATGTTGGCATGTCAGGATGTAGGATGGTGTATGGAACCTCTCCTTCCGTAACAGGCTCTTTGATCAAGGGGAGAATGTGAGGGTATAACATCATAAGATTCTGGGAGCGGGTTCGTACCCACTTGAGATAAGGCTCAAGGGGGATGGAATTCTTGTTCCCCAGTGTCTTACTATCCACCTTGTTGGGCATCCTCCAAGCTATGATGAACCTTTGCCGAAGTCCTTGCGCATCATTGTCGAAGTCAAAAACTAGGTCAGGAATAAGCATGTCATGAGGGCCATCCCTCCGAGCATATCCAAATTGCCTCAAAGCTAGACAGGGGTTGTAGGTGATGCCTCCCCTAATTCCAAGTAGTGGGACATTAGGGAATTCCCCACAATGATCAATGATGATGACATTTTCTCTGGACCAAGAACACCAATGTACATCAGAATGTGTGAGGGTCATCAACCGTTGTGACCACCTCAAACCCTGCTCATTCTTCAAAACTGACTGTGGAAGGTGAGAAATAAACCACCTTGCTAGAAGAGGAGTACAACACATGAGAACACCTCTTTTCCTCATTGTTCATGTGTAAAATGAGTGTAGGATGTCCCCAAGCAATGTAGGTATAGGATTCCTAGATATGAAAATCTTGACAGCATTCACATCTATAAGCTGATCAGGGTTTGGGAACAAGACCAACCCATAGATGAAGAGTGCCATAATCTCTTCAAAGGCTTGTAGATCAAAAGAATTCCAGCAGTCTTGTGCCTTCTCAAACAGAAACTTTTCCAAGAAGCCCTTGACACCACTTCTGGTTTCCCAATGCCCCTTGATGTCAGATGGTTGCAAGTGTAATGCTTGAGCAACATCTTCAGGCTTTGGTTCTTTTTCCGTACCGTTGTAGGGTAGTTGATGAAGAATAGGAATTCTCAGGAGTTGAGAAAATTCCTCCAAAGTAGGCACCAATTGGTAATCAGGGAATGTGAAACAGTGATGTGGGGGGTCAAAGAACTGGAAGAGGACTTTCACCATGTCTTCTTCAATGTTGGTGTTGACCAAGTTGAGGAGTGTACCATGTCTTTCACTGAAGAGAGAATTCTCTGGGATCCTGGAAGTAAGCTCTTTGAGTTGAGGAGGGATTCTCACAAGGTTGACTTGAATTGTTTTCCTGCGAAGAGATTCCATGACCTACAAGACAAGAACAAAGATGAAGATCCAAACCCTTGAAATGGTTATTGGATGCATATGATGCTTTATGATGTTCATGATGTATGCACAAACACATGTACAAGCAAGTCACACAATACCCTAGTTTCAGGCTTGCATGAGGTTTCATAGGTAAATACCCTCTTGAGTTTAGTTGGCTCAAACCTGTCCTATAAATAGTAACCGGGTTCTAAGGAGCTCAATATCACTGGATTGTTTTCTATGTTCATTGTTTTGGTTTAGCCACTTAACTAACGACCAAAATATTCCAAGAAAACAACCCTCAATGAGTGTAGTATCGAGTATCTACCAACTTCGGACTGCACCAAAGCCGGTCATCTCACTACTCCTAACAAGAGGCCACGATGGTCAAGTAAGGTTCTAAGAGTTCATTAGTGCTTCATGACATCACTCAGCGGCCCCATATTCTCTTTGATTGACTCAAAGGCTACCGGTACTCACAAATATGTCGCACTAATATAGCTATTGCTTCAACCGTGTCGGTATACCCCGCACAGTTTCCACAACGTATTGCTATTTACCTATGAATGTTTCCCAAATCCGGGTAGAGGATTTCAAGCCCAAACAAGAGAACCAAATGTGAAGCAATCAAAGCAATCAAAATAATCTTGCAAAGGTGATCTAAACCCTAAGGTTACTCCACTTTTAAAGTTTTCCCCAGTAGAGTCGCCAGTTCTGTGATTCGGTTGGAGAACTGACTTGAGGTTTTGCGTTTGTGTTCGCAAATGTTTCGGTTTAGCAAGAGTCGCCACCGACTTTTTATTTTATCCTAAGGAAAGGCCAAAAAGCACAGGAAAGACCTTTGATATGTTTTCTTGGGTTCGGGGAGTAGATTATAGAAAGGGAAGGTATTAGCACCCTTTCTATCCATGGTTATCCATGGGATCTTAGTTACTTTCTTAGATCACTTGCTTTGCATTTCTATTGTTTGAAATGGTGCTTTTCAATTGTTTGAAATGGTGCTTTGTGTGTGATTTTGAAAGATGTTTTGAAAAGAGGCCATCGTTGTGCCAACCTTTGTAATGATTTTTGTTTGAATGTATACAAAGGTGTTTTTGTATTTTGAAGAGTTTTCAATGTTTGAAAGTAGGGTTTTGAAATTATGTTGTGAAGTGTGTTTTGAAGATAGCAAGGATGTTTTTGCAAGTTTGATCAAGTAACTAAGAGCTATCTACCCTATTTTACTCAAAGATTTTTCTTATGTTTTTAACGCTTTTAACAGTGTTGTTTCACCATTGTATTTGGTGAACAACCTTGTGTTAGGATGTTTAACGGGACAGGCGTGGGTCATCGTATAGACCATGATAGCAATGGTGTCAAGTATGTTTGGCAATTTTCTTGAGGGACTTGATCATTTTGTTTAGGCAACTCAGATAGCGTCATCGAGGGACTATGATCTTTTGTTTTGTTTTTGTTTTGCCAAAGTACTTGACATGCAACCATGGCCCATTTTTGAAGGCCACAAGTGGATTGTAACCCTAGGGATACAAGTGTGCATTGTGTTTGTTTTTCATGCATATTTGTCTTTGATTAGGTCAAGCTAGTTGTTGATTTTATTTTGCATACAAACCCTAAGTCTAAACATGGCATAATTGGAAGCATTTATAGGTGCGAGAATTTAAAGTCTACACTTATTACAACATGATATAGGGAGGGGGTACAAATTTGAATTGGGGATATTTGACAAGAAATTAAATTCTAAATTATTACAACCAAATCGAATGTATAGGCAATATTTAAATGTACAATAATTGAATAAAATACAATAAATAAATGTTAAATAGAATGTATTATGCAAAAAGTTTTTTTTTATGTATGTGAAAAGTATTTTTTTAATATGAAATGTAAATAATAAAGAAAAAGTCCATTTTAATTATTTTATTATTTAGGGCAAAAACCCTAATAAAAATATAAAAAAATTAATTATTTTTTTAATAAAAATGTGTATATTCAAGGAAATGTTTTCAAATATAAATAAAATAATAAATGAAAGTAAACATATTTTTTCATTATTTTTAGGTTTTAATAAAAAGAACATAAAACAATTAAACATTTTTTATACTAGTAATATAAAAATAAATATGAAATAAATATGAAAAAATATAAAATAATTTTTTTGGCATTTTTTATATTTAGACAAAAAATAATAAAGTCAGAATAAAAGATAAAAACATCAAAATGACAAATATTCAAATAAATGGGCCAGGGGGTGTAAATTGAATAATGGGGTGTTAGAAGTAAAAACAACCAGGCCCAGCCCAGTCAGACTTCATCTTCCTCCTTTGTTCACCAAAACGCGCGTTCTGTACATCAATGACTATCTCCTGATTCTTTGATTTTTTGACAAAACTCATAACATGAAAGTTGTAGAGCATTAAACAACGAATTCAACCATATAAAAAACTTAAGCTAACTCTCAAAGACCAGAGAGAATTTCTCTGGCCCTAATTCTTAACCTAGATTTTTCAGAAAGTTCATGAACAAAATTCTCCTAGCTCGATTAATATAAATGAAAACTAAGCATATCTATGGCTTCAGGGCTATGAATACAACATCTTTCATTCACAAACCCAAGTTTAACTATTCCTAAATAGAGAGATAGAATTTCATGAAATACCTGTTTCAGTTGACTTCGAGCTGGGCAATGTAGCAACTTTCAAAGGTGTTTGAACTTCTTTTGAGCTTGCCTGAGGTCTAATGAAGCTTTCCCAATGCTTACTTTGTTTTGAAATGGCTTGAATCGTGCCACAGAACTCAACCTGCAAAGCTTTGAAACAAAAATGGAAATGTGTGTTAAGGGTGTTACAGCTAGCAATGGATGATCTGGATAGCTTAGGTATGTTGGTTGGAAGGTGTTTGAAGTGGTTTTGGACAAAACGCACGAGGGGATTTGATTATGGAGATGGTTCTGCAGGGCTTGCCCTGTTTTGCAGAAAAACAGTGATTATGTGTACAAGGGAGTTTGAGAGGCAAAGGGGTCGTTTTTCTGGCTTGTTAGGAGGTACCAAACTTGTTTGCAATGTTTATCTAAGTTGGTTTTAACAGATGTGGAAGATGGCTTGTATTTTGCAACTTTTTTCTTCTTGAAGCAAGAGTGTGTCTTCTCAATGCAGGCATGTACAAGTCCTAAATCATGATGCACCTTTTGCTCTTGGTTACTGGAATTGGTAGACTTGATCTTGCCTCAGAGATATGGCCCCATACCTCAAGGATCTTGTTTTGACATAAAGTGAAGTTTAAGCAAAAATGGCATTGTTACTTTTTCCATTTAAGGCTTAATCTAGTGTACAATGCCCTAATGACCAAGACAATACCTTAACTCAATGGATATGCATTAAATTATGGAGTACAAACTAGTTTTGAGGCCTGTGATTGTGAACCAAGCTAGCTAGATCAGATTTGCAAATTGGTATGAACATGTATTGGCCATGGATCAAAGTGAGTTTTTGTCAACTTCAAGCATTCGATTCTCTCTAACCACAAGGGTATTTGAGGAGTTCTTGGACAATTTGGAAAGCTTGGAACATGTACTATAATCCATCTTTTAAATTCCACTTTAAAATCCAAGTGGAACTATGTGAAAAATGGCCAAGAAGATGGGTCAAAATCTTGCCTAAATTAGGGCAAAATTTCCCTAAGTTAAAAGTTTTAGGTACCCTTGTTCCAAAAATCATAACTTGAGAGACAAGCCTCTTTTGAGAAAACTTTGTGAATAAAAGTTGTAGACTTTGTGATGTACTGCAACTTTCATGTTGCGATTTTAGTTTGAATCCATTTGCATCTTGGTGAAAAAATGGGACAAAGTTAGGAAAAAATAAGAAAATTCCATACCTTAGAAAATTTCTAAGTTATGAAATTTTTTCCATTTTAAACCCTAATTTGCATTTTTGGGTTTCTTGATGAACACGTTTCATAATTTGACATGTATTGGTGAAAAATGACTCTTGGCACTTGATTTTTACCAAAAGTCAAAGTTTGACTTTTCAGTGTACAGTCAAATTTTGATCAGTTGACTGAAAAATTCATCTGTCAATCCTATGCATTTGAGATCTTTTGAGCTTGTTGAATGGGTCAAGACAATGTCATTGAGTCCTTAAGTCCATGTGTGAGCTTTATTTTCCATTGGTTAGGTCAAACAGTCAAAAACTTCCTTTGTGCAGTCAAAACCCTAAAAATGACCATTTTGCCCTTTTGGTGATCTGATCAAATTTCTTGTGGAATTGTGATCCAAACTTGATCAAATGGTTCATATGAGTTCATAATGTTGATGTGGGTCAAAATTCATGAGGTTTGACTGTCAATTGGCCACAGTTGACTTTTTCCCCAATATAGTTGATTTCTAGGTCAACTATCCAATTGACTGGGCAAAAATTTGAATCAAGGCTTGAAACTTGGTATGGACAAACTTGTGAGTCCAACATGAAGTATGAAAGTCACTTTAGGCATTGTAGGTCAAAACATCCCTGTGTAAACTCAAACCCTAATTTAGGTCAACAATGCAAGGAGGTGTCTTAAGCAGAGCAAACCCTAGCTTGATCTTGAGTTCCAAGAGTCTTGTGATTGAGAAAATATTGATGAAATGAGAGGGAAAATTTTGGGGTACAACACATATGAATATGAAAAATCAAACCCTTTACAAATGGACCTATATGCCTCGGGTAAGGCATAAGGTAAAAAGTGTACGAACTGTTTAGGAATTATTACAAATCAACATAAATGTTTGAAAGATAAATTACTGATTGATGAAAGTAATGGGAACAAAGTCCTTTTCCTCCAAATTGCATAGTCCGCCTTCAACAGTAGGGAAAATCCAGTCTTCACGATTGCTCTCCTCTTCACCATCCTCCAAGGCACTGACTCCATGATGAGTGATCTTCACTGGTGGCCCTCCAGCCCGGGAGCGATGCACAGCCTTCTGACTAGCAGCAGTGAAACCCAAGCCGAATTTATCAAACTTGAAAGGAAAATTAGGAAGTTGCCCCCAGATTATACTTCCTCCTTCTTCAATCACAACCTTTGCATCTTTGAGTGACGACATCCGAGGCGGAGGTCGGGTAATCATGGGTACTGCCTTGGTTGCTGCAATCTCTTCAGAAACTTGCTCGAAGTGTTGAAAGGGGGTCTCTATGGACTCACCATCCAATTCCACATAGCAGAAGGAATTAAGATGGCTTATCATGTATTCCTCTTCACCGTGAGCTGTCACAATTTTCACCTGGACAGGGTACTTGAGCTTCTGGTGCAGAGTTGAAGTAACGGCTCCAGCATGATGAATCCAGGGTCTTCCCAACAAGCAAGAATAGGAGGGACGGATGTCCATGACATAAAATATGGAGTTGAAGGTTTCAGTTCCCACTTTAATCGGGATGTCCACCTCCCCGTGGACCATCCGTTTAGAACCATCAAAGGGTCTGACAATGATGTTGCGGGGCTTCAAGGTTAAACCTTCACAATCTAGCCTATCCAATGCCTTCTTTGGTAGGACATTCAGCGAAGAACCAGTGTCTACCAGAACGCGTGCCAGAGTAGTTGCTCTGCATTCTACCGAGACATGCAGAGCGTCATTATGTTTTCTCCCTTTGATTGTTAGGTTAGCATCGGAGAACCCTAAACCGTTGTCTGCTATTAGGCTAGCTACACATTCTTGAAACTGATCCGCGGAGGTTTCCTGGGGCACATGGGCCGTCTTTAAGAATTTGATCAGAGCTTTGGCATGAACTTCTGAACAAAGCAGCAAGGCCAGCATAGAGATTTTTGAGGGGGTTTTCCCCAGTTGCTCCACAACATTATAATCACTCTTCTTGATTATTTTCAAAATCTCTTCCATTTCTTTTTTAGTGGTTTCAGGGATGATTAACGGCTGAGCCCTCATCATGACAGGCTCTTCTTGGATCCCTTTCCCTCTATCATCAGCAACAACAGAGGGGATAACCACAGGAGTTAAAACTTCTTCAACAACTGGAGTTCTCACAGATATATTGATCGGTGCAGGAGTAACCTTAGGAGCGGCTGAGGGTCCGAAGATTGTCTTTGGTGGCGCAATCTCCGGAGAGAAAATTCTTCCACTGCGGGTGATTTTACTCGTTCCAGCAATGTTTCCAATGTCGGAAGTCTCTTCATCATAACTCTCTTCGGTCGATTCAATTTGTTTAACACCGTGGTAGAAGATCTCTCCCCCATAGTTCCACGGTATTGATTTGCTGGACTTGTACGGGATAGGCCCCGGCATAGTTATCTTCAAAGGTACAATCTTCGGATCATATGTAATCTTAACAGGTCTTTTGGAGACCTTGGAAAGATTGGCGGATATGGTGATTATTGAAACATCATTGACAGGAAACGATGTAATAGGAGTCTTTTCAAAAAGGATCTCTTGATTATCTATTAGGCGTTGGATGCCTAACTTCAACAACGGACATTCGCTCAGTAAGGAGGAACATATACAACAATCTTCTTCACATCCTGGGAAAATCCCGGCCTTCAGAAAATTCAACTTGATTATCGGTAGCGGAGTCATCAAATTATCAACAGTAGCAAGAAAAAGATCCTCTTCAACAACATGGGTATGGTGACCATGTTTTGGCATTGGAGCAGATATCACATTAGGTTTTTCAGGGGCGTCGAATTCCACTTCTTTAGCATTTATTAAATCCTGAATCTTATTTTTGAGGGCCCAACAATTGTTGGTGTCGTGCCCTATATTGTCTGAATGATAAGAACACTTGTCATTTGCATGGTAGAAAGGAGAAGATGTATTCAGATTCTTCGGGGCCTCTTTCAGACTAGCAAGGTTTAACTTCAAGAGGTGAGGGAGAACCTGAGCCGGTTTCATGTTGATCCGGGTGTATTGTCGTGCAAGCCTTTCCACCCTCACTTGGTTGGTTATTGGTTGATTGTTTCTAGGTTGATCAGCTACAGACTTCTGAATCATTACAGCCCCCACCGCTGGCCGACGCTCAACTCTTCCTTGACTTCTCTGAGAGTAAACAGCTGATACTTCTTTCTTGGATGGAAAGGTCTTTTTGATGGTGGCGGAAGTAGATGCATCCTTTTGAATTTTTCTGCTCTTGATTCCGGCTTCGACTCTCTCACCAGTCAGAATTAACTCGGTGAACCCCGCAGATGAACTTCCAATCAGGTGATTGAAGAATGGCCCTGATAGTGTACCCAAAAACATATGAACAAGCTCCCTCTCAGACATTGGTGGCTGCACCCTTCTAGCCAAGTCTCTCCATTTTTGGGCATATTCTTTGAAACCTTCATTTGATACCATGCCCATACTCTAATTGATTACGGGTTGGTGCTAAATCCGCATTATATTGATATTGCCTGTAGAAGGCAGCAGCCAAATCCTCCCAGTTATGTACATCAGATCTCTCTAGCTGGTAAAACCAATCCAACTGCGTCCCCGAAATACTGTCTTGGAAGAAATGGACCCACAGATCCTTATCAGAAGAATGCGGTTGGATTTTTCTGACGTAAGATCACAGATGCATCTTTGGACAAGACAAACCATCGTACTTAGCAAATATAGGCACCTTAAACTTGGGGGGAATCAAAATCCCAGAAACCAGCCCTAGATCCTCAAAGTCCAGCCCTAACACCCTCTGCACCTCCATAGCTTCCAGACGCTCTTCCAGATTCTTGTACTTGTCATCTGCAGGCGGGTACTGCTGTTCAGAATAATCTTCATCCTCTTCTTCTTCTTCTTCCTCAGACTCAGGTTGCACAGCAACTCCCTTTCCCGCCCCTTCATCAGATGTTGAGGGGAAATCAAGGACTCTTCTAGCTTGGCCTTCAAATATTCTACCCAAAGTAGCCACACCAACTCTTTTCTTTTTCTTTTTCTCCTTTTCCTTCTCCAGCAAGGTTTTGAGATCCTCCTGACCCTTAGCCAAGGTCATGAGTAGTTGCTGGAACTGTGAATTCTGCGCTTGTAAGTCTTTAACCGTCTGCTCTATATCCATCTGGCTGAAATAAATAGCAGAGAGATAAGGAAACCTGGTGTGATGACCTGCTTATGCATATGATGAATGAGTTGTATTCATGTAATGCATTCAAGGATTCAAAATTTCAAATTTGTTGTAGACAAAAAGAACATACGTCATATTAATAAGAAGAATTTGTTAGTACATTAAATGCCCCATGGGCAAAATAATACAAAATTCTAATGTAAAAAGACGTTGCGCATCCTCTTTGGTGCAATGTAGGTGTTGAGAGTATGCTCTTCGTAAAGTTTGCGAGTAAGTTCCAAAACCTTCTTCTCACTGGCGTAGAATTGGGCTTCAAAAGTATCACGCTCTCCCTTGAGCTGTATCCAACTCCTTTGCAAATCTTCAAGTGATGTTGGCATGTCAGGATGTAGGAGGGTGTATGGAACCTCTCCTTCCATAACAGGCTCTTTGATCACAGGCAGAATGTAGGGGTAAGGCATCATAAGACTTTGGGCGCGGGTTCGTACCCACTTGAGGTAAGGCTCAAGGGGGGTGGAATTCTTGTGTCCCAAGGTCTTACTGTACACTTTGTTGGGCATTCTCCAAGCTCATATGAACCTTTGTCGCAGTCCTTGATCGTCGTTGTCGAAGTCATAAACCAAGTCTAGAATCAGCATGTCATGTGGGCCATCCCTTCGGGCATACCCAAACTGTCTCAAAGCCAAGCAAGGGTTGTAGGTAATGCCTCTCCTAATTCCAAGTAGAGGGACATTAGGTAATTCCCAACAACGATCAATGATGATAACATTTTCTCGGGATCGAGAACACCAATAGATATCTGAATGTGTAAGAGTCATCAATCGCTGTGACCACCTCAAACCTTGCTCATTCTTCAAAACTGATTGGGGAAGGTGAGAAATAAACCACCTTGCTAGGAGAGGAGTACAACACATGAGAACACCTCTTTTACTCATTGTTCGTGTGTTAAATGAGTGTAGGATGTCCCCAAGCAATGTAGGCACTGGGTTGCGAGCCATGAAAATTTTGACAGCACTGACAACTATAAGCTGGTCAGGGTTTGGGAACAGGACCAACCCGCTCAATATCACTGGATTATTTTCTGTGTTCATTGTTTCATTTTAGCCACTTAACTGGCGACCTAAATATTCCAAGAAAACAACCCTCAATGAGTGTAGTATCGAGTATCTACCAACTTTGGACTGCACCAAAGCCAGTCATCTCGCTACCCCTAAAAAAGGCCAAGTTGGTCAAGTAAAGGTTCTAAAAGTCCATTAGTGCTTCATGACATCACTCAGCGGCCACGTATTCTCTTTGATTAACTCAAAGACTACCGGTACCCACAAATATGTCGCACTAATATAGCTATTGCTTCAACCATGTCAGTATACACCGCATAGTTTCCACAACGTATTGCTATTTACCAATGAATGTTTCCCAAATCCGGGTAGAGGATTTCAAACCCAAACAATAGAACCAAATGTAAAGCAATCAAGTCAAACAAGATAAGCATGTAAAGGTTATCTAAAACCCTAAGGTAACCCCACTTTTAATTTTTCCCCAGCAGAGTCGCCAGTTCTGTGATGCGGTGGGAGAACTGACTTGAGGTTTTGCGTTTGTATTCGCAAATGTTTAGGTTTAGCAAGAGTCGCCACCGACAATATATTTATCCAAAGGAAAGGTCAAAAAGCACAGGAAATACCTTTGAGATGTTTTCTTAGGTTCGGGGGGTAGATTATGAAAAGGGAAGGTGCTAGCACCCTTTTCATCCATGGTTTTCCATGCGCTCTTAGTTACTTGCTTTAGATCACTTGCTTTTGCTTTTCAATTGTTTGAAATGGTGCTTTGTGTGTGGTTTTGAAAATATTTTGAAAAGAGGCCATCGTTGTGGAAACCTTTGTAATAATTCTTGTTTGAATGTATACAAAGGTGTTTGTCTTTTGAAAAATGTTTCAATGTTTGCAAGTTTGTTTTGGGAAAATGTTTTGAAATTGTTGTTTTGAAATTAGCAAGGATGTTTGCAAGTTTTGATCAAGTAACTAAGAGTTGTCTACCCTATCTACTCAAAGATCTTTCCTACACATTTTTAACCCATTGACAGTGTTGTTTTACCATTGCATTTGGTAAAAAACCTTGTGTTTGGATGTTAAACGGGATAGGCGCGGGTCATCGTATTGACCATGATAGCAATGGTGCTAAGTATCTTAGCAAATTTTGTTTGAGGGACTAGATCATTTATATATAGGCAACCAAGATAGCGTCATCGAGGGACTATGATCTTTTTGTTTTGATTTTGTTTTACCAAGACACCTAGCATGCATACCATGGCCATTTTAAAGGCAACAAGTGGATGAAACCCTAGGGGTGCTTGTGTGCATTGTGTTGTCAATTTACATGCTTTTATATCTTGTATTAGGTCTAGCTATTTGTTTTGATTTTGGATTTTTGCATACAAACCCTAATCTCTATCATGCATATTTGAAATCTATAAATGCGTAAAACTAAATCTACAACTATTACAACATTGATATGGGGAGGGGGATACAATTTTTGAATAAGGGATTATTTGCAAGAAATTAAAACCCTAAGATTATTACAACCAAATTGAATTCAATGTTCAAATAATAAATTGACAATATTTAAATGGGCAATCAAATAAATATGCAATATATTATAAATATGCAAAAAAAAAAGATGTTTTTGTATTATTTTTATATATGTAAAAATAAAATATTTAATGCATTAAAAATAATAAAATAAAAGATTATTTTTATTAAGGGTGGAAACCCTAATTTGTTTTAAGAAAATATATATATTATGTATTATTTATTTATGTACAATAAAATAAATAAAATATATTCAAATGTTAAAAAAATAAAAATAATGTGAGAAAATATTATTTAAGTATATATAAAAACTAAAAATAAAATATAATGTTTTTTTTATATATTATTTACAAGTTTTTATTAAAGAAAATAAAAGTGTATATTACTTAATAATTATTTCTATGTCTAAAAAAATAATAAAAATAATAAAATAAAATTTGAAAATTAAATAAAATATTTTTGGTAATTTTTAAAGTTTAGAAAAATAAAATAAAGTCAAAAATAAAAAAGAAATGAAAAATATACAAAAATATATTAAATAGGCCAAGGGGGTGTGAGAAGCAAATCAGAGGTGCAAAAAGCATGGAACAACACAGGCCCGGCCCACTTGCTTCATCTTCAACCTTGTGACAAACAAAAACGTGCGCCTGTATGTTCAAACTGGAAATCCTGCATACGTGTTCTAAAGCAAAAACTCACAACACAAAAGTTATAGCATTTTCCAACACGATTCCAACCATATAAAGAACTTAATCTAACTCTCAAAGACGAGAGAGAATTTCTCTGGCCCTAATTTCTAACCTAACTTTTTCAGAAAGTTCATCAATCAAATTCTCTCAACACAGTTAACTTAAATGAAATCTATGCATATGTACAGCTTAAGGGCAATGAGTACTACATTTTTTATTCACAAACTAAGCCTAATGATTCCTAAATAGAGATATAGAAAGTTGGAAAATACCTGCTTCAGTTGAACTCGAGTATGGCAATGTGGAGGTTTTCAATGAGGCCTGAGATGCTTGGGAGCTTGCTTGAACTTCCTTTGACCTTCCCTAATGCTTAGTTTGCTTTGAGTTTGCTTGAATAAGCCTGTAGAAGTCAACCTGCACAAGTAGAATTTAAAAATGGTGAAGCTTGAAAACAAGGTTACAGTCACTGGCCAATGGTTGGGAGAGCTTAGGTGGGTTGTATGGAGTGTGTTGGAAGAGTTTTGGGACAAAACGCACGAGTGGTTTGTGAGATGGAGGTGAAACTGCAGAAGCTGCCCTATTTTGCAAGTTTTTGGTGTTTTGATGTTCAAGGGTGTTTGAGGACTGGATAGCTCATGTTTCCGGCTCAATGTGATATGCAAAACTTGTTTGGAATGGTTACAAGAGTTGGTTTTATCAGATGGAAGTGTTGTGTAGACTTTTGCACATTTCTTGGTTTTGAAGAAAAGTGTGAAGTGATCAAGCAAAGAGCCTATACAGGCCTCCTTCCTAGCTGCACAAAGTTGTTGTACTTTGCCATGAGTTTATGGAGTTGGTATACTGAAGAAATCTTGGTGCAATGCTCAAGAGAAACAAATTGACATAAAGCCAACTTTACCAAAGTGGCAATGCTACCTTTTTGCCATTTTTAGATTAATTCAATGTGTAATCTTCCATTGATCAGAATAATGCCTTAAACCATTGAGTTTGCATTCAATTTTTGAGTTTGGAAGGGTTTAGATACCTGTAAGCAAGTAAAATCAAAGCTGGATAGAAATTGCAACTTGTAGCAACATGAAAAATGCCATGGATCAAAGTGATTTTTTGCGAAATTCAAACCTTCGATTCTCCCTAACCACAAATGATTTTGGAGAGTTCTTGGACATTTTGGAAAGCTTGTAAAATTCTATACAATCCATCTTTGAAATGAATTTTGATATTACAAGTGGAACTATGTGAAAAATTGCCATGAAAATAGGTCAAAATCCTACCTAAACTAGGGCAAAATTTCACTAAGTTAAAAGTTTCATGGACCCTTATTCCAAAAATCATGACTTGAGATCCAAGCATCCTTTGGGAAAACTTTGTGAATAAAAGTTGTATATTTCGTGTAGGAATACAACTTTCATGTTGGAAGTTTTGTTTGAATCCAATTTCATCATGGTGAAAATGTTGGGCAAAGTTGGAAAAAAAATAAGAAAATTTCATAACTTAGAAAATTTCTAAGTTATGAAATTTTTCAATCTTAAACCCTAATTTGCAAAATTAGGTTTCTTGATGAACAAGTTTCATGATTTGACACATCTTGATGAAAAATGACCCTTGGTACTTGACTTTGACCAAAAAGTCAAAGTTTAGACTTTTCAGTATACAGTTGATTTTTGATCATTTGACTGGAAAATTCATCTGTCAATTCAATGCATTTGAGATCTTTTGAACCTTGTGATTAGGTTAAGATGATGTCATTTAGTCCTTGAATCCATACTTGAATCCAATTTGCCATTGGCTAGGTGAAAAATCAGAAATTGCCCTTCTCCAGTCAAAACCCTAAAAAATGACCATTTTGCCCTTTTGAAGATCTGATCAAATTTCTTGAGGAGTTGTTATCTAAACTTGATCAAATGGTTCATGTGAGCCTATAATGTTGATGTGGATAAAAAATTATGAGGTTTGACTTTAAATTGGCCACAATTGACTTTTTCCCCAATACAGCTGATTTCTAGGTCAATTGTCCAATTGACTGGGCAAAAATTTGATTCAAGGCTTGAAACTTGGTAGGGGCAATCTTATAAGTCCAACATGAAGTATTAAAGTCACTTTGAGCATTGGAAGTCCAAAAATCCATGTGCAAACTCAAACCCTAATTTCAGATCAACAGTGCAAGGAGATGTCTTGAGTAGAGCAAACCCTAATTCTGTTTGGAGTCCAAAGAGTCTTGTGAGGGGAAATATTGATAAAATGAGAGGGAAATTTTTGGGGTAAAACATATGGTAAGATAAAAACAACCGTTATAAAAACCCTAATCTCAAAGACAAAAATGCATGCAATCAAACACACTATTCACATGCACACATTTAAGGTAATCTCGTTTGTTGCCTCGAAAAATAGTCATGTCCCTCGAATATGGGCGTTTTAGCAAAGACCCTCGATAAAAGATCGTAGTCCCTCGATTTCCCTCGATGTTGCCTTCGGTAAACGATCTAGTCCCTAACAAAATTTCTAAAATGTCTCATAGGTTTCCTTCTATGACTATACAATTGACCCACGCTCGTCCCTTTCACATCCAACGATGGGGATTCTTATCAATCAATGGTAAGATAGCAACATCTAAAGGAGGAGGAAAAGAACAAAGACCTTTTGAGTAGACAGGAAGCTCGTAGTTTCTTGCTTGCTCACAAACTAAAAAACCATTTTCACATCAACACTTTCAACTGAAACATTTTCAAAAGTTAAAACACTATGTACGCATTCTTATAGAGACGAGAATCATTACAAAGACGCTTTTCAAAATCACTTTCAGAAACATCTTCCACAACAAACATCTCTTTGAACTATTTTCAAAACCAACACTTTGTACGTATTCTTATATAGACGAGAATCATTACAAAAACAATTTTTTTTCAAAATATTTTCAAACCCACACCACAAAGCATATTTTCAAACAAAGCAAGTGATCTAGCAAGCAACAAAGAGCCCATAGATAACTATGGATGAAAAGGGTTCTAACACTTTCCCTTTTCATAACCTACCACCCGAACTCAAGAAAACATCTCTAAAGGTATTTCCTGTTCTTTTCACCCTTTCCTTATTGGATAAAAGAAAAGTCGGTGGTGACTCTTGCTATCCGCAACAATTGCGATCAAACGCAAAACAACCAAGTCAGTTCTCCCACCGTATTACAGAACTGGCGACTCTGCTGGGGAATTTCTTAAAAGTGGGGTTACCTTAGAGATAGATCACATTTACTTGCTTTCCTTGTTTGACTTGCTTGCTTTACATTTTTTGGGTCCTTGTTTGGGTTATTGTTAAAGATCCTACACTTGGATCTGGGGCACATTTTTAGGTAAGTGGAAATAAATCATGGAAGCTGTACGACATAGACCGATATGGACGAAGTGATAGCCACGTTAGCATGATACTCTGGTTTGTACTAATGTTCCTTGAGTCAATCAAGGATAACATTAGGCTTCCTTATAGTGTCATTAAGTGCTAACTGACCTTTAGAACCTTTAATTGACTTATCCTAAGCCATTAGAAAGTAGTGAGATGGCCGACTTTGGTTTTGACCGAAGATTGGTTGATACTCGATGCTAAACTAATTGAGATTGGAATTTTTGGATATTTTGGCCGCAATACTTCGGTGCTTGAGCTAAAACAATGCCTAAAAGAAAGATCAGTGATATGAGGCTCCTTAGAACCCGATTACTTTCTAGGACATATTGAGTCAACTAAACTTCAAGAGGGTACTTACCTCTAAAAATCGTGCAAGCCTTTAAACCTAGGGTCTTTGTGTGACTTGTTTGACATATTTGGGATTTTAAAGAATAATCATAACATCATAAGCATCATAACATGTAAGCTAACCATTTCAAGGGCCCGAGGATTTATCTTTTTCTCTGTTTTGTAAGGCATGGATTCAACTCGCAGAAAAACCATACGAATCAATTTTGTAGAGGTCCTTCCCAAACTCAAGGAATTGGTCTTAAAAGTTCCTAAGAGATCATCATTCAACAAGAGATATGGTCACTTGCTCAGTTTGGTTACCACCGGTTTTGACGAAGGTCTGATGAGTGTTCTGTTCCAGTTCTTTGACCCTAAGCACCATTGCTTCACATTTCTAGACTATCAGTTGGTGCCCACGCTGGAAGAATTCTCCAAAATACTTGGTTTGCCTATATTGTAGAAAGTACCTTTCATTGGTTTATAATATGATCTGGTTTCTGAAAGTGTTGCCGTAGCTTTTCATTTGAAACCATCTGACATTGAGTCCAATTGGGAAAGAAGAAGTGGGGTTAAGGGCCTCCTTTCAAATTTTCTGATGAAGAAAGCTCAGATATTCTTAGATGATATGAGTTACCATGCCTTTGAAGATGTCTTAGCTCTCTTGATCTATAGGTTGGTTATGTTCCCCAATTCAAAATAGTTTATAGATGTCAGTGTCGTCAACATCTTCCTTGCTCGTAATCCAGTGCCTACATTACTCGAAGATATACTGCATTCAGTCCACACTCGTACTATGAAGAAACAAGGAACTCTTATATGTTGTACACCTTTGCTCTATAGGTGGTTTATTTCGCACCTTCCACGGTCGATAATGAAGAATGAGTTAGGATTAAGGTGGAACCAAAGGTTAATGTCTCTTTCTCATTCTGATATCTATTGGCGCCCTTGCTCTCAAGAAGATATCTCTTTTATTGATCGTTGTGGAGAATTTCCTAATGTACCACTCCTTGGTATTAGAGGAGGCATCACCTACAACCGATATTTAGCCCTACGTCAGTTTGGTTACGCTCGGAGGAATGCTCCCCACGATATGCTCATCCAGGGTATTATGTTCGACTATTCAAATGATCTATAAGGTTATCACCAGAGGTTCACTCGTACTTGGGGCATGGTGAAGAAGACTGATAGCAGCACCTTAGGGCGCAAGAACTTCATCCCTTTGGAGCCATACCTCAAATGGGTGTGAGCTCGTTCTCAAAGTCTTATGATGCCATACGCTGCTATCCTTCCAGTGATTTCAGAGTCTATTGTTCAAGAGGACGAGTCTCACATCCTTTTTCATCCTGATATACCAACGAACTTCGAAGAATTGCAAAAGTCTTGGATCCAACTCAAGGAAGAACAAGATACCTTTGAGAATCAATTCTATGCCAGTGAGAAGAAGGTTCTGGAGCTCACAAAACAACTTAATGAAGAGCGAAGTTTGAACACCTACATTGCACCGAAGAGGATGTGTTCGACCTTTTTGTCTTAGGAGTTTATTTTATATTTATTTCCTCTATTGTAAGCCCAAGAGGCGTGTTTATACTCAATTTGAACTTATTAATGAAATTAATGTTTATTCCTTTTGTCTAAAAAACTTCTGGGTCTTTGAAATCATTTGCATACGCATGTTCATGCATTATAATACAAACAGGTTTTTCACAACAGTTTCCTTATCTTTCTACTGTTTATTTCAGTAAGATGGATATCAAACAAACAGTGAAGGACCTTCAACACAAAATGCTCAATTCCAACAGATGTTCCTGGCTCTGGCTAAAGGACAAGAGGACCTGAAGGCTCTCATGATCAAAGTTCAAAGTTCCCACATTTTCTAAATATGACAGTGTCTCCTGTCCTAACATGCACTTAAGGTTGTATGTTAGGAAGATCCAACCTCATACTGCTGATAGGAACCTATGGGTACATTTCTTCCAGGAAAGTTTGTCTGGGAAGCAGTTGGATTGGTTCTATCAGTTGGAAGGAACCAACATTCGCAATTGGGAAGATCTGGTTGCTGCTTTTTACAAGCAATACTAATATAATGTTGACCCCGCTCCAACTCGTACGCAACTGCAAAGTATGTCTATGGGTTCTGGCGAAAGTTTCAAAGATTATGCCTAGAAATGGAGGGATCTTGCGGGAAGATTCCAGCCTCCTCTATCTTATAGGGAGTTGGTGGATATGTTCTTGGGCATGTTGTCTGGTCCATTCTTCAACCATCTGATTGGAAGCTCATCAATTGGGTTTATTGAGCTGATCTTGACTGGTGAGCGGGTAGAAGCTGGTATTAAGAGTGGTAAGATTCAAAGGGATGCATCCTCAAGTACAATGAAGAAACCCTTCATTAGAAAGGAGGCCAGTTCCGCTTATGGCCACAGAAATCAAAGCAAAACTGAACATCGTCCGACAATAGGGGCTGTTCTGATCTCCAATCATGTATCAAATAAACAACGAAACAATCAGCATAGGCCGGATGCGCCCAGAAGACAGTTCACCCTGATCAACATGACATTATCCCAAGTTTTTCCACACCTGTTGAAGTCCAATCTGGTGACTCTAAAGGAAGCTCCCAAGAATCCCAATACTGCATCTCCCCACTATAACCCAAATGCTCGATGTTCCTACCATTCCGAGAGTCTGGGGCATGATACAAATGATTGTTGGGCTCTGAAAAATAAGATACAAGATCTTATCAAGGCGAAGGAGATTGAGTTTGACCTTCCAGAGACACCTAATGTAATAACTGCGCCAATGCCCAAACATGGCTATGATGTCAATGTTGTTGAAGAAGACCTATTTTTTTCCTCTGTGGATGAATTCGTCACTCCTCTTCTGATTGTTAAAGAGAATCTGTTGCTATCCGGTTTATTTCCAGGCTGTGGTGAAGGTTGCCACTTATGTATGTCTCTACCAGATGGTTTTTTGTCTTTAAAGATGGGTGTCCAACGCCTGATGACTAACAAAGAAATTTTGTTTGAGAAAGTTCCCCTTGCAAGAAATTTGTGTGAAGATGTCTCAATAATTACCATTTCCGACAATCCTCCCAGGGTCTCCACCAAAAGACTCGTCAGGATTACATCCGTTCCCAAGTTTTCTCCTTTGACTATCACCCTTCCTGGGCCGATACCATATTCCTATGATAAAGATGTTCCCTGGAATTATGGGGCTGACATCTTCTACCATGGTGTCAAGCAAGACCTATTGGCTGTTAAAAATAAAGTTGCTGATGATACTGTTCCTGAAGTTGATAACATCGTCGGGACCAGTAAAATTACGAGAACGGAAGGGTTTTCTCGCCAGAAATATCTCTGAAGACTGTTTCTACTCCTTTGATTATTCCTGCAGCTACTACTGTTAGTACTCTCATTGTTACTCCTACTGTTATCCCTGCTACTGAGTCAGCCAAGACTCGGGGAAAAGAGGTACTGGTTGAGCCTGTCCAGACGAAGGCGCACAAAGAAGTCATTCCTGAGGCTTCTAGAAAGGAAATGGAAGAAATACTAAAGATCATAAGGAAGAGTGATTACAATGTTGTGGAGCAGTTGGGGCAGACCCCTTCAAAAATCCCAATGCTGGCCCTAGTGTTATACTCCGAAGCCCATGCTAAGGCCTTAGTAAAATTCCTAAAGTCTGCCCATGTGCCTCAAGAGACCTCCGCCGGTCAATTTGAGAACTGCGTTGCTAGTTTGACAGCTGACAATGGACTTGGTTTCTCTGATGCAGATTTAACATCCAAGGGAAGAAAACATAATGATGCTCTGCATGTCTCCATTGAGTGCAGGGGCACTATACTAGCTCAAGTGCTGGTGGATACGGATTCATCGTTGAATGTCTTACCCAAGAATGCTTTGGACAAATTAGATTGTGAAAGACTGACACTGAAGCCCAGTAATATTGTGGTGAGGGCCTTCAATGGTTTCAAGAGAATGGTGCACGGGGAGGTGGACATCCCTATAAAAGTTGGCACTCAGACTTTTGACTCCACATTATACGTGATGGACATCCGCCCGTCTTACTCCTGTCTATTGGGTCACCCCTGATCCATGGGGCCGGTGCTGTTACTTCTACTCTGCATCAAATGTTGAAGTACCCAGTTAACAGAAAGATTATCACGGTCCATAGCGAGGAGGATTACACGGTGGGCCACCTGAACTCTTTCAGGTATGTTGAGATGGACGACGAGTTCATTAAGACCCCCTATCAGAACTTTGAGAAGGTCCCATAAATAGTTGTTATAACCAAGACTGCTACTAGGGTTCCAAAGATTACCAGACCTCCGTTGAACATGGCTTCTCTGAAGGATGCCAAAGCAGTAGTTGAAGAAGGTGGGTGTACCATTTAGGGCCAACTTCCAGATTTTCCCTACAAAGCTGACAAGTTTGGTTTGGGTTTTATTTCAGAGGCCCAAAGAGTTGTTCTTCGTGCACGCGCCGGGTGACCGCCACTATGTATCAGCAACCATGGAGTCAATGCGTTGGAGGATAGCGACAGCGACAATTACATGGACAAGTGGATCTTCCGAACTATCAGCGGTGGACTCAACAATTGGGAGGCCAAAGATTTTGTTCCTATTACTTTTATTCAAGAGTAATTGTATTTTAGTTTTTGGATATGTAATATTTAAAGAATTGAAACTCTAAAACCTTGTGTCTTACCTGAGGCACAATGGTCTATCTGTGAGGGTTATTACTTCGTCTTCATATGTCATTAATAAATCATTGGACATTTTGCATGCAAATTTTACGCTCCTTGTTTTTCTTTTCTACTTTTTACTTTATCAAAAATAGATATGCTCTTACACACATTCACGTATCAAACTGTAGATCCACATCCACCCTGGATCCCATTGATAACGTTTCTGCTATTGCCAATTATGACTTTGAAAATCCAATCTACCAAGCTGAGGACGAAGGTGAGGAAGATTGTGAAGTACCAGGGGAACTTGCCAGACTATTACAACAAGAAGAAAGGGAAATACAACCCCATGAAGAGCCAGTTGAGACAGTAAACTCGGGTACTGAAGAGGATAAGAAGGAACTCGAGATAAGTTCCAGTCTGGAGCATAGTGTCAAGGAGCGATTAATTCAGATGCTACAGGACTATGTTGAGGTCTTTTCTTGGTCATACGAAGACATTCCAAGACTCGACACTGATATCATGGTCCATCGTCTGGCTACAAAAGAAGACTTCCCTCTAGTGAAACAGAAGGTTCATCGTATGCGGCCAGAGATATCAGGAAATATCAAGGTTGAAGTCTTGAAGCAGTTCAACGTCGGTTTCTTGGTTGTTACCTCTTACCCATAATGGGTTTCTAATGTTGTTCTGGTACCTAAGAAGGACAGTAAGATACATATGTGTGTGGATTACAGAGACCTGAATATGGCGAGCCCGAAGGATGACTTTTCGCTTCCCCATATTGATGTTCTGGTTGACAACATCGCACAACACAAGATATTCTCCTTCATGGATGGTTTCTCCGGGTACAATCAGATCAAAATGGCACCTGAGGACATGGAGAAAACGACCTTCGTCACGTAGTGGGGCACTTTCTGCTACAAAGTTATGCCCTTTGGGTTAAATAACGTCGGGGAAACATATCAGCGTGCCATGGTAGCTTTGTTCCATGATATGATCCATCACGAGATAGAGGACTACGTTGATGATATGATAGCCAGGTCTTAAACTGAAGAGAAACACCTTGGCCACCTACAGAAGCAGTTTGAAAGACTGGAGAAATACAAACCAAGGTTGAACCCAAATAAGTGCACCTTTGGAGTAAGATCCAGTAAGCTCTTAGGCTTCATTGTCAGCGGCAAAGGTATTGAAGTAGGCCTTGAAAAGGTAAAGAGTTAGTTGTAAGCAATGTCATGATGTATGAAAATTCATTGCTTAATGATGTTCTCCAAAAATAAATGAGACCATGCCATATGTGTTGTATGCATATGTCCTGATGTATGAATGTTGTTGGAATGTATCTTTGTCCTGATTATTGTTGTAGACGAAGAGTATGCGTATATTAAATTTTGTCTTGAATACTTCTGTTGGGGATTCCCATTTGCTGTTTGAGGAAACTCTACAAGGGATGTTGATTTCTGCTTAGGGAGTAAAGTTCAAGAACCTTGGTTGTCCATTGCTCTACTAGGGAATTTAATTCTTATACACACTGACTGGGGATAAAATAGATGATTAGACTTTTGATTTGTCTGGGGAGAGTAAAGTTAACTGGTATTCTGGTTGGACTTTAGGTTTTGCAGCAACTTTTATGGGACAGTGGCAACCCTATTGGGAGAGAGGAGTGTTGTCAGTGTTTTGTTGTGGTCTGAGGAATAGACTCAAACTGGGGAGATCGCAATCTGTTGGGGAAATAAACCCTTTTGAGGAAGACATTCTGGAGATTTTAGTGGGGAAACAAATCCTTCTGGGAAAGAGCTATGCAAGGTTTCTCTTTCAGTTTTGGAAGGTCAAACCCGACTGGGGAAGAGAATTTCTTGGAGATATGCTAATTGGAACTTCCGAAAAGAAATTGTAAGAATTTACTCTGTGGGGATTTACGGACAACATGAGTGTTATACTGGCTCCTAGAGTAAGTATTTATTCCTATTCTCATGTGTGTATTTGTTAATAGCTAATCATGTTCATATGCATATGTTCATTCAAGTTTTGGGTTACAACAGGCGCGCTTTGTAGAATACTACAACGGTCACTTGACTGTGATTGTAAGTATCATCTACTCAATGGTACTCTACATAATAATGCATGGGCCAACGTTATTATATATATCTTTTATAACCGTTGTTAAATGAGTTTTTCGTAATAATGATGTCATTATATGTAGCATATACGCCCTAGCGAAAACCTTATACTGTTGTGCCTCCACAAGCTCGTGGTATTTGTCAGTCAACCAAGACATATGAAGGTGAAGTCCCTATTAAAATCAAATTATGCTAGCACGACATCCTCAATGACTTGCAGATCCTCTACAACATGTAGCAATGTTGTCATTGTTGCACCCCAAAATTTACCCTCTTGATTTAGGCTTATGTTTCATCATGAACATCATAGTGCATTGCATTCATACATTGTGATAGGATCAAAGTACTTTGGTTACCAAGTTTTCCTCAAAGCTTTGAAGGTTATTTGTATTGACAAGTTGCTCAAGGAAAAGTCTTATCTTCCAAACATCTGAATCTTTCAAGCTCAAAATTTTTTGCATATCTCAAGATGCTTTATTCATCTCTTTGGACTCCCAGAAGATTGGAGCTTGTGTTTGATCACAAGTGAAATCACTCTTTCGATGCACCAATCAAATTAGGGTTTTGCTTGATAAAGGCTATTGGCCAAGGCACAAGTCTTGATTTAGGGAGACACAAAATTCCTTTAATATTTGAAAGGTCTTTGCACAAAGATTTAGTCAAGATGCCTAGAGGATTTGAAGTTTTGAAGATGGTTCATCAATCTCCTAATGTGTTGACCAAAATTAGGGTTTTGGTTTTCATCAGGTTTTCTTGAGAATTTTGAAGTGAAACTTTTCACATGGCCTCTATATGTTTGGAAGATCATATGTTTGAAGTTTTGATCATCAATTTTGAAGAGAAATGGATCAATTGATTTAAAGGGGCAAAATGGTCATTTTGGTCAAAATCAGTCAAAGTCAAGGTTGACCAAGTGAATTTTTTGCCAACCATCATTTCAAGGATTTACTTTTCATATTTCAAGTCCATTTTGGTCATTGGATTAAAGAGATTGAAGTTTGGATTGAAACTTGTTCTTGAAGAAACCCTAAAAGTTACTAATTTTGGAAGATGAGGACTTAATTTCAAAAAATCATATTTTATTCATTCTTGATCAAGAAGATGCAAATGAAATATGCTTGGAAATCTAAGAGAATGATATTTCACCTCCTTTTGGTATCATGTCCAAATTGGCAAGGAATCAAGGGTTATGGCCTTTTGAAGTTACAAAATTATAGGTTATTTTTCAAAATTAGTGAATTTCAAGCCAAATTTTGGGAACCTTAATGGATTAGTTTTCAAACACTATAATCTAGGGTTTGTAGATATTTTCAAGACCTTTCCAAATTGTGTTCATTTGTGCCAAAATTCAAAAGTATGAGAAAGTTATGAGTTTTGGAAATTTGAGGCATTTCATTGAAATTTGGCAAATGTGCAAAATGGCCATTTCTTGCAAACTCAAGTTTTAGCCATTCTTCTTGCTTCTAATCAAGCCCGTTGGTAATTTGTGACATGTTGAGGCCCATCACACTCACTATTTCGTGCCCCATATGGTATTGCACATGTTGGAATAAAAAAAATGCAAAACTTGCTCAAAATGGCCAATTCACCAACACTCTCTCATTTCAAATGATCATGGGCTGGCCTTTTAAGCATGCGTTGCTGACTTCATTTGGCTCACAAAACGCATAATAAGCAAGGAAACGCACGAGCAAAACGCATGATTCACTATGCACCTCATTTTTGGCCAAAATTCCCAATCCTGCCCTCCAACGGATTTAAGGACAAACTTTCACTTCTATCCTTCTCTACAAACTCTATATAAGTGAAAGCAAGAAAAGAGAGAGAGAGAGAGAGAGAGAGAGAGAGAGAGAGAGAGAGAGAGAGAGAGAGAGAGAGAGAGAGAGAGAGAGAGAGAGGAGAGAGAGAGAGAGAAAGAGAGAGAGAGAGAGAGAGAGAGAGAGAGAGAGAGAGAGAGAGAGAGAGAGAGAGAGAGAGAGAGAGAGAGAGAGAGAGAGAGAGAGAGAGAGAATACGCCATTTGAAAGAATTCCATATCTGAAATTTTCTTCCATCTTCTGCAACTTGATTCGATTCTCTCAATTCCTTGGTGTTTTCTTCAAAATTCTTGTGGATTCTGTTTCAACAAAGCAAGTAGATCAAGCCAGCACCATTTGTTTGCATCTAGAGTGAAGGAGACAGTAGGTCACTTTTCACCTTGAGGTAATGATTCCAAACTTCGATTCTTGAGATGCACTTGTTTATTGAGATGTTTGAGCTTGAATTCATGTTCAATGATGTTAATGGAATGATTCTGAAGCTTTATAGCATTTAATTTGATGAATTATGCATGTTTAGATGTTCTGAAACTAGCAATTCAGAAGGTTTTTGTTCATGTTCATGACTTGATTATGGATAATTTGGTTGATGATTTGATTTGATTTGAATTGATATGGATTCCTTGCCATGCTAGCTTTAATTTGCCTTTGATTTCATCACAAATGATGCAAAATTGAGTGAGTTACACTGATCTGAAAATGAGCTCTAATCCTGAAAAGATGCGCGCATTTTTGAACATCCGCAGGTTGAAGATGATATGGTGGCACATCATGATTGGTCCGTTTGAAATTTTTGGATTATTTGAATTTTTGTTTTATGCATTGATTTTCATGATTTTATTTCTTGTTCAAAAATGATTGGAAAATTCTGAAAAAATTATCATAAATTCAAAATAATATTTCTGACATGGTGTATTTTTTTGATATTTTTTTGGAATTATCTGATTGGTTAATAAAAATTGTTAGGTTTAATTAATTAATTGATCAATGATAATTTTTATTTTAATAGTTCCTTTGACCTAAAAAATCCACAAAAATTATTTAAGACTCCCAAAATAATGTGAAAATTGATTCTGACTTTGGTTCATCATTTTTCTTATTTTTGATTTTGAATTTTAATTTCAAAGGTTATTTGTAATATTTGTGTGTTTTTTTTATTTTTAATACTTTTACTAGTTCAAAAATTCCAAAAAAAATCATGTAATCTTGTTTTTAATCATAGAATCTGAATATATTTTTACTTTGTCCATTTCATGATTTTGGTTATGGTTTGTATTTTCTTGCCTTTAAATAATAATTCCACTATTAATTGTTTGTTTTTTTGTTTTTAATATTTCCCTTTGATCCAAAAATTCACAAAAATTCAGGGATGTGTGTTTTTAGCCCTAATATTTGAATATAATTTTGTTTGGCCATTTTTCTGACTTTTTTATTTAAATATTATTTTGACATGTGAACTTTTGTTAATTACATACATGTTTGAATATTAATTTCTTTCTTGACTTTTCATAATTCAAAAAATATGAAAAAATGTATATTCTTACTTTTAAGGTTTCTTGATGATTGACATGATCTTGATTTAATTTGTTTGAGTTTTAACCTTATTTAATTAATATTTGGGATTAAAAGTCAAAATCTACGGTTTTTGTTGCTTATGGTGCAAGTTTCATGTTCAAAACCCTTGTGCCTTGGATTTTTATTGGATTTCAGATCTTGATCATGGTTCATGAATGTGTTGGGAATTTAAAAACCATTTTTCTTAAATTACTTGACTTAGATTGGCATTTTTCCACAAATAATTTTGAAAATTTGTCTAGTTTGGTAGTTTTGCCAACTAGTCTTGAATTTTGAATTTCATTTTACCTCCTCCCCAATCATTCCTGAACTTAGGGCTTGCATTCTGACTTCTAAACACCTCAAAGATGTTGAGATATTTTTGGTTTGAATTATGGATCCTTGTTTCTATTTTTGGTGTAATTTTAAAGTGAAGGTACCCAATCATGTTTGTATGACTTGTTGCAATTTGTTTGTTGGCCAATGAACTTGAGTGGGGCCTATAATTGGGAACCTAATGATCATGTTGGTTCTGACATGTCCATGTTAGCTCAATCCATTTCACTTAGAATCCTCATGTTTGAATAGTTTGAACCATCTAATGCATTATGAAGGTTCCATTTCCTTTTGTATTCATGAAGTTGTGATTGAGTTAGCTATGCATGATGAAAATATGTTTGCTACTGACCTCCATGGTTCTTGTTCATATTATTCTCAAGCTATTATGATCCTTGATTGACACTCAATTGTCAATTTAACATGGTGATAGAAAAGAGCAACATTCCTTTGATTCTTTTGACCTAATTTGTGCATATGCTTGTCTCCTCTTGCTTATGATGTCTAATATTTTATAGTTGCCACCATGATTATTCTCACTTCTTAACCTTTTGGAAAACTAACTTGGTTGTTGAATATGCGAGGTACTCTGAGAAAGTTGCCACTTTTGGCTTGAGGCTTTTGTGTTCCACTTTATTTGTGGAACACAGTTTATTATATTGGCATTATTTTTTGTGTTTGACATGCTTTATGGTTTATGCAGGATATACATATCTATGATTGTGAATGCCATACATTACCCATGGGATTTGTTCATATCTGATAAATTACTTACATCTTGATGGTGCAATTGCTGACTCAATTTGTCTATTGATGCCATCTTGCTTGAAGTTTCTCTGGGTTTCTTTTATCCTTGCTTGATTGCTACAGATAGTTATCTATTTGGTATTATACTACTTCCTTTCTCCCATTTTCATTTTGCATAATTATCTGATTGCATGATGGGATCTCTGTTGCTGATATATGTCAGGAGACCCTATGGTTTTTTTATCTGATGCATGTGTTGTGATTGTTGATCGATGAGTCACTCAATTTAGACATTGAGATCACGACTTTGCTCTCATTGCATGTTCCCTATAGGATGTTTATTGCTTTTCCTCTTTAATTGTTGATCGATGAGTCACTCAATTTAGATATTGAGATCACGACTTCGCTCTCATTGCATGTTCCCTATAGGATGTTTATTGCTTTTCCTCTTTAATTGATGATCGATGAGTCACTCAATTTAGATATTGAGATCACGACTTCGCTCTCATTGCATGTTCCCTATAGGATAGTTTTGTTGATTTCCCTTTAGCATGCAACATAGGATAGGATTTTCCCTTTATGCTCAACCTTAGGGTCAACCATTGTATGATAACACTAGAGATAGCACTAGGTTAGTTTCCTTTAGCTGTTTTCCCTTTCTTTGCATTTCGCATCTTAAAACAAGACTTGTTTCTTGGAAAATCATAAGACATTTCTAATGAACCCAAACTCTTCTTCAAAGTAAAAGATACAAACCAATCTTACTTTGTCTGTGTTATCTTTTAGCCGATGTTTCGCCATCGCACCTGTTTATTATCCTACTTTGATCTTCAATATCATTGTTGGGTGTGATGTTTTGTCATCCGATTTATTGATGTTTCGCCATCTTTGCCATGCCATCTTGTTATCTTTTATCGATGTTTTGCCATCACACATTTGTTTGAAGCCGATGTCTCGTCATCGCACATGTTTGTTATCCTACTTTGATCCTTAATATCATTCTTAGGTGTGATGTTTTGTCATCCGATTTATTGATGTTTTGCCATCTTTGCCATGATATCTTGTTATCTTTTAGCCGATGTTTCGCCATCGCACCTGTTTGTTATCCTACTTTGATCCTCAATATCATTGTTAGGTGTGATGTTTTGTCATCCGATTTATTGATGTCTCATCATCGCACATGTTTGTTATCCTACTTTGATCCTCAATATCATTGTTAGGTGTGATGTTTTGTCATTCGATTTATTGATGTTTTGCCATCTTTACCATGATATCTTGTTATCTTTTAGCTAATGTTTCACCATCACACCTGTTTGTTATCCTACTTTGATTCTCAATATCATTGTTAGGTGTGATGTTTTGTCATCCGATTTATTGATGTTTTTCCATCTTTGCCATGATATCTTGTTATCTTTTAGCCGATGTTTCGCCATCGCACCTGTTTGTTATCCTACTTTGATCCTCAATATCATTGTTAGGTGTGATGTTTTGTCATCCGATTTATTGATGTTTTGCCATCTTTTCCATGATATCTTGTTATCTTTTAGCCGATGTTTCGCCATTGCACCTGGTTGTTATCCTAATTTGATCCTCAATATCATTGTTAGGTGTGATGTTTTGTCATTCGTTTTATCGATGTTTCGTCATCTTTGACATGTTACTTTGTTATTTTTTAACCGATGTTTTACCATCTCATTTGTTTGTTTTATTTGATGTTTTGCCCTCTTGACTGTTTTCTTTTGTCTTAACTAAAAAACACAAATCAACCAAAATATGTAAACCGAACTACGGCTGCTCTGATTCCTTAAAAGGGATACGTAGGTATTGGGGTAGGGCCCAACCGAGCACAACTTTTATTTTCCCTACATTATTTTCTTTTTCTTTCGCATGCATTCCCTTTTTCAGTTTTAAGCCATAGACATAGGATTTGACCACACCCATTTAGATTAGACAACAAGAGTGGATACCGTAGAGTACTACGGGCGTGTGGGGTGCTAACACCTTCCCCTCACGTAACCGACTCCCTTACCCGATCTCTCGGTCGAAAGACTGTGATTTCTCCCTTTTCAGGTTTTCTCGATGTTTACCTTTCCCTCTCTGTGGGATAAAAGACGTTCGGTGGCGACTTCATTGATGTTTCATTAACATCCAGATGACAGGTCTCAGCCGCGTGGTTTTAGCTAGCGACTTCACTGGGGACAGATTGACCTTTTACTGGTCCATCCCAGAGTCGATCCTAGCTCTTGTTTGTTTTCTTTTTAGGTGTTTATTTTACCGCTTTGCATATTTATCTGTTTGCATTACATCCTATGTGCGCTTTACTTTCTGCATACTGGATTTGGCTGGACTATTTGGTTTCTGGATTTTCTTGGTGGGTGGGTTGTTCCATGAGGTAAAAGGCCTCATACCCAGGCTATGAGTGAATTCCATAGGAACTAGGAATAAAGTGGACATGGCAGCTATGAGGCAGATGCTTTGTAGACCTGACCATGAGACCCATGACTTCAGAGGTAGTTCAGATAGGTGTTATCGTATGATAATACCGACATTCGAGCTCTCGTACTCTGATTTGGCTTTTAACCTTACCTTGACCTAGACTACACTCGTGAAAGGGGAGGGAAAACTTTTCTTACAGGTACAAGTATTGTTGGTGACTTTGTGTTGCGAAGGTGACTCAGGTTCCCATGATAATTTTGAAGCTTTGTGGTTTTCTTTTGATCTTGAGTGGTGTTGTTCTGCAATGGTCCAGCCACGATCCAGTGTGAAACTTTAATTCTATCATATTGCATCATAGCATATTTATTTCTAAAAAAAATGATGTAAGAAAAATAACTAGCATGCACATGTCATTTTCCAGGGACATTCAAGAGTCTTCTTTCCGTCAGAAATGGTCGGTCTCCCTCCATTTGAGTGTGATTCAGTTCATGTTAAAGAGCTTACCAGGCATACTTTCTCTTATCAGATTCCTACCATTGATGTATCCGAACTAAAGAGGTTGAGTTCTTATCTGAAGGGTGATGTTCTGAGTAATTTCAACAAAAGTTATGGCAACTTGCTACCAGTCCTTAATACTCCAGTTGACCTGATGGCTTTGATCACTCACTTCCAGTTCTATGACAAAGAATTATGGTGCTTTACTTTCCAAGATTATCAACTGGTTCCTACCCTAGAAGAGTACGCGCACCTTCTTAATATCAGATTGACCGGTGAAGTTCCTTTTGTCCAAGTGTCGGAGAAGCCAAAGTTCAAAGTTATTGCTGAAATTCTTCGTTTAAGTTGGAAAGAGGTAAAAGACAATTGGAAGTCCAGTGAGGGTATTACAGGGTTTTATTTAGATTTCTTAGTGAAGAAAGCGGAAGACTGGGCAAACAAAGGAAATTGGAGTGACTTCATCTCTCTGTTTGCCCTCATGATATACAGAATCATCCTTTTCCCTTACAAGAGAAATTTTGTGGATTTGACGGCTATCTGTGTTTTTAGAAACAAGAACCCGATACCGACACTCTTGGCAGAAACTCTTTACACCATTCATTCCAGACATGGAAAAGGTGGTAATGTGAGTTTATGCCATTCGATGTTGTATCAGTGGCTTAAGTTGCATCTACCAGTAAGTGTCCCTTTCATGGATACCAGGCTTTCTCTCTGATGGTCATCAAGGCTCGTTAACCTTACTTCATTTTATATCCGGTGGAATTATGACATGGGGGAAGTGCGAAGTATTGTCACTAGCTATGGAGGTTTCCCTAATGTTCCCTCATAGGAACTAAGGGGTGTATCAACTATAATCCTGTGCTTGCTTATCAACAATTGGGATATTCAATGGATGGACCGCCAAAGGTTGAGGAGGTGTCTGAATCAGTGTATTTCACTAGAGGAAGTGATCATGAGATGTTGAAAAGAGTGACAGGTGCTTGGAAGGGAATTCACATGAAGGATAGAACTACTTTGGGAAAGAAGGTTCCTGTTGCTAGGGTTCCTTACATGGAGTGGGTTAAAGCCAGGGTTAAGATCTTACGGTTACCATTTGCAAGGTCAGCTCCTCTATACGAGCAACCTCCTGCTATTCCAAGTAACACGGTGCCTACCAAGATGTTCACCCAGGTTCATGTTGAGAATATTCAGCTCCGTGCAAAAGACCACGAGGCGAGGATAAAACTTTATTGGGCAGATCAAGAAAGGGCCGACTTGGCTCGTAGACTTAAGGAAACTCAAGGGCAAACTTCTGATGCAACTAGTCTTAGGAAGAGGTCTTATGCTGAAATGGAAGAAGAATTGAGTAAGACTCAGCAAGAGTGTCGGAAGCTTCAGGCCTCAAAAAATAGTTACAGGAAGAAGATTCAGAACCTAGAAAAACAGTTCAAAGACAAGGATGCTCAGCTTAAGAAGGATGTGGCCCAGAAGCGTGTCACAAAAGATCGGTTCCAAGAGATTAAAAGAGTCGTATCTCAACTTTTGAAGGAGAAAGCCATACTTGAGGAGTATTGTCGATACCTTGCAGCATGTTTAGTTCCGGAGATTTAGTTTTTGTTATTTACTCTTGATATATTTGGTCACCCCCAGAATTGTTGGAAGGGGCCAATTGGTTGTCGTTATTATTCAGTTCTTTTTACTTTTTATTAAGACATGTATCTAGTTGTTTATCATTTTACTCTTAATTGTCCGAAGTCACTTAGACATCGTTTCTTTTGCTTGTGGTAATTTGAAGTGTTCATCCTATTATCTTTTCTCTTTTGATTGCATGGTTGCACGCCGTGACTGATGAACAAAAGGACTCTTGGATACTTGGAAATGACAAACATATCATGCACATCACGCCTTTCATAACATTATAGGTTATCTCAAGATGGTTTTCTTATTCTGCTACTTTTCTTATTCAGAATTCAAGACAACTACTCATCGGTATTCCACCAGAAACAATTTGCCAAGACAGAAGGAACAGGTTCAAGCTGAACTCGCTGAAATGAGGGCCCAGATGGCTACTCAGATGACTCAGTTCATGGAGGTTATCACCAATGTGAATCATCGACAGGAAGAACTAGCTTCTATTGTCAACAACCAGCACCGCCATCCAGGGGATGGTGGAAATCAAGGGCTCTATCAGGACGTTTCTGTAGGATTGGGGGATGTGCAAGATCAGCCTGCTGGAAATTTTCACGGGATACCGGGAAACCCTTTTGTGTGCAATGCAGGACAGTTTGCTCCGTCTCCTAGACCTCGTCTTGTAGGGAACAGGAGAATTAATCAGGGTGGTGTAAGGAATTATCAAGATCAAGATTATGACTTTGACCAGGATGAAGATTAATTTTCTGTGCGGCGTTCAGAGTCGAGAGTTCAGATTGAGGATATGAAGTATCGTTTATTGGAAGAGCGTTTGAAGGTTGTGGAAGGGCAATGAGTCCTTGGTATGGATGCTAATGATCTTGGGTTGGTGTCTGGGGTGAAAGTTCCTCCAAAATTCAAGCCTCTTACTTTTGAAAAGTACAACGGAACGTCGTGTCCTATTACTCATGCAACTGCTTATTTCCGGAAGATGTCGGTTCATACCGAGGATCAAGGGCTTTTGATTCACTTTTTCCAGGATAGCCTGTCTGGGGCATCCCTGGAATGGTACATGAAGCTGGAGAAAACTCATATTCGCTGCTGGAATGATCTTGCTCAGGCTTTTGTCAAAACTTATCAGTACAATATGGATATGGCGCCTAATCGTACTCAGTTACAGAATATGTCACAAGGACCGAAAGAATCTTTCAAGGAATACGCTCAAAAGTGGCGTGAGTTGGCTGCAAGGGTTCAACCTCCACTCATGGAGAGAGAGCTCATTGATATGTTTATGAGTACCCTGCAAGGGCCATTCTATGAGCATATGATAGGAAGTACTTCGGCAGGATTTGCAGACTTGGTTATGGCTGGTGAAAGAATTGAAGTGGGTTTGAAATTGGGAAAGATTCAGATCGGAGGCTCTAGCAGCTCATCAGGGGGCAGTAAGAAACCATTCAACAATTACCCTAAGAAAAGGGAAGGCGACGCGAGCGCGGTTTACTCTCATAGAGGAAGAAGAGAGGATCGTCAAAGTCAACAAATCAATGTTGTTTCTATTCCCGTTAATGCTCCTCCGCAGCAGAGACCAAATACAGTGCCCCAACAACAAAGACAGCAAGATGCTCCCCGTCAGTATAATAATCAGCAGCAAAGACAGCCCATAAAATTCGATCCCTTGTCGGTAACTCTTACTGAAGGGATCCATCACTTGCTTGACTTGAAGTTGATCAACTTGAGAAATATGCCACCACCACCCGCAAGACTCCCTGTTAACTATGATGCTAACGCAAGATGTAAATTCCATTCAGGCGGAGTTGGTCATTCTACTAACAATTGCTTTGCATTGAAATGTAAAGTACAAGACTTGTTGGATGCAAAGGCAATTGAATTTACTCCAGTGAACGGTCCGAACGTTACTTAGAACCCGATGCCTAGGCATGGAGGGGGCGTTGTCAATATGATTGATGATAATGGTGAAGTGTTGAATTTAATCATGGATGTGGAATAAGTAGATACTCCATTGAGCTTTGTTAAGAGGTATATGCTTGACAATTCTATATTCCCAGGTTGTACTTCAGTGTGTGCCAAGTGTAGAGAGCAACCGAAGGGCTGTGATGATTTGAAAGCTGGCATCCAGTTGTTGATGAAGGGAGGTTCCCTGCAGTTTGATAGAAAACTGAGCTATCGTAAGGTTGCCGAAGAAGATGACGTTGTGGTATCTATTCCTTACACCCCCGCTCGCATTCCTGCCCCATCAAGGGCACCCCTCTAATGATTACAGTACCTGATCCTATGCCGTATAACAGTGAGAAGGTTGTCCCGTGGCATTACGGTGCCGATGTTTATTACCACGGGGTAAAACAAGAGGTTAGTGCTCGTTTGTCTGAGGAAGAATGTGCTGGAGGAGATGAAGAGGAAGTCCATAACTTTTTCGGTGTGGGTCGAATGACTAGAAGCGGGAGAGTATTTGGTCCTTCCAATGTGCAAGATGCGGAAGATGCTTCTGCAAGGGAAAAAGGAAAACAACAGGTAATGATTGGTAATCCAAGGGTTATGCCAGCCAATGTAGCTCAACCGATTCCAATACCAGAAGCTTCTTCGGTTCCCGATGAGGTTGAGGAGATGATGCGTATTATCAGAAAGAGTGATTATAGCATAATTGATCATCTGAGCCATACTCCTTCTAAGATGTCTATCTTGTCTCTGTTGATTTATTCAGAAACTCACAAAAATGCTTTGATGAAGTTGTTGAAGAATGCGTTCGTGCCACACGAGATAACAGTCAACCAGTTTGAAAATGTTTGTTCTAATATATCTGTCGGGAATGGTTTGAGCTTCACCGATTTTGATCTTCCTCCAGAGGGACCAGACCATAAAAAAGCGTTGCATATTTCAATGGAGTGCAGGGGCACTACTTTATCCCGGGTTTTGGTAGACACAGGATCGTCTTTAAATGTATTGCCCAAGTCAGCATTGATGAAGATTGATTATTCTGGACTAGAGTTGCGCCCAAGCGATTTGATGGTGAAGGCGTTTGATGGGTATCGAAGGTCTGTATTTGGGGAGGTGGAGTTACCAATCAAGGTTGGCCCTTGCCCCTTCACGGCTACCTTTTTTGTGATGGATATACAGCCAGAATATTGTTGTTTGTTGGGGAGGCCGTGGATTCATAGAGCAGGAGCAGTTACTTCTACTCTTCATCATAAGCTCAAGTATCCCGCAGAGGGAAAGGTGATAACTGTATGCAGCGAAGAAGAGTACATTGTAAGTCATTTGACATCATTCCGCTATGTTGAAGTTGAAGGCAAAATACATGAGACTCTGTTCCAGGCATTTGAGACAGTTCATGCTGTCAACTTTCCTCCTCCAGAGCAGAAAAAGAAATCGGAAACTGTTATGTCTTCTCTCAAAGATGCAAAAGCTGTAGTGGAAGGTGGTAACCCTGAAGGTTGGGGTCAGGTGCTGGACGTTACTCCGAAGTTTGATAAATTTGGTCTTGGTTTTAGCCCAGGTCAGTAGAGTGCAGCTCCCAAAGCATCCAGTTTATCTACTCCTGTGAAGTTTTCCCGTCCTTGTGCTACTCAAGAAGGACACGTCAATGCAGTTGGCGATGATAGAGTTGATCATTACAATGTTGAAGATTGGATTCGTCTGAGTAATCTAGGCCATACGCTCAACAATTGGACTTATGTGGATGTTATCCAAGTTTCAAGCGCTGAGGAGTAATTTTCTTGTTTCTTTTATTATCATATCATAATTCCTACGCTCTGCCCAAGGCGTAGTGGATCATTTGTTTAGGGCCACCATGTTTATTTTGCAAGTTTATCATGAAATAAAGGACGTTTTTGCATTCAAAATTTTGCTTCTTTTCCTTTTTATTTTTAAATGAAAATGTTTCTCTTTCCACACACTGTCACTAAAAAACGCAAAAAATGTCATTCATACAGATGCACTTCCACCACCGATTCTATCGATAGCGACTCTGCTACGGCTCATTATGACTTTGATACCCCTATTTATCAAGCTGAAGAAGAAGCATATGAGGAGTGTGATCTTCCTGAGGAATTAGCAAGACTGTTGAAACAAGAGGACAAGTTTATCCAGCCGAATCAAGATTCAATTGAGGTGGTAAATATTGGTACAAAGGAGGTAAGAAGAGAAGTTAAGATAGGGGCCGATCTCGAAGAAAGTGTAAAAGCTAGGTTGATTGAGCTACTCTGTGAGTATTCTGATATCTTCGCCTGGTCTTATGAGGATATGCCTGGGTTGGATACAGACATAGTGGTGCATCGACTGCCGCTTAAAGATGGTTGTTCTCCTGTCAAGCAGAAGCTCCGAAGAACCCATCGTAAGATGTCCAAGAAGATCAAGGAGGAGGTCCAGAAGCAGTTAGACGCGAACTTCTTAAAGGTTGTTAATTATTCTCCATGGATTGCAAATATTGTGCCTGTGCCCAAGAAAGATGGTAAAGTCAGGATGTGCATGGATTATAGGGATTTGAACAGGGCCAGCCCTAAAGACGATTTCCCTCTTCCGCATATTGATGTGTTGGTCGATAATACTGCTCATTCCAGGGTGTTCTCGTTCATGGACGGCTTTTCGGGTTACAATTAAATTAAGATGGCCCCGAAGGATATGGAGAAGACAACATTCATCACGCCTTGGGGAACTTTTTGCTACAAATTAATGTCGTTTGGTTTGAAAAACACCGGGGCAACATATCAGCGCGCCGTGGTCACTCTTTTTCATGATTTGATTCACAAGGAGATTGAGGTATATGTAGACGATATGATTACTAAGTCTGACACAGAGGAGGAACATCTTGTTCATCTGGAAAAATTATTCGAGAGGCTGAGGCAGTTCTTGCTAAGGTTGAATCCGAATAAGTGCACCTTCGGGGTGAGATCCGGCAAGCTGTTGGGTTTTATTATAAGTGAAAAAGGTATCGAGGTGGACCCAGCTAAAGTCAAAGCGATACAGGAAATGCTTGAGCCAAGGACAAAGAAGGAAGTACGTGGTTTCTTGGGGAGATTAAACTATATTTCCAGATTTATTTCTCATCTCACAGCCACCTGTGAACCTATGTTCAAGTTGTTGAAGAAAAGTCAGACAGTGAAGTGGAATGAGGATTGTCAGAAGGCCTTTGACAAAATAAAATAATATTTGCAGGAACCTCCGATACTCATGCCACTAGTGGAAGGAAGGCCACTAATCATGTAACTAACTGTGTTGGAGACGTCAATGGGTTGTGTCCTCGGTCAGCACGACGAGACAGGGAAGAAAGAACAGGCCATTTACTACTTGAGTAAGAAGTTTACGGAATGCGAGTCGAGATACTCATTATTGGAAAAGACTTGTTGTGCGCTTTCCTGGGCTGCCAAATGTCTGAGGCAATACATGTTAACTCACACCACCTACTTGATATCCAAAATGGATCCAATCAAGTACATTTTTGAGAAACCATCTCTCACAGGTAGGGTAGCCCGTTGGCAGATGATACTCACTGAATATGACATCCAATACACTACTCAAAAAGCAATTAAGGGTAGTGTACTGGCCGACCATCTTGCTCATCGGCCCATGAACGATTATGAACCGATGAAGTTTGATTTTCCAGATGAGGAAATTGTTTATATTCGGGATTGTAACATACCAGGCCCAGACGAAGGAACCGAATCGGGATCACGTTGGATGCTTGTTTTTGATGGTGCCTCTAATGCCATGGGTAACGGCGTCGGAGCTATTATCACTTCCCCTAAGGGATACCACATTCCTTTCACGGCTCGTATTTGTTTCGATTGCACTAACAACATGGCCGAATGTGAAGCTTGCATTTATGGCATTGAAGCGGCGATCGACCTGCGCATCAAATTCTTGAAAGTTGATGGGGATTCCAATCTTGCTATCAGCCAGATTAATGGAGATTGGGAAAGTCTCCATCAGAACCTAATTCCCTATCGTGAGCATGTTATGAAGTTGATCCCGTACTTCGAAGAGATCACATTTGAGCACATTCCTAGAGAAGAAAACAATTTAGCCGATGCACTGGCAACTCTGTCCTCCATGTTCAAGGTTAAGTGGGCTAATGAGGCACCTTCCATTACTATCAGAAGTTTGAGTGACCCAGCTTTCTGTTTTGAGGCCAGTTTGGAACCAGATGGAAATCCTTGGTTTTATGACGTTAAGCGGTATCTTGAGGCACAAGAGTACCCTGAGGGGGCATCCGTCACAGATAAGAAGTTCTTGAGAAGATTTCCAGCCAAGTTCTTTCTCAGTGGTGGTGTGTTGTACAGAAGGCATCATGATGGTCTACTGCTCAGATGTGTTGACAAGAAAGAAGTGGCTAGAATCATTGAGGAGATACATGAAGGTGACTTTAGGACCCATTCCAACGGGCACACCATGGATAAAAAGATTTTGCGAGCAGGTTATTATTGGTCCACCATGGAGACTGACTGTTACAATCATGCACGGGTTTGCCACAAATGCCATGTCTATGCTGATAAAGTGCATGTCCCTCCAGTACCTTTGAATGTCTTGACCTCCCCTTGGCCGTTTGCAATGTGAGGAATTGATATGATCGGGAAGATTGAACCGACTGCATCGAACGGGCACCGTTTCATTCTGGTTGCCATCGATTATTTTACCAAATGGGTCGAAGCTACATCCTATGCCAATGTCACCAAGCAGGTGGTAACTCGGTTCATTAAGCACAACATTATCTGTCGCTACGGAGTGCCCGAGAAGATCATTACCGATAATGGGTCTAATTTGAACAACAAGATGATGAAGGAGCTTTGTGAGTCCTTCAAAATCAAGCATCATAACTCTTCCCCATATAGACCAAAGATGAATGGCGTTGTAGAAGTGGCCAATAAAAATATCAAGAAAATTATGCAGAAGATGGTGGTAACCTATAAAGATTGGCATGAGATGCTGCCTTTCGCTTTGCATGGTTATCGTACCACGGTGCGTACTTCGACTGGGGAAACCCCATTTTCATTGGTTTACAGCATGGAAGAAGTACTGCCGGTAGAAGTCAAGATTCCTTCTCTTAGGGTCATGAGAGATGTTGAGCTGGATGAAAGCGAATGGGTACAGAATCGGCTGGATCAGCTGGAACTTATTGATGAAAAGAGATTGACGGTCGTATGTCATGGTCAGGTAATCAGCAGAGGGTGAGGAAAGCTTTTGATAAGAGGGTACGACCTCAGTGTTACAAGCCAGGTGACCTTGTGCTCAAGAGGATAATTCTTCCCCAGGGAGATCCCAGGAGCAAGTGGTTCCAACTTATGAAGGTCCTTTTGTGGTCAGAAAAATTTTCTCTGAAGGGGCGATGATGCTCACGACTATGGATGGAGAGTACTTCCCTCTCCCTGTGAATGCTGACGTAGTTAAAAAATACTTTGCATAAAAAAAACAAAAAAAAACCCGCTAAACCGAAAACCCGAAAGGGCGGTTTAGGCAAAAAGAAGGTGTCCTGGTGAATCGAAAACCCGAAAGGGAGATTCAAGAAAAAGTTAGGGACTTAAAGCAAATGACTACGCTCAGCATGAGATTCTTTGTTTCTTTCCTTTGTTCTGTCACCTGGCATAAGCTCGAAGCTAATCCAAAAATGTTTTGTCTGAAGGCAGGAAGATGAGAGTCATCAGAGTCATAGCAGAGTCAGGACTCGATGGATATTCACATTCATATTGCCATTTGTAAACACTTGTTTCTTTTTCAATTTCTTGCTTCCCAATGTAAATGCCTTTTTCACAGGCAGATTTCTCAAAATTAATAAAATATCTTCTTTCAAGTATACAAATGCTTTTCTTTTCTTTTTTTGTTTTGTTTGCAAAAATGACCAATATTTTTTATAAGCATGAGCATATAAACTTCGTGACCCTTACATGGATATGATAATCTAAGTCACGATTGGTTGATCGCTTGAAATACGGATAATAAACACCACTACTACAGTACAAGGAGCATATTTATTTCTCTGTTTGGTGGACTTCTCTTTCACTCTTTTAGGCATTTTGCCTTGCGGTTTTGTTTCACAACTCCGGGCCATTGGTAAGGATCAGAGGTCAGGGTAATATCAAGGTTACGGCAGGTCGGCGAGATCGGCGAACCTAGTTGGAGATATTTCTTCCCCCATAATGGCTTTTAATGCATTTCTTTGCCGCATTTTCATGTGTTTTCTTGATTGATTGTCTTAGCATTGTCTGCACATAGGATTTTGTTTATAGCCGAATGTCAGTCTTGATGCGTTGAATGTTTTTGCCTTGAAAAAAAATTGTTTCATTTTACTCAATTCCTCCTGTATCACTCTTTAATCGCCTTTTCGGGCATTTTGATACCAACTATGCCAATTCTTTTGCTTAGCCAAGAGTTTGGAGGAAGGAGTTTAGCTGAAAACGATGACTGTAGTGGTATGCTTTTAAGAAGAACCCCATTGACGATGTATAGGCATTATTTCAACCCCCAAACACAAGAGATATAAGGGAGTTAGACCCTCGTTAACCCCTCTAAGCCTTCGAAGTAGGAGTTTCTTTTTCGTTCAAAAAAATAATAAACCTTTTTTAACCAGGGGCAGGGTAGATGTTCAGTTGATTTGCCCAAGCATTCAAATTTCATAAGGAACGACCCCTCTGAGGATCACCATATTTTATCTTTCGCATCATAAGATCAGGAAAAATGTCTAAACCACGATGTTCATCTCCTCACAAAGTCCTGAGGCCGAGATCGAGCCGATACAATAATGGTTATCCCTCGCCGACCAAGGAATGAGGCATTTGTTTTCAAAAAAAAAGAGAAAGAAAGAAAAAGTTCGAGGACCTAAAGTCACATCGAATTGTTCGAAGTGGAAAGTATGGATAAGAAAGAAACAAAAAGCCCCGCTAAGTCGAAACTTGAAAACAAGTCGCTTAAGCAAAAGTTAGGGCATCCCGCTGGACTTCCAAATTGAAATTAAAAAAAAAGAAGAGATTTTGTCCAGGCAAAAGTTAGGGAAAAGAGAGCCTAAAAGGCAAAAAAAAGATTATTCAATAAAATTTTCATCAAAAGAAGAGGAATGATGACAACAAAAGCAGCAGAAATTTTCGACAATCGTGTTGGAGGATTTGTCGTGATCACTCAACCATCATAAATCTTTTTGAAAGATGAATGTTTGTGATAAATCAGCTGAACTTAGGACAAGAGAATATCACGAAGGGGGTGGGCACCAAATAACTTGAGCCTTGAAAAACTTTTTTTTCAAAAGAACCTTGAACCAGGCCACGTTACAACCTTTAAAAGTCCTAACTGAAACAAGGGTTTAACTCAAAAGCATACTGCGACAGGATAACGTTTCCTAAACGCCCCAAATATGTGTTGCATAGCCGTGTTGGTATCATATCACCCGCATCTTGACTCGTTCTTCAAAAAGGGGGAGAAAAGTTTTAAAACCTTTTTTGCACTCTAGCCAGTGATTCGTTCACAATAGAGATGTGACATTTTGTTAAAGTTTTCAACTTCAAGGCTTAAATAATTATCGCATCAGGTCTACCTTTCTCAATAAACATTTTTTTGTATACAAAACAGCTGTTTGACATCAAAAAAAGTTTACACGTTGAATACCTGTAAAGAGCTTAATGATGGTCAAAAAGGAGAATGTTCGACTTTCTCCTTCTTATCCCCTGTGAAGTTTTGTTTCCCCAGTGTAGTTGCCTTTCCCCGATGAAGTTTCGTTTCCACAGCAAAGTTTTGTTACCCCAGGGTTTTTCTTTCAGAAAGCCTCATTCCAAGACTTCAAGTTTGGATATGTCGCCTATCCCCAATGGAGTCGTTAAGAAGGAACCCACATTCTAAAGAAGTTTCAACTCCCCTTTCAGATTTGCCAGCCGGGATCCCTTGCTTCGACCTCTCAGTTCCCAGCCGATCTGTTGACTGAGGCATCCTTTGTTAAGGATCTCCTCTTGTTCCCCAGTAAGGTTCTGATGCCGTGTGACTATCTGCGGGGTTCGTCCTTTGGTTGCATTCCAAGAATATCTCTCCAGAAAGATAATCTTCAACAGAGTTCTATCTCTCCAGTGAAGTCCCACCTCTTCAGCAGAGTTTTGTTCCCCCGGTAAAAAGTTTTCGTCCTTTTTCCGGAAGTTGCAGTGTCGACCTGATCTCCCCCGGGAATTTGCAATTTATTTTTGCAAATTTTCTCTTTGTTTGTGGCCCGTTTTTTCTGGTTGCTCGTTTATTTCTCCACGGAGCCCCATCACTTCGAGGTTCCCTCTCCAGCGGTTCCTCATATTTTCTCCTCTCCTTTTGATTTTTGCAATTTATTTTTTCAAGTCATGTCAGTTTCGGACTTCTTGGTTTTTGGCTTCTCATTTGGCCATTCCCCAGTGAGACTTTTAAACATACATCATCACATTGCATCTACCAAAACGCGTAGCATTTCCTTTATATGAAGCATTGCGCTATAAAAAAGAATTCAAAACATGCATCGGAACATAAGCCATTATTGTTTCCGTTATCCCTAGTGATTTTTCTAATACTTCAGGTTAAATTCCCAGCGAGGTATTCGTCCTCATTATCTCAGATTCCTCCCTATACCAGTATCCTTTTGACGCCAGTCATCTGTTTGTTTGAGTGTCTACTTTTGACTATAGCCCAGTTTCTCCCTGGCACAGTCTTCTCGGGTTTAGTCTTTATTACCCTCTCTGGTTCATTCCAATGTCTATTGATGCACCTTTCAAATACCAGTTTCGTCCTGATATTCGCTTTTTGCAGGTTTTTAGGTGTACGCCCTAATCTCCTCGCTTTGGGTCGAGTTTCGCCTCGTCGCTTGTGCATGAAATCCAGTTTCGTCCTGGTACTCATCTAGTTTTGTTTCATCTAACTAGTTGTTGAGTCGAGTTTCGTCTCGTTCTTACTTTCCTACCCTGGACTCTTTGACGGTGTTCGTTTACCGAGTGCGGCGTTCGTGTTGCGTCCCTGGTTTGAAATCAGTCTCCTTTGTTCCTTGGATTCTCCTATCAGTTTTTGTCGTTGTTTATCCATTAATCTGAGACCAGCAGGTGCTCTGAGAAACATGCACTCTCATCACTTCACTTTGGGTCGAGTTTCGCCTCGTTACCCGTGCGTGAAATCCAGTTTCGTCCTGGTACTCGTCTAGTTTAGTTTCGTCGACTGGTCTTTGAGTCAGGTTTCGTCTCGCTGTTGTTCCTCATTTCTGAGATTCTGTCAGTTCCTTTATACTGTCTATCTTAGTTGAGATTGGCAAGTGTTCCTAGAATCACACACTCTAGCCACTTTGCTTTGGGTCGAGCTCAGAGTTTCGTCTCCTCACCCGCGTACGTTTTCTGTTACGAAGCTTAGTTTCGTCTATACTCTGTTGGTTGATTTTTGTCTCACCCCTTCCTTTTGAAGCCCAGTTTTTCCCTGGCACGTTTGTCCGGAAGTTTAGTTGTGTCTACTCTTCTTTGTTCTTGTTCTGTTTTAACCTGTGTTACAACTCCATTCTGACACATGTCTTGGGAGTTTTGTCTCTGTTTCTTTCAAGAGTGTAAATTTTCGAGTTCTTTCGTATTCAAACATCGTCAATCCTGAACGCTCGAAAGTTATCACTTTTCTCACTTATCATGTTGAAGATACTTGAATAGGGGCAGTTGTTGCATCCCAAAATTTACCCTCTTGATTTAGGCTTATGTTTCATCTTGAACATCATAGTGCATTGCATTCATACATTGTGATAGGATCAAAGTACTTTGGTTACCAAGTTTTCCTCAAAGCTTTAAAGGTTATTTGCATTGACAAGTTGCTCAAGGAAAAGTCTTATCTTCCAAACCTCTGAATCTTTCAAGCTCAAAAGTTTTTTCATATCTCAAGATGCTTTACTCATCTCTTTGGACTCCCAAAAGATTGGAGCTTGTGTTTGATCACAAGTGAAATCACTCTTTGGATGCACCAATCAAATTAGGGTTTTTCTTGATAAAGGCTATTGGCCAAGGCACAAGTCTTTATTTATGGAGCCACAACATTCCTTTAATATTTTAAATGTCTTTGCACAAAGATTTGGTCAAGATGCCCAGAGGATTTGAAGTTTTGAAGATGATTCATCAATCTCCTAATGTGTTGACCAAAATTAGGGTTTTGGTTTTCATCAGGTTTTCTTGAGAATTTTGAAGTGAAACTTTGTACGTAGCCTCTATATGTTTGTAAGATCATATGTTTGAAGTTTTGATCATCAATTTTGAAGAGAAGTGGATCAATTGATTCAAAGGGGCAAAATGGTCATTTTGGTCAAAATCAGTCAAAGTCAAGGTTGACCAAGTGAATTTTTGGCCAACCATCATTTCAAGGATGTAATTTTCATATTTCAAGTCCATTTTGGTCATTGTATTAAAGAGATTGAAGTTTGGATTGAAACTTGTTCTTGAAGAAACCCTAAAAGTTACTAATTTTGGAAGATGAGGACTTAATTTCAAAAAATCATATTTTATTCATTCTTGATCAAGAAGATGAAAATGAAATATGCTTGGAAAGCTAAGAGAATGATCTTTCACCTCCTTTTGGTCTCATGTCAAAATTGGCAAGGAATCAAGAGTTATGGTCTTTTGAAGTTACAAAATTATAGGTCATTTTTCAAAATTAGTGAATTTCAAGCCAAATTTTGGAAACCTTAATGGATTATTTTGCAAAAACTATAAACTAAGGGTTTGTAGATATTTTCAAGACCTTTCCAAATTGTGTTTATTTGTGCCAAAATTCAAAAGTATGAGCAAGTTATGAGTTTTGGAAGTTTGAGGCATTTCATTGAAATTTGGCAAATGTGCAAAATGGCCATTTCTTGCAAACTCAAGTTTTAGCCATTCTTCTTGCTTCTAATCAAGCCCATTGGTAATTTGTGACATGATGAGGCCCATCACACTCACTATTTCGTGCCCCATATGGTATTTCACATGTTGGAATCAAAAAATGCAAAACTTGCTCAAAATGGCCAATTCACCAACACTCTCTCATTTCAAATGATCATGGGCTGGCCTTTTAAGCATGCGTTGTTGACTTCATTTGGATCACAAAACGCATAAGAAGCAGGGGAACGCACGAGCAAAATGCATGATTCACTATGCACCTCATTTTTGGCCAAAATTCCCAATCCTGCCCTCCAACGGATTTAAGGACAAACTTCCACTTCTATCCTTCTCTACAAACTATATATAAGTGAAAGCAAGCAAAGAGAGAGAAAGAGAGAGAGAACGCTCATTTTGAAAGAATTTCAGATTTGAAATTTTCTTCCATCTTCTGCAACTTGATTCGATTCTCTCAATTCCTTGGTGTTTTCTTCAAAATTCTTATGGATTCTGCTTCAGCAAAGCAAGTAGATCAAGCCAGCACCATTTGTTTGCATCTGGAGTGAAGGAGACAGTAGATCACTTTTCACCTTGAGGTAATGATTCCAAACTTTGATTCTTGAGATGCACTTGTTTATTGAGATGTTTGAGCTTGAATTCATGTTCAATGATGTTAATGGAATGATTCTGAAGCTTTATAGACTTTAATTTGATGAATTATGCATGCTTGGATGTTCTGAAACTAGCAATTCAGAAGGTTTTTGTTCATGTTCATGACTTGATTATGGATAATTTGGTTGATGATTTGATTTGATTCGAATTGCTATGGATTCCTTGCCATGCTAGCTTTAATTTGCCTTTGATTTCATCACAAATGATGCAAAATTGAATGAGTTACACTAATCTGAAAATGAGCTCTAATCCTGAAAAGATGCGCGCGTTTTTTAACATCCGGAGGTTGAAGATGATGTAGTGGCACATCATGATTGGTCCGTTTGAAATTTTTGGATTATTTGAATTTTTGTTTTATACATTGATTTTCATGATTTTATTTCTTGCTCAAAAATGATTGGAAAATTCTGAAAAAATTATCATAAATTTAAAATAATATTTCTGACTTGGTGTATTTTATTGATATTTTTTTGGAATTATCTGATTGGTTAATAATAATTGTTAAGTTTAATTAATTAATTGATCAAAGATAATTTTTATTTTAACAGTTCCTTTGACCTAAAAAATCCAGAAAAATTATTTGAGACTCCCAAAATAATGTGAAAATTGATTCTGACTTTGGTTCATCATTTTTCTTATTTTTGATTTTGAATTTTAATTTCAAAGGTTATTTGTAATTTATTTATTTTAATACTTCTACTAGTTCAAAAATTCCAAAAGAAATCATGTAATCTTGTTTTCAATCATAGAATCTGAATATATTTTTACTTTGGTCGTTTCATAATTTTTGGTTATGGTTTGTATTTTCTTGCCTTTAAATAATAATTCCACTATTAATTGTTTGTTTTTTTGTTTTTAATATTTCCCTTTGATCCAAAAATTCACAAAAATTCAGGGATGTGTGTTTTTAGCCCTAATATTTGAATATAATTTTGTTTGGCCATTTTTCTGACTTTTTTATTTAAATATTATTTTGACATGTGAATTTTTGTTAATTACATACATGTTTGAATATTAATTTCTTTCTTGACTTTTCATAATTCAAAAAATATGAAAAAATGTATATTCTTACTTTTAAGGTTTCTTGATGATTGACATGATCTTGATTTAATTTGTTTGAGTTTTAACCCTATTTAATTAATATTTGGGATTAAAAGTCAAAATATAGGTTTTTTGTTTCTTATGGTGCAAGTTTCATGTTCAAAACCCTTGTGCCTTGGATTTTTATTGGATTTCAGGTCTTGATCATGGTTCATGAATGTGTTGGGAATTTAAAAACCATTTTTCTTAAATTACTTGACTTGGATTGGCATTTTTCCACAAATAATTTTGAAAATTTGTCTAGTTTGTTAGTTTTGCCAACTAGTCTTGAATTTTGAATTTCATTTGACCTCCTCCCCAATCATTCCTGAACTTAGGGCTTGCATTCTGACTTCTAAACACCTCCAAGATGTTGAGATATTTTTGGTTTGAATTATGGATCCTTGTTTCTATTTTTGGTGTAATTTTGAAGTGAAGGTACCCAATCATGTTTGTATGACTTGTTGCAATTTGTTTGTTGGCCAATGAACTTGAGTGAGACCTATAATTGGGAAACTAATGATCATGTTGTTTCTGACTTGTCCATGTTAGCTCAAGCCATTTCACTTAGAAGCCTCATGTTTGAATAGTTTGAACCATCTAATGCATTATGAAGGTTCCATTTCCTTTTGTATTCATGAAGTTGTGATTGAGTTAGCTATGCATGATGAAAATATGTTTTCTACTGACCTCCATGGTTCTTGTTCATATTATTCTCAAGCTCTTATGATCCTTGATTGACACTCAATTGTCAATTCAACATGGTGATAGGAAAGAGCAACATTCCTTTGATTCTTTTGACCTAATCTGTGCATATACTTGTCTCCTCTTGCTTATGATGTCTAATATTTGATAATTGCCACCATGATTATTCTCACTTCTTCACCTTTTGGAATACTAACTTGGTTGTTAAATATGCGAGGTACTCTGAGAAAGTTGCCACTTTTGGCTTGAGGCTTTTGTGTTCCACTTTATTTGTGGAACACAGTTTATTATATTGGCATTATTTTTTGTGTTTGGCATGCTTGATGGTTTATGCAGGATATACATATCTATGATTGTGAATGCCATACATTGCCCATGGGATTTGTTCATATCTGATAAATTACTTACATCTTGATGGTGCAATTGCTGACTCAATTTGTCTACTGATGTCAGCTTGCTTAAAGTTTCTCTGGGTTTCTTTTATCCTTGCTTGATTGCTACAGATAGTTATCTGTTTGGTATTATACTACTTCCTTTCTCCCATTTTCATTTTGCATAATTCTCTGATTGCATGATGGGATCTCTGTTGTTGATATATGTCAGGAGACCCTCTGGTTTTTTTTTAATCTGATGCATGTGTTATGATTGTTGATCGATGAGTCACTCAATTTAGACATTGAGATCACGACTTCTCTCTCATTGCATGTTCCCTATAGGATGTTTATTGCTTTTCCTCTTTAAATGTTGATCGATGAGTCACTCAATTTAGATATTGAGATCACGACTTCGCTCTCATTGCATATTCCCTATAGGATGTTTATTGCTTTTCCTCTTTAATTTATGATTGATGAGTCACTCAATTTAGATATTGAGATCACGACTTCACTCTCATTGCATGTTCCCTATAGGATAGTTTTGTTGAGTTCCCTTCAGCATGCAACATAGGATAGGATTTTCCCTTTATCCTCAACCTTAGGGTCAACCATTGTATGATAACACTAGAGATAGCACTAGGTTAGTTTCCCTTAGCTGTTTTCCCTTTCTTTGCATTTTGCATCTTAAAACAAAACTTGTTTCTTGGCAAATCATAAGACATTTCTAATGAACCCAAACTCTTCTTCAAAGTAAAAGATACAAACCAATCTTACTTTGTCTGTGTTATCTTTTAGCCGATGTTTCACCATTGCACCTGTTTATTATCCTACTTTGATCCTCAATATCATTGTTAGGTGTGATGTTTTGTCATCCGATTTATTGATGTTTCGCCATCTTTGCCATGCCATCTTGTTTTCTTTTATCGATGTTTTTCCATCGCACATTTATTTTAAGTCGATGTCTCGTCATTGCACATGTTTGTTATCCTACTTTGATCCTCAATATCATTGTTAGGTGTGATGTTTTGTCATCCTATTTATTGATGTTTTTCCATCTTTTCCATGATATCTTGTTATCTTTTAGCCGATGTTTCGCCATCGCACCTGTTTGTTATCCTACTTTGATCCTCAATATCATTGTTAGGTGTGATGTTTTGTCATCTGATTTATTGATGTCTCGTCATCACACATGTTTGTTATCCTACTTTGATCCTCAATATCATTGTTAGGTGTGATATTTTGTCATCCGATTTATTGATGTTTTGCCATCTTTGTCGTGATATCTTGTTATCTTTTAGCCAATGTTTCGCCATCGCACCTATTTGTTATCCTACTTTGATTCTCAATATCATCGTTAGGTGTGTTATTTTGTCATCCGATTTATTGATGTTTTGCCATCTTTTCCATGATATCTTGTTATTTTTAGCCGATGTTTCGCCATCGCACCTGTTTGTTATCCTACATTGATCCTTAATATCATTGTTAGGTGTGATGTTTTGTCATCCGATTTATTGATGTTTTGCCATCTTTGCCATGATATCTTGTTATCTTTTAGCCGATGTTTCGCCATCGCACCTATTTGTTATCCTACTTTGATCCTCAATATCATTGTTAGGTGTGATGTTTTGTCATTCGTTTTATCGATGTTTGGCCATCTTTGACATGTTACTTTGTTATTTTTTAACCGATTTTTTACCATCTCATTTGTTTGTTTTATTTGATGTTTTGCCCTCTTGACTGTTTTCTTTTGTCTTAACTAAAAACACAAATCAACCAAAATATGTAAGTCGAACTACAGCTGCTCTGATTCCTTATAAGGGATACGTAGGCATTGGGGTAGGGCCCAACCGAGCACAACTTTTATTTTCCCTACATTATTTTCTTTTTCTTTCGCATGCATTCCCTTTTTAAGTTTTAAGCCATAGACATAGGATTTGACCACACCCATTTAGATTAGACAACAAGAGTGGATACCGTAGAGTACTACGGGCGTGTGGGGTGCTAACACCTTCCCCTCACGTAACCGACTCCCTTACCCGATCTCTCGGTCGAAAGACTATGATTTCTCCCTTTTCAGGTTTTCTCGATGTTTACCTTTCCCTCTCGGTGGGATAAAAGACATTCGGTGGCGACTTCATTAATGTTTCATTAACATCCAGATGACAGGTCTCGGCCGCGTGGTTTCAGTCATGTAGTTAATCACATGATCAATAAATAATCTACCAGCAATGGGGAGATGAAACAATGAGGAGACTTCACCCAAAGTGATAGTTATCTCCCCAAATAGAAGACGAAAGGAAGATGTCTTTGAGTGCCATTTCTCAACAAAAGCAGACAGAAGAGAGGCGTCGAGCATGGTCAATGAGAAGTTGGCAAACTCCATGAGATTGAAACCTGAAATAATGAATTTGACCTGCTTAGGCATCAGACTCAGTGGGAAGTTCTTCAATTTTGAACCGTGGAATGCAATGTTCAGCGTCGGACATTCCTGTAGGAAATAATGTTTAAAAAATTATCAGTAAACTTTCAAAACATCACTGAACCATAATAAATATTTTCTAATTAAAAAATATAACATATATACCTCTCCCTGTCATAGTCTGTATCAGACATGGTCAGCATACTCTGTGAGCACAAGTTTGTCACTAGGTCCTCCCGAAAAGGCTTCATCTATATGAATAGATGCCTCTATAGAAGCACGATTTGTGGCGTCTGTATCACCATGAGTATCATCATCGAATAGAGGAGGTATGGAAAACACCTCATCAACATCAGGAACTTGCTCAATCGACACACGAATATCCTCAACAATAACCTCCTCAAGTTGTAACTCATCAGCAACAGGTACCTTTATAGCAGCATGTACCTCCATATTATTAGGTACCTCTATAGCAGCAGAAACTCTAGCCGCTTAACATCGGGGTCGTGGAAATGGCCATGTGCCTACTCAGTCATCTATTTTCAGTGAGAATCGATCAGAGCATATCGTCCAGCTCATAGCTGGGAAGCCTCTGCCTCGACAGCCTTGGCCCGAGCTTCCTCTTTATCCATTAACATTCTCCAATGGAGCTGTCCTCCCCCCTGGTTCTCATTGGAAAAAAATGGAAAAATGACAAAAAATTAATGAAGGAAGAAGGTACTGGAAATATTGAAATTTCTGGAATTTTTCAAAAAAATTTTAACAACTAGAAATTTCAAAATTTTCGATAACATAACCTTAAAAAATCATGAAAATTCTGAAATTTTTGTGAAGTTCTTCCAGAAATTCCCACTTTTCTGGTATGCTATTTACTTTTTCTGAAGCATTTCTAGTATGAATGTGAAATTTTCAGTATCGCCCTGGAGATTAGAAATTTTCAGTTCGTGAGTGTGAATTTGGAAACTTTGAGTAGGGCTATTATGGTTTTTACCTTCATTTTAGGGGGTTCCAGGTCCAACTTTTGGGGTGGTAAGTTAAATGCTCTAACATTAGGGAACATTTACGTTGGGACTTTTTTCTTTTTTATGAGCAACACACTTTTGTGAGAGACACACAACATACTCAACCAAAATTTTAAGGTGATCTTACTTATAAATACTCAACTCTCCATTTTTCTAATTAATTTGAGACTCTCTCACACTTTATTTTTCAAACTTTCCAACTCACACTTGTTTCTAATTAATGTGGAGTTTCCCCACACTTTGTTTCTCAAAGTTCCCAACTCACACTTGTTATTTTCAACACTCCTCCTCAAGTGTGAGTCTATCCACAATACTTTCTCTCAAGTGAAAGCTCTTTCATCCACATACTCTTATACCACAGTTGACACTCTTCAACAGGACACCTCCTACTAGGGGTGAGAATAGGTTAGGCCAACTAACATGAGTCTACGGTCTAGCCTACACAGACTCAGGCTAGGCCGGGCTTATTTTTATGTAGAAAAAGTTCAAGCTTTTTTATAAGCCTATTTAGCTAAAAAAGTTAAGCCATGGACCACATAAAAAGTCTTTTAAGCCTATCAGACCGACCTATTAAATAAACATAAAGAAATTTATTATTGTTATATTATATTTTATACTTTGAATTAAAACACAAAGATAAATCATAGTTATCTTGAAGTATTATGAAAATAAGTTGAAAAACTCTTATGAACAATGCAATAAGTTGTTATCATAAGTTATTTCAATACGTCCTCTCAAACAAATAGTATCACAAAACTTATGCTAATAGGTAAACTTGAATGAGTCAATAAAAATAAATATTTTTGCTCGTTGACCTTTTAATTTGTTAGTCTATTTAACATTAGTTGAATTGCTTATTTATAAATATTTAAATGAAGTAGGCTTTTAAGTAGGCTAGTAGACCAATCAGACCTTCAAAAATGCTAGTCTTAGGCCTAACAATAAACCTATCATAGGCAACAGACCAGACTTAGACTTTTAATTTTTTAGTAGGCCTGACTCAGGCTTGGAAAAACCTAGCTCGACCTAGCCTATCTCTACCCCTACCTTCTACTCACCACCTGTTGGGAGTACTTTTGATACAAGTGAGTTGATCCTTCACTCGAATCAAGCTCTGATACCATTGTTGGATCATCAAATTATGGGGTCAACATGAGGGAGCATTTATGTTGAGGCTTTTTCCTTTTTATGAGTAACTCATATTTGTGAAAGACATCATATGTTCATCCAAAATCATAAGGTGATAGTGTGTGGGTTCTCCTATTTATAAATGTGCAAGTCTCCACTTTTCTAATCAATGTGAGACTTTATCGTATTTTGTTTTTCAAAATTTTCAACTCACACTTGTTATTTTTAATATTTATCATATGTGATATACTAATCGTGTAAAAAAATTACATTGAGAAGACATGATATTTAAATTTTATAAAAGAAATTTCAAATGTTTATATGATATAAAATGTAAAATTATTTTTAAAACACAATCAAATAAATAAATTGAAGTAAAAGAGTTTAGCTAATTAAATGAAGATGAACACCAAAAATTAATATTGATTCACTATCAACTTATATTTATAATATATTGAACAAGTAACCCCCTAACACGTTAAATAAAAATATTCTCTTTAAAAAATTAACAAAGAATCATTTAAATAATATATCACAATGAAAATTTTACTTTAATGCTAAATTTACTTTAATAATAAATTGCATATAAAATGTAAATTTCAAGAATATCAATCATGGGAATTAAACTGTAATAAAATAAAAGGTTAAATATATTTTTAGTCCTTTTAAATATATCATATTTATTTTTAGTTATTTTAAAAAATTTCTTTAAAGAATAATCCTCTTAAAAATTTTAATTTTAACTTTTATTCTCTCATGTCAAAATCATCGTTAAAATTGTCATCAACTCAGTCATTAAATAAAATAATATCGTTAATTATGTCATTAAATTATAAAAATTGTCGTAAAATTACAGACAGAGCCAAAAGTTAAAATTAAAATTTTTAAATAAATTATTCTTTGAAAGAAAATTTTAAAAAAAAAACTAAAAATTAAATATGAGACATTTAGAAGAATAAAATATACTTAATCCTAAAATAAAAAGTGAAATAAATTGCACAAACTAGATTGCATAATTTATATTGCAATGAAAAATATACTTGAAAAAGTACAATAAGTGAAGCCTCACAAGTGAAGCCTCGATTAGTGTGCTATGTGTCTATCCCTTTTATTTTAACCACTCGCTTGCTTATATATATAGTTGTTCTTCCTTGCTTTGGCTCTCGTTTATGTAACACAATTATTGGCTTTTAATGCCCTGATCCTTCTTTGTTTGAGAGTTGACCACACAATATACATTCATGAATTTTATTAGTTATGGTTGTTAGACTATTTTATATCTTCATTCTTTTACTATCGTGTTTGCTAACATGGAATTCAAACACACAACATCATATAAGCCCTTACATGACTCATGGCTCTATCAGCCCCTTATCTATGGAGTTTAGTTACTTTTGTGATTTTGTGACCTCCCTCTCTCACCGTACTGTGGCAGTCTAGTCAATGTGTCTCTTGGTCTGATTCATCCCACCTATATCAGATTAAGTATTCTTTGAGGGCCCAGTGTGCTCTAGATGGACCATGTCTTTTTGATTTGAGGCGAGTTTAGGACATTACACATACAAGGTACATATTCCTTAAACATGAAACATGTAAAGGTGAAATGGTTTTGAGAATATGAGATAGTTCACAATCTCTCAAATAAAAGGTAGGTAATTGTGAAGTGATTTAGGAAATATTTTATGGTTCACAATCCCTCAATCATAAGACCTATAAAAGAGAAGTGATTTAATAGACGGGTTATTAACATTGTTTTCCTAAGGACATAAAATAATTTTATTATTTTATTTAATTGAAATTATTGAATATTTCTTTAAATGAAAATATGCAGGAAAAAACTTTTGAACTTCACACTTAAGTCAGTGATGGTTAAGTTTGTCTTGGAATTGACAGTTTAATTAGGGTCACTCATTAATTTTCATGAGTAAAAGTGGAGTTGTTGATGTTGTATAAATGTATAAATATCAGACCCATTTGTCACTTTCCTTCACCATTCCATTGAGCAATGAACCCTCATTCTCTATAAATTAATACATCACTGCTCTCGTCTTCCTCTCAAACTCATCATTATCTATCATTCTTGAATCCTAACTATAGTTACATCCTTCTTCTCCTTTTTATCTTTCTATTTCTCATTACTAGGATGGTATTCATTAGTCAATATGATGAGAGTGGTAATATAGTCGAGTCGGATATTCATGATGAAAAATGTGAGTTGCGACACCATTATTTTGAGAGTTCTAGGTTAGTATATAGAAAAATAAATTGGAGGTTTTTCAAAATTGAGGTGTTAAGAAGCTAAGATAGTAGTTCTAGTAACTTTAATAGTGACGCCAATATGGATATTGATGTTATTTTGATATCTTCTTACACAAGACCGATTATACCTCTAATGGCGAGTTCGAGTAGAAGCATGGTCTCCTTTCGTAAGGAGGTGGGAGACACCATCATGTTTTATAATTGATATGCTATATTAAGATCCTTTTATCGGGGCTTATACGTAACAAACTTTGGGATGAATATGATGTTCTAATGGAGCCTTGCATGAAATAGGAGATAGTTTATATGCTACAATCACAAGGGGTGAAAGATGAATTATTTTATTTTTACACAGGTGTCATAGACGATTTTGGAGTATGCATTTTGTTTATTATGTTTGAGGACGAGGTCTTTAAGGCAATTCATGTATCCCCTTCACAACTACATCCAAATAGGGGTTTCATGAGAGGATTTAAGACCCTCTCTTTGGCTCTAGGAATTAATCATGTAATTCGTATTGTTGGGTCTGTGATTTAATGATTGACAACCATTTTAGTAAAATAAGTAGATGACAACAATTTTATCAAAACAAGTTTCATTGAGAGAAACATGTATTGTAGTATAATGTTAAGCAAGATGTCATAACATCTTGACCAGCTGGTACAACAGAGTCCATTGGTGCTTATTTGACAGATGTTCTATCAGATGTTGTAATATGTTGTAACATGTTATAACAGAACATCATGACAATACAACTAGATATTTATCCTTGAAGACTTGATTGAAAATATGAGATTCTGGAGGTTTCTAGTTCTCATAACATGCACAGCCAATCAAGGATGTTTAGGAATAATTCCATATTTGATTTATTTCATAAAAAGGATATTTGAGACTTTTTAGGAAATATTTGAAAGATTTATTTTTGTTTCTATTTCAGTGGAGAAGATTTTAGAGGGATTTAGAGCTGAAGATTATATATGATTGAAGAGTCCAAGCCCAATTGCAGAAGTCTATATAAGGAGTCGTCCAAGACCTAGTTTTTTAAGCATAGTTTTTATTGTAAAACCTTGTGAATTTAAGGGTTTAAGGTTTGATAGTGTAGCGGTAGAAATGTTGATACTAAGTTATTGAATTGACTTGACTCGCACAGATCAAATAAAAATCGTCACTGCGCTTTATTGTTTCCAGAGGAATAGGAAAAGAGCGAATAACCCAAAAAGCGGGGGAGAGAATCTAGGTACGGGGGGTTGGTTATGCAAATGGAAGGTATTAGAACCCTAAACATCTACGGTACTCCACAGGAACCTCTTTGAAAATTTGTGTATTTTAGCTATAAATGTTGTATACAAAAATAAATTGTGGAGATGAGAAAAGAAGTATTTTTATACAATTTTGCACCTGTCGTGGTTGCGAACTTTTAGTGCCTACATACCACCTTTCGTGTAATAGGGGATTAGGGTACTCATAGTTCTCCTTTAAAAATTTTAAAACACATGTGTGTTGGTTAATTTTAAGAGATGAGACATCATTGTCATATCCGAGTGGAAAACATACTTACTACCCACGATTATAAGAAAGGAGAATTTGCATCATCTCAAAGTGGACGATATAGCTTGGATTTTTAAATCAATAAAGCCTCGCTCAACACCCAAGTGGAAAATATCTCACTTTACTTTATATCATAGAAGTATAGTAGCTTGCATCACTATGAGACTCGACAAGAGTCTAATCTTTTGAGAAAAGAGTTTTAAAGTAAAAAGCAAAAGTGACAAAATGATTTGAATAAGGTTGATTGACTTTTAGTCTTCTCATAAAAAAATGTCAAAGTATGATTAAGTTGGTTAAAGTTTGGTTAAGAAAAGATTTCTAAAACTGAATGTACCTAAGTCCAAGTTTATTATGAAAGCGGTTCAAGTTAGAAAACAAGAAAAGTTTTGAAAAGGAGGGAGAAGATTTGAAAATTAAAGAAGGTGGGAGGAGATGAAGGGATTATCCTAAAGAAAAAGGTAAAAACTAAGGAAAAGAATCGTCTAACCAACAAGAAGCCAACACTTGACATAAATATGTCAATTTAGAATTTCCAAGCCCCTTAGAAATGCCAAGCTTCGAATGCATTAAGTCTTATAAAAAATTGGGCAAAGTGACAGCTGTATATGAAGGAACTCTCAATCACAAACAAAGCATATAATTAGAATAACCTTCACACAAAGAAAATCAACCCAATGTCTTGGGATAAACCCCAAGAACTCCAGACAAAATAACAAAAGAGTCACAAGGTCCCAAAGGTATCAATGCTTCTAATCCTAAGTCCAAGAGGTCCACAACTCCATTATGCCAAGGATAGTAACCAACTAGTCTGAATAACCTTAAGGCTTTTAGTGTTTAAGTTGATTATTAAATGTATTCAAAAAGAAAATGAAAGCTCAAGTGAGAAAAGATGAAAATGACATAAAGATAAATGCTCAAGTGAGTAAAGATGAAAATAGCATGAAATGTAAATGCTAAAATAAATGGTGCATAAAAGTAAAGGCATAAGGTAAAGGGCATAAAGTAAAAGCAAAAAAATAAAGTCAATTGTTAATGAATTAGAAGTTAGAGGTTAGTTGAATGAGCATCTTGAAAACTCATTAGAAGATTGATAAAATCAAAGCTTCTCAAAAATAAGTTTCATTTTCTTTTTGTCAAGTATATCATTCATTTCAAGTACTCAAGACGATCTCATATGATCAACGATGTTCAAATGATTCACTTAGACCAAAGTTTATGAAGGTTCATTAGAGTATTGATAAGACCAACGCCTCCTAACAATGAACCTCAAGGTTATTGGATTGAAGGTTTAAAATTAAACATACTTGGGCTTACAAACATAGGTTTGAGCCACGAATGATCATTTCTCGAATCGAGACAAATTTAGTGCTATGTTAAGCAATCGTAAGTTGACTTATGTAGAAGTCACACCTATTTTGAGGTCGGTCAATAGAAATATATGTACCACATGTTAGAGAAATAATATATAGATCATTCTCCAATAATATGTAGCACAAATGAGAAGGGGGTAAGATGAAGAGATAGAGGATGTATCAGATGAAATTATGGTTTCAAATATCGTCAACATCATTCATCCATTTTAGTGGATTTGGTTTTTCAACCTATCAACATCCAATATCCAATAAGGTTGAGGAACTTGTCCCAAAATAACAATCAAATCAGGACCAAACAAAAATAATAAAATAATATTTAATAAAACAGTATTTAAATGGTTAATAAAAGATAAATAATTGATAAAATACACAAAATACATCAAAACACCAAATAAAATTCCAGAAAAAATACCAGAGGTCAAGAATGGGAGAAAAAGTGTTAACAAAAAATTTCATAAATTTTAAAGTCACAAACTATTTTTTTAAAATTTAAAGAAATAAGCAAAATAAACCAAAATTTGTGAAAAATAGAAAAATCATAAACAAAAATAAAATAAGCTCACCAATTTTTGTCAAGAGCTCATTGGATCCTTCCATAATTTCTTTTAAAATTTAAAAAGATCATAAAGTATTTTTAAAATAATTAAAATAAGGAAAATAATACAAAAATTATAAAAAATATTAAACCTCAAAATAAAAATATGAAAAATTATTTTTAAAGTCAGAAATAGTTCAAAGTATTTTTGTCTATTTTTTCATTGTTTTTGAATAAAAAATAAAAGAGTTATGGATTTTTAAAAATAATTATGTAAAATAAAATAAATAAATAAAAACCACACGCGTTGCATCTAACTCACTTATACACGCTGGAAGATCTAATGGATCTCAGGCGAGGGAGTATCATGAATCCAAGTCAATGCACACGTACGTAACACAAAAAGTCCAACAATTAAAAACAGAAAAATGGCCGTGTATCATTGGTTGAAGAATGACACGTAGGTCGCCTTCAACCTCCAACCTCCTGCAAATAGGGAAAAATGCAAATCCTTCAATCTGTAAATCTACGCGTTCACAGTGGTGTCATTAGATGCGCCTACTTGAGACAATCATAACCATATGCTCACGAAAAATTTATATAAATCACAATGTAGTCGATTTTAAAAAATCCAGAGAGTTTTGAAAATTTTGAAATAAAAAACAGAAGCATCAAATGCATTGATCCACAAAAATTGAGTTAATAGCAATCATCAGTGAATATCATAGACCATTGCGGTAATTTGAGTTAGAAGAATTGGTGCCTTAATCTACCTGAACGAAGTAGCTGAAAATTACTCTGAAACTGGACTTTGCTTGAGCAGAATAGGGCACGATTTGGCTTGTTTTTTGCTTGAGAAGTTCCACACAAGTTCACTAGAGAAGAATAGAACAAGAGATTAAATTTAAAAGCAAGGAAAGACTGAATTCGAAAAATCAGAAAATTTAGTTGTGGAAAGAAAGTGGAAGGGTAATTTTGGCTATCCAAGCTTGAGGAAATGAGTGCAATACGTCTCTCATTTATAGAGAAGTTAATGGGATAGAGAGTGGGGGTGAATGATGCAATTCAAGTTGAATTCGTGCACACCCTGATCATGACAAAGGTGTGATTGCAAATTCTCAAAACTCGACTGAATCTTGTGTTTCAATGCTCTAATCATGCTTTAGAACGTTGTTAAACATGTTTAAATAAAAAACGCGCAGGAAAATGGTCATTAGAAGCCACAATATAGAAATTGCAAACTGATTGCAAGCAAAAACTCAGTTTCATGATGCCAAATTTGAATCCATGGTGCACACAGATCAAGTGGCTTTATGATATCATTCTTTTTGAAATGGAAAGATCTCACCATAAATTTCATAATGTGCCAAGAAAGGTAGCATTTGGATGCTTGAGCAAAAAGTTATGATCAATTGAAATCGTGAAAAACACACTAAGTTGTGGACTTAGAAAAATTCCAAGTTTTGAGTTCAAAAGTGACTCATAATCTCTTTCCTTCAAACATGGCCTTCCATTCAAAATTAGGTTTGGTCAATGAACATGGCATGAAGTAGGCTTTTTAAAGAGCATTGTGAAACTTGAATCATCCAAAAACTCCAAAAATTGAGAGAGTTATAACCTTGTGAAGTTGATGAAAATCCATGAAGTGACCTATAATATTTTGAGCTCTTAAGGCATCTTCTAACCATTTCAAGCTTTGCACATAAAAGAAGAGTTGAAGTTTGCACTATTAATATCATTGTGAAAAATTAATGGGCTCAAGGTGATAATAATTGACCAAGTTATGATCATTTGAAGTCAAGCCCTAAAAATTCAAAGGCCTTTCAAAGGGACTAGTAATATTTCTCAATCATTAATGATCTTCCATTAAAAATTAGCCTTAGATTTCTAAATAGATATTGTTAAGGGCCCTTTAAAGAGAACCATGGATTTAGATTCACTCAAAGATCTCAAAAATGAGCAAGATGTGGTCCTTGGAAGTCAACAAATCCTTTCAACTTTTGATGATTTTTTTTGCACAATTGGATCTTGTCATGTGAAGAGAGGTTGTTTTTTATGATGATAAGAATACATAGCAAAAATAAACAACTCAAAATGTTGAAAATTGAGAGAGCTATGCACTTGTGATCACTGAATCAAGCATTTGCTCAATTAAGTCAAACTTGTTGAACCAACCTTGAATCTTTTGATCTTTATTGGCAAGATAAAGCATGATGAATCATAATAGGTCTTGAAATTATATTTTTAAGCACACTCAAAGATGGAGCTTAACTCTCAATTAATATTGTTGAAGAATGCATGGAAATAAATACATGAACCTATCTATTTAATGAATGTCAACACCAACTTTGAGGAAAGTTTGACCTAAATAAGGTGACAGAACTATTTGAACCACAAATCTTTGATATCATGGACATAGCCTTGAAACTTGAGCTCTTGTAATCCATTAAAGATTCATTTGATTGAGAACCAACCCTTAAACCCTAAATTAGATGGTGAGATGAATGCAATTGTATCACCACCTACAATATGAACATTCAAAGAAACATATATACATATTTTTATGTTAGTTTAAAGAACACGTGTAAAAGATACACACTTCAAGGTGCTTGGTGATCCCTCAAGAGCAAACTTAAAGATAGGATGAAGATAGGGAGAACCAACTGTAATACGACGGGAGAACTAAATTTTGGGATTGCATTTTATTGCAAATATTGCAGATATCAAGAGTCACAACCAACTTTTCTTTTATCCAATAAAGAAAAGGGTGAAAAGAACAGGAAAGACCTTTTAGAATTTTCTTGAGTTTGGGGAGTAGGTTATGAAAAGGGAAGGTGTTAACACCCTTTTCATCCGTAGTTATCTACGGGCTCTTAATTGCTAGCTCACTTTAAAAATGCTTTGTGTTTGTGTATGTTTGAAAATATTTTGGAAACTCCTAAGATTGGTGTTGCAACTCAAAATTTTCCCTCTCTTTTCTCAAGACATTTCTCACAAAGATCTTCAAGGGCTCAAGCTTGCACAAGTGTTGACTAGGTCAAACTATCTCCTAAACGATGATGCCTCAAATTAGGGTTTTGATTTTCACAGGGACAATTGGACTTCTAATACCTCAAATGAATTGCATGGATCATTATAGACCTTCAAGAATACTCATGTCAAATTTCAAGTCTTGAAATCACAATTTTGTTCAGTCAATTGACCAGATCACTAAAAATCAGTTGTATTGGGTAAAAAGTCAATTGTGGTCAATTTATAGTCAAACTTCAAGATTTTTGACCAATATCAACATTTTGAAGTCATATGCATCAATTTATCAAGTTTGGATCATAATTCCTCAAGAAAAATGTTCAAATCATCAAAAGGGAAAAATGGTCAAAATTAGGGTTTTAACTAAGAATGACTGATCCTTGAATTTTAACTTAATACATAACTTATAGGTTTGAAACATGATATCAAGGATTAAAGGACATAATTTTTACCTAATTTCATGATTCAATTCATCTCTCAAGACCAATTGGTTGACAGTTGAAATTTGGTCAACTGCTGAAAAAGTCAACTAATACACCAAAAGTCAAACTTTGACTTTTTTGTCAAATTTAAGTTTCAAAGATCATAATTCATCAAGACTTTCAAAAATATGAAGCTTAATCATCAAGAAATCAAAAAAGTCAAAAAGTCTTTGAAAAATTCAAACTTTTCAAGACTTAGAAAAATTTCTAACTGTTTTAAACCTTATTATTTCCTAACTTCATGATATTTTTTCACTATGATGCAAGATAATTCAAAGAAAACTTTCAACATGAAAGTTGTAGATCTTGATTAGATCTACAACTTTTATTTACAGATAAAGTCCTATAAGTGCTTGTATTTTGAGTTATAAATCCATGAATTTATGTACTTTTTCTTAAACACTTAGTGAAACTTTTACCTAGTTTAGGCAAATTTTTTACCTAACTTCTTGGTCGATTTTCACCAAGATCCAAGAGGATTTTGTCAAAATGACCAATATGAAAGTAATATATGGTGTTCCAAGCTTTTCAAAATGTCCAAGAACTCAATGAGAACATTTTTGAGCTAAGAGAATCGAAGACAAGAAGTTGGACATTCATTCTTGAATTATAGGTCTTTTTTGTGATGAGCAAGAATTCAAATCTCATAGCCATGCTGCATAATCTTGCTTTACAGGGTTCAAACTTGTGTTTCACTCCATAATTAATTATTTATACAATTTATTGATCCTTTATCCAAGTGTTTAAGTCATTCTCCAAATTAAATTGCCATTTAGGGAAGAAAGTTCACACTTCCATTTTGGAAAAGTGACTTTAATCACAAAGTACACTCTCCTTGAGATTTGTATTTGTTCTATCTGCACAAGCATCCTCTATAAACTCAAAACAAGCATGTTTAAAGTTTATAGCCACCCTACCTTTCCTTGAAACAATGTTTGTCTAAGCTTGCTTCAAAAACAAGTCAATATCCATACCATGTGATTTTGTACTTCTGACTTCTCCAAGCTTCCAAACCCTTTGCCTATAAACTGAACCTTCATTCACAAGCATGGACACAAGTTCACAAGCCCTCAAACACCTTCATTCTCTCTCAAATCATAAATTGCAACACAAGCACAAAAACATGTCATTTCTGAAAATGAAACCCAAACACAAAATCTACTCGTGCATTTTCGCTTCAAATAATTCTAAAAGCTTCCATACATCAAATACAACTCATTCCAATCCTTGTTTCCTAGCTATAACTCCATTTTCACCATTGTCCAAACTCAAAAATATAGCATTGCAGTTGGACTTCTCCAGACCATTTCAACCACTCTTAACTCAAGTTAAGCATTGCATTAGCTTCCTAGAGGTCCAATGAAGCTAATCTGATCATTACAGCATCTCGAAACAAGCTCATTTTCAAAACACGAATTCCTTTTTCAAGGTAAGTTTTCTAACTTTTGAACTCTTCATATAGGCATCATTAGCTTTCCATTTCCAAAGATAAAATGTAGACATCATAGCCTTGAAACTGACCATGTCCTTAGAATTCATTTATGTTGCATTAGTAGTGAGAATTTTAGAGTTGAACTTTCTGGAAAAGTTAGATTAAATTTGGTACCATTTAAAATATTTGCTCATCTTTGATATATTGTTTAAGTTATTTACATGGTTGGATTCGTGGTGAAAAATTACACAACTTTCATGTTTGTACTTTCGCAAATGATGGGGAAATGAGAGAGTTACAGTTTTCAAATTTCCTTGTCCATGGCTGGCGCAAGGAAGAAGATGAACATGTCTTCAGGAACGTGTTTATAATATATATATATATATTTATGTTTTTGTGTATAAATCCAGATGTATAGCCACCGCAGTAGTAAGAAATGCACGCCTGTGACCAAAGGGACCTGGATTCGAGCCCTAGTGGTACCCTTTTGTTTTTTCATATTTTCTTATTTCAGGTTCTATGCATACAAGCCACGCGCGTGTATCATGTGCCCTCATCTCATCACCATCAGATCATTGTGAGGATAAATCGAACACTCCACAATGCAAGACCATGGTATAACATCACAGGTCATCCATACTGGATCCTCAGGCGTTGAATTTCTCATTCTAGGCCATTGACTGAACTCCTTCCATACACCCCATTTTCTACTAATACAACCAAGCCCATTTCACCTTTTTATATTTGTTTTCAGCATCAAACAAAAATCTGACTTGGGCCTAGACTCTCTTTTGCTAACTTTAAACCCTCTTTCTACTTTTTAGTACCTAGCCCAATATATATATATATATATATATATATATATATATATATATATATATATATATATATATATATATATATATATATATATATATATATATATATATATATATATATATATATATATATATATATATATATATATATATATATATATATATATATATATATATATATATATATATATATATATATATATATATATATATATATATATATATATATATATATATATATATATATATATTTACTTTTATTTATTTATTTATTTTATTATTTTATTTTAACCAAAAAAAATATAAAAAAAATACATTTTCTTAAATAATTCTCTAATTTTATTTTATTTTACCTTGTTTATTTTTTATAAATAAAACATTAAAAATATTTTCTTAACTAATTGATTTCTTTTAGAATTAGAATTTAATTATACTTAGGTTTATTTAAGTTCTTTTTTAACTAACATAGATTTTAGATTTTGATTAAATAAATTAGTTAATTTCTTTTGTAAATGATTAATTAGTTTTAATTAGGTTAAAAATTACCAAAATCTCTCTTTCATCAAAAACCCTAAAAAATGTTTTCTTAACAAATCTAATTCCTTTTCTTAAATTAATTTAATTTCTTTTCTTAAAATAATCTAGGTTTAGTTTTATTAAATCAACTTAGGCTAATTAATTATTTTCTTTCTCTTATTTAGTTTTATTAAAGATTAAAACCTTTCACCAAAACCCAAACAAAACAATTTTCTTTTCCTTTACATTATTTTCATATTCTTGTATATTTTATTTTACAATATTCAATATGGTTGTAATAGTAAATTAGAGTTTAATTGCTTTCTTTCCCCATTTGTAAATTGTATCCCCATCCCCAAAAGATGTAATAACGTAGGATATTTAATTTCCACAATTTATCGCTTTGAATATAATTGCTAGTAATTAGTGTTTGTATGATAAGACGTAAAACCAACAAGTAGAAAACCCTAATTCAATACAAAAATGCATAAAATCAATACACCTTACACACTTGCACCTCCAGGGTGAACTCACGCTTTTGTTGCCTTAGAATAAACAATCATGTCCCTCAAACTTGAGATATTTTATCAATGACCCTCGAATACAAGATCGTAGTCCCTCGATGACCCTTCAATGTTGCCTTCGGTGAACGATCTTAGACCCTTAAAACTGCTAAAGTATCCTATAATGTTGTCTTCTATGACTGTAAGATGACCCACGCCTGTCCCTTAACGTCTAATGATATGGTTACTTACTAACTAATGGTAAGATAACACTATGTAAAAGAGGAGAAAAAGAACTAAGACTTTTTCGAGTAGGTAGAATGCCCATAGTTGCTTGCTCACAAATAAAACCATCTTCACACTTACACTTTCAAAAACATATTTCCAAAAATAAACATCTCTTTGAACTATTTTCAAAACCAACACTTTGTATACATTCTTATAGAGACGAGAATCATTATAAAGTTTTCCAAAACAAAGATGTTTTCTAAATATTTTCAAACTTACACAAAACACAAAAACTTTGACAAAAGCATTCCAAAGTGAGATAGCAAACTAAGAGCACGTAGATAACTACGGATGGAAAGGGTGCTAATACCTTCCCTTTTCATAACCTACCCCCCAAACTCAAGAAAATTCTCAAAAGGTCTTTCCTGTTCTTTTCACCCTTTCCTTTATTAGATAAAAGAAAAGTCAGTGGCGACTCTTGCTATCTGCAACAATTGCAATAAAATGTGAAACACCCAAGTCATTTCTCCCACCGTATTACAGAACTGGCGACTCTGTTGGAAACTGCTTAAAAGTGGGGTTACCTTAGAGACTAGTTCATATTTAAATGCTTTCATTGTTTGATTTGCTTGCTTTACTTTTAAATGGTTGTTTGGATTTGTATTGATCCTCTACCTGGATCGGGGAACATTATTTGGTAAGTAGCAATAGATCGTGGGGACTGTGCGGGGTATACCGACCTGGTTGAGGCGATGGCTACATTAGTGTGACACATTTGTTGGTATCGGTATCCCTTGAGTCCATTCAAGGAGAATATGGGGCCACTGTATGGTGTCATGAAGCTCTAATTAACCGTAGAGCCTTTAAGTGAACAACTTGACCATTAGGAAGTAGTGAGATAGTTGACTTTGGTGCAGTCCGAAGTTGATTGATACTCAATACTACGCTCATTGAGATAGGACTTTTGGGATATTTCGGTCGCCAAAACAAAGGCTTGCACTGAAACAATTCCCTATGAAGAAAGATCAGTGATATTGAGATTCCCTAGAACCCGGTTACTTTTTAGGACAGGTTGAACCAACTAAATTTCAAGAGGGTACTTACCTATAAACCCCTTACAAGCCTAAACCTAAGGATTTGTTTGTGTGCTTGTATATGATTATTTGTACATAACATCATGACATCATACCATAGCATTTTCACTAACCATTTCAAGGAACTAGAGATTTATCTTTGTCCTGTTTTGTAGGACATGGCTTCTATTCGCAGGAATACTATCGAAATCAACCTCGTAAGAGTGACCTCTCAACTCAAAGAGTTAGTGTTAAAGTGTTCCTGAGAATTATCCGTTCACCAAAATACATGGTCGACTTCTCAATCTGGTTGCCTCAAGCCTTGATGAAGACATCATGAAAGTTCTCTTTCATTTATTTGATCCTAAACACCATTGTTTCACATTTCCTGATTACCAAGTAGTGTCCACCATGGAGGAGTTCTCTCAACTCTTGGGAGTGCCTATTCCTGATCAATTACCCTTCACTGGTATTGAGAAAGACCCAAGACCTAAGGAAATTGCTTTAGCCCTACATTTGCAACGGTCTGATGTTGTGGCAAATTGGGAGACCAGAAGTGGTGTTAAGGTTTTTCTAGCCAAGTTTCTGTTTGAGAAGGCTCAACTTTTTTGGGATGCTCTAGATTTGAAAGATTTTGAAGAAGTTTTGGCTCTTCTAATCTATGGGATAGTGTTGCTCCCTAACCTGAACCAACTCATAGATGTGAATACGGTCAAGGTTTTTCTATCTCGTAACCCGATGCCTACCTTACTTGGAGATATTTTTAATTCTCTTCACGCTCGCACCATGAAGAGAAGAGGGATTCTTAAGTGTTTCACTCCTTTGTTGGCTAGGTGGCTTATTTTTCACGTTCCTCGATCATTTTTGAAGAACGAACAAGGTATTAGATGGTCTCAAAGGTTAATGTCACTCTCACATGCAGATATTCATTATTGTTCTCGATCTTTAGAGGATGTTACCATTATTGACCGTTATGGGGAATTCCCTGATGTCCCACTCCTTGGCACTAGGGGAGGTATCACTTATAATCCTTGCTTGGCTCTATGACAGTTTGGTTACGCTCAGAGAGATAGTCCGCATGACGGACTTGTCCAAGGTATTGTGTTTGACAATGAGAATGATGTCCAAAGTTATCGTCAAAGATTTATACGAGCTTGGGGAATGGTGAACAAGGTTGACAGCAAAACTTTGGGGTATAAGAACTCCATTCCTTTGGAACCTTATCTCAAATGGGTGCGAGCTCGCGCTCAAAACCTCATGATGCCAAATGTGACCATCTTATCAATAATTGTGGAGCCTATTGATGAAGGAGACACTTCCTACACCATTCTTCACCCTAACATGCCTACCAACTTCGAGGAATTTCAAAGATCGTGGATTCAACTCAAAGGGGAACGAGATACCTTTGAAGTACAATTCTACGCAAGCGAGAAGAAGGTTTTGGAGCTCACGAGGCAACTTCATGAAGAGCGATGTTTGAACGCCTATATTGCACCAAAGAGGATGCGCCCATGGGAAGCTTGAGTCCTTTTGTTTTAGGAGTTTATTTTGTATCATCTTTGTTCCTTCTGTTGTAAGCCCAAGAGGCATTTATGATTCATGAACTTATTAATATAATTAATGTTTTGTTTCCTCTTTGTTTAAGAAAATTCAAATCTCAAAGATCCTTGAAAGCATTACATACGTATAACATGCATCATATCATAAGAAGGTTTTCCAACATAGGTTTCCTCATCTTTCAACTGTTTATTTCAGTACAAGATGGACCTCGAGCAGACTGTGACGGGCTTGCAGACTCAAAATTCTCAATTCCAAGAGACTCTGCTTAACTTAGCAAAGGATCAACAAGAAATGACGAAGCTTCTCGTCACGAAGAAGAAGACTAAGAAGAGAGTTGTAGTTAACACGTGGAAGAGATTTAAGGGCCCTGTCCGACAAATTCAAGTTGAACAGGACTCCTCCGAAGAGGATGAGAATCAAGACGAAGATGCAAGGAGCACCCGTGCTGGGGTTGGAAACAATCAAGTCTCTGAGGACGAGGATTATCTTGATGAACAATATCCACTGGCCGAAGAGGAGTATAAGAAACTAGAGGATAGATTGATGGTTGTGGAAATTCAAGTTGTGCCTGGCCTAGATTTTGGTGACTTGAGTTTGGTTCCTGGGGTAGTCATTCCCCACAAATTCAAGATTCCAATATTTTCCAAGTACAATGGTGTCTCATGCCCAAAGCTTTACTTATTTCAAGAAAGTCTATCTGGGACTCAATTGGAGTGGTTTTACCAGTTAGAAGGTTCCAACATCCCATACCTGGGAAGACTTGGCCACCGCTTTCTATCGTCAATATCAATGTAACATTGATCTGGCGCCAACTAGAGTACAATTGCAAGGGATGACCATGGGTTCCAACGAGGACTTCAAGGAATATGCTCAAAAATGGAGAGACCTGAATGGTAGGGTGCAGCCATCATTGACTGATAGGGAATTGGTATATATGTTTATGGGAACGTTGGCTGGGGAATTTTTTAACTTATTGATTGGGAGCTCATCATCTGGATTCATTGAGTTAATCTTGACTGGTGAAATGGTTGAGAGCAATATTAAAAATGGGAAGATACCCATGGCCTCTACTTCTACATCCAATGCTGTAAATTAACCATTTATTAGCAAAAAGGAAACTAATGTCGTATATGGATCAAGGGGTCATGTCAAGAAGGACCATCGTCAATCTGTAAATGCAGATCTAATCTCTAATCCAACCTTTATTCAAAGACCACAACAACAAGATAATCACCAAACACCCGATATCCTAAGAATACAATTTACAAAGATCAACATGTCACTATCTCAATCCCAACAACACCTGTTGAAGGCTAATTTGGTAACATTACGTGATCCCCCTTCAAATCCCAATGTTTCATCTCCAAAATACAATCCTAATGCCAAATGTGCTTACCACTCCAATAGTCCCAGACATGACACTGATCATTGTTGGGCTTTAAAGAATAAAATCCAAGACCTTATCAACAACAAGACCATTGAATTTGATCCTCCTCCAACTCCAAATGTAATCACTGCACCCATTCCAAATCATGGAAAGGGTGTCAACTCTATTGAAGATACCACTTTTGTTTCCTCTGTTAATGACTTGACCATCCTCTAACCACTGTTAAAGAAAATTTGTTGAAAGCTAGGGTATTCTCTAGTTTCCTTAAAAACATTTGTTGTTGTGCTCTACAAAATAATGGCTTTGAATGGCTAAAAAAGGGTGTCCAACACCTAATAGATAGCCATGAGATTCTATTCGAAAGAACTCCATCCGTAAAAAGCTTGGCTGAAGTTGTACCTCAAGAAGTTGAAGACATATCCATCATCCCTATCTCCAACAAACCTATTAGGATCACTTCAAAAGGTCCTATTAGGATTCCTATTGAACCGAGGATAACTCCACTAATAATCACCACTCCGGGGCCAGTCCCTTATTTTTCTGATAAGGCGATACTCTGGAATTATGGGGCTGAAGTATACTACCATGGTATTAAACAAGACTCCTAGATTGATCAAGATGAAACTGCTGACATTACCAACATTACTGGCTCTAGCAAAGTTACAAGGACGGGGAGAATCTTTTCCCTTGACATTTCACCTCTAACCACCACAACTACACATGTTCGCATTATTGTTGATAAAACTAATACTGACACTAGGGGAAAAGAAAAAATGACTGAGCCTGCCAGGACAGAGGCGCCTGTAAAAGACATTATCACTGAGGAACCATCTACCCAAGAAATGGAAGAGATTGTGAAAATTATAAGGAAAAGTGATTAAAAGATAGTAGAGCAGTTGGGGAAAACCCCCTCGAAGATTTCTATGATATCTTTGTTACTATGTTCTGATGAACATTGTTGTACCCCAAAATTTGCCCTCTTATTGGTAAACAAAGTAGCGTACATTTTGTCATTATCACGTTCATCATTTGCATTGCATTTACTCGGTAACGTGGGATTAAGAGTTTTGGCCAGATGAGTTAATATTTTCCAAGAGAAGATAATATATCTTTAAAGGTCACATATCTGAAGTCTTTTCATCCTAAACGTTATCTCAAGTCACGAGGTATATGGGTACAAGAGTTCTTCAAGATATTCCAGTTGGATTAGTGTTTGGAGTTATGGTCAACATCTTCTATCTATGTAATGCAATCAGTGTTCTTGATCGATGGCATGATTTAACTGATTTTTCAAAGCTTAAGATGGTGTCATGGTTTTCTTTATGCATTAAAAGTATCTGCATGTGGTCTACTGATCTCCACATTTTTATCAGAAGAATCAGGGTCGATTGAATAAGAAGAGATTTAAGTGTGTATGAATAAAAGTCAACAAAAGTCAAAGGTTGACTAAATGAGATTTTTGGTCAATATTATTGACAAAAGTCAAAATATGAGAAATTTTGTTAAGCTGTTGAGAAAAATCGAAAGAATCGGCCGACTTTGAAGTTTCTTGCATTTTAAGTAATGCGGACACTTAATAATTTTCAAAGGATTTTCCAAAATGTGGCAAACTTCATGGTTATTTTTAGGGTCCCGTTTAAACTCCAATGAAAAATCTCCGAACATAAAAGTTGAAGATCATAATGTCCTCTCTAATTTTGATTCAAGAATTATCCTGTTTGTTGGCTTGTAGAGAAAGTTATGACATTTACGTTTCGAGCGCTTGAAAGGCAAAATGCTGCAAAACTTGCTTAGCCAGGCCATCATTTTGTCGAACAGGTGGCATGCACATGTTCATAGTAGTTTTTACCATGAATTTAATGCTCATTTCGAAAAATGTCGAAACTTCGATTCGTTTTATGCATCGTGGAGAGAGATATCGAAGCGGGAAGATGCATGGTGTCACGCGTAGAACCTGCCCTGCCAGGCCTGTCATTTTGTCGAGCATTTGCAAGGCGTATATTCATGAAATTTTTCTCTATGATTAAGGCCGTATTCGGATTGGAGGAGAACTATAAACTTGTTCTATCATTTGCCCTCTTTCCAACGGTATCAAGTTTGCGGCATTTGGATCATTATTGGGAAAGTTGCAAGGTTTTGAAATCATGATAATGGATTTTATTTCTGCATGATGAGTTTTCAGCCACTGCAGACAATTTTGATATCACGACTTCGTGGTCATTTTTGAGTAGGTTTCGAGCGTTATTTCAAGAAACTTCTAACATGAAAGTTGTTTAGAGAAATTCACTCTTCAACTTTAATGTTGATATCTCATCCTGAAGAATGCTATATTTCAAGTTATTGAGCCATAAAGTGGAGGTTAGAGCATTAACGGATAACCGCCGGTAATAACAGAATTTACCGGTATTTATTTTAGTTATGATTTCATGACTTTAGGGTCATTTTAAGGCATGCTACGAGTGTTATTTCGACGCGAGGCCAACATAAAAAATGCTCCTTGATGTGTCCTCTTTTCAGTGATGCTAAGATTGTATCGCGAGTAGTGTTATAGTTCAAGATATACGAGCTCAAAGGATGTTTCATGGACATGCGTGTTAAACGGAATTTTTGAGAAAAAAAGCTATTGTATGATATTATGCAGAGAGTAACGTATTTATTACTATAGGTCCATGCGTCATTCAGGCGGCATGCATAGATAACAACTTCGCCGATCTTTCGGTTGCAAGACCGTGATTTCACCCTTCTTAGGTTTTCTCGAAGTTTACCTTTCCCTTTCGGTGGGATAAAAGACATTCGGTGGAAATTTCATTGATTTCATTATTAGTTGATTGTTCAGCCAGTTGTTTCAGCTGGAGACTTCACTGGGGACAGATCAACCAAATACTGGTCCATCCCAGAGTCGATCCTAGATCTTGTTTGTTTAATTCTTTGGGTGTTTATTTATTTCCAATTATTTACAGCTTTATATCCACTGCTTGCATATGTTTGTGCATGCATTTTACTGCTTTCCATATTGGTTATCTGTTGTGCTTGGATCTGTTTTCATGATTGGGTGGGTGTTACTATGAGGTAAAAGGCCCAATACCCAGGCCAAGTGACAACCATAGGAACACTAGGAATAGAGTGGAACACGACGGATAGGGGATGTAGATAACCCTAGAAGGTTGTGTCGTCCATACTCAGATGAGGTTTTAATGAGGTACCATCATTATCACATAGGTGTATGATGATAGTATTCTCAAGAGAACCCGTGATTTTGAGTTAGCATTGCCTTACCCTGACCTAGTCTTCACCCGTGAGTGGGCGGGAATATTTTATCACAGGTACAGATGATGACTATTGGTTCTAATGGTTATGTTCTGGATTTCTGTTGGTGACTATTGGTTCTAATGGTTATGTTCTAGATTTCTGTTGGTGACTATAATTCCTTGGTTTATGTTCCGAACTGGTGATCCTGGTACTAATAGACTATGAAGAGATAGTACAACAAAAATCAGTATTGCAGAAGTAGTAACCCCATGATCACTTGCACTTACATCATATCATGTTTACTTTTCAAAAAAAAGTCAGAAAAATGAAACTATATACTAACCTGCATGTGCATATCATTTCCAGGTTAATCCGAGGTTGTCTTTTCATCAAGAATGGATAACAGCATAGGTGTAGGCAGAGAGTTGCTTAAGAAGACATCTTGCTATAGTTTTTGCGGATTTGCTTTGGCTCCATTGAGAGAGGTGGGTTCTCTTGTGACCGGGCCTAATGAGAAGATTTTCCGAGATCAACACGGGAACTTATTACCATTATTGAATGACGGATATGGAAAGTGGGTTATGGTTTCATTGTTTCAATTTTATGATCCACAACTATGGTGCTTCACATTCCAGGTTTATTAGTTAGCTCCGACGCTCGAAGAATATGCTTACATTATGGATATTGAGATTACTAGCTGCATTCCTTTTTCCCATGTACCAGAAGTTCCTGATTACGCCGTTATCGCTAGGGCACTTTATTTGGGCCTGAGTGAAGTGAGGAATAATTGGACCGAAAATAGTAATACACCAGGTTTTCATCTGTTGTTCTTGATATCCAAGGCTAAAGAATTCATATAAAATAGAAATTGGGTCGCATTCAATGCTCTGTTGGCCATTATGATCTATGGTATTGTCATATTCCCCAATGTGTAGGATTTCGTGGACTTCGCAGCTATCTATGTCTTCATGAATGGAAATCCCGTATCGACAATTCTGGCCGACACCTATTATGCCATCCACTCCCGATATGGAAAGAAAGGGTGTGTTGTCTGTTGTATCCCCCTTCTTTACAAATGGTTTATGATGCATGTTCCTACCAAAGGACCTTTTGTTGATTCTGTATATACTCTCTTCTGGTCGCGAAGGATCATGGCTCTCACCTCTTATGACATTGTTTGGAATAACATAAGAAGCGTGAGAGAAATCATTACGAACTGTGGAACATTTCCTAATATGCCGCTCATAGGGACTAAAGGTTGTATCAATTATAATCCTACCCTAGCACGGCGTCAATTGGGGTACATTATGACTGATAAGCCTATTGATCGTGAAGTAGAGGAAACCGTTTATTTCGACAAAGGTGAAGATCCTGTTTTATTGGCATGGATAGAGCTTGGAATGTTGTTCATCGGCAAGTGACTGCTTTCTTTGGTCGCAAAGGATCTCTAGCCCTTGATCCGTACGTGCAGTAGATCCAAAACTGGGTGAGGATAACACTATTGCCCTATAGGAGGGAAGAGCCAATGTATCCACAACCTACTATTAATCCAATAATTGTTAGTCAGTCAATACCAAGCATTTCCAGCAACCCATCTCTTCCACAAGCGCCGATTTCAGAGGTACCCAAGTTTGTGCCTTTAGAATTATATAAGCAAGTTAAATCGAATAGCCTCAAGTTGGAGCTGGAAAGGCAAAAGCAGAACATGGAACTCTCTTTTGCTCAGCAAGAGAAGAGAAAATTGCTCCGTGAAGCCAAGCTGAAGGATAAAATGTTGGAAAAGCATGGTCTGTTGGAAGGCGTGAAGAGACCAAGAGTCGAAGGTTCACACACTTTCAATCAAATAGAAACTTTGGCGAAGGTCCAAATTGATCTTGTGAAAAGTCAACAGAATCTTGAGAGTCTTCGGGTATCCAAAAACAAAATGCAGGTCGAGCATAAGGAAGAAATAAAAATATTGAAGAAGCAGCTTCAAGAAGAAGAATCAAAATCTCAAAAATCTTGTAAACAGCGAGAGAGGTTGAAACAGCAGGTTCAAGATCAGCAAGTGCAGATTGACGAACTTAAACTGCAACCCAAGAAGAAAAATGACCAAACTCTAGCCGCTGAAATCCAGTTGAGAGGGAGAAATGCTCAGTTGACTCAAGTAATTGAAGAGTTAGAAAGGCTCAAAGCTCAGTTCACAGTTTTACACTGGTTATTAGTTTTTGTTTACATCTTTGTATTTGTAAGGTTCACCGCCAGTTTTGTTGGACGGGTCCCTCTTAGCTTGGTTTGTATGAATTTGTTATTGAGACATGTTTGTATGAATGGTTTATTCTTTTGATATAAGCAGTTGGACGGGTCCCTCTTAGCTTGGTTTGTATGAATTTGTTATTAAGACATGTTTGTATGAATGGTTTATTCTTTTGATATAAGCAGACTCCTTCATTAATGATAATTTGCTTATATCATATTACTTTTATTTCTGATGAAAAGAAAAGATCTGGGATTTTCCTAGAAATGATAAAACATTTCATGCATAACCATTCATTCATGCATATCATATCATGACAAGTGATTATGCCAGGTCTTCTTATTCTTGATCTGGGTTTTCCTTTCAAAGATTGCTACTATAAATCCTCACCGTTATAATACTCATAGTACTTCCAAGAGACAAATGGAACAAATTCAAGCGAATGTTACGGCTATGGGTACTAGGATGGATACTCGGGTTGATCAGTTAATGGAGATCATTCAGAATATGGCTTCTCGACAAGAGGAAATGAGAGCCATGATCATGAGGCCTTCCGTAACTTTGAACAATGGTGGTGAGACTTTGAATTCAAATCCGCCAGGGGTCGTCACCAATAATCCTAATGGTACTTTGGGTGCTTAGAATATGGTGGAGAATCTGTGAGGTACTCGGAATATGAACCTAGATTCGAATGTCGGTCTGAATATTCAGAATGGTCAACCTGCAAATCTCAACAATCTTACAAGTAATCAAGGTATCCCTGGGATTCAAGTTGTGGGGAATCCTCCCCCACCTACTCCCGTTCATCAGAATATTGAAGAACCTGTTATACTACCAAGGCCTGTTTGCATTCCTGTTAGGCCGGTGGAAGAAGATATTGGGAAGACTGGATGACTAATATAGATGAACCAACAGAATCTAACAAGAATTTGCATATGCTTGAAGAGCGGATGCGCAGTTTCTAAAGTCAAGGTGCAGTAGGCTTTGACATGTCTGATTTAGGCTTAGTGCCTGGGGTGAGGATTCCCCCTAAATTCAAGGTGCCTGATTTCATAAAATACAAAGGCACTTCCTGTCCAAAGACCCATGTTAAGTATTTCTACCGGAAGATGTTTGCGTATTCTAATGATGAGAAGCTATTGATGCACTTCTTTCAAGATAGTTTGACAGGCGGTCCACTCGAGTGGTACATGCAGTTGGAGAGTAGTCGCATCCACACGTGGAGAGAATTGGTTGAGGCTTTTATTATGAATTATCAATATAACACCGATATGGCTCCCACAAGAACCCAATTACAGAATTTATCCCAGAAGCGGGATGAATCTTTTAAAGAGTATGCCCAGAGGTGGCGAGAGATGGCTGCAAAGGTTCAACCGCCCATGTTGTAGAGAGAGATGGTGGAAATGTTTAGTAGTACATTGCAAGTCCAGTACTACACAACTTGTAGTACCTCAGGTACTTTTACTGAGATGGTGACACATGGAGAACGAATTGAAATCGGGATTAAGTTGGGAAAAATCCAGGATACGGTTGCTGGAAATAATGTTGGTATCACTAAGTAGTCTTTTGGTGGTCACCAAAAGAAAAAAGAAGGAGAAACTAGTATGGTCTATTCTCATAAAGGGAAAAATAGATACCAAGATACAGATCACCAGATTGTTATCGTGACAGTACCAGTTGCTGCACCCCAGCAGCAAACATATGTGCCCGGGAAGGGCTACCAACAGAGGCCAAAACAACCTCCCAGAAAGTTTGACACGATTCCCATTCCATATGCATAATTGCTACCTCAGTTACTAGAGTTGAAGTTGGTTGAGAAATGTACGATGCAGATTAACCAAGAAAAACTACCGCCAAATTTCAATGCTAACGCTACATGTGAGTTTCATTCCGGAGTACATGGGCATAACATTGAGTGTTGCATAGCATTCAAACACAAGGTGCAAGGCTTATTGGAATCTCAAGCTATTAATTTTGGGTCAGCACCTAACATTACTAGTCAACCTTTGCTTCCTCACGGAGGTGCACTGTCAGTGCCATCATTAAAGATGAAAGTTTGGATCTGGTTATGGATGTTGACCAGTTGACTACACCGCTCTTATTTGTAAAAGAACAGTTGTTGAGTAAAGCTGTATTCATGGGCTGTAGGATGGACTGTGTTGTTTGCTTGGACCAACCAGAGGGTTGTCAATTATTGAAGGAGGCAGTCCAAGACTTGATTACCAAAGGAAGTCTAAAATTTGACAATGTATTTGCTAAGAATAAAGTGGGTAAGGATGAAGTCGATGTAATAACCATTCCTGTCAAGAAAAGGACTATTTCGATACCTGTTACGATTCTGGTGCCCATTAGAAAACAACCCATAACCATCACCATGCCCGGGCCAATTCCATATGACAGAAGTAAATTAATTCCTTGGTATTACGGCGGTGAATGTTATCAACAAGGGCAGAAACTTGTTACCCAGAAGTCTGAAGAGGGTAAGATCAAAGAAGAGGGGTATGAGATTCATGACATCATTAGTGAAAGTAGAATTACCCACAACAGTCGAATTTTCTCTCCACCAGAATAACTTGGAAGTAGTACAGATGTTGTAGCTAAGACTAAAGGCAAGCAGATTTTGGTCAATAGTGATAAGTCATGGCAAAATCCCCCACTTCCTGCTTTAGATGCTGAAATGGCTAAATATGTAGTCGAGTTGATGAGGTACATCAAGAAGAGTGACTACAAATTCATCGACCAATTAAGCCAAACACGTTCAATGATATCAATTTTCGCTCTACTCAGAGACTCAGAATCCCACAAAAATGCATTAATTAAACTTTTGGGGACCTCTTTCGTTCCTCAAGAGATATCTGTGAATCAATTTTAAATAATTGTGAATAGCATTTCTGTGAGTAATGGGCTGGGTTTTACATACTTTGATTTACCCCCGAGTGGAGGAAGCACAACAAAGCGCTGCATATTTCTATGGAAATTGCAAAAACTACCTTATCCCGTGTGCTGGTGGATATGGGTTCCTCTCTTAACGTATTGCCCAAGTCCGCTCTCTTAAAGCTCGATTACGATGGGCTTTTGTTGAGGCCAAGTGATTTGATTGTTAAGGCTTTTGATGGGGCCAAGAGGATAGTATTCAGGGAAGTTGACTTTCCAATCAAAATAGATCCCCAGGTGTTTGAAGCTACTTTCTTCATCATGGACATTAATCCTCCCTATTGTTGTTTATTAGGCCGTCCATGGATCCACGGGGCTGGTGCTGTCACGTCCACTCTGCACCAAAAGATGAATTTCTTATTGAATGGAAAGGTAGTCACCGTTTGCGGCGAAGAAGATTATATTGTTAGTCACCTGAGTTCCTTCCTCTATGTTGAAGTGGAGGGAGAAATCCATGAGACTCCATGTCAGGCTTTTGAGACTGTACAAGTCGTCAGAGCTCCTCCTCAAGAGGATAGAAAGCCAGAGGTCCCCATGTTATCCTATCGTCAGGCACAAATGATCATTCAGTCTGGTCATTCAGAAGGCTGTGGTAGAGTGTTGGATCTCCCTACTCAGACAGACAAGAAAGGTTTAGGCTTTGTGGTTGGTCGAAGCAGGTCAATTACTACTCCTCTCAAGGTTCAAGGTATTCCTCTACCAATTCAATTTGTCAGCGGTGGGGTTATCCACGAAGAGGATCATGCTGTGAGTGAGGATGGTGACAGTGATTGTGAAATGGATAAGTGGGTTCGTCCTATCGTGCAGGCTGAAAAGCTTGTTAACTGGTTTGCTGAGGACGTCATTGAAGTCACCCGTTATGAAGAGTAATTTTCCTGTTTTACTTGTTATCATGCATTAATCCATACGTCTTGCCTAAGACGTAGTGGACACGCTGTAAGGCCACAATGTTTTTCATTGCAAATTTATCATCAATAAAGGACGTCTTTGTAGTCAAATATTTCGATCCCTGTCTTTCTTTTAAAAAAAATATTATTTTTTGGCAAATATGAGTTTTTATCTTCTTTTTTCTCTAAGACTAAAATAAAAGTAAAAAAAATAATCATGCAGATCATGTCCCTTGCTAATCTCGGGAAATGTCAAGAATGATTCTACTATGACTCTTCATGACTTTGAAAACCCAATTTATCATGCTGAAGAAGAAGCTGAGGAGGATGGTGATCTCCCAGAAGAGTTGGATAGATTGTTGAAGCAGCAAGAAAAGGCCATTCAACCACACCAAGAGACTATTGAATTGATAAATTTGGGTACCAAAGAGGTCCGAAGGGAAGTCAAGATTGGGGCCGCTCTAGAAGACGACATCAAACAAAGATTGGTCAAAATGCTCCGTGAGTATGCAGATATATTTGCTTGTCTTATGAAGACATTCTCGGGTTAGATACAGACATTATGGTGCACAAGCTACCTCTTAGAGAAGAGTTTCCTCCTATTAAACAAAAGCTTCGAAGAACTCATCTTGAGATGTCTAAGAAGATCAAAGAAGAGGTTCAGAAACAATTTGATGCTGTTTTTTTGAAAGTAACTTCTTATCTTCCGTGGATCGTGAATATTGTACCAATGCCTAAAAAGGATGGAAAGGTCAGGATGTGTGTGGGTTATAGGGACTTGAACAGAGCGAGTCCTAAAGATGACTTCCCGTTACCACATATTGACATTCTGGTTGACAATACTGCTCGATCCAAAGTGCTTTCATTCATGGATGGTTTTTCTGGCTATAATCAGATCAACATGGCACCGGAAGACATGGAGAAAACTACTTTCATTACACCTTGGGGTACATTTTTCTACAAAGTGATTCCCTTTGGTTTGAAAAATGCAGGGGCAACCTATCAACGTGCAATGGTCACTCTCTTTCATGACATGATGCATAAATAGATTGAAGTATATGTCGATGATATGATTTCCAAGTCCCAGACAGAAGACGAACATCTTGTTCATTTGTTGAAATTGTTTGAAAGATTAAGGAAGTTCAGAGTGAGTTTAAATCCAAACAAATTCACCTTCAGAGTGAGATCGGAGAAATTGTTAGGGTTCATCATGAGCAAAAAGGGAATTAAGGTTGACCCTAGTAAGATAAAAGCTATACAAGAAATGCCCGTGCCCAAAACAGAGAAAGAGGTCCGTGGTTTTCCCGGGAGACTGAATTACGTTGCTAGATTCATCTCTCACCTTAAGGCCACTTGTGAGCCGATCTTCAAATTATTGAAAAAAATTAAACAGACAGGTGGAATGAAAATTTACAAGTGGCATTTGACAGAATTAAAGAATATTTTTTGGAACCTCCAATTCTTTCGCCTCCGGTGGAAGGCAGGCCCCTGATAATGTATTTGACAGTGTTAGAGAACTCAATGGGGTGTGTATTAGGGCAGCATGACGAGTGTGGTCGAAAAGAGCATGAAATATACTACCTTAGTAAAAAGTTTACCGACTGTGAAATAAGATACTCACTGCTCGAGAAAACTTGTTGTGCTTTGGCATGGGCTGCTCACCGACTAAGACAGTACAAGTTGACTCATACCACCTTATTGATCTCTAAGATGGACCCAATCAAGTACATATTTGAAAAGCCTGCCCTCACGGGGAGAATAGCCCGTTGGTAAATGATTTTGATTGAGTATGACATCCAGTATACTACCCAAAAGGCTATCAAAGATAGTGTATTGGCTGACCATCTTGCTCATCAGCCCATGGAAGATGACTATCAGTCAATGAAGTTTGAATTTCCTGATGAAGACATCATGTACATATGGGATTGTAACATTTCAGGCCCAGAAGAAGGACCCGAACTAGGATCGTGATGGACGATGGTGTTCGATGGTGCCTCCAATGCGTTGGGTAATAGTGTCGGTGCTGTGATTACTTCCCCTGAAGGTTTTCATACTCCTCTTACCGCCAGGATTTGCTTTGATTGTATGAAAAATATGGCTGAGTATGAAGCTTGTATTTTTGGGTTAGAAGTTGTCATTGATTTGTGAATCAAGATCTTGGAAGTATATGGGGATTCTGCTCTGATGATTAGCTAAATCAACAGAGATTGGGAGACTCGTCACCCAAATTTGATTCTGAATCGCGGACATGTGTTAAACTGACCCCTTATTTTGATGAGATCACTTTCAATCATATTCCCAAGGAAGAGAACAACTTGGCAGACACCTTGGATACTTTGTCCTCCATGTTTAAAGTTAGGTGGGCAAATGAAGCCCCCTCTATCACTATTTTGAGGTTGAATGAGCCAGCGTTTTGTTATGAAATAGAAGAAGATGTTACTGATGAGAAACCGTGGTTTTACCACATCAAGAGGTAACTCGAGACGAAAGAATATCCAGAGGATGCTTCTGTCACTGATAAGAAAACTCTGCGAAAATATGAGGCCAAGTTTTTCCTCGACGGGGATGTTTTGTACAAGAGAAATTATGATTCCGTTTTACTCAGATGCGTGGATATACACGATGCAAATAAGATCATAGAAGAAATTCATGAAGGTTCCTTTGGAACACATGCCAGTGGGCATACCATGGCCAATAAAATCTTAAGAGCGTGTTATTATTGGTCAACAATGGAAAACGATTGCTACAATCATTCCGGGATCTGCTACAAGTGTCAGATTTATGCTAACAAGATGCATGTGTCGCCCAATCCTCTGAATGTCTTGACTTCACCTTGGCCCTTCACTATATGGGGTATATATATGATTGGCCGTATTTATCCGATCGCTTCTAATGGGCACCGCTTCATTCTGGTAGCCGTTAACTACTTCACTAAGTGGGTCAAAGCAGCATCTTATGCCAATGTCACTAAACAGGTGATAGCATGTTTCATTAAGCATAATATCATTTGTCGATAAGGGATCCTCGAGAAGATTATTACCGACAATGGGTCAAACCTTAATAATAAGATGATGAAAGAGATGTGCAAAAATTTTAAGATAAAACATCACAATTCTTCTCCTTACCGTCCTAAGATGAATGGCGCGGTTGAGGCAGCTAACAAGAATATTAAGAAGATTGTGCAAAAAATGGTTATCACCTATAAAGATTGGCATGAGATGTTGCCATTTTCTTTACATGGTTAACGCACTACTATGTGCACTTCGACTGGGGCAACCCCCTTATCGCATGTTTATGGCATGGAAGCAGTCTTACCGGTGGAAGTAGAAATCCCTTCTTTGAGGATAATGACAGATGCACGATTGGATGAGGATGAACGGGTTCAGAACAGATTCGACTAGCTGAATCTCATTGACGAGAAGAGATTGACGGCTATTTTCCATGGACAGCTATACCAGAGGAGGATGAAGAAAGCTTTCGATAAGAAGGTACGTCCGCGGAATTTTCAAGCTGGTGATCTTATGCTGAAGAGGATCTTGCCTCCCAATAATACAGACGCCAAAGGTAAATGGGCTCCTAATTATGAGGGACCCTTTATCGTGAAGAAAGTCTTTTCAGGAGGATCTATGATGCTCACGACTATGGATGGAGAGGATTTCCCTCATCCTGTCAACGAAGATGTAGTGAAGAAGTACTTCGCATAAAAAGACCGCTGGGTTGATCGACTCAGGATAAAGTAATAGTCCAATCAATCGTTTAGAAAGCAAGTTATTGAAGAATTTAGAGGTCATAAGAGTTGTGGCAGGGTTTCACTCGACAAATCTGCACTCACATTGCCATTTTTGTTGTCTGCTCTATATACTTCATATGCAATTTTTTCTTTTCAAGAATTGTTTTTTGATGTAAATGCCTATTTACAGGCCAATCATTCAATAAAAGTGTTTTTTGAATTGTGCCAATTTGTTTTTATGTTTCTATTTTGATAACAAAAGATGTTCAGCATTTTCGATAAACGTTGCATTTAAAACATTAAAGCTTTACAGCACATGATATCAATAATTGAAATTTCTTAAAGTATCGAGTGCTCAAAGTAATGGCTAAGGTAACCATCCCGTACTCGAGGCATGTTGTTGTAATTCCCACTTTTGCAGGCATTGTTGATCTCTGACAACCAGAAGGACGCCAGTAAACGAGTAAAAGGCCCAGGAACGACCAACATGAGTTTCCTATTGGAACAGAATCATGTATTCGCGACCTAAAGATATGCTTATTGAAAACATGGGGGAAACTTGCTTCAAATCAAAAGCGTAAATCATTCAGAGATGAAGTGCGAGATTACCAAGCGTACTTCTTGAAGCAACAAGTCCATACGGAGACTAGTCTCCTCAACATTGAATTTTCAAATTACATTTGCATTCTCATTTGTAATCTTTCTTGTTTTGGTTCAGTACTTTCTTGTATGCAAAACTTGCTTATTTTTGAATATTAATCATAATGCATTGAATATGTTTGTCTTGAATTAATCCATTAGTATTCACTCATTAATATTTTCCTTTTCTTTTTCTAATTAACTCGTGTTAAATTAAAGTAAAATACATTTGGAGGGAGAATGATGAGTAATATACCAAAATTCTCAAACTGTATGCTTTCGAGTAAAACCCTGCTGACGATGTACAAGCATTGTTTCAATTCCTAAACACCAGATATATAAGGGAGATTGACCCTCGTTAACCCCTTTGAGCCTTGAAGTAGGAGTTTATTTTCTTGTAAAAAAAACCTCACATTTAACCCGGGGCAGGGTAGATTTCAGTTAATCCGATCGAGCGTTCAGAACTCATCACGAGTGCACATCTAAGGATACAATAATGGTTATCCATTAAGAGGCTGAGGAAAGTCAAAACCATAATGGTTAGCTCTCATCTATAAGTATCGTTCATCGAAGAGAATGATATCCCAATGGTTACCTCTCGCATATCAGGAAGTCAACAGATGACAATACAATAATGGCTATCCCTTATCTACTAAAGACTCAGACAATCACAATCACTTCCAATAAATCAAAGACGATGCAAGGATCAACAACTTGTTCAAAAGGAAAAAGAATGAAAAAAGAAAGAGACAAAAAGCCCCGCTAAGTCGAAACTTGGAAAACAAGTCGCTTAGGAAAAATTCAAGGCATCCCACTAGACTTCAAAATCAAATTCAAAAGAATTTTCCCAGGCAAAATTTAGAGAAAGTGAAAAAGCGCGAAATGAGAAGGAAGGGATTACCAAATAAAGATCCCAGCAAATAATAAAGTCGTGTGATCAAACACCAAGAAAGAAAGAGGTGAGCAACTGCCATGTCCAAGAAACCTCATTTGACTCCTCAGCCATAGTAAACTCCTCTTGAGAGATGAGTGCTTGTATTGGTTTAACCGAATGTATGACTGAAGAACATCATGGAGAATGGGTGGGAACCAAATAATTTTGAGCCTTAAATATTTTTTTCTAAAAACCGTGAACTAAGCCATGTTACAACCCTTAAAAGTCCTAACTTAAGCATGGGTTAATTTGAAAGCACACTGTAACGAGAGTACGGTAATCTGAATCTTAGGAGGCTTGCTAAAACTTTTGAGTTGGTATCACACCATCTTTTTTACTTTCTTTTGTACAGGAAAAATTTGATGTTTTGACATCTTTTCAATAAAAAATTTTAAACTTCAAGACAAACATGAGCTTTGCATTAGAACTATCATTCTTAGAATAAACATTCTTTGCATATGAACAAGTGCTTAAACATCAAGTGAGCTTGCATAATGAGCATCATATGGAAGTTTGATTATCTCGAGAGACAAATTGCTTCAAGGATGCGTTGAAGCGCAAATAATTTGTTAGAATAATCTTAATCTGGGGAAAAACTTTTGTTGATTGTTGAGTGAAAGAATACCAGTTTGAGAAATGATCTGAAGCAGATTGCAAAACTTTGATTACCCAGAGTCTCTGTCGATTAGCGGTGCATTACTGTCAGTTGGTCCTGAGGGACGTATCTCTTCAAGTATCCAATTGGAGAACGAAGCAGTTCAATTTGAGAAGCACAGTCGTGTACTAACCTACTTTCGAGATGTAAGTCACCCACCCAAAGATTGTGTTGTCTTCATAACTCCACGAGCTTCACATTTCTCTGTGAGCATGTGATGAAGAAAAGGTTTGTCAAGACTCTATTGAGCAGGGGCAATGTTGGATACACCGTTGAATAAGCGTTCAACCAATATGGGGCATTCAAGTCGAGATTTGATTCCTTAAAGTACAGTCAAACTGGGGCAGTTATGTCAAGATTTGACAAATTTCTCCGAGAATCTTTTGAATAGAGGAAAATCTACTCAGAATCTGAAAATGTATGAGAATTAATTCGAGCATGGTTGAAACCATCTCTAGCTTTGGTTAGCCAGGAGCCGTATTCCAAAGTTCATAATATTGGGGTTATTTATCTTTATGGTACATATCTCATGAAGTCCTCTCGAGAAATTGCTTCTACATGGCCATTCTTTTGTACAAGATTCACCCTTAAGGTTAACTCCACTTGTTTCCTAAAAATGGCCATGTTATGCATGTGAGATGTCTTAGCACAAACAAAAATATAAGATCATAGTCCCTCAATGACGCTATCAAAGTTGTCTTTCGAAATGATCTTAGTCCCTAAAGAAAAAATGATAAGTCATCTCACAACATTGCTATCATGGTCATACGATGACCCAACGCCCGTCCCTTCACATCCAACGATGGGGGCTTCTTACGAAAACAATGGTAAGATAGAAACATCTAAAGGAGGAGGAAAAGCACATCTAAGACCTTTTGAGTAGGTAGGTTCACTCTTAGTTACTCGCTTGCTCACAACAAAAACATTTTATGCACCAACACTCTCACTTTGAAACATTTTCAAAAGATAACACTTTGTACGCGTTCTTATAGAAACGAGAGCCATTACAAAGAAAACCCTTTTCAAAATCATTTTCAAAAAACACTCTACACAAACACCTCTTTGAACTATTTTCAAAACAAAACTTTGTACGCATTCTTATAGAAACGAGAATCATTACAAAGTCACATTTTCAAAATACTTTCAAAAAACCACACCACAAAGCACCTTCAAATAAAAGCAAGTGATCTAGAAAGTAACTAAGAGCCCATGGATAACCATGGATGAAAAGGGTGATAATACCTTCCCTTTTCATAATCTACCCCCCGAACTCAAGAAAATATCTCTAAAGGTGTTTCCTGTGCTTTTTCACCTTTCCTTTTGGATAAAAGGAAAGTCGGTGGTGACTCTTGCTAAACCGCAATATTTGTGAACACAAACGCAAAACCCTCAAGTCAGTTCTCCCACCATATCATAGAACTGGCGACTCTGCTAAGGATTCATGAAAGTGGGGTTACCTTAAGGTTAGATCACATTTACTTGTTTTTTTGTTTGATTTGTATTGTTTACATTATGATTCTCTGTTTGGGTTTGCTTTGATCCTCCACCGGATGTAGGGAACCTTTTTAGGTAAGTAGCAATAGATTGTGGAGACTGTACGGCGTAGACCGATATGGTTGAAATAATGGCTACGTCAGTGTGACGCATTTGTGGGTACCATTATCCCTTGTGTTGAAACGAGGAGAATACGGGGCCGCTGAGCGGTGTCATGAAGCACTAACTGACCTTAGAACCTTACTTGACCAACTTGGCCATTAGGACGTAGTGAGATAACCGGTTTCGGTGTAGAGGTTAAAATTGGTTGATACTCGATACTACACTCATTGAGATTGGAATTTTGGGATATCTCGGCCGTAAGAAAAGATTGATTGAGATGAGACAATGCCTAAAAGAAAGGTCAGTGATTTTGAGATCCCTTAGAACCCGGTTACTATTAACTAGGACAGGTTGAGCCAACTAAACTTCAAGAGGGTACTTACCTACAAACTCCATGCAAGCCTAAACCTAAGGACTTGTATGCCTTATGTGAATATGATTATTTGTATATAACTTGCTTACCTCGCATATTTGTACATAACATCATAACATCATACCATAGCATTTTTAATAACATTGAACCATAACATTTCAAGGATCTCAAGGGTCTTTAATGCAGGGTCACGTGGAACCAGACGTCTACCAAAGGGTAAGAGGATTTATTTTCCTCTAACCAAACTCCGTCAAAATCAAGTACAACAAACTGGAGTCAAGGGCTATGACCCACTTGATATGGTGAGCTTAATTCTCGCGGAAAGAAATTCACTGATACAAAGTTTTCCAACCAAAGTTGTAAGTGACTACTAACATTTACCCCGCGAGATCCTTAAAAACATGCATCCACATATCATGCATCAAATCATGACAGGTTTCTCCCACACAGGTCTCCTTATCTTCCTACTGTTTATTTCAGTAGAGATGGCTCTAGAGCAGACTATCAAGGACATCCAGGCTCAAAACTCTCAACTTCAAGAGATGTTCTTGAACCTATCCAAGGGACAAGAAGAGGTCAAGGCGCTCCTCACCAGGGGCATGATCATGGGAAATCCCGGCGACGACAGAGATGACCAATTGGAGCGGCTATAAATCGAGATAGCCATAATGAAGGTCCAAATGATGGAACAACTAGTGGGCCAGATGGCTTTCATCCAAAACTTGGCACAGGGACAAGAAGAGTTGAGAGTCCTCATCAACAAGCTTTGTCAAGACGGATGTAGCCAAATGGGGCAAACATCTAGAATTGGGGATGAGGTCATCATTCAGCCTCCCATGAGACAAGAAGCCGATTTAAGGGAGAGAAGACCTTCCCAATTTGCTTCCACGTCACGAGCCCAACAACGACTTCGTCAACATCAACTAGAAAATCAGCAAAGGCAAAGCGAGCCCAAATGAAAGTTTACCAACATCAACATACCACTGTCCCAAGATTTGTAACACATGCTGAGGATGAATCCGATTACACCAATAAGACCTCATCCAAATCCCAAAACGTTTTCTCCCAGCTACAATCCTGATGCCAGGTGTGCCTATCATTCTGATAGTCCTGGACATGATACAAACGATTGTTGGGCGTTGAAGTACAAGATTCAAAACCTGATCGACGAAGGAATGCTGGAGTTCACACAAGATGGCCAAACTGAATTCTTCTGCCAAAGGCTCACCATCTAAAGTGACAAGTTTAAACCAAGAGGCTTATGTTCATTTTGAATTTTTAAGTTGTAATTTCTCTTTTGTTATTCAAACAATTATCTATTAATGTCAAACTTTGTTTCATTAATGCATTGCATATGTTTGTATTGAATTCATCCATTTGTTTTCACTATATTTAAACTATGCCTTTTACTCTCTTTATGACATTCAACTCTTGCTAAAAGTTACAAGCCTTTAGAGGGAGGATGACGAAAACAATGCCATAATCTCATACAATATGCTTTTGAACAGACCTTGCTGACGATGTACATGCATTCTTTCAAATCCTAAACACTGGAGTTATAAGGAAGATAATCCCTAGTCAACCCCTTCGAGCCAAAGAAGTAGAAGTTTTCTGTGTTTTTTCACAAAAATTGAAAACTTTAATCAAATCCTGGGACAGGGTAGTCTCTCAGTTAATTCAAACGTGCGTTAAGCCGCAAACTCTCATCTCGTAATACAAAGAATGACATCAAAAAACATTCCTCTGGGATCAAAAGACAGTGATGGTTCCCTACCAAATAGACAGTCAGTATCTCTCAAAAAAGTAAAGCCCACTAAGTCAAAACCTACAAAAGAGACTTAAGAAAACTGGGGCATCCCACTGACTGTAATCTCAAAATAGGAACAGTCAGGCAAAAATTAGGGATAACAAATCAAAAGAAAGAGGTCACTACAAATCCTCGACAACATGAAAAATATTGCAAAAATGATTGCCTTCCGACAAACTTAACTTGTCTGAACCATCAACCAAAATGTCATCCCAGACTCATTTGGAGTTCGAACGCACAATTAACTGAGTTTAGGACCGAAGAACATCACGAAGAGCGGGTGGGTACAAATACACTTTGAGCCTTTATCCTTTTTTTCTTGAACTGTGAACCAAGCCACGTTACAACCCTTCAAAAGTCCTAATTGAAGCATGGGTTAGTTCGAAAGCATATTATTACAAAAGGTATCCTGACTCCTATAAGGCTTTGCTCTAAATCCTGAATTCGAATTGTCTTAGCAAAATTTCTTTACTCGCTAAAATGCATTTTAAAAAAAACTTCAAGACAAACATGAACTTTGCATTACTTGAATATCACTGTTTGCATATGGCTATTTGTTTGACAGCGGAGAAATTCACACAATGAATATCCAGTGAACGAAAGCTCTCTCAGTGAACAAAATCAATTCAAGTAGGATGACACTCCCATTGACAAATCTCCTATCAACAGAGGGACATGACATGTCACTATCCAGCACACCTGGGGCAGTCCAGTAAAGATTCCAACAAATCTCTCAAGAATTGCAGAGTAACCAGGGCAGGGCTCCATCCCCGTCAATTGGGGATTGAACGTCAATCCCGACAAAGGGTTACGTACAGTAAAACATTTCCAGGCAGTGCCACAAACACCCGCTACTAGGGGCATTGACAAATCTCCCCAAAATCCTTCTCATAGGATGATTCCCCAGCAAGAGTTTAATCTCTGAAAACCTCTCCCCAACTGAGTCGACTTCAAGAATCCTCAAGGATTTCTGCCAGTGAAGTCGCCGCCACTCTAGAAGACTGACAATAGCGTTTATTTCCCCAACAAACAGAAGGAATCCCCAGCTTGAGGTGGCCTCTCCGACTACTACAAATCAAAGGACCATAACTCCTCTCCACCAGTAGACTACTCTACAATCCCCAGTAAGTTACTGTGAAACCTGGACCCGACCAGATGTCAGTTCAACTTCGACTCCCCAGTAGAGCAACGGACGACTAAGACTCCTGAACTCTTTTTTCCCCAAGCAGGAATCAACACTCTATACAGAGCTTTCAACATCTCCCAGCGGAGTTCTCCTCAAATAAAAAACAGGAATCCTCGGTGGAAACATTCTAAGCAAAGTTTGAAGAAACACTTACATCTCAATAACATTCATAGAATATGCATACAAAATACATATAACACAAGTCCCATTTATTATGAGAACATCATTACATAATGCATACATCATGACATTGCATACAACTAACTCTTTACCTTTTCAGGAAAGATCAATCGACAAATAAAATTCATCATCTTTTGAGGTAGTAATCGTCCAAGATTCCTTCATCATCTTTTGGAGTAGTAATCATCCAAGATTCCTTCATCATTCTATTCAGATACGCTCCAGTTTCAGCTTACAAATACGGTTCAACAATTGTTTATGGATGACGTCTAATGAAAAATCAGTTCCTGAAACCAAACGGGTTAACTAATCTACAAGATCAAACAAAGTAACCTTACTACCCAGGTTCCTTCACCAAGTCCTACTATCCAGGATTTCGTTTCGAAGTAACCCTACTACCCAGGTTCCTTCACCAAGCCCTACTATCTAGGATTTCATTTTGAAGTAACCCTACTACCCAGGTTCCTTCACCAAGCCCTACTATCCAGGCTTTCATTTTGAAGTAACTCTACTACCCAGGTTCCTTCCCCCAAGCCCTACTATTCAGGCTTTCATTTCGAAGTAACCCTACTACCTAGGTTCCTTCACCAAGCCCTACTATCCAGGCTTTCATTTTGAAGTAACCCTACTACCCAGGTTCCTTCCCCCAAGCCCTACTATACAGGCTTTCATTTCGAATTAACTCTACTACCCAGGTTCCTTCACCAAGCTATACTATCCAGGCTTTCATTTCGAAGTAACCCTACTACCCAGGTTCCTTAACCAAGCCCTACTATCCAGGCTTTCATTTCGAAGTAACCCTACTACCCAGGTTCCTTCACCAAGCCCTACTATCCAGGCTTTCATTTCGAAGTAACCCTACTACCTAGGATCCTTCACCAAGCCCTACTATCCAGGATTTCATTTCGAAGTAACCCTACTACCTAGGTTCCTTCACCAAGCAGTATTATCCAGGCTTTCATTTCGAAGTAACCCTACTACCCAGGTTCCTTCACCAAGCCCTACTATCCAGGCTTTTATTTCGAAGTAACCCTACTACCCAGGTTCCTTCACCAAGCCCTACTACCCAGGCTTTCATTTCGAAGTAACCCTACTATCCAGGTTCCTTCTCCTTTATCTCCAGACAACAGGTTACAACACTGTAAAGCCTGGACTCGATCAAATATGGTCGATTTCATATTTCCCCAGCGAGTTGCTGTACAGCCTAGACCCTAACCAGGTATACTGTCTACTTTCACCTCTTCAATCAAGATTTAATTCCTCAGTAGAGTAATGGACAACCAAAAGCTCTTAGACTGTACTTCCCAGTGCATAAATCAACATTCTCCGGAAAAGTCCCCCTTTACAGCAGGTACAGAAATTTTCACCCGGGAATCTTTTATGCAACCAATCTTTTTTGGATGGCATCTTTAAGCCCATCTCCTATGATTTATCGTCGCCTTCCAAATGGAATCTGTAAGCCCATTCCCGACATCACCAATCAGTATTACTTCATGTGAGTGCAAATTTCTGGGCACTCTAGTGTTCAATCATCTTCCGCCTTCAGATCACGAAAGGCAGATCAGCCAATCTACATCCTCAGGCTTAAGAAGATTGAATAGGGGCAACTGTTGTACCCAAATATTTTCCCTCCCATTTCTCAAAGATTCATCTTGGACTCTCAGTTTTGCTTCTATCAAGTTACAAGTCTTGAATCATCACTTTTCAAGGAAATCATCCATAAGGGAAAAATGGTCAAAAGCACACATAAAAAGTCAAACTTTGACTTTTAAATCAAAATCAAGTTCCAAGAATCATATTTCATTAAGGCATGAAATTGGTTCATCAAAAATCAAGAGTCAGAAGTTACTTTGGAAAAATCAAATTTTCTAAACATTTAGAAAATTTTCTAAGTGTTAAGAGTATGTGATACTTTAGAACTTCTGAGCCAGCCTCCATGCAAGTGCAGTCAGAAGTTGCAAACATGGTTCATTCAGAACTTCTGAGTCAGCCTTCATGCAAGTGCAGTCAGAAGTTGCAAACATGGTTCAGAACTTGACGCTTCAATCAGAACATGCAGAAGCGATGCTCTTTGGTCAGAACGTGATGCTTCAGTCAGAACATGATTCTTCAGCATATGGAGGCTATGTTCAACGCTCTGGTCAGAAGATGCTCCTTCAGCATTTGGAGGTTACGTTTCTGATCTTCTGCAATCAGAACATCACCAAATCCCAAACCCTCATTTAAGTAACTTGCTGCCCTGCTATGGCACAGTCCTGCAACCAGCTGCCACAATGCTCCAAATTGTTGCTGACCCAGTCCATGCCTGCACTTTCTCAAACCCCATACTTGCATCAAATTGGCATACGAAAATTATGACTAAAAAGCAAAGGAACAGGATGCCAAAACAGGTCCAAAATCCCATTTGTTTTCCCCCCAAAATCACAACAAATTCACCTATAAATACTTTGCTCCATCACACGTTCAAGGGGCAGGCTTTTGGAAAGAGAGAACTATCAAGAGAGAGAAGGAAGTTGTGAAACCTTCATAAAAATCCAGATTTCTCATACATAAAAACAAACCTTTGTTCTTCCCTTTGAATCAAAGAACATAACCACTGTTCTGTCACTCTCGTTGACACCAGAACATCTGAAGACAGTAGCTCAAACCTCCAAGCACGCTCCAGGTTCAAGGTAAGTCTTTTTGACTTTGCTTGTTTTTTCATTCTAAACATCATTAACATGTAAATATCATAGTATTAATGTTGTACATATCATTGCTTAAGTAGAAAAACTGTGGATCAGAACTTCTTGATTAAGGCTAGGCTCAGATTTAGGATTAGAACTTCTGTAAACTGTTGTGCTATTATCCTTCTGACTTGGTGATTGTTAGGAACTGAATAAATTGTTGATGTGCTGATTGAGTGTTGAAATATGGCATTAAAACTTCTGGTACTCATTCATAGTTTTAACACACAGAATTTTTGAGTTCTCTTCATGGTTTTAACACACAGAACTTCTATGAATTTTCTCACTGTTAACACACACCGAACCTCTGATTCTTACATGCTGATAATGCACTGGACTTCTAATATTCATTCATTGACTCAACATAATTCATAACTTCTGATGATTCACTCACTGTTCTAACACAGCACAGAACTTATGAGTTCTCCTTACATGTCAAATACACTGAACTTCTGAATTTCATGCGCTGATAACATGCTGAACTACTGATTGTTTGTTCATTGTCTTAGCACCATACAGAACTTCTGAGTTCTTCCTACTGTTTTGACACGCACAGAGCTTCTGAGGTTTTCTCACTGTTCTAACATTCAGAAGTTCAGCACATGACAATCCAGAACTTTTGTGCTTTTCCTCTAACGTGTCTTGCAGGATCTTAGAGTGTACCAATCCAGAACTTCTGATTCCGACGCTTCCTTCTGAGTCACCACGCGGCTGACTTCAGAACTTCTGATCCTTGTTGTTTTGCTTGCAGCAGCACGTTGTTCCTATCTTTCATTTATTTTTCTTTTTTATCATTTTTAATATTAACTCTTTTTTTTATTATTAACATAAAAAACATAAGAATATTTTCCTTTTAATTTATTTCCTTAAGACAAAAAACATTTTCTAAACAAGTCTATTTCTTTCTTATATTGTACATTTCAATATGGTTGTAAAAGTAACTTAGGACTTATTTTTACTTGCAATCCCCATTCGTACATATGTACCCCTATCCCCTAAATATTGTAATAGTGTAGAATTTCATTTTCGGCAATTTACTGTTTTCCTTATACTGTATAGTAATTAGGCGTGTATGGCAAGATAAAATCAACAAGTAGATAACCCTAATCAAAGATTAAATGCATGCAAATCAAACACACTATTCACACATGCACCCTTAAGGTTAACTCCACTTGTTGCCTAAAAATGGCCATGTTATACATGTGGGATGTCTTAGCACAATCAAAAATATAAGATCATAGTCCCTCAATGACGCTATCGAGGTTTCCTTTCGAAATAATCTTAGTCCCTAAAGAAAAAATGCTAAGTCATCTCACAACATTGCTATCATGGTCATACGATGACCCAACGCCCGTCCCTTCACATCCAACGATAGGGGCTTCTTACCAAAACAATGGTAAGATAACAACATCTAAAGGAGGAGGAAAAGCATATCTAATACCTTTTGAGTAGGTAGGTTCGCTCTTAGTTACTCGCTTGCTCACAACAAAAACATTTTATGCACCAACACTCTCACTTTGAAACATTTTCAAAAGACAACACTTTTTACGCGTTCTTATAGAAACGAGAGCCATTACAAAGAAAACCCTTTTCAAAATCACTTTCAAAAAACACTCTACACAAACACCTCTTTGAACTATTTTCAAAACAAAACTTTGTACGCATTCTTATAGAAACGAGAATCATTACAAAGTTACATTTTCAAAATACTTTCAAAAACCACACCACAAGCACATTCAAACAAAAGCAAGTGATCTAGCAAGCAACTAAGAGCCCATGGAAAATCATGGATGAAAAGGGTGCTAATACCTTCCCTTTTCATAATCTACCCCCCGAACTCAAGAAAACATCTCTAAAGGTCTTTCCTGTGCTTTTTCACCTTTCCTTTTGGATAAAAGAATAGTCGGTGGCGACTCTTGCTAAACCGCAACATTTGCAAACACAAACGCAAAACCTCAATTCAATTCTCCCACCGTATCACACCATGCGTCTCCTTGGTTGGTATTTATCTACTTAGTGAGGTTGTCGTTCATCGTCTCCATGAAGTTTATATCTTTTCTCCCCAGGGAATTTTTTCCCAAGTCAGGTTTTCTTGAAGAGATGTTTGATCCGTATGCTTATTATGCCCAGTAGAGCAATTCTCCTGTTTTTCTGGAACAATGTGCATAGACAAATGATATTTAGGGTTCTTTGACTCCTAGTGATGGAATATCACTGAAATATTTCCTCAGTGGAGTTTTGAATCTCAAGCTTATGGTTCAAATACGCCCTTCTCTTCCTCGAGTGAAGATTGTTACCCTCGACGACAACATCCCCCGTGTGGCCTAGGTATAATTCTTTCATTCCAGAATTTCTGCGATTCCCTAGCCGAAGTCACTTCTATCGAGGACTTACATCAGAAGGTCCCGATTCCCAACAAGGTTCTCTTTATCATTGGAAAGAGATGTTGTATCTTTTCCCCAAGAAGTTAGGAGATAGAATAAAGTTTAAAATTCCCCCTAAACTGTAATTTATTTTTGCAGTATTTTCCCTAGTAAAGACATACTCTCGCCCGAGTATAATTTCTCCTTCTTAGTGAAGTCTATTTCTTTCCAGGTTTTCTCAGAAGAATCATTTTATTCACAAATCAAAGACTCTTGATATACTCCCTTTGAAGCCGACTTTATATGGCTTCCCCAGGGAGGTTTACGCTCATTATCCCTATGAAGTATACATTCTCCTACTCAGTAAGGGATGCACACTCTCTCTCCAATATGGCGTGCCTATATCAAAGTCTCTCGAAGAGATTCAAGTTTACCTATGGGAGATTATGGTTTGATATCCTCATTAGGACGACCATCAACTACAATGAAGTAATTTCTTCTCCCCAGTACAAAATTTCTTGTCGGCTTGAATCTTGCAGAGATGGATATGCCCAGTGTAATGAATATTGTTGATGTTAACATCTAAAGTTTTTTGGCTCCCCAGTGTATGAGGTAGTATTTGTCCCCAATCAAAGCCGAATTTCAAGAACCTACAAGAGTAACTTATCTATCATTCCCCAATGGAGCGAATTCTTCTTTCCCTAGTGGAGCAAGTGTAATGTCTCCCCAGTGTGGTGTGCATAGGAGTATCAATCATAACTCTTTCATCCTCGGTGGTAGAAGATTTTTTTAAGATATCACCAGTGGAGTTTTTCGTCCCAGGATGTTTGTTTCTTCCCCAAGTGAAGACTCTTTCCCCCCCGACGGTGTTATCCCCAGTGTGGTCTAAGTAGAATTCTTTTTATTTAAGAATTTCTATACTCCCCAGTAGAAGCTATCTTCCTCGAGAAATTCTATGCGAGAAATTTTTCATCCCCAATCGAAGCTCTTCTCTTTTCAACAGAAGATAAAGAGTTTGTTCCCCCAGAAAGTTGGAACTCTGATCAAAATTCAAGATTTTCTATGAACTGCAATTTATTTTTGCAGTATTCTTCCCAGGAAGTTACTTCCTCAAATTTATCGATCTTTTTAGGATTGATGGTTTCGAATCTCGTTTCCCCATTGAGGTTCAGTTTTTCTTTTCTCTATAGAAGATCAGATGCGCAAGAATAATCGTTTGGAAGTTCATTGTCTTCTCAGCAACCGATTATTAATGTGCTTTCCCTAGCGCATTGATAAACATGCATCATTACATTGCATCCACCAAAACGTGTAACATTTCCATGGTATGAAGCCTTACGCTAAAAAATTCAAACATGCATGAGTATAAGCCAATTATGTTCACCTGTGGTAACCATATTGTTATGCGCTCAGATTTGAATTATCTCCACAGCAAGCCTAGGGTGATTCTATTCTGTTTCCCCAACGGAGTCTGTCTGATTTACCACCAGTCGGGTCATTGGTATCTTCCATTTCCCCAGTAAGTCGTTGTTCTCTCTTGCCCTTGCAAGCCCTTGGTTACTTTCTTGTCAGTGTATAGCCTTTCTTGCTTTTCAATTATTTGAGTATCCATACTTGGTGTGTGCTAATTTAGATGATTGCCACTCTTGAAGAATTACACCCCGCCTTTGGCCCGAGGGATTATGTAGTTCTTGCGTATTTGCAACCTATTGAAAGCCCAACGTGTTTTGGCAATCCTTGTTAGAGTCTGTTTTGACCGGTCTCTTTCTCTTGTAGAGTTTACCTTCAATCAGTGCTTTCTGAAGGTCCTTCTTAGTTAGTTCCTTTTCTTTGGTTTATCCGTGTTAGTCGAGTTCTCCTTTCGTTAGCTTAGCTAACCTTCTTTGTTAAAAGTCCTTTAGTGTCTCTTCAAAGTCCAGTTGTCTGACGTCCTTGTTTAGGCGAATACATCCTTTCTTGGTGGGGCTTTCTTTGGTTAGTCTCGTTCTTGTGTTCGCTATCAACTCCGAACATTTCTTTCTTGATGATCAATTTCGCTTTTGTGTGTCTTACTCTGACCAGACATGCATATCTTTATCCCTTGAAAGTTCGCCTTTGATCGGCGTTCTTTCCCCTTAAAATCCACCTTCGGCTGGTATCTTTTGTTAAGAGTCCCCTTCGGCTGGTCTCTTTTCATTTGCAAGTTTGCCTTTGATCGACGTTCTTTGCTTAGGAATCTACCTTCAGCATAGTATTCCTTGATGAAGATTCCCCTTTGGTTGTTTTCTTTATCTTGAAGTCCACCTTCGGCTGGAACCCTTTAAATTCACCTTCGCCTGGTATCTTTTATTAAGAGTCCCCTTCGGCTGGTCTCTTTTCATTGTGAGTTCGCCCTTGATCGGTGTTCTTTCCCCTTTAAATCCACCTTCGGCTGGTATCTTTTGTTAAGAATCCCCTTTGGCTGGTCTCTTTTCATTTGCAAGTTCGCCTTTGATCGGCGTTCTTTGCTTAAGAATCTACCTTTGGCATAGTATTCCTTGATGAAGATTACCCTTCGGCTGGTTTCTTTATCCTGAAGTCCACCTTCGGCTGGCACCCTTAAAATCCACCTTCAGCTGGTATCATTTGTTAAGAGTCCCCTTCGGTTGGTCTCTTTTCGTTGAAAGTTTGCCCTTGATCGGTGTTCTTTCCCCTTAAATCCACCTTCGGCTGGTATCATTTGTCAGGAGTCCCATTCGTTTGGTCTCTTTTCTTTGTAAGTTCGCCTTCGATCGGTGTTCTGTTCAGAGTCAATGTATATTTGTATCCTCAGTAAGTTCGCCTTTGATTGGCGTTCCTTCTTCAGAGCCTTCTTCGGCCAGTCTATCTCTTGTGTATGTCTAACCTTGACCTGACATCCAAGAGATTTACTCAGATAACCATTATAATCCAAAAAAAGAAAAAAGAGAAGATACAGAAAACCAAAAAATATAATAATATCTGACTGGCTTCGGAGCACAAATTTTTGGGTTCTTTATGTATTCAATCCTCTTTTACCGTGTTGGCCAAAAGGCTGGTGCCAATCTCACCCCCGGTTAAAGAAGATTGAATAAGGGCAGTTGTTGTACCCCAAAATTTGTCCTCTTATTGGTAAATAAAGTAGCGTACGTTTTTTCATTATCACGTTCATCATTTTCATTTCATTTACTCGGTAACGTGGGATTAAAAGTTTTGGCCAGACGAGTGAATATTTCCCAAGAGAAGAATATATATCTTCAAAGGTCACGTATCTAAAGTCTTTTCATCCTAAACATTATCTCAAGTCACGAGGTATATGGGTACAAGAGTTCTTCAAGATATTCCAGTTAGATTAGTGTTTGGAGTTATGGTCAACATCTCCTATCTTTGTAATGCAATCAGTGTTCTTGATCGATGGCATGATTTAATTTTTCAAATCTTAAGATGGTCTCATGGTTTTCTATCTGCATTAAAAGTATCTGCATGTGGTCTACTGATCTCCACATTTTTATCAGAAGAATCAGGGTCGATTGAATAAGAAGAGATTTAAGTGTGTATGAATAAAAGTCAACAAAAGTCAAAGATTGACTAAATGAGATTTTTGGTCAAGATTATTGACAAAATTCGAAATATGAGAAAATTTGTTAAGCTGTTGAGAAAAATTGAAAGAATCATCCGAATTTGAAGTTTCTTGCATTTTAAGTAATATGGACACTTAATAATTTTCAAAGGATTTTCCAAAATATGGAAAACTTCATGGATATTTTTAGGGTCCCGTTTAAACTCCAATGAAAAATCTCCGAACATAAAAGTTGAAGATCAGAATCTCCTCTCCAATTTTGATTCAAGAATTATCTCGTTTGGTGGCTTGTATAGAAAGTTATGACCGTTACATTTCGAGCGCTTGAAAGGAAAAATTCTGCCAAAACTTGCTTAGCCAGGCCAGCATTTTGTCAAACAGGTGGCATGCACATGTTCAAAGTGGTTTTCCCATGAATTTAATGGTCATTTCAAAAAATGTCGAACATGAAAGTTGGAGTGTGTTGCGTACTCTTCGTTTTGGGTTTAAACTTCGATTTGTTTTATGCATCATGGAGAGAGATATTGAAGCGCGAAGTAGGAAGGTTGAAGCAGACAAGATGCATGGTGTCACGTGTAGAACCTGCCCTTCCAGGCCTGTCATTTTGTCTAGCAGTTGCAAGGCGTATATTCATGACATTTTTCTCTATGATTAAGGCCGTATTCGGATTGGAGGCGGACTATAAACTTGTTCTATCATTTGCCCTCTTTCCAACGATATCAAGTTTGTGGCATTTGGATAATTATTGGGAAAGTTGCGAGGTTTTGAAATCATGATAATGGATTTGATTTCTGCACAATGAGTTTTCAGCCACTGCAGACAATTTTGATATCACGACTTCGCGATCATTTTTTAGTATGTTTCGAGCGTTATTTCAAGAAACTTCTAACATGAAAGTTGTTTAGAGAAATTAACTCTTCAACTTTAATGTTGAGATCTCATCCTGAAGAATGTTATATTTCAAGTTATTGAGCCATAAAGTGGAGGTTAGAGCATTGACGGATAATCGTCAGTAATAACAGAATTTATCGGTATTTATTTTAGTTATGATTTCATGACTTTAGGGTCATTTTAAGGCATGCTACGAGTGCCATTTCGACGCGAGGCCAACATAAAAAATGCTCCTTGATGTGTCCCCTTTTTAGTGATGCTAATATTGTATCGCGAGGAGTGTTATAGTTCAAGATATACGAGCTCAAAGGAGGTTTCATGGCCATGTGTGTTAAACGAAATTTTTGAGAGAAACGCTACTGTATGATATTATACAGTGAGTAACATGTTTATTACTACAGGTCCATGCATCATTCAGGCGGCATTCATATATAACAACTTCGCCGATCTCTCAGTCGCAAGACCGTGATTTCACCCTTCTTAGGTTTTCTTGATGTTTACCTTTCCCTTTCGGTGGGATAAAAGACGTTCGGTGGCGACTTCATTGGTTTCATTGTTAGTTAATTGTTCAGCCAGTTGTTTCACACACGCTCAAGCGTTGATTAAATTCCTAAAAAATGCACATGTTCCTCAAGAAACTACGGCCGATCAGTTTGAAAATTGTGTAGTGAGTTTGACTGCCGATAATGGTTTAGGATTATCGGATGCTGACTTATCTCCAGTCAGAAAAAACCAAAAAAATCTTTGCATGTCTCCATCGAATGCAAAGGAACTTATTTAGCCCATGTATTGGTGGATACTGGGTCCTCTCTGAATGTCTTACTCAAAGGTGCCCTGGATCGGTTGGACTGCGAAGGTTTGGTTCTGAAGCTAAGTGACATAGTGGTGAGCGCTTTTGACGGATCAAAGAGGATGGTTCATGGAGAAGTTGACCTCCCCATCAAAGTTGGTTCTCAAATTTTCAAATCTACGTTCTATGTGATGGATATTCGTCCTACTTATCCTTGTCTACTTGGACGCCCCTGGATACATGAGGCAGGAGCAGTGACTTTCACACTATATCAAAAATTAAAATATTCGGCCAAGGGAAAGATTATTACCATCTTTGGTGAAGAAGATTTTATGGTTAGCCATCTAAATTCGTTTAAGTATGTTAACATGGACGGCAAGTTCATAGAAACTCCATGTCAAGCCTTCAAAGTGGTCTCTCACATGGTTGCTACCTCCAAAGCTTCTCCCGACATTCCAAAAGCTGCTAAAGATGTGCCAAGGATGGCTTCCCTAAAAGATGCTTGTGTCGTGATTGAAGACGTAGGTTGTGCCATTTGGGGATAACTCTCTGACATCCCTTTCAAGACAGACAAAATTGGGTTGGGCTTCACTGCCAAAGCTCAAAAGGAGGTCAGACATGCTCGTGCAGGAAAACCACCTCTTCGCATCAATAGTCACGAAGTGAATGCTCTTGAAGACTCTGACTATGACTGTGACTTTGATGACTGAATCTACCTGACTGTCGATGAAGGACTCAACAACTGGCGTGCCAAGGATTTCATTCCCATCTCCTTCAACAAGGAGTAATTACCATTTACTGTTTCATTAATTTGATAACTTTTTCTGTAATTTTTATTGAAACAATGACTTTAAGCCACGTGCCATGCCCGAAGCACCATGGTCCATTTGCTAAGGGTTTTTTCATTTTCATATGCCATATGATCATTTAATGAAAAGACATTGGAATCTTTTTGCATTCAAATTTTGCACTCGTTGTCTTTCTTTCACTTTATTGTATTTTCAAAATAGCCATGTGACCTTACATGCACACACACACACACATTTGCAGATCCACATCCACTCCGAATCTCATTGACAACGACTTTGTTGTTGCCATCTATGACTTGGAACATCCAATCTACCAAGCCGATGATGAAGGCAAAGAAGATTGTGAAATACCTGGGGAAATAACCAGACTTCTGATGTAAGAAAAAACCTTCCAACCTGTGACACGGTGGGATAACTGACTTGGGTGTTTTGCGTTTGATCGCAAATGTTGCGGTTAGCAAGAGTCGCCACCGACTTTTCTTTTATCCAAAAGGAAAGATGAAAAAGCACAGGAAAGACATTTGAGATTGTTTCTTGAGTTCGGGGGGTAGATTATGAAAAGGGAAGGTATTAGCACCCCTTTCATCCATGGTTTTCCATGGGCTCTTAGTTACTTGCTAGATCACTTGCTTTTGTTTAAAATTATGCTTTGTGTGGTTTTTTGAAAGTATTTTATAAAGAGGCCATTGTTTAGGCAATCTTTATAATGATTCTCGTTCGTAAGAATGTATACAATGATGTTTGATCTTTTGAAAATGTTTTCAAGTTTATAAGATGTTTTAAAGTGTAGGTGTTTGTTTTGAAAATAGAAAGGATGTTTTGATTTGAAAATGAGCAAGCAACTAGGAACATTCTACCTACTCAAAAGTCCTTCATGTTCATTTCCTCTTTCCTTTGACATTGTTATCTTACCATTGATTTGGTAAGTAACCATATCTTTGGATGTAAACAGGACGGGCGTGGGTCATCGTATAACCATGATTAGCAATGTTGCAAGGTATCTTAGCACTCTCTTTTAGGTACTAAGATCATTTGAAAGGCAACTTAGATAGCGTCATCGATGGACTATGATCTTGTATTTGTTTGTTTTTGCTAAGATATCTCACATGCGTAATATGGCCATTTTGTAAAGGCAACCAAGTGGATTTACCCTATGGGTGTTTGTGTGCAAGTGTATTGCTTTCATGCTTAATTTTATCTTGGATTAGAGTTTTCTAAGCATTGGTTTTAGTCTTTCCATACAAACCCTAATTACTAGCATTTGTATATAAAGCGATAAATTGCGGAATTTTAAAGTTACTACGCTATTACAATATTTGTGGGAGGGGGTGTAAAAATGATAAATGGGGATTGCAAGAATATAAACCTAATTAATCTATTACAACCAAATTGAATTTGTACAATAAATTAAATGGAAATAATGTACAAAAATGAATAAATATGCAAGAATGCAAATATAAAGAAAATGGATATTTTAGTTTGGATTTTTTTAGGAAAAGGGAATTTGTTTTAACCTAATTAATTAAAATAAAATAATTAATTAAAATAATTAAAATAAACCTAACTTAATAAGAAAAGATTTTAAATAAAAAAACCAAAGTCTATTAATTGATTAAAAGGAAATTAAGTTTAAGAAAAGTATTTTTGGTATTTTTGTCTTGAAAATAATTTATAGTATTATAAAATATTTTTGACCTTTTTTATATAAAAATAATATATTTTAATTGGTGAAAAATCAAATAAATAATAACCTAGTTTTAATTAAATTTACAAGAATAATTAGTAAAAATAAATAAAGTATGATTAATAAAAATAATTTTTTGTGTGAGAAAAATAAATAAACTATGTCAAAATGTAAATCTATTATTTTTTTATATTTTTATGATTTTTAGTATTAGGAAAATATTTAAGAAAACAAATAAATATAAATACATAAAAAAAGAAAGAAAATAAAATTTGGGCCAGGGGTGTTGATAGCCTGCACAGGGGTGAGAAGTAACAAAAAAACATAGGCTCAAAGATTGAAGCCCAGCGCCTGCAAAAAAGGGTCAAAAATGCAAAAATATGGAAAAAATCAAAAGGGTATCACTGGGGCTCGAACCCAGGTCCCAAAGGTTACAGGCACGCGCTTCTACCACTGGGGTGGCTATACATCCGTTAACATAAGCAAAACAATAAATATATGATACAAAACACACCCAGATTTCTACTTCATCTTCAACCTCCAGCCAGACCAACTGTAACTTGTTCAAATCTCAACAAAAATGAAAACTGTAAACATGAAACTTGTAGCAAATTTCTTCACGATTTCAGAAATGTAAAGCATTAAAACTATATCTCAAAGATAAACATGAATTTTAATGTCCCTATTCTGAATCATAAAAATCTCAGAAAACTCAATCTCTAAATTCTCTAAGCTCAAGCAAAATTAATGGAAACTATGGACATGGTTAGCTTTAGGGAAATGATATCTACATGTTTTATTCACAAATAAATCATTGATGATGCCTTTATGAAAAGTTCCAAAGTTAGAAAACTTACCTTGCAAGAGGGTATCAGGTTTGAAGTTTGAGCAGCTTTCAAGGAGTTCCAATGGTTGGGTTAGCTTCCTCAAGTTCCCAGGAAGCTAATGGAATGCTTAGCTTGAACTGAAAGTACCTGAGGAGTTATGGAGAAGTCCAAGTGCAAAGCTCTGTTTTTGAAAATGGAGGATGGTGTTAATGGTGTTACAGTTATGTAACAGGGTGTTGGATCAGTTCTAAATGATGTTTAGAAGCTTTAGAAACCAAAAGGCTTGAAAACGCATGAGGGAGTTATGAGTTTCAAGTTTTTGGTCAATATATGTGAAAATGGAGGTATGAGATATGATTCTGAGTTCTAGGTATTTTCAGGGCTTAAACATTCGTGTCTTTGATGCAAATAGTTTATGTATCTATAAGAAAAAGGATTGGAGTACATTGGCAAGTCAGAAGTACAAGTTACAAGCTTCTGGCTAGGTTACTTGATTTTCAAGAAAAGAGGGAAACCAAGTTTCAATGTGTAGTACAAGCATGGGTTGAGTGATTGTAAGTGTCTAAACCATTTCTTATGAGTTATAGGACTTGTATGATCAAAAGAGAACAAGTGCAAGGCTCAAGAACAAGTTTTGTGCAAAATAAAAGCACTTTATCAAAATGGCAATGTACATTTTCTTCCAAAAATGGATATAAAGCATGTCCATGCATTGAATGCTTGAAATGAGACCTCTAAAAGTTGTGCAAGTCATTAATTATGGAGTGCCTAACAAGTTCGAGGCCTGAAAAGTAGATTTTATGCATCATAGTTTGAATTTTGAATTTGGTTCATCACAAAATGACTTGTAATTCAAGTGATAAAACCCTAACTTCATCTCTTCGATTCTCCCTACTCAAAAATGATCTCAAGGAGTTCTTAGACATTTTGGAAAGCTTGCAGAGTGCTATACAACCCATATTTGAATTGATTTTGAATATTACCATTTTAACTATATGAAAAAGTTCCAAGAAGTTGGGTCAAAATCCTGACCAAATTAGGGCAAAATTTTATTAAGTGTTTTATTTCATGACCACAAGTTCTTAAAATTATAACTTGAGATCCAAGCATTTTTGGAAGAATTTTTATGAATAAAAGTTGTATATTTCATGGATATCTAAAACTTTCATGTTGGAAGTTTCTCTTGAATCACCTTGTATCATGGTGAAAATTTTGCTCGACGTTATGAAAAAATAAGAAATTTCCAACACTTAGAAAAATTTCTAAGTTTAGAAATTTTAACTTTTCAAAATGAAATCTTGAATTTTTTATTTCTTGATGAATAAGTTTCATATTTTGACATGTTTTGATAAATTGTGATCTTTGGCATTTGAATTTGACCAAAAAGTCAAAGTTTGACTTTTCAGTATACAGTTGACTTTGATCAGTTGACTGAAAATTCATCTGTCAATCCATTGGACTTGAGCAATGTTTTGAGCCATGTCATTAGATCAAAATGATTCAATTGTACTCTTGAGATCATGCCTTAAACCAATTGGTCATTTTCCAGGTCAGAAATCAGAAATTTCCCTTTCCCATTCAAAACCCTAATTTTGACCATTTTGCCCTTCTGGAGATTTGATCAAATTTCTTGGGGAATTATGGTCCAAACATGATCAAATGATACATATGAGTCTAAAATGTTGAAGTTGATCAAAAATTATGAAGTTTGACTGTAAATTGGTCATGGTTGACGTTTTCCCCAATACAGCTGATTTTTAGGTCAACTCTCAATTGACTGAGCAAAAGTGTGATCCAAGGCTTGAAACTTGACATGAGTAATCTTGGGGGTCCATAATGATCCATGAAAGTCATATGGGGTATTGAAAGTTCAAATACCCTTGTGCAATCTCAAACCCTAATTTTGGTCATCAGTGTTTAAGGAGGTGTCTTGAGCTGATCAAACCCTAGTGCAATCTTGAGTCCAAGGAGATCTTGTGAGCAAATTCTTGATAAGTGAGAGGGAAAATTTTTGGGTACAACACAACCCCACGAAGAACCCGTTGAAATGATAAACCTAGGTACTGAGGCAGACAAGAGGGAAGTCAAGATCGGCGCCAACTTGGAAGATAATATCAAGGGCAGATTAGTCCAGATGTTACACGACTACGTGGAAGTGTTTGCTTGGTCATACAAAGATATGTCGGGGTATGACACTGAAATTATGGTTCATCATTTACCAATGAAGTAATATTATCCTCCAGTCAAGAAAAAGGTTTTTCGCATGTGGCCAGACATGTCTGAGAAGATAAAAGTTTAGGTAACGAAGCAGTTTAATGTAGGTTTTCTGGCAGTGACATAATATCCTCAATGGGTGAAGAATGTGGTTCCAGTGCCGAAGAAAGATGGAAAAGTCTGTATGTGCGTAGACTATACGGATTTGAATAAGGCAAGCCACAAATATGGTTTCCCACTACCTCATATTGACGTCTTGGTCGACAACACGACTCAACATAAAGTCTTCTCCTTCATGCATGGCTTCTCCGACTACAATCAAATCAAAATGGCTCTCGAGGACATGGAAACGACCACTTTTGTCACATAGTGGGGCACTTTTTGTTATAAGGTCATGCCTTTCGGTTTGAAGAATGTAGGGGCAACCTACCAATGAGCTATTGCAAATTTATTTCATGATATGATCCATTATGAGATAGAAGTCTATGTGGATGACATGATTGCAAGGTCGCGGATTGAGGAAAAACACCTTGATCATTTACATAAGCGGTTTGAAAGATTGAAAAAGTATAAGCTAAGATTGAATCTCAATAAGTGTAGCTTCGAGATGAGGTCTGGAAAACTCCTAGGATTTGTCGCCAGTGGCAAAGGCATTGAAGTTGATCCTACAAAAGTCAAAGCCATACAAGAGATACCGGCTCCCTGTATTGAGAAGGAGGTCAGGGGTTTCTAAGGTCGACTCAACTATATTGCCCAATTCATATCTAACTTAACTGCTACTTGTGAGCCAATCTTCAAACTGTTGAAGAAAGATCAAGTAGTCAGATGGAATGACGACTGCCAAGCAGCCTTTGACAAGATCAAATAATATTTGCAAGAACCTCCCATCTTGATGCCTCTAGTTTAATGAAGACCTTTGATTATGTACTTGACTGTATTATAGAATTCAATGGGGTGTGTATTGGGCCAACATGACGAGTCTGGCCAAAAAGAGAATGCAATATACTACCTTAGAAAAAAGTTTACCGACTGTGAAACAAGATATTCACTGCTCGAGAAAACTTGCTGCGCTTTGGCATGGGCGGCTCGCCAGCTGAGACAGTATATGTTGACTCATACTACCTTATTGATTTCTAAGATGGATCCCATCAAGTATATCTTCGAGAAACCAGCTCTCTCCAGACGAATAGCTAGATGGCAAATGATCTTGAGTGAATATGAACTTCGATACACTATATGAAAAGCAATCAAGGGAAGTGTGTTGGCAGATCATTTGGCCCATAAAGCTATTGATGACAACCAATCCATGAACTTTGAATTCTCGGATGAGAATATCATGCTGATAACCGATTGTGAAAAGCTTGGCCAATATGATGGACCTGAACAAGGATCCCGGTGGACTATGGTTTTTGATGGAGCTTCCAACTCTTTGGGTGACGGAATTGGTGATGTGATCATTTCTCCCGAGGGTTGGCATACACCTTTCACTACTAGAATTTTCTTCGACTGTACCAACAACTTGGGTGAGTATGAGGCATGCATCTTGGGTCTAACAACTGCTATTGATCTAAGAATCAAGTCCTTAAGTGTATATGGAGATTCAACCTTAGTAATCAGTCAAGTTAAAGGACAGTGGGATACTAAACACCCTAATTTGATTCCTTACAAAGAGCTTGTGATGACCTTGATCCCATACTTCGAGGAGGTTACCTTTAAACACTTCCAAAGAGAACAAAATCAGTTGGCAGATGCCTTAGCAACAATGTCGTCCATGTTCAAGGTCAATTGGGAAAATGAGGCTCCTAGGATTACAATCGAAAAATTTGACGAACCGACACACTGTTATGAGATTGACACTGATGAGGAGAAACCTTGGTATCATGAAGTAAGGAGGTACCTTGAAGCACAAGAGTATCCGGAAGGAGATTCCATCAACGACAAGAAATTCCTGTAAAGGTTCTCATCCAGATTCTTCCTAAGCAACAGAATCATGTACAAACGCAACCATGATTATACTCTGCTCTATAGTATGGACAAGAAAGAAGCTGAAAAGATCATGGAAGACATGCATGAAGGTATCTTTGGGACTCACTCTAGCGGGAACACTATGGCCAAGAATATTATGAGGGCTGGTTACTATTGGTCGACTATAGAAACTGATTGTCACCACCACTCGAGGACTAGCCATAAGTGTCAGATCGATGTCGACAAGGTTCATGTGCCTTCGATACCTCTAAATGTCATGACTGATCCGTGGCCATTTGCAATGTGTGGTATTGATATGATTGGAGAGATCAAGCCCACTGCCTCCAATGGACATCATTTTATCCTAGTCTCCATTGACTACTTCACCAAATGGCTCGAAGCTTCTTCATTTGCCTCAGTCACTAAGAATGTTGTAGCCCGGTTTATAAAACACAACCTCATTTGTCGGTATGGAATCCCTGAAAGAATCATGACCGATAATGGAACCAATCTCAACAATTTTATGATCATTGAACTCTACACGTAGTTCAAAATCAAGCATCACAGTTCTTCTCAATACAAACCCAAAATGAATGGCACAGTGGAAGCTGCCAATAAAAACATAAAGAAGATTGTGCAAAAGATGGTGGTGACCTACAAAGATTGACATGAGATTCTACCATTTTCTCTTCATGGATACCGTACCTCGGCACGAGCATCATCTGGGGAAAACCCTTTCTCTTTAGTCTATGGCGTGGAAGCTATCCTGCCTGTTAAAGTGCAGATTCCTTCCCTCATGATTATGAAAGAAGCAGACTTAGGCGAAGACGAATGGATGCAGATTAGGTTGGATTAGTGGAATTTGATTGACGAGAAGAGACTGGATGCTGTTTGTCATGGTCAAATGTATCATAAGCGTATGATCAAGGCATTCAACAAGAAGATCAAACCTCGAGTATATGAGGCTGGTGAATTGGTAATAAAGCGCATCATTTTACCACAAGGCGATCCCAAGGGAAAATGGACTCCACTTATGAAGGGGAATTTGTTGTGAAGAAAGTATTATCTGGTGGTGTTATGATGTTAACCACTATGGACGGCCAAGATTACCCGCACCCTATGAACACAGACATAGTCAAAAAATACTAAGCATAAAAATGACCCACTAGGATGACATACCTAGGAAAAAATAAGGGCATCCTGACGAACCAAAAAGGGTTCGGGCAAAAGTTAGGGATACATACAAAAGATTATACACCCGACAAGTTGAAAACATGAAAGGGAGGCTTGGGAAAAAAAGGGTATCCTGGTGGACTGAAAACCTAAAAGGGAGGTCCAGGAAAAAGTTAAGGATTAAAGCGTACGACTATGCCCCATTGCGTCACTACAGTCAACTTTATTACCAAGGTCAAATTTTCAAGTGATACGAGATCAATCCAATCAACTTCTTTTGATGGCAAGGGATGATGTTTGAAGATATAGGGGCAATAGCGGAGTTGGAACCTAACGAGATCACTTCCACATAGCTATACAATATTTGTTTTTACTTTGTATTCCTTTCATTTTTTTCGACAATTTCCTCTTACTAGGATTTCTGTCTCCCTGTATAAAGACGCCTGTATATAGGCAAATTATCAATACAAATAGATTTTGAGGTACAAACCTTTTTGTTTTTTGTTTTGAGTGCAAAGGCGTCCAATGACTAAAATTGAATGAACATGTGCATATGAACATGATTAACTATTAGCAAATGTACGTACAAAAACAGTAATAAGCAATTACTTAACAATTTGGGATGTCTCCACAGAGTCACTTCAAAAAGATTACCCCCATAGAGTTGAATTCATCCATCCAGAGTTTCCAATAGACATATTCCCTAGAAATTATCTTCCCCAACCAAGTTTAGACTTCCAAAATTGAGAAAGAAACCTTGCAAATGTTCTTCCCCGGATGAATTCATTTCCCCAGTAAGGTCTTTAACAGGGTTTATTTCCCCAATGGACTACAATCTCCCAAACTTGATTTTTTTTCCTCAGACTACTACAGATTAACTAACAATATTCCTTTTCCCCAATGGAGTTGATAATATCCCCAGAAAGTTGCTGCGAAGCTTGGAATCTGACCAGATAATAGTTAACTTCATCCTCCCCCAGACAAGTCAGAAGATTATCCATCTCTTTTATCCCCAGTCAGGGTATACGAGAATTAAATTCCCCAGTAGAGGAATGGACAACCAAGTTTCCTCAACTCTATTCCCCAAGCAGAAATCAATATTCCTCGTTGATTTTCCTCAAAAAACAGCAAACAAGAATTCCTAATGGAAGCGTTCTAAAACAAGATACACATACTCTTTATCTCCAACAGTAGTTAGGGATTTATTTTCCCAGGAAAAGATACATTTCAATAACATTTCACATTCATACATCATGACATATGCATACAAAACATATAGCATAATCTCATTTATTTTCGAGAACATCATTACACAATGAATGCATCATGACATTGCATACTAAATTCTTTACCTTTTCACGAAAGATCAGTCACCAGATGAATATCATCAACATTTCTCAATTAGGTCAGAAATTAACTCCCGAAATAAGACGGGGAAACTATCTTTCTTTCTCTTTTGTTAGACAAAGATCGATTCTCGAAACAAGACGGGGCGACTATTTTTATCACCAATGGTAAGAACTCCCGAAACAGGACGAGGTTACCAACAAACCGATTACAGATTAATACCTGAAACGAGACATGACAACTATCTACATGAGCATATTTAAGATTAACTCCCGAAACAGGACATGGAAACTATCTTTCTTTCTCTTTGGTTGGATAAAGATCAATTCTCGAAACAGGACAGGGCGACTATCTTTATCACCAATGGTATGAACTCCCGAAACAGGACGAGTTTACCAACAAACTGATTGTAGATCAACTCCCGAAACAGGACGGGGTGACTATCTACATGACAAACATTTTATTTAAGACCTCTGTTGTTTCAATTTAAATCAACCAATAATTTATCTTGATTCTGTTATGGTAGATGCTTTCTCTGGTTCAGTTAAATCACTCTGAAGATTTATGCTGATTCCCTATCCAGTTCAAGATTATTCAAGACCTCTTCTCTGGTTCAGTTAAATCGCTCCAAATATTTTTTTATGATACTTCTTTCAATCTCTATCAACAGTCACCTTGGATGGCATCTATAAGCCCATCTCTGACAACTCTTCATCACCTCTCAAAATGGCATCTGTTAAGCGCATTTTTGACGCAATCAACTAACACATTACTTTGTGCATCAGCGAGTGCAAATTTCTGGGCACTCTAGTGTTCAATCATCTTCCACCATCAAGTCACGAATGGCAGACCCGCCAATATAACTCTTCAGGTTTAAGAAGATTGAACAGGGGTAGTTGTTGTACCCCAAAATGTTCCCTCTCTTTTCTCAAGACATTTCTCACAAAGATCTTCAAGGGCTCAAGCTTGCACAAGTGTTGACTAGGTCAAACTATCTCCTAAACACTGATGCCTCAAATTAGGGTTTTGATTTTCACAGGGACAATTGGACTTCTAATACCTCAAATGACTTTCATGGATCATTATATACCTTCAAGAATACTCATGTCAAATTTCAAGTCTTGAAATCACAATTTTGTTTAGTAAAAAGACCAGATGACTAAAAATCAGTTGTATTAGATAAAAAGTAAATTATGGTCAATTTACAGTCAAACTTAAAGATTTTTTACCAATATCAACATTTTGAAGGCATATGCATCAATTTATTAAGTTTGGATCATAATTCCTCAAGAAAAATGTTCAAATCATCAAAAGGGCAAAATGGTCAAGATTAGAGTTTTGACTGAGACTGATTGATCCTTGACTTTTGACTTAATAAATGACTTATTGGTTTGAAAAATTATATCAAGGATTCAAGGAAATCATTTTTACCTAATTGCATGACTCAATTCATCTCTCAAGACCAATTGGTTAACAATTGAAATTTGCTCAACTACTGAAAAAGTTAACTGATACACCAAAAGTCAAACTTTGACTCTTTGGTCAAATTTGAGTTTCAAAGATCACAATTCATCAAGACATTTAAAAATATGAATATTAATCATCAATAAATCAAGAAAGTCAAAAAGTCTTTTAAAAAGTCAAACTTTTCAAGACAGAAAAATTTCTAAGTGTTTTAAACCTTATTATTTCCTAACTTCATGACATTTTTTCACCATGATGCAAGATGATTCAAAGAAAACTTTCAACATGAAAGTTGTAGATCTTGATGAGATCTACAACTTTTCTTTACTGATAAAGTCCTATAAGTTCTTGGATTTTGAGTTATGAATCCATGAAGTCATGTACTTTTTCTTAAACACTTAGTGAAATTTTGACCTAGTTTAGGTAGATTTTTGACCTAACTTCTTGGTCAATTTTCACCAAGCTCCAAGAGGATTTTGTAAAAATGACCAACATTAAAGTAATAGAGGATGTTCCAAACTTTTCAATATGTCCAAGATAAGAAGTTGGACATTCATTCTTGAATTATAGGTCTTTTCAAAATGTCCAAGATAAGAAGTTGGACATTCATTCTTGCATAATCTTGCTTTGCAGGCTTCAAACTTGTGTTTCACTTCATAATTAATTGTTTACATAATTTATTGCACCTTTATCCAATTGTTTGAGTCATTATCCAAATCAAATTGCCATTTAGGGAAGAAAGTTCACACTTCCATTTTGGAAAAGTGACTTTAATCATAAAGTCCACTCTCCTTGAGCTGTGTATTTGTTCTTTCTTCACAAGCGTCCTCTATAAACTCAGAACAAGCATGTTAAAAGTTGCTAGCCACCCTAACTTTCCTTGAAACCATGTTGGTCTAAGCTTGCTTCAAAAACAAGTCAAAATCCATAGCATGTGATTTTGTACTTCTGACTTCTCCAAGCTTCCAAACCCTTTGCCTATAAATTGAACCTTCATTCACAAGCATGGACACGAGTTCACAAGCCCTCAAACAACTTCATTCTTTCTCAAATCAGAAATTGTAACACAAGCACAAAAACTTGTCATTTCTGACTTTGCAACCCAAACACAAAATCTACTCGTGCGTTTTCCCTTCAAATCATTCTACAAGCTTCCATACATCAAATACAACTCATCCCAATCCCTGTTTGCAAGCTGTAACTCCATTTTCACCATTTTCCAAACTTAAAATAGAGCATTGCAGTTGGACTTCTTCATACCATTTCAGCCACTCTCAACTCAAGCTAAGCATTGCATTAGCTTCCTAGAGGTCCAAGGAAGCTAACCTGATCTTTGCAACATCTTGAAACAAGCTCATTTTCAAAACATGAATTCCATTTTCAAGGTAAGTTTTGTGACTTTTTAACTCTTCATATAGGCATCATTAGCTTTCCATTTTCAAAGATAAAATGTAGACACCATAGCCTTGAAACTGACCATGTCCTTATAATTCATTTATGTTGCCTGAGTAGTGAGAATTTTAGAGTTGAACTTTCTGGAAAAGTTAGGTTAAATTTGGTACCATTTAAAATTCATGCTCATCTTTGATATATTGCTTAATTTATTTCCATGTTTGAATTTGTGGTGAAAAATTACACAAATTTCATGTTTGTACTTTCGCAAATGGTGGAGAAATGAGAGAGTTGCAGTTTTTAAATTTCCTTGTACATGGCTGGCGCGAGGAAGAAGAAGAACTGTCTTCAGGAACATGTTTATAATATATATTTAGGGTTTTGTGTATAACACCTGATATATAGCCACCCCAGTGGTAAGAAGTGTGCGCCTGTGACATAGGGACCTGAGTTCGAGCCCCAGTGGTACCCTTTTTTTCTTTTATATTTTGTTGATTCAGGTTCTATGCATACAAGTCACGCGCGTGTATCATGTGCCCTCATCTTATCACCATCAGATCATTGTGAGGATAAATCCAACACTCAACAATGCAAGACCATGGTATAACATCACAGGCCATCCATACTGGATCCTCAGGCGTTGAATTTCTCATTCTGGGCCATTGACTGGACTCCTTCCATTCACCCCCCTTTTCTACTAATACAACCAAGCCTATATCACCTTTTTTATTTGTTTTCAACATCAAACAAAAATCTGACTTGGGCCTAGACTCCTTTTTGCTAACTTTTAATCCCCTTTCTACTTTTTAGAACCTAACCCAATATTTATATTTTTTATTACTTTTATTTATTTATTTATTTATTTATTTTATTATTTTATTTTAACCCAAAAAAATATTTAAAAATATATATTTTCTTAAATAATTCTCTAATTTTATTTTATTTTCACCTTGTTTATTTTTTATAAATAAATCATTAAAAATATTTTCTTAACTAATTGATTTCTTATAGAATTAGAATTTAATTATACTTAGGTTTATTTAAGTTCTTTTTTAACTAACTTTGATTTTAGGTTTTAATTAAATAAATTAGTTAATTTCTTTTGTAAATGATTAATTAGTTTTAATTAGGTTAAAAATTACCAAAATCTCTCTTCCATCAAAAACCCTAAAAAAATGTTTTCTTAACAAATCTAATTCCTTTTCTTAAATTAATTTAATTTCTTTTCTTAAAATAATCAAGGTTTAGTTTTATTAAATCAACTTAGGCTAATTAATTATTTTTTTCATTATTTAGTTTTATTAAAGATTAAAACCTTTCATCAAAAACTCAAATAAAACAATTTTCTTTTCTTGAACATTATTTTCATATTCTTGTATATTTTATTTTTCAATATTCAATATGGTTGTTAGAGTAAATTAGGGTTTAATTGCTTTCTTCTCCCATTTGTAAATTGTATCCCCATCCCCAAATAATGTAATAGCGTAGGATATTTAATTTTCGCAATTTATCGCTTTCAATATAATTGCTAATAATCAGGGTTTGTATGATAAGACGTAAAACCAACAAGTAGAAAATCCTAATTCAATACAAAAATGCATGAAATCAATACACCTTGCACACTTGCACCTCTAGGGTTAACTCACGCTTGTTGCCTTAGAATAAACAGGAATATCCCTCGAACGTGGAATATTTTAGCAATGACCTTCGAATACAAGATCGTAGTCCCTCGATGACCCTTCAATGTTGCCTTCAGTAAACGATCTTAGACCCTTAAAACTGCTAAAGTATCCTACAATGTTTTCTTCTATGACTGTACGATGACCCACGTATGTCCCTTAACATACAATGATATAGTTACTTACTAATTAATGGTAAGATAACACTTTCTAAAGGAGGATGAAAAGAACTATGACTTTTTTGAGTAGGTAGAACACTCATAGTTGCTTTCCCATAAATAAAACCATCTTCACACTTACACTTTCAAAATCATCTTTCCAAAAACAAACATCTCTTTGAACTATTTTCAAAACCAACAATTTGTATACATTCTTATAGTGACGAGAATCATTACAAAGTTTTCTTAAACAAAGGCGTTTTCAAAATATTTTCAAACTTACACACAACACAAACACAATGATAAAAAGCATTCCAAAGTGAGCTAGCAAACTAAGAGCCCGTAGATAACTACAAATGGAAAGGGTGCTAATACCTTCCCTTTTCATAACCTACCCCCCGAACTCAAGAAAATTCTCAAAAGGTCTTTCCTGTTCTTTTCACCCTTTCCTTTATTGGATAAAAGAAAAGTAGGTGGCGACTCTTGCTATCAGCAACAATTGCGATAAAACGCAAAACACCCATGTCAGTTCTCCCACTGTATTACACATGGCAACTTTGTAATGATTCTCATATCGTTGAGAATGTATTCAAAAAATTTGTTTTGAAAATATTTATTAAAGGGAGTGTTGTTTTGTGAAAGGATGTTTGAAAATGCCAATGTAAGGCAATTTTCTTTATAATAACCCCTGTATCAGTCCTCAAGAGTGTTTATAAAGCATTTTGAAAATAGTTGTTTTGAGAGTGTGAAGTGTAAAGATTATTTTAGTTTGTGAGCAAGCGATTACGAGCGATCTGTTAGAACAAAGTTTGAATCTACTACCCTAAGTTTAAGTTTTGATGATAACAAAATGAAAGGATATATTAATTATGTGATTCATGTATAAACTATTTGCTACCTAAAATATTACGTTCTGCTTTGCAGAAACTCTGATAGGTATCAGCAGGAGCACACCTAATCAGCATCAGAATATTGGTTCTTAACATCAGCATCAGAAGTTGCTATATCAGAATACCAGAATCAGAAGATTAACTCACGTGTATGTTGAAGCTTGATGAACAGAACTGCGCTCAACACTCTGATAAAGACAACAACAGTTCATCAGCAGTTAAGCAGAGTCAGAATGAAGCCAAGCCAGAACACGCTTTAAGTAGCAACGGTACTGTGCATTGAAAGCGTATTATTACCAACAGCATCATTCCAGACAAGATCTGCTCAATAAGGAAAGTTTGTTATTGGCATTGAATCAAGTTTATTGCTCCAACGTTCAATAGTTTCAGTGCTATATAAACAAGACTATGAAGATTGAATTGGCTAATGCTCTCCAACATATTACACGCCTAAAAGCTAATCATAATCTTCCTTCTCTCAGTTTTCTAAACGCTACATATCTCCTTACTCAATCATTGTTTAGCAATCTAGTTTTCATAAGCTTAAGATTGTGTAACATCACAGTTGTGATACAGTTTTGTAGAAAACATTCACACACTTAGTTTTATCTTCTTTGTAAGAAAGTGTTTCCTTGACAAATCGGGTTGTGGTTTGCATCAAGAAGGCTTTAGCAGTTGTTAAAGCAGATTGTAATATTCAGTTGAATATAGTGGATTAAGACCTCGTTGGAGAGAGGCGAAATCACCTTGACGGGTGGACTGGAGTAGTTTGAGATCAAACGAACCAGGATAAAAATATCTTGTTCATTGCATTGAGTTTCAGTTTTACAATTCAACCCCCCCCCCCTTCTTGTGTTTTTCACTTCTTCACGATCTACCTACTCAAAAAGTCTTTGTTCTTTTCCTCCTCCTTTAGATAGTGTTGTCCTACCGTTAGTTAGTAGGAAGCCCTATCATTGGATGTGAGGGACATGTGCGGGTCATTGCACAGTCATAGAAAGCAACTTGTAGGACGCTTTAGCAATTGTTGTAAGGGACTAAGATTGTTTACCGAAGGAAACATCAAAGGGTCATTAAGGGGCTATGATATTTTTAATCGAGGGTCTTTTGCTAAAGCATCTCACGTTCGAGGGACATAACTGTTTATATCTGAGGCAACAAGTGTGGTAACCCTAGAGGTGCGTGTGTGCGAAGTGTTTTTATTTCAGTTAATTTATCTTGGATTTATGGTTTTATAATATTTTGTTTTAAATCTTACCATAAAATCCTATTAAATTAACAATAATAAGGAAAGCGTTAAATTGTGGAAATTAAATATCCTATACTATTACAACGCTTTGGGAGAGGGGGTACAAATTTATGAATGGGGAGAAAAGTAAAGTGAACCCTATTTTATCTATTACATCAATAGTTGCAGCCTATAAGATTGATCTAAGAATGTAAATAAGAAATAAGGAAGAAAAAGAAATTTGAATGTTCTTGTGTTCTTTGTAAAAAATGGTTTGAGTTAGTATGTTTGAAACAAGTATATGCATCACAATCAAGATGAAGGTCATGGAGAATAGCTTTTGATTTTTTTACATGTTTCATGTTTTAATGTGAATTTGGTTGAGAAAAATCCTAATAAGGCTTAAAATATCATAAAATGTTTACTCAAGTGTCAATATATCTCATGAGAATCAAGACTTATCATGGTAAAATCAAGCTTTGTGAGCAAGGTTGAAAATTTGATCAAAAGATAGACAAAATATCTTTAAAAACCCTAAAAAGGTAATATCTTTATTTAATTGAAAATTAATGAAATAAAAATATGTTTTTGTGATATTTTTTATATTCATAAAATAGAGTAGATAAATAAGGAGTGTACAAAAAATCATCTAAAAAAGAGAAGTTTTGATTGGTTAAAAAATTGTTTGAAGTTTGATATAAAACCAAAGAAAAAAATAAGTGATAAAAAATTAAGTTTGCTTCCACCAAGGCTTGAACTCATGATCTTAGGGTCACAGTTTAAAAATCTTACCACTAGGCCACGCGCGTGTATTTGTCAAGGGAGTGCCTTAGTATAAATATATGTGAAAAACACTTCAAAAAGTCACAAAGCAAAAAAATATGAAAAAATGCAAAAAGGGGGGGAGGGGTTCACTTTGGTTCGAACTCGCACCCTTAATATGAAAGTGACATGAAATGCACGTTGCTTGCCACTGGGGTGGTTGTTGCATCCGTTTATGAAACAACAATCATTAAATATAAACTAAACAAGTTTTCAAAATTTTGAAGAAGAACTTCATCTTCTTCCTTGTTTCACGATTCTTACAATAACTATAACCAAAATAATCAAAAATATATAACTTTCTTGTTTCTCATCCAAATTCGAAAATGTAAAGATGAAAATTACTTAAAATTTTGCAAGGATTTCAAATATGTAATTAATTTAATCTATAAATAAAAAATTAAAATGAATTTTGCTCAGTACTAAATTGAAACCCTAACCATTCAAAAACTCCAGTTCCAAAATTCTCATCACATACTTAATTAAAATGCAATTTAAGGATAAGGTTAGCTTCATAGACATGATATCTACATTTTGTCTTTAGAAAATAATTGCAAGTGATGCTTCTACAGAGATTTCAAAGTTTGAAAAAACTTACCTCTTGATGCAAAAATTTGATGACCTCTACACGACTTCCAGAAGAAATATGATGATTGCTTTAGTTTCCTGAGACCTTAGTGAGTATGTTGCAACTCTTACTTTGCCTTGAGAGTTTATGGATCGGTCTACTAAAGTCAAGTTGTAAAGTTGTATTTTGAAAATGGTGGATGTTGATAATGGAGTTACAGTAGCAAAACAGGTGTTTAGATCATTTATACATGTTGTATATGAAGTGTTTGGATGATTTGTTTGGACAAAAGTGGCAAGGTTTGAGAGTTTCAAAGAAATGGATTTTGAAAACTCAAGAAATGATTTTTATGGACAATTCGGGGTTGAGAGTGTATGAGAGGATTAGAGGGTTTATCAATGGGTCCTTTGGCTTACAAATGACATCTCTATTTATAGAAAAAAAAGGTTGAGGTCAAGGGTTGATCAGGTTGTCAAGTTGAAGAGTTATGGTTTGGTTGTGTAGGTGTTTAGGTATTGGCTTGCATTTTTGGTAAATCCCTAGTGTATGTGTGAATGTCATGACTGATGTCATAACATTCTAGTTCAGGTTGTACTAACTCATTAGGTACACTTGCAGAAAAATATTGTAATTCAAATACTGATGTTTATAAGTGTGTATCTGAGCATGTTTGCAAAATGATCACATTTTGCTAAATCAGTAGACAGGTTTTCTCAGATGTCATAACAGATGTTATGACATCCTGTTCTGAACTAACAGGTTTGCAGGATTGGATAAGTCTGAGTTTTTTCAGGAAATAACTCAGTCCTTCCTAAACAGATTCCTGCGTTTTCTGAGGGCCAACCTAGCTCAACCCTAACCTGGTGAATAAAGTCCTGTGACCTGGTCTTTAGGTCAAACGGAATCAACCCTAGGTTTTTGGAAACCCTAACAGAAGTTGCAGCTGCTATATATTCAACAGAGCTGCTGTCCTTTGGAATCAACCCTGCTGATTTTATTAGAAGATCACTTTGTAATCTGTATAGATTTGTTAATTGTACTCCAAGCAATTATCATTGTGATAAGTGCCTTGGAATAGGTTTAAATTGTAAGGGTTGTGTTGCACTCAAAGCTTTGAAGCAAGAGTGTTTGAATGTCCCTTGACTAAAGCTGTGAAGCAGAGTCAAGTTAGTTGTATACATCACTCAAAGCTGTGAAGCACGAGTGATTGTGTTGCTTGATTAAAAAGCTGTGAAGCTTAATCAAGTATGTGTTTTTGAAGAGTGTCTTCATCAATTCCTAAGTCAAATTGTTTATGTATCACTGCTGTGATTGAGGGGGAGTGAGTAGGAACTCAGGTTTAAGTTGTACTTAGATTAGAATTGCATTGGGTAGGTCTTAAGTGAAGGAGATAAACTGGTTGGTTTATTCCTGAATTAACATCGCTTATAGTGGATTCTCTCCCTGGCTTGGTAGCCCCCAGAGTAGGTGTTGTTGCACACTGAACTGGGTAAACAATTGACTGTGTTATTTACTGCTTTTGTATTTACTGTCATATAGTAAGTCAGATACGGTGTCATAACATTGGACGTGACATTGAGTATCTGTAGCCAGAATTTCAATTGGCATCAGAGCAGGAACCCTGCCTGTATTACTGGGTGAGATCTAGGGATATCACTTTCTGGCACTATGGACAAAGAAGGAGTTTTTGGAAATAGACCACCCATTCTGGATGGAACTAATTATGACTACTGGAAACCTCGTATGATTGCCTTCCTAAAATCTCTGGACAAAAAGGCTTGGAGAGCTGCTGACAAAGGATGGATTCATCCCACCATAACTGAAAGAGATGGGACAATCAGTCTGAAGCCTGAGGAAGATTGGAGTAAAGAAGAAGATGAGTTAGCTCTGGGAAATTCAAAAGCTCTAAATGCCTTGTTCAATGGAATTGATAGAAACATCTTCAGACTAGTACATCAATATGAACTGGCCAAGGAAGTTTGGGACACTCTCAAAACTACTCATGAGGGCACTTCCAAAGTAAAAATGTCAAGGCTTCAGATGTTGACCACTAAGTTTGAGAATCTAAAAATGATGGAAGATGAAACCATCCATGAGTTTCACATGAACATCTTGGAGATTGCCAACACCTCAGGAGCACTGGGAGAAAAAATGTCAGAAGAAAAACTGGTAAGGAAGATTCTCAGATCCTTGCCTAAAAGATTTGCAATGAAGGTAACTGCCATAGAGGAAGCCCAGGACATTAGCAAGTTGAAAGTGGATGAACTTATTGGGTCCCTTCAGACTTTTGAGATGAGGATCACTGATAATGGTGACAAGAAGAACAAAAGCATAGCACTTGTATCCAACACTGATGTTAAATACAAGAAGGATGAAGAAGAAAACATATCAGAAGCCATTGCCATGCTTGGAAGACAGTTCAACAGGCTCATCAAAAGAATGGACCCAAAGTCAAGGTCTAATGTTCATAACATTCCTTCTGACATTGACAGTTCCAGCAGAAGACCAAGGTCAGAAGATAAGGGAAACCAAGGCAGAGGTATTCAATGCCATGGATGTGAAGGATATGGACATATTCGAGCTGAATGTCCTACCTTTCTTAAGAAGCAAAAGAAAGGAATGACTGTTACTTGGTCTGACTATGATTCAGAAAGCAATTCTGAAGAAGAATCTGCCAAACTAGTTACTGCTCTAACTAGTGTTTGTACTTCTGAAAGTGACACTAGTGATGAAGAAGTGACATTTGAAGAACTGGCTGATACTTACAAGAAATTGTGTATCAGAAGTGGTGAAGTCTGTGTGCAAAATGAGAAACAATCAAAACTCATTATAAAGCTGGAGGCTGAAAAGAGGGCAAATCTTGAAACTATAAGTCATTTAGAAGGAGAAGTTCAAATGCTGAACTCACAACTGAATCAAATGACCAAATCTGTCAAGATGCTGACCAATGGAACAGACAAATTGGAAGAGATCCTTCAGACTGGACAAAATATGGGAAATAAATCTGGCTTGGGATTTGTGGAAACAAAGAAATTTGGTACAGGGAAACAAATGTCTAAACGGATGTCTCAACATTACTCTCACCATCAGGGACAGAGACAAATGAAGAAGAGGTACCAAAGATGGAGATGTCATTATTGTGGGAAATATGGTCACATAAAGTCCTTCTGCTTCAGATTACATGGATATCCAAATCAGAACTTAGATGTCAAACCTAAGTCTAAGAGGGTACCACATGCTCCTCGATGGAAGAAAAAGGCTACTGCACTGATAGCTCACACTTCCCTGAGGGTCTCTGCAAAGGAAGTTTGGTACTTTGACAGTGGATGTTCCAGACACATGACTGGATTCAAAAATCTCCTCAATAATGTTATGCCTCACACCACCAGTTTTGTGACCTTTGGAGATGGTGCTCAAGGAGAAGTCAAAGGAGTCGGTAATTTGGACTGTCCTGGAGTTCCAAATCTGAATAAGGTACTGCTGGTAAAAGGGCTGACTACTAATCTCATTAGCATCAGTCAATTATGTGATCTAGGATTCATGGTCAATTTCTCAAGATCTGAATGTCTAGTATTTAATGAGAAACTAGATGTTGTAATGAGAGGAATCAAATCCAAAGATAACTGTTATGTGTGGCAGCCTGAGAACACTGATATCTCCACTATAAGTCAAATCATCAAAGAACAAAAAGAAATGAAACAGTGGCAGCATAAGCATGGAAGAATGAAAAGAGCTATTCCTATGGAAGCTGTCAGAAGAACTCCAGAACTACAGGCTGATGATATATGTGAGGTGGCAAATAAACTTGAAGAAGAATGTGTTGTCAGAATCTTGAGTCATCTTGACAAGGATGTTGAAGAGAACAAGTCTCATAAATTCTGTTCTCAAAACATCTGGTCAAAACAGATGCTCCCTGAGTACAATGTTACACAAGATGTTGTGACATTGTGTTGTGATAATCTGAAAACATTCAACATTTCCTTGAACCCTATTGACTTTGAAAAGAAGAAGTCATTTGAACAGGAACAGAAATTCTCTAAGCTTCAGCTGACTGATTCTTCTACCAAGGCGCTTGTTGGAAATAAACTTGAAATATTGAGGGGCGGATTGGGTATTCACCAGCATGAGAAATTATAGCAATTAGTTTTGCTGAAAACAAGGGTTGAAGGGATTAATCTTGTTAAGTCTATACTTAGTGGGTTAATCATATTCATTTACAATTCCTTCAAAAACCTTAAGAAGTTGAAGAGACTCTCTTTTACTCCCTACATCTCTCATACTTGCTACCTGTATCCTCCTCCCAATCAAAGAGTTTTCTCAAACTACTACTATTACTCAAAGTTAAACAGAATGTCTCAGACATCGTCTTCCACCATGGCGGCTTCGTCTTCCTCATCATCGGACCAAGATTCTAGGGCAATCACTACATGCGTAGAATCTGAAGTTCTTGAGGTCACTCCCCTCAGGGAAATGGCAATTGACCCAACCAGAGTCAAAAAGCTCAGAACCAGACATGCAGGAAGAGCTCAAGCTATAGCCTCTGGTAATTCTTCTCATCCTTCGTCTTCTGTACCTAATAAAGAAGGATCAGTTCAAGTACACCAAGCTATCGCTAGGCTGGTTACTAGCATTCTGAGTGGAAATCAATCAGTACCGGGGATTTCTATCCCTTTGAATCAATCAGAAAGTCCAAATGTGGAAGGTTCTGAAAATGCAAATGTCACTGAGGATGTTGTGACACCAAAAGACAACATTCAGAACCCCTCTGAAAAGGCTGCTGATCCACCTGTCATTGATGTGGATGAAGATTACTCAGATAATGAACTGATTGCTAATGTGAACCCTAGTATTGCTAGGAGATTGATGAAAAGAAAGAGTAGTCAGAATGTTAAACCTGATGCTAAGAAATCCAAGGCTGAAGGGATGGCTGAGAAAATTCAGACAAAAGGGAAGAAGGCACAGGTGCAGACTAAAGAACCTGAAACTTCTGATGATGAGTCAGAATTTGAAATTGATATTGAAGACACTCCCATGAGAAGGAAGCTCCCCTCCAGCAAGATTGCTAGAGTGCCTGAAGTGCCAACAGACAACATCTCCTTTCATCATCCTGACAATGCAAACAGATGGAAGTATGTTTGCTTGAAGAGAATAGCCTTGGAGAGAGAACTCAACAATGATGCCTTGGAGTGCAAAGACATCATGGATCTGATCAGGTATGCCGGGCTAATGAATCTCCTAGCTCAAGTATGATAAAATTGTGTTCTTGGACATTTTGGAAAGCTTTGTTAGAACATAGTTTTATTCTACGACCCTTAATTAGAGTTTTGATGATAACAAGCACAAAGAACAAATATGCACTCTAAATTTGTGTTATTTTGTATGAAGAAGTTATGACCGAAACAGCATCAGAATATAAGCTACAGAAGCTTTCAAGCTGGGTAATCAGAATCTGCGCTGAAGAATGATGATCAGAACCTGCGATGAAGTGAACAATACTCTGATTCTGAACAGAAGGTTCATATACCATCAGATCCTCACATCTTTGAGTCATTAATATTCTGAAGCAATTGCAGCATGCAAGATTCTAAGTTCTGAAGCGTTACTATTCAATCAAGACAGCATCATATGCAACGACTTCATTCAGACAAGAATCTTCTCAATATGGAAACAGCATTGAATGTCCATAATCACGCTTTATGTTGGACAGGATTTTCATGCCTATATAAACAAGCTTAGAGGATAAATCATTTACGATTTTGATACTACTGCAACATACCTCTAAAACGCTGCAATCTTACATATTCATATATACGCTCAAAATTGTGTAAAATATCACAGTTGTGATACAATTTTTGTAAGGAAAAACAACAATATACAGTATAGTCTTTTATCTTAATTAAGCTAGTTTTCCTTGAGAATAACCGGGTTGTGGTTGTACTCAAGAAGACTTTGGCAGTTGTCAAAGTAGTGTTGTAATCAGTTTTTGATTAGTGAATTAAGTCCTCGTTGGAGAGAGGAGAAATCACCTTGGCGGGTTGACTAGAGTAGTTTGAGATCAAACGAACCAGGATAAAAATATCGTGTCTACTGCGCTTTTGATTTTAAGTTTCAATTCAACCCCCCCTTCTTGTGATTTTCACTTCTTCAATTGGCATCAGAGCGCCTGGTTCTGAGTTCATACACTTAACCGTGTCAGTACAAGATCCAAGCTTTAGAAAAACACTATAGTGGGACCAAGCCAAAACATCAGCAATGACTATCATGAGGATATGGACAGAATCAACGAAAAACCTCTAGTCTTTGATGGAGAAAATTTTGACTACTAGAAAGACAGAATTGAGAGCTTCTTTCTGGCTCATGATGTTGATCTATGGGACATGGTAATTAATAGATACACACATCCAGTGGATGAAAGTGGTCAGAAGATAGACAGAAAAAGGATATCTGGCCAGCAAAAATGTGATTTCAGAAACCATCATAAAGCCATAACAATACTTCTAAGTGCTATCTCATACTCAAAATATGAGAAAATCTCAAACAAAGAGACAACCAAAAACATGTTTGACTCTGAGAATGACGCATGAAGGTAACACACAAGTCAAAGAAACCAAGACCCTTACGCTCATTCAGAAATATGAAGCATTCAAGATGGAAGACGGCGAATCCATAGAAGCAACGTTCTCAAGATTCCAGATTCTTGTTGTTGGGCTGAAGGTTCTTAACAAAGGATATTCTACTGCTGAACACGTAAAGAAGATCATCAGAAGTCTACCCAAGAAATGGAGGCCAATGGTCACTGCACTTAAGCTATCTAAAGATCTCAACAAGATATCTCTAGAGGAACTTGTCAGCTCTCTAAAAAGTCACGAATAAAGCTAGAAGAAGATGAGCCTCAAAAGCAAGGTAAGCCTCTATCATTAAAATCTAACAAAAAATCTGATTCTAAGGTTTTGTAGGCTATGGAAGAAACCTCTGATGGATCCTCATCAGAAGAAGATGAATTGTCTCTTCTCTCCAGAAGGGTCAATCAACTATGGAAGCAAAGACAAAGGAAATTCAGAAACCCGAGAAGATCAGAGAATCAAAATGAATCCTCCTCCAGATACAGAAAGTCAGAGTCCTCCTCTGGACACAGAAGATCTAAAGGTTCCTCAGGGCACAGAAAGTCAAATAACAAGGACATCATCTGCTATGAGTACAATGAGCAAGGGCACTACAAAAGTGACTGTCCAAGGCTTCAGAAGGAGAAGCCCAAAAAGAAGTTCTTCAAGGAGAAGAAGAAAAGCCACATGGAAACATGGGACGATTCAGACACTTCTGATGCTGACTTAGAGTTAGATGATGAAAGAGCCAACATAACTCTCGTGGAAAATGTGACAGAAGACAGTGAAGCTTCTAGTTCAGACTCAGAATCAGACACAGAAGAGGTATTCCATGATTTCACTGTTAATTTTACTAAGGCTGAACTTGTAGAAAGTCTGAATGAAATTCTAGAAAGGTATCAGCAAATCAGAGTCAAATTCAAGAACCTGAAAAGGGATCTTGTCTCTGACTCTGAAAATACTGAGAGTCTTAGATTATAGAATTCTGAGTTAAAAGAAAATATTTCAAAATTAGAAAACGATTTACAAAACTCTCAGAAAGAAATAATATCAGAGACTCCCAGTAATGCTGATAAGATCATCAAAGAGTATGATCACAGCTTTCAGAAGTTTTTGGATAAAAACATAGATAGAAGCAAGATGGTTTCAATGATCTATGGAGTTATCAGGAATGGCAGAAAAGGAATAGGATACCAGGGTAAGGTATCTCCACCTAAGAAAGTCATGGACCTTTTCATAAAACGCACACCACTAAAATCACACTTCACATATGGGCACACGCATGACCTAAAATACACTAGTAATGATTACTCTGTCAAACCAAAATTCAACTAGAATTTTGGTAAAACTAACAAACCAGGACCCAAAAAGATATGTGTACCTAAGGACAAAATTATATATGTAGCAGATATCTTTAGAAGCAAGGCTAAAACACCAGTCGTGGTACCTGGACTCTGGATGCTCTCAACACATGACAGGAAGAAAGCATATGTTCCAAAGCCTGGAACTTAAACCTGGAGGCTACGTGGGCTTTGGAGGAAACCAAAGAGGGAAGATCATTGGCTCTGGAACAGTAGGTAATGGTAATCTTCCTTCTATAAATAATGTGCTTTTAGTTGATGGATTAATGCATAACCTGTTATCCATAAGTCAATTAACTGATAACGGTTATAATATAATCTTTAATCAAAATTCATGAAAAGCTATTAGTCAGAAAGATGGAACTATCCTTTTTAATGGAAAGAGGAAAAACAACATTTATAAGATAAAACTTTCTGAACTAAAGAGTCAGAATGTAAAATGTCTTCTCTCTGTTAACAACGAGCAATGGGTCTGGCACAGAAGATTGGGGCATGTTAGTATGTGAAGAATATCTCACATTGACAAACTCAGTCTAGTCAGAGGACTTCCTAATCTGAAGTTCAGCTCAGATGCTCTGTGTGAAGCATGTCAAAAAGGAAAATTTGCAAAACCTGCTTTTAAATCTAAAAATGTTGTTTCCACCTCTATGCCATTAGAACTTCTGCACATAGACTTATTTGGACCAGTAAAAACTGCGTCTGTTAGTGGCAAAAAGTATGGGTTAGTGATCGTAGATGACTATAGCAGATGGACATGGGTAAAGTTCTTAAGACATAAGGACGAGTCACATTCTGTGTTCGTTGCATTCTATAACCAAGTTCAGAATGAAAAGGATCTTAGAATTGTCAAAGTCAGAAGTGATCATGGTGGAGAATTTGAAAATGAAAAATTTGAAACATTTTTTAATGAAAAAGGCATCTTGCATGACTTCTCTTGTCCTAGAACTCCCCAACAAAATGGAGTTGTAGAACGAAAGAACAGAACACTGCAAGAAATGGCCAGAACCATGATCGATGAGACTAACATTGCTAAGATCTTCTGGGCAGAAGCAATTAACACAGCGTGTTACATTCAGAATAGAATCTCTATAAGACATATTCTGGAAAAGACTCCATATGAATTATGGAAGGACAGAAAGCCCAACATTTCTAATTTCCATCCTTTTGGATGCACCTGTTTTATTCTTAATACTAAAGATCATCTAAGCAAGTTTGACTCTAAAGCACAAAAGTGCATTATGTTAGGATACTCTGAACGCTCAAGAGGGTACAGAGTATACAATACAGAAACACATATTGTTGAAGAGTCAATCAGTGTTAGATTTGATGATAAGCTTGACCCTCAAAAGTCAAAGCAGGATGAATCTTTTGCAGATATAGAAGTTGAATTCACAGGTACTGAAGACAACCCATCAGAAGTTCCCAACAGAGACGCTCCAACAACTTCAGCAAGAAATATTACAAGTGATCTTGTACCTTATATTGATCAACTCCAGAAAAGGTTATCCAGAAGCAGCATAGCTCACCCAGAAGATAAGATCCTGGGAAAGAAGGATGATCCAATCAGAACAAGATCAACATTTAGAAACTCTGAAGAATCCCTCATGGGTATGGTCTCTCTGATTGAACCAACAACAATTGATGAAGCTCTTCTGGACAATGACTGGATTCTGGCAATGCAGGAAGAATTAAATCAGTTCACCAGAAATGACGTATGGAATCTGGTTCCCAAACCAAAAGGATTCAATGTCATTGGAACAAAGCGTGTGTTTAGAAACAAACTGAACGAGCAAGGAGAAGTCATCAGAAACAAAGCACGACTGGTGGCACAAGGTTATAGTCAGCAAGAGGGGATAGACTATACAGAAACCTTTCCTCCAGTCGCCAGGTTAGAATTTATCAGACTCTTAATCTCATTTGCTATAAACAATGGCATCACTCTGTATCAGATGGATGTCAAAAGTGAATTCCTAAATGGCTACATAGATGAAGAGGTATATGTGCACCAACCCCCTGGGTTTGAAAATTCTAAACACCCAGAACATGTTTTCAAACTAAATAAGTCACTATATGGTCTGAAACAAGCTCCCAGAGCTTGGTATGAAAGACTAAGTAACTTCCTGTTAGAAAAGGAATTCACCAGAGGGAAAGTGGACACAACCTTGTTCTGTAAGAAATTTAAGAATGACATTTTAGTTTGTCAGATTTATGTAGATGATATCATTTTTGGATCCACTAAACCTTCTCTGGGAAGAGAATTTGCTAAGTGCATGCATGCAGAGTTTGAGATGAACTTAATGGGGGAACTCAAATTCTTTTTGGGCATTCAGATAAACCAAACTCCAGAAGGAACTTACATTCATCAGGGGAAATATGTCAGAGAACTTCTGAAGAAATTTGACCTCTCAGAATGTAAGCCCTCAAAGACTCTAATGCATCCCACGTGCATTCTGTAAAAGGAAGAGGTAAGTAAAAAGGTAGAGCAGAAAATCTACAGAGGTATGATTGGCTCTCTCCTTTATTTGATGGCTTCAAGGCCTGATATTTTATTCAGTGTTTGCTTATGTGCTAGATTCCAATCAGATCCTAGAGAATCTCACTTAACAGCAGTTAAGCGAATTTTCAAGTATTTGAAAGGTACTACTAATCTGGGTTTGTTTTATAGAAAATCCAATGAATACAGCTTAGTAGGATACTGTGATGCTGACTTTGCTGGAGACAGAGTAGAGCGTAAAAGCACTTCTGGAAGCTGCCAATTTCTGGGAGACAATCTGATCTCATGGACCAGCAAGAGACAGTCCACAATAACATTGTCAACAGCAGAAGCTGAATACATAACAGCTGCTGGATGTAGCACTCAAATGCTCTGGATGAAAAGTCAACTTGAAGACTTCAACATATTTGAGAGTAACATTCCTATCTTCTGTGATAACACTTCTACCATATGTCTCTCTAGAAATCCAATTTTATATTCTAGGGCTAAGCATTTAGAAATAAAACATCACTTTATTAGGGACTATATTCAGAAAGGAATTCTCACGTTAAAATTTATTGACACACACCATCAATGGGATGATGTATTTACAAAACCCCTTTCTGAAGATAGATCCAATTTCATTCTGAAACATCTCAGCATGAAATTATGTCCAGAATAAAATGTTTTATTTTCATATCCTAACCCTCAGAACTTTATTGTTTTCTGTGAACATCTGATCAACTTGTCTTCAGAAGTTAGAAGTACAGTTGTCTCAGAATCTATCTATGAAGATCTGAACGTTTCATTTCAAGGATAGAGGCGTGCAGTTCACATCATCAAACATTTGTCATCCTCTCACAAGCTACCTTCTGAGGCTGAACACGCGTATAAATTCTGAAGGGTCCAAGGCTCTGATTGGATGCATTGAGACACTTGTCAGTGTTAACTGTTCAATATCTCTCTAAATCCCCTAATTTCATGTTTCATTAATGCATATAACCATTACTTATTTTCTTTCTTACTGATTAAGTTTTCAAAAAACCTATATAAACTCAATTTACTATTTCATTCATTCACGTTTTACCCTCTTCTATATTCTCTCTTGTTCTAGTTTCTTTTTCAAAAAACCTTTCCATTAATTTTCTTCAAAGAATCCGTGTGAACAATGGCATCATCATCAAGTCTCAAGAATCTCAGTGCTCCTGAATCTTCATCAATGGAACAATATGAAGATCCCATTAGAATGATACTCACTCCAGTTGACAACCTTGAAGTTCTCTGTGAATTGATCATTGATTTTGAAAGCTTACAAGAAAATGGGTTTAATATGTATGAAGATGTAATTGCACATGGATGGAACAGATACTTTGATCGTCTGTTGGGTTCAACTTTTCCCATTCTTGTTAAAGAGTTCTAGATTTATGCTACCTCATCCAACCACCAGGTCACATCATATGTTATGGGGAAGAAGATAGTGATAACAGAAGATTTGATTGGGAAACTCATTGGATACAATGGCGGTGGAGTCAGGTGCATTGATATGGCCGATAGGTGCTCTGACCTAAAATCTATTGCTAGGGAAATCTTCACTTCTGGACAGCCATCCAGCAAGATTAGAGACTTGAAGGATCACCACAGAATCTGGGCAAGAATAATTCTGGGATGTACAATCACAGGAAGCCTACAAGCTCTCCTGATTACATCAATATTGATCAGCAGTTTTTGATTTACTTCATTGCAAAGAAGACCAAGAGAAACCTTCCACACTTGCTCTTCAACCATCTCAGAACAAGTGTGAAAGAGACAAGAGAAGAAGAAAGAACTAAGAGGGATTGGATTCCTATAGGAAGATTGATTTTAGATATTCTAACAGAAAACAGGCTGATAGAACATCTAACAGAGGCTCAAGAAATCAGCACTCTGGAAGCAACCGCTGGGAAACCTTTGAATGCCAAGAATCTAAAGAAAATGAATATTATTGAGAACATTAAGAAGCAACCAACAATTGCTTCTCATGAGACCATCACTTCTAGGAGAATCCCTCTGAAGGATTTTCCACTGTTTTCTGAGATAGATACCTCTCCAAAAATCATAGTCAGATATCTTGAAGCTTGCAAGGCTGATGGGACTATTCCATAAACCAACATCCAAGATCTGCACAAGCCAGCTCCAGAGGTTGTGCTAAAGAAATCCAAAAAGAGGAAGGCAGCAGGAGAAGGATCCTCTCAGAGGACACCTAAAGCTGCGAAAAAGAAAGGTAACCCGTCTTCTATTTCTGTTGTAAAATCAATAGCTATTCCAACATCTGAAACCATTCCCCCTCAACCAATAGAAAATCCTTCACCTCAAACATTTGAATATTTTGACATAGAGTTTGACCCATCTGTAACTCTTGGAAACTTCTTGAATGAACCTCACTCCCCCAATCCAAATCCAAATCCAGAACAACATCAACCAGAACATGCTAGAGTTCTATCTGATATTGAAATGTTTGATCAAGACTTTTCCTCACCACTCCCAGAAAATCCAAACACTCAACCTCAACAACCAGAAAATCCACAACCACACTCTCCTCAACCAGAAAATTCATAACCACACTCTCCTCAACCAGAAAATTCACAACCACACTCTCCTCAACCAGAACATCTGAACCTCAACTCACCTCAACCAGAGAATGAAAACCCTCTCACTCCTCCTTTTGAAAACCCATCTTCTGAAATTCCTGAACTAGAAATTCAACACGCTACCGCAAACCAATCAGAAGACTCCCATTCAGATTCTAATACCACTATCCCAATTCCTGGGATAACAGAACCTCTTATGGTTCATTTACCTATCATTATTCACGATATTTCAGAAATCCCTTAACCGTATGAATATACACCACCAAACACCCCTAACTCACCAATCCTGATGTCTGACTCTTCCACTGCATCACCCATCAACCGTCTAGCTGACAACCTCAAACTTGTCATTGATCCACAAGTGCTGGACCAACTAGCTTCCACCTCAAACAAAATTGCCACTCCCAAACCTAAACCAACCTCAACCAAATCAGATGTTGGTAAGAATCTGTTGATTTTTGAAACAGAAATGCAGGAATGGATTACTTCTTTGAAGCAAGCAAGTCAAGAGATTTCTAATCCTGCTGCTTCTGATTCTCTATGGGAAAGATTCAGAAAATGGCTCAACTCTGAAACCCAGAAGCTGAAAGAAATGGGCTATGAAAGGGCTCAACAGAACTTCAGTGATCAGCTGAAAGCCTTCCAAGATCAAGTTCTGAGCCAATGGTACAAGAAATAAATTCTTCCGCTGGATAATGCTCCATGGAAAGAGCACCATCCTTCTGAAGTCTCTGAACCAGATTCTGATAGTCACCCTCTGACTACTGCTTCAGAAAACATGATTGCAACAAAAGAAGTTGTTCAATTAGAAGAGGCTGCAGAATGTTCTGAACGACATGCAACCCCTAAAGATACACCAGCTTCGTCCCTAGTCATGAAAACTCTGGAAGAGTTGAAGAAGGAGAATGCCTTAATCCATGCCAGACTGGATAAGAAAGAGGATACAAACAAAGAGATCAAGGGTATTTTATATAAACAATAAGATACAACAAAAGAAATCAAAGACATTCTGGGAAAGCAGGAAGAATCAAGCACTCAGATTAAGAGCTTGTTGGAAGCGTTGTTCACACGTCTTCCCCCTCCTTCTTAGATTTTCTTTAAACTATTTATCGATAATTTTTTATCTTATCCTCCTTGTTTTCTGAAAATTTTAATTGCATTTTGTTTTCAATATAATTCATCTTTTTTACTCTGATTATATTGCTTTTTGATACCTGACAAAAAGGGGGAGAAAGTAAGATATTTTCAATAATAGTATACCGGGACAAAGTCTCAAACATTATGAATATCTTAACCTCTATATTTTCTGAAAAGCTTGAATAGGAATACATTCTGATAAGGAGAGAAGGAGATGCATCAAAAGCTCTAACGAGAAGGAACTTCAGGGAAGTAATCAACTCAGGGGGAGTCTCTCTTAAGCCTCTTAAGCTTTTTGTTCTATATTTTATCATTGAAAATCCTAGTTTTTGTCATCATCAAAAAGGGGGAGATTGTTAGAACATAATTTGATTCTACAACCCTTAATTAGAGTTTTGATGATAACAAACACAAAGAACAAATATGCATTCTAAATTTGTGCTATTTTGTATGCAGAAGTTCTGACCGAAACAGCATCATAAATTAAGCTACAGAAGCTTTCAAGCTGAGGTAATCAGAATATGCGCTGAAGAATGATGATCAGAACCTGCACTGAAGTGAAGAATATTCTGATTCTGAATAGAAGGTTCATATACCATCACATCCTCACATCTCTGAGTCATCAATATTCTGAAGCAATTGCAGCATGCAAGATTCTAATTTCTGAAGCGTTACTATTCAATCAAGACAGCATCATATGCAACGGCTTCATTCAGATAAGAATCTTCTGAATATGGAAACAGCATTGAATGTCCATTATCACGCTTTATGTTGGACATGATTTTCATGCCTATATAAACAAGCTTAGAGGACAAATCGTTTACGATTTTGATACTACTGCAACATACCTCTAAAATGCTACAATCTTACATATTCATATATACGCTCAAAATTATGTAAAATATCACAGTCGTGATATAGTTTTTGTAAGGAAAAACAACAATATACAGTATAGTCTTTTATCTTAATTAAGCTAGTTTTCCTTGAGATTAACTAGGTTGTGGTTGTACTCAAGAAGACTTTGGAAGTTGTCAAAGTAGTGTTGTAATCAATTTTTGATTAGTGAATTAAGTCCTCGTTGGAGAGAGGCGAAATCACCTTGGCGGGTGGACTGGAGTAGTTTGAGATCAAATGAACCAGGATAAAAATATCGTGTCTACTGCGCTTTTGATTTTAAGTTTCAATTCAACCCCCCTCCCCCCCCCCCCTCTCTCTTTTGTTTTTCACTTCTTCCAGCTTGAATCAAGATCTACAACTTTCATGTTGTGATTTTTTGCTAAATCAATTTGAATCTTAGTGAAAAATGGCCATAAAGTTGTGACTTTTTTAAGAACAAATTTTTTCTAAGTGTTGGGTAAAACTAATCAGAACTTCATGGGCTCATATCTCTTAAATTAAGCACTTTTTGAGGATCACACCACAATATCATAGTTTTAGAATTCATCAGTACCTACGACTTTCATGTTGAAAGTTTTCCTTAAATCAACTTGTATCTTGAGGAAACTTGCTTGTGAAGTTAGGGTTTTTTAGGTACAAAACACTTGAGTTTTTTCTAAGTGTTTGAAAATCTTGACTTTTGACTTTTGTTGACTTTCTTGATTTTTGATGATCAATTTTGATAGCTTTGAATATCTTGATGATTCTTGATTTTTGAATTCCAATGTTGATCAAAAAGTCAACGTTTGGCTTTTGTAACTATTGACTTTTATCAATTAATTCAAATTTTCAATTGTCAATCACTTGCATCTTTGGAAATGTTCTGAGCCATGTAATTAAGTCAATATGTTATATTAGAGTCCTTGAGATCATACTTCAATCCATTAAGTCATGCACTAGGTCAAAATTCAATGATCAGTCATCTTCAATCAAAACCCTAATTTGACAATTTTCTGACCTTTGATGATTTGAGGGCTTTCCTTGAGGTTTCATGGTCAACCCTTGATCAACTGATGAATATCACGTAAAAATGTTAATGTTGACAAAAAATATTGAAGTTTGACTATATGTTGACCACATTTGACTTTTTACCCAATACAATTGATTTTCAGTCATCTGAGCCATTGACTGAGCAAACTTGTGATGCAAGGCATGCAACTTGGTATGAGCATTATTAAATCCATGTGATGAACCATGAAAGTAATTTGATTCCCTTTAAAATCAATCTTCATTGAGAAACTCCAAACCCTAGTTGAAGACCCTTGCTTAGGAGGTGAGTTTGTTTGATCAACTCTTGAGAATCTTTGAGCAAATGGAGACCTCGTGAGAATATCTTGAAGAAAATGGGAGGGAAAATTTTACGGTACAACAGCTTCCCCTTTTTAATCATCTTAAACCTGAAGAGTTGTATCGGCATGTCCTCCATTCGTGACTTGAAGGTGGAAGATGATTGAACACATAAGTGCCTAGAAATTTGCACTCACTTGTGCATGAAGTAACACTGTTGGTTGATTATACTCGGAATGGGCTTAAAGATGCCATTTGGATAGGTTATGGAGAGTCGTCGGAGATGGGCTTATATATGTCATCCAAAGTAACATGTTGACTTCAACTGGAAGAAGTGTCAGAATAAATCTACACTCGATTTAATTTAATCCAGAAGAGGTATATGATTGTCTTTAACTGGAGGAAGTATTAGAATAAATCTATGGTTGATTTAATCTGATCCAGAAAGTGTCTACTGGAAGAAGTATAAGAATAAATCTACGCTTGATTTAATTTGAGCCAGAAGATGCATACGCATGTATTTAATTGGAAGAAGTATCAGAATAAACCTACACTCGATTTAATTTGAGCCATAAGATGTCTATGCATGTGTTTAACTGGAAGAAGTATCAGAATAAACCTACACTCGATTTAATCTAAGCCAGAAGAGGTCTTTTTGTCCTTAACTGGAAGAAGTATTAGAATAAATCTATGGTTGATTTAATCTGAGCCAAAAAAATGTTTATTGGAAGAAGTATCAGAATATATCTATGCTTGATTTAATCTGAGCCTGAAGATGCTTGAAGGAAGTGTTTGACATGTAGATAGTCGCCCCGTCATGTTTCGTGAATTGATCTACAATCTGTTTTTGTTGGTAAACCCACCCTGTTTCGGGAGTTCATACCATTGGTGATAAAGATAGTCGCCACGTCCTATTCCGGGAATTGATCTTTATTTGACCTTAAAGAAAGAAAGATAGTTTCCCCGTCCTATTTTGGGAGTTAATCTCCAACGTGTTCATGTAGATAGTCGCCCCGTCCTATTTTAGGAATTGATCTACAATCTATTTTTTCAGATAGTTTCCCTGTCTTGTTTCAGGAATTAATTTGTGGCTGGTCATCCAGATAGTTGTCTCGTCTTGTTTCGGGAATTAATCTAGAACCTGTTTTTTGTTGGCCGTAGAGATAGTTTCCACGTCTTGTTTCAGGAATTAATCGCAGACCTGGTCATGTAGATAGTTACCCCGTCTTGTTTTGGGAATTAATCTATAATTTTTTTTCACAGATAGTTGCCTTGTCTTGCTTCAGAAATTAATTTTTGGCTGGTCATCCAGATAGTTTCCCTATCTTGTTTCGGGAATTAATCTAGAACTTGTTTTTTGTTTCTCGTAGAGATAGTTTCCCCATCTTGTTTTGGGAATTAATCTCTGACCTGGTCATGTAGATAGTTGCTCCGTCATTTTTCGAAAATTAATCTACAATCTGTTTTTCACAGATAGTTGCCATGTCTTGCTTCAGGAATTAATCTATGGTTGGTCATCCAGATAGTTGCCCCATCTTGTTTCAGGAATTAATCTAGAACCTGCGTTTTGTTGGCCATAGAGATAGTTTCCCCATCTTGTTTCGAGATTTAATCTCTGGCTGGTCACATAGATAGTTGCCTTTTCTTGTTTCGGGAATTAATCTACAATTTGTTTTTTAACAGATAGTTTCCCTGTCTTGCTTCCGAAATTAATTTGTTGCTGGTTATCCAGATAGTTTCCCCGTCTTGTTTCGGAAATTAATCTGGAACCTGCTTTTTGTTGGCCGTAGAGATAGTTTCCCTGTCTTGTTTCGGGAATTAATATCTGACCTAGTGACGTAGATAGTTGCCCCGTCTTTTTTCGGGAGTTAATCCACAATCTATTTTTCACAGATAGTTGCCCTGTCTTGCTTCAGGAATTAATATGTGGTTGGTCATCCAGATAGTTTCCCTGTCTTGTTTTGAGAATTAATTTGGAACCTGATTTTTGTAGGCCGTAGAGATAGTTTCCTCGTCTTATTTTTGGAATTAATCTCTGACTTGGTCATGTAGATAGTTGCCCCGTCTTGTTTCAGGAATTAATCTAGAATATTTTTTTCACATATAGTTGCCCTGTCTTGCTTCAAGAATTAATCAGTGGCTGGTCATCCAGATAGTTGCCCCGTCTTGTTTCGGGAATTAATCTGGAACCTACGTTTTGTTGACCGTGGAGATAGTTGCCCTGTCTGGTTTCGGGAATTAATCTTGGACCTTTTTGAGAATTGTTGATGATATTCGTCTATTGATTGATTTTTCCTGAAAAGGTAAAGAGTTAGTTGTATGCATTGTCATGATGTATGAAATGCATTGCATAATGATGTCCTCAAAATAAATGAGGATGTGAAATATATGTTTCATTTGCATATGTTATGAAGTATGAATGTCAAATGTTATTGAAGTGTATTTGTAAACTTGTGTAGTATTTTTGTCTGGGAAAATAAATCCCTGACTGGTGTTAGGGATGAAGAACATGTGTAATCTTTAACCTTGTCTAGAATGCTTCCATTGGGGATTCCTGCTTGTTGTTTGAGGAAACTCCGCTGAGGAATGTTGACTTTTGTTTGGGGAGAAGAGTTCAGGAACATTAGTCATTCATCTCTCTACTGGGGAATTTAATTCTTATATACCCTGACTGGGGATAAAAGAGATGGATAACCTTCCAACTCGTCTAGGGAGTTTAATGCTTATATACCATGACTGGGGATAAAAGAGATGGATAACCTTCTGACTCGTCTGGGGAATTTTAGTTCTTATATACCCCGACTGGGGATAAAAGATATAGATAACCTTCCGACTCATCTGGGGAGGATAAAGTGGAATGATATCTGGTCCAGTTCTAGGTTTTGTAGCAGCTCTCTAGGGATAGTGGAAACTTCACTGGGAGAGGAATTTCGCCGGTGATTTGTAGCAGTCTGAGGAATTGACTCAAGCTAGGGAGATTGTAACCTATTGGGGAAATAAACCCTATTGGGGAAATAAACCTTGTTGACAGAGAAATACTCTGCTGAGGAAACAAGCTCTACTAGAGAAAAGAAATTTGCAGGGAGTTTTACAGTTTTGGAGGAATAAACTCAACCAGGGAAGAGAACTTCCATGATTTGTACTGATTGGAACTCCATAGGTGGGTGATATTATCGGGAAAAATATCATATTCTTTTATCCACTTGAGGGTTCAACCGGTGAAATTACGGGGGAGGTATCTTCATTGAAGATGAACTTGTGAAGATGAGTCTGTGGGGATAATCCTGTGGAGATTGCTCTGTAGGGATTTATGGATGGCTTGAACCTTATCTCAATTTCTAGAGCCCTCAGTAAATGTTGATCAGGGTGATAAATCTTCTACTGATAGATAAGTGATGAGATAACGGGACATAGTCGTACGCTTTAATCCCTAACTTTTTCCTGGACCGCCCTTTCGGGTTTTTAGTCCACCAGGATACCCTTTCTTCCCCAAACTACCTTTTCAGGTTTTTGACTTTCCGGGTGTACAATCTTTTATATATATCCCTAATTTTTCCTGGACCCTTTTGGTTCGTCGGGATGCCCTTATTTTTGCCTAGGCCAGCCAACCTAGCGGGTCTTTTTTATGCGTGGTGTCTTTTGACTATGTCCACGTTCATAGTAGTAAGTGTAGTAGCACTGCCAGAAAATGTTTACTTGATCGTACGTGACCCTTTGTTGGAATTCATGTTCAATGCCCCAAGTGATTCAGATGGAGATCTGCCTCTGGTTACTCGGCACTTTTGAGAGATTCTTTGAATCTCGACTTGGCTGCCCCAAATAACATGTCATGTCCCTTGATTATGGAAATTTTGTTATTGGAAGTGTCTTTCCATTTGAGGCAATTCTGTTCATTGAGAGGATTTCCGTTCATTGAATATTCATCGTGTGAATTTCTCTGTTGTCGAATAATTAGGTATATGCAAATAGTGGTGTTTAAAAACGCAAAGCTTATGTATGTCTTGAAGTTTTTTTGAAAATGCATTTTGAGTAAACAACACAATTTTGTAAGAATATGAATTCAACTCAAAATTTATAGTAGGCCTTACAGGAGTCAAGATACCTTTTGGTAACAATATGCTTTCGAACTAACTTATGCTTCAGTTAGGACTTTTAATGGTTGTAATGTGGCTTGGTTCATGGTTTAAGAAACAAAGGATAAAGGCTCAAACTTTATTTGTACTTAACCCGTTCTCCGTGGTGTTCTTCAGTCTTATACTCAGTTAACTGTGTGTTCAGATTCCAATTGAGTCTGAAATGACATTTTGGTGATGGTTCGGATACTGGAAGTTTATTTGAAAAGGAAGTCATTTTTGTAACATTTTCTTTTTGTTGAGGATTTACAGCGGCCTCTTTTTTTGACTTTATTATCCCTAATTTTGCCTGACTATTTTGTTTTGAGATTACAGTCAGCGGGATGCGCCAGTTTTTTTCTTAAGTCTCCTTCATAGGTTTTTGACTTAGCGGGATTTTCTTTTGAGAGACAATGACTTCCTGTTTTATGGGGAACCATCACCGTCTTTTGATTCGGAAGTCCTTTTTTTGATATCACTTGTTGTGTATGAAGCGAAAGCTTGCGACTGAACACGTATTTAAATTAACTGAGAAATTATCCTGCCCCATGTTATGATTAAAGGTTTCAATTTATGCGAAAAAGAAAACTCCTAATTAGGCTCAAAGGGTTAACTAGAGATTATCTTCCTTATAACTCCACAGTTTAGGATTTGAAACAGCATGTACATCGTCAGCAAGGTCTGTTCAAAAGCATACTGTAGAGATTATGGTATCTTTTCATCATCCTCCCTCTAAAGGCTTATAACATTTAATCGAGAATTGAATATCACAAAAGAAAGTAAAATCATAGTTTAAGCATAGTGAAAATGAATGGATTAATTCAAGGCAAACATATGCAATTCACTAATGAGGACAGCTAAAATTCTGAATAAAGATATGTGTTTGAATCAACTAGAGAAATTACAAACAAAAATTCAAATGAACAAAAAGATTCTCTGCCTGAACTTGTCACTTTAGATGGTGTGCCTTGTAGCCTCGACATTTGGGGGATAATAGAAGAACTCGATTTGACCCTCTTGTGTAAACTCGACAATTCCTTCATCAATCAGGTCCTGAATCATATGTTTCAACGCCCAACAGGTGCCAGTTTCATGCCCATGACTGTTGGAGTGGTATGCGCACCTTACATTAGGATTGTGACGGGGAGAGGAAGTATTGGGGTTCTGAGGAGGGTCCTTCAACGTAACCAACTCCACCTTTAACATGTGTTGCAATGCTTGAGCCAAAGACATGTTGATTTTGGTAAATCGTCTTTTGGGTGTGTCCTTCTTATGCTAATTACCCTGTTGTTGTTGGAGAGGTCATTGTTGGGCTTGCGATGTTGTAAAAATTAGGAAAGGCATACTTTTAACCAAGCCAACTTCTTGTCTCATCGGAGGTTGATTAATGATTTGATCCCCAGTTCTAGTTGTTCGTCCCATACAGTTGTATTCGTCTTGATGAAGCTTGCTAATAAGGATTATCAACTATTCTTGTCCCCGAGCTAAGTTTTGAATAAGAGCCATCTGACCCATCATCTAGATTCTCATCGTTGCCATCTCAACTTGTAATTGTTCCAACTGGTCATCCCTGTTGTCTTTGGGGTTCTTCTTGGTCATGCTCTCAGCGAGGAGTGCTTTCAATTCTTCTTGCCCCCTGGATAGGTTCAGGAACATTTCTTGGAACTGAGCAATTTGGATCTGAAGATCTTTTCCAGTCTGTTCGAGAGCCATTTTTATGCTCTTGAAATAAACATCGAGAAAATAAGAAACATGTCTTGAGAACTACCTGTTATGTAATGATATGTAAATGCAATGTTTTCAAGGATCTCATGGGGTAAACACGGGAAAATGTTAGAAACTGAATCTAACTGTAGCTTAGATTGAAGAACTTTGTATCATTGAATGTCCTTCTACGAGAATCAAGCTCACCATGTTGAGTGGGTCCTAGCCATTGACTCAAGATATCGTGCTTTGTTTTTTGACGACATCTGGTTAGAGGAAAATAAATCCCCTTGCCCCTTGATAGACGTCTGGTTCAATATAACCCTGCATCACAATCCCTTGAGATCCTTGAAATGGTTAGTGAAAATGACATGTGTAATGATATCATGATGTTATGGTGCCATGTTCGAACAATTTAATCATACACAAACAAAACACAAAAGGCTTAAAGTTTAGGCTTGCATGGAGTTTGTAGGTAAGTACCCTCTTGAAGTTTGGTTGGCTCAACCTGTCCTAAGAGAAGTAACCGGGTTCTAGGAGCCTCAATATCACTGATCTTTCTCTCAGGCATTGTTTCAGCACAAGCATCTAAATTGCGACCGAAATATCCCAAAAGACCAATCTCAATTAGTGTAGTATCGAGTATCAACCAACTTCAGTCTGCACCAAAACCGACTATCACACTACTTTCTAATGGCTAAGTTGTGTTAACTAAGGTACTACGATCAATTAGTGCTTATGACACCACGCGGCATCCCAACATTATCCTTGACTTACTCAAGGGACACCAGCATAAACCAATGTGTCGCACTAACGTAGACACCATTTCAACGATATCGGTCTACGCCATATAATTTTCATGATCTATTGCTACTTACCTATAATTCCCCTAGACCCAGGTATATGATATATACAAGAAATAAACCCAAGAAAAACCCCGAAATGTAAAGCATATAAATCAAGCAAGTAAAGCATTTTAAATGTGATCTAGCTCTAAGGTAACCCCACTTTTAGTAATTCTCCCCGGCAGAGTCTCCAGTTCTGTAATACAGTGGGTGAACTGACTTTTAGGATTGCGTTTTATCGCAAATGTTGTGGATAGCAAGAGTCGCCAGCGACTTTTCTTTTATCCAATAAAGGAAATGTGAAAAGAACAGGAAATACCTTTGAGAATTTTCTTGAGTTCAGGGGGTAGGTTATGAAAAGGGAAGGTGTTAATACCCTTTTCATCTGTAGTTACCTACGGGCTCTTAATTGTTATCTCACTTTAAAAATGCTTTGTGTTTGTGTATGTTTCAAAATATTTTGAAAACGCCTAAGCATGGCAACTTTGTAATGATTCTCGTATCGTTGAGAATGTATACAAAATGTTTATTTTGAAAATATTTATGAAAGGGAGTGTTGTTTTGTGAAAGGATGTTTGAAAATGCCAATGTAAGGAAATTTTCTTTATAATAACCCCTTGTATCAGTCCTCAAGAGTGTTTATAAAGCATTTTGAAAATAGTTGTTTTGAGAGTGTGAAGTGTAAAGATTGTTTTAGTTTGTGAGCAAGCGATTATGAGCGATCTACCTACTCAAAAAGTCTTTATTCTTTTCCTCCTCCTTTAAATAGTGCTATCCTATCATTAGTTAGTAGGAAACCCTATCATTGGATGTGAGGGACAGGAGTGGGTCATTGTACAGTCATAGAAAGCAACTTGTAGGACACTTTAGCAATTGTCATAAGGGACTAAGATCATTTACTGAAGGCAACATAGAACGGTCATTGAGGGACTAAGATCTTTTTAATCGAGGGTCTTTTGCTAAAGCATCTCACATTTGAGGAACATGACTGTTTATATCCGAGGCAACAAATAAGGGTAACCCTAGAGGTGCGCGTGTGCGAAGTGTTTTGATTTCAGTTCATTTATCTTGGATTTATGGTTTTCTAATATTTTGTTTTAAATCTTTCCATACAATCCTATTAAACTAACAATAATAAGGAAACCGGTAAATTGTGGAAATTAAATGTCCTGTGCTATTACAACACTTCGGGAATGGGGGTACAAATTTATGAATGGGGAGAAAAGTAAAGTGAACCCTATTTTATCTATTACATCAATAGTTGCAGCCTATACAGTTGATCTAAGAATGGAAATAAGAAATAAGGAAGAAAAAGAAATTTTAATGTTCTTGTGTTCTTTGTGAAAAATGGTTTGAGTTAGTATGTTTGAAACAAGTGTATGCATCACAATCAAGATTAAAGTCATGGAGCATAGCTTTTAATTTTTGTACATGTTTCATGTTTTAATGTGAATTTGGTTGAGAAAAATCCTAAGAAGGCTCAAGATATCATGAAATGTTTACTCAAGTGTCAATATATATCATGAGAATCAAGACTTATCATGGTAAAATCAAGCTTTGTGAGCAAGGTTGAAAATTTGATTAAAAGATCAACAAAATCTCTTTAAAAACCCTAAAAAGGTAATATCTTGATTTAATTGTAAAATAATGAAATAAAAATATTTTTTGTGATATTTTTTATATTCATAAAATAGAGTAGATAAATAAGGAGTGTGAAAAAAATCATCTAAAAAAGAGAAGTTTTGATTGGTTAAAAAATTGTTTGAAGTTTGATATAAAACCAAAGAAAAAAACAAGTGATAAAAAAATTAAGTTTGCTTCCACCAAGGCTTCAACTTAGGACCTTAGGGTTACAGTTTCAAAATCTTACCACCAGGCCACGCGTATGTATTTGTCAATGGAGTGCCTTAGTATAAATATATGTGAAAAACACTTCAGAAAGTCACAAAACAAAAAATATATATGAAAAAAATGCAAAAGGGGGTTCACTTTGGTTCGAACCGGCGCCCTTAAGGTGAAAGTGACATAAAACGCACGCTACTTGCCACTGGGGTGGCTATTACATCTGTTTATGAAACAACAATCATTAAATAAAAAATAAACAAGTTTTCCAAAATTTGAAGATGGACTTCATCTTCTTCCTTGTTTCACGATTCTTAAAGTAACTATAACCAAAAAAATCACAACTTTCCTGTTTCTCATCCAAATTCGAAAATGTAAAGAAGAAACTTGCATAAAATTTCGCAAGGATTTCAAATATGTAATTAATTTAATCTAAATAAAAAATTAAAACGAATTTTTCTTAGTACCAAATTGAAACCTAACAGTTCAAAAACTTCCGTTCCAAAATTCTCATCACATACTTAATTAAAATGCAATTTAAGGATATGGTTAGCTTCATAGACATGATATCTCATTTTGTCTTTAGAAAATAAATGCAAATGATGCTTGTACAGATATTTCTAAGTTTGAAAAAACTTACCTCTTGATGCAAAAATTTGATGACCTCTACACGACTTCCAGAAGCAATGTGATGCTTGCTTTAGTTTCTTGGGGCCTTAGTGAGTATGTTGCAACTCTTACTTTTCCTTAAGAGTTTCTGGATCGGTCTACTCAAGTCAAGTTGAAAAGTTGGATTTTAAAAATGGTGGATGTTGATAATAGAGTTACAGTGGCAAAACAGATGTTTGGATCATTTATACATGATGTATATGAAGTGTTTGGATGATTTGTTTGGACAAAAGTGGCACGGTTTGAGAGTTTCAAATAAATTGATTATGAAAACTCAAGAAATGAGTTTTATAGCCAATTCGGGTTTGAGAGTGTGTTGTACCACAAAATTTTCCCTCTCTTTTCTCAAGATATTTCTCACAAAGATCTTCAATGATTCAAGCTTGCACAAATATTGACTAGGTCAAGTCATCTCAACGCTGATGCCTCAAATTAGGGTTTGAGTTTGCACAAAGATAGTTGGACTTCTAATATTTCAAATGACTTTCATGGATCATTATGGACCCTCAATATTGCTCCTGTCAAGTTTCAAGTCTTGGATCATAAAATTGCTCAGTCAATTGATTAGATGGCCTAAAATCATCTATATTGGAAAAAGTCAACTGTAGTCAACCTATAGTCAAACTTCAAGATTTTGGACCAAAATAAAATTTTGAAGTCATATGTATCAGTTGATCAAGATTGGATCATAATTCGCCAAGAAAATTGTTCAAATCATCAAAAGGGCAAAATGGTCAAAATTATGGTTTTTGACTAAGAATGACCAATCTTTGACCTAATACCTGGCTTATTGGTTTGAAACATGATCTCAAGGATTCAAGTACATCAATTTTACCTAATTTCTTATTTTAATTCATCTCTCAAGATCAGTGGATTGATAGATGAAATTTGGTCAACTGATAAAAAAGGTCAAATATACACTGAAAAGTCAAACTTTGACTTTTTGATCAAATTTTAGTTTCAAATATCACATTTCATCAAGATATTCAAAAATATGAAATTTGATCATCAAGAAATCAAGAAAGTCAAAAGTCATTTTGAAAAAGTCAAACTTTGCAAGACTTAGAAATTTTTCTAAGTGATTTTTATACATGTTAATTTCATTACTTCATGACATCTTTTCACCATAATTCAAGATAATTCAAGTTGTTACAAGCATTCAAGAAAACAAAAAGACTGCATTTATAAGTTAAAAATTGCAAGTTACAAATCCTAAACTTTGTCTTGTTTGAAATTTTCCCTTTGGCTCAATCTTCAAACTTTGCCACTATGCTGTCCACAAATATGCCTTGTCTTTGTTACAAGCTGCATAAATCTATCCACAAAACCATATCTGTATCATGCTACATATCCTGCTGTCTAAGACCTGCATAATAATGCTAAGAAAACTGTCAAAACCTACTCCAAAACCTGCAATGTTGTCCTGAAAAATCTGCATCGTATCAGTCCCATATTTGGACAAACTTAGCACATAAGAGCTGCATCTAAAAAGCAATGAAACAGTGTACCCAAAAAGTTCAAAAACATATCTATTTCCCTCCCAAATTTTAGTCAATTTCATCTATAAATAAGTTGTTTCACAATACACAAAAGAGGAGTTTTTGGAAAGAAAAGAGGGAAGAGAAAAAATAAGATTTGAAAGAAAATAAACCTAACGAAACTCTTTGTAAACTCTGCTCATCCACTTTCATCCACAAAACAAAAACTGAGAAATAGAAAATACCTCAACCTATTATTCAACCTTGCAAGCTTTCCCCTAAACCAACTATCCGAACACTTCATATACATCACATAGATATTGTTCAAACACAAGAACAATTTATGTAACACCATTATCATCACCTTCCAAACATAAACAAAAAATAGTCTTTTGCAACTTGACTAAGTTGGAGCAGTTCGGGAAATTTGCAGCACAGAGTAAGGCTTGGAGAAACTTCAAGAAGGTTCAAAGGAGCTTAACCAATCACCATTTTGCGCCCGGTGACATTCGTACGTGCTCCGAAGTTTTCGCTTCGAGAGGTAAACTTGTTTCCAAACTATGATATCTTTATCAATAAATCATTTTCTTTTTGTATTCAAAAGATATATAAAAAAGGATAGATCAAAAGAAGAAAACTCAGCGAAAACTCTAAGATAGGGGGCTAACACGTGTACCCGTGTCACACGACACGGCCTGTGTCAGCTCAGTTGTTTGAAAACCTAACAAAAAATGCAGGACAGGGTGCTGACACGGGTGCCCGTGTCACAGGACACAACCCGTGTCAGATCTACTGGAACTAGAAATGTGCAAAAAAGAAGGACAGGGTGCTGACACGGGTGCCCGTGTCCCAGGACACGGTCCATGTTAGATCTACTGGAATTGAAAATGTGACAAATTGGTAGGACATGGTTTTGACATGGGTGCACGTGTCACAGGACACAGCCCGTGTCAACTCAAGTGGGATAGAAAAAAAACACTCATGGGTTATTACAGGGCCCTGATACGGGTGGTCGTGTCACAAGACACGGCCCGTGTCAGACCAGACACCAAAAATCTTGGTTTTTTGAATTTTTGCTATTATTTTCATTCGATTTGGTTGTAATAAGTAATTAGGATATTACTTTTTCCGCACTTTTATTACTTGTATCCCCATCCCCTACATTGATGTAATAGTGTAGGATTTTAATTTCTGCAATTTATCGCTTTTAATATAATTGTTAGTAATTAGGGTGTGTATGGAAAGATAAAATCAATCTTAGAGAACCCTAATCTCAAAGACAAAAATGCATGCAATCAAAACACTTTTCACACGAGCACCTCTAGGGTAACCCATATTTGTTTCCTACAAATAAATAATCATGTCCCTCGAATATGGGATGCTTTAGCAAAGACCCTCAATAAAAAGACCGTGGTCCCTATATGACCCTTCGATGTTACCTTCGGTAAAACGATCTTAGTCCCTTACGAAAATTGCTAAAGCATCTCATAAGTTGCCTTTTATGACTGTATGATGACCCGCACCTGTCCCTTACATCCAATGATAGGGATTCTTATCAATCATTGGTAAGATAGCAATATCTAACGTAGTAGGAAAAGAACTAAGGCTTTTTGAGTAGGTAGAACGTTCTTAGTCACTTGCTCACAACCATTTTCAAAACATCTTTCAAAATACATCAACACTTTCCATGAAATATTTTCAAATGTCAAAACTTTGTATACATTCTTATAGAGACGACAATCATTACAAAGTTCGCTGAAACGAAGGAACTTTTCAAAAATACTTTAAAAAACAATCACAAACACATTTCAAACAAAGCATTTTCAAAGCAAGCTAGCAACTAAGAGCTCGTAGATAACTACAGATGAAAAGGGAGCTAACACCTTCCCTTTTCATAATCTACCCCCCCCCCCCCCCCCCAGAACTCAAGAAAATTCTCAAAAGGTCTTTCCTGTTATTTTCACCCTTTCCTTTATTGGATAAAAGAAAAGTCAGTGGCGACTCTTGCTATCTGCAACAATTGCGATAAAATACAAAACACCTCAGTTCTCCCACCATATTCCAGAACTGGCGACTCTGCTGGGGAGAAGTACTTGAAAGTGGGGATACCTTAGAGCTAAATCACCTTTAAATGCTTTCATTGTTTGATCTGTTTGCTTTACATTTATGGGTCCTTGTTTGGGTTTGTATTGATCCTCTACCCAGATTTGGGAACATCATTAGGTAAATAGAAAAAATTGTGGAGATTGTACGACGTAGACCGATATGGTTGATACAATAGATATATTAGTGTGACACATTTATGGGTACCGGTATCCCTTATGGCAAATTAAGGAGAATACAAGGCCGCTGTATGGTGTCATGAAGCACTAACGAACCTTAGAACCTTTAATTGAACAACTTGGCTATTAGGAGGTAGTGAGGTAGCCGATTTTGGTGCAGTCTAAATTTGGTTAATACTCGATACTACGCTCATTAAGATCAGACTTTTGGGATATTTCAGTCGCCTAAAAAGAGGCTTGCGCTGAAACAATGCCCAATGAAGAAAGATCAATGATATTGAGATCCCCTAGAACCTGATTACTTTCTAGGACAGGTTAAACCAACTAAACTTCAAGAGGGTATTTACCTATGAATCTCATGCAAGCCTAAACCTACTTGTTTGCTTTGTGTATATGTGTTTACTTGTACATAACATCATGACATCATACCATTGCATTTGCACTAACCATTTCAAGGAATTTGGGATTTATCTTTGTGCTTTTTTGTAGGACATGGCTTCTGTAACACCCTCTAAAACCCCGCATAAAATTTCGCAAATAATTAAAATCATATTTTCAGAGTACATGTATTAACGAGGATGTCACAATTCTCTTTTAATAAAAACAAGTTCCTGTCATGCATAACATAGAAGCAACTCATACATGTTTACACAGCGGAATATTATATATAATAAAACCAAAGTTATAATATTTTCAATCATCAGGGATTAACACCTGGAATATATCAACATCATATTATAACCAAATACTAAGGAAATAAACGAGTCTGACTAAAGCAGCTCGACAACCAAACGTTCCCGGAGTTACAACTATCAGAGCATGACCCGAACAATACTTAAACCGAAATAAATTAGAAACAACAAGCCTTTGCCAAGCACCTGAACGAAGCTCCTCAATCTGAAATGTTCAACAGTAAGGGTGAGCATCTCAACTATACATTTGATTATACGTTCATAACAATCAATTCAGAAAAACCATAAGCATCACCCAAACAGTTAGCATGTTTCATAGTTTACGAAAACCTTTACAATTCATATATTCATAATATATTACTTTTCATACTTATAATTAACATCAAACATCATTAACAATTCCGCAACAATACATGCATACAATCAATTAAATACAACATTGGAAAATCATCCATTCATGTTATATTCAATATAATGCAACACACCCATGCATGTGGTACCATTTTACCGCCCCATTATATCTCGGGTCACGGACAACTCACCGTTCCATTATATCGCGGACACGGCTACCACCTCAACGTTCCATTAAATCGCGGACACGTATATTGGCCACCATGTTAATTCCACACAATGGGAATTAACAAATGCAACATGATATGTAAAGTATGTAACACTCAGCATACTATTAACATCAATAAAACATATCATGCAACATCAACAACATCAATCATAACAGGATATGGATAGCATGTAATCACTCAGCATACTATTAAACATCAACCAATCATATCAAGTTATATCATAATTCATGCTTGATAACATCACCTCAAAGCATGACAATAAAATCTACGTAGTGTTGGTATCATAACATACAAACGTTATTCGATACAAGCATCAACAACACTAGGAAATCAATGAGCAGCATATTCAAAACATATAAAATACTACACATCAAAACAGAATCAATTCCGTACGTAACAGCATGCACAGAAAACAGAATTCAGAAGCCAACACAGGGGCTCAACACGGGTACCCGTGTTGTGCAACACGGCCCGTGTGGTAATGTGTCCAGAAACACATTACTTTTACCAACACAGAAGATCAACACGGGTGCCCGTGTTATGCAACACAGCCCGTGTTGATGAGCGCGTGCAAATATTCCTGTACCTGCAGCATGCTCAGAACAGCCACCAAACACGAAAAATACCAGCCAAAACGTGCATTTCGGTACATAACGACATCAATTTTGCATAACTCAAAGCAACACATCAATTGGAAACACAATTCCCTTCTAAGTTAGTCAATTTCCAATCTTAAGAACAGCATCAATTCACTTAAGGTCTCATTTTCCGAAATCAATCAAAACTCAGAATTTTCATTTTTAAAACATCATATTTTATCAACAATTCTTTCATCGACAACAAGTTTTATAAAATTGACCTTAAGTTACATTTTACCCGTCCTTTAGGGAAATTCTAACAACATCAAGGTTTTCCCTAGCATTACCTAAGGGAAACTCTCGATCATACCATTACGATCCAAATCAACAATAGGAGCCTAATTTCCTAATCGATTCACAAAATTTGGGAACCTAAACCTTCTCTAACAAAATTTGACCCTAGAGTTATCGATCACTAAGAACATCTAAGAATTGGGGTTTCTCCCTACGATTATCCAAAATCAACCGTACCTAAACCCATAAGCAAAAGTAAATCGAGTAGTAGCCCCCCTTACCTTATCAAATTGCAGCTTTGAACTCTTGAGCGATTGTTCTTCGTTCTTCAGAGCTCCAATCCCAAATATCTCCAAATTCTGTTTATCGTGAAAAGTGAGAAAATAACTTAAGTTCCAGAATATATCCTTATTTCTTTTGCACCCCCACTTTTTACTAACGACATCCAAGCCCAATAACTTAAAAACCCAATATTTTCTTATTTCTTTTATTTTCTTCAAATATTCCAAAATAAATAATTCTTTTTATTTTATTAATTCTAATAAAATAAATTCCCAATTAAATAAGTCAAATAATTAAAATTGGGGCGTTACAACTCTCCCCCACTAAAAGAGTTTTCGTCCTCGAAAACATACCTTAGACGAACAGTTCCGGATAAGCCTCTTTCATCTGGCTCTCCAGTTCCCAAGTGATATTTCCATCTGCTGGACCTCCCCAAGCAACCTTCACTAAAGCTATCTCTTTACCTCTTAACTGTTTCACTTCCCAATCTTCTATCCTCATAGGCAATGTTTCTACTGTCAGGTTATCTCTCACCTGTACATCATCTACTTGGATTACATGAGATGGGTCTGGAATGTATCTCCTCAACTGAGAAACATGAAAAACATCGTGCAAATTCGCAAGTCTCGGAGGTAAAGCAATACGATAAGCAACTTCTCCAACTCTCTCCGTAATCTGAAACGGACCAATAAAATGCGGAGTCAACTTCTTAGATTTCAACACTCGACCAATACCCGTCATCGGAGTAACTCTCATAACCACATGATCTCCAGCACTGAATTCTAAATTCTTCCTCCTCTTATCATGATAACTTTTCTGACGACTCTGAGAAGCTCTCATCTTCTCTTGAATCAATTTGATCTTTTCAGTAGTCTGCTGAACAATCTCTGGCCCAATTATTGAACTCTCTCCAGATTCATACCAACACAAAGGCGTTCTACACCGTCTACCATACAATGCCTCAAACGGAGCCATACTAATACTCGAATGGTAACCATTGTTATAAGTAAATTCAATCAATGGCAAATAGCTATCCCAAGCTCCACCCTTCTCTAAAACACAAGCACGCAATAAATCTTCTAACGATTGAATCGTCCTCTCCGTCTGTCCATCAGTCTGAGGATGATAAGCTGAACTCAACCTCAACTTAGTACCCATAGCCTTCTGCAATCCTTCCCAAAAATTTCGAAGTGAACCTCGGATCTCTATCTGACACAATACTAGAAGGAACTCCATGCAAACTCACTATTTTCTCAATATACAACTGTGCCAATCTCTCCATTGAGTAATCCATTCGCACCGGTATAAAATGAGCAGACTTAGTCAGTCTATCCACAATAACCCATATCGCTTCAAAATTCTTAGGAGTTCTCGGCAACCCAGACACAAAATCCATAGAAATACTATCCCACTTCCATTCTGGAATAAACATCGGTTGCATAAATCCAGACGGCTTCTGATGCTCAATCTTCGATTTCTGACAGATTAAACATTCATACACAAATTCAGCTATTTCCTTTTTCATTCCCGGCCACCAAAACAATTTCTTCAAATCATGATACATTTTCGTGGCACCCGGATGAATACTCATCCCACTGCGATGCCCTTCCTCTAATATACTCTTCTTGATTTCTGCAACATCAGGAACACAAACTCTATCGCCAAATCTCACAACATCATTTTCATCAATTCTAAACTCACCACCTTGACCTTGGTTGATCAATGTCAATTTATCAACTAAATTAACATCAGACTTCTGCCCGATCCTGATCTCTTCTAGAATACCACTAGTAAGTTTCAACATACCCAAACGAACACACTTCGGAGTACTTTCACAAATTAAACTCAAATCTCGGAATTGTTCAATTAACTCCAATTCACGAACCATCATCATAGACATATGCAAGGATTTCCTGCTCAAAGCATCTGCAACCACATTTGCCTTACCAGGATGGTAATTCAAACCAAAATCATAATCTTTGAGAAATTCCAACCACCTTCTTTGCCTCATATTGAGCTCTTTCTGATCGAAAAGATACTTCAAACTCTTATGATCACTATATACTTCAAATCTCGAACCATACAGATAATGTCTCCACAATTTCAAGACAAACACAACTGCTGCCAACTCTAAGTCATGAGTAGGATAGTTCCTTTCGTGAACCTTCAACTGTCTCGAAGCATACGCAACTACCTGTTGATTCTGCATTAAAACACCACCTAATCCCATCAGAGATGCGTCACAATAAACCACAAAAGATTCCACCGGATTCGGCAAAATCAGAATAGGAGCACTAGTCAATCTCCGCTTCAATTCTTGGAAACCTTTCTCACAATCAGAATCCCAAATAAACGCTCTTCCTTTACGAGTCAACTTCGTCAACGGCAATGCTAACTTTGAGAATCCTTCGATAAACTTTCTGTAATAACCTGCAAGACCAAGAAAACTTCTGATTTCAGAAACAGTCTTCGGCGCTTCCCACTGAGATATTGCTTCTACCTTTGTAGGATCCACTGCAATACCATTCTTAGAAATCACATGTCCAAGAAAACTAACTTCATTCAGCCAGAACTCACATTTGGACAACTTTGCATACAACTTCTTATCTTTCAACAACTCTAACACAATTCTGAGATGTTCCGCATGCTCTTCGTCATTCTTGGAATAAATCAGAATCTCATCAATAAAAACCACAACAAACTTATCCAGATATGGATGAAAAATCCTGTTCATGTACTCCATGAAAACACCAGGTGCATTAGTAACTCCGAACGGCATAACAGAATATTCATAATGCCCATACCTCGTTCGAAAAGCAGTCTTTTGAATATCTTCCGCTTTCACACGAATCTGATGATATCCAGATCTCAAGTCAATCTTACTGAATACACTGGCTCCAATTAACTGATCCATTAAATCATCAATCCTCGGTAATGGATACCGATTCTTAATGGTTACCTTGTTCAATTGCCTGTAATCAACACACAGTCTCATAGAACCTTCTTTCTTCTTGACCAACAATACCGGAGCACCCCAAGGCGAAACACTTGGACGAATAAACTTCTTCTCCAGTAAATCTTCCAACTGACTCTTCAATTCTGCCAACTCAGACGCAGACATACGATATGGTGCCATCGACACCGGTATCGTACCAGGAATCAAATCTATAGAAAATTCCACCTCTCTCTCAGGAGGTAACTCACCAACATCATTCGGAAAGACTTCTGGGAATTCACACACCACCGGCAAATCACTACTCTTGACCTTTCCTGTTGCATCTAACGAAGCAAGTAACATAAACACAGTAGCACCTTCCTCCATTGCTTCTTGTACCTGCCTAGCAGTCATAGTCAAATTCTCGACACCAACTGCCTCTGGAAAAATCACCGTCTTAGCAAAATAGTTCAGATGAACCCGGTTGAATTCCAACCAGTTCATCCCAAGGATAATATCAATTTGTTCAAGCGGTAGGCACACTAAATCCATACCGAAACTTCTACCAAAAATCTCAATAGGACAATTCCTACATACTAGTGAAGTTGTCACTGAACCCGATGCAGGAGTATCAATAACCATGCTACCTCGCATAACAGATATGTCCAGTTTCAACCTCTCAGCACAATCCAAAGAAATGAAAGAATGAGTTGCACCAGTATCAATAATTGCAACTAAAGGTGTGCCATGAATAAAACACGTACCTTTAATCAATCGATCCTCTGGAGTAGTCTCAGATCCAGACAAAGCGAACACTTTTCCACCTGACTGGTCCTTCTTAGGTTTAGGACACTGCGGACGAATGTGACCTTCTTCGCCACAATTGTAACAAGTAACAGACTTCCCTTTGCAATCAATAGACAAATGACCAGTCTTTCCACATTTATAGCACTTCTTTTCATCACTCTTGCAATCTCGAATATGATGACCAAACTCACCACACCTGTAGCATCTGATAGGAGCCTTAGAATCTCCCCCACTAGGCCTTTTCCATCCACCTGATTTCTGGTTACCTCTACCATATGGCTTGCCACGGTCCATATGTTGCTTTCCTCTTTTATCAACAGCCCCACGAGAGTGAGACGACCTAGTCTTGGTAATATCTTCTTCCAAGATCCTGCTACAATCAACCAGATCAGAAAATCTACGAATACGCTGGTACCTGATTCCCTGCTTAATCTCATCTCGGAGACCATTCTCAAATTTGATACACTTAGAGAATTCTCCAGCCTCATCATTGTTGTAGTGCGCATAATACTTTGCCAACTCCGTGAACTTGGTAGCATACTCACTAACAGTCATGTTGCCCTGCTTAAGCTCCAAAAATTCAATTTCCTTCCTTCCCCGAACATCTTCAGGAAAGTACCTCCTCAGAAAATCCCTTCTGAAGTTAGCCCAAGTCAGTGCCTCTCCATCCTGAACCATTTCAGTCCTTGTTGCAACCCACCAGTCGTCGGCCTCTTCTGCCAACATATGCGTACCATATCTGACTTTCAGATCTTCTGCACAATCAATCACACGGAAAATCCTTTCGATTTCCTTCAGCCACTTCTGAGCACCTTCAGGGTCATGTGTACCTCTGAACAACGGAGGATTGTTCCTTTGGAAGTTCCCCAATTGCCTATCAGCACCAATCACGCCTCCATTTGGATTTCCAGCAAGTACACCAGCTAACATCCCCAAAGCCTCAGCGAGTGCAGCATCATTTCGTCCGTTACCTCTTCCAGCCATATTCCTGAGAATTAAAACATACTCCTCATCAGAATACAGTATCGACAGTGTTGCCTTACACTAATCGCATACAAAAGGAATGACTGACTCAAGACTCTGGTCGCAACGACCGACTATGCTCTGATACCACTTTTGTAACACCCTCTAAAACCCCGCATAAAATTTCGCAAATAATTAAAATCATATTTTCAGAGTACATGTATTAACGAGGATGTCACAATTCTCTTTTAATAAAAACAAGTTCCTGTCATGCATAACATAGAAGCAACTCATACATGTTTACACAGCGGAATATTATATTTAATAAAACCAAAGTTATAATATTTTCAATCATCAGGGATTAACACCTGGAATATATCAACATCATATTATAACCAAATACTAAGGAAATAAACGAGTCTGACTAAAGCAGCTCGACAACCAAACATTCCCGGAGTTACAACTATCAGAGCATGACCCGGACAATACTTAAACCGAAATAAATTAGAAACAACAAGCCTTCGCCAAGCACCTGAACGAAGCTCCTCAATCTGAAATGTTCAACAGTAAGGGTGAGCATCTCAACTATACATTTGATTATACGTTCATAACAATCAATTCAGAAAAACCATAAGCATCACCCAAACAGTTAGCATGTTTCATAGTTTACGAAAACCTTTACAATTCATATATTCATAATATATTACTTTTCATACTTATAATTAACATCAAACATCATTAACAATTCCGCAACAATACATGCATACAATCAATTAAATACAACATTGGAAAATCATCCATTCATGTTATATTCAATATAATGCAACACACCCATGCATGTGGTACCATTTTACCGCCCCATTATATCTCGGGTCACGGACAACTCACCGTTCCATTATATCGCGGACACGGCTACCACCTCAACGTTCCATTAAATCGCGGACACGTATATTGGCCACCATGTTAATTCCACACAATGGGAATTAACAAATGCAACATGATATGTAAAGTATGTAACACTCAGCATACTATTAACATCAATAAAACATATCATGCAACATCAACAACATCAATCATAACAGGATATGGATAGCATGTAATCACTCAGCATACTATTAAACATCAACCAATCATATCAAGTTATATCATAATTCATGCTTGATAACATCACCTCAAAGCATGACAATAAAATCTACGTAGTGTTGGTATCATAACATATAAACGTTATTTGATACAAGCATCAACAACACTAGGAAATCAATGAGCAGCATATTCAAAACATATAAAATACTGCACATCAAAACAGAATCAATTCCGTACGTAACAACATGCACAGAATTCAGAAGCCAACACAGGGGCTCAACACGGGTACCCGTGTTGTGCAACACGGCCCGTGTGGTAATGTGTCCAGAAACACATTACTTTTACCAACACAGAAGATCAACACGGGTGCCCGTGTTGTGCAACACGGCCCGTGTTGATGAGCGCGTGCAAATATTCCTGTACCTGCAGCATGCTCAGAACAGCCACCAAACACGAAAAATACCAGCCAAAACGTGCATTTCGGTACATAACGACATCAATTTTGCATAACTCAAAGCAACACATCAATTGGAAACACAATTCCCTTCTAAGTTAGTCAATTTCCAATCTTAAGAACAGCATCAATTCACTTAAGGTCTCAGTTTCCGAAATCAATCAAAACTCAGAATTTTCATTTTTAAAATATCATATTTTATCAACAATTCTTTCATCGACAACAAGTTTTATAAAATTGACCTTAAGTTACATTTTACCCGTCCTTTAGGGAAATTCTAACAACATCAAGGTTTTCCCTAGCATTACCTAAGGGAAACTCTCGATCATACCATTACGATCCAAATCAACAATAGGAGCCTAATTTCCTAATCGATTCACAAAATTTGGGAACCTAAACCTTCTCTAACAAAATTTGACCCTAGAGTTATCGATCACTAAGAACATCTAAGAATTGGGGTTTCTCCCTACGATTATCCAAAATCAACCGTACCTAAACCCATAAGCAAAAGTAAATCGAGTAGTAGCCCCCCTTACCTTATCAAATTGCAGCTTTGAACTCTTGAGCGATTGTTCTTCGTTCTTCAGAGCTCCAATCCCAAATATCTCCAAATTCTGTTTATCGTGAAAAGTGAGAAAATAACTTAAGTTCCAGAATATATCCTTATTTCTTTTGCACCCCCACTTTTTACTAACGACATCCAAGCCCAATAACTTAAAAACCCAATATTTTCTTATTTCTTTTATTTTCTTCAAATATTCCAAAATAAATAATTCTTTTTATTTTATTAATTCTAATAAAATAAATTCCCAATTAAATAAGTCAAATAATTAAAACTGGGGCGTTACAGCTTCCATGTGAAGAAATACTATCTGAATCATCCTTGTGAAAATGCCTCATCAACTTGGTTAGCATAAACTTTGAAGAGGATATGGAACATGTGCTTTTCCAATTCTTTGATCCTAATCACCATTGCTTTACATTTCCTGATTACCAACTAGTTCCTACCATGGAAGAATTTTCTCAACTCTTAGGGGTGCCTATTCTTGATCAAATACCCTTCACCGATGTTGAGAAAGACCCAAGACCTGAGGAGATTGCTCGAGCTTTACATTTGCAACGGTCCGACTTTGTGGCAAATTAGAAAACAAGAAGTGGTGTTAAAGGGTTTCTAGCCAAGTTTCTATTTGAGAAGGCTCAACAATTTTGGGAGGCTCTAGATTTGAAAGCTTTTGAAGAAGTGTTGGCTCTTCTAACCTATGGGATGGTACTGTTTCCTAACCTGAACCAACTCATAGATATGAATGCGGTCAAAGTTTTTCTATCTCGTAACCCGGTGCCTACCTTTCTTGGAGATATCTTGTATTCTCTTCACACTCGCACCATGAAGAGAAGGGGAATTCTAATGTGTTGCATTTCTTTGTTGGCTAGGTGGTTTATTTTGCACCTACCTCAACTTGTTTTGAAGAATGGGCAAGGCATGAGATGGTCTAATAGGTTGATATCACTCACGCATTCAGATATTCATTAGTGTTCTCGATCTTTAGTGGGTGTTATTATCATTGACCGTTGTGGGGAATTCCCTAATGTCCCTCTCCTTGGCATTAGGGGAGGAATCACCTATAATCCTTGTTTGGCTTTGCGACAGTTTGGGTATGCTAGGAGGGATGGTCCTCATGATGCACTTGTCCAAGGAATTTCATTTGACTATGAGAATGATGTCCAAGGTTATCGTTAGAGATTCACACGAGCTTGGGGCATGGTGAACAAAGTTAATAGTAAGACATTAGGGCATAAGAACTCCATTCCTTTGGAGCCTTATCTCAAGTGGGTGCGAGCTCGCGCTCAAAACCTCATGATTCCTTATGACGCCATTCTACCTATCATCATGGAGCCTATTGCCAGGGGAGATGTTCCTTACACTATTCTTCATCCTGACATGCCTACTTCTCTTGAAGAATTGCAAAGATCTTGGATTCTACTCAAAGGGGGGCGAGATTCCTTTGAAGCCCAGTTCTAAGCAGGCGAGAGGGAAGTTTTGGAGTTCATAAGGAAACTTCATGAGGAGCGGAACTTAAATGCCTACATCACTCCAAAAAGGAATGGCCCATGGGAGACTTGAGCCATTTTATTGTATTTAGTTCATTTTATTTCTTTTTTCTTAATGTAAGCCCAAGAGGCATCTTGTAACCGTTTGAACTTATTAATGCAATTAATGTTTGTTCCCTCTTTGTCTAAACAAATTTAAATCTTAGAATTCCTTGAAATCATTTTCATATGCATTTCATGCATCATAACATAAGAAGGTTTTAAGACACAGGTTTCCTCATCTTTCTACTGTTTATTTCAGTAAGATGGATCTCGAGCAGACCGTGATAGACTTGTAGATGTTGAATTCTTAATTTCAAGAAACCTTGCTCACCTTGGCCAAAGGACAACAAGAGTTGATATCACTTCTAGTGGCCAAAAAGAAGACCAATAAGAAGGAACGGATCAACACGGGGAAAAGTTTTAAAGGCCCTGTCCGTCAAGTGCAAGTTTTTGAAGAGTCATCCAAGGAGGACGGAAACCAGGATGAAGATGCAAGGAGCACCCGTGCTGGTGGTGCAAACAATCAAGATTCTGAGGATGAAGATTATTTTGATGAACAGTATCCACCGACTGAGGATAAGTACAAGAAACTGGAAGATAGGTTGAAAGCTATGGAAATTCAAGGTGTGCCTGGCTTAGACTTTGGTGATTTGGGCTTGGTTCCTGGGGTAGTCATTCCCCACAAGTTCAATATTTCAATCTTTGTTAAGCATGACGAAGTTTCAAGCCCAAAACTTCACTTGAGGTCCTACGTCCACAAGATACAACTACATACCACTGAGAAGAAGTTGTGGGTGCAATTCTTTCAAGAGAGTCCATCTGGGACTCAGTTAGAATGGTTTTACCAGTTGGAGGGTTCCAAAATTCATACTTGGGAAGATCTGGCCACCGCTTTCTACCGTCAATATCAGTACAACACTGATTTGGCACCAAATAGGGTCTAGTTACAAGGAATGGCCATGGGTTCCAATGAAGTTTCAAAGAATATGCACATAAATGGAGAGACCTAGCAGGTAGGGTGCAGCCACCATTGACTGATAGGGAGCTAGTGGATATGTTCATGGGAACATTAACCGGACCATTTTTCAACTTGTTAATTATGAGCTCATCAGCTGGTTTCACTGAGTTAATCTTGACTAGTGAAAGGGTCGAGAGCGGTATTAAAAGTGGAAAAATTCCCATGGCCCCTACCTCTACATCAAATACTATGAAGAAGCCCTTTACTAGAAAAGAGGAAACCAATGCTATATATGGGTCAAGGGGCCATATCAAGAAAGACCACCGTCAACCTATCAATGTTATTTTGATCTCCAATCCACCCTCTACTCAAATACAACCACAACAAGCCAACCATCAAAGACCTAAGGTTACAAGAACACAATTCCTAAGGATTAACATGTCGTTATCTCAAGCCTTGCAACACTGTTCAAGGCTAATTTTGTAACATTGCATGATCCACCATCAAATCTCAATGTTTCATCTCCAAAATACAATCCTAACGCCAAATGCTTTTATCACCCCAATAACCCCGAACATGATACTGATCAATGTTGGGCTCTGAAATGCAAGCTTCAAAACCTTATTAACAACAAGACCATTGAGTTTGATCCACCTACAACGCCGAATGTAATTACTGCACCAATGTCAAATCATGGCAAAAGTGTCAATGCAATTGAAGACACTTCTTTTGTTTCCTCTGTTGAAGACTTAACTACTCCACTGACCATTGTCAAAGAAAATTTGTTGAGAGATGGGGTTTTCCCTGGTTGTTTAAAAGACTGTTGTTTTTGTGCCAAACAAGTTAATAGATGTGAATGGCTGAAAAAAGGTGTCCAACACCTAATAGATAGCCACGAGATTTTGTTTGAAAGAACTCCAGCCATAAAAAGTTTGACTGAATAAATTAAATACATATCAATCATAACCATTTCCATCAAACCTATTAAGATCTCTTCAAAAGGTCCTATTAGGATTTCCTATGAACCAAAGATTTCCCCCTTGATAATTACTACTCCGGGGCCAATTCCTTATTCTTCTGATAAGGAAGTCCCTTGGAATTATGGTGCTGAAGTAAACTACCATGGGATTAAGCAAGACTCCTGGATTAATGAAGAAAAAACTGATGACGTTACCAATATTACTGGTTCTAGCAAGGTGACAAGGATAGGGAGAATCTTCTCTCCTAACATTTCACCTCCAACTGCTACAACTACACCAGTTCGGATTACCATGGATAAACCTAGTACTGACACTAGGGGTAAAGAAAAGATGGTCGAGCCTTCTAGGATAGAGGCATCTGCCAAAGACATTATTACTGAGGAACCCTCCACCCAAGAAATGGAGGAGATTTTGAAGATCATAAAGAAGAGTTATTTTAAGATAGTAGAGCAGCTAGGGAAAACCTCCTCCAAGATCTCTATGTTATATTTGTTACTTTCCTCTGATACTCACGCTCAAGCATTGACCAAATTTTTAAAGAAAGTGCATGTTCCTCAAGAGACGACAGTCGATCAATTTGAAAATTGTGTGGCGAGTTTGATTGCCGACAATGGATTAGGGTTCTTTAATGCTGACTTGACACCAGTTGGAAGAAATAATAACAAGGCTTTTCATGTCTCAATTGAATGCAAAGGAACTACTCTAGCCCATATCTTAGTGGATGCAGGGTCTTATCTAAATGTCTTACCCAAAGGTGCTTTAGATTAGTTGGATTGTGATGGTTTGGTGTTGAAGCCAAGTGACATAGTTGTAAGGGCTTTTGATGGATCCAAAAGGATGGTACATGGAGAGGTTGACCTCCCCATTAAAGTTGGTTCACAAACTTTTAATTCTACTTTATACATGATGGATATACGTCCCGCCTACTATTGTTTACTTGGGCGCCCTTAGATACATGGGGCAGGAGTAGTGACGTCCACCCTTTACTAAAAGTTGAAATATCCAGTCAAGGAAAAAATTGTTACCGTCTGTGGTGAAGATGAGTTTATGGTTAGCCATCTGAATTCGTTTAAGTATGCCGAGATGGATGGCGAGTTCATACAAACTCCTTGTCAAGCTTTTGAAGTGGTTTCTCCCATGTTGATGTCGCCAAGGATTCTCCTGACATTCTAAAAGCTGATGAAGTTGTGTCAAGGATGGTTTCACTCAAAGATGTCCGTGCTGCGATTACAGACAGAAGTAGTACAATTTTGGGACAACTCCCTGAAATTCCTTTCAAAGCAGACAAGTTTGGTTTGAGCTTCACCGCCAAAGCTCAAAAGGAGGTCATACGTGCTCGCATAGGAAAACCACCTCTTCGCATTGGTAATCATGAAGTGAATGCTATTGAAGACTCCGAGGGTGACTGTGATTTTGATGAATGGATCTATATGACTGCCAATGAAGGACTCGACAACTGGCGTGCCAAGGATTTCATTCTCATCTCCTTCAACGAGGAGTAATTACTATTTAATGTTTTGTCAATTCAAGAAATTTTGTCTTTACTTTAATTCAAATAATGACTTTAAGCCATGTGCCTTTCCCGGGTCACCATGGTCCATTTGTTAAGGGTCTATTCATTTCCATATGACATATGATCATTTAATGAAAAACATTGGACTCTTTGCATTCAAAGTTTACGCTCATTGTCTTTCTTTTTATTATTGCATTTTCAAAATAGCCATGTATCTTACATGATCACACACACATTTGTAGATCCTCACCCACTCTGTATCTTATTGCCAACGACTCTGCTATTGCCAGCTATGACTTTGAACATCCAATCAATCAAGCCAAAGAAGAAGGCGAAGAAGATTGTGAAATACAAGGGGAATTAGCCAGACTTCTGATACAAGAGGAGAAGGCCATTCAACCTCATGAGGAGCCATTTGAAGTGATCAAACTAGGTACTGAGACAGACAAGAAAGAGGTCAAGATCAGTCGCCAACTTAGAAGATGGTATCAAAGGCAGACTAGTCCAGATGTTACATGACTATGTTGAAATGTTTGCTTGGTCGTATGAAGATATGATAGGGTTAGATACTGACATTGTGGTTCATCTTCTACCAACAAAGGAAGATTTCCCTCCAGTCAAGCAAAAAGTGTGTCGTATGCGGCCAAACATGTCTGAAAAGATAAAAGTTGAGGTAATGAAGCAATTCAATGCAGGTTTCCTGGCTATGACATCATATCCTCAATGGGTTGCGAACGTGGTCCCCGTGCCGAAGAAAGATGGGAAGGTTCGTATGTTTATAGACTATAGGGATTTGAATAGGGCAATCCCCAAAGATGATTTCCCACTACCGCATATTGATGTCTTGGTTGACAACACAACTCAACATAAAATCTTCTCCTTCATGGATGGTTTCTCTAGCTATAATCAAATCAAGATGGCTCCCGAGGATATGGAGAAGACCACATTTATCACACAATGGGGCATATTTTGTTACAAGGTCATGATGTTTAGTTTAAAGAATGCAGGGGAAACTTATCAACGAGCTATGGTAGCCTTATTTCATGATATGATCCATCATGAAATAGAGGTCTATGTGGATGATATGATTGCAAGGTCTCATACTGAATAAGAGCACCATGATCACTTACACAAGTTGTTTAAGAGGTTTAAGAAGTACAAATTGAGGTTGAATCCTAACAAGTACACTTTCAGAGTAAGATTTGGAAAACTCTTAGGTTTTGTCGTCAGTAGCAAAGGCATTGAAGATGATCATGTGAAGGTTAAATCCATACAAGAAATGCTAGCTCCCCACTCTGAGAAGGAAGTCAGAGGTTTCTTGGGTCTAATTAACTACATTGCTCGATTCATATCTTACCTAACTGCTACTTGTGAGCCAATCTTCAAAATCTTGAAGAAAGATCAAGTAGCCAGATGGAACGACGACTGCCAGGCAACCTTTAACAAGACCAAGGAATATTTACAAGAACCTCTCATTCTGATGCCTCCAGTTAAAGGAATACCTCTAATTATGTACTTGATTGTATTAGAGAATTCAATGGGGTGTGTACTGGACCAACATGACGAGTCTGGCCGAAAATAGCACGCAATATACTATCTTAGCAAAAAGTTTACCGACTGTGAAACCAGATATTCACTTCTCGAGAAAACTTATTGTGCTCTGGAATGGGTGCTCGCCGGCTAAGACAGTATATGTTGACTCACACCACTTTATTAATTTCTAAGATCGACCCTATCAAGTATATCTTCGAGAATCCATCTCTCTTCGGTCGAATAGCTAGATGGCAAATGATCCTAACTGAATATGACATCCAGTACACCATACAAAAAGCAATCAAAGGAAGTGTCCTGGAAGATCATTTGTCGCATCAAGTTGTTGATGATTACCATTCTATGAACTTTGAATTCCCGGATGAGAATATCATGCTAGTAACTGACTGTGAAAAACCTGGGCCATATGACGGACCTGAACAAGGATCTCGATGGCCTATGGTTTTTGATGGAGCTTCCAATGCTTTGGGTAATAGAATTGGTGTTTTGATTATTTCTCCTAAAGGTTTCCATACACCTTTCACTGCTAGACATTCTTCGACTGTACCAACAACATGGCGGAGTATGAGGTATGCATCTTAGGTCTAAAGGTTGCTATCAACCTAAGAATCAAGTTTTTGGACGTATATGGGGACTCATCCCTAGTAATCAGTCAAGTCAAAGGAGAATGGGATACCAAGCATCCTAACCTGATTCCTTACAAAGAGCTTGTGCTAACCCTGATCCCATACTTTGAAGAGGTTACTCTCGAACATTTCCCAAGAGAAGAAAATCAGTTGGCGGATGCCTTAGCAACAATTTCATCTATGTTTAAGGTCAATTGGGATAATGAGGCTCCAAAAATTACCATCGAAAGATTTGACGAACCAACGCACTGTTGTGAGATTGACATCGACAAGGAGAAACCATGGTACCATGAGGTGAAGAGATATCTTGAAGCACAAGAGTATCCTGAAGGAGCTTCCATCAATGATAAGAAATTTTTGCAAAGATTTTCAGCCAAATTCTTCCTAAGTAATGGAATCCTGTACAAGCGCAGCCATGATTCTACTCTACTCTGGTGTATGGACAAGAATGTGGCAGAGAAGATCATCAAAGACATGCATGATGGTATCTTTGGGACTCACTTTAGTGGACACACTATGGCCAAGAATATTCTAAGGACTGGTTACTATTGGTCGACAATGGAAACTGATTGTCACCATCACTCGAGGACTTGTCATAAGTGTCAGATCTATGCCGAAAAATTTCACGTGCCTCCAATACCTCTAAATGTCATAACTGCTCCGTGGCCGTTTGCAATGTGGTGCATTTACATGATTGGAGAAATCAAACCCACTACTTCCAGTGGTCATCATTTCATCCTTGTTACTATTGACTACTTCACCAAATGGGTGAAAGCTACCTCATATGCCTCAGTCATAAAGAACGTTGTAGGCAGGTTTATCAAGCATAACCTCATCTTCCGCTACGGTATCCCCGAAAGGATCATCATAGAAAATGGAACCAATCTCAACAATGCTATGATTATGGAACTTTGCACTCCATTCAAAATCAAGCACCACAATTCTTCTCCTTACAGACCTAAAATTAACGGTGCATTGGAAGCTGAAATAAAAATATCAAGAAAATTATGCAAAAGATGGTAGTAACCTACAAAGACTGGCATGAGATACTATCGTTTTCTCTTCATGGCTACCGTACTTTAGCTCGAACGTCAACTGGGGAAACTCCATTCTCTTTAGTCTATGGCATGAAGGTTGTCCTGCCTGTTCAGGTCTAGATTCCTTCCCTAAGGATTATGAAAGAAGCCGACCTAGGCGAAGACGAATGAGTGCAGACTAGGTTGGATTAGTTGAACTTGATTGATGAGAAGAGACTGGCTGCTATTTGTCATGGTAAAATGTATCAAAAGCGTATGATCAAAGCTTTCAACAAGAAGATCAAGCCTCGAGTGTATCCGACTGGCGACTTGGTAATAAAGCGCATCATTCTTCCACAAGGTGATCCCAGGGGAAAATGGACTCCCACATACGAAGGGCCATTTGTTGTCAAGAAAGTTTTCTCTGGTGGTGCCATGATGCTAACTACTATGGACGGCGAAGACTTACCGCATCCTGTGAACATGGACATAGTCAAAAAATATTACGCATAAAAATGAATCGCTAGGTTGACATACCTATGCAAAAATAAGGGAATCACGGCGAACCAAAGAGGTTCGGGAAAATTTTAGGTATATATACAAAAGATTGTACACCCGGCAAGTTGAAAGCCCGAAAGGGCGGCTTGGGCAAAAATGGGTATCCTGGTGGGCTGAAAACCCGAAAGGGAGGTCCAGGAAAAAGTTAAGGATTAAAGCGTATGACTATGTCCCGTGGAATCTCTTCAGCTAACTTTATTACCAAGGTCAAAGGTTCAAAAGGTCCAAGGTCAATTCAATCAACTTCTTTCAACGGCAAGGGATGATGTTCGAAGACATAGGGGCAATAGCGAAGTTGGAACCCAATGAGATCACTTCCACATGGCTATTATTTTTGTTTTCACTTTGTATTCCTTTCATTCTTTCGACGATTTCCTCTTACTATGATCTATGTCTCCTTGTACAAAAATGCCTGTTTATAGGCAAATTATCAATACAAATATACTTTGAAAGTACAAACTTTTTGTTTTTTTCCGCTTTGAGTGCAAAAATGTCCAATGACTAAAATTGAATGAACATATGCATATGAACATGATTAACTATTAACAAATGCATGAAATAAGGATTTGGGATATCCCCACAGAGTTGTTTCAATAAGATTATTCCCACAAGGTGTAATTTCCTAAAAACTCTCTCCCCAGCTGAGTTGGTCTTAACTGAAAAAGAAGCCCTATGGAGTTCTCCCTAAAGAATTTACTTCCCCCAGTAGGTCGTCAAAATATTCTCTTTAATCGGGTTTATTTCCCCAACAAACTATAAATTCCCCAGCTTGAGTTGGCCTCTCAGACTATTACAAATCAATGGACAAAACCCCTTAATCCCTGGTAGAGTCAATGCAATCCCCAACAGAGTCGTTACTATCCCAACAAGTTGCTGCGAAGCCTGGATTTCGACCAGATAACAGTTTAACTTCATCCTTTCAAGCAAGTTGTTGTGAAGCCTGGAATTCGACCAGATAACAGTTTAACTTCATATAAGTTACTATGAAGCCTGGAATCCGACCAAATAACAGTTTAACTTCATCTAAGTTGCTGCGAAGCCTAGAATCCGACCAGATTACAGTTTAACTTCATCTAAGTTACTGTAGAGCCTAGAATTCGACCAGATAATAGTTTAACTTCATTAGTTGCTGCAAAGCCTAGAATTCGACCAGATAACATTTTAGTTTTGTCTAAATTGCTGCGAAGCCTGGAATTCGACCAGATAACAGTTTAAGTCGTTGCGAATCCTGGAATCAGACCAGATAATAGTTAACTTCAATTTTCTACGAAGCTTGGAACCCGGCCAGATAATAGTTAATTTCATCTTCCCCGGTAAGTTGCTGTAAATCCTGGAATCCGACCAGATAATAGTTGACTTTATTATCCCCAGCAAGTTACTGTGAAGCCTGGATTTCGACCAGATAATATTTAACTTTCATTCTCCCCAATCAAGTATAATTCCCCAATAGAGCAATGGACAACCAAAGCTCCTGAACTTTATTCCCCAAGTAGAAATCAACACTCCCCGCAGAGTTTCCTCAAGTAAAGAGAAAAGTCAATGTTCCCCAGTAGAGTTCTCCTCAAACATCAAAATAGGAACCCCCAGCGGAAACATTCTAAACAAAGTTTGAAGATACACAAACTCTTCGTCCCTAACAACAGTCTGGGATTTAACTTCCCAAGGCTCCCCAGCATTTGCCAAAGATTTATTTTCCAAGACAAAGATACACATCAACAATATTTCACATTAATACATCATATTACATATACGACAAATGCATACAACACAATCTCATTTATTTTGAGAACATCGTTATACCATGCATACATCTACATGCAGCTAACCATCTTCCTTGCATGAAAAGTCAATCAACAAAACAAAAGTTCTCTCCTGGATGAATTCACATCTTCCAGTTAATAATAGGCAATCACAAGTCCTCTTCTGGATAGATTCACATCTTCCAGTTAATAATAGGCGATCAATACTCCTCTTCTGGATAGATTTATTTCTCCCAGTTAATAATAGGCAATCAACAGACCTCATCTGACTAGGTTCACTTCCTCCAGTTAATAATAGGAAACCAACATGCCTCTTTTGGTTAGAATTGTTTCCCCAGTGAAGTCATCAAACTAAGACCTCTTTTGGTTAGATTTATTTCTTTCAGATTAAAGACAGGCAAACACAAGACGTCTTCTAGTTTAGATTTATTTCTTCCATTTAAAGACAGGCGAAGGATATCTGATGTATCAGTATAAATCGACCAAAGATTTATTCTAATATTTCTCCCAGATAAAGATTTGAAGACATCTGTTGGCTCAGATTAAATCGATCTAAGATTTATCCTGATACCTCTCTCAGTAAACCTTTTCTGGCTCAGATTAAATCAATCAAAGATTAATTCTGATACTTCTCTCAGTAGACCTTTTTGGCTCAGATTAAATTAACCAAAGGTTTATTCTGATACTTCTTCTAGCTGAAGTCAAGCATTAGACTTAGTCTAATTTCTCTATTAACAGTCACTTCTGGATGGCATCTATAAGCCCATCTCCGAAGATTCTCAACCACTTCTAATCGCATCTATAAGCCCATCTCCGATAATATTTCGTCACTCTCCAAATGGAACCTATAAGCCCATTCCCGATGCAATAAATCCAAAGCGTTACTTCTCACATCATCAAATGCAAATTTCTGGGCACTCTAGTGTTCAATCATCTTCCACCTGCAAGTCGCGAATGCCGGACCCGCCAATCTAACTCTTCATGTTTAAGAAGATTGAACAGGGGCAGGTAATGTACCCCAAAATTTGCCCTCTCTTTTCTCAAGATATTTCTCACAAAGATCTTCAATGATTCAAGCTTGCACAAGTATTGACAAAGTCAAGCCATCTCCTCAACACTGATGCCTCAAATTAGGGTTTGAGTTTGCACAAAGGTAGTTGGACTTCTAATATTTCAAATGACTTTCATGGATCATTATGGACCCTCAAGATTTCTCTTGTCAAGTTTCAAGTCTTGGATCACAAAATTGCTCAGTCAATTGATCAGATGGCCTAAAAATCAACTATATTAGAAAAAAGTCAACTATGGTCAACCTACAGTCAAACTTCAAGATTTTGGACCAATATCAACATTTTGAAGTCATATGTATCAGTTGATCAAGATTGGATCACAGTTCTCCAAGAAAATTGTTCAAATCATCAAAAGGGAAAAATGGTCAAAATTAGGGTTTTTAATTGAGAATGACCAATCTTAGACCTACTACCGGACTTATTGTTTTGAAACATGATCTCAAGGATTCAAATACATCATTTTAACCTAATTGCATATTTCAATTCATCTCTCAAGATCAGTGGATTGATAGATGAAATTTGGTCAACTGATAAGAATGGTCAATTGTACACTAAAAAGTCAAACTTTGACTTTTTGATCAAATTTTAATTTCAAAGATCACATTTCATAAAGATATTCAAAAATATGAAATTTGATCATCAAGAAATCAAGAAAGTCAAAAGCCATTTTGAAAAGTCAAACTTTGCAAGACTTAGAAATTTTTCTAAGTGTTTTTTATACATGTTAATTTAATTACTTCATAACATCTTTTCACCATAATTCTAGATAATTAAAGTTGTTACAAGCTTTCAAGAAAATAACAAGGCTGCATTTTTAAGTTAAAAATTGGAAGTTACAAATCCTAAGCTTTGTCTTGTTTGAACTTTTCCCTTTGGCACAATCTTCAAACTTTGCCACTATGTTGTCTACAAATATGCCTTGTCCTTGGTACAAGCTGCATAAATTTGTCCACAAAACAAGACTTGCATCATGCTACATATCTTGTTGTCCAAAACCTGCATAGTAATGCCAAGAAAAATGTCAAAACATGCTCCAAAACCTACAATGTTGTCCAGAAAAATCTGCATCATATCAGTCTCATATTTTCACAAACTTAGCACATAAGAGATGCACCTAAAAAGCAATGAAACAATGTACCTAAACAGTTTAAAAACTTATCTATTTCCCTCCCAAATTTCAGTCAATTTCATCTATAAATAAGCTGTTTCACAACACATAAAAGAGGAGTTTTTGGAAAGAAAAGAGGGAAGAGAAAAAAGAATATTTGAAAAAAAACCTAACATTATTCTTTGTAAACTCTACTCATCCACTTTCATTCACAAAACAAAAACTGAGAAACAGAAAATACCTCAATCTACTGTTCAACCTTGCAAGCTTTCCCCTAAACCAACTATCCAAACACTTCATATACATCACATAGAGATTGTTCAAACACAAGAACAATTTCTGTAACACCTTATCATCACCTTCCAAACACAAACAAAAAACAGTATTTTGCAACTTGACTGAGTTGGAGAGGTTTTGGAACTTTGCGGCACAAAGTAAGGTTTGGACAACTTCAAGAAGGTTCAAAGGAGCTTAACCAATCACAAATTTGCTCCTGGAGACATCTATACGTGTTCCAAAGTTTTCTCTTCGAGAGGTAAACTTTTTTCCAAACTATGATATCTTTATCCGTACATCATTTGCTTTTTGTGTTCAAAAGATATATAAAAAAGGATAGATCAAAATAAGAAAACTCAGCGGAAAAGATAAAATAGGGGGCTAATACGGGTACCCGTGTCACACAACACAGCCTGTGTCAGCTCAGCTATTTTAAAACCTAACAAAAAATTCAGGACAGGGTGCTGACACGGGTGCCGGTGTCACAGGACATGGCCCGTGTCAGATCTACTAGAACTGGAAATATGCAAAAGAGAATGACAGATTGCTGAAATGGGTGCATGGGTCACAAGACACGGCCCGTGTCAGATCTATTGGAACTGAAAACGTGACAAATTGCAAGGACAGGGTTTTGACACGGGTGCCCGTGTCAAAGGACATGGCCCTTGTCAGCTCAGCTCGGACAGGAAAAATATCACGCATGGGTTATTATAGGGCCCTGACACGGGTGGTCGTATCACAGGATACGGCCTTGTCAAACACCAAAAATCTTGATCTTTTGAGTTTTTGATATTATTTTCATTTGATTTGGTTTTAATAAGTAATTAGGATTTTACTTTTCCCGCACTTTTATTACTTGTATCCCCATCCCCTACAATGATGTAATAGCGTAGGATTTTAATTTTCGCAATTTATCGCTTTTAATATAATTGTCTGTAATTAGGGTGTGTATGGCAAGATAAAATCAATCTTATAGAACCCTAATCTCAAAGACAAAAATGCATGCAATAAAAACACTTTTCACACATGCACCTCTAGGGTAACCCATAATTGTTGCCTACGAATAAACAGTCATATCCCTCGAATATGGGATGCTTTAGCAAAGACCCTCGATAAAAAGATCATGGTCCCTCGATGATCCTTCGACATTGCCTTCGGTAAAAAGATCTTAGTCCCTTACGTAAATTGCTAAAGGGTCTCATAAGTTGCCTTCTATGACTGTACAATGACCCGTGCCTGTCCCTCACATCCAATGATAGGTCTTCTTATGAATCAATGGTAAGATAGCAATATCTAACAGAGGAGGAAAAGAACTAAGGATTTTTTAGTAGGTAGAACTTTCTTAGTCGCTTGCTCACAACCATTTTCAAAACATCTTTCAAAATACACCAACACTTTCCATGAAATATTTTCAAAAGTCAACACTTTGTATACATTCTTATAGAGACGAGAATCATTACAAATTTCACCGAAACAAAGGCATTTTTCAAAAACACTTTAAAAAACAATCACAAACACATTTCAAACATAGAATTTTCAAAGTGAGCTAGCAACTAAGAGCCCGTAGATAAATACTGATGAAAAGGGTGCTAACACCTTCCCTTTTCAAAATATACCCCCCGAACTCAAGAAAATTCTCAAATGGTCTTTCCTGTTCTTTTCACCCTTTCCTTTATTGGATAAAAGAATATTCGGTGGCGACTCTTGCTATCTACAACAATTACGATAAAACGCAAAACACCCAAGTCAGTTCTCCCACTGTATTACAGTGTATGAGAGGTTTAGAGGGCTTGTTAATGGGTCATTTGGATTAAAAATGACATCTCTATTTATAGGAAAAAGGTTGAGGGCAAGGGTTGATCAGGTTGTCAAGTTGAATAGTTATGGTTTGGTTGAAATGGAACAACCAATTTTTTGGTGAAAATCATTGTTCCAATACATAGTACAAAATGGTATAAAGTGGTTAGAGGCTCTAGACATGTTGATTCTAAGCATTCATGTTAAGTGTGATCAGAATAAACAAGTTAGAAGCTCAAGGAGTGGACTTTGTGATTAAAGTGGTCTTTATGCAAATGGATATGGAGCTTTTTGCAATTTCATCCAAAAATGGTATGATCAAGTGGATAAAGCTTCAAATCTTTGTGTAATGTACCATAGTTTTGTGTAAATCTCTGATTATGTGGATATTTAGAAGCAACATGGCCTGAAAGTGAGATTGAATGATAAGGTTATGAGATTTGCTCTTGACTTCTTTACAAAATGACTTGAAATTCAAGAATGGATGCCCAACTTCATATCTTCGAATCTCCTAGCTCAAGTATGATAAAAAATGTGTTTTATGAAATTTTGGAAAGCCTGAATCAAGATCTAAAACTTTCATGTTGTGAGTTTTTGCTAAATAAATTTGGATCTTAGTGAAAAATGGCAATAAAGTAGTGACTTTGTTAAGAACAAAACACTTAGAATTTTTTTCTAAATGTTAGGTAAAAATAATCAGAACTTCATGGGCTCATATCTCTTAAATTAAGCACTTTTTAAGGATCACCCCACATTTCCAAAGTTGTAGAATTCATAAATCCCTACCATTTTCATGTTGAAAGTTTTCCTTGAATCAGCTTGTATCTTGAGGACACTTGCTTGTGAAGTTAGGGTTTTTTAGGTACAAAACACTTGAATTTTTTCTAAGTGTTTGAAAATCTTGACTTTTGACTTTTGTTGACGTTATTGTTTTTTGATGATAAATTTGATAGCTTTGAATATCTTGATGATTCTTTATTTTTTAATTCCAATGTTGATTAAAAAGTCAAAGTTTGACTTTTGTAATTGTTGACTTTTATCAAGTAATTCAATTTTTCAACTATCAATCACTTACATATTTTTACATATTTGGAAATGTCTTGAGACATGTAATTAGGTCAAGATGTTTTATTTGAGTCCTCGAGATCATACTTCAATCCATTAAGTCATGCACTAGGTTAAAAGTCAATGATCAGTCATCTTCAGTCAAAACCCTAATTTGACAATTTTCTGACCTTTGATGATTTGAGGGGTTTCCTTGAGGAATAATGGTCAACCCTTGATCAAATGATGAATATAACCTCAAAATGTTAATGTTTACAAAAAATCTTGAAGTTTGACTGTATGTTGACCACATTTGACTTTTTACCCAATACAGTTGATTTTCAGTCATCTGAGCCATTGACTGAGTAAACTTGTGATGCAAGTCATGAAACTTGGTATGAGCATTATTAAAGCCATGTGATGAACCATGAAAGTAATTTGAGACCCTTGTAGACAAGTCTTCTTTGATAATATCCAAACCCTAGTTGAAGACCCTTACTTAGAAGGTGAGTTGGTCTGATCAACTCTTGAGAAACCTTGAGCAAATGGAGACCTCATGAGAATATCTTGAAGTAAATGGGAGAGAAAATTTTGGGGTACAACATCAACCCTAATGTGTGATCTTATTTTATTGATAAAAGTGAGATGATGATAAATCTTAGGGGGAAATTAGGGTATAATAGATAGTTCCTTAGGTTCTGTGTGTTTTTGTACGTCCTCATGCATCTTTTGATGCATTTGAGTTAACTGATTGTTACTTGTTTATAAAGTTATTGTTCTCCTCGAAGCTTTTAATCAAGAGTTGAGTATTATTCTTAGTGAAGATTTTAAGCAAACTAAGTATTTTAATTGAGAAGTGTGTTCTTCCTTTTTGGTTTCTTGAGAAATTTGTTGGGACTGGGACTGTTTGATATCACTGCGGTGATTGGGAGTGAAAGGGGTTCACATATCTAGGAGGTTCCTAGGTAGAAGTTGTACTAGGTACGGATTAAGTGAGTGATGTAAACTGGGATTGTTTAGCTCTGAATTGATACTATTGATAGTGTATTTCCTTCTTGTCTTGCTAGCCCCTAGAGTAGGTGAATTGCACCAACTGGGTTAACAATTTTGTGGGTTCTTTTATCTTCTGCAAGTTATAATTATACATTGTTGTTATCTTGTTTTTGTTCTATCTGCAGATGTCATAACATCTGTTGTGACATTGTATGTTCTTGAGACATTTTTCTTAACTTCTGATATTGTGTGTGCCAAAATTTTAATTGGCATCAGAGCGAGCATCCTGTTCTGTTTATTGGGTGAGATCTAGGGATATATTTTCTGGCACTATGGAGAAAGAAGGAATATATAACAACAGACCACCCATGTTGGATGGTTCAAACTATGACTGGTGGAAGGTCAGAATGGTAGCTTTCTGAAATCTATGGATACCAAAGCTTGGAAGGTTGTTCTTGAAGGATGGGCGCATCCTGTTGTGAAGGACAAACATGAAAAGGAATCTATTAAACCTGAAGAAGACTGGGATGGAAATAATGATAAATAAGCCATTGAAAATTCCAACGCTTTAAATGCTTTATTCAATGGAGTTGACAAAAATGTGTTCAGGATGATTAATACATGTACTGTAGCCAAGGATGCTTGGAAATTCTCAAGACAACTTATGAAGGTTCCTTGAAAGTGAAGATTTCAAGACTTCAGCTTCTCACTTCAAAATTTGAGAACTTGAAGATGAATGATGATGAGACAATTCAAGAATATCAGATCAAGATTCTTGAAATTACAAGTGCAGCAAGTGCTTAGGAGAGAAGATGTCATAAGAAAAGTTGGTCAGAAATATTCTTAGGTCCTTGCCTAGGAGAAATGATATGAAGGTCACAACTATTAAAGGAGCTCAGGACATCAACAATATGAGAGTTGATGAACTTATTGGGTCACTTCAAACATTTGAATTGGCTATTGGTGACATGGCTAAGAAAAAGGACAAAAGCATAGCTTTGGTATCCAATATTGAAGATGATAAAGGTCAAGTTGAGATGGACACTGTGAGGATCTCTCTAATACCATTCTGCTACTTGAGAAGCAATCTAATAGGATATTAAAAATATTGGACATAAGAGTGAGACCAGATGTCAAGAACATCTCATATGACATCAGTAATTATCTTGATTCTCAGAAGAAAACAAGATCAGAATATAATTCAAGTCAAAGCAGGGGCATTCAATGTTTTGAATGTGAAGGATATGGACATATTATATCTGAATGTCCCAACTTACTCAAGAAACAGAAGAAGGGTTTTACTACATCTTGGTTTGATGATGATAAGTCAAAACATGAAGATAATGCTGAGACTGCCAAACTTGTGTTGGCTCTATCTGGAAGATGGGCAGATGAAGTTGAAGCTTATGATGAGAATGATCTTTATGAAGACCTGGATGTGTCCTACAAGTATACGTGTGACAGGTCTGGAGAAATCCTCAAGAGAGAGCAAGAGCAAAGGAAGATCATTGTTGATTTGGAAAATGACAGAAAGTAACTCCTAAGTAGTGTTTCTCATCTATAAACTGAGGTAACACACTTAAATTCCAAGCTTGATAACTTGAATGATTCCATAAATATGGTGAAAAAGGATGAAGATACCAAAATTAATTATCAATCTAATAATAAATTGAGGAGAATGTCTGAAGAGAAGGTTTTTCCTTTTGAGAAGAATAAAAAGATCAACATGTCCAAGCACATGTTACAACATCTTGGCAGAAATAGTGAATTTTCAAATCAACCTCAATCTACTTGGAGGTGTCACTTATGTGGTAAGTCTGGTCATATAAAGCCTTTTTGCTTCAAATTTTATAGAGATAAAAAATCTTCAGTTCGTTCCAAGGCAAATAAAGTGAGCAAGAAGAGATGTGTTGAAAAGAGGGATATTAATATTATAGCTTATACTTCCTTGAGAAACTCAACTAGTGAAGACTGGTAATTTGACAGTGGATGCTATAGACATATGACAGGGGTCCAAGAGATGTTGGTGGATGTCAAGCCTCATCCCACAGGTTCTGTTAGATTTGGTGATGAGTTTAACAGAGAAATCAAAGGAGTTGGAAAGTTGATGTGTGATGGCTGTCCCAAGTTAGAATATATGTTGTTTGTCAAAGGATTGATTGCCAATCTTATTAGCATTAGTCAACTGTGTAACCAAGGTTTGTTAATCAACTTCTCAAAATTAGAATGGCTGGTCAAAGATGAGAAAGAATTTGTTCTAATGAAATGGATAAGGTCCAAAGACAACAGCTATCTATGGGAATCTCAAATAGTTGCTTACTTTTCCACATGTTCAACAACCAATGAGAATGAAGTAAAGTTATGGCACCAAAAACTTGGACATCTTCATTTCAAAAGAATGAAGGAAGTCATATCTGCAAGAGCCATTAGAGATATGCCAAAGCTCAAGATTTAAGAAGGAGAAGTATGTGATAGGTGTGAAAGTAAAGGCAAATCATGATGTCACCTGTAATTGTAACACCAAACTACTTCTAAAGTTTTAGAGCTTCTTCATATGGATGTAATGGGACAATTACAGATAGACAACTAAGGATGAAAAAGGTATGTCTTTGTAGTTATAGATGACTTTTCTGGATATACTTGGATGAAGTTTTTTAGAGAAAAATCAGATACCGTTGAAGTCTTCAAAGATTTGTGTCAAAGAACTCAAGAGGAAAAGAAAAGTATGATTGTCAAGATCAGAAGTGACAACAGAACATTATGATAGTACATCTGGATATTTATCCTTGAATATTTGATTGAAAAATATGAGTTTTTGGAGGTTTCTAGTTCTCATAACAGGCGCAGCCAATCAAGGGTGTTTAGGAATAATTACATATTTGATTTATTTCATAAAAAGGATCTTTGAGACTTTTTAGGAAATATTTTAAAGATTTGTTTTTGTTTATATTTTTATGGAGAAGGTTCTGCATGGATTTAGAGCTAAAGATTATATTGATTGAAGAGTCCAAGCCTAATTGTAGAATTCTATATAAGGAGTTGTCCAAGACCTAGTTTTTTAAGCATAGTTTTTATTGTAAAACCTTGTGAAAAATAAGGTGTAGGGTTTGATAGTTCCTTAGGTTCTCCGTGTGTTTTTATACGTCCTCGTGTATCTTTTGATGCACTTGAGTTAACTGATTGTTACTTGCTTATCAATTTATTGTTCTCCTCGAAGCTTTTAAGCAAGAGTTGAGTATTTTTATTAGTGAAGCTTTTAAGAAAACTAAGTATTTTTATTGGGAAATGTGTTCTTCCTTTTTGGTTTCTTGAGACATTATTTGGGACTAAGATTGTTTGATATTACTGTGGTGATTGAGATTGAGAGGGGTTCTCATATCTAGGAGGTGCCTAGGTAGAAGTTGCACTGGGTAGAGATTAAGTGAGGGGTGTAAACTAGGATTGTTTAGCTCTGAATTGATACTACTTATAGTGGATTTTATTTCTGTCTTGGTATCCTCCAGAGTAGGTGAGTTGCATCGAACTGGGTTAACAATTTTGTGTGTTCTTTTATCTTCTACAAGTTATAATTATACATTTTTGTTATATTGTTGCTATTCTGTCAGCATATGTCATAACATCTGTTGTGACATTGTTTATTGTTGAGACATATGTCTTAACTTCTGATATTGTGTGTGTCAAAATTTCATGTATCCTCTTCTCTTTCTATGGTACAAAAGGAACTTATAAGGGGAATTTGGTATTAGTAAGCGCCCTTGTTGGTAGAGGGTTCTTACCACTTATGCTTTGAACTACAAAAATTGGAAAGACGGTCTTATCTGAGTTCGAGTCAACACTAGTTACCATGATGAATGCTAAAGAGATAATAGAATATGAAGCGAAAAACTAGAACTCAATGGTTATTTACGTAAGTTGCTTTTGTTTACCTATTTTTCCCATGACTTATTCATCTTCTTCTAACACTTATGAACTCATTCTTTGTAAGAAAAATATAAATTGGTTGTCAATAACTCAAAGGAAAACGATGCTTGAGAAGGCCATAAACTAGATAAGCGAATTCAGGGCTCCTAACCTTAAGAGTGATCCCATCGATTTATTAATTGGGTCCCAAAGAAGAGGAAAATGGCAACAAAGAGTGGAATCATTCCTGCTACGCCATTTTCTATTGTGCACCCGTCTCGGGTTCACCTAAAGCTAAGAAACACAAGGTTGACTTGGAAAAACCCAATTAACTTGGACGAGGCACAACTGATTTAGAGGGAAAAATATTACCGAAGGTGACATATGGGCTTTTACCATTGTATCTCCCTTTCATGTCCCCTACTAAGCATCAAGAGATCTCTTTCTAGAATGACTTTGACATCATGAGATTTATCTATGACAACCTTAATGCCCCTATAGATGTTGAGAAGTTAAGGAAGATGTGTATGACAACCTTGATGGTACTTAAGTGCAATACGTAACATTGTAAGGTATGATGTACTTAAGTGTAATATGGAACATTGTAAGGTATGATGCACTTAAGGAGAATATGAAACACTATAACATAAGATGCATTTACGTGAAATAGGGTATACCATAAGGTACAATATGCTTTAGTGGGTTTTTTTTCCCAGATTACATCCCACACAAGATATTATATAAATAGAACCTTTCTATATTCTCCTTGAGTAGTTGAATCTCACCATTTTCTTCCTTGGTTAAGTATGTGCATATCTTTGTGGTTTGGAAGTTCTATGGACTGATTTGAAAATCCTTCACATCTTCTGTAGGAATTGATTTTTCTTCTCCATATTCATCCATGGGGTCCAAGTCTACGAAGTTGATGCTATGAGCGTTAGATTTTGACATCGTACGATCCAAATCCTCTATATTTATATTTAAACTAGCTTGATAACACCTTCAAGCCACCTCTTGTACTTACTTTATGATTCTTTTATGCCCTTCTCTAAGGGGAATGTTATGGTTAAATAAAGCTTAGATAGTAGGGGTGCTCGTGGACCATTTTGGTTCAATTTTGAGAGAATCTGATGACCAACCCAATAAAAAATATATGGATTAGTTTTTATTAGATTTGCAAACAATTTCAATAAACCCCAAATCGAGAAACAACAATTTAGTTTGGTTGGATGATCAGATACATTAGAAATAAATGTGCAAAAAAAATTTCAAAAAAAAATCTAATTTACATTGTCGTAACCAGCAAAAGATACGAGAGTCGCCCCACTACTTATTTGTCCTAAGGATGGGAAATGAACGAAAATCCCTAATTTGTTTAGATATTATTGGGTTCGCCAGTTGGTTAGATAAATGGAAGATGTTAGGCACCCTTTACCTCCATTGTACTCAAGGGGGACCGTCTTAGACCTAAGACTTATTGAGGGTATTTCTTTATTCAATCATATTATCATATATAGTAAAAACAAGGGAAGTTTAGTTTTTTAGTTAATGTTTTTTATAGAATTGTGTAAAATTACTTTCAAATGATCTTTTGAATATTGTCTTAGTTTGAAAATTGAGTGATCGTAGACGCAGTTTGAAATTTAATTTGAAAGCAATACTATTAATTCTTTTTTTTTTATTAAATCTTGAGTTTTTATTATGTTAGTGCAAAAAATGTTTGAATTGGTTACCTGTCTTAATGTTTTATTGGTTGGTTAATAAAAAAATTGATCTTTATTAGAATTAAATCGCGCTAGGCGAAGAAATTGATTTTCATAAGGAGTTTATCCTTATTAGAATTAAATCATACGAGGCGAAAAAATTCATTTAATTTGTTTGTAAATTTTAGATGTTTTAATTTGAATAATTAATTAGTAAGACGTTAAGTCAACCAATCAATTATTCGAGGATGTGGTGGATGTAAAATCCATCTATCCTATTATTTGCGAAGATGTTGAATTAATTTGATAGTAAAATTTCTTGGAATTATGTTTATGATTTATTTACAAGTGATTAAAACATTAAAAACTAGGAAACTTAAGAATTAGTGAATTACTTTACATCGGATGATATTTATAAACCGTACAAGAATAACAAATTTAACCGGCAAAATCAGTATTAACAAATTAATGAAATAACGTTTTTTGTATTATCAGTGTTTTTTTAAACAATAAGATAAACAAAAACAAAATTAAAGTAAACAAAATACAACATACATAAAAGCCATGGTGCGCATAGAAGTAGGCTAGTAAAATATAGAAATAATGAGCCCAAGGCCCATGATACTCATTTGAGTTAACCCTAAAATTAAAATAAAACTTACACGTTATCGGCAATAGATCCTCATGTCTCTCTTCACCACTCAATTTCCTCTCTCTCTCCCGCATCTTCTTCCCTAAATTATTTTCTTCTTTTAACATATGAGCCCCTATCTTTCTTCCTTATTTGTTCCCTTCAAATCTCAAAGCAAAAAAATCATAGAAAGGTTTATAGAATCAACAAAGATGAAACGTCAACGAAAGAAGGTTATGCACCACGGTAGTCGCAGGGTTGGGTGGTTGGATTTGCGATTGGAGCGGACGAATCTACAATGATGATTGTGCGTCGGCTTCGTCTATGCGACCTGGAGGTTGAACGAAGGGTGGCCGCTGCATGAGTTGCAATGGATCATTATGAGCGGCTTTGGCTGGTAGTTCGATGGAGTATGCATTGTGATGAGAGGTGATGGTTGGGGGTAGTCGCATGAAACTCCCGCGGTGTTCGGTGCAATGTGGCCGGAGTTGTGGCCGTTCTTCTAACAACGTGAAGACGACATTGAACAAGGAGATTCTAGGAAAATAATTTTGACATTAGCTTTACCTAAAATGTTATAGAAAATAATGTTGGGAACTTGTGGTGATATTGAATGGTGTATGTTGACACAATTTAGAAATTGACAGGTGTTTTGTGAAGGATAATGATCGTACCTGATCAGAATGGACCGTCACAGTTTACGTCGAGCAGAAGTTGAAAGTGAGGTGGGGTACCTGTAAGACACTCTGAAGTCAAAGTGAGATTCCGAATGATGCAAGCAAGTAAGAGAGAGTAAGAAGTGATCAATACCTAACCCTCTCGAGTGAGAGGGTATTTATAGCCCCCAACACTGGCCAAAGTCCCCTTATTGGGTTGGGAAAGCAGGCCCAAAGTGGATGCGGGTTTTTCAGGGTCAAATGGACTTCGTGATGTTCAGAGGCGTTGATAGTCAATCCTACGAGGAGGATACTTGTGAGGTACTTTTTCCCGTCAGGAAGGACCCCCGCCAGCCTCAGGTCGTTCGAGAGGAACAGTCTTGCTCGAGGAGGAGCTAGGCAGTTAATCTCTAGGTCCTTTTGGCCGGTGATACACCTTCCTGCGTCTTCCTGGGAACACCCTCATATGGCGAAGAAGCATCCTCTCGAAGAGTGGGGATAATTGCCTGACGACATCAAGGGATAACTTGGTCAGCTGGTCTTAGACGACGCAGTTGGGTTGTGCTTTATATGGACTTAGGCCAAGAGCAGTCCCAGTCTAGAATAGGAGCTCCCCAAGTCATTGCTCCTGATGAAGGAGTTATGACTTAAGTCCACCTTTGCCTTTACGAGGAACGCATAACTCAACCAGGGATCTTTTATTGTGTTGGTGGAAATCATCTTCGGTACGCGTGAGTACTCGAGCAGAATTCGGAATAGACTCGATGGGGAATACTTCAGTTGTTCCTCGACTCACTGGGAGATAAAATCTGTCAGGGTGAAGCCACATGGGGTGACCTTTGGGACTAGAATGATGGTATAGGGAATAGGGGCCATCATTACCTGAGCGCGTAGATGTCAAGGAGAAAGGCGATTGGCAGGCTGACCGACACGACGCTTCGTATTCCACGTCAGCTCTATATATAGCGCCTTAGGGCCCATTTCTCACATTTCAATTTTCGCGCTCTCCGCTATACCTGTTGTCAACACCGTCTGCTACCTTTCTTAACCGTCAACTCCGATACTAAGTTCGTTGCGCATTCTTCACCTCCTATACTCAACTAAGTGTTTTCCGCAATAATCGTTGTTTAGATTGGCTTTATTGATAATTATTTATAGAATTTCGCAATCGGAGGGTGTGGGGGGTTCATTCGGGATATTCATATATTCATGCGCAATATTTGCGAGTGGGCCCGTGATATTAATCTCTTTCCCGACCAATTCATGAATTTACCTGTGGCTTTCATCTGTCCCCCCATGAAATTCGTGAATTTGCCTAAGAAATTTATGTACTCCCTGGCAAAATTCACGAGTTTGTTCGGAAAATTCATGCTCTTCCCGCAGTATATATAGATATGCTCGTAATATTTATCATGTTCCCCTGGTGCTCACGGGATATGCGTTTTTCTATAACCGTCGTGCGGTCTCACGATATTTGCATAATTTCCACGCATTAATCGAGGGTTATGCATATTCCTTGCTGCACGAGCGTTTGTCGACTTGGTCTGGGCGTAACCATCCCCTTTCGCATGTATCGCAGTGGAAGGATGGATTTGATTTTTCTATCGAATTCACTGGTTTCTTCTGCTTTAAAGGTGAAATGGCCGATACTCCTGAGTCGTCCGAGCATGTAGATGTCGAAGAGACGAGCGTGGTCGATGAAGGTGTCCATCTGTTCGACATGATCGATGATCCTGCATTGTCCTGGGTCGGGCCAGAGCCTCGAGGGATAACTTCGGTCTATAGTTATAGAGGAAGACAAGCCTATACTGTCATCGAGCATGGCGGCGACATGGAAGGGTTTCGTCGTAAATTCACCGTAATATGACCAACTCCGACAGCAAGGATATGCTCAGAGTTCGAGGAGGATCGCTTCCCAATGTATGAGGTCGTTTTCAAAGACTTGGGGCTTCGTTTTCCCTTCAATGATTTTCATATGGGCGTGCTCAACCACTTGAACTGGCGCACTCTTAACTACATCCTAATGCGGTCGCCTTCTTCCGGGCTTTCAAACCACATATCGGTTCCTAAGGATCGGGGCGACCATTCTCTGTTTTCAAGGTTTTCCACCTCCAACGTCAATCGAGGGGTGGGAAACATAGTTGGGTTTCCTTGAAGCAGTCAAAGAGACTGTTTAGGATGTACATGGATTATGTTCGTGACTTTAAGGACAGATGGTACGTTGTGCAACCATCATCCCAGGAGGTTGTGGATTTCGTGTTCGACCCAGTTCAAGTAGTGGATGAAGATGGGGAAGTATGTCACGACGAGGAGGGCAATCTAGAGATTAGGAGACTTTCAAAGTTCCCCATTCACTGGTGCTCAGGTCACTACAAGCACAGTCCCATCCATTATCACACTCCTCCTGGAAGTATGAGTGTTGAGGACGAAGAGTCCTATGGTATCCTGACTCGGTTCGTCGATGGGTTCTTTCCCTCAAGATAGGTTACGAGGGAAGGACATGACATTCTCGATGAAGTCGGCAAACCGACGTTTGAGGCGCGCCCGATCAATACCAAGGCACTCGTGGAATGTCGAACCTACGGGCAGGCCGTGAACCTTCTAGGTTTCTGCTCGCGTGATTTATTGGATTTTTATTGCTTGAGATATTTGTTCATGTCTTCCTGACGAGGCTAACCCGAGGATACTATTTTTTATTTTCGCATGTAACATGGCAGAACGTCGGGAATGACTGTTAAAGTTGACCTAGGAAAAGAAGAATCACAAGAGGTTGGTGAAGCCGCACTAGCCTACGCGCCTTGGCCCGGTCTAAGAGCTGGACAAGGATGGGTCAAGCGGGTCGTCAGGTGTTCGTGATGTCGCACAACACAAGGCTATGTTGAGCAAGAAAAGGAGTCATCTAGAAAGTGGACTTGCCAATGAGACCGAGGAGGGGGCGACTGCCTGGGCCTTCAAACTTCCTCCTTGTTTTGTCCGAGAAATATTTCTTCCAGGGTTTCCCTTTGGTCATGTCTGATGCTGAATCCAACATTATTAGGCACCTCGACAAGGAAGGTCGAAGGAAGCACCTGGCTTCCGGGATGGTCGGCCTGATGAAGTTCGTGGAGATGGTTGTGGTCCTTGTAAGTGAAGGAGATGGCCCTTCTGGCTTGGTGAAGGAACTGGAGTCGGAGAAGGTGACTCTTCAGGCAAAGACGCTGAAGTTAAGAACTGCCCTCGAGCGTAGCGAGGAGAAGTTTCGGGGGCAGGCCGAGGAGTTGGCGAGGGAGAAAGAAAAAGTTGTCAGGGCCTATGAAGAAAAGGATGTCATGTTGCTCGAGTGGGAACGGCTGGAGGGGGATAGAGAACAGCTGGAGAGGGAGGTATCCGATTTAAAGTCTTCCATGATTCCCGCAGAGGGAGATCCTGAGGGTGTTACTGATCTGCATAATTGCTCAGAGTTAATTGCTTGGATCCAAATCCTCGAGTCAGACTGCGTCGATGCTTTGGCCGACGACTTCGAGACTGCCTTGACCCAACTGCCTATGCCGAATCCTGGGCTTAACACTGAAGGCGCTTGGGTATTGTCCCACGTTATTGATGGCCGCGTGGTTCCCCCTCCTGATTCCCCTGAAGTGGAGGCCGAAGTGAGAACCCCTCGAAGTGATTAGTATCTATGATATTTTGTCAATTTGTATTCAAGGCTTGCTCGCCTGTATTCAGTGTAATTTCCAAACAACGTCGGCCTTCGTAGTCGGCATTTATAAATGTTCTTACTTTGTTATTATGCCTTTATGTTTGCTAGCTATCTGTTCGTCGTTGCTTTTAACTTGTTTATTTTGTGAAAATTTGTATTTCCCATGAGTGGAGATGTATGCTCGACCTTGGTTGTGGACGACACATGTTGGGATGTGTCGAGGGGGTGGGGTAGGGATCCCCGGAACGAGCTTGAGATCGCGGACAAGATCTTAAGCTCGTGGTATGAATTGCCCATCGCAAGCTGGGTGTTCTTCATGTTGGGTACTTTGACAACGGAGCTCGATTGAGGTGTCTCTATTGGGCTAAGTTTCTATTCAAGGAATGAACAACAACCTTCTGGCATTGAAGTTTGGAGGTCATGTTTGTACCTTAACATGTCCACGTGGTCGAGCTCGTCCTGTCGTCGATTAGTTAGGACTGGTCGACTGCTAATTCCCGTAGTAGGGTAAGGACTTAGCTGTTATATTGTTTTAGTTTCGTAGCGTTCCATGGTCGAGGTAATGGTTCTCCATTTAAATGTTCGAGGTAGTATTCCCCGGTGCCCGTTGTTCCGTGGACACGGTACAGTCCTTCCCAGTTTTCTGCCAATTTCCCTTCACGGGAATCTTTCTGATTCCTCCGTAGGACTAGGCTACCAAGCTGGAATTCGAGCTTTATGACTCTATTGTCATGGAGAAGAGCTATTTGTTATTTTAGTGTGGACTCGCGAAGAGATGCTCATGAATGGATTTCCTCGACTAGGTCGAGCTCTTCTCTTAGGGCCTCATTGTTTAGTTCCTCGTCTAGAGGGGCCTCTGTTCTTATGGAAGGTTCCAAGATTTCCACGGGGATGACTGCCTCAGTTCCATATTGTGATACAGTGGGAGAACTGACTTGGGATGTTTTTCATTTGATCGCAAATGTTGCAGTTAGCAAGAGTCGCCACCGACTTTTCTTTTATCCAAATAAATGAAAGGGTGAAAAGAATAGGAAAGACCTTTGAGATTATTTGAGTTCGGGGGGTAGATTATGAAAAGGGAAGGTATTAGCACCCTTTTCATCCATAGCTATCTATGGGCTCTTAGTTGCTTGTTAGATCACTTGCTTTGTTTGAAAGTGTGCTTTGTGGTGGTTTTTGAAAGTATTTTTGAAAGACGCATTCGTTTAGGCAAACTTTGTAAGATTCTCGTTTTTAAGAATGTATACAAAGTTTTGGACTTTTGAAAATATTTCATGTTTTGAAAGTGTTTGGTGTATATTTGCAAGGATGTTTGTTTTTGAAAGTGAGCAAGCAACTTGGAACGTTTCTACCTACTCAAAAGTCTTTGTTCTTTTACTCCTTCTTTAGATGTTTCTATCTTGTCATTGATTGGTAAGAAGCTTTATCTTTAGATGTAAAGGGATGGGTGTGGGTCATTGTATGGACATGATAGCAATGTTGTGAGATATCTTAGCGTTTTCCTTGAGGGACTAAGATCATTTGAAAGGCAACATTTGAACCGTCATCGAGGGACTATGATCTTGTATTTCGATTGTTTTGCTAAGACATCTCACATGCATAACATGACCATTTTTAGGCAACAAGTGGAGTTAACCTTAGGGGTGCATGTGTGAATAGTGTGTTCGATTTGCATGCATTTTGTCTTTGATTAGAGTTGTCTACTTGTAGATTTTATCTTCCCATACAAATCCTACTTTACTAGTGATCTTACCGGATTAAAATTGGATCGTCACAGCTGGCTCGAACTGGATTTGAATGAGATGGGGGGGGGGTACCTGCAAGACACTCCGATGATAAAATGAGAGACGAAATGAGCAGGCAAATAGTATGTAGGTGCGTAACAATTGAATACCTGACCCTCTTGAATAGAGGGTATTTATAGCCCCCAGCGCTGGGTCAAAGTTCCTTTATTGGGACGACCAAAGCTGGCCCAACAAAGGGACTGCCAGGTTTTACGTGTGTAATGGGGACCCACATGTGGTCCCCTTCTTGGATGATGCTCCGCGAAGAATGAGGAAGAACGAAGACACGGTCTTTCCGGAGCTCTAAGGATTCCGCAGCATCTAGAGAGGACTGAGTCTGCCCTACGGGGAGGATGCTCGAGCAAGGCTCGAGTTGGAGTATCCTCGGTCAGGGACGCTGCTCGTTGCTGGTAGCGGCGGGCATAATCGTTGTGGCCTGTGACTGGGTATGCTCGGGGCGGTCTGATTCCGAGCATAGCTCAAGGAACTGCTTGGATCTGGGCCTTTACTTGTGTCGTGGGCCAAGGCAGGCCCAGTCCAGAACAACTAGCATTTATATGAAAGCGATAAATTGTAGAAGATAAATATTCTACGCTATTACAATCATTAGGGGGATGGGGTGTACAAATTTACAAATGGGGGTTTGCAAAAAATTAAAGTCCTAATTATCTATTACAACCATATTGAAATAATATACAAAAAATGTAAAATAGACTTGTTTTGTTTTTGTTAAGAGAAGAAATAAATTGGCTTAAGAAAAATATTTTCGGTCTTTTGATTTTAAAAGAAATAAAATAAAGTATGTGAATATAAAAATGTTTTTGGTGTTTCTGATTAATGAAAATAAAATGATGAAAAAAAAAAGATAAAAGAAAAAAAGGGGTCAGAATCAGCGTGTTGCTGAAATAAGAGAGAACAGAAGTAAGGGGCAGAAACTCTGACTCTGATATGTTGCAAGAAAAACATGTAGTAGAAGAAGGGAAGGTCAGAAGTTCTGGGTTCGGACACACTAAAGTTATGGGTTCGGGAATAAGAGAAATCCTAAAATTATGATGCAGCTGGTAGCCTAGAAGTTCTAATGTTACTGGAAAGCTAGAAATTCTAGTGTCATTGGCAAACTAGAAGTTCTGATAATGGATATGTGGGGTGTCAATGTTATTGGATGGAAATGCATAGAAGTTCTGGTCCGGGATGGGGAAAAAATGCCAGGGAATAAACATAAAAAGGGTGTTTATGGGGCTAGAACTCAGGACCCTTAACACTAATATCTTATGCACACGCTCTCTACCACTGGGGTGGCTATACATCCGGTATTAGAAGCAAAAACATAAACATATAGAACAAAGTAAGTTCTGATAATGAATCTCCTTCTCTACGCCTGCCAGAGCATCTGCAGCTTAGCCATTTCTCAACAAAACAGAAAATGCAAACATAGCAATTATGGCAGGTTTCATCATGGTTTCAGAAACATAAAATATTAGGACTGTAAATCAGAAGCAAGCATGAATTTTCCCGATCCTAATTTTAAATCCTAATTTTCTCAAGAAGTTATGAACTGAAGTTCTCTCTACTTAGGCAAAAAATACATGAATTTTATGAATATGTACAGCATCAGAGCCAGAATGTCTACATTGTATTTTTGAACATGTAAGCTTATCAATGTCTAAGTAATGTGATGAGAGTTAACAGAAACTTACCTTGCAGTTGGGAAATGTTATGTGAACTAGAGCCTGGTTCGGACTATTGTGGTGTTCTAGTCAGCTTTCTCACGTGTTCAGAAGGCGGGAACAATCTTTAACTTGAGCTATGAATGGCTGAAAAATTCTGGAACAACCAAGAAGCAAAGTTCTGATTTTGAAATGGAAATCGGTGGAGATGGAATAGTAGTCTGTAAACAGAAGCTGGGATTGTTTCTAAATGTATGTTAGAAACTGAGTGGATGGTTTGGCCAAGAGATATGCAAGAAAATTAGAGTTTGAGCGTGAAAAGAAACAAAAGCTTAATAGGTTTTTGTGTTTGCGCTTTTAGTTTCCCATTCTTTGAAATTTCAGCAAGGTTTCAAGGCTAATTTTCAAATTCTCGACCTCTTTTAAGTTGCAAATGAAGTTCAATTTATAGGAAAGGATTTAGTAGCTTGGAGAAGTCAAGAGTACATCCATCATATGCTAGGGCTCTGACTTGTTCTTGAAGCAAGTTTAAACAAGTATGGTTCAAGGCACAAAGTAGGGTGGTTAGCAGCTTTTAGTCGTGCCTAAGCTGGATTTGTAAGCATGAATTATGGAAAAGTACCCTCAGAAGCAAAAGTAGAGCATGGGCCCAGCATAAACTTGTACAAAAGTTTTGCTTTTCAAGGACAACAATGTACTTCCATGCCACACGTGGGGAAATCCTTTGGATAAAGACTCAAAAGTGGGTGTGAGCATTAAATGATGATGAGATTTATCAAAACAAAAAATCATGCAAGATGAGATTATGTATCATAGCTTGGATCTGGATCAGAAGTTTATCAGCGTAACTTAGAACAAGTATCCAACTTCTGATCTTTGAATCTCCCTGCTTCAGCATGCTCTGGAGGAGTTCTCAGACTTTTCAGAAAGCTTGTAACGTGCTTTGCAGACCTTCTTTGAATTTCTCTTGCAGATTCTGATTTAATCTTTGTGAAAACTGGCCCAGAAGTTCTAACCAAATTTTGTCTTGGAAATGCCCAGAATTGACTGAGTACTTCAGTTTCATGGACGTGTCTTCAAGGATTTATAACTTGAAATCCCAACACTTCTATAAGAAGTTCTATTCTGCAATATTTTAGATCTCATTGAAATCTAAAACTCTTCTGTTAGAAGTTCTTCCAGAATCAACTTGCATCATGGTAAAATTCTGTCCAGAAGTTCTGAATTTATCATATTTCCTAAACACTTAGAAAAATTTCCAAGTATTTAGAATTTTGACTTTTCCAAAGTAGCTTTGACTTGTGATTTTCTTGATGAAACAAACTTCATGTTCCAACATCTCTTGATGAAATATGATTCTTGAAACTTGATTTTGATCCAAAAGTCAAAGTTTGACTTTTCAGCATGCAATTGACCATTTTTCCCTTGTGCCAATTCCAAACCTAAATTGATGTATCAGTGCTGCAAGCTTGATGTCATGGGAGATCTTGTGAGAATCCTTGAGAAATGAGCGGGAAAATTTTGGGCTACAACACATATGTTAGCTGGAATGGGGTATCGCCCGTCGTCGAGTGGGGCGATGTTTGATACGCCCACATGACGTAGTGGAGTTCTTCGACCCACCCTCTTTTGGCCTCGTCGAGCCTTTGTTTAAGACCTCGTAAGATGACCCTATTTGTGGCTTCGTCTTTCCCGTTAGTTTAGGGGTGTTCGACCGAGGTGAAGTGTTGCTTAGTACCGAGTTTAGAGACAAAGCTTTGGAAACCTTGATCGGTGAACTGGGTCCCGTTATCAGTGATGAGCGCTTGTGGAATTCCAAATCGGACGAGTACGTTTCATTTATGGAAACGAAGGATGTTGTGTGAAGTGATTTTTGCCAGACCTTCGGCCTCTATCCATTTCATGAAATAGTCAACGACCACGATTAGGAATTTGTTTTGGTACGTCCCTTGCACGAAAGGTCTGAGGATGTCCACTCCCCACTAGGCGAATGGCCACGGGGAGGACAGTGTGTTTAGCTCGTGTGGGGGAGCAAGGTGCGTATCTGCATGCTTCCGACACTTGTCGCACATTTTGACATGTTCCTTGGAGTCTTGCTGCATGGTCGTCCAGTAGTAGCCTGCTCGCAGTGCCTTTCGTGCTAGGGATCTTCCACCCATGTGTTGGGCGTTGATTCCCTCGTGGATTTCTCGCAGTGTCTCGGGGATTGCAGATTCTTCGATACATTTCGGGAGTGGGATGGAGAATCCTCGATAGTACAACTTGTGTTCGAGTACCACGTATGAACATGCTCGTCATTTGGTCACGGCCACCTCTCTTTGGTCCATAGGAAGCTCCTTTTTTGTCAGAAAATTGAATACCAGAGTCATCCAACGTGAGCTGTCCTCGATGGTGTTTACCTCGGGAGGTGTCGTGGATCTTTCAATGCTTGGGTGAGAGAGGGATTCTTGGATGATGGATTTGTTTCCGCCTTTCTTCTTCATACTCGCGAGCTTTGAAAGTATGTTTGCCCGCATGTTCTGCTTGCATGGCACGTGAATGATCTCTGCTCGGTCAAACTTCTTCATATGTTCTTTGACCATGTTTAAATATTCTATGAGGCAGTTGTTCTTAGCCTGGTATCCCCCTTGAACTTGAGATGCGACAAGTTGGGAGTCAGTGAAAATTTGTATCTCTCGGGTGCCCAAATCTTTGGCCATTCTTAAACCTACGAGCAGTGCCTCATATTCAGCATGATTGTTCGATGTTAAAAAGAAACGATGGGGGAATATTCAATCACGACGCCCTCCTAGTTCTCGAGGGGGATCCCCGCTCCGCTCCCTGTCGAGCTGGAAGCTCCGCCCCCAAAGATTGTCCATTTTTGCTTCTTCCCTATGGGGGGTCGTGAGCGGTCATCTCTGCGACGAAGTCGGCCAGTGCTTGGGCCTTGAGGGCCTTCCTGCTCTCGTATTGGATGTCGAACTCCGAAAGCTCCAAGGACCATTTTAGAATTCGACCATCCATGTCTGGTCGGTATAGGAGTTGTCTTATGGGTTGGTCTGTCCGCACGATGATTGTATGCGCTAGAAAGTAATGACTAAGTCTCCTCGCTGCATTGACGAGGGCCAAGTCTACTTTCTCGATCTGTTGATACCTGACCTCGGGTCCTTGTAGCGCTTTGCTCTTGAAATACACTGGCTTTTTCCCGTCTGAGGTCTCTCGAACGAGGGCCGCCCTCACGGCCTCAGCAGGGACGGCCAAGTAAAGGAACAGTATTTCCCCGTTCTCAGGTCGCGACAGCACATGGGGTTACGAAAGGATTTTCTTGAGATGGAGGAGGGCTTACTCGCATTCCTCGGTCCGTTCAAAGGCTGTCTCTTTGTGCAGAAGTTTTAAAAATGGAAGGGCTTGTTGGGCGGACTTCTCCACGAAGCGGGAGAGCAAGGTGAGCATGCCATTTAGGACTTGTATAGATTTCTTCGAGCTAGGTGTAGGGAGCTCATAGAATTCCCGGCATTTTTCGGGGTTGGCTTCGATTCCTTATTCCGTTAGATAAAAACCGAGAAATGTTCCCGCCTTAACCCCGAAGGTGCATTTCTCAGGATTGAATCTCATCCTGCATTGCCGCCTGGGCAAAGACCCTTCTGAGGTGGGCGGCGTGGTCGATATTTGTTCGAGATTTGACGATCATGTCGTCCATGTACACCTCGAGCATATCACTGATCTCGTCACAGAAGACTCTATTCATCATCCACTGGTACATTTCACCGTGTTTTCCAGGCCGAAAGACATTATGTTGTAGTGCAATACTTATCGCTCATCGCCATTGGTATTTGATTATAGCCCGAGTAGGCGTCCATGAATGATAAAATTTTATAGTCGGCCGAATTGTCGACCAGCATGTCAATATTAAGCAAAGGAAAAGCGTATTTGGGACATGCCCGATTAAGATCGGTATAGTCAACATACATTCTCCACTTTCCATTATTTTTCTTAACAAGTACAACATTTGAGAGCCAGGTTGAATACTGGGCCTCGGAAATAAAATTAGCCTTTAGGAGGTCTTTTACAGCATTTTAAGCAGCCTCCTTTTTCTCGAGAGACTGCTTGCGTCTATGTTGTACTATTTCCCTAGTAGATGGATCAATGGCCAAGTTGTGACAGGCGACCTCGGGGTCGAGTCCAGGCATCTCTGTGGCGCTCCATGCGAACAGGTCTACATTTTCCCTCAAGCAAGCTTTAATCTACTTCCTCACTAGGTCGCGGAGCCCGGTGTCGATCTTCACGCCTCTGTGAGAGTCTTCACTGAGGGGGACTAACTCGAAGTCTTCGTCCGGGATTGGTCGTAGGAGCTCCTGTTCGCCATTGGGTGCTTTATCATTGTCGAGTCAAATGTTTAGCGATATGGAGTCGACCTTGGGTGGAGTTCTTTGTTCTTCTGTCTTGACGGGTAGTGGCTCAGGTCGAGTAGCATCTCTCTTAGCAGGTTATGCCCCAATGTTGATTGTGCCCTATCCCTTTGAAGCTACATTGAAACATCTTCAGGAAGTTGAGAGGTCATCGTGGATGGTGGCGACGCATCCCCTCTTCATGTAGAATTTCATCTTTAGATGGACGGTGGAGGGGACAACGGTCAGTTCGGCCAGTGTTGGTCTCCCTATGATGCAGTTGTAGAGAGACAGGAAGTCGATGACCATAAATCGCTCATTGACCTGCCTGGTGGCGGTTTCCTCGCCGAAGGTGACAAAGAGCTCCACGTACCCCCACGGTTTGGAGGTCGAGCCATTGAAGCCCTACAGGTCGGACCCCACGTATGGTGAAAGGTGGGTGTCGTCGAGCTGTAGGGTTTGGAAGAGATGGTTATACATAACATTGACGGAACTCCCTTCGTCGACCAAGACGCAGTAAACGTCAAAATTAGCCATACTTGCCCTAACTAGAAGAGGGATGCTTGCATTAGGGGTCCCTCCGGGAAACTCTTCGAGGTAGAACGTGATCGGCTCGGATCTGCCCTTGACCCTCTCGAATGTTACGGCTTGCGACGGGGCTGCGGCGAGCAACTCGTCTAGCTTCCTCTTTGAAAAGTTTATAGATATGTCAATGAACGCCCCACCATTTATAACCATGGCGGATGAGGATCTTTCCCACCTACTTTGCATGGACAGAGGTTCTTTTTCGTGTTTGTCGGGGATGTAGAAGTCCTTCGGTCTTATAACGGAGAAGGCTATTTGGATGGGGGTCGTTTCATCCAATGGTCGGGTTTCTTCCTCGACCTCTCTTGTTTCGCGAGCCTCCGGCGAGGGGCATGGTTGTGGAGATATTGCCCGAGCCTGCCACCCTTGATGATGGTTTTAGTGGCGTCTTTGAGATGAACACAGTCTTCAGTCAGATGCACGTGGCTCTGGTGGTACTGATAGTATTTGCTCCTGTCAGCCCCGGGCTTTGCAGGAGTAGAGCGAGGATGTTTGACGCCGCCGTCCTTGAATTCTGTATTAGCACACTCTACTAAGATGCACTCGCGGGAAGCTGTTAGAGGAGTGTATTCGGTGAACCTCCCTACGAGCCCCCTTTGCTCGCGAGGATCCCGTGGTTTGCCATCCCTCCTCTTCTTGTTGGTATGTAGATGAGGGCCTGCGTCCTGGTGTCGCATGTAATTGGTTGGTTCATGATTCCTTGGATCACGGGCTCTATTGGCTGCTTCCCTCTCCTCATAGTCCATATAGGCCCTACCCTTCTCGAGGAGAGCATCGAATGTCCAGGGTGGTTCAATTCCAACGACCTTCCTGAACTCCGTACCCAGCAGGAGTCCCCTCTTGAGAAGGTATCATTTCATATGATCGGTGTAAGGGACCTTAATGGCCTCACAGTTGAACCGATCTATAAACTCCCTGAGGGTCTCGTTGCTTCTTTGGACGATGGCCTCGAGGGAAGCCTCAGTCTTCGGGTGTCGACGTGAGGCAGTGAATGAGCTGATGAACTGGTTTTTTAAGTTTCTCCAGGAGGTAATTGACCCTGAGGAAAGGTTCTTATACCAGTCCATCGCAGTCTTTCTCAAGGTCGTAGGGAACAATTGGCATTTGATCGATCCCCCGACATTATGATACTGCAGCATTGCCTCGAACTTGTCGATGTTGTCGACTCGATCGGTAATGCCGTGTGTTGTACCTCAAAATTTGCCCTCTCTTTTCTCAAGACATTTCTCACAAGATCTTCAATAGCTCAAGCTTACACAAGAATTGGCTAAGTCAAATCACCTCCTAAATACCTCTCATAAGATTTTGACCAATATTAACATTTTGAGGTCATATTCATCATGAAATTCTGGTATCGGATATGTGATGTTGAATGAGATTTCATGACACAAATATCTGTTTACAAGTAAAGAACAGTAAAATCAAAAGTAGTAAAACACAAGAGATTGTTCACCCAGTTCAGTGTACAACAACACCTACTATGGGGGCTACCAAGCCAGAGACAAGTCCATTAAATAGTATCAATTCATAAACCCCCGGTAAATAACCAGTTTACGATCTAATCACTTAATCACTACCTGTTCTATACTTATACCTAAGACTCACCTAGGTATGAGGCCTTCCTCAAATCCCTTCAATCACTTACAGTGAAGAAACAACATAATTAATAAGTTTAAAAACTTCATTCATTCAATGCTTAAAAGCTTATGAATGATACACAATTAACAACCTAAATAACAACACAAGTATTCAATCAATACTAGTGTGTTTGACAATTAAAATACTTAGACTTTTTAAAACAGAAAGAAGGTATTCTTCTTCAAAAGTTGCAGTCGTTTGAATAAGGAAGCAAGTCCTTATATATGCGCAGCTGTGGGCTTGGGCTTAAAAAGAAATATTCAATTATTTTGAATATTTCCTTAAAAACAGGTCAAGATAAAATCCATGCATTTTGAAAAATATTCCTCCATATTTTACGCTGCTTGTGAGTCATAAATCTTGAATTATGGAGTGCTGAAAATTAGGAAACAGAAAAACATAAACTGATGTTGGCTGAGTTCAGTTTAGGAGGCAGATGTCAAGACATCTGCTTTGACATCATTCAAAATAATTTGCTACAAATGTCAAGACATTTACCAAAACATTAACAACGCATTGTTTTTCCAAAATTGCTACCAACAAACACTTACAAACTCTCCCTTTGACAAATTTTGGCTAAAACAATATCAGAGCATATTATCAGAGCAGACTAATATATTATCAGAGCAGAATCAGATTAGCAGCATAAGAAAAGCAAGCATAAACTCAGTTAGCAATTAGCTATTAGCAAAGGAAGATGTCAAAACATCTTCTGAGACATGAGGCTCCCCCTTTTTAGTCATAATATGCCAAATAAAAGGATGCATTCAAGAGTGTATCAGTAATTTAGGTACAGACCATAGAAATCAAATGTCAAGCACATGCAAGTGCTAAAAGGAAACAAAAGGATCATATAAAGAAACATCAATTAGTCTAACTGTCATCAGAACCAGTTGACTTGTCTGAGCCAAAAATTTCTTCCTCACTAGAGTCTTCACCTTCAGAGTTCACTATATCATCAAGGTTGTTGTCCTTTTGCAAGTCCTTGATCATCTTTTACAAGGATAGCTTCCTTGTTGAGCTAACTCTGATCACATCATCCAATTCCTTGCAGGCTTCTCTTATTTCTTTGATTATATTATCCTTGGTTGATGTATTTTCAGCAGACGTAGATGTTAAAACAGTGTCTGGGACATGTTTTCCTGAAAAGAGCTTAAAATGTAGGGTCAAGGAAGACTTCCTCTTACACACTACATCATTTCCACTTGGGATTCCAGGATACTGATTTAGGATAATTCTACACAGGAGGGAAGGAAAAGCAATTGACATCTTAATGGCACAAGTTCCTGCATGTTTAATGGTATGATCAAATATATAAGTCCCATAATCAAAATGTTTCTGGTTTCCAATAGCATAAATGAACTTTCCTAATCCAATGGAGATGGTTGAAGTGTGATTACTGGGAACCCAATTTGCAGCTCCAATCCTATGTAAAATAGCATATTTCACACTCAGTTTGCTGACAGGAAGTTTATTTTTCATGGGCCACTCACTTACTTGATTAGCAGTGATGGCTCTGCACACTAGATTATCTGTAACTTCCAGCTCACAGCAGACATCTTCAGACCTATCTAGAAATATATTTATGATGGCATGAGAAAATTCTACACACTTTCCTCTAACAAAAACCTTTCTAAACTCCTTACTTTTATGGCCAGCACAGTCAACAGGAATATTAACAATAAACTCCTTAACAAGAGTTTCATAGCAATTGGCAAACCTGGTAACTGTTTTCATCAATCTAGCATAAGATATCAGCTCTATGATTTCTTTACATTCCAAAGCACCAGCTCCCAGTTCTCTCTCCAGGAAAATCCTTCTTTGATACACACACTTTCACTTATCAGCAGTCCCAACTGAATGGAAGGAGATGTTGTCAAGTGGGGCATCAGGAACCCTAACAGAAATATTCTTTCTTGTAGACTTTTTGATAGGAGAGATGTCCTGGACATCTTGCTCGATATCATAGTCTGAGTCATCTTCTTCAACAACCACAACTTTCTTCTTACTCTTGGATCTTTTTATAGCATCCTCACCATCATCCGTGGAGCTAACAGGTCTAGCTTTTCTTTTGCTAGAGGGAGGAGTCACTTTACTTCCTGGCTTTGGGGGTCCATGCATGATTTTCTTCTTGGTTGTTTTGGCAGGGGGTGTGACACTGGCATCCTTCTCTTTCCTGGATTTTAGCCTTCTTGCAATACTAGGTACCACATTGGTAATGAGCTCATTATCATACAACTCTTCTATATTGACTACTGTTGTACCCCAAAATTTTCCCTCTCATTTTATCAACATTTTCTCATCACAAGACTCTTGGAACTCAAGATCAAGTTAGAGTTTGCTCTGCTCAAGACCCCTCCTTGCACTGTTGACCCAAATTAGGGTTTGAGTTTGCACAGGGATGTTTTGACCTAAAATGCCCAAAGTGACTTTCATGCTTCATGTTGGACTCACAAGTTTATCCATACCAAGTTTCAAGCCTTGATTCCAATCTTTGCCCAATCAATTTGATAGTTGACCTAGAAATCAGCTGTATTGGGGAAAAAGTCAACTGTGGCCAATTGACAGTCAAACCTCATGAATTTTGACCCACATCAACATAATTAACTCACATGAACCATTTGGTCAAGTTTGGATCACAATTCCACAAGAAATTTGATCAGATCACCAAAAGGGCAAAATGGTCATTTTTAGGGTTTTGACTGCACAAAGGCAATTTTTGACTGTTTGACCTGACCAATGGCAAACCAAGCTCACATATGGACTCAAGGACTCAATGGCATTGTCTTGACCCATTCAACAAGTTCAAAAGATCCCAAATGCATAGGATTGACAGATGAATTTTTCAGTCAACTGATCAAAATTCGACTGTATACTGAAAAGTCAAACTTTGACTTTTTGGTCAAAATCAAGTGCCAAGATTCATTTTTCATCAAGACATGTCAAATTATGAAACTTGTTCATCAAGAAACCCAAAATTGCAAATTAGGGTTTAAAATGAAAAAATTTCATAACTTAGAAATTTTCTAAGTTAAGAAATTTTCTTATTTTTTCCTAACTTTGTCCCATTTTTTCACCAAGATGAAAATGGATTCAAACAAAACTTGAAACATGAAAGTTGTAGTCCATTAAAAAATCTACAACTTTTATTCACAAAGTTTTCTCAAAGGAAGCTTGTATCTCAAGTTATTATTTTTGGAACAAGGGTGCAAAACATTTTTAACTTAGAGAAATTTTGCCCTATTCTAGGCAGGATTTTTGTCCAACTTCTTGGCCATTTTTCACATGGTTCCACTTGGAGTTTCAATTTTCATTACAAAGATGGATTATAGTACACATTACAAGCTTTCCAAATTGTCCAAGGACTTCTCAAACACCCTTGTGGTTAGAGAGAATCGAATTTGCAAAGTTGGCCAAAACTCACTTTTGTTCATGGCCAAGGCTTGTGCATAACACTTGCATTTTCAAATCAGTTTTTGTATTGCTAGCTTGCAGGCCTCAAGACCAAGTTTACACTCCTTAATTTAATGCCTAACCATTGTGTTAAGGTGTTATTTCATTCATTTGGATAATACATGCTAAATTAATCCTTAATTGGAAAAAGCAAACTTGCCATTTTGGAAAAGTGATACTTTATGTCAAGTTCCAAATCCTTGAGGTACAGGCCAGATCTTTGAAGCAAAAGTTTGTACACAAATCCCATTTATCAAGGGCAAATGCTGCAGCATAGAGGGATAGAGTACACAGGCCTGCATAAGAACTTGAACCTCTTTGCTTCAAAAAGAAAAAACATTGCAAAACATATACAACTTTCACTTCTTGCAAACCAGAGCTTAAGCAAACTTTGTACTCATCTTCCACACATCCCAACTGACCTAAAACACGACTCAACCACCCCTCATACCTCCTAATACACTAAAACACCATCCTGCTGCAAAAACAGGGCATCTGCTGCAGATTGAGATCCACAACTTAATCCACTCGTGCACTTTGGCTAAAACCTGTCCAAACACATTCCATACCATCCACTAAAACTATTCCAAGCCTTAGACTCAAGCTGTAACATCCCTAACCCTACTTGCCATTTTTACTTTCAAACTGTGCAGGTGGACTTCTGTAGCACGATACAGGTGGTTTCAAAGCAAGCTAGGTACTTGGGAAGCATCCTTGGACCTCAGGCAAGCTCAACCAAAGCTCAAACTCCATTGAAGGTTGCTATATTGCTCTGTTCAAGTCAAGCTGAAACAGGTAATCTATGGACTTCTATCTCTCAATCTAGGAAGAGTTGGGCTTAGGTTTGTGAATGAAATATGTCCTACTCATAGCCCTGAAGCCATACATGTGATCACTTTTGATTTATGTTAAGCATGCTGTGAGAATTTTAGCCATGAACATGATGAAAAAATTAGGTTAAAATTTAGGGCCAGAGAAATTCTCTCTGGCCTTTGAGTGTTAATCCAAGTTTTTTACATGTTTGAACTCGTGATTTGATGCTCTACAATGTTTATGTTATGAGTTTTGCAAAATAATCAAAGAATCAGGAGTTTGTGTTGGACAAGGAGAGACGCGCATTTTCTGTTTGAACAAGGAGCTGGAGGTTGAAGATGAAGGCTTGGGTTGGGCCTGAGCCATCCTTACTTTTTGCACCCTCCTTTTCCATTTGCACCCCCTGGCCCATTATGTGAAATATTTGTTATTTTTGCATTTTTCTTTTTGATTCTGACTTAATATTTTTTGTTCAAACATGAAAAACACCAAAAATATTTTTCCACATTTTTTTACATTTATTTGGCATTTATTTGCTTTATTAAACATATACATGTAAATAATATAAAAACCTTTTTATTTAAAACCCTAAAAAAATAATACAAAAATATTTATTTTTTAGTTATTATTTTTTATTTACATTTTGAAAACATTTTCTTAAATATACATTTTTGTAAATAATTAATATTTTATTTTTTGTACATATTTAGCATATTTAATATATAATATATATATATATATATATACTTATACATATTTTATTAAATATTTAGGGCAAAAATACAAAAATAATACCTTTTATTTTTTATTTAATATTTGACGCCAAAAACACTTTTTCTATAATATACTTCTTTTTTTATTATTTTTTGTATAAATCAATATATCTTGTACATAATTAATAAATAATTACTATTTGTTCAAAAATTAGGATTTTGCCCTAAACAACAAAAATAACCAAAAAATGACTTTTTTTATTTTGTCTATACTTCAAACATAAAAACCTTTTTCACATACATAAACAAATCTTTTTTGCATAATACATTGCATTTTGATATTTATTTAATTGTATTTATTTAAATGCCAAATATTAATTTGTATATTCGATATGGTTGTAATAATTTTAGCATTTATTTCCTTGTCAAATATCCCCCAATTCAAACTTGTATCCCCATCCCCATAATCATGTTGTAATAATTTAGGACTTTAAATTCTCGCACATTTAAAAATTTCCAAATTATGCCATGATAGACTTAAGGCTTGTATGCAAAATCAATCAAGAAGTAGTTTGACCTAAATCCAAGATAAACATGCATGAAAAACAAAACACAAAAACACACTTGCACCCTTAGGGTTACTCCACTTGTTGCCTTCAAAAATGGGCCATGTTTGCATGTCAAGTACTTTGGCAAAACAAAAACAAACAAAATGATCATGGTCCCTCGATGACGCTATCTTGTTGCCTAAACAAAATGATCATAGTCCCTCAAGAAAATTGCCAAAACACTTGACACTATTGCATTCATGGTCTATACGATGACCCGCGCACGTCCCGTTAACATCCTAACACAAGGTTGTTCACCAAATACAATGGTGAAACAACACTGTTAAAAGGGTTAAAACATGAGAAAGATCTTTGAGAAATTTAGAGTAGATAGCTCTTAGTTACTTGTTCAAACTTGCAAAACACACTTGCCATTTTCAAACACACTTCACAAACACAATTTCCAAAACAAACTTTCAAAAAAAACATTGAAACATCTTTTCAAAAAGACAAACACCTTTGTAAAACATTCGAGTAAAGAATTGTTACAATGGTTGCCTAGACAAGGCATCTTTTTCAAAACATTTTCAAAAACCACACACACAAAGCACCATTTCAAACAATTGAAAAGCAAAGGAAAGTGATCTAAGCAAGTAACTAAGAGCCCATGGATAACCATGGATAGAAAGGGTGCTAATACCTTCCATTTCTATAATCTACTCCCCGAACCCAATAAAACATCTCAAAGGTCTTTCCTGTGCTTTTTGACCTTTCCTTAGGATAAATAAAAAGTCGGTGGCGACTCTTGCTAAACCGAAACATTTGCGAAAACAAACGCAAAACCTCAGGTCAGTTCTCCCACCGTATCACAACTACATTCTCAGCATTTTGACCTTCTCCATCCTTGGAGGTAGTAGCATTTTCCTTAGTAGGAGAGTTCTCTTCAATATCTTGTTCAACATTTTCTTCTTCCACTTCCTTCAGAGCAGAGATAACAAGCTTCTCAAGTTTGCTTTCAGCAGTATCTTTCTTGAAGGTGGATGATTAAGCAACAACACTTTTAGGGTTACTTCCTTTGTCAGTAGGAGGAGGCATATGAGCAAGGGGGTAGAAATCCCAGGAACAACAAAGCCTTCATTTAACACTCTATCTACTAGCCTTCTGATGCTTATATCAACATTAAAAATCTCTTCTTTTGTTATATTATCAGTTGCAGTGGAAGAGTTACCTCTATCATCTTTGGATTTCTTTGCAGGTGATGATCTGGGTTTCTTGACCTTTTTATCAAGAGGTGGGATGGTTGTTAGAGGAGTAGCATCAAGTACTCTGTCAATGGAAAGATTTTCAGGGAGGTTGACAGATTTTGAGGAAGATGATGTATAATGTTGAGACATGTTTGAGAATTTTTTAGCACAGATGAAGAATAGCAAGGGTTCTTTTTCTATAGAGGAGAATGAAGAGTTTGTGAAAGTAGATAGATAAATTTTCGTAGCGTGTGGGAAACACTTTGAGGCAGTCTTGTAATGATTGCTTTCGGAATTTTATTTGTTGGAGACACAAATAATATGATATCACTTTAATGGTGTTCCCACACGCCTTTAGTTGCTACAAACCCTCATATAAACAAATCCCTAATTTTCCTCTTAAATTCTCAAATTGATTAGCATCCAAAGCCTTTGTGAAGATGTCAGCCAATTGAAATTCAATGGCTACATGTTCTAAGGAAACAATCTTTTCTTCAACAAGCTCTCTTATGAAGTGATGACGGATGTCAATATGCTTGGTCCTGCTGTGTTGAATGGGATTCTTTGATATGTTTATGGCACTGAAATTGTCACAGAATAATGTAATGACATCTTGTTTGACACTGTATTCTGTTAACATTTGTTTCACCCAAACCAGTTGAGAATTACTGCTTCCTACAACAATATACTCAGCCTCAGCAGTGGATAGAGACACCCAATTTTGCTTCTTACTGGACCAAGATGTGAGATTATTTCCATGAAAGAAGCATCCTCCTGATGTACTTTTTATATCATCAGTACTTCCTGTCCAATCATCATCACAAAAACCAATTAAGGAAGAATTTGATCTGTGAGAGTATAACATACCATAGTCACTTTTCCCATTCACATATTTAATGATCCTCTTCACATGGTTGGCATGGCTAACTTTAGGATCAACTTGATATCTTGCACACATCCCTACAACAAAGGAAATATTTGGTCTGTTAGCTGTGAGATACAGAAGACTTCCTATCATACTTCTGTAGAGACTTTGATCTACACTTACTCCTTTTTCATCTTTAGTCAACTTCAGATGTGTGGGAGTAGGGGTTCTTTTGTGACTGGCATTTTCCATCACAAACTTCTTCACTATATTCTTGGCATACTTGCTCTGAGATAAAAATATGGAATCTTCCATTTGTTTAATTTGCAGACCAAGAAAATAGGTTAATTCACCAACAAGACTCATTTCAAATTTTGATTGCATTTTCTTGACAAAATGTTGTACCATCTCATTTGACATCCCACCAAATACAATATCATCAACATAAATCTGTGCAATCATGATATTCCCTTCTTCTTCCTTGACAAAAAGAGTCTTGTCTATGCCACATTTCCTGTATCCATTCTCAATAAGAAATTCTGTCAATCTCTCATACCAAGCTCTTAGAGCTTGCTTTAACCTATACAGAGTTTTCTTCAGTTTGTAGACATGCATAGGAAAACTTGGATCAACAAATCCCTTTGGTTGTTCCACATAAACTTCTTCATTTAGGTAGCCATTTAAGAAGGCACTCTTTACATCCATTTGAAACAATTTAGATTTCAGTATGTATGCAACTCCCAAGAGTAGTATGATTGATTTAAGTCTGGCCACAGGGGAAAAAGTTTCATCAAAGTCAACTCCTTCAATTTGAGTATACCCTTATGCTACTAACCTTGCCTTGTTTCTAGTGACCACTCCTGTTTCATCATATTTATTCTTGTACACCCATTTTGTGCCAATTACATTTGTCCCTTTTGGTCTTGGAACCAGATCCCAAACTTCATTTCTACTGAATTGTTATGGCTCTTCCTGCATAGCATTAATCCAGAACTCATTAGTTAGGGCCTCTTTAACATTCTTAGGCTCAACCTTTGACACAAACAAGAGTTTGATATCCCATCTCTTGATCTGGTAGTAACTCCTTTATTTAGATCTCCAATGATAAGCTCTTTAGGGTGATCTCTCTAAGTTCTAATTGAAGGTCCTTTATTGAGATAACTAGGCTCAGGATCTTCTTGAGGTGGATTAGAATCAACACTTTTGTCATTTGATTCTGTTGGAATATCAGACACAGATGTTCCAACATCTTCCGAGACATCTTCTTCAACACTCCATCCTCTATCATCAATAATAACATTTATTGACTCCATCATGTTAGAACATAGTTTGATTCTACAACCCTTGGTTAGAGTTTTGATGATAACAAATACAAAGAATAAATAAATACAAAGAATATATATAGAACAAATATGCTCCTTAAAAATATGTTTTATGTATGCAGAAGTTCTGATCAAAATCAGCATCATAAGATCAGCCATAAGTGCTACACGCTGAAGCAATCAGAACACACGCTGAAACATTCAGATTGTACGCTAAAGATTGATGACCAGAATTTGCGCTTAATCAAGTAAACTCTGACTCTGAACAAGAACATATCAACCAAGTCATCAATATTCTGAAGCGTCATCAGCAGTTAAGGAAAGAAGACTCTGAAGCGTTACTGAACATTCAAGATAAAATTAATGCCAACAACTTTCTTCAGACAAGATCTTCTCCAAAAGGAAAGTGTGTTATTAACATTAAACTTGCTTTATGGACAATGTCTTTGCCTTGCCTATATAAATAAGTCAGCTTGCAAAAAGAAGCATGTACGTACGCACACAACAATTTGCTAAGAATTCCAAACCACACATATTCAAGCTCAAGCAAATTCAATCCTTATTCTAAGCTTAATCTGTGTAATTTATCACAGTTGTGATAAACTGTTTTGTAAGAAAACGACAACACATTTTGTTCAATTATATTGTAAAAGAAGTTCCTTGAGATTAACCGGATTGTGGTTATACTCAAGAAGACTTTAACAGTTGTTAAAGTAGCTGTTGTAATCTTTTGAGATTAGTGGATTAAGACCTCGTTGGAGAGAGGCGAAATCACCTTGACGGGTGGACTGGAGTAGTTTGAGATCAAACAAACTAGGATAAAAATACTGTGTCATTAATCTGTTTTTGATCCAAGTTTTTCAATTCAAACCCCCCTTCTTGTGTTTTTCACATCTTCAATTGGCATCAGAGCGCCTGGTTCTGAGCTTAAACACTTAACCGTGTCAGTACAAGATCCAGCGTCTGAAAAACACTATGGCGGGACCAAGCCAGAACATCAACAATGACAACAATGAAGACAGGGACAGATTCAGTGGCAAACCTCCAGTCTTTGATGGAGAGAACTTTGACTACTGGAAAGACAAAATTGAGAGTTTCTTTATGGCCCATGATGCTGATCTGTGGGACATGGTTACTGATGGATACACACATCCAGTGGATGGACGTGGTCAGAAGATAGACAGGAAAATGATGTATGATCAGCAAAAGCGTGAATTCAGAAACCACCACAAGGCCAGAACAATTCTCCTCAGCGCCATCTCATATTCAGAATATGAGAAAATATCAAACAGAGAAACTGCCAAGAACATGTTTGATTCTCTGAGAATGACGCATGAAGGCAACATTCAAGTCAAAGAAACCAAAGCCCTTGTGCTCATTCAAAAGTATGAGGCATTCAAGATGGAAGATAGTGAATCAATAGAAACTATGTTTTCAAGATTTCAAATTCTTGTTGCTGGTATGAAAGTTCTTGACAAAGGGTATTCTACTGCTGATCACGTTAAGAAGATCATCAGAAGCTTTCCAAAACAGTGGAGGTCAATGGTCACAGCGCTTAAGCTAGCCAAAGATCTCAACAAAATCTCTCTGGAGGAACTTGTTAGCTCCCTCAGAAGTCACGAGATAGACCTAGAAGAAGATGAACCTCAAAAGCAAGGTAAGCCATTAGCTTTAAAATCTAACAGAAAATATGACTCCAAAGTTTTGCAGGCTGTGGAAGAAACCTCTGATGGATCCTCATCAGAGGAAGATGAAATGTCTCTCCTCTCCAGAAGGGTGAACCAACTGTGGAAGCAGAGGCAAAGGAAGTTCAGGAATCCCAGAAGATCAGAAAATCTGAATGAATCTTCCTCCAGATACAGAAGGTCAGAATCCTCCTCTAGACACAGAAGATCTGAAGGTTCTTCAAGATATAGAAAGCCAAAAAACAAAGACATCATATGCTATGAATGTAACGAGCAAGGGCACTACAAAAGTGACTGCCCAAAGCTTCAGAAGGAGAAGCCCAAAAAGAAGTTTATCAAGGAAAAGAAGAAAAGCCTCATGGCTACATGGGATAATTCTGACACATCTAAAGCTAACTCAGAATCAAATGATGAAAGAGCAAACATAGCTCTCATGGCAAACGTATCAGAAGACAGTGAAGCTTCTGGTTCAGACTCAGAATCAGACACTGAAGAGGTATTCCCTGATTTTACTATAAACTTTACTAAAGCTGAACTTTCTGAGAGCCTAAATGAAATTCTGGAAAGGTATCAGCAGATCAAAGTCAAATTCAGAAACCTGGAAAGGAATATTGCCTTTGACTCTGATAAGACTGAGAGTCTCAGATTGGAGAATTCTGAGTTAAAAGAAAAATTTTCAAAATTAGAAAACCAGTTGCAAAACTCTCAGAAGGAAACAATCTCTGAAACTCCCAGCAATGCTGATGAGATCATCAAAGAGTATAATCACAACTTTCAAAAGTTTCTAGCTAAAAACATAGACAAAAGCAAGATGGCTTCAATGATCTATGGAGTTAGCAGAAATGGCAGAAAAGGGATAGGATATCAAGGTAAGGTACCTACACCAAAAAATGCCATGGACTTAGTTATAAAACGCACTCCACTTGATTCACATTTTATATATGGGCACACACATGACATAAAATACACGAGTATTGATTATTCTGTCAAACCAAAATTCAATCAGAATTTTGGTAAAACTAACAAATCAGGACCCAAGAAAATGTGGGTACCTAAGGATAAAATCATACATGTGGCAGATATCTTTAGCAGCAAAGCAAAGACACCAATCATGGTACCTGGACTCTGGCTGCTCACGACACATGACAGGAAGAAGGCATATGTTCCAAAGCCTGGAACTTAAGCCTGGAGGCCACGTGGGCTTTGGAGGAAATCAGAGAGGAAAGATCATTGGCTCTGGAACAATAGGTAATGGAAATCTTCCCTCTATAAGTATTGTTTTATTAGTTGATGGATTAATGCATAACCTGTTATCTATAAGTCAATTAAGTGATAATGGTTATGATATAATCTTCAATCAAAATTCATGCAAAGTTGTTAGTCAGAAAGATGGGACTATCCTATTTAATGGAAAGAGGAAAAACAACATTTATAAAATCAAACTTTCTGAACTGAAAAGTCAGAATGTAAAATGTCTACTTTCTGTTAACAACGAGCAATGGATCTAGCACAGAAGATTGGGACATGTTAGTATGAGAAGAATATCTCAGATTAACAAACTCAATCTGGTCAGAGGACTTCCTAACTTGAATTTCAATTCAGATGCTCTGTGTGAAGCATGTCAGAAAGGCAAGTTTGCAAAACCTGCTTTCAAATCCAAAAATGTTGTTTCCACCTCTAAGCCATTAGAACTTCTGCACATTGACTTATTTGGACCAGTAAAAACTGCTTCAGTCAGTGGCAAGAAGTATGGGTTAGTAATCGTAGATGACTATAGCAGATGGACATGGGTAAAGTTCTTAAGACACAAGGACGAGTCACACTCTGTGTTTGTTACCTTCTGCAACCAAGTTCAGAATGAAAAGGTTCTTCGAATCGTCAAAGTCAGAAGTGATCACGGTGGAGAATTTGAAAATAAAGATTTTGAATTATTCTTTAAAGAAAAAGGAATTCTGCATGATTTCTCTTGTCCTAGAACTCCCCAGCAAAATGGAGTTGTAGAACGAAAGAACAGAACATTGCAAGAAATGGCCAGAACCATGATCAACGAGACTAACATTGCTAAGATCTTCTGGGCAGATGCAATAAACACAGCGTGTTACATTCAGAATAGAATCTCCATAAAACCAATTCTGGAAAAGACTCCATATGAATTGTGGAAGAACAGAAAGCCCAACATTTCTTATTTTCCCCCATTTGGATGTACATGTTTTATTCTGAATACAAAAAATTATTTGAACGAGTTTGACTCTAAAGCACAAAAGTGTATTATGTTAGGATACTCTGAACGCTCAAGAGGGTACAAAGTATACAATACAGAAACACAGATTGTTGAAGAGTCAATCGGTGTTAGGTTTGATGATAAGCTTGACTCTCAAAAGTCAAAGCAGAATGAATTCCTTGCAGGTATGGAAGTTGAACTCACAGGTACTGAAGACAACTCATCAGAGGCTCTCAATAGAGACACTCCCTCAACATCAGAAAGAGTCACTACAATTAATCAAGCACCTTCTGTTGATCAACTCCAGAAAAGACCATCCAGAAGCAGCATTGATCACCCAGAAGATACAATTTTGGGAAGGAAGGAAGATCCAATCAGAACAAGATCTACTTTCAGAAACTCTGAAGAATCCCTCATGGGACTAGTTTCTATGATTGAACCAACAACAATTGATGAAGCACTTCTGGACAATGACTGGATTCTGGCAATGCAAGAGGAGCTAAATCAATTCACCAGAAATGACGTATGGGATCTGGTTCCCAAACCTAAAGGGTTCAATGTCATTGGTACAAAATGGGTGTTCATAAACAAACTGAACGAGCAAAGTGAAGTCATCAGAAACAAAACACGACTGGTAGCACAAGGTTATAGTCAGCAAGAGGGGATAGACTATACAGAAACCTTTGCTCCAGTCTCCAGGTTAGAATCTATCAGACTTTTAATATCATTTGCTGTTAATAAAGGCATCACTCTGTATCAGATGGATGTAAAAAGTGCATTCTTAAATGGCTATATAGAAGAAGAGGTATATGTGCACCAACCCCTGGTTTTGAAAGTTCCAAAAATCCATAATATGTTTTCAAACTAAAGAAGCCACTCTATGGTCTGAAACAAGCTCCCAGAGCTCGGTATGAAAGACTAAGTAACTTCCTGTTAGAAAAGGAATTCACCAGAGGGAAAATGGACACAACCTTGTTCTGTAAGACAGTTAAGAATGACATATTAGTGTGTCAAATTTATGTTGATGACATCATATTTGGATCCACTAAACCCTCTATGGGAAGAGAGTTTGCTAAATGTATGCAGGCAGAGTTTGAGATGAGCCTAATGGGGGAACTAAAATTCTTTCTGGGCATTCAAATAAATCAAACTCCAGAAGGAACTTACATTCATTAGAGCAAATATGTCAGAGAACTTCTGAAGAAATTTGATCTCTTAGAATGTAAGCCCTCAAGGATTCCAATGCATCCCACGTGCATTCTGGAAAAAGAAGAGGTAAGTAAAAAGGTAGAACAGAAGGTCTACAGAGGTATGATTGGTTCTCTTCTATATCTGATGGCTTCAAGGCCTGACATTCTATTCAGTGTTTTCATTTGTGCTAGATTCCAATCAGATCCTAGAGAATCTCACTTAACAACAGTTAAGCGAATTTTCAAGTATCTGAAAGGTACTGCTAATCTGGGTTTGTTTTATAGAAAATCAAGTGATTACAGCTTAGTAGGATACTGTGATGCTGACTTTGCTGGAGACAGAGTAGAATGTAAAAGCACTTCTGGAAGCTGCCAGTTTCTGGGAGAAAATCTGGTCTCATGGTCCAGCAAAAGACAATCCACAATAGCTTTATCAACATCAGAAGCTGAATACATAGCAGCAGCTGGATGTAGTACGCAAATGCTCTAAATGAAAAGTCAACTTGAGGACTTAAATATATTTGAGAGTAATATCCCTATCCTCTGTGACAATACTTCTTCTATTTGTCTCAGTAAAAATCCTATTTTTCATTCTAGGGCTAAGCATATAGAAATAAAACATCATTTTATTAGGGACTATATTCAGAAAGGGATTCTTAATTTAAAATTCATTGACACAGACCATCAATGGGATGATGTCTTTACAAAACCTTTTTCTGAAGATAGGTTTAACTTCATTCTGAAACATCTCGGCATGAAGCTTTGCCCAGAATAAACTGTTTTATTTACATATCTTAACCTTCAGAATTTTGGTTATTTTCTGTGAACTGCTGATCAACCTGCCTTCGGAATTTTAGAAGTACAGATTATATCAGAATATATCCATGAAGATCTGAGCGTTTCATTTCAAGGATAGAAGTGTGTTGTTCACGTAAGCAAATAGTTGTCATCCATTCATCAGCTACCTTCTGAGGCTGAACATGCGCTCACTTTTCTGAAAGGTCAAAAGCGCTGTTTGGGTGCATTGAGACACATGTCATGGGTAACCGTTCCAATATCTTTCTGAATCCCCTAAAATCAGCTGTCATTAATGCTTATAATCATTACTAATTATTTCTCTCTCTTACTATTTATGTTTTCAAAAATCTATTTAAACTCAAGTTTCACTCTTTACACTCTTTCACTTTTACTCTCTCAATAAATTCTAATTGTTTTCTGTTCATACTTTCCAAACCCTTTCATTTTTCTCAAAATTTCTTGTGTGAACATGGCTTATTCAAGCGTCCCAAACACCAGTACTCAGGGAACTGATTCTATGGAACAGTACGAAGAACCTTTCAGAACTCTACTCACGCCCATTGACAACCTGGAAGTTCTTTCAGAACTGATTGTGGATTTTGAAAGTCTTCAAGAAAATGGATTCAATCTCTCTGAAGAGGTCAACGCTCAAGGATGGAACGGGTATTTTGACCGTCTTCTAGGTCCAACGTTTCCAATTATTGTAAAAGAATTCTGGATTCATGCTTCCTCCTCAAACCATCAAGTTACTTCGTATGTCATGGGGAAGAAGATAGTCATTACTGAAGACCTAATTACAAGACGGATAGGTTACAATGGTGGTGGCGTCAGGTGTATAGACATGACTGAAAGATGTTCTGATGTTGCTTCAATTGCAAGAGAAATTTTCACTTTGGGTCTTCCCTCCAGCAAGATAAGGGATCTGAAGGATCATCACAGAATCTGGGCTAAGATAATTCTGGGATGCATCAACCACAGGAATCCAACCAGCTCTCCTGACTACATAAACATTGATCAGCAGTTTCTGATCTACTTTATCTCCAAGAAGACCAAGGTAAATCTCGCTCACTTACTATTTAATCATATGAGGACCAGTATTAAGGAGACTAAAGAAGATGAGCGTACCAAAAGGGACTGGATACCCCTTGGAAGACTCATATCAGATATTCTGACAGAGAATAGGCTGATAGAGCATCTGACTGAAGCACAAGAAATTAGCTCTCTAGAAGCAACTACTAGAAAGCCACTGAATGCAAAGAATCTGAAAAAGATGAAAATTATTGAGAACATCAAAAAGGAACCCAGCGTTACTTCCTTTGCAACCATCACCTCCAGAAGAATTCCTCTGGATGATTTTCCCATGTTCTCTGAGATTGACTCCAAGCCTGAGATAATCGTCAAATATTTGGATGCGTGTAAGGCAGATGGCACTGCACCAGGGTTAAATATCCAGGACTTACAACAGGCGGCTCCACAAGTTGTTTTGAAGAAGAACAAAAAAAGGAAGGTAGCAGCAGAAGGATAATCCCAGCGGACTCCAAAAGCTGCTAAAAAGAAAGGTAATCCTTCTTCTGTTACTGTTTTAGAATCAATATCTATATCAACATCTGAACCCTTACCTACCCAATCATAAATTCCAACCCGACAAACTTTTGATGATTTTGACATAGGGTTTGATCCCTCAGAAACTCTAAGTCTTAGAGAAACTGACTCCCTTCCTATCAATCCAAATACTGAATCAACTCAACCAGAACTTGCAAAAGTTGTGTCAGACATTGACTCGTTTGACCAAGATATTTCAGCTCCCACACTAGAAAATCCAAATCCTCTAATCCCTAATAATCCAAATTCCGAAACTACAACAGAAGCTCTACAACCAGATATTCCACTACCAGATATTCCTCTCTTTACACAACCAGAAATACCACTACCTCTCTCTCCACAACCAGATATTCCTCATGCACCATCTCCACAACCTGAACAATCACAACCAGAAGTTCAAACTTTTGAGAACCAACCATCTGAGATCTGTGAACCAGAACCTCACAATGTTCAATCCAACCAATCTGAAGAACCTACTTCAGATTCAGATACAATCCCTATTCCAGGAATCACTGAACCTCTGGCCATCCGTTTGCCCCTCACCATCCTGGACATTCCACAAATTCCTTCTTCTCTGGAATCAACACCACCAAATTCCCCAACCAGTCCAATAATTATACCAGACTCTCCCACTCCCTCACCAAAGAGAAATCCAAATGACAACGTAAGACTTGTCATTGATCCAACTGTTTTTGAACGCTTAGCTGCTATATCTAACAAAACCGAAACTGCCATTCCAAAACCAACACCATCTGAAACCACACCAGATGTTGGCACTAGTTTGTTGATGTTTGAAACAGAAATGCAGAAATGGATAACCTCCTTGAAGCAAGATAGTCTAGAGATGACTAACCCTGCTGCTTCTGATTATCTTTGGACAAGTTTCAGAAAATGGATAAGTTCTGAAACACATAAGCTGCAAGAACAGAGCTATGAACAAGTTCAACATAATTTCAGTGATCTGCTAAAGGTTTTTGAAGACAGAGTTCTGAGCGAACTTCTCAAGGAAGAGATTCTCCCACTGGATAATGCTCCCTGGTCAGAACATCGTCCCTCAGACAAAGTTCAACCAGAATCATAAGGTCTCACTCTGACTGCTGTTCCAGATGAGATGATCTCTGTAGAAGAATTGGTTCAAAATGATCAAGTTGCAGAATGCTCTGAGAAGCATCCAGAAACTGAAGATTCTCCAGCTCCCTCCTATGAAAGGCAAACTCTGAAAGAACTGAAGAGAGCAAATGTTGTTATCTAGGAAAGGTTGGATAAACAGGATGACACAAATAAAGAAATCAAGAGCATTTTAAGCAAACAAGAGGAAACCAACACCCAAATCAAGGGCTTGCTAGAAGCTTTGTTCACACGCCTTCCTCCTACCTCTTAGATTCTCTTTTGTTTTAAAATCTGTTTATCTGTAACGTTTTGTTTTACATTGCTTCTGTTATGAACTTCTTATCATTACTTCTTATTTTTAATATAAATCAACTTCTTAGCTCTGATTATATAGCCTTTTTGATAACTGACAAAAAGGGGGAGAAAGAATAAGATATTTTCAATAACGGATTACTGAGACAGAAGTCTCAAACATTCTGAACTACTTAACTTCTTTCTTCTGAAAAGCTTGAACAGGTACAAAACTCTGATGAAAGACGCAGTTAAACTCTGATGCTCAAAGACTCAAGGAATTTAAGGGAAGTAATCAACTCAGGGGGAGTTTTTTTCCTTCTTAATTCTATAATTTTTATTCTTTATTTTTAATTGAAAAATCTGGTTTTTGTCATCATCAAAAAGGGGGAGATTGTTAGAACATAGTGTGATTCTACAACCCTTGGTTAGAGTTTTGATGATAACAAATACAAAGAATAAATAAATACAAAGAATATATATAGAACAAATATGGTCCTTAAAAATATGTTTTATGTATGCAGAAGTTCTGATCAAAATCAGCATCAGAAGATCAGCCATAAGTGCTACACGCTGAAGCAATCAGAACACACGCTGAAACAATCAGATTGTACGCTAAAGATTGATGACTAGAATCTACGCTTAATCAAGTAAACTCTGACTCTGAACTAGAACATATCAACCAAGTCATCAATATTCTGAAGCGTCATCAGCAGTTAAGGAAAGAAGACTCTGAAGCGTTATTGAACATTCAAGACAGAATTAATGCCAACGGCTTTCTTCAGACAAGATCTTCTCCAAAAGGAAAGTGTGTTATTAACATTAAACTTGCTTTATGGACAACGTCTTTGCCTTGCCTATATAAACAAGTCTGCTTGCAAAAAGAAGCATGTACGTACGCACACAACAATTTGCTAAGAATTCCAAACCACGCATATTCAAGCTCAAGCAAATTCAATCCTTATTCTAAGCTTAATCTATGTAATTTATCACAGTTGTGATAAACTGTTTTGTTAGAAAACGACAACACATTTTGTTAAATTATATTGTAAAAGAAGTTCCTTGAGATTAACTGGATTATGGTTGTACTCAAGAAGACTTTAACAGTTGTTAAAGTAGCTGTTGTAATCTTTTGAGATTAGTGGATTAAGACCTCGTTGGAGAGAGGCGAAATCACCTTGACGGGTGGATTGGAGTAGTTTGAGATCAAACGAACCAGGATAAAAATACTGTGTCATTAATCTGTTTTTGATCCAAGTTTTTCAATTCAACCCCCCCTTCTTGTTTTTTTCACATCTTCACATCATAACTTTAATTCTGGAGTTAAACACTATGTAAGCTCTGCTATTTGTAGAGTAACCCAGGAATATTCCTTCATCACTCTTGGGATCCATCTTCCTCCTTTGTTCACGATCAGCTAAGATGTAGAATTTACTTCCAAAAACATGAACGTATCTAGCAGTTGGTTTTCTTCCCTTCCATATTTCATACAAGGTGGCTGAAGTTCCCTTCCTTAGAGTGACTCTATTATGGATATAACATGCAGTATTCATAGCTTCATCCCAAAAATGGTAGGTTAGCTTCTTAGCATGAATCATGGCTCTGGCAGGTTCTTGGAGAGTTCTATTCTTGCGTTCCACAATCCCATTTTATTGAGGAGTAACGGGAGAAGAGAATTCATGGTTGATTCCTTCACAGGAGCAAAAACAATAAATTTATTGTTCTCAAATTCCTTTCCATGATCACTTTTGATTCTTATGACATCTTTCCTTTTCCCTTTTAAGTTTTTGACAGAGATCTTTAAACACTTCAAAAGTTTCTGATTTTTCTCTAATAAAGCTTATCCATGTGTATCTAGAAAAATCATCTACAACAATATAGGCATACTTCTTACCACCAAGACTTTCAACTTGCATAGGTCCCATCAAGTCCATGTGAAGAAGTTCCAAAACTTTTGATGTAGTGATATGTTGGATCTTCTGATGTGACATCTTAGTTTGCTTACCAATCTGGAAGTCACCCTATGTTCTACCTTCTTCTATCTTGAGATTAGGAATCTGTTGTACCCCAAAATTTGCCCTCCCATATTTCTCAAAAACATTTCAAGAAAAATTCACAAGTCCAACCTGGCGCTTCATATTCAGGTATTCTTTCGCCAAAATATCTCTGATAACATATTCTCAAATTCAGGTTCGGCTCAAGAGTCAATTCTTTAAAGAAGGTATCCGAATGTGCGAGTTTTCTTGAAGAAATATGGTGAAAAAGTGTGCTGAAAGTGCAGTTTTTACGCGCTAAAAAATTCATAACTTAAAGATCGTGACTCGTTTTGAACCCGTTCCGGTGGCCAAAATTCCGTCTTGACATTATCTACGTTTTCATCTCTCACGGCTGGAAGCCAATTTCGATCAGAAGGTCTTCAAAAATGTGGATTTATCAAGTATTTTCGTGCAGAAATTTGTGACAAGTTTATTTGCGTCATGTTCAAAAAATCATAACTTGGTCGATTTTCATCGTATCGAGCTGGTTCCGGTGCCAAAATTTCACAAATTGAGTTGGCTACATTTTCACAGAAGGTATTGAGTTCAAACGGTATTCAAAAGGCCTTCGTTTTTTGCTCAGAGTGCATGACACGCTGAAAATCCTGAATGCTGAATATTATTTCATCTGGGCCGAAACTTCGAAAATTCATAACTCGGTCAATTTTTATCGGATTGGGCTCATATTTTTACACAAGGTCACTGACTCATAGATCTACAACTTTGCTTCAAAAGTCGAGACCAAATTATGCACCGATCAATACCAGTTTTTTATTGAAGAACGTGTCAGAGTCGACACTGGAGCCCAAAATAGGTTTGTCTGAGCTGAAACTTCAAAAATTCATAACTAATTCACCGTTTATCCGATTGAGTCGATTTTCGGACAGGAGTTAGTTCTCGATGTCGGCTACATTTTGTTTTCACATTTCAACTTCAAAAAATGCACTTAAGTCCCTGCGATTTAGCCTGGAAAGTGACGAATTCAAGTGAATATTGGAGGCCCAATTGCGCATTCAAAGCCCATTTTCTTTACCCTAATTTCCACTATATAATCACCTTCTTGTCACACAAACCAGAAAAACACAAACCAGAAAAAAGAGAGGAGAAAAAAGAGAGGAGAAAAAAAGGAGAAAAAAAGAAGAGAAAAAGAGAGAAAAAACCTTGCCACAACACTGTTATAATATCAAATTCTTTCAAGAACCCTAAAACCTTGAAATCCTTATTACAAATCCCTCTCTCACCACAAACAAGCCATCACAGTTATAAACCAACACCTCACTACTTCTCCAGTAAGGATAAGGCTGGCTTGATCTCCATGATCCTAATTTTCCAGTAAGGCATAAAAGCATCCAGGTCACTAATTTTCCAGTAAGGGTAAGATTGATTTGATCTCCATGATCAAAAGGGTATAATCATTCATACATGCCATATTGTGCCTAAACATTAAATTTCTTCATATATTGGCTTTATTTGCATTTTATGATTTTATTTAATGTGTTCGTGAGATTCAACACTGCAGATTTAGACAGGATCCCATGCAGGTTCATTAAGGAACATTGAGGCCAAAAGCCAAATGGCCAAAAGCCAAAAGCCAAATGGCCAAAGTAGAACATTTTATGCATGACACCAATACATGGCGAGGCAGACATTAAGCCAGACATTAAGGGAACGTTGAAGCCAAAAGCCAAATGGCTAAAAGCCAAAACGCAAATGGCCAAAAGCCAAAAGCCAAATGGCCAAAGTAGAACAACTTATGTATGATGAGGCCAGAACACAAATGACCAAACCACTCCAATTCACCTCCAAAAAGGGGACAGAAACCCCCCAAGGTATTGTATTTTCTTTCTTTTCCTTATTTTATTTATTTCAATTATTTCTTTTTTTTAATTAATTCCTTTAATTTAACTTATTTTCATAAAATATAAAAAAATAGTAAAAAACAGAAAAGTCATAAAAATCAAAATATATTTATTTAATTAATATTTTTTGTAAATAAATTTCACTAATAATTAATTATTTATTTTTATAAATCAAAATTGCATGTAAATATTTAGTAAATTAGGTTAAACTTTAACATTTTCATTGATAATTAAAAAAAAAACTTAGAATTAGAGTTTCTTTTAATTTTAATTTTCTTTATTTCATAAATACAAAAAACTAAAAAACATTTCTTTCCTTTTATTAAATAATTAATTAGCTTTTTAATTTCATTTAATTTCTTTAAAGGGTCCAACGCCCTCGAACGTTCTATTTTTATTTCTTTCGCACATTTATTTTCTTTCAAATATTATGTAATTGCTCAAGCCATGTAACTCGGACATTTTATTTCTCGCACTTTATTTACTTTCTGTCAAATCGGGTCCTGGATTTTAATTTGGCGATGTGGACCCGCGCCTTTGTAATAGTTTAGGAACTTTAATTTCCGCGACTTTTTTAACTGTTAATAAATGCATGCAAGAATGAATGACAAAAATAAAAACAAACGCGTAGATCACCATGACATGAACAAGACAAAAATAAACGAATCCGACACACAAATCACACACCACCCCTAGGGTACGCCTCACTGTTGCCTTGCCTCGAAAGGTGATCGTCGAGTAGAGGACGTTTTAGTAAGTCCTCATGATCCAGGAACCTGGCATGAGGGTAGCTTCTAAGGTGTCTTCCCATTACTCCGGTGATCACACTGTTGCCTTGTCCCTCGAAACGTGGCCGTCGACTATAGGACGTCTTAGTGAGTCCTTGTGTCCATTGATCAAGTTGCCTAAAACAAAGTTGCCTCGAATAAGTTGCCTCGGAACGGTTGCCTCGGAATAAAAGATCAATGGCATAAGGGTAGCTCCTAAGGTGTCTTACCTTTGCTCGGTGACCACAATGTCCCTAAACTCGAATTGACCCGAACACCTCCAACGGTGGTGCTACCTACCTCTCAATGGTGGGATGGCACTACCTTAAGGACATTTACACAGACGAATTCCTTAGGGTAGGTAGGTTCTCAAGGATACTTGCTCTAATTTCAAACAAAAATTCAGAAATACTTTTCACACCAACACATTTTCAAAAGCTTTCAAAGCAATTTTTCAAACACTCTGATACAAGAGTCGAACTGAAATTTTTCAAAGAAACTTTTTAAAACCCACATTGAAAAGCAAACAAACAATTTTGAAAACACATTGAGCAAGTATCTAAGAGCCCATGGATAACCATGGATAGAAAGGGTGCTAACACCTTCCCTTTCTATAATCTACCTCCCGAACCGAGAGCAATCTCTATAAGGAATTTTTCTGTGCTTTTGTCCTTTCCATTTGGAGAAAATAAAAGACGGTGGCGACTCTTGCTTCCGCGACATTTCGCGAACCAGCGTTAAACAGTCAGTTCCAGATCCACCGATCACAGAACTGGCGACTCTGCTGGGGATAAACTTAAAGTGAGGTGTACCTTAGGGCTAGTTCATAACTGTGTTTTCAATTGTTTTCCTTGTGTGCTTTAAATTGTGGGTTGCTTGGGAGTTCTATAGATCCTAACCCGGATCTGGGGAATACCTTCTTAGAAAGTAGCAACAAGGCTGTGAGGGAACTGTGCGGGGTATACCGACATGGTTGAAACAGTCTGCTACGTTGATGTGGCACTTTGGTGTGTACCGGTAACCCTTGAGTTCAGTCAAGGAGAGTACGGGGCCTCCGCGTGGTGTCGTGAAGCATCAACAGACCTTAGGAACCTTAATTGAACCATCTTGGCCTCTTTAGGGTAGTGAGATAACTGACTTTGGTGCAGTCCGAGGTTGGTTGATACTCGATACTACACTCAATTGAGGGTTGCTTTCCTGGAATATTTCGGTCACCAGTTCAGTGGCTAAATCGAAACGATGAACAATGAAAGCAATCCAGTGATATTGGGGACCCTTAGAACCCGGTTACTTCTGATAGGACAGGTTGAACCCACCAACTTCAAGAGGGTAATACCTAGACCTCATGCTGGCCTAAACTCTAAGGGCTCTTTTGCGTGACTTGTGTGCTTTCAAACTTGGATTACTTGCATGCTTGTTATCTGACATCTGAACTTCTTGCAGGTTTTGTTTATAGTCCTTAACTAGGACTCATAATAAGGTTTACTGAACTTCCTGCAGGTTTTGTTCATAGTCCTTAACTAGGACTCATCACAAGGCTAACTAAGTTTCTTGCAGGTTTTTGTTTTAGTCCTTCACTAGGACTCATAACCAGGTTTACCGAGTTTCTTGCAGGGTTTGTTTTAGTCCTTAATTGGGACTCATGACAAGTATATTGAATCTCTTGCAGGGTTTGTTTATAGTCCTTAATTGGGACTCATAACAGGGTTTACCTACATCACCCCATGCATAGCATGACATCATACCATTGCATACATCGTAACCCATTTCAAGGATCTCAAGGGCTTGTGATGCAGGTCATGATAAATCAAACATCTAGCAAGGGGCAAAGAGGATTTATTTTCCTCTAGCTAAGGTTGTCAGGGGCTATGACCCACTTGATATGGTGAGCCTTTGACCCTTGGAAGAAAGACTCTCAACAAATATGAAGTTTCTTTCAATCAAGCTACCGGATCCAAATGCTAACCAATTTTCTTGTTTACCCCGCGAGGTCCTTGAAAACATTACATGCATCATTGCATAACAGGTATCCTTGTTGCAGGTCACTTACCCTCCCTGCTGTTTATTTAAGCCATGGCTTCCCAACAAGATAACCAGGACCTTCACACTCAAGAGACTCAGTTCAAAGAGATCTTCCTAAGCCTATCCAAGGGGCAGGAAGAGTTGAGGACACTCCTCGTGGGGAATCTGATCAGAAAGAGTCCTGAAGATGACAAGGACGAACAGCTGAAACGTCTACAAGCTGAGGTGGACACATTGAAAACCCAGATGCTGGGGCAAAGGGCCCTCATTCAAGGTTTAGCTCAGGAGCAAGGAGAGCTGAGAGCCATGATCAGCCAGCTTCATCTAGATATGAAGCAACGAGCCCAAGTCAGGGACCCAGTCATTAATCAACTTCCAAGAAGTCAAAGGTTTGGGCCTCTCCAAGCTGCTATTACTTCTCAGGTCCAACAACGACCTCGCCCAGAACAACGGGCTGATCAGAGTAAACCAGACAAGCCTAAAAGGCAGTTCACCAAGATCAACATGTCGCTGGATCAAGCACTACAACAAATGTTGGAGGCAGGGTTGATCACCTTAAGGGCTCCTCTCCGGAATCCAAACACTTCTGCTCCTAACTATAATCCCAATGATAGGTGCGCATACCATTCTGATAGCCCGGGGCATACTACGGACAACTGCTGGCCTCTCAAAAACAAGATTCAAGACATGATCGACGCTGGAGAGATTCAGTTTGAAGTACCTGAAACTCCGAACATAATCACTGCTCCCTTGCCCAATCATGGCTAAGATTGGGAAATTTTTGTTCATCCGAATGTTCAAGTTGCAATTTTCTTGTGTTCAAACATTTACTCATGTTAAACTTTGTTATTTCATTAATGCATCGCATATGTCTGTTCTGAAACAATATATTCGTATTCACTAAATGCAAATTATTTTCATATTTTTTTTCTGATGTCAACTCTGGATCTAAAATTCTAAGCCTCTTGAGGGAGGATGACGAAAACGATACCGCGATCATTACAGTATGCTTTTGAACAGACCCCGCTGATGAGGTACAGGCATTGTTTCAATCCCTAAACACTGGAGTTATAAGGATGATAATCCCTCGTCAACCCGTCTGAGCCAAAGAAGTAGGAGTTTTTCTTTTCGAAATTTAAAACCCTTTATCATAACCTGGGGCAGGGTAGTTCTCTCAGTTGGTCCAAGTGCACAACAAATGGCACCAAAGGGATCCTTACAAAAAAAAGAAGGACATTGATGGTTCCGAATAATCAATAAAGAAAGGCAGTCATTATCTCAAAAAATAAAAAACCCATTAAGTCAAAACCCATGAAGGAGACTTACGAAACTGGGGCATCCCGCTGACTGTAATTCCAAAAAAAGAAACAGTTCAGGCAAAAAAAGAAAGGGATAACAAAAAAGAAAGAAAGAGGTCCTACAAACCCTCAGCCAAAAAGGAGATGACTGCCTATTCAAATAAACGTTCAATATCTGAATCGTCACTAGTATATCAAAGCAAAGACTCAAATAAGGTCTAACGTATGATTAACTGAGTTTAGGTTTGGAGAACATCACGAAGAGCGGGTGGGTACAAATAAAATTTGAGCCTTTATCCTTTGTTTCTTAAACCGTGAACCAGGCCACGTTATAACCCTCAAAAGTCCTAGCTGAAGCATGGGTTAGTTCGAAAGCATACTGTTACGAAAGGTATCCTGACTCCTTAAGGCCTACGGTACAATACGGAGTTGACATCACGTTTTACAAACAATCACTTGTTTTATGAAAAGAATGCATTTTCAAAATCTTCAAGACAGACATAAGCTTTGCATTTTTAACATAACTTTGTTGGCATATGACTTTTTGTTTGAACAGCAGGGAAATTCGCACGACGAATGCCTAATGAACAGAAGCACTTCCCATCAAGGGGCATGATATGATCGTGGTCCATCATCTGGGGCAGTCCAATCAAGATTCGGAGAATCTCTCAAAGGCCAAATAGCCTGGGGCAAATCTCCGCCTGAGTCACTTGGGGCATTTCAACAACGAATCTTGCCTGATCAAATACCTTCTGGTGGCATGACAAAACACTTCTAACAGGGGCAACTCCCTACTTTCTGAGAACGGACATAGTCGAAAAAATACTACGCATAATCAAAGACCCGCTAGGTTGACACACCTAGGCAAAAATAAGGGCTTCCCGGCGAACCAAAAGGGTTCGGGCAAAATGAAGGGATGAAATGAAAAAATCTGTACACCCGGCAAGTCGAAAACCTGAAAAGGCGGCTTGGGCAAAAATGGGTATCTCGGTGGACTGAAAACCCGAAAGGGCGGTCCAGGCAAAAGTTAGAGATCAAAGCGTACGACTATGTCCTGTCATCTTGTCACCTGCCTACCAGAAGAAGCTTGGTCTATCAACAACTATCAACCCCCCACAGGTGCCTTCTCCCATAGAAACAGGGGCAATAAAGAGTTGTCTAAGCAATCTAATTGTTCCATCCTCCAAGGTACCAAGATAGGTTCAGCTGAAGAACATAACCAGATATCTTAAATCCCCAGAGAGTGAGTCAGCAAGTCAGTGCACTCTCCCCAAGCTATATTATCAAACCTTAAGGGAATTGGGTATCCCCCGCAGATCTCAACATTCCCCGGCATAATACACGCCTTCTTAACAAGCATCCCCGACAGTCTTGGTCTAAAGATTGTTCCCCGACGGTATATCAAATATTCAGTGGAATCACTTTCAAAACATCTCAAAACTTCCCCAAGAGAGTCCAATCTAGTTCCCCAGGAAAGTTGGAATTCATATCCCCAAGCAGTAAGCTTATCCCCAGTAAATTCTGGAAGCTTATCCTCGCAGAGCACGAACGCGTCATCCGGCTTTATTCAAAGAGTTATTTCCTTAACAGGATATAACTGGGTTATCCTCAGCCAAAAGCCACGGAAAAGATCGTCGTCGACAGAATCTTCTTACCCCAGCGAAGTCTATCAACACTTCCAGCACAACAAGGATATCCTCAGCAAGTTATCAACAACTCAGCAAGGCATCCCTCTTCCCACAGAGTATTACCCCCCAGCATGGTCGCTAGAGTATCTTTTCTCCCCGCAGAATCTTCCATTTGCCAAGTTTATTCCTCAACGGAGTCATCCTCTCCTACCGGTATTCTTGCAGCTATCATCCCCAGCGGAAGCGAAGTCTATTCTTTCAACATCAGCCCAGGAGTGACTTCCCGGCACCCGTCAAGGACTTAATTTCCTAGACGAAAACATACATTCATAAAACCTCACATACATCATTATAGCATGCATAGACGCATCACATCATACAAATCTCATTTATGTTGAGAACATCATTGCTTGATCCATATCATGCATTGCATATGACTGACTTTTACCTTTCAGGAAAGATGCAGCTAAATTCTCAATCATATTTCAAGACCTAGACCGGTTCAGTTAAATCGACCCTAAGATTTTCCTGATTCTTATCCAGTCAAAGGCCTTCTCTGGTTCAGTCAGATCGACCCTAAGATCTCCCTGATTCTTGTCCAGTTGAAGATTTCAAGACCTAGACCGGTTCAGTTAAATCGACCCTAAGATTTTCCTGATTCTTATCCATTCAAAAGGCCTTCTCTGGTTCAGTCAGATCGACCCTAAGATCTCCCTGATTCTTGTCCAGCTGAAGATTTCAAGACCTAGACCGGTTCAGTTAAATCGACCCTAAGATTTTCCTGATTCTTATCCAGTCAAAGGCCTTCTCTGGTTCAGTCAGATCGACCCTAAGATCTCCCTGATTCTTGTCCAGTTGAAGATTTCAAGACCTAGACCGGTTCAGTTAAATCGACCCTAAGATTTTCCTGATTCTTATCCAGTCAAAAGGCCTTCTCTGGTTCAGTCAGATCGACCCTAAGATCTCCCTGATTCTTGTCCAGTTGAAGATTTCAAGACCTAGACCGGTTCAGTTAAATCGACCCTAAGATTTTCCTGATTCTTATCCAGTCAAAAGGCCTTCTCTGGTTCAGTCAGATCGACCCTAAGATCTCCCTGATTCTTGTCCAGTTGAAGATATTTCAAGACCTAGACCGGTTCAGTTAAATCGACCCTAAGATTTTCCTGATTCTTATCCAGTCAAAAGGCCTTCTCTGGTTCAGTCAGATCGACCCTAAGATCTCCCTGATTCTTGTCCAGTTGAAGATTTCAAGACCTAGACCGGTTCAGTTAAATCGACCCTAAGATTTTCCTGATTCTTATCCAGTCAAAAGGCCTTCTCTGGTTCAGTCAGATCGACCCTAAGATCTCCCTGATTCTTGTCCAGTTGAAGATATTTCAAGACCTAGACCGGTTCAGTTAAATCGACCCTAAGATTTTCCTGATTCGTACCCAGTCAAAGGCCTTCTCTAGTCCAGCTAAATCGACTCCCAACAGATGTTTCTGATAAAGACTCAGTAGAAGTTATCCCAGATTATAATTTCAGATGGTTCCCTCTCCGACGGTGAGTGAGGTGATAATCTCCTATCGTTCCCTCTCCGACGGCGAGTGAGGTGATAATTCCTTTTCAGATGGTTCCCTCTCCGACGGTGAGTGAGGTGATAATCTCTTATGGTTCCCTCTCCGATGGTGAGTGAGGTGATAATTCCTTTTCAGATGGTTCCCTCTCCGACGGTGAGTGAGGTGATAATCTCCTATCGTTCCCTCTCCGACGGCGAGTGAGGTGATAATTCCTTTTCAGATGGTTCCCTCTCCGACGGTGAGTGAGGTGATAATCTCCTATGGTTCCCTCTCCGACGGTGAGTGAGGTGGTAATTCCTTTTCAGATGGTTCCCTCTCCGACGGTGAGTGAGGTGATAATCTCCTATGGTTCCCTCTCCGACGGTGAGTGAGGTGGTAATTCCTTTTCAGATGGTTCCCTCTTCGACGATGAGCGTGAGGTGATAGTCTCCTATGGTCCCCTCTCCAACGGCGAGTGAGGTGGTAATTCCTTCCCAGATGTTTCCCTCTCCGACATGAGCGTGAGGTGATAGTCTCTTATGGTCCCCTCTCCAACGGCGAGTGAGGTGGTAATTCCTTCCCAGATGTTTCCCTCTCCGACAGTGAGCGTGAGGTGATAGTCTCGTATGGTCCCCTCTCCAACGGCGAGTGAGGTGGTAATTCCCTTTCAAGATGTTTCCCTCTCCAACGGTGAGTGAGGTGATAATTCCTTTCAGATTATAATTTCCTATAGTTCCCTCTCCAACGGTGAGTGAGGTAACTCCCTTTGAGATTATAATGTCCTTTGGTCCTCTTCCTGACACTGCGAAGACGGTAATTCCTACCAAGATTTTCTCAACGAGCATTGTTGAGGTAAAAGTCACCCAAGGTTCTCTTACCATTCATGCTAAGGTAGTAACCATCCCTGGTTCATTCATCATCTTGTGAAGCTCCAGACTCAGCTCCTGTAACCAGACAGGACACATCTATACTAAGCATCTGAAAATCAGCTCCTGCAACGTGTCAGGTAATCATTTTCTGTTTTGCAGGTACGCAGGTTCTCGCTAAGGAATCTCTTACGCGATCGACATCCAGATGGCATCTATAAGCCCATCATCCTATTCATCACATCCAGATGGCATCTATAAGCCCATCATCCTATCCATCAATCTCCAAATGGCATCTATAAGCCCATTCCACCATCACACTGCTACTATGTGAGCGCAAATTTCTGGGCACTCTAGTGTTCAATCATCTTCCACCTTCGGATTACGAAAGGCACGTCAGCCAATCTGCATCCTCAGGTCTAAGAAGATTGAACAGGGGCAACTGTTGTACCCCAAAATTTGCCCTCCCATATTTCTCAAAAACATTTCAAGAAAAATTCACAAGTCCAACCTGGCGCTTCATATTCAGGTATTCTTTCGCCAAAATATCTCTGATAACATATTCTCAAATTCAGGTTCGGCTCAAGAGTCAATTCTTTAAAGAAGGTATCCGAATGTGCGAGTTTTCTTGAAGAAATATGGTGAAAAAGTGTGCTGAAAGTGCAGTTTTTACGCGCTAAAAAATTCATAACTTAAAGATCGTGACTCGTTTTGAACCCGTTCCGGTGGCCAAAATTCCGTCTTGACATTATCTACGTTTTCATCTCTCACGGCTGGAAGCCAATTTCGATCAGAAGGTCTTCAAAAATGTGGATTTATCAAGTATTTTCGTGCAGAAATTTGTGACAAGTTTATTTGCGTCATGTTCAAAAAATCATAACTTGGTCGATTTTCATCGTATCGAGCTGGTTCCGGTGCCAAAATTTCACAAATTGAGTTGGCTACATTTTCACAGAAGGTATTGAGTTCAAACGGTATTCAAAAGGCCTTCGTTTTTTGCTCAGAGTGCATGACACGCTGAAAATCCTGAATGCTGAATATTATTTCATCTGGGCCGAAACTTCGAAAATTCATAACTCGGTCAATTTTTATCGGATTGGGCTCATATTTTTACACAAGGTCACTGACTCATAGATCTACAACTTTGCTTCAAAAGTCGAGACCAAATTATGTACCGATCAATACCAGTTTTTTATTGAAGAACGTGTCAGAGTCGACACTGGAGCCCAAAATAGGTTTGTCTGAGCTGAAACTTCAAAAATTCATAACTAATTCACCGTTTATCCGATTGAGTCGATTTTCGGACAGGAGTTAGTTCTCGATGTCGGCTACATTTTGTTTTCACATTTCAACTTCAAAAAATGCACTTAAGTCCCTGCGATTTAGCCTGGAAAGTGACGAATTCAAGTGAATATTGGAGGCCCAATTGCGCATTCAAAGCCCATTTTCTTTACCCTAATTTCCACTATATAATCACCTTCTTGTCACACAAACCAGAAAAACACAAACCAGAAAAAAGAGAGGAGAAAAAAGAGAGGAGAAAAAAAGGAGAAAAAAAGAAGAGAAAAAGAGAGAAAAAACCTTGCCACAACACTGTTATAATATCAAATTCTTTCAAGAACCCTAAAACCTTGAAATCCTTATTACAAATCCCTCTCTCACCACAAACAAGCCATCACAGTTATAAACCAACACCTCACTACTTCTCCAGTAAGGATAAGGCTGGCTTGATCTCCATGATCCTAATTTTCCAGTAAGGCATAAAAGCATCCAGGTCACTAATTTTCCAGTAAGGGTAAGATTGATTTGATCTCCATGATCAAAAGGGTATAATCATTCATACATGCCATATTGTGCCTAAACATTAAATTTCTTCATATATTGGCTTTATTTGCATTTTATGATTTTATTTAATGTGTTCGTGAGATTCAACACTGCAGATTTAGACAGGATCCCATGTAGGTTCATTAAGGAACATTGAGGCCAAAAGCCAAATGGCCAAAAGCCAAAAGCCAAATGGCCAAAGTAGAACATTTTATGCATGACACCAATACATGGCGAGGCAGACATTAAGCCAGACATTAAGGGAACGTTGAAGCCAAAAGCCAAATGGCCAAAAGCCAAAACGCAAATGGCCAAAAGCCAAAAGCCAAATGGCCAAAGTAGAACAACTTATGTATGATGAGGCCAGAACACAAATGACCAAACCACTCCAATTCACCTCCAAAAAGGGGACAGAAACCCCCCAAGGTATTGTATTTTCTTTCTTTTCCTTATTTTATTTATTTCAATTATTTCTTTTTTTTAATTAATTCCTTTAATTTAACTTATTTTCATAAAATATAAAAAAATAGTAAAAAACAGAAAAGTCATAAAAATCAAAATATATTTATTTAATTAATATTTTTTGTAAATAAATTTCACTAATAATTAATTATTTATTTTTATAAATCAAAATTGCATGTAAATATTTAGTAAATTAGGTTAAACTTTAACATTTTCATTGATAATTAAAAAAAAAACTTAGAATTAGAGTTTCTTTTAATTTTAATTTTCTTTATTTCATAAATACAAAAAACTAAAAAACATTTCTTTCCTTTTATTAAATAATTAATTAGCTTTTTAATTTCATTTAATTTCTTTAAAGGGTCCAACGCCCTCGAACGTTCTATTTTTATTTCTTTCGCACATTTATTTTCTTTCAAATATTATGTAATTGCTCAAGCCATGTAACTCGGACATTTTATTTCTCGCACTTTATTTACTTTCTGTCAAATCGGGTCCTGGATTTTAATTTGGTGATGTGGACCCGCGCCTTTGTAATAGTTTAGGAACTTTAATTTCCGCGACTTTTTTAACTGTTAATAAATGCATGCAAGAATGAATGACAAAAATAAAAACAAACGCGTAGATCACCATGACATGAACAAGACAAAAATAAACGAATCTGACACACAAATCACACACCACCCCTAGGGTACGCCTCACTGTTGCCTTGCCTCGAAAGGTGATCGTCGAGTAGAGGACGTTTTAGTAAGTCCTCATGATCCAGGAACCTGGCATGAGGGTAGCTTCTAAGGTGTCTTCCCATTACTCCGGTGATCACACTGTTGCCTTGTCCCTCGAAACGTGGCCGTCGACTATAGGACGTCTTAGTGAGTCCTTGTGTCCATTGATCAAGTTGCCTAAAACAAAGTTGCCTCGAATAAGTTGCCTCGGAACGGTTGCCTCGGAATAAAAGATCAATGGCATAAGGGTAGCTCCTAAGGTGTCTTACCTTTGCTCGGTGACCACAATGTCCCTAAACTCGAATTGACCCGAACACCTCCAACGGTGGTGCTACCTACCTCTCAATGGTGGGATGGCACTACCTTAAGGACATTTACACAGACGAATTCCTTAGGGTAGGTAGGTTCTCAAGGATACTTGCTCTAATTTCAAACAAAAATTCAGAAATACTTTTCACACCAACACATTTTCAAAAGCTTTCAAAGCAATTTTTCAAACACTCTGATACAAGAGTCGAACTAAAATTTTTCAAAGAAACTTTTTAAAACCCACATTGAAAAGCAAACAAACAATTTTGAAAACACATTGAGCAAGTATCTAAGAGCCCATGGATAACCATGGATAGAAAGGGTGCTAACACCTTCCCTTTCTATAATCTACCTCCCGAACCGAGAGCAATCTCTATAAGGAATTTTTCTGTGCTTTTGTCCTTTCTATTTGGAGAAAATAAAAGACGGTGGCGACTCTTGCTTCCGCGACATTTCGCGAACCAGCGTTAAACAGTCAGTTCCAGATCCACCGATCACAGAATCCCTCTCACTTCTTCTTCAGATATAATTCTTTTCATACCTTTCAAATACAAGTGCCCCAATTTTTGATGCCATAGTTTAACTTCATTCTCTTTGGCAAAAACACATGTTGAGGAGAGATTCAACTCTTGAGGAACCCATAGATAAAAGTTTTCTTTAGATCTGATTCCTTTCATAACAACTTCATTATTTTCATTGCACACAAGATATTCTTCCTTGGTGAAGTTAACTTTGAATCCTTGATCACACAATTGGCTTATACTTATCAGGTTTGTTGTTAACACTTTAACAAGTAACACATCATAGCGCTTTGGGACCCATGAATAATAAAGCTTACCAACACCTTTGATTTCACCTTTTGCTCCATCACCAAAAGTAACATAACTAGTGGAATGAGATTTTACATCCACCAACAGATTCTTGACACATATAATGTGTCTAGAACAACCACTATCAAAGTATTAGTCATCTCTGGTTGATATTCTGAGGGAGGTGTGAGCTATAAAACTAATAACATTAGACTTGGGAATCCACAATTTCTTTTTTTTTGTTGCTATTTTACGACATCTTATCAGTCTTGGGAGGAAGAGTAGTCTTAGGATACCCATACAATTTGAAACAGAAGGGCCTTATATGACCAAGCCTTCCACAGTGATGACATCTCCAGGGCTGGGGATTCTCCTTGGTGTGATTAATATTTTTCTTTCCATGATGTTTTCCATGATGTCCTTTCTTACCATGATGTTTTCCCAGATGTTGAGACATTTGATTCGACATCTTTGGTTTAAATGTGGCATGAGTGGAAACATATGAAAGCTCTTCTAAGTTAGGTTACTTTTTCTCATTGAAACCTAGACCACTCTTGTCTTTTGTCACTCTTCCTGTTTGGAGAATTTCATCTAATGTGTCAGACCCATTATTCAGCATCTTGAGAGATTTGACCATTCTATCAAGATTTGAATTTAGAGAAGACACTTCACTTTCCAGATCATAAATAGTTTTAAGATTCTATTCCCTTTCCTCCTTCAGCTGAGTTATGAGGGCTTTCTGTTTCTCCTCTTCAAGACACACTTCTGCACTTCTGAGACATAATTCTTTGTATGAAGCAACTAACTCGTCAAAGGTTAGTTTCCCATCACTAGACTCTTAATCAGATACATATTTTCCTATTAATGCTTTAAAATACTTGGTAGATTCTTCAAGATCACTCTTTGAGTCCTCTCCAGACCAAGTAACAGATAAATTCTTCTTCTCTTTCTTAAGATATGTAGATCATTCAACTCTAATGTTACCAAAGCCTTCACATTCATGACATTGTACTCCCTTCCCGCGAGTGGACATTTCTTCAGCCCTTTTTCTTCCAAACTCATTTGACTTATGGATGTCAGATGAGATGTTCTTGACATTTGGTCTTTGGTTCCTATCCATTCTTTTATCACTTTGTTAAACTGTCTTCCAAGCATAACTAAGGCATTTGATATTCATCCATTTGTATCCAAATCACAGTCTTCCTCTTCATTTTCAATATTTGATACAAAGGCTATGCTTTTGTTCTTATTTTCAGATCTTTCATTGATGCTTAATTCAAATGATAGAAGGGATCCAACAAGTTCATCCACTTTCATTTTGTCAATGTCTTGAGCTTCTTCTATATCAGTCACTTTCATATCAAATCTCTTGGGAAGAGACCTGAGCATCTTTCTCACCAATTTGTCTTAAGGTATTTTCTCTCCTAAAGCACTGGAGGCATTAGCAACTTGAAGAATGTTCATATGGAAGTCATTTATGCTTTCATCATCCTTCATTCTCAAATTCTCAAATTTTATGGTGAGCAACTGAAGTATTGACATCTGAACTTTGGATGTGCCTACATGAGTAAATTGAAGAATTCCCCGTGCATCCTTAGCTACTTCACACGTGTTCACTAATCTGAAAATGTTCTTGTCAATTCCATTGAATATAGAATTCAAGGCTTTAGAATTTTTAAGAGCAATTTCATCTTCTTCTTTAGACCAATCTTCTTCTGGTTTTAACTCAAAAGTAGGTTCTCCATTTTCTCCCAAATTGACAGGATGTTTCCATCCTTTTAAAACAGCTTTCCAAGCCCTGTTGTCCAAAGACTTTAAAAAGGCCACCATACGTGGTTTCCAGTAGTCATAATTACTTCCATCTAGAATGGGTGGTATTTTCACAAATCCTCCTTCCTTGTCCATAGTACCAGAAAGTATCTTCCCTGGATCTCACCCAGATAAAGAGCATGATGCATGCTCTGATACCAATTATAATTCTGGTATTAGATATGTGATGTCGAATGAGATGTCATGACACAAATATCTGTTTACAAGTAAAGAGCAGTAAAATCAAAAGCAGTAAAAACACACGATATTGTTCACCCAGTTCAGTGTACAACAACACCTACTCTAGGGGCTACCAAGCCAAGGACAAGTACACTAAATAATATCAATTCATATACCCTCAGTAAACAACTAAATTACGATCTAATCACTTAATCACTACCCGTGCTATACTTCTACCTAAGACCCACCTAGGTATGAGGCCCTCCCCAAATCCCTTCAATCACTTACAGTGAAGAAACAACATAATTAATAAGTTTAAAAACATCAATCATTCAATGCTTAAAAGCTTATGAATGATACATAATTAACAACCCAAATAACAACACAAGTATTCAATCAATACTAGAGTTTTTAACAATTAAAAGACTTAGACCTTTTAAAACAGAAAGAAGGTATTCTTCTTCAAAAGTTGCAGTAGTTTAAATAAGGAAGCAAGTCCTTATATATGCGCAGCTGTGGGCTTGGGATTAAAAACAAATATTCAATTCTTTTGAATATTTCCTTAAAAATAGGTCAAGATAAAATCCATGCATTTTGAAAAATATTCCTCTATATTTTTTTCTTCCTGTGAGTCACAAATCTTGAATTATGGAGCGCTAGAAATCAGGAAACAGAAAAACATAAACTGATGTTGGCTGAGTTCAGTTCAGGAGGCAGATGTCAAAACATCTGCTTTGACATCATTCAAAACAGTTTGCTACAAATGTCAAGACATTTAGAAAAACATTAAGAGCACATTGTTTTACCAAAATTTCTGCCAATAAACACTTACACATCAATTGATCAAGTTTGGATCGCAATTCCTCAAGAAAAGTGTGCAAATCATCAAAAAGGCAAAATGGTCAAAATTAGGGTTTTTTACTAGAATGACTGATTTTTGAATTTTGAGATAATACATGACTTATTGGTTTGAAACATGATCTCAAGGATTCAAGTACATCATTTTGACCTAATTGCATGACTCAATTCACCTCTCAAGATCAAACAATTGATAGATGAAATTTGGTCAACTAATGAAAAGTCAACTAATACACCAAAAGTTAAACTTTGACTTTTTGACTAAAATTGAGTTTCAAAAGTCAAGATTCATCAAGACATTCAAAAATATGAAGCTTGATCATCAAGAAATCAAGAAAGTCAAAGGTCAATTTGAAAAGTCAAACTTTTCAAGACTTAAAAATTTTTCTAAGTGTTTTTGTACATGACAATTTCACTACTTCATGCCAATTTTTAACCAAGATCCAAGATGATTCAATAAAAACTTTCAAAGTGAAAGTTGTAGATCTTGATGAAATCTACAACTTTGTATTAGAGGGATCATATCCAAAAAAGGCTTAGATTTTAAGTTATAGGCCCATGAAGTCATGCACTTTTTCTTAAACACTTAGTGAAATTTTGACTTAGTTTAGGCAGGTTTTTTGTCCCAACTTCTTGGCCATTTTTTACATAGCTCCAATTTGATTTAGAAAAAATGGAAAACATGAAAATTGTAGAGAATATTTCAAGCTTTCCAAAATGTCCAAGTACTTGAAGAGATCATTTTTGAGCTAAGAGAATCGAAGAGAGGAAATTGGTCATCCATTCTTGAATTACAAGGCATTTTTGTGATGAACACTTGAGCAAAACCCTAGCCTATGCTTCATAACATCACTTTGAATGCTTCTAACTTGTGTTTCACTCTATAATTAATTTATTACACAACTGATAGATCCATTTTCCAGGCATTTGAGCCCTTATCCAGGTTGCATTTCCATTAATGGCACAAAGTAACATTGCCATTCTAGTAAAGTGGCTTTAATCATAAAGTCAACTTGTCTTGAGCATTTCACTTGTTCTTTCTGCACAAGCATCCTCTACAAATTCAGATAAACATTTTTAAAGTTTGCTATCCCCCATACAATCCATGTACCTTGCCTTGGAACAATGCTTGTCAAGCTTGATTCAAAAACAAGTCAAATGACCATAACATGTGAACTCTTATTTCAAATCCATCCAAGCTTCCAAAAATTTGCCTATAAATTGATCCTTCATTTACAAGTCAAGGACACGAAATTAAAAGCCTTGAAACTCCCTCAAACCAGTAATTGCTCTAAAAATACCACTGTTGTGTCATTTCTGCCTTTGAACATCTATCTCACAATCCCCTCGTGCATTTTCCATTTTTATCAATCACCAAGCTTCTAATACACATATAAAGACAATCCAAACACCTACAACACAAATGTAACACCATTTTCCTCATCTTCCATTTTCAAAAACAGTTGCTTACAGGTTGACTTCTCCAGAACATTTCAGCCATCCTCAATCCAAAGTAAGCATTGCAATAGCTTCCTGGAGGGTCAAGGTAGCTAACCAGATTATTACAACACCTTGAAGGTTGTTCAAACTCAAAACACAATCTCCATCTGCAAGGTGAGTTTTCTAAAATTTTAACTCTTCATACAAGCATCATTTGGCTTCAATTTTAAAAGATAAATTGTAGACATCATAGCCCTGAAACTAACCATGTCCTTAGAATTCATTTATGTTGCCTGAGTAGTGAGAATTTTGAGCCTGAACCTTTTGAAAAAATAAGTTAAATTTGGTACCATTTAAAATCCATGTTCATATTTGATCCATTGCTTAACTTATTTACATATTTGAAATCGTGGTGAAATTTCTAACAAGTTTGATGTTTATAATTTTTGAAATGGTTGAGAGTTGAGAAAGTTACAGAGCTCTGGTTATGGCGCGAGGAAGAAGATGAAGTTGTCACTAGAATTTGTTTTATAATATAATATGATGGTTTTGTATAAATAAATGGATGTATATCCACCCCAGTGGTAGAGAGCGCGCGCGTAAGGCATACCTATAGAAGGTCCCGGGTTCGAGCCCCAGCGAGACCTTTTTCATTTTTTTTCATTTTTACTTGTTTCTATTTTTTGTTTGAACATGTGCGCTTAGGCCTCCCTCCATTGAGCCATGCATTTTTACTCCCTCTCACCCCCTGTTTACTAAACCACGCAACCCATCATTTTATTTATTTATTTTTATTTCTGGTTACAAAAACATGTCTTGGGCCTAAACAAAAACATTTTCTTCAATCAAACCTCTCTCACTACTTTTCAAACCCCCTGACCCTTAGTTTATATTTTTATTTTATTTTATTTTCTTTTAAATATTATTATTATTATTATTATCATTATTATTATTATTATTATTATTATTATTATTATGATTAAATCAAAAAATACCAAAAATATTTTATTCAATTCTTAGACTATTTTTTTATTTTATCTCTATTTTATTTTATTTCCTTTAAACATGAAACCCTAAAAATTATTTTGATTTTGATTTTGATTTTCTTTTTGTTAGTTTAGTTAGATTAACTTTAAAACTTTTTCATACAAAAGATATAAAAACAACTTTCCTTCCAATTTCTTTTCTCTATATTTTCTTTGCAAATTCTATCTATTTTTTTACATTATAATGTAATTGTCAAAGCCTTGTAATAGTTAGGGTTTACTTTTCATAATCCCCATTTGTAATTTGTAATCCCCATCCCCTAAAGTGTTGTAATAGTGTAGAACTTTTAATTTCCGCAATTTATCGCTTTCCATATTATTGCTAGTAATTAGGGTTTGTATGGCAAGACTTAATATCAATAGTAGACAATCCTAATTCAAGACAAAAATGCATGAAAACAATACACTTCACGCACTTGCACCTCTAGGGTTAACCTACACTTGTTGCCTTAGAATAAAACAATCATGTCCCTCGAACGTGCGATACTTTAGCAAAGACCCTCGATTACAAGATCATAGTCCCTCGATGACCCTTCGATGTTTCCTTCGATAAACGATATTAGACCCTTACAAACAAATTGCTAAGGTATCCTACAATGTTTCCTTCTATGACTGTACGATAAGTCACGCCTGTCCCTTCATATCCAATAATAAGGTTTCTTACTAACTAATGGTAAGGCAAGCACTATCTAAAGGAGGAGGAAAAGAACAAAGACTTCCTTTTGAGTAGGTAGAATGCTCGTAGTTGCTTTCTCATAAACATTTCAAAAAAAACATCTTTCAAACACACCAACACTTTCATGAAATATTTTCAAAAGTCAACACTTAGTATACATTCTTATAGAGACGAGAATCATTACAAAGTTATCCTAAACAAAGGCACTTTTCAAAAATACTTTCAAAATAAATTACAAACACATTTTACAAAGCATTTCAAAGTGAGCTAGAAACTAAGAGCCCGTAGATAACTACAGATGAAAATGGTGCTAACACCTTCCATTTTCATAACCTACCCCCTAGCTCTAGAAAAATTCTCAAAAGATCTTTCCTATTCTTTTCACGCTTTCCTTTATTGGATAAAAGAAAACTCAGTGGCGACTCTTGCTATCCGCAATAATTAAGATAAAATGCAGAACACCCAAGTCAGTTCTCCCAATGTATTACACCGTTGTACTCTTTCATCTAGGGAGGTTTCTCCATCCCCAGGGGAATCGGTGCCTCCATAATATTCTGGGATAGCGGACCGCGGGGGTCGTCTTCGTCGCTTCTGTCTAGAGATCGAGAAGATGGCCTGTTGTAATGTCGCTCGTGATAGTGGCCCTGGTCGCGGGGAGGATCCCTCGGTCGGGGTCATGGTTCTTCATTTCCCTTTTTTCTATTTCTAGGGGGTCTTCGTTCTTGGTGCGGGGGGACATGATCACGTCTCCCTGTATCAACGTGCTGGTTCCTCTCCAGCGCAATGTGACGCCCAATTTGTCAGGGAGATAGGCTTCGTGAGGCATCCCATTTGCGTCTCCGCGGGGGAAATTTTGGATGTTCCTCTATATAACGGGGAGGAGGAGAGTCGGGCCTCCAATGTCTTCTGGAGGCTCTTCGAGAATCTTTGAGCACCTTTAATCTCTCACCTTGTGAGAAGATTAAGTAGTTTGTTTAATAGCCGCGAACACTGCCCTGGTCGTGGCATCAACGTCCACAGGAACGGGGACCTCCTTGAACGCTATTGTACCCCAAAATTTTCCCTCTCATTTATCAAATATTTTCTTATAAAGATCTCTCTTGGTTCAAGACTGCACTAGGGTTGATCAACTCAAGACACCTCCTTAAACATTGATGACCAAAATTAGGGTTTGAGATTGCACAAGTATAATTGAACTTTAAATGCCTCATATTACTTTCATGGATCATTATGGACCCCCAAGATTACTCATGTCAAGTTTCAAGCCTTGGATCACACTTTTTCTCAGTCAATATAGCAGTTGACCTAAAAATCAGTTGTATTGGGGAAAAAGTCAACTTTGGCCAATTTACAGTCAAAATTCATAATTTTTTATCCTCATCAACATTATAAGCTCATATGTATCCTTTTATCAAGTTTGGACCATAATTCCTCAAGAATTTTGATCAGATCATCAAAAGGGCAAAATGGTCAAAATTAGGGTTTTGACTGAGAAAAGGTTATTTCTGATTTTTAACCTAGCAAATGGTCAATTGGTTTGAGGCATGATCTCAAGAATTCAATTTCATCATTTTGACCTAATGGCGTGACCGAAAACATTACTCAAGATCAATTGGATTGATAGTGAATTTTCAGTCAACTGATCAAAAGTCAACTTTACACTGAAAAGTCAAACTTTGACTTTTTAGTCAAAATCCAATGTCAAAGATCACAAATCATCAAAACATGTAAAAATATGAAACTTATTCATCAAGAAATCAAAAAGTCAAGATTTCATTTTGAAAAGTCTAAGTTTTCTAACTTAGAAATTTTTCTAAGTGTTTAAAACTTCGTGTTTTTTCACAATTTTGAGCCAATTATTTCACCATGGTGCAAGATGATTCAAAAGAAACTTTCAACATGAAAGTTGTAGATCTCCATGATATCTACAACATTTATTTACACAACTTATTCTAAAAATTCTTTGATCTCAAGTTATTAATTCATAAAGTCATGGTCTTGAAATTGAACACTTAGTGAAATTTTGCCCTAGATTTGGTCAGGATTTTGACCTAACTTCATGCCACTTTTTCATATAGTTCTAAGGGGAATTTTAAAAAGTGATTCAAAGAGGTGTTGTAGATCACATTACAAGATTTCCAAAATGTCCAAGAACTCCTTGAGATCATTTGTGAGCAAGGAGAATCGAAGAGATGAAGTTAGGGTTTTCAAACTTAAATTACAAGCCATTTCATGATGAACAAAAATTCAAATCCAAGCCTAGGCTGCATAATATTTTCTTTGCATGCCTCAAACATGTTTGTCACTACATAATTAAATGTTTACACAGCTGTTAGAGCTTTAATCCAAGCACTTGAGCCTTTATCCAAGTTACATTTCCATTTATGGCACAAAGTTGCCATTTCAATTTTGATAAAACACTACTTTTGCAATTGTCAACTTCTTGAGCTTTGCACTTGTTCTTTCTGCACACACAACCCCTATAAACCAAAAGCAATATGTATACATCCTCTTTGAACTCATAACATGCTTGTATAACACTTTGAGATTTGTCTTCTCACTTTTCTTCAAAAGCAAGTTATAGAGCCAAAAGGCTAGAACTCACAAACCTTGAGTACATTTGATCTCTAAATTTTTCCATACATATACACAAGTATATTGCAACATAACATACGAATTCTAAGACCCCAAAACACTCCCAAGCACTCTACAACTCAGAATCTGCCATAACTTGACAATTTGGAACCTCACATAGCCATCTTCAAATCCACTCGCGCGTATTAAGTTTTAACCATCCAAACACTTAGTATACATCATATCAAAGTGATCCAGGCCCCTGTTTCCTGACTATAACTCCTCCATCACTACCCACCATTTCCAAACTTGAAGCTTGCAACTTGACTTGAGTTGGGAGTTTCAGCCATCCTCAAAGCAAAGTAGGAGTTGGAACACATTCAAGGAGGTCCGGCAAGCTACAAAAATCATCAGGCCATCACAAAGGTTGCCCAAACTCCATACACGACTCCAGCTGCAAGAGGTAAGTTTTCAAACTTCTATATTTTCATACAAGCATCATTTGATTCTGATTTGTGAAGATAAAATGTAGAGACCATTGCCAAGAAGCTATACATATCCATAGTTTGCATTTATATGGGTTGAGCTTAGAGAATTTTAGAGTTGAAGTTTCTGAAATTTTTAGGTTTTAAATTAGGGCCAGAAAAATTCTCATTCATCTTTGACTGTTAGCTTAAGTTATCTACATGGTTGGATTCGTGGAAAGAAATGCCACAACTTTCATGTTTGAACTTTTCATTTTTGTTGAGAGATGAAGAAGTTACAGGTGCTCTGGCTGGCTGAAGGTTGAAAACGAAGTACAAGCCTTGGAAGCATGTCACGTTATGTATTTATCATTTCATTTTAATAAACGGATGTATAGCCACCCCAGTGGTGGAAGCACGCGCCTGTGACTAGAGGGACCTGGGTTCGAGCCCTAGTGGTACCCTTTTGTTCTTTTTTTCATATTTTTCACTCCCTTTTTTGTACAGCTGCAGCGCCTGGGCCTTTTAATTGGGCTTTTCATTGTTTTTAATTCTTCTAACCCCCCTGACTATGTTTACACCCCTGGCCCAATTTCTTTTATTATTTTCTTATTTTATTTTATTTTATTTTATTTCTTTTCTTCTTTAATATTTTATTTACCTATAATATTATTATTATTATTATTATTATTATTATTATTATTATTATTATTATTATTATTATTATTATTATTATTATTTTTACTAATCATAAAAAACCCAAAAAATATTTTATCTAATTATTTACACTTATTTATTTTCTTATGAAACAAGAATATTAAAAAAACATTTTCTTTTAACAAAGTAATTTCTCTTTTTAATAATTAAATATTTAGACTTAGGTTTAATAATTATTTTATTTTCTTAATTAAAATTAACTTACATTTTAGCTTTCTTTTTAATTATCTATTTTTTATTTTTATTATTATTATTTAATTTAAAACCCCTTTTTCTTCATAAAAAAAACCTAAAAATCTTTTTAATTTAATTTCTTTTCTCAATTAATTTAAGTGAATTTTATTTTTATTTTAACTAATCATTTTTCTTAATTAGGTTTAGGTTAAACCCTTTTTATGAAAACCAAACAAAAAAAATCATCTCTCTTTCTTTATATTCTTGTATTTATATATTACTATTTATTCATTTATTTGCACATATTCAATATGGTTGTAATTGATAATTAGATTTAATTTTCTTGTAAAATCCCCATTTGTAATTTGTATACACCCTCCCCTAAATGATGTAATAGCATGGTAATTTTAAATTCCGCAATTTATCACTTTATATATAAATGCTAGTAATTAGGATTTTGTATGGAAAGACTAAAACCAACTAAATAACAATCCCTAATCAAGACAAATCAAGCATGTAAACCAATACACTTGCAGACATATATCCTTAGGGTAAATCCACTTTGTTGCCTTACAAAAAATGGTCATATTATGCATGTGAGGTATCTTAGCAAAAACAAGCAAAAAAATACAAGATCATAGTCCCTCGATGATGCTATCCATGTTGCCTTTCAAAATGATCTTAGTCCCTTAAAGAAAATGCTAAGATATCTTACAACATTGCTAATCATGGCTATACGATGACCCACACCCGTCTCTTTTACATCCAAAGATAGGGTTACTTACCAAATCAATGGTAAGATAACAATGTCAAAGGAAATAGGAAATAAACATGAAAGACTTTTGAGTAGGTAGATTGTTCATGGTTTCTTTCTCAATTTCCAACCCAAAACATCCTTTCTATTTTCAAAACAAATACCAACACTTTCAAAAACATCTTTCAAACTTGAAAACATTTTCAAAAGATTGACACTTTGTATACATTCTTACAAACGAGAATCATTATAAAGTTTGCCTAAACAATGGTATCCTTACAAAATACTTTCAAAAACCACACAAAGCACATTTTCAAACAAAATCAAGTGATCTAGCAAGTAACTACGATCCCATGGAAAAACATGGATGAAAAGGGTGCTAATACCTTCCCTTTTCATAATCTACCCCCCGAACTCAAGAAACAATCTTAAAGGTCTTTCCTGTGCTTTTTCACCTTTCCTTTTGGATAAAAGAAAAGTCGGTGGCGACTATTGCTAACCACAATATTTGAAATCAAACACAAAACACCCAAGTCAGTTATCCCACTGTATCATAGAACTGGCGACTCTACCAGGGAAAATCTTAAAAGTGGGGTTACCTTAGGGTTAGATCATATTTACTTGCTTTCATTGTTCGACTTGTATGCTTTACATTATGGTTCTTTGTTTCGGTTTGAATCCTTTACCCGGATTTGGGATACCTTATAGGCAAGTAGCAATACATTGTGGAAACCGTGTGGGGTATACCTACATGGTCTAAGCAATAGCTATGTTAGTGCAACATATTTTTGGGTACCGGTAGCCCTTGAGTAGTCAAGGAGAATACGAGGCCGCTGAGTAATGTCATGAAGCACTAACAAACTTTTAGAACCTTTACTTGACCAACTTGGCCATTAGGACGTAGTGAGATGACCGACTTTGGTGCAGTCCTAAGTTGGTAGATACTCGATACTACACTCATTGAGGTTTGTTTTTTTGGGATATTTCGGTCGCCATTAAAGAGACTTGCGCTAAAACAATTCCCAAGGAAACAAACCAGTGATATTGAGCTCCTTAGAACCCGGTTACTATTACTAGGACAAGTTTGAGCCAACTAAACTTCAAGAGGGTACTTACCTATGAGACTCCATGCAAGCCTAAACCTAAGGACTTGTTTGTTTTGTTTATATATATATATATATATATATATATATATATATATATATATATATATATATATATATATATATATATATATATATATATATATATATATATATATATATATATATATACTTGTACATAACATCATAAACATCATAACATCATATTCATATTCACTAACCATTTCAAGGATCTGGGGATTTATCTTTGTTCTGTTTTGTAGGACATGGATCCTATTCGCAGGAAAACTATTCAAGTCAATCTTGTAAGCATCCCTCCTCAACTTAAAGAGCTAGCATCAAGAATTCCTGAAAATTCTCCATTCACCGAAAGACATGGTCGCCTACTAAACTTGGTCACCTCCAACACTGATGAAGACATGATGAAGGTGCTCTTTCTGTTCTTTGATCCTTTACACCGTTGCTTCACATTTCCCGATTATCAACTTGTGCCAACTTTGGAAGAATTCTCCCAACTTTTGAGGATTCCCATTCTCAATCAACTACCTTTCAATGGTATGGAAAGAGATCCAAAGCCATAAGAGATTGCTCAAGATCTACACTTGCAACCATCTGATATCACAACTAATTGGGAAACAAGGAGTGGTGTCAAAGGTTTCCTAGCAAAGTTCATGTTTGAGAAAGCCCAAAACTGTTGGAACTCTTTGGATTTAAGAGATTTTGAGGAAATTGTGGCTCTCCTCATCTACGGGATGGTTTTGTTTCCAAATTCTGACTAGCTCATAGACGTGAACGCCGTCAAAATCTTCATATCTCGTAACCCGGTGCCTACTTTGTTAGGGGACATCCTACATTCTTTTCACACTCGCACTATGAGGAAAAGAGGTATCCTTATGTATTGTACTCCTATTTTGGCAAGATGGTTTATTTCGCATCTTCCCCAATCTGTATTGAAGAACGATCAAGGTTCAAGGTGGTCACATAGGTTGATGACACTCAAACATTCAGACATTCATTGGTGTTCCTAATCCATAGAGAATGTTACTATTGTTGACCGTTGTGGAGAATTTCCTAATGTATCTTTACTTGGCATTAGGGAAGGTATCACCTACAACCCCTGCTTAGCCTTAAGACAGTTCGGTTACGCTCGAAGAGATGGCCCACATGAGATGCTCATCCAAGGTTTGGTATTTGACTACGAGAACGACGATCAACATCATCGCCAGAGATTTATCCGAGCTTGGAGGATGTTAAACAAGATATATAGCAAGACATTGGGGAATATGAATTCCATCCCTCTTGAGCCTTCCCTCAAGTGGGTACGAGCTCGTGCTCAAAGTCTTATGATGCCTTACCCCTCCATTCTCCCAGTAATCATAGAGCCTGTTGTGGAAGGAGATGTCCCATGCACTATCCTACATCCTGACATGCCCACTTCTCTTGAAGACTTACAAAGGGATTGGATACAGCTTAAGGGCGAGAGAGACAATTTTGAAGCCCAATTTTACGCCAGCGAGAAGAAGGTTTTGGAACTCACTAGGCAACTTCATGAGGAGCGGAACCTGAACGCCTACATTGCACCAAAGAGGATGCGTACAACTTTTTTATCTTAGAGTTTTTGTATTTCTTTGTAAGCCCAAAAGAGGCATGATGTACTCAAACTTCAATTTATTAATATAAAGTGTGTTCCATTTTGGTCTAAAGCAAATTTAAATCTCTAATTTCCTTGAAATCATTGCATATGAATTTACCATTCATCATAACATAAGCAGGTTTTCTCACAACAAGTCTCCTCATCTTTCTACTATTTATTTTAGTAAGATGGATCTCGAGAAGACAGTTAAAGACCTCCAGGCACAAAATGCTCAGTTTCAACAAATGTTCTTGACTCTAGCCAAAGGACAAGAGGATCTGAAAACCTTGATGATTGAAGAGAAGAAGAAGAAAAAGAAAGTAACCAGAGTTCTGAATATGGGAAGAAGGTTTCAAGGATAATCCAGACGGACCCTAGACTTTGCAACGTCATCTGGCGAAAAGGATAATCAAGAAGTAAAAGGAAAGGAAGCGGTTGTCCAGATAGAGTTTGAAGAAGAAGAAGAAGAGGATTACTCTGAAGAGCAGTATCCCTTGGCCGACGACAAATACAAGCATCTGGAAGAATGACTAAGCGCAATGGAAATTCAAAAGTGCCCGGGCTAGACTTCGAAGAGTTGGGTTTGGTGTATGGGATTGTCATTCCACCAAAATTCAAGGAACCAATATTTTCTAAGTACGACGGAGTTTCATGTCCCAAGATGCATCTCCGATCCTATGTGAGGAAGATACAACCTCACACTTCTGACAGAGATTTGTGGGTACACTTCTTTCAAGACAGTTTATCCAGAACTCAGCTTGATTGGTTCTATCAACTAGAAAGGGCCAATATCCATAATTGGGAAGACCTTGCCGCCACCTTTTATAAATAGTATCAATACAATGTAGATCTTGCTTCCACCCGTACTCAACTCCAGAGTATGGCTATGGTTTCAAGTGAGGGTTTCAAAGACTACGCTCAGAAATGGAGGGACTTAGCAGGAAGAGTCCAACCTCCCCTTTCTGAAAGAGAACTAGTAGACATGTTTTTGGGCACCCTGTCCGATACTTTCTTTAATCATTTAATTGAAAGCTCCTCAGCTGGCTTCACTGAATTAATCTTGACTAGGGAAAGAGTGGAAGCTTGGATTAATAGTGGGAAGATCCAGAAAGACGCATCCTCCGCCACTGTAAGAAAACCATTTATTGGAAAGAAATAAGTTGGTGATGTGTATCCTCAAAGGAATCAAGATAGAACTGAACACCGCCCAATGGTAGGGCCTGTCATGATCCCTAAGCCGACACCTACTCAACAAAGGAACGATCAGCCTAGAACAGAAAGGCCAGTAAGACAATTTACCCAGATTAATATGATACTATCTCAAGTACTGCCACATTTGTTGAGATCTAATCTGGTAACTTTGAAAGAAGCTCCAAAGAATCCTAACACAACCTCTCCTCACTACCATCCTAATGCTCACGGTGCATACCATTCAGAAATCCCAGACCATGATACTAACAATTGTTGGGATTTGAAAAACAAAGTGCAATACCTCCTTGAAGCCAAAGAAATTGAGTTTGATGCTCCCGAGATCCCAAATGTTATTACCGCTCCTATGCCCAAGCATGTTCGTGGTGTTAATGATGTCGAAGATGATATGTTTGTTTCTACTGTTGATGAACTTGTTACTTCTCTCCTAACCATCAAGAAGAACCTATTTAAGGCAGGTTTATTTTCGGGCTATGATGAAGGCTGCCACTTTTGATTACCCCGACCAACTAGTTGTCATTTATTGAAAGCAGGTGTTCAACGCTTGATGGATGACAAAGAGATTTTGTTTGAAAAGACTCTTGTTCTGACTATTTCTTACAAAGATGTTTCAATAGTAACCATTTCCGCCAATCCTTCCAGGGTCTCCACCAAAAGACCCGTTAGGATTACATCAGTTCCTAAAGTATCTCCACTAATAATTACTATGCCTGGACCAATCCCGTACTCATCAGATAAGACCGTCCCATGGAATTATGGGGGCGATGTCTACTATGAAGGTGTCAAGCAAGATTGTCCAGTTGTTGAAGAGGAGGATAACCCAGCCATCAGTAATATTGCGAGAACCAGCAAGATAACTCGAAGCGGAAGAATTTTCTCTCCAGAGATTTTTCCTCCAAAGACTATCACCGGTCCTGTGGTCATCCCTGTTCCTGTTCTGGTTGACACTACTACTACTAAAATCCCTATAGTTACACCTGCTGATACTCCTACCACCGAGTCAACCGAAACTCGAGGCAAAGACATTCTGGTTGAGCCTGTCTGGATGAAGGCACAATCAGTATCTATCCCTGAGGCCTCCCAAAAGGAGATGGAAGAAATTCTGAAGATTATAAAGAGAAGCGACTACAACATAGTTGAACAACTAGGGCAGACTCCGTCAAAGATTTCCATGCTGGCTTTGTTGTTATGCTCCGAGGCTCATGCAAAGGCCTTGGTGAAATTACTTAAAAATGCCCATGTACCACAAGAAACTTCTATTGATCAGTTCCAAGATTGCGTGGCCAGTTTAACCGCTGACAATGGTTTAGGCTTTTCTGATGCTAACTTGACACCCAGGGGGAGGCAACACAACAAGGAATTGCATGTCTCTGTCGAATGCAGGGGCACAACTTTGGCCCATGTCTTGGTTGATACCGGTTCGTCTTTGAATGTGCTGCCTAAGAAGGCTCTTGATAGACTTGATTGCAAAGGTTTGACCATAAAACCCAACAACATAGTGGTAAGGGCCTTCGACAGTTCAAAGAGAATGGTGCATGGGGAGGTGGACATCTCCATAAAAGTTGGAACCCAAACCTTTGATTCAACTTTTTACGTGATGGACATTCGCCCTTCCTATTCCTACTTGTTAGGTAGACCATGGATTCACAACGCTGGTGTCGTTACCTCTACATTACATCAGATGCTGAAATACCCAACCGATGGGAAAATCATTATTGTCCATGGAGAAGAGGAATATATGGTCAATCACTTAAACTCCTTCATATACGTGGAATTGGATGGCGAATTCATTGAAACTCCATTTCAGCACTTCGAGGAAGTCCCACAAACCGTGGCAGTAACCAAGGCTATTTCCCAAGTCCCAAAGATTACAATACCTCCACTCAAGATGTCTTCTCTGAAAGACGCCAAGGCCGTGATCGAAGAAGGTGGGTGTGCTATTTGGGGTCAGCTCCCGGATATCCCATACAAGTCTGACAAATTTGGTATGGGTTTTACTTCAGGAGCCCAGAAATCTATACTTCGTTCTCGTACCGGGGGACCACCCTTGAAGATCAGCAACCATATAATCAATGCAGTGGAGGATGATGAGGACAGATACGACCTGGAGGAATGGATTTTCTCAACTGTCAATGGAGGACTCAGCAACTGGAAAGCTAAATATTTTTCCCCAATTACTTTTATCCCACAGTAATTGTCTTTAAATTTTGTCGGACCTGTAATAATTAAACAATTCAGACTTTTTAAACCGTATGTCTTACCCGAGGCACAACGGTCCATTTGTAAGGGTTGTTACCTCATTTTCACATGTCATCAATGAATCATGGACGTTTTTGCATACAAACTTTATGCTCTTTGTCTTTCTTTTTACATTTTTATTTCTTTCAAAGATGATTATACTCTTACACACACTCACATTCAAAATGCAGATCTACATCCATTCGGGATCCCATGGGTAACGATTCTGCTATGGCTTTCTGTGACTCTGAGAACCTAATCTACCAAGCCGAAGACGAAGGTGAGGAAGATTGTGAATTCCCAGGGGAACTAGCCAAGTTGCTACAACAAGAAGAGAGGACCATTCAGCCCCACGAAGAACCAGTGGACACAGTTAACCTAGGTACCAAAGAGGACAAGAAAGAAGTCAGAGTGGGTGCCAATCTGGAACTCAGTGTCAAGAAGCGTCTGATTCAGTTGCTACATGATTATGTGAGGTCTTTTCCTGGTCGTATGAGGACATGGCAGGAATTGATGCAAATATCATGGTATATCGTCTACCGACAAAAGAAGATTGCCCTCCGGCAAAACAAAAGGTTCGTTGCATGCAACCAGACATGTCATAGAAGATTAAAGCCGAAGTCATGAAACAATTCAATGTCGGATTCTTGGCCGTGACCTCCTATCCACAATGGGTCGCCAATGTTGTTCCCTTTCCTAAAAAGAACGGCAAAGTACGAATGTGCATGGACTACTGAGATTTGAATAGGGAAAGCCTTAAGGATGATTTCCCACTTCCCCACATTGATATTCTGGTTGATAATATACCCCAACATAAGGTGTTTTCCTTCATGGACGGTTTCTCAGGGTAAAATCAAATAAAAAATGGCGCATGAGGACATGGAGAAAACAACCTTTATCACTCAATGGGGGAAATTCTATTACAAGGTTATGCCATTCAGGTTGAAGAATGCTGGGGTAACCTATCAGCGTGCCATGGTAGCCTTATTTCACAACATGATACAACACGAAATAGAGGTCTATATGGACGACATGATAGCCATATCTCAAACTGAGGAGGAACATCTTGACCATTTACTGAAACTATTTGAGAGCCTAAAGAAATACAAGCTGAGGTTGAACCCGAATAAATGCACATTTGGGGTGAGGTCCGGTAAACTCCTAGGCTTTGTCGTCAGCGGTAAAGGTATCAAAGTGGATCCTGACAAGGTGAAAGCAATACAAGAAATTCCTGCTCTTCGTACTGAGAAGGAAGTCAGAGGGTTCTTGGGACGTTTAAACTACATTGCCAGATTAATTTCTCACTTGACCGCTACTTGTGAACCAATCTTCAAATTACTGAAGAAAGATCAAGTAGTCAAATGGAATGATGAATGCCAAACTACCTTCAACAAGATCAAAGAGTACCTACAAGAGCCTCCGGTTTTAATGCCACCAGTCGGGGGAAGACCCTTGATCATGTATCTAACTGTTTTGGAAAATTCAATGGGGGTATGTGATGGGGAAGCATGACGAGTCTGGCTGAAAAGAGAATGCTATTTATTACTTGAGCAAAAAGTTTACCGACTGTGAAACAAGATATTCACTGCTCGAGAAAACTTGATGCGCTCTGGCATGGGCTGCTCGCCGGCTAAGACAATATATGCTGACCTATACTACCTTATTGATATCCAAAATGGATCCAATAAAATACATATTCGAGAAGCCTTCCCTCTCTGGGAGAATAGCAAGATGGAAGATGATCCTGACGAAATATGACATTTAGTATACTACCCAAAAAGCAATAAAGGGCAGTGTACTAGTTGATAACCTTGCTCATCAAGCTATGGATGACTACCAGTCCATGAAGTTCGAATTTCTAGATGAAGACATCATGATGGTAAACAACGGTGAAGAATTCAGACCATATGACGGATCTGAACAAGGATCCCGATTGACCATGGTTTTTAATGGGGTGTCCAACGCACTCGGCAATAGAATTGGTGTTGTACTCATATCCCCTGAAGGATGTCACACTCCTTTCACTGCAAAACTCTGTTTCAACTGTTAAAATAACATGGCAGAATACGAAGCATGCATTTTTGGTCTCAAAGCTGCCATAGGTTAGGGAATCAAGTCCTTAAGTGTATTCGGAGATTCAGCTTTGGTTATCATCCAGATCAAAGGAGAATGGGACACCAAACACCCTAACCTCATCCCCTACAAAGAACATGTGTTGACATTAATCCCACACTTTGAGAAGATTACCTTCGAGCATTTCCCGCGAGAAGAAAATCAACTAGCGGATGCGCTAGCCACAATGTCATCCATGTTCAAACTTAAATGGGATAACGAGGCTCCCCAGATCACCATTGAACGAATGGATGAACCAGCTCACTGTCACGAGATCAATACTAAAGAAGTAGTGGACCAGCCTTGGTTCCACAAAGTCAAGAGGTATCTCAAGGCTCAAGAATATCCGGAAGGAGCTTCAGTCAATGATAAGAAGTTCTTAAGGAGATTCTCTGCTAAATTCTTCCTTAGTAATGACATTCTCTACAAGAGCAACCATGACTCTGTTTTGCTCCGTTGCGTAGACAAGGTTGAGGCAGAGAAGATCATGGTTGATCTACATGAAGGCACTTTTGGCACCCATTCCAGTGGGCATACGATGGCAAAGAAAATCCTACGGGAAGGTTATTACTGGTCTACCATGGAAGCAGATTTCTATCAACACTCTCAAACCTGCCACAAGTGTCAGATCTATGCTGACAAGGTGCACGTACCTCCCATTCCTATGAATGTCCTGACGGCTCCTTGGCCCTTTGCTATGTGGGGCATAGATATGATTGGGGAAATTAAGCCAACAACCTCTAATGGACATCGTTTTATCTTGGTGGCCATTGATTATTTCACGAAGTGGGTTGAGGCAGCCTCTTTCACTTCTGTAACCAAGAATGTTGTTGCCCGGTTCATCAAGCAGAATTTCATCTGTCGGTACGGTATCCGGGAGAGGATCATCACAGAAAATGGTATGAATCTCAACAACATGATGATCACCGCACTATGTGAGCAATTTAAGGTCCAGCACCATAATTCTTCCCCTTACTGGCCAAACATGAATGGTGTTGTCGAAGCCGCAAATAAGAACATTAAAAATATCATACAGAAGATGACAGTCACGTACAAAGACTGGCATGAGATGCTACTATTTGCTCTCCATGATTATCGTACCACGGCACACACATCAACTGGGGAAACACCCTACTCTCTGGTATACAGCATGGAGGTTGTGTTGCCTATTAAGGTCCAGATCACCTCTCTGAGAATTATGAAGGATGCATGGTTGTATGAAGACGATTGGATCCAAACTCGACTTGATCAACTGAACTTGATTGATGAGAAAAGACTTACTGCTGTCTGTCATGGTCAGATGTATCAAAAACAGATGATCAAGGCTTTCAATAAAAAGTTCATACACCAAGTATATCAAGTCAGGGAGTTGGTGATCAAGTGCATCATACTGCCGCAAGGTGATCCCCGGGGCAAATAGACTCCTACATACGAAGGACCGTTTATGATCAGAAGAATATTCTCTGGTGGAGCAATGATCTTGACCACTATGGATGGTGACAAACTTCCACACCACGTGAATGCATACATAATCAAAAGATACTATGCATAAGAGACCCGATAAGTTGACACACCTAGGCAAAACAAGGGAATCCCGGCGAACCAAAAAGGTTCGGGAAAAAATTAGGGATAAAACAAAAACAATTTGTACACCCGGCAAGTTGAAAACCCAAAAGGACGACTTGGGAAAAAAAGGGTACCCCGGTGGACTGAAAACCCGAATGGGCGGTCCAGGCAAAAGTTAGGGAATTAAAGCGTATGAATATGTCCCGTTGGATGACCTTTACAGACAACCTTTGGCTTCGACTGACAAACTCAGTGGTTATGATCAATCCAATCAACTTCGGACAAGGCAGCAAGTGGACAAGATGCTCAGAGGCACGAAGGCTATAGCAGAATGGGAACCCCTTGGGATTATTGCACATAACTATCTTTTCTTTGTATCAAATTTTCATTTTTTACGACGACATTCCCTTACTAGAATGTTTGTCTCATTGTACAAAATAATACTTGTTCAAGTTAATACAAAGACACCCCTTTGAAAGTGCAAAACTATTTGTTTTTCTTTATTTCCGTGTTTTGTTTACAAAAAAATCTAATGATTTATTTTTGAACATATGCATTTGACCATAACTACTATTTACAAATGAACAAAAAGGAACAGAAAATAGAAAGACAATCACTAAATGGCTTTAAGAAATAGGTTAATATCTTTAAACTATTCCATAAAATCCCCCACAGTGTGCAGCTTAATCCCCAACGAAACAAAGCTTCCAATTATCACTCCTTGGTAGAAGTCTCCAAATTTCTCAAGATTCACCAACAGAATTTCACGAGCAAGACACGGTGTTTCCCTTATAACAGAGTTTATTTCTCTAATAAATAGAAGCTCATCAACTCATCAGCACTTCAAAACATGAAGACTTACACTCCACGTCCCCAACAGTAGTCAGAGATTTATTTTCCCTAATTCAATAGTATTACAACAACATAGCGTACATGCCCATACATCATATCCATATGTCATGCCATTGACAACACGAACGCATACAACATAATCTCATTCCTTTTATTGAGAACATCATTATACCATGCATTTCATACATCATGACATTGCATACAACTAATCTTTCATCTCTTCAGGAAAGATCAGTCAGCCGATAGCTATCATCAACAATTTACAAAAAAAGGTTAGAGATTAATACTTGAGATAAGCCAGGATAATTATCTACACGACCAGCTAAAGCAATCCTACACGGATTCAACTTTCGGATAAAGTTCAGATACGCTCCAAACACAGACGCCATTCTGATACTCATTCAGATTTAGCCTTTAGATACGGTTCAGATACGCTCCAGATACGGATGCCATCCTGATACTCATTCGGGTTCACCTTCAAATACAATTCAGATACGCTCCAGACACAGATGCCATTCTGATACTCATTCAGATTCCCTTTCAGATACAGTTCAGATACGCTCCAGACACGGATGCCATTCTGATACTCATTCAGATTCAACTCTCAGATACTCTCTAGACACGGATGCCATTCTGATACTCATTCAAATTCAGCCTTCAGATATAGTTCAGATACGCTCCAGGCACAGATGCCATTCTGATACTCATTCAGGTTTTCTTTCAGATACAATTCAGCAATCATTTTGGATGGCATCTGCAAGCCCATCTTGTAGCGGTAGAAATGTTCAAAACTGAGCCATTGGATTGACTAGACTTTATACAAATCAAAATAAAAATCGCCACCGCGCTTTATTATTTCCAAAGGAATGGGAAAAGAGCGAATAACCCAAAAAGAGGGGGAAAGATTTAAGGTAAGGGGGTGGTTATGCAAAGGGAAGGTATTAGCACCCTAAACATCTACGGTACTCCGCAGGAGCCTCTTTGTAAAATCTATATATTTTGGCTAAAAAAATGTTGTATATATATAAAAAAAATGGATGGTGGAGGTGAGATAAGAAATATATTTATTTTATAATTTTTTTGCACCCGCCGCGGTTGCGAACCTTTAGTGCCTACGTACCACCTTTTTGTGCAATAGGGGATCAGGGTACACGTAGTTCCTCTTTCAAAAATTTAAAACCCAAATGTGTTGGTTAATTTTATAAGATAAAACATCATCGTCATTGTCCGCGTGGAAAACACACCTACTACCCACGATCATGAGAAAGGAGAATTTGCATCATCTCAAAGTGGAGGATATGGCTTGGATTTCAAAATCAACAATGCCTCACTCAACACCCAAGTGGAAAAATATCTCTCTTCACTACATATTGTAGAAGTATAGTTGTTTGCATCACTACAAGGATTGACAAGAGTTTAATCTTTTAAGAAAAGTTTTAAAGATGAAAAGCCAAAGTGGCAACATGGTTTGAAATGAGATTGATTGACTTTTAGTCTTCTCACAAAAAATGTCAAGGTATTATTAAGTTGATTGGAGTTTATTTATGAAAATGTTTTGAAAATGCGTGGACATAAGTCCAAGTTTATTATGAAAATGGTTCGAGTTCAAAAACAAGAAGAGTTTTCAAAAAGGGAAAGAAGATTTTTGAAATTAAAGAAGATGGGAGGAGAAGAAGAGACTATCCTAAAGCACAAGGTAAAAGCTAGGGATAAGAACCATCTAACCACCAAGAAGCCAATACTTGACATTATGATCCAAGTTAGAATTCCAATTCCTTGGTTTGAAACCAATCAAGCAAAAAAATACTAGACCTCTTGAGAGAACCAAACTTCAAGTGTATTAAGTCTTCACAAAAATTGGGCAGAGTAACAGCTGTATACAGGTGAATTCCAGATTACAAACAAAGGGTGTAATCACAAAAAACCTGCACACAAAAACAAACAAACAACCCAATGTCTTGAGGTAAACCTCAAGAACTCCAGACAAAATAATCAGATAAGATCACAAGGTCTCCAATATAGGCCAATGTTTCTAATCCTAACTCCAAGAAAAGTCCCATGCTCCATAATGCCAAGGATAGTAACCAAATAGTCCAAGTACCATTAAAGATTTTTAGGGTTTATGTTGATTATTAAGTATCTTAAAAAGGAAAAGAAAATCTCAAATGAGAAAAGTAAAAATGACAAGAAAGTAAATGCTCAAATGAGCAAAGATGAAAATGGCCTGAAATGTAAATGCTAAAAGTAAATGGTACATAAAGCATAAAAAAATAAAAGCATAAAGTAAAACAAGTCAATAATTAGTGGTTAGTTGGATGATCATCTTGAAGCTTGAATTTTGAACTTATTAGAGGATTGGTAGAACCAAAGCCTCCACACAACAAGGTGCGTTTTCTTTTTGTCAAGTATATCATCCATTTGGAATTCTCACAAGTGCCATTTAATGATCAACGATGTTTAAGTGATCCACATTGACCAAAGGTGTTGTAGATCCATTAGAGGATTGGTAGAACCAAAGCCTCCACACAATGAATCTTAAGGTAATTGGATAAAAGAGATCAAATTAACATACTTGGGCTTGCAATCATAAGTTTGGGCCACGAATGATCATTTATTCGAATTGGGACAAAATTTAGCGCTATGTTAAGAAATCGTAAGTGGACTTATATAGAAGTTGCACCTATTTTGAGGTCGGTCAATAGCAATCTATGCACAATTTTTTTTGAGACATGATATAGAGATCATGCTCCAACAACATCTAGTGCAATAAGAAGGGGATGAGATGAAGAGGGACGGGAAAAAAATGTACAAACCACATTTGAATTAAATTTTAATCAAACTATTTTTAAAATCAGTCATCCATTTTTGTGGAGTCAAACTCAACACCATGGATCCAATGATGTTAATAAAGTTCATGATCCAAAATCTAACCAAAGATCAGCCATAAAATAGTCACAAAATAATATCACATTTTAATATACATAAAAGGGTTTAAAAATAATGTTTAAAAAATAGAAAATAAAGAGAAAAATATCAACTATATTCAAATTAATCAAGAAATAAAAAGTAAGACCATAGAAAAATCAGAAAAAAAGCTCAAATAATTTAGAAATTTTTTTGGTAATTTTTTAAAGTTAGAAACAATTTTTAAAATTAAAATAAATGGGTAAAATAAACAAAAAATAGTAAAAATATAGTAAAGTCAGAAACAAAAATAAAATAAGGTCACCAATATTTGTCACAATATCATTGGATCATTCCATAATTTTTTTCAGAATTTTAAAATGTATAAAAGTATTTTTAAACATTTAAAACAAATCAAATAAGTGTAAAATTTAGAAAAAAATACCAAAACACAAAATTAAATTGTGAAAAAATAAAAATCAGAAAGAGAATAATCAAAAATATTTTTCATAATTTTTTCAGATTTTTTGGACTAAAAATGAATTTTCTATGATTTTTTGAAATTTAAAACAATTAAAAATATAAAATCAGAAAAAGAAAATAAAAGTAAAATATGTGGACCATCGGATGAGAGTCAAAATGCGTTAGTAATCAAATTCAAGGGATCTGGCGCGCTGTGCATATCATGGTCATTAATGAATATTGTACAAAATCATTAATTAAATCAGGATTTGAAAAATACAGATGGCGTGCCTTCATTGGTTAGAAGATGACACGTTGGTTATCTTCAACCTCCATCCATCACAAATTGCAGGTCTCTCAAACTGTAAAATCAAAAGCTCAGACCTATGCCATTCGCTTCGTCTCTTCAAGATGAAGACAACCACATCCTCGCGCCAAATTTATATCAACTGTAGCTCAAGCAATTTGGAAGGAAACTTTTGAAAAGGGATTTGAAATTTCATGGTCAAAACGTGTTTCCAGTGAAATGTAAATGTTGCGACTAGAACCAGGGCAATGAGAGCAACACAATGATATCAGAGTTTTGAAGAATTGATGAAGGAATCTACCTATTGAAGTTGAGTTGCAGAGCTCTGAAACTAGACTTCTATGGAACAGTATAGGGCACTTCATGAATGTAATTATATGGTTAGCTTCAGGGAAGATCAAGAAAGGTGAATTTAGGGAAAAATTGGATCGAAAAAGGGTCGAGAATGGATTTTGAAGTTGCTGAATTCTGAGTTGTGAAATAAGTTTGGCAGGGTGATTCTGGCTATTCAAGCTTGGGAAATTGAATGGGATAGTTCATGTATTTATAGGAGAAGCGAATGGGATCAAAAGGAAGAGTGAATGATGCATTTTGGAGGGAAATGTGCACACCTGATACACGAGTGAAGTGTGATATAAACTTCATTAAAACTCATCCAATTCTTGCGTTTTGATGTGATAAACAAATCTGGAACTTCACTAAACATGTTTAGAGGCAAAAACGCGTGGAAAACTTATGATTAGAGGCCACATTATGGATTTCAAAATCCCGACTTGGTGAGAAATTCAATTTCAAAGTGCCAACTTCTGACCAATGGCATTTTCAACCCAAGGGGTCTTAGGGCATGATTCTTGATGCTTTAGAAAGATGAGATTACAATATTTGTAATGGAAAAAGAATGGAATCAAATGGATGCTTGATCTAAAAGTTGCATTGAGTCAAAGTTGAAGAAAAAGGGTTGACTTTCCATACTTAGAAATATTTCAAATTCTTCTTCAAAAAATGACCTACAATGTCTTGCATACAAACATGGCCTTCCACTTGGAATTTGCTCTTGACCAAAAAATATGGGATGAAGTAGATCTCTTGAATGACATTTTGGGACTTGAACCATTCAAAATATCCAAAAATTGAGAGAGTTATGAATTGTTGAAGTTGGAAAAAAATCATGAAATGACCTATAATCTTTTGCATCTTTAAGGAAACTTCCATACATTTTTCCACTTTGCACATAAAAGAAGGCATAAACTTCACCTCTTAAGATCATTATGGAAAAATAATGGACTCAAGGTGATAAAAATTGACCAATTTATGATCATTTGAAGTCACTTATGTAAAATTATGGATTCATCTGGATGACTTGTAATCTTTCTTCTTCATCAAGGCTCTTCCACATGTAAACTCCTTGGAACTTTTGAAGTGATTTGTTGATAACCTTTTGAAGAGAATGATGTCTTTGGAATCACTAAAAAATACCAAAAGGTGAGCAAGATATACTCCTTTGAAGTTCAAAACCCTAGCTTCTAGATCAAGAAAATGCCTTGAGGAACTTTGACAAGTTTGAACAAACTTCTTGTACCAATATTCTTATTTTGTGAATAGAAGTTGTTGAGGATGATAATGAGGACTCATAGCCACCAAAACCACTTCCATATCTTGAAATTTAAGAGAAATATGCTCTTGTGACCAATAGGAACAAAGCCTTGTCCAAACATAATAGCTTCTCCAATCAAGTACTTTTGAGTCACATCTAATAACCTTGAAATGTGATGAATCAAAACAACCTTGCCATGCCAATTCTTCCAAAACCACTCCAATGGTGAGGTTTGAACTTCTCAAGCTTTTATGGGCTAGGGCATGTAAATAAACTCATGAACCCATGGGGTAGCTTGTTAAATCTCATTGCCTTTACCTACATGGATAACAAGCAAGACAAACCAACATTGCATTTTATTAGTTAAACAAAACAATATTCATGATCACAAAAGGAACATAAGTCAAGGTGCTTGGTAATCCCTCAGAAAGGCAAAATTAAATGTAGGGAGGGGAACCAAGAATCCTAGTGTGATCTTGTTGTGAATGAATCAACATGGTATGATGAAGGGATCTTAGGGGGAAAAATTGGGGTACAACAACTGCCCTTATTTAAGTTTCTTCTATCCGGAGATACGAAGGTTAAAAATATTCGTGTCGACACGATCGAAGATACTTAAATATATAACAAACCCTATTTTTGGCACTAAGATGCCATGCAAATGCTTATGATCATGAATGCATATGAATCAGGACCAAAAAGACGCAAAACATCACTGGGGATGTAACAACAATAAAAGGAACAAGGAGCACCCCCATCAGGAAAATAAATCACTGGTGGACCCAGAGAACCGAATCAGAGAGGATGGTAGAATGGTCAAAGAACACACTAACTTCTACCGAAGGAGAAGCTAGCGACGTTTACTGACGGCAGACAGAAAGATAACGAACATCGACGTTCACTGTCGATGGTCTACCAACTTGCACTAAAGGTAGAAGGAGAATATATCATATCACTGCCGTTCATTGACGATGAACTATCAATGTTCACTGAAGATAGAAAAAAGATAACAGACATCAACGTTCACTGCTGATGGTCTACCAACTTTCACTGAAGGTAGAAAGAGAATATATCATATCACCGCCATTCATTGACGATGAACTATCAACGTTCACTGAAGATAGCAAAAAGATAACAGACATCGATGTTCGCTGCCGATGGTCTACCAACTTTCACTGAAGGTAGAAAGAGAATATATCATATCAATTCCGTTCATTAACGATGAACTATCAACGTTTACTGAAGATAGCAAAAAGATAACAGACATCGATGTTCACTGCTGATGGTCTACCTACTTTCACTGAAGGTAGAAAGAGAATATATCATATCACCACCGTTCACTGACGATGAACTATCAAAGTTTACTGAAGATAGCAAAAAGATAACAAACATCGATGTTCACTGCCGATGGTCTACCAACTTTCACTGTAGGTAGAAAGAGAAAATATCATATCACCGCCGTTCACTGACGATGAACTATCAACGTTCACTGAAGATAGCAAAAAGGATAACAGACATCGATGTTCACTGTCGATGGTCTACCAACTTTCACTGAAGGTAGAAAGAGAATATATCATATCACCGCCGTTCACTAACGATGAACTATCAACGTTTACTGAAGATAGCAAAAAGATAACAAGTTTCCCCAATATTCTGGTGTTTCTCCTAGAACGGGTCTCAACTTCTTCTTTAACCAAGGCACCCCGCTTGGAAAGGATAATACATAAGCTGTCTCAAATAAAGAGACTTTCTATTTGTGGTCACAGAGGATTGTAAAAGGAAATGAATTTTTTTTTGGGCAAGAGGTATGACTTCCTGGGGAGATGCCATGATATTCTTGCTAAGGGGATAAAGTCTTCTTGTGCAAAATAAATGCACCAAACAAAGCTTGGAGTTTTTCAAGATTCCAAAGTAAATAATATTGCCGGGGGACCACAGATCCACACCAGAAATAAACTGGAATGAAACAGTCAACCAGAATACATCCTTTGAGAAATAAACTCAAGAGGGAAAACAAGATCCATCCAAACAAGGAACTGTACCGGAAGGCTAAAACAAAAAATCTTCTACGAGGGACAACTCAGTAGGGAATTTGAAAGAATGTATGTTTTCTGCTTAAGACCAGCACTCTAATGAAAAGATGGTAACGTAACTATGCAAAATAGGGTAATATATCAACAAAAATATTAACAAATGTCAATGAACAAGGATTTGTCAATTTCAGCTATGCATGATACATGTATGAATGTATGAGTGTTATCGTGTGCATGCTGACAAAACAGATACACAACATTGGGAACAACCAATCAAAAACCGCCTCGGGCACTACAACGCTCGACTAAACTTCAACCAAGATGATCATTCCAAGAAAGGTAAAGGCCAACTGTGGAATCAAAACCCACTGTCTGCTTTTAACTTTACAGAGGAGAAACCTAATCTGGAGGTAGACAAATCAAACAGATACCGGGGTAGACCATCCTTCTCCAGGCTTCATCAGGGAAACCAGTGTTTCTCAAAAGTAACATGCATGTTATTGTACCCCAATTTTTTGCCCCTAAGATCCCTTTATCATTCCATGTTGATTCAATACAACAAGATCACATTAGGGCTTTTGGTTCTTCTCCCTATCTTTATCTTTTCTCTTTTGAGGTGTTACCAAGCATATTGACTTGTTTTATTTTGTGATCATGAATATTTTGCTTTGATTTTATTTCTAATTAATAAGACGCAATGTTGTTTTGCCTTACTTGTTAATAATGTAGGTAAAGGCAATGAGGTTTAGCAGGTTGCTTCATGGGTTTATGAGTTAATTTCTATGCCCTAGTCAACATGGCTTGAGGAGTTCAAGACTTCACTATTGGAGTGGTTTTGGAATAAGTGACATGACAAGTCTTATTTTGGTTCAACATATCTCAAAGTTATCAAAATTGATTCAAAAATACAAAGGGTTAAGGGAAGAAGTTGTCATGATTGGACAAGGTCTTGTTCCTATTGGTCACAAGAGCATATTTCTCTCAAATTTCAATATATGGAAGTGGTTTTGGTGGCTATGAGTACTCATCATCATCCTAGATAAATTCTAATCACAAAGAAATAATATTGGCACAAGAAGTTTGTTCAAACTTTTCAAAGTTCCTCAAAGCATTTTCTTGATCTAGAGGCTAGGGTTTTGAACTTCAAAGGAGAATATCTTGCTCATATTTTGGTATTTTTTGAGTGATTCCAAAGACATCTTTCTCTTTAAAGAGTTACCAACAAATCACTTCAAAAGTTCCAAGGATTTTTCATGTGGATGGAACTTGGTGAAGAAGAAAGATTACAAGTCATCCAGATGAATCCATAATTTTCCATATGTGACTTCAAATGATCATAACTTGGTCAATTTTTATCACCTTGAGACCATTCTTTTTCCATGATGATCTTAAAGATGTGTACTTCATTCCTTCTTTTATGTGCAAAGTGAGAAAATGGATGGAAGTTTCCTTAAGAATGCAAAAGATTATAGGTCATTCCATGATTTTTGGCCAACTTCAACAAGTCATGACTTGCTCAATTTTTGGAGATTTTGATTGGTTCAAATTGCAAAATGTCATTCAAGATATCTACTTCATTCCATCTTTTTGGGTCAAGAGCAAATTCTAAGTGGAAGGCCATGTTTGGATACAAAAGATTATAGGTCATTTTTGAAGAAGAACTTGAAATATTTCTAAGTATGGAAAGTCAACTCTTTTTCTTCAACTTTGACTCCATGTAACTTTCAGCTCAAGCATCTATTTTATTCCATTCTTTTTCCACTGCAAAGCTTGTAACCTCATCTTTCCAAAGCATCAAGAATTGTGCCCTAAGACCCCTTGAGTTAGAAATGCCATGGATTTGAATTTGGTAGTTTGAAACTGAATTTTTCACAAAGTCAGGATTTTGAAATCTTTGTTTTGGCTTCTAATCACAAGTTTTCCACGCGTTTTTGTTTCTAATCATGATTAGCAACTTTCCAAAAGTGATTAGCATCATGAAACGCACGATTTGGCTGAGTTTTGATCAAGTTTGAGTCACACTTTCTTCATGATGCAGACCCACACGAATTCCCTCCAAAACGCATCATTCACTCTTCCTTTTGATCCCATTTTATTCCCTATAAATAGAGGGTAATTCCCCATCCATTTTCCCAAGCTTAGATAGCCAGAATCACCCTGCCAAACTTGTTTCACAACCCAGAATTCAGCAACTTCGAAATCCATTCTCAAGCCCTTTTTCAATCCATTTTTTCCCTCAATTCACCTTCCTTGATCTTCCCTGAAGCTAACCATATAATTACATTCAAGAATCGTGCCCCATACTATTCCATAGAAGTCCAGTTTCAGAGCTCTACAACTCAACTTCAATAGGTAGATTCCTTCATAAATTCTTCCAAACTCTGATATCATTGTGTTGCTCTCATTGCCCTGGTTCTAGTCGCAACACTTACATTTCAATGGAAATACGTTTTGACCATGAATTTTCAAATTCCTTTTCAAAACTTTCCTTCCAAATTGCTTGAGCTACAGTTTATATAAATTTGGCGCGAGGGTGTGGTTGTTTTCGTCTTAAAGAGACGAAGCGATTGGCATAGGTCTGAGCTTCTGATTTTACAGTTTAAGAGACCTGCAAATCACGTTGGCTGGAGGTTGAAGATGACCTACGTGTCATCTCCCAACCAATGATGGCACGCCACTTGTTATTTTAAAAAATCTGATTCATATTTGATTTTGTACATTATTCACTAATGACCATGATATGCACAACGCGCCAGATCCCTTGGATTTGATTACTAACGCGTTTTGACTCTCATCCAATGGTCCACATATTTTACTTTTATTTTCTTTTTCTAATTTTTATATTTTAATTATTTTAAATTTCAAAAAATCATAGAAAATTCATTTTTAGTCCAAAAAATTTGAAAAAATTATGAAAATATTTTTGATTATTCTTTTTCTGATTTTTATTTTTTCACAATTTAGTTTTGTGTTTTGGTATTTTTTATAAATTTTGCACTTATTTGATTTGTTTAAAATGTTTAGAAATACTTTTATACATTTTTAAATTCTGAAAAAAATTATGGAATGATCCAATGATATGTGATAAATATTGGTGACCTTATTTTATTTTTGTTTCTGAATTTACTATTTTTGTTTATTTTACCCATTTATTTTAATTTTAAAAATAGTTTCTGACTTTTAAAAATTACCAAAATTTTTATAAAAATATTTGGATCCATTTCTAATTTTTCTATGGCCTTATTTTTCATTTCTTGATTAATTTGAACATAATTTATATTTTCCTCATTATTTTCCACTTTTTTAAACATTTTTTAAACCTTTTAATGTATATATTAAATATGATATTATTTTTTGATTATTTTCTGGCTGTCTTGAGTTGATTTTTTTGATCATGGCTTTATTAACATCATTGGATCTTAGGTGTTGAGTTCAACTCCACCAAAATGGATGAATGGTTTTAATAATAGTCTGATTAAATTTTTAATTCAAAAGTGATTTATTCATCTTTTTGCCCTAATCCTCTTCATCCCATCCCCTCCTCATTGCACTAAATTTTGTTGGAGCATGATCTCTATATCATGTCTCAAAATAAATGGTGCATAGATTTCTATTGACCGACCTCAAAATAGGTGCGACTTCTATATAAATCCACTTACGATTGCTTAACATAGCGCTAAATTTTGTCCCGATTCGAATAAATGATCATTCGTGGCCCAAACTTATGATTGCAAGTCCAAGTATGTTAATTTGATCTCTTTGATCCAATAACCTTGAGATTCATTGTATGGAGGATTTGGTTCTACCAATCCTCTAATGGATCTACAACACCTTTGGTCAACGCGGATCACTTAAACATCGTTGATCATTAAATGGTACTTGTGAGAATTCCAAATGGATGATATACTTGACAAAAAGAAAATGCAACTTGTTGTGTGGAGGCTTTGGTTCTACCAATCCTCTAATGAGTTCCAAATGCAAGTTTCAAGATGGTCATCCAACTAACCACTAATTATTGACTTGTTTATCTTATGCTTTTATTCTTTATGCTTTATGTACTATTTTTTTTTTAGCATTTTCATTTCATGCCATTTTCATCTTTGCTCATTTGAGCATTTATTTTCTTGTCATTTTTACTTTGCTCACTTGAGCTTTTCTTTTCTTTTCTTAAGATACTTAATAATCAACATAAACCCTAAAAAACTCTTAATGGTACTTGGACTATTTGGTTACTATCCTTGGCATGATGGAGCATGGGACTATTTCTTGGACTTAGGATTAGAAACCTTGGCCTATCTTGGAGACCTTGTGATCTTCGCCATAAAATTAACCAACAGACTTGTGTTTCAAATCTTTTAAAAAAGAGGAACTCCGTGTACCCTGATCCCCTATTTCATGAAAGGTGGTACGTAGGCACTAAAGGTTTGCAACCACGGTGGGTGCAAAATCATAAAAAATATATTTCTTCTCTCACCTCCACCATCCATTTTATATACAACACATTTTTTATAGCCAAAATATACAGATTTTTCAAAGAGGTTCCTGCGGAGTACCGTAGATGTTTAGGGTGCTAATACCTTCCCTTTGCATAACCAATCCCCTTACCTTGAATCTTCCCCCCCTCTTTTGGGTTATTCACTCTTTTCTCATTCCTTTGGAAACAATAAAGCGCGGTGGCGATTTTTATTTTGATTTGTATAAAGTCTAGTCAATCCAATGGCTTAGTCTTGAATATTTCTATCGCTACAAAAAAATGGCGACTTCACTGGGGACATATTGACCTCTTGTTGGTCCATCCCTAAGTGGGTTGAGCCTATCTTTGTTTATATCTGTATATGTGCTATTGTTGTTTATGTGTTATATTTTGTATATATGTTTGTTTGGATTTTCCTGGTTTTCAGGGTGTTTGGTGATTACTCATAAGTCCTATACCCGGACTTGGGCAAACTTTAAGATAGGACGGGCGATATAGTCATGTTAACTTTGAGGGAGTAATCCCAAAAAAGGAGGCATGAGATCACCCACTCAGTGGAGGCCCCTTTGACTGTAGTGTCGTTTACCGAGTAATCGGGAAGACATACTGCTTTTAACCTGAGAGCCTGCTGAAACTGAGGACCGTAGAATACCAAACCCATCTTGGCCTTTTAGGTGTAGTGCAGAAGCTATGACGAAGTAATCCGGAAATAGTTGTCACGCGATACTACACTCGGACGAGTCTTTCTTGAGAAAATTACTAATTACCGAGTTAATCGGGAAGTTGGTAATATCCGAAGGAAGGATGTAGACTCTGGGAACCTCTAGAACCTTGTTCGGCAGGTGATAACTCTTAGACCAACACCTTACGGGTAGTACCTTCGACCTCATGCTCGTGATGTTGAACCAATGAACCCTATATGTGTGATCTTGTGTGTGATTGTTGCATCATGCATCCATGCACTCATAAACATCTTTTGAAGAAAACAATATTTCAAGGGATTTAAAGGTTGACTATTTGTGAATATATCAAGTACTTTTAACCATGGATTCTAGAAAGGGAAAGACCGGGAAATACAGTTTCAAGGATCCTAAGATAGATGAGTTGGTCAGTCTAATTCCATAAATCGAGTGTTCTGCAGACTTTCGGAAGAAGTATGGATCCATTATTCCTCTCATAAAGCTGAAGATTAAGGAGGGTATTCTATCGACCTTGGTCCAGTTCTATGATCCGGTGTATCACTGCTTTACTTTTCCCAATTATCAGTTGATGCCTACAGTGGAGGAGTACTCTTATCTATTGGATTTACCCGTTATCGATCGTGTTCCTTTGAATGGTTTGGAGGGTGAGCCAAAACCACATGAAATTGCTGCTTTGATTCATCAGGGGAAGTCTAAGGTGGAAGCCCATATGAATACTAAAGGAGGGATTAGAGGATTACCAGCTTAGTTCTTATTGGAGAAAGCTCGTTACTTTGCCATAATGAAGAGTACGGTTGCTTTTGAGGCCATCTTTGCTTTACTTGCTTATGGATTATTCTTATTTCCTAATGTGGACAAGTTTGTCGACATTAACGCTATCAGGATTTTCATGATTGGAAACCCGGTTCCTACACTGTTGGGTTATGCTTATTACTCTGTTCATCTTCGGAGTTCTTATCATGGGGGAATAGTTATCTGTTGCACGCCTTTGTTGTACCGGTGGTTCATCTCTCATATGCCTCAGTCTGATGCTTTTTGGGATGTCAAGAAGGAACCCCGTTGGGCTCCTAAGATCATGGCACTTACTCACTCGGATATTGATTGGTATCATCGAGCTTATCAGGATATAGATATTATTGACAGTTGTGGTAGTTTCCCCAATGTACCTCTTTTTGGTACAAAGGGAGGAATTAACTATTACCCTGTTCTTGCACGGAGACAACTTGGTTATCCGATGAGGGATAAACCGAATAGTATTCATTTGAGTAGTTTCTTTCTGAAGGAAGGAGAAGACCATAGGGAAGTTAGGGAGCAGATTGTGAAGGCCTGGCGTCACATTCATAAGAAGAGTAGGAAGGATTTGGGACCTAGGGGTGCTATTTCTTTAGAGCCATATCTCCAGTAGGTCCGATCGAGAGCCATTCAGTTAAAGATGTCGTATACTCGGGAGACACCCATGCCTGATTTGTTTGTGAAGACCACTCCTCCATTATTAGATGATCTAGAAGAGTTGCAACTCGCTTTGGTTAGGATGCAACAGGAAAGGGATGCTTGGAAGAACAAGTTCCAGATTTTAGAGAGTTCCTACAGAGCAGACCTGAAGGAGAAAGACGATTTGATTGAGATCCTTAAGAGTCGAGCGGTGGAGTCTATGGAGAGGCAAGGGGATTTATTTTCCCCTAAGCCTCAAACAGGTGCTGATTACTCACTTTTTGATCCAGGTGATTGGAGGGAGGTTGCCGTCAGACATGTGGAAGAAAACCAGAGGTTGAGGGCTCAGATTGCCAGGCTCACAGGGAAGCGCCAGCGTACAGATTGATCTCTATCAATTCCTTTTCTCAGGATTTTAGATTGTATTTTCATCTTGTACTTGGGATCATTGAAACTTGTAATCCATTTTGAAGTTATTATAATAAAAAATATCAGTATTTCAAAAGCTTTATTACTTTGATGTTTGCAATATGTCTATAAACCTTAAATCCCTTGTAATATTTACTGATAAAGTAAAATAATCATGTGCATCATATATCATGCATCATATTGCACATATTTCTTGCATTTGTTATGCATACCCAGGTGTCTTACCCAGCTTCTTTACTTCATTCAGCAAGCTGACTCATCACTACCACACTCGGGCTAATTTCAAAAAGAAGATGGACAACTTAGAACAGGAGAACTGCGAGCTGCGCGAAGAAGTTTCTGCTTTGAAGGCTGGCTTGGCCAATTTGACTATTCTGATGGAAGCTCTGGTGGTTTCTCAGAATCAGCCACCGAGTGTTCAACCTCAACCAACTAGGGCAAATACTGAAGTTCCGACTGTTCCTGTATCCGCTACTCCAGCTGTTGTTCAAAATCGTATGCCTCAAGGTTATCCGTGGGGAATTCCAGAGAATTTCGCACCTGAAGGTTTCAATCTTGGCCCTCAAGATGCTCCAGTGGTTCAGACTGTTGTTACTCCTGCACCTCATGTGGTGCATATTGTTCCTGCTGCACCTCCTTCAGTGAATTTGGTTCCATTTGTTAATGAATATGTGTATCGTCCTTTCTCTCCGCCGAGTGAAGATTTGGGTGTTTATGACAGAATGGATGATTTTCAAGAGCAGTTTGATAGAATGCAAAGAGAGATGAAGGCTCTTAGAGGAAAAGAGCTATTTGGGCAGAACGTGAATGAGCTGTGTTTGGTCCCGAATGTAAAAATACCTGCTAAGTTCAAGGTCCCAGAATTTGAGAAGTACAACGGAAACACTTGCCCTCGTGCTAACTTGGTGATGTATGTGAGGAGAATGTCTACCCATACCGATGATCAGCGTCTGCTGATTCACTTTTTTCAGGACAGTTTGACTGGCACAGTATTGAAATGGTATATGAGTTTGGACAGCACCAACATCCATACTTTTAATGATTTAGGAGAAGCATTCATCAAACAATACAAATACAACATGGACATGGCGCCTGACTATGTTCAACTTAGGGCCATGGTTCAGAAAGATATGGAATCGTTCAAAGAGTATGCATAGAGATGGCGCGAAGTGGCTGCCCAAGTGATTCCTCCCATGGAGGAGAAGGAAATGACTAAAATTTTTCTGAAGACGCTGGGCGCTTTCTACTATGAAATAATGGTAGCAAGTGCCCCAAGTGATTTTATGGAGATGGTAGGGATGGGTGTCCGCCTAGAAGAGGCAGTAAGAGAAGGCCGTTTGATGAAGGGTGAAGGATCTGGAGGTGTGAAGAAGTCATCTTATGGGTTTACCAAGAAGAAAGAGGGGGATACAAATTCCGGTATACAAGAGAGGAGAGTAAACGCTCCTAGAAGGAATTATTAGCGTCACCAGCAAGTCGCCTCGGTTACTCCTGTTATGAATACCGCTCCGACTACCGTAGCATTTTAAAGACCATCCCAGTAGGGGAACCAAGTGAATAATCAGAGAAGGGAGAACTATGACCCTATTCCCATGAGCTATGCAGAGCTACTACCGACATTGATTCAGAAGAAGTTGGTCCAGACACGACCACCTCCCGCCATACCATCCCGATTGCCTTGGTATTACAAAGCAGACCAGACGTGTGTCTTTCATCAGGGAGCACCAGGGCATAGTATTGAGAATTGTTATCCTTTGAAGACTGATGTGCAGAAATTGGTAAAGTCCGGAATTATATCTTTCAAAGACATGGGACCTAATGTGAAAGATAATCCTCTACCCAAGCACGGGGGGGGGGGGGGGGGGGGGGTGAATGCTGTGAATATTGTGGCTGGTTCTCCAGGTGACTTTCGGATTTTTGACAATAATCTGGTTAGAGGAGATTTGGTGAAGATGCACGCCGACCTCTGAATTCAGCTACTATACGCATGACCATGCCGGTTGTGCTATTTGCAGTATAAATATACAGGGTTGCGAGAAGATAAAGGCTGATTTACAGGAGATGGTGAATGAGGGCTTAATCCATATAATCAGGCCTAGGGTAGAGTATGAAGAGGAAGTGAATATGGTTTCTGGATGTCCTGGTGAATTCAGAATTTTTGATGTGGAGTATTTGAATGAGGATCTCGTGCAGTTGCATGCTACCTTCTGCCGTACTGCTGGTCAGGTGGAACACCAATATGGATCCTGCATAGTTTGCTGTCGAGACCACCGAGGATGTTCTATTGTGAGGGAGGGTGTTCAGTTGCTGTTAGATAATGGAACTATCAAGATCACAGGTCAGAGAGATGATTATCATGAGATTGATATGGTTGAAGTTTGTTTAATGGAAGAAGAGTCAGAGGAAGAGTATGCCTCCGCGGATGAGTACTTCTCTTCAGACGAAGATTTGTTTGCCATAAATGACTTTTTGATGCCTGATTGTGTTGAGGAAGGGGTAAACGTCATTGTACCTTGTTTTGGTGCACCCGCTCATCTTGATGTGGAGTACCATAACAAACCAGCTGTTACCCCATTGGTAATTATTCTGCCAGGTCCTATTCTCTATAAATCAGATAAGGTTGTGCGTTACAAATACAACGCTACAATCTTAGAAGATGGAGTGGAAGTTCCCATCCAGCCAAGGCCAGATGTTGGAAATATAGCTGAAAATAGAAGGGTGACTCGTAGCCGTCGTGCGTTTGGGCCGGTTGTACGAAGAGATGTTGTTGCAGGAAAGAAAATTGCTGAGAATGATGAGCCTAAGAAGGATACAAGAGAGATCAGTGGGGCCACATTAGAGAAAGAAGTGGATGATATTTTGAAGATAATTAAGATGAGCGACTACAAAATTCTAGATCAGCTACTGCAGACTCCTTCAAAGATATCTATCCTAGCTTTATTGATGAATTCCTCCGCTCATAGAGAATCATTGATGAGAGTATTAGACCAAGATTTTGTGGAGAGTGACATGCCATTAGATCAATTCAGCAGCGTAATTGGAAACATTACGTCATGTAACAACTTGAGTTTCTGCGATGATGAGTTACCAGATGAAGGGAGGAATCACAACCCGGCCCTCCATATATCTATGAACTGCAAGAATGATTCGCTGTCCAATGTGATAATTGATAATGGATCCACGTCGAATGTTATACCGAGGAGTACTCTCATGAAGTTAAAGTATCAAGGAGCACCTATGCGCCCGAGTGGCATCATTGTGAAGGCTTTTGATGGGTCGAGGAAATCTGTCATCGGTGAAGTGGATTTACCCATTCATATAGGACCACATTTGTTCCTGATAACCTTACAGGTCATGGAAATTATTCCCGCATATAGTTGTTTGCTAGGACGGACGTGGATACACGAAGCAGGGGCTATCACTTCAACTCTGCATCAAAAGCTAAAATTTGTGCTTGAAGGGAAAGTAGTGATCATAAACGGGGAGCAGGCGTTGTTGATATCCCATCTATCCTCTTTCAGTATCGTAGAAGCGGATGAGGCTGCTGTTGGAACCCAGTTCCAAGCCCTATCTATTGACAACATAAGGTGAAATGATAATTCTGTGGTTTTCCTAAAGGACGTGCAGTAGGTTGTGCGCAATGGTCATAATACAGTTTGGGGATGACTTGTGGATCCACCCGTGAACAAAAACAGAGCTGGTTTGGGTTTCTCTTCGAGGAATGGCAAAGGCGAAAGTTTGAAGTCAAAATCTTCTGTGAACAGTTATCAGGATGTTTTCCGCAGCGGAGGCTACCTCCATCCAATTGGTTTTGGAATTAATGCTATTGAAGAGGATGAAGCCGAGCAGGAAGTACTGAATTATGTAACGCATGGAGTCCGAGTTCAAAACTGGGTCACCATTGATGTTCCTCCTTGCATACATGTTTCAAAGTAATTTGTTTTGTTAATCTTTTTCTTTCTTTTGAAAAGCTTTCACTATGCCCAAGGTGGAAGTATTAATGTTGTAGGACTTATCTGTTTGTTATGACTTTTAAGATCATTAATAAAAGTTGTCTTTGCTTCCAAATTATGTCTTTGTCGTCTGCTTTTTCTTGGAAAATTGTAATTAAAAAAAAACCTTTCAAAATAAATAATAACTGAAAATTAATCTGCATGATCACTTGTTATATGTGTCAGTTTCTAAAAGCAATCATAAAACATATGTGCAGATTAATTAAAAAACTTGTTGAATACAATGACCCTGCACCCTCTGCCAACTTTGAATGTCCTGTGTTTGGGGCTGAAGAAGAAGATTATGATGAGATTCCGGAAGAGGTATCAAGGTTTCTTGAGCACGAGGAAAATACCATTCAGCCATATAAAGAGCCTTTGGAAGTGATTAATTTGGGTTCAGAAGAAGATCCGAAGGAAGTCAAGATTGGAGCATCGTTGCATCCTGATGTAAAGAACGGGTTGATTAAGTTATTGAAAGAGTATGTGGATATTTTTGCTTGGTCTTATCAAGATATGCCTGGTCTAGATACAGACATTGTCGAGCATCGTTTGCCGTTGAAGCCAGAGTGTCCGCCAGTTAAACAAAAGTTGAGAAGAACCCACCCAGATATGGCAGTAAAGATCAAAGAGGAGGTCTTAAAGCAGATTAATGTTGGTTTTCTTGTGACGTTAGTGTATCCTCAATGGATTGCCAATATTGTCCCATTACCGAAAAAAGACGGAAAATTCCGCATGTGCGTAGATTACAGAGATGTAAATAAAGCTAGTCCAAAAGATGAATTTCCATTGCCTCACATCGACATGTTAGTGGACAGCACAACAAAATTCAAAGTATTCTTATTCATGGACGGATTTTCCGGGTATAATAAAATAAGAATGGCACCAGAGGACATGGAAAAAACAACGTTTATCACACCCTGGGGAACATTCTGTTACAGAGTGATGCCCTTCGGGTTGAAGAACGCTGGTGCAACATACCAGAGGGCTATGACGACCATATTCCATGATCTGATGCACAAAGAAATCGAAGTATATGTTGATGATGTGATTGCCAAATCCCAATTTGAGGAAGGGAATATAGAAGATTTGTTGAATTTTTTTCGGCGTTTGAGGAAATATCATCTCCGCTTGAATCCAAATAAATGCACCTTCGGTGTTAGATCGGGGAAATTGTTGGGTTTTATTGTTATCCAGAAAGGAATTGAAGTTAACCCTGATAAAGTCAAAGCAATTCAAGAAATGCCAGCACCAAGAACTGAAAAGCAAGTTAGGGGTTTCCTCGGGCGTTTGAATTATATTTCCAGATTTATTTCCCACATGACGGCAACATGCGAACTGATATTTAAGTTGTTAAAGAAAGATCAAGATTGTGTGTGGATGAAACGACCTGGCTGAACCGTCAACTGGTGTAATAAAACATTAATGAAGTCGCCACCGAACGTATTTTATCCCGCCAAAAGGGAAAGGTAAACATCGAGAAAACCTAAAGAGGGAGAAATCACGGTCTTTCGACCGAGAGATCGGGTAAGGGAGTCTGTTACGCGAGGGGAAGGTATTAGCACCCCACACGCCCGTAGTACTCTATGTTATCCACTCTTGTTGTCTAATCTAATGGGTGTGGTCAAATCCCATGTCTATGGCTTACAGCTAAAAAGGGAATGCACGCGAAGGAAAAAAGAAAACAATGTAGGGAAAATAAAAGTTGTGCTCGGTTGGGCCCTACCCCAATGCCAACGTATCCATTTTAAGGAATCAGAGCAGCTGTAGTTAGGCTCATATATTCTGGTTGGTTTGTGTTTTTTAGTTAAGACAACAAAAATAGTCAAGATGGAAAAACATCAAATAAAACAACAAACAAATGATATGGTAAAACATCGACTAAATATTAACATAGTAACATGTCAAAGATGGCGAAACATCAAATGATAAAACATCACACCTAACAATGACATTGAGAGTCAAGGTAGGATAACCAACATGTGCGATAGCGAAACATCGGCTTCAAACAAGTATGCAATGGCGAAACATCGACTAAAAGATAACAAGGTATCATGGCAAAGATGGCGAAACATCAATAAACCGGATGACAAAACATCACACCTAACAATGATATTGAGAATCAAAGTAGGATAACAAACATGTGCGATGGTGAAACATCAACTTTAAACAAATGTGCGATGGCGAAACAACGGCTAAAAGATAACAAGGTATCATGGCAAAGATGGCGAAACATAAATAAACCAGATGACAAAACATCACACCTAACAATGATATTGAGAATCAAAGTAGGATAATAAACATGTGCGATGGCGAAACATCGGCTTCAAACAAATGTGCGATGGTGAAACATCGGTAAACCAGGTTTAAAAACAAAACCAAGAGGCGCACAAACAAATAAGATTGATTTGTATCTTTTACCTTGAAGAAGGATTTGAGTTTATTAGAGGTGTATTATGATTTTCCCAGAAAACAAATTTTGTTTTAAGATGCAAAATGCAAAGGAAGGAAAAAACAACTAAGGGAAACTAGCCTAGCACTATCCCTAGTGTTATCATACAATGATTGACCCTAAGGTTGAGGATAAAGGAAATTCCTTCCCTATGCTAGCATACATGGGTTCCTACCTTAATTAACATGTCAAAGGAAACTTAACAAAACTATCCTATAGGGAACAGGCAATGAGAGCGAAGTCGTGATCTCAATTTCTAAATTGAGTGACTCATCGAGCAACAATTAAATAAAAAAACAATAAACATCCTATAGGGAACATGCACTGAGAGCGAAGTCGTGATCTCAATTTCTAAATTGAGTGACTCATCGATCAACAATTAAAGAGAAAAGACAATAAACATCCCATAGGGAACATGTACTGAGAGCGAAGTCATGATCTCAATTTCTAAATTTAGTGACTCATCGACCAATAGTTAAAGAAACAAACACAAACACAACACATGTATCAAATAAAACAGAGGGCCTCCTGAAGTATGTCAGCAACAGAGGTCCCATCATGAAATCATAGAACTATACAAAATGAAAATAGAAGAAAGGAAATAGTGCAATACCAAACGAATAACTATCTGTAGCAACTGAACAAGAATAAAAGAAACCCAGAGAACTTCAAGCAAGCTGGCATCAGCAGACAAATCAAGTCAGAAATTACGCCATCAGGATGTAAGTATTGAGATTTTCAGATATGAACAGATCCCATGGGAAATGTGTAGCATTCATATATATATATATATATATATATATATATATATATATATATATATATATATATATATATATATATATATATATATATATATATATATATATATATATATATATATATATATATATATATATATATATATATATATATATATATATATATATATATATATATATATATATATATATATATATATATATATATATATATATCCTGCATAGACTATCAAATATGCCAAACACAAGAGCAGTGCCAATATAATAAATTGTGTTCCACAAATAAAGTGAAACACAGTAGCCTTAAGTCAAAAATGGAAAAGTTTTCTCAAAGTACCTCGCACATTCAACAGCTAAGTTAGTATTCCCATAAATTGAATGATGACTCACATAAGGGATGGATGATGACACCATAATGAAGTGAGGAAACATGATAGCAACTATCAAAACATTAGATATGATAGACAAAAAAGAAATAAGCATATGCACAATTTGGTCAAAAATTAGAGGAATGTTGCTCCTTTCTATCACCATATTGAATTGACAATTGAATATCAATCAAGGATCATGGGAGCTTGAGAAGAATACAATCAAAGACCATGAAGGTCAGTAGCAACCACAATTCAATCATACTTAATTACTTCATCACAGCTCACAAGCATAATAGAAGAGGAATCCCACACAATGCATCAAAGACTTAGATTTCAAGCTAACCATGGAAGAAAGTCAAACAAGGACAAAATTAGAGAGCTTGTAACAATCAAAGATTTGAAGTAAAGATTCCAAAACATTATTAGGACATGATCACAAGGTTAAATTATTAATTCTAAAACATGCTGCACAAGTTCATTCAAAATGCCTAAAAAATTCAACAAGGATAAAAGAAAAAAAAAGCGAAACTCTATTCATGATTATAACTAACTTAAGTAATAGGGATCAATTACTCTCAAGTATTCATGAGACTATCATTGAAGTATCATTTCCCTTCATGTTATCATTGGCCATCTAATGACCTCAAACTCAAATTCAAAACTCAAGTTTCAAAGTGAAGATCAACAAGAAAGCAAAAAGTCATAAATCATGCATCAAAAGGTTCAATCATTCAAGCATGGGGCATTAAGTGAAATGACTTGAGTTTATGTGGATAAACAGAACCAACATGATCATTAGGTGCCCAATTATAGGCATCACTCAAGTTCATTGACCATCAAGCAAATTGCAACAAGATATGCAACATTAATTGGGTACCTTCACTTCAAAAATACATCAAAGATAGAAAAGGATTTCAATAATTCAAACCAAAATTTCCATAACATATTTGAGATGTGTATAGGTCAGAAAACAAGCTTGACGTTCATGGATAGTAGAGGAAAGGGTCTAATGAAGCCCAAAGATCAAAACTAGTTGGCAAAACTACCAAACTAGACAAGCTTTCAAAATACTTTGTGGAAAATATATCCAATCAAGTCAAATAATTCAAGAAAAATGGTTTTCAGATCCTCAATACATCCATGAACCTTAAACAAGATCCAAATTCCAATGGAAACCCAAGGCAAATTGAAACTTGGAATGTAAGCCACAAAACCCTAATTGTTTGAATTTTAATCTTAAATATTAATTAGGTAAGATAAAAATTCAAACAATTAAATCTAAGATCATGCAAATTATAAGGAAACCCTAAATATCAGAATAAATATTTTTTCACATTTTTAGGATTAAAGGAAAGTCAAAAATAAAATCAAAAGTCAAACCATTAATCAATTAAACAAATAATCACATCTCAAAATAAAATTCTAATAAAAAATTAGAAAAATATCCAACCAAAATTATATTTAAATACTAGAATTAAAAAAATCAAATATCAAACAAACAATTAATTAATCACACGAATTTTTAAACCAATCAAAACATTTTCAAAAATTATTAAAAAAATACACAAGGTCAGAAATATTATTTTTAAGGTTAATAAATTTTTGTGGATTTTTATATCAAAGAAAATATTAAAAAAAATAAAAATCAAACAAATAATTAATTAAACTCACGAATTTTCTTAACCAATAAAATGATGTTTAAAAATTCAAGAAAAATTAAAATCAAATACTACATGAAATTCTGAGACTATGACATTTTTTTTAATAACTTTTTTAAATTATTTTGATCAGAAAATAAAATCAAACGTAATAAAAAATAAAAATAAAAATTCAAATAAGACAAAATTCAAATGGACCAATCATATCGTGCCACCACATCATCTTCAACCTCCGGAAAAACTCAAAAACGCGCGTAATACTCAGTCCTAGGGCTCATGTTCAGATCAACATAACATGCTCAATTCCACACCATTTTTCATGAAATCAAGGGCAAATTAAATCTAGCATAACAAAGAATCCATATCAACTCGAATCAAACAACATCATCAAGTATAGATCCAAGACAAAGCTCATAAAAACTCAAAAACAAATCTTCACACAGAGTTTCATAAACTCCAAAACACGATTCAAGCTCAAATAAAGCACAAAGTATACCTCAAACCTATTTGTCTGGCCAGCTAATACACGAAACACATGATCTACATCATCAATTCAAGCTGAATCATGCAAATCAAAATCCGGAAAATTCACCTTGAGAAAATATCTGGAAACACGATTCCCTCACTCCAGAAGCAAACCAACAATGCAAGCTTGATCTCCTTACTTCACTGAAGCTGAAACACTAGGAATTTTGAAGAATGATCCAAGGAGAAGAGAGATTCGAAGCAGTTTGCAGAGACACTTCAGAAATTTCAGATATGGAATTCTTGTAATGGGAGCACCCTCCCTCTAAACCAACGCTTGCTACTTGTTATATAGAGTGAGTGGAGGAGGATAGAAGAGGAATTTGGCTCATAAATCCGTTAGAGGGAAAGTTTGGAAATTTGGGCCAAAAATGAGGATGCACATGGAGCTTGTGTTTCACTCGTGCATTTGATTTCCTTTTGTGCATTTTGTGAGCCAAATGAGGTCAAAAAATACATGCTCAAAATGCCAGCTCATGATTGTTTGAAATGAAAAAGTATTGGTGAATTTGCAAAATCGGGAAAATTTTGTGAGTATTCCATCAAGCAAGTACAACACCAAATGGGGTACAAAATGGTGAGTGTAATGGGCCTCAGCATGTCACAAATTGTTCATGGGCTTGATTAGAAACAAAAATAAAGGCTAAAACTTGAGTTCTCAAGAATTGGCCATTTTGCATACTTGTCAAATTTCAATAAAATGCCTCAACATTCCAAAGTTCATAACTTGATCATACTTTTGAATTTGGACACAAATAAGTACAATTTATAAAGGTATTGAAAATATCTACAATACCTTAGTTTTGAGTTTTTGTAATTGAATCCATTAAGGTCCTCAAAATTTGACATGAAATTCACTAATTTTGGAAAATGACCTATAATTTTAACTTGAGGTATGAACTTCCAAAGACCATAATTCTTGACTCCTAGACAATTTGGACATGAGACCAAAAGGAGATGAAAGATAACCCTGTTATCTTTCCAAGCATATTTCATTTGCATTTTTTTGATCAAAGGTGAATAAAATATGAATTTTTGAAGTTAAGCCCTCATTTTCCAAAATTAGAAACTTTTAGGGTTTCTTCATGAACAAGTTTCAACCCAAACCTCAATCTTTTTGATCCAATGATCAAAATGAACTTGAAATATGAAAAGTACACCCTTGAATTGATGGTTGACAAAAAGTTCACTTGGTCAACCTTGACTTTGACTGATTTTGACCAAAATGACCATTTTTCCCCTTTGAATACATTGGTCCACTTCCCTTCAAAATTGATGATCAAAACTTCAAACATATGATATTCCAAATATATAGAGGCCATGTACAAAGTTTCACTTCAAAATTATCAAGAAATATTGATGAAATCCCAAACCCTAGTTTTGGTTAACACCTTAGGAGACTGATGAATCATCTCCAAAATTTCAAATCCTCTGGGCATCTTGACCAATTTCTTGTACAAAGACTTTTCAAATACCAATGAGATGTTGTAGCTTCCAAATCAAGATTTGTACATTGATCAATAGCCTTGATCAAGCAAAACCCTAATTTGACTGGTGAATCAAAAGATAGATTCCTCTTATAATCAATCTTAAACTTCAATCCTCTTATGATCCAAAGAGATGGATAAAATATCTTGAGATATGCAATAACTTTTGAGCTTGAAAGATCCAGAGGTTTAGATGATAAGGTTCTACTTGAGCAACTTGTCAATGCAATCAACCTTCAAAGGTTGAGGAAGACTTGATAACCAAAGTATTTTGATCCCATTACAATGTATGAATGCAATGCAATATGATATTCATGATGAAACATAAGCCTAAATCAAGAGGGTAAATTTCGGGGTGCAACAGCTGCCCATATTCAAATATCTTCAACATGATAAGTGAGAAAAGTGATAACTTTCGAGCGTTCAGAGTTGAATATGATTTAATACAAAAGAACCCGAAAATTTACACTCTTTAAGAAGAAAGAAAAAGAAGCAGAAAACCCCCAAGACATGCGTCTGAATGAAGCTGTAACGTAGGTTGAAACAGAACAAAAACAAAAGAAGAGTAGACGTAATTAAACCTCCAGACAAACGTGCCAGGGTAAAACTGGGCTTAAAAAAAAAGGTGAGATAAAACTTAAACCACAGAGTATAGGCGAAACTTAGCTCTGGAAAAGAAAACGTACGCGGGTGAGGAGACGAAACTCTGAGCTCGACCCAAAGCAAAGTGGCTAGAGTGCGTGATTCTAGGAGCACTTGCTAATCTCAACTAAGATAGACAGTATGAAGGAACTGAAAGAATCCCAGAAATGAGGAACAAAAGCGAGACGAAACTTGACTCAATAACCAGTTAGACGAAACTAAACTAGATGAGTACCAAGAGGAAACTGGATTTCACGCACGGTTAACGAGGCGAAACATGACCCATAGCAAAGTGATGAGAGTGCATGTTTCTCAGAGCACCTGCTGGTCTCAGATCAATGGATAAACAGTGACGAAAACTAATAGAAGAATCCAAGGAACAAAAGAGACTGATTTCAATCCAGGGACGTAGTACGAGCACTGCACTCGGTAAACAAACACCATCAAAGGGTCCAAGGTATGAAAGCAAAAAACGAGACGAAACTCGACTCAAATAACTAGTTAGGAGAAACTAAACTAGATGAGTACCAGGACGAAACTGGATTTCATGCACAGGCGACGAGGCGAAACTCGACCCAAAGCGAGAGTGATGAGAGCGCATGTTTCTTAGAGCACCTGCTGGTCTCAAGTCAATGGATAAACAGTGACGAAAACTGATAGAAGAATCCAAGGAACAAAAGAGACTGATTTCAATCTAGGGACGCAGTACGAGCACTGCACTCGATAAACGAACACCGTCAAAGGGTCCAAGTTATGAAAGCAAAAACGAGACAAAACTCGACTCAATAACTAGTTAGGCGAAACTAAACTAGATGAGCACCGGGACGAAACTGGATTTCATGCGCAAGGTGGGGAGACGAAACTATGAGCTCAACCCAAAGCAAGGAGATTAGGGCGTACACCTAAAAACATACTGAAAGCGAATATCAGGACGAAACTGGTATTCCAAAGGTGCGTCAATAGACATTGGAATGAACTGGAGAGGGTAGTGAAGACTAAACCCGAGAAGACCGTGCTAGGGCGAAACTGAACTACAGTCAAGAGTAGACACTCAAACAAACAAATGATTGACGTCAAAAGAATATTGGTATGGGGAGGAAACCGAGATAACGAGGACGAAGACCTCGCTGGGGATTTAATCCGAAGTATTAGCAAATTCACTGGGGACAACATAAACAATAATGGCTTATGTTCCGATGCATCTTTAAATTCTTTCTATATAGCACAATGTTTCATATAATGGAAATTCTACGCGTTGGTAGATGCAATGTAATGATGCATGTTTAAAAGTTTCACTGGGGAATGGCCAATTGATAACCCAATAACCAAGAAGTCAGAATCTGACATGACTTGCAAAAATAAATTGCAAAATCCGAAGGAGAGGAGAAAATATGGGGAACCGTTAGAGAGGGAACCTCGAAGAGATGAAGCTTCGCAGGGAATAACAACCGAGCAACCGGTAGAAATGGGCCACAAACATTGAGAGGAGCTGAAAAAATAAATTGCAAACTCCTAGGGAAGATAAGATCGATACTGTAGCTTCTGGAGAGGGACGCCATCTGAAGATTAGACATTGAGGGAGAAGATCAGGGCAAGACTGTAATCTCTAGAAAAGACAACGCGCGGCCGTGTTGAGGATGACACCAAGACAACAAACCCAACGTGAAGGGTGAAAAACCTTTGCTGGGGGAACAAAGCTCTGCTGAGGAAACATGACTTCACCGGGGATACAGAACCTTGTTGAAGATTTTTGTTGGAGAGAGATTTTTTTGAATGCAACCATTGGATGGATCATGCATATAGTCACACAGTATCGACTTCACTGGGGATAAGGAAAGATCTTAACATAAGGATGCCCCAATCAACAGACCGACTAGGAAAAGAGAGGTCATGGCAGGGGTCTCTGTTGGCAACTCCGTTGGGAATATGCGACATCCTCAAATCCAGAGTCTCAGAATGAAGCCTTTAAAAGAAGATTCCTGGGGAAACAAAACTTCGCTGCAGAAACGAAAATTCACTAGGGATAGGTAAAGTCCTATTCATACATGGGCTCTGTCTAACAGAAGAAAACCAAATATTCCCTTCCTGACAATCATTAAGCTCTTTAGAGGTGTTCAACGTGTAAACTCTTTTTTTTTTATGTCAAACAAATGTTTTGCATGCAGAAAGATGTTTATTTTGGGAATGACAGACTTGATGCGAATATTATTCAAGCCTTGAAGTTGAAAACCTTACAAAGTGTCGCATCTCTATCGTGAATGAATCACTAGCTAGAGTGCAAAAAAATTTCAAAACTTTTCTTTCCCCCTTCTTTTTTTGAAAAAATGAGTCAAGATGCGGGTGATAAGATACCAACATGAATATGCAACACATATTTGGGAGTTTAGGAAACGTTATCCTGTTGTAGTATACTTTCGAGTTAAACCCTTATTTCAGTTAGGACTTTTAGAGGTTGTAACGTGGCCTGGTTCGAGGGTTTTTTAGAAAAAAGTTTTTCAAGGCTCAAGTTATTTGGTGCCCACCCCCTTCGTGATATTCTCCTGTCCTAAGTTCAGCAGACTTATCACAAGCATTCATCTTTCAAAAGGATTTATAATGGTTGAGTGATCACGACAAATTCTCCAACATGATTATCACTTAACTTTTACTGCTTTTGTTTTTGATATTATTGTTCCTCTTCTTTTGATGAAAATTTTATTGGATAATCTTTTTCGGCCTTTTAGGCTCTTCTTTTTCCTAACTTTTGCCTGGACAAAATCTTTTGAATTTCAATTTTAGGAGTCCAGCGGGACGCCCTAACTTTTGCCTAAGTGACTTGTTTTCAAGTTTCGACTTAGCGGGGATTTTTGTTTCTTTCTTATTCATACTTTCCACTCCGAACAAGTCAATATGACTTTAGGTCTTTGAAATTTTTCTTGTTTTCTCTCTCTCTCTTTTTTAAGAAAACAAATGCCTCATTCCTTGGTCGGCGAGAGATATCCATTATTGTATCGATTCGATCTCGACCTTAGGACTTTGTGAGGAAATGAACATCGTGGTTTAGACATGATCTCATGATGCGAAAGATAAAATATGGTGATCCTCAGATGGGACATTCCTTCTGAAATTTGAGTGCTTGGTCAAATTAACTGAACATCTACCCTGCCCCTGGTTTTAAAAAATAAGGTTTTTTTTGGAACGGAAAAGAAACTCCTACTTCGAAGGCTCAGAGGGGTTAATGAGGGTCTAACTCCCTTATATCTCCGGTGTTTGGGAATTGAAACAATGCCTGTACATCGTCAATGGGGTTCTACTCAAAAGCATACCACTACAATTATCGTTTTTAGCTAAACTCCTTCCTCCAAACTCTTGGCTAAGCAAAAGAATTGGCACAGTTGGTATCAAAATGCCCGAAAAATCGATTAAAGAGTGATACTGGATGGACTAAGTAAAATGAAACAATTTCTTCAAGGCAAAAATATTCAACGCATCAAGACTGACATTTGGCTATAGACAAAATCCTATATGCAGACAATGCTAAAACAATCAATCAAGATAACACATGAAAGTGCGGCAAAGAAACGCAATAAAAGCCATTATGGGGAAGAAATATCTCCAACTAGGTTCGCCGATCTCGCTGACCTTCCGTAATCTTGATATTACCCTGACTCATGACCTTCACCAATAGCACGGATCTGTGAAACAAAAATGGCAATGCATCCACCAGTAAAGTGAATGAGAATCCCATCAATTAAAGGATCAAACACACCCCTTGCACAATAGTAGTTGTGTTTGTTATCCGTATTTCAAGCGATCAACTAACGATGACTTAGATTACCATTTTCGTGTAAGGTCCACGAAGTTTATATGCACATGCTTATCAAAATATTGGACCTTTTTGCAAACAAAATAGTAAAAAGGGAGAAAAGAAACGTATATGTATACTTGAAAGAAGATATTCTATTGATTTTGAGAAATCAACCTGTGAAAAAGGCATTTACATTTGGAAGTAAGTAATTACAAAATCAAAGCAAACAAGTGTTTACAAATGGCAACGTGAATGTGAATATCCATCAAGTCCCGACTCTGCTATGACTCTTATGACTCTTACGCTTTCATCTTCCTGCTTTCAGACAGATCATTCTTGAATTAGCTTCAAGCTTATGCTCGGTGACGGAACGAAGGAAAGAAACACAGGATCTCATGTCGAGCGTAGTCTTTTGCTTTAAGTCCCTAACTTTTGCCCGAATCTCCCTTTCGGGTTTTCGATTCACCAGGACAACCTCTTTTTTCCTAAACCGCCCTTTCGGGTTTTTAGTTTAGCGGGATTATTTATTTATTTATTTATGCAAAGTATTTTTTAACTACGTCAGCATTCACAGGGAGAGGGAAGTACTCTCCATCCATAGTCGTGAGCATCATCGCTCCTCCCGAGAAAAATTTTCTGACCACGAAAGGACCTTCATAAGTCGGAACCCACTTGCCCCTGGGATCTCCCTGGGGGAGAATTATCCTTTTTAGCACAAGGTCACCTGGCTTGTAACACTGAGGCTGTACCTTCTTATCAAAAGCTTTCCTCATCCTTTGCTGATATACCTGACCATGACATACAACCGTCAACCTCTTCTCGTCAATAAGTTCCAACTGATCCAGCCAATTCTGTACCCATTCAATTTCATCCAGCTCAACATCCCTCATGATCCTAAGAGAAGGAATCTCGACTTCTACCGGCAATACTGCTTCCATGCCGTAAACCAATGAAAATGGGGTTACCCCAGTCGAAGTACACACAGTGGTGCGATAACCATGCAAAGCGAAAGGTAGCATCTCATGCCAATCTTTATAGGTTACCACCATCTTCTATATGATCTTCTTAATATTCTTATTGGCTGCTTCGACAGCACCGTTCATCTTTGGTCGGTATGGGGAAAATTTATGATGCTTGATTTTGAAGGACTCACAAAGCTCCTTCATCATTTTGTTGTTCAAATTAGACCCATTATCGGTAATGATCTTTTCAGGCACTCCGTAGCGACAAATAATATTGTGCTTAATGAACTGAGTTACCACCTGCTTGGTGACATTGGCATAGGATGCAACTTCGACCCATTTTGTAAAATAATCGATGGCAACCAGAATGAAACGGTGCCCGTTGGATGCATTCGGTTCAATTTTGCCGATCATATCAATTCCCCACATCGCAAACAGCCAAGGGGAAGTCAAGATATTCAGAGGTACTGGCGGCACATGCACCTTATCAGCATAGACTTGACATTTGTGGCAAACTCGTGCATGATTGTGACAGTCAGTCTCCATGGTGGACCAATAATAACCTGCTCGCAAGATATTTTTAGCCATGGTATGCCCGTTGGAATGGGTCCCGAAATCACCTTCATGCATCTCTTCAATGATTCTAGCTGCTTCTTTCTTGTCAACACATATGAGTAGTAAACCGCCATGATGCCTCCTATACAACACACAACCGCTGAGAAAGAACTTGGCTGAAAATCTTCTCAAGAACTTCTTATCTGTGATGGATGCCTCTTCAGGGTACTCTTGTGTTTCAAGATATCGTTTAAAATCCTAAAACCAAGGATTACTATCTGATTCCAAACTAGCCTCAAAACAGAAAGCTGGCTCACTCAAACTTCTGATGGTAATGGAGGGTGCCTCATTAGCCCACTTAACCTTGAACATGGAGGACAAAGTTGCCAGTGCATCAGCTAGATTGTTTTCTTCTCCGGGAATGTGTTCAAACGTGATCTCTTCGAAGTACAGAATCAACTTCATAACATGCTCACGATAGGGAATTAGGTTCTGATGGCGAGTCTCCTAATCTCCATTAATCTGGCTGATAACAAGATTGGAATCCCCGTAAACTTTCAAAAATTTGATGCGCAGGTCGATCGTCGCTTTAATGCCATAAATGCAAGCCTCACATTCGGCCATGTTGTTAGTGAAATCGAAATAAATATGAGCTGTGAAAGGAATATGGTATCCCTCAGGGGAAGTGATAATAGCTCCGACATCGTTGCCCATGGCATTGGAGGCACCATCAAAAACAAGCGTCCAATGTGATCCCGGCTCGGGTCCTTCGTCTGGGTCTGGCATATTACAATCCCGAATATACACAATTTCCTTATCTGGAAAATCAAACTTCATCGACTCATAATCATTCATGGGCTGATGAGCAAGATGGTCGGCCAATACACTACCCTTAATTGCTTTTTGAGTAGTGTATTGGATATCATATTCGATGAGTATCATCTGCCAACGGGCTACCCTGCCTGTAAGTGATGGCTTCTCAAAAATGTACTTGATTGGATCCATTTTGGATATCAAGTAGGTGGTGTGAGTTAACATGTATTGCCTCAAACGTTTGGCGGCCCATGCAAGTGCATAACAAGTCTTTTCCAGCAATGAGTACCTCGACTCGCATTCCGTAAACTTCTTACTCAAGTAGTAAATAGCCTGCTCTTTCTTCCCTGTCTTGTCGTGCTGAACGAGGACACAACCCATTGAGCTCTCCAACACAGTTAGATACATTATTAGTGGCCTTCCTTCCACTGGTGGCATGAGTATCGGAGGTTCCTGCAAATACTCCTTTATCTTATCAAAGGCCTTCTGACAATCCTCATTCCATTTCACTGTCTGACTTTTCTTCAACAACTTGAACAAAGGATCACAGATGGCTGTGAGATGAGAAATAAATCTAGAAATGTAGTTTAACCTTCCCAAGAAACCACATACTTCCTTCTCTGTCCTTGGCTCAGGCATTTCTTGTATCGCTTTTACCTTGGCCGGGTCCACCTCGATACCTTTTTCACTTACAATAAAACCCAACAACTTGCCGGATCTCACCCCGAAGGTGCACTTATTCAGATTCAACCTCAGCAAGAACTGCCTCAGTCTCTCGAACAACTTTTCCAGATGAACAAGATGTTCCTCTTCCGTGTCATACTTAGAAATCATATCGTCCACTTAAACTCAATCTCTCTGTGAATCAAATCATGAAAGAGGGTGACCATGGTGCGCTGATATGTTGCCCCGACATTTTTCAAACCAAACAACATCACTTTATAGCAGAAAGTTCCCCAAGGCGTGATAAATGTTGTCTTCTCCATATCCTAAGGAGCCATCTTAATTTGATTGTAACCCGAAAAACCATCCATAAACGAAACCACTTTGGAATGAGAAGTATTATCGACCAACACATCAATATGCGGAAGAGGGAAGTCATCTTTAGGGCTGGCCCTGTTCAAATCCCTATAATCCACGCACATCCCAACCTTACCATCCTTCTTGGGCACATGCACAATATTTGCAATCCATGGCGGATAATTGATGACTTTTAAGAAATTCGCGTCCAACTGCTTCTGGACCTCCTCCTTGATCTTCTTGGACATCTCAAGATGAGTTCTTCGAAGCTTTTGCTTGACAGGGGAGCAACCTTCTTTGAGCGGTAGTCGATGCACCACTATGTCTGTATCCAACCCAGGCATATCCTCATAAGACCAAGCGAAGATATCAGAATACTCATGGAGTAGCTCAATCAATATGACCTTTATACTTTCTTCGAGATCTGTCCCTATCTTGACTTCTCTTCTTACCTCTTCTGTGCCAATATTCACCACCTCAATCGAATCCTGATTCGGCTGGATAACCTTCTCCTCTTGTTTTAACAATCTTGCTAATTCCTCAGGAAGATCACAATCCTTATATGCTTCTTCTTCAGCTTGATAAATAGGAGTATCAAAGTCATAATGAGCCATAGCAGAGTCGTTATCAATATAATCGGTGGTGGAAGTGCATCTGCATGAACGTCATTTTGGCATTTTTTAGTGACAGTGTGTGAAAAGAGAAACATTGCCATTTAAAAAAAAAGAAATGGAGAAAAATTTTGAATGCAAAAACATCCTTTATTTCATGATAAACTTTTTGAAAATAAACATGGTGGCCCTACACAAATGATCCACCACGCCTTGGGCAGAGCGTAGGAATTATGACATGATAAAAAAAGAAAACAAGAAAATTACTCCTCAGCGCTTGTAACTTGGATAACATCCACAAAAGTCCAATTGTTGAGTGTCTGGCCTGGAATACTCAGACGAATCCAATCTTCGATATTGTAGCCATCAACCCTATCGTCACCAACTGCATTGACGTGTCCTTCTTGAGAAACACAAGGACGGGAAAACTTCACAGGAGCAGATAAACTAGATGCCATGGGAGTTGCATTCTACTGACCTGGGCTAAAACCAAGACCGGATTTATTGAATTTTGGGGTAACGTCCAGCACCTGACCCCAACCTTCAGGGTTGCCATTGTCCACCACAACTCTCGCATCCTTGAGAGAAGACATAACAGTTTCAGGTTTCCTTTTCTGCTCTGGAGGAGGAAAATTAACAGCGTGAACTGTCTCAAACGCCTGAAACGGAGTTTCATGTATCTCGCCTTCAACTTCAACATAGCGGAATGATTTCAAATGAATCACAATGTACTCTTCCTCGCCGCACACAGTTATCACCTTTCCCTCTGCAGGATACTTGAGTTTCTCATGAAGAGTAGAAGTGACTGCCCCTACTTTATGAATCCATGGCCGCCCCAACAAACAACAATATGCTGGTTGTATATCCATCACAAAAAATGTAGCCGTGAAGGTGCGAGGACCAACCTTGATTGGTAACTCCACCTCCCCAAACACTAACCTTCGAGACCCATCAAACGCCTTCACCATCAAATCACTAGGGCGCAGCTCCAATCCAGAATAATCAATCTTCATCAATGGTGACTTAGGCAATACATTCAAAGACGACCCTGTGTCCACCAAAACCCAGGATAAAGTAGTGCCCCTGCACTCCATTGAAATATGCAACACTTTGTTATGGTCTCGCCCCTCCGGAGGAAGATCAAAATCTGTGAAGCCCATACCGTTCCCAGCAGATATGTTAGCACAAACATTCTCAAACTGATTGACTATTATCTCATGTGGCATGAACACATTCTTTAACAACTTCATCAAAGCATTTATGTGAGGTTCTGAATAAATCAACAGAGACAAGATAAACATCTTAGAAGGAGTATGGCTCAGATGATCAATTATGCTATAATCACTCTTTCTGATAATTCGCATTAACTCTTCAACCTCACCGGGAACTGAAGAAGCTTCTGGTATTGGAGTTGGTTGAGTCACATTGGCTGGCGTAACCCTTGGATTACCAATCATCGGCTGCTGTTTTCCTTTTTCTCTTGCAGAAGCATCTTCCGCATCTTGCACATTGGAAGGACCAAATACTCCCCCGCTTCTAGTCATTCGACCCACACCAGAAAAGTTATGAACTTCCCATTCATTATCTTCAGCATGTTCTTCCTCAGACAAACGGGTACTTACTTCCTGCTTCACCCTATGGTAATAAACATCAACACCATAATGCCATGGGATGGCCTTCTCACTGGTATACGGCATGGGACCAGGTACCATAATCATCAAAGGACGTGCCCTAGACGGGGTAGGAATGCGCACAGGGGTGTAAGGAATAGATACCACATCAACATCTTCTTCGGTAACCTTACGGTAGCTCAGTTTTCTATCGAACTGCAGGGAACCCTCCTTTATCATCAATTGGATACCGGATTTCAAATCATCACAGCCCTTTGGTTGCTCTCTACACTTGGCACACTCTGAAGTACAACCCAGGAAAATAGAATTGTCAAGCAAATACCTCTTAACATACCATAACGGAGTAGTTACCTGTTCCACATTCATGATTAAATTCAACACTTCACCATTATCATCAATCATATTAACAACACCCCCTCCATGCCTAGGCATTGGGTTCTGAGTAACATTCGGACCATTCACTGGAGTAAACTCAATTGCCTCAGCATCCAACAAGTCTTGTATCTTGCACTTCAACACAAAGCAATTGTCAGTAGAATGGCCAACTCCGCCTGAATGGAATTCACATCTTGCATTAGCATCATAGTTAGGAGGAAGTCTTGCGGGGGGTGGTGGCATATTTCTCAAATCGATCAACTTCAAATCGAGTAAATGGTGGAGTGCTTCAATAAGAGATACCGACAAGGGATCAAATTTTCTCAACTGTCTTTGCTGTTGATTATTACACTGATGAGGAGCATCTTGCTGTCTTTGTTGTTGAGGCACTATATTCGGTCTCTGCTGCGGAGGAGCATTAACAGGAATAGAAATAACATTGATTTGTTGGTGCTGACGATCCTCTCTTCTTCCTCTATGAGAGTAAACCACACTTGCGTCACCTTCCTTTTTCTTAGGGTAAGTGTTGAATGGTTTCTTACTACCTCCTGATGAGCCACTAGAACCTCCAATCTGAATTTTCCCCAATTTAAAACCTACCTCAATTCTTTCACCAGCCATAACCAAGTCTGCAAATCCTGCTGAAGTACTTCCTATCATGTGCTCATAGAATGGCCCTTGCAGGGTACTCATAAACATATCAATAAGTTCTCTCTCCATGAGTGGAGGTTGAACCCTCGCAGCCAACTCACGCCACTTCTGAGCGTATTCCTTGAAAGATTCTCTTGGTCCCTGTGACAAATTCTGTAACTGAGTACGATTAGGTGCCATATCCACATTGTACTGATAATGTTTGATAAAAGCCCGAGCAAGATCATTCCAGCAACGAATATGGGTTTTCTCCAGCTTCATGTACCACTCCAGGGATGCCCCAGATAGGCTATCCATGAAAAAGTGAATCAAAAGCCCCTGATCCTCAGTATGCACCGACATCTTTCGGAAATAGGCAGTTGCATGAGTAACAGGACACGACGTTCCGTTGTACTTTTCAAATATTAGAGACTTGAACTTTGGAGTAACTTTCACCCCAGACACCAACCCGAGATCATTAGCATCCATACCAAGGAATCCTTGCCCTTCCACAGCCTTCAAACGTTCTTCCAACAACCGATACTTTCTATCCTCAACCTGAACTTCCGGCTCTGAACGCCGAATAGAAAACTGATCTTCATCCTGATCAAAGTCATAATCCTGCTCCTGATTGCCCCTTATATTGCCCTGATTATCTCTTCTGTTCCCCACAAGACGAGGTCCCGGAGACGGGGGAAACTGCCCTACGTTATGCACAAAAGGGTTTCCGGGCATCCCGTGAAAATTTCCAACAGGCTGATCTTGCACATCCCCCAATCCTATAGAAATGTCCTGATAGAGCCCTTGATTTCCACCATCCCATGGATAGCAGTGCTGGTTGTTGACAATGGCATCTAGTTCCTCCTGTCGGCGATTCACATTGGTGATGACCTCCATGAACTGGGTCATTTGAGTAGCCATCTGGGCCCTTATTTCAGCGAGTTTAGCTTGAACTTGTTCCATTTGTCTTGGCAAATTGTTTATGGTGGAATATCGATGAGTAATCGTCTTGAATTCTGAATAAGAAAAGCAAAAGAATAAGAATATCGTCTTGAGATAACTTGTAATGTTATGAAATGCATGATGTGCATGATATGTTTGTCATTTCCCGGTATTCAAGAGTCCTTTTATTCATCAATCACGGCGCTCAACCAATAATCAAGCATACAATCAAAGGAAAAAAAAAGAAAGGACAAAAAGACAAACACTTCAATTATTTACAAACAAAAGAAACGATGTTCAAGTGACTTCAGACATTTAAGAGTGTAATGATAAACAACAAAATACGTGTTTGAAAGCAAACTTAACAACAAAACTGAGTAATAAAAACAAATAAATGGTCCCTTCCAACAATCCTGGGGGTGACCAAATACACCAAAGGTAAGTAACAAAAACTAAATCTCCGGAACAACACACGCTTCAAGGTGTTGACAATACTCTTCAAGCCTGGATTTCTCCTTCAAAAGTTGTGATGCGACTATTTTACTTTCTTGAAATCGATCCTCTGCGACACGCTTCTGGGCTACTTCCTTCTTAAGCTGAGCATCTTTGTCTTTGAGCTATTTCTCCAAGTTTTAAACCTTCTTCCTGTAGCTATTCTCAGATGCCTGAAGCTTCTGGCACTTTTGCTGGGTCTTACTCAACTCTTCTTCTATTTCAGCATGAGATCTCTTCCTAAAACTGGTTGCATCAAAAGTTTCCCCTTGAGCTTTTTGAGTTTGCGAGCTAAGTCAGCCCTTTCTTGATCTACCCAATAAAGTTTCATCCCTGCCTCACGGTCTTTTGCACGAAGTTGAATGTTCTCAACATGAACCTGGGTGAACACCTCGTTAGGCACCGTGTTACTCAGAACAGTAGGAGGTTGCTCACATATAGGAGCCGACCTTGCAAATGGTAACCGTAAAATCTTAACCCTGGCTTTAATCCATTCCAAGTAAGGAACCATAGAAATAGGAACCTTCTTGCCCAAAGTAGTTCTATCCTTCTTGTGAATTCCCTTCCAAGCACTTGTCACTCTTTTCAACATCACATGATCACTTCCTCTAACAAAATATACTGTTTCAGACACCTCCTCAACTTTTGGCGGTCCATCCATTGCATATCCCAATTGACGATAAGCAAGCACATGATTATAGTTGATACACCCCTTAGTTCCTATGAGGGGAACATTAGGGAAACCTCCGCAGCTAGTGATAATACTTCGTACTTACCCCATGTCATAATTCCACCGGATATCAAATGAAGTAAGGTTGACAAGTCTTGATGACCATTGGAGAGAATGTCTGGTATCCACGAAAGGGCCACTTACCGGTAGGTGCAACTTAAACCATTGATACAACATCGAATGACATAAACTTACATTACCTCCTTTCCCATGCCTGAAATGAATGGTGTAAAGAGTATCAGCCAAGAGTGTCGGTACCGGGTTTTTATTTCTAAAAACACAAATAGCCGTCAAATCCACAAAATTTCTCTTGCGAGGGAAGAGGATGATCCCGTATATCATGAGAGCGAACAGAGAGCTGAAGTTACTCAAATTCCCTTTCTTTGCCCAGTCTTCAGCTTTCTTCACTAAGAAATCCAAATAAAACCCTGTGGTACCCTCACTTGATTTCCAATTGTCTTTCACCTCTTTCCAACTCAAATGAAGAATTTCAGCAATAACTTCGAACTTCGGCTTCTCCGGCACTTGGACAAAAGGAACTTCATCAAACAACTTGATATTAAGTAGGTACGCGTACTCTTCTAGTGTGGGAACCAATTGATAATCTTAAAAAGTAAAACACCGTAATTCCTTGTCATAGAACTGGAAGAGGGTGATCAAATCCATTGGGTCAACTGGAGTGTTAAGGATTAGTAACAAATTGCCATAATTTTTGTTGAAATTATTCAGAACATCACCCTTCAGATAAGAACTCAACCTCTTCAATTCGGACACATCAATAGTAGGAATCTGATAAGTGAATGTATGCCTGTTGGGCTCTTTAACACGAACTGAATCAAACTCATCTGAAGGGAGGCCAACCATTTCTGATGGAAAGAAGACTCTTGAATGTCCCTGGAAGATGACATGCGCATGCTAGTTATTTTTTATACATCATTTTTTAGAAATAAATATGCTATGATGCAACATGACAGGATCAAAGTTTCACACTGGATAATGGTTAGACCATTACAGAACAACACCACTCAAGATCAAAAGAAAAACCCAAAGCTTCAAAACTATCATGGGAACCTGAGTCACCTTCGCAACACAAAGTCACCAACAGTACCTGTACCTATAAGAATTGTTTTCCCGCCCCTCTCACGGGTGTAGTCTAGGTAAATGTAAGGTTAAAAGCCAAATCAGAGTACATGAGCTCGACTGTCGGTATCATCATACGATAACACCTATCTGAACTACCTCTGAAGTCATGGGTCTCATGATTAGGTCTACAAAGCATCCGCCCCATAGCTACCATGGCCACTCTATTCCTAGTTCCTATGGAATTCACTCATAGCCTGGGTATGAGGCCTTTTACCTCATGGAACAACCCACCCACCAAGAAATCTAGAATCCAAACAGTCCAGCCAAATCCAGTATGCAGAAAGTAAAGCGCACATAGGATGCAATGCAAACAGATAAATATGCAAAGCGGTAAAATAAACACCCAAAAAGAAAACAAACAAGAGCTAGGATCGACTCCGGGATGGACCAGCAAGAGGTCAGTCTGTCCCCAGTGAAGTCGCCAGCTGAAACGACCTGGCCGAACCGTCATCTGGTGTAATGAAAAATCAATGAAGTCGCCACCGAACGTCTTTTATCCCGCAAAAAGGGAAAGGTAGACATCGAGAAAACCTAAAGAGGGAGAAATCACGGTCTTTCGACCGAGAGATCGGGTAAGGGAGTCTGTTATGCGAAGGGGAAGATATTAGCACCCCACACGCCCGTAGTACTCTACGGTATCTACTCTTATTGTCTAATCTAATGGGTGTGGTCAAAACCTATGTCTATGGCTTACAGCTAAAATAGGAATGCATGCGAAGGAAAAAAGAAAACAATGTAGGGAAAATAAAAGTTGTGCTCGGTTGGGCCCTACCCCAGTGCCTACGTATCCCTTTTAAGGAATCAGAGCAGCCGTAGTTCGGCTCATATATTCTGGTTTGTTTGTGTTTTTTAGTTAAGACAACAAAAACAGTCAAGATGGCAAAACATCAAATAAAACAACAAACAAATGAGATGGTAAAACATCGACTAAATAATAACACAGTAACATGTCAAAGATGGCGAAACATCAAATGATAAAACATCACACCTAACAATGACATTGAGAGTCAAAGTAGGATAACCAACATGTGTGATGGAGAAACATCGGCTTCAAACAAGTATGTGATGACGAAACATCAACTAAAAGATAACAAGGTATCATGGCAAAGATGGCGAAACATCAATAAACCGGATGACAAAACATCACACCTAACAATGATATTGAGAATCAATGTAGGATAACAAACATGTGCGATGGTGAAACATCAGCTTCAAACAAATGTGCGATGGTGAAACAGCGGCTAAAAGATAACAAGGTATCATGGCAAAGATGGCGAAACATCAATAAACCGGATGACAAAATATCACACCTAACAATGATATTGAGAATCAAAGTAGGATAACAAACATGTACGATGGCGAAACATCGGCTTCAAACAAATGTGCGATGGCGAAACATCGGTAAACCAGGTTTAAAAACAAAACCAACCGGCGCACAAACAAATAAGATTGATTTATATCTTTTACCTTGAAGAAGGGTTTGAGTTTATTAGAGGTGTATTATGATTTTCCCAGAAAACAAATTTTGTTTTAAGATGCAAAATGCAAAGGAAGGAAAAAGCAACTAAGGGAAACTAGCCTAGCACTATCCCTAGTGTTATCACACAATGATTGACCCTAAGGTTGAGGATAAAGGAAATTCCTACCCTATGCTAGAATACATAGGTTCCTACCTTAATTTACATGTCAAAGGAATCTTAACAAAACTATCTTATAGGGAACAGGTAATGAGAGCAAAGTCGTGATCTCAATTTCTAAATTGAGTGACTCATCGATCAACAATTAAAGAAAAAAACAATAAACATCCTATAGGGAACATGCACTGAGAGCGAAGCCGTGATCTCAATTTCTAAATTGAGTGACTCATCGATCAACAATTAAAGAGAAAAGACAATAAACATCCTATAGGGAACATGCGCTGAGAGCGAAGTCGTGATCTCAATTTCTAAACTGAGTGACTCATCGATCAATAGTTAAAGAAACAAACACAAACACAACACATGTATCAAACAAAACAGAGGGCCTCCTGATATATATCAACAACAGAGGTCCCATCATACAATCATAGAACTATACAAAATGAAAATAGAAGAAAGGAAATAGTGCAATACCAAACAGATAACTATCCGTAGCAACTGAATAAGAATAAAAGAAACCCAGAGAACTTCAAGCAAGCTGACATCAGCAGACAAATCAAGTCAGAAATTACGCCATCAGGATGTAAGTATTAAGATTTTCATATATGAACAGATCCCATGGGAAATGTGTAGCATTCACAATCACACACACACACACACACATATATATATATATATATATATATATATATATATATATATATATATATATATATATATATATATATATATATATATATATATCCTACATAAACTATCAAATATGCCAAACACAAGAGCAGTGCCAATATAATAAATTGTGTTCCACAAATAAAGTGAAACACAATAGCCTCAAGTCAAAAATGGAAAACTTTTCTCAAAGTACCTTGCACATTCAACAGCCAAGTTAGTATTCCCATAAATTGAATGATGACTCACATAAGGGATGGATGATGACACCATAATGAAGTGAGGAAACATGATAGCAACTATCAAAACATTAGATATGATAGACAAAAAAGAAACAGGCATATGCACAATTTGGTCAAAAATTAGAGGAATGTTGCTCCTTTCTATCACCATATTGAATTGACAATTGAAAATCAATCAAGGATCATGGGAGCTTGAGAAGACTACAATAAAAGACCATGAATGTCAGTAGAAACCACAATTCAGTCATACTTAATTACTTCATCACAGCTCACAAGCATAATAGAAGAGGAATCCCACACAATGCATCAAAGGCTTAGATTTCAAGCTAACCATGGAAGAAAGTCAAACAAGGACAAAATTAGAGAGCTTGTAACAATCAAAGATTTGAAGTAAAGCTTCCAAAACATGATTAGGACATGATCAGAAGGTTAAAGTATTGATTCTAAAACATGCTGCACAAGTGCATTCAAAATGCCTAAAAAATTCAACAAGGATAAAAGAATAAAAAAGCGAAACTCTATTCATGATTAGAACTAACTTAAGTAATAAGGATCAATTACTCTCAAGTCTTCATGAGACTATCATTGAAGTATCATTTCCCTCCATGTTATCATTGGTCATCTAATGACCTCAAACTCAAATTGAAAACTCAAGTTTCAAAGTGAAGATCAACAAGAAAGCAAAAAGTCATAAATCATGCATCAAAAGGTTCAATCATTCAAGCATGGGGCATTAAGTGAAATGACTTAAGCTTATGTGGATAAACAGAACCAACATGATCATTAGGTGCCCAATTATAGGCCTCACTCAAGTTCATTGGCCATCAAGCAAATTGCAACAAGATATGCAACATTAACTGGGTACCTTCACTTTAAAAATACATCAAAGATAGAAAAGGATTTCAATAATTCAAACCAAAATTTCCATAACATATTTGAGATGTGTATAGGTCAGAAAACAAGTTTGAAGTTCATGGATAGTAGAGGAGAGGGTCTAATGAGGCCCAAAGATCAAAATTAGTTGGCAAAACTACCAAACTAGACAAGCTTTCAAAATAATTTGTGGAAAAAATATCCAATCAAGTCAAATAATTCAAGAAAAATGGTTTTCAGATCCTCAATAAATCCATGAACCTTAAACAAGATCCAAATTCCAATGGAAACCCAAGGCAAAATTGGTTTTGAAATTGAAACTTGCAATGTAAGCTACAAAACCCTAATTGTTTGAATTTTAATCTTAAATATTAATTAGGTAAGATCAAAATTCAAACAATTCAAACCAAGATCATGCAAATCACAAGGAAACCCTAAATATCAGAATACATATTTTTTCACATTTTTAGGATTAAAGAAAAGTAAAAAAATAAAATCAAAATTCAAACTATTAATCAATTAAACAAATAATCACATCTCAAAATAAAATTCTAATAAAAAATAAACAATATATCCAACAAAATTATATTTAAATATTAGAATTAAAAACACACATCCCTGATTTTTTGTGGAATTTTTGGATTAAAGGAAATATATAAAAAAAATCAAATATCAAACAAACAATTAATTAATCACACGAATTTTTAAACCAATCAAAACATTTTCAAAAATTCTAAAAACCATACACAAGGTCAGAAATATTATTTTTAAGTTTCATGAATTTTTGTGGATTTTTATATCAAAGAAAATATTAAAAAAAATAAAAATCAAACAAATAATTAATTAAACTCACGAATTTTTTAACCAATAAAATGAAGTTTGAAAATTCAAGAAAAATTAAAATCAAATACAACATGAAATTCTGAGCCTATGACATTTTTTTAATAATTTTTTTAAATTGTTTTGATCAGAAAATAAAATCAAACGAAATATAAAAAAAATAAATTCAAATAAGACAAAATTCAAATGGACCAATCATATCGTGCCACCACATCATCTTCAACCTCCGGAAAAACTAAAAAACGCGCGTAATACTAAATCCTAGGGCTCATGTTCAGATCAACATAACATATTCAATTCCACACCATTTTTCATGAAATCAAGGGCAAATTAAAGCTAGCATAACAAAGAATCTATATCAACTCGAATCAAACAACATCATCAAGTATAGATCCAACACGAAGCTCATAAAAACTCAAAAAAACAATCTGCACACAGAGTTTCAGAAACTCCAAAACACGATTCAAGCTCAAATCAAGCACAATGTATACCTCAAACCTATTTGTCTGGCCAGCTAATATACGAAACTCATTATCTACATCATCAATTCAAGCTGAATCATGCAAATTAAAATCCGGAAAATTCACCTTGAACAAAAATCTGGAAACACGATTCCCTCACTCCAGAAGCAAACCAACGATGCAAGCTTGATCTCCTTACTTCACTGAAGCTGAAACACCAGGAATTTTGAAGAATGATCCAAGGAGAAGAGAGATTTGAAGCATTTTGCAGAGACACTTCAGAAATTTCAGATCTGGAATTCTTGCAATGGTAGCACCCCCCCTCTAAACCAAGGCTTGCTACTTGTTATATAGAGTGAGTGGAGGAGGATAGAAGAGGAATTTGGCTCATAAATTCGTTAGAGGGCAAGATTGGAAATTTGGGCCAAAAATGAGGATGCAAATGGAGCCTGTGTTTCACTCGTGCATTTGCTTGCCTTTTGTGCATTTTGTGAGCCAAATGAGGTTAGAAATACTTGCTCAAAATTCCAGCTCATGATTGTTTGAAATGAAAAAGTATTGGTGAATTTGCAAAATCGGGAAAATTTTGTAAGTATTCCATCAAGCAAGTACAACACCAAATGTGGCACAAAATGGTGAGTGTAATGGGCCTCAGCATGTCACAAATTGTTCATGGGCTTGATTAGAAACAAAAATAAAGGCTAAAACTTGAGTTCTCAAGAATTGGCCATTTTGCATACTTGTCAAATTTCAATAAAATGCCTCAAAATTCCAAAGTTCATAACTTACTCATACTTTTGAATATGGACACAAATTAGTATAATTTGGAAAGGTATTGAAAAGATCTACAATCCCTTAGTTTTGAGTTTTTGCAATTAAATCCATTAAGGTCCTCAAAATTTGACATGAAATTCACTAATTTTGGAAAATGACCTATAATTTTAACTTGAGGCATGAACTTCCAAAGACCATAATTCTTGACTCCTTGCCAATTTGGACATGAGACCAAAAGGAGATGCAATATCACCCTCTTATCTTCCCAAGAATATTTCATTTGAATTTTTTTGATCAAAGGTGAATAAAATATGAATTTTTGAAGTTAAGCCCTCATTTTCCAAAATTAGAAACTTTTAGGGTTTCTTAATGAACAAGTTTCAACCCAAACCTCAATCTTTTTGATCCAATGATCAAAATGGACTTGAAATATGAAAAGTACACCCTTGAATTGATGGTTGACAAAAATTTCACTTGGTCAACCTTGACTTTGACTGATTTTGACCAAAATGACCATTTTGCCCCTTTGAATCAATTGATCCACTTCCCTTCAAAATTGATGATCAAAACTTCAAACATATGATCTTCCAAATATATAGAGGCCATATAAAAAGTTTCACTTCAAAAATCTCAAGAAATCTTGATGAAATCCCAATCCCTAGTTTTGGTTAACACCTTAGGAGACTGATGAATCATCTCCAAAATTTCAAATCCTCTGGGCATCTTGACCAATTTCTTGTACAAAGACTTTTCAAATACCAATGAGATGTTGTAGCTTCCAAATCAAGATTTGTACATTGATCAATATCCTTGATCAAGCAAAACCCTAATTTGACTGGTGAATCAAAAGAATGATTCCTCTTATAATCAATCTCAAACTTCAATCCTCTGATGATCCAAAGAGATGGATAAAATATCTTGAGATATGCAATAACTTTTGAGCTTGAAAGATCCAGAGGTTTAGATGATAAGGTTCTAATTGAGCAACTTTTCAATGAAATCAACCTTAAAAGCTTGAGGAAGACTTGATAACCAAAGTATTTTGATCCCATCACAATGTATGAATGCAATGCAATATGATATTCATGATGAAACATAAGCCTAAATCAAGAGGGTATATTTTGGGGTGCAACAGTGGACAGATGAATGCCAAAGGGCATTTGAGAGTATTAAAGAATATCTGCTTGAACCTCCTATCTTTCTCCCTCCCGTAGAAGGAAGACCGTTGATTATGTATCTAACAGTGTTAGATAAATCCATGGGTTGTATTCTATGACAACAGGATGAAACATGGAAGAAGGAGTTCACCATTTATTATCTCAGCAAAAAGTTCACTGATTGTGAGTCGCGGTACTCCATGCTAGAAAAGACATGTTGTGCTTTGGCCTAGGCGACAAAGCGTTTGCGGCAGTATATGTTGAATCGTACCACTTGGTTGATCTCCAAAATGGATCCAATCGAGTATATTTTTGAGAAGCCTGCTCTTACTGGGAGAATTGACCTCTGGCAGATGTTGTTATCTGAATATGATATCGAGTTCCGCACTCAAAAGGCTATTAAAAGTAGTGTGTTGGCAGATTACCTTGCTCACCAGCCGATGGAAGATCATCAGTCTGCAGAATATGAATTCCCCGATAAGGATGTGATGTTCCTGAAAGTGAAAGATTGTGATGAACCATTACCTTAGGAGGGCCCTGACCCTGAATCTCGTTGGAGTATGATATTTGATGGAGCGATGAATTCTTATGGTAAAGGAATTGGTGTTGTGATTGTCACTCCTCATGGATCGCACATTCCTTTTTCTGCGAGGTTAACATTTGATTGCACTAATAATATGGCGGAATATGAGGCTTGCATCATGGATCTTGAGGAAGCTATTGATCTCAGAATCAAGATTCTAGATGTGTATGGTGATTTAGCTTTGGTGATAAATCAGATTAAAGGAGAATGGGACACTCGTCACCATGGCTTGATCCCTTACAAATATTATGTTAGAAGATTATTACCCTTCTTCAATAATGTTGAATTCCATCACATTCCTAGAGATGAAAATCAAATGGCGGATGCTCTGACAACTCTAGATTCCATGTACTAAGTGAATACTTGGAATGATATACCCCGAATTACAGTTTGACGACTAGATAGGCCCGCTCATATGTTTACGACATAGGGGGTAGCAGATGAAAAACCTTGGTACTATGATATCAATCATTTTCTTCAGACTCAGGAATACCCGATTGGTGCATCGAGGAAAGATAGAAAGACACTGAGAAGATTGGCAGGCAGTTTCTTCCTTAATGAAAATGTGTTATACAAGAGAAATTATGACATGGTCTTGCTCAGATGCGTGGATAGACACGAAGCAGACATGTTGATGCATGAGATTCATGAAGGTTCATTTGACATTCATGCTAATGGACATTCAATGGCTAAAAATATGCTAAGGGCAGGTTATTACTGGTTGACAATGGAATCTGACTGTTACAAATTTGCAAAGAAGTGCCATAAATGTCAGGTTTATGCGGACAAGGTTCATGTGCCTCCGACAATTCTAAATGTGATTTCCTCCCCATGGCCTTTCTCTATGTGGGGTATTGATATGATTGGGATGATAGAACCCAAAGCTTCAAATGGGCACCGTTTCATCTTGGTAGCAATCGACTACTTAACCAAATGGGTGAAGGCTGCTTCATATGCCAATGTTACCAAACAGCTGGTTGTGCATTTCATCAAGAATAATCTTATATGCCGGTATGGTGTGTCGAGCAGAATCATCACTGACTATGCCTCAAATTTGAACAATAATATGATGATAGAACTGTGTGAAGAATTCAAGATTGTCCATCACAATTCATCTCCATACAGGCCGAAGATGAATGGGGTTGTTGAAGCTGCTAATAAGAATATCAAGATAATTATCCAGAAAATGGTTGTCACTTATAAGGATTGGCATGAAATGCTCCCTTTTGCTCTGCATGGATATCGAACATCTGTTCGCACTTCAACCGGAGTAACCCCATTCTCCCTGGTGTATGGAATGGAAGTTGTACTCCCTGTCAAGGTAGAGATTCCCTCGTTGCGTGTGATAATGGAAACCAAGTTGCAGAGGCTGAATGGGTTCAGAGCAGGTTTGACCAATTGAATTTAATTAAAGAGAAGAGAATGACAACTTTGTGTCATGGGCAGTTATATCAGAGAAGAATGAAGAAATCATTTGATAAAAAAGTCAAACCTCGTGAATTCAGAGAAGGCGACCTCGTGCTCAGGAAGATCATGTCTTTCAACACTGATTATAGGGGCAAGTGGACTCCCAATTTTGAAGGCCCGTATGTTGTCAAGAAAGCCTTCTCTGGTGGTGCATTAATTCTTGAAAATATGGATGGCAAGGAGTTCCCACATCCCATGAATACTGACGCAGTCAAGAAATACTTCGCCTAAAGAAATAAAAGAACACCTCGCTAAGTTGAAAACCTGAAAGGGCGGCTTAGGAAAAAAGGAGTGTCTCGGTAGGCCGAGAACCCGAAAGGGAGGCCTACGCAAAAATTAGAGACATAAACAGAATAAATTTCCCGCCAAGTTGAAAACCCGCAAGGGAAGCTTAGGCAAAAGTTAGGGATTTTCTTGGCAAGTAACTACGTCAGACAAGACTTGATCGATGAAGCAACAATCTTCTCGGATGCTTACCATATTTCAAAAAAAGCTGCTGCTCAGGATTTCAAAAGTTGTTAGGAGGAATAGTTGTCATTGTATCTCAATGTATCTTTTCCATTATGTATTACCATTTCCCAAACTTTGTAATCATCCATGGAGTCTCGCCATTCGCAGACTACCATTCTATTAATAAAATTCGAGCTTTTGCCCAATTCTTTGTGTTCTTATTTTATTTAGCTTGCAAAGACTCCATTTATTACTGATGATAACTTTCAAAGCAAAAAGATTTAAAAAAAATTGATTTTTCAAAAAAAAAAGAGAGATTTTACAATTTACTTTTACTTTGAGATTTGTGATGAAACAATTACAACAAAAAATTGTGATCCTAGGAATGAACAAACTCTGGTTGTTTTAGGAAGATTTTCTTCCTTCTTGAAGGTTCTCTTAGGTCATTTTGCTGGTATGTGCACGACCTTTGTATGTTTCTCAGATAGTTAAAGATGATATCGATCGGTGTAAGGTGCAGTATTGGGTTTGTGATCCCATTATCCCCAGTCAAGTCTTGGTTCACTTTTGATTTTGGGTTTGCATGGTCAGAAGCCTCTGTCCCAGATTCCCCAGCAAAATTTTCCCTCATATGATGAAAGGTTTTATTCCCTTGGTGTGTTGAGATGTCGCTCTTTCTGCAGTATTGGCATTATTGTTGGTATTTATTTCCCAAGCAACTAGACCAGGGTAGTATCTTTTCTGAGAAGTGTTAAAATGATTATCAACCTTTGGGTTTTCACCCACCAAGTGTTGGGTTGGATTTAAAATCCCCATGGGTTTGACCTCTTTCTCTATTGATGACTTTCTGATTCCCCGGGAGGGCTATCCTAAGGCATCTTTTGTTGGAATAAGTGTTCATGACGTAAAGTTTCAATCCGCATCTTTCTCCAGGGAGGAAGGCTTGAATTCCCCAGTGAGGTCTGTTTTGTTTCTTCGTCAGTCCAATTTATTTAAGGCTGGCCTTGCAATCTCCGGTAGGTGTGTTACTTTTGAAGAAAAAAACTGATTTCTCTGATGAAGCTAGAAGGAGGATGTGCTATCTCGATATCTGTTTAATTTGTCTACCTCCGAATTATGTTTCTCACTAGTAAAGTTAAAGGAAGGAAATAGGTTTGGTTTCCGTAGTTGGCTTTTACCTTTCTTGGAATTATCTTTCTGGTTGAAGTTTAGCCAAGTGTTGTTAGTACCTGAGGCAGTTTTGTTTGTTTGTTGCTACTGTTTGTGTATCTGTTTTACCAGCATATGCATGATAACACTCATGCATTCATACATACACCATGCATGGCTAAATTGACAGATCATTATTCATTAACCTTGTGTTCTCACCTTCCTACAGCGCTCTTTGCTTAGATTGATTCAGTTTTCCCTCTTCAGTTTATTTCTCAAAGGATGTATGTTCGTTGGCTGTTTTGCTCTAGTTTATTTCTGATTTGGATCTGTGGTTGAATGACAATATTATTTACTTTGGATTTATGAAAACTTTGAGTTTCGGTTTATGCATTTATTTTGCATGGGAAGACTTTTCCTCCTCGGCAGAAATATCATGGCTTTTCCCCGAGAAGTCATATTTCTATCCCCAGAAAGTCATTTCTCTTTGCAGTTCCCCCATGACAATGAGTAACAGGTCTCTTCATTTGAGACAAATTATGTTTGATCTTTTCCAGGCAAATTTCCTTGGTTAAAGAAGAAGTTGAGACCCGTTCTAGGTGAAATACCGGAATTTTGGGGAAAACTTGATATTTTTTCTCTTTCTACCTTCAGTGAACGTTGGTAGGACATCAGAAGTGAACGTTAATGTTTGTTATCTTTTTGCTATCTTCAGTGAACGTTGATAGTTCATCGTCAGTGAACAGCGGTGGTATGATATATTTTCTCTTTCTACCTTAAGTGAATGTTGGTAGGACATCGGCAGTGAAAATCGGTGTTTGTTATCTTTTTGCTATCTTCAATGCACGTTGATAGTTCACCGTCAGTGAACGGCGGTGGTATGATATATTTTCTCTTTCTACCTCCAGTGAACGTTGGTAGACCATCGGCAGTAAACGTCAATACTTGATTCATTTCTTTTGGTCCACCAATGATTTATTTTCCTGGTGGGGTTGCTCCTTTGTTTCTTTATTTTTGTTGCATCCCTAGTGATACTTTGCATCTCTTTGGTACTGTTCATATGAATTCATATGCACAAGCATTTGCATGGCATCTTAGGGCCAAAAAATAGGGTTTGTTTTATATTTAAGTATCTTCGATCACGTCGACACGAAGATTTTCAACCTTCGTATCTCCGGATAGAAGAAACTTAAATAAGGGCAGCTTTTGCACCCCAATTTTTCCCCCTAAGATCCCTTTATCATACCATGTTGATTCAATCACAACAAGATCACATTAGGGCTTTTGGTTCTTCTCCCTATCTTTAGCTTTTCTCTTTTGAGGAGTTACCAAGCACCTTGACTTGTTTTCTTTTGTGATCATGAATATTTTTCTTTGATTTTCTTTCTAATTAATAAGATGCAATGTTGGTTTGCCTTACTTGTTAATAATGTAGGTAAAGGCAATGAGGTTTAGCAGGTTGCTTCATGGGTTCATGAGTTTATTTCCATGCCCTAGTCAACATGGCTTGAGGAGTTCTAGACTTCACTATTGGAGTGGTTTTGGAAGAAATGACATGACAAGGCTTATTTTGGTTCAACATATCTCAAAGTTATCAAAATTGATTCAAAAATACAAAGGGTTAAGGGAAGAAGTTGTCATGATTGGACAAGGTCTTGTTCCTATTGGTCACAAGAGCACATTTCTCTCAAATTTCAAGATATGGAAGTGGTTTTGGTGGCTATGAGTCCTCATCATCATCCTAGATAACTTCTAATCACAAAGAAAGAATATTGGCACAAGAAGTTTGTTCAAACTTGTCAAAGTTCCTCAAAGCATTCTCTTGATCTAGAGGCTAGGGTTTTGAACTTCAAAGGAGCATATCTTGCTCATATTTTGGTATTTTTTGAGTGATTCCAAAGACATCTTTCTCTTCAAAGAGTTACCAACAAATCACTTCAAAAGTTCAAAGGAGTTTTCATGTGGAAGGAACTTGGTGAAGAAGAAAGATTACAAGTCATCCAGATGAATCCACAATTTTCCATATGTGACTTCAAATGGTCATAACTTGGTCACTTTTTATCAAATTGAGCCCATTATTTTTCCATGATGATCTTAAAGATGTGTACTTCATGCCTTCTTTTATGTGCAAAGTGAGAAAATGGATGGAAGTTGCCTTAAGAAGGCAAAAGATTATAGGTCATTTCATGATTTTTGGCCAACTTCAACAAGTCATAACTTGCTCAATTTTTGAAGATTTTGATTGGTTAAAATTTCAAAATGTCATTCAAGAGATCTAATTCATTCCATCTTTTTTGGTCAAGAGCAAATTCTAAGTGGAAGGCCATGTTTGGATACAAAAGATTATAGGTCATTTTTGAAGAAGAACTTGAAATATTTCTAAGTATGGAAAGTCAATTGTTTTTCTTAAAATTTGACTCCATGTAACTTTCAACAAAAGCATCCATTTGACTCCATTCTTTTTCCATTGCAAAGCTTGTAACTTCATCTTTCCAAAGCATCAAGAATTATGCCCTAAGACCCCTTGAGTTGGAAATGCCATGGATTTGAATTTGGTAGTTTGAAACTGAATTTTTCACAAAGTCAAGATTTTGAAATCTTTGTGTTGGCTTCTAATCAAAAGTTTTCCATGCGTTTTTGTCTCTATTCATGATTAGCAACTTGCATGAAGTGATTAGCATCATGAAACGCACGATTTGGCTGAGTTTTGATCAAGTTTGAGTCACACTTTCTTCATGATGCAGACCCACACGAATTCCCTCCAAAACGCATCATTCACTCTTCCTTTTGATCCCATTTGCTTCCCTATAAATAAAGGGTCATTCCCCATCCATTTTCCCAAGCTTAGATAGCCAGAATCACCCTGCCAATTTTGTTTCACAACCCAGAATTCAGCAACTTCAAAATCCATTCTCAAGCCCTTTTTCAATCCATTTTTACCTCAATTCACCTTCCTTGATCTTCCCTGAAGCTAACCATATAATTACATTCAAGAATCGTGCCCCATACTGTTCCATAGAAGTCCAATTTCAGAGCTCTGCAACTCAACTTCAATAGGTAGATTCCTTCATCAATTCTTCAAAACTCTGATATCATTGTGTTGCTCTCATTGCCCTGGTTCTAGTCGCAACACTTACATTTCACTGGAAATACATTTTGACCATGAATTTTCAAATCCCTTTTTCAAAACTTTCCTTCCAAATTGCTTGAGCTACAGTTTATATAAATTTGCTGCGAGGGTCTAGTTGTTTTCGTCTTAAAGAGACGAAGCGATTGGCATAGGTACGATCTTATGATTTTACAGTTTGAGAGACCTGCAAATCACGTTGGCTGGAGGTTGAAGATGACCTACGTGTCATCTCCCAACCAATGATGGCATGCCACTTGTTATTTTAAAAAATCTGATTTATATTTGATTCTGTACATTATTCACTAATGACCATGATATGCACAACGCGCCAGATCCCTTGGATTTGATTACTAACGCATTTTGACTCTCATCTAATGGTCTACATATTTTACTTTTATTTTCTTTTTCTGATTTTTATATTTTAATTGTTTTAAATTTCAAAAAATCATAGAAAATTCATTTTTAGTCCAAAAAATCTGAAAAAATTATGAAAAATATTTTTGATTATTCTCTTTCTGATTTTTATTTTTTCACAATTTAATTTTGTGTTTTGGTATTTTTTTATAAATTTTGCACTTATTTGATTTGTTTAAAATGTTTAAAAATACTTTTATACATTTTTAAATTCTGAAAAAATTATGGAATGATCCAATGATATTGTGACAAATATTGGTGACCTTATTTTATTTTTGTTTTTGACTTTACTGTTTTTTACTATTTTTGTTTATTTTACCCATTTATTTTAATTTTAAAAATAGTTTCTGACTTTTAAAAATTACCAAAATTTTTATAAAAATATTTGGATCCATTTCTGATTTTTCTATGGCCTTATTTTTCATTTCTTGATTAATTTGAACATAATTGATATTTTCCTCATTATTTTCCACTTTTTAAAACATTTTTTAAACCTTTTAATGTATATATTAAATATGATATAATTTTGTGATTATTTTCTGGCTGTCTTGAGTTGATTTTTTGATCATGGCTTTATTAACATCACTGGATCTTAGGTGTTGAGTTCAACTCCACCAAAATGGATGAATGATTTTAATAATAGTCTGATTAAATTTTTAATTCAAAAGTGGTTTATTCATCTTTTTGCCCTAATCCTCTTCATCTCATCCCTTTATCATTGCACTAAATGTAGTTGGAGCATGATCTCTATATCATGTCTCAAAACAAATGGTGCATAGTTTGCTATTGACCGGCCTCAAAATAGGTGCGACTTCTATATAAGTCCACTTACGATTGCTTAACATAACGCTAAATTTTGTCCCGATTTGAATAAATGATCAATCGTGGCCCAAACTTATGATTGCAAGCCCAAGTATGTTAATTTGATCTCTTTGATCCAATAACCTTGAGATTCATTGTGTGGAGACTTTGGTTCTACCAATCCTCTAATGGATCTACAATACATTTGGTCAACGTGGATCACTTAAACATCGTTGATCATTAAATGGTACTTATGAGAATTCCAAATGGATGATATACTTGACAAAGCAAATGCAACTTGTTGTGTTAAGGATTTGGTTCTACCAATCCTATAATAAGTTCCAAATGCAAGTTTCAAGATGATCATCCAACTAACCACTAATTATTGACTTGTTTATCTTATGATTTTATTCTTTATGCTTTATGTACTATTTTTTTTAGCATTTTCATTTCATGCCATTTTCATCTTTGCTCATTTGAGCATTTATTTTCTTGTCATTTTTACTTTGCTCACTTGAGCTTTTCTTTTCTTAAGATACTTAATAATCAACATAAACCCTAAAAAACTCTTAATGGTACTTGGACTATTTGGTTACTATCCTTGGCATGATGGAGCATGGGACTATTTCTTGGACTTAAGATTAGAAACCTTGGCCTATCTTGGAGACCTTGTGATCTTATCTGATTATTGTTGTCTCGAGTTCTTGAGGTTTACCTCAAGATATTGGGTTGCTTGTTTGTTTTTATGTGCAGGTTTTTGTGATTACACTCTTTGTTTGTAATCTGGAATTCACCCGCATACAGCCGTTACTCTGCCTAATTTTTGTGGAGAATTAATACACTTGAAGAGGTCTAGTATCTTTGCTTGATTGGCTTCAATCCAAAGAATGGGAATTATGTCTTGGCTCATAATTACAAGTTTTGGCTTCTTGTTGGTTAGATGGTCCTTATCCTTAGCTTTTACCTTATGCTTTAGGATAGCCTCTTATTCTCCTCCCATCCTCTTTAATTTCAAAAATCTTCTCCCTCCTTTTGAAAACCCTTCTTGTTTTGAAACTTAAACACTTTCATAATAAACTTGGACTTATGTCCATGCATTTTCAAAACATTTTCATAAATAAACTTCAATCAATTTAATAATACCTTGAAATTTTTTTGTGTGAAGACTAAAAGTCAATCAATCTCATTTCAAATCATTTTGCCATTTTGACATTTTATCTTTAAACTTTTTCTCAAAAGGTTAGACTCTTGTCAATCCTTGTAGTGATGCAAACAACTATACTTCTACAATATATAGTGAAGTGAGATATTTTCCACTTGGGTGTTGAGTGAGGCATTGTTGATTTTGAAATCCAAGCCATATCCTCCACTTTGAGATGATGCAAATTCTCCTTTCTCATGATTGTGGGTAGTAAGTATGTTTTCGACACGGATAATGACGATGATGTCTTACCACATAAAATTAACCAACACACTTGTGTTTCAAATCTTTTAAAAAAGAAGAACTACGTGTACCATGATCCCCTATTGCACGAAAGGTGGTACGTAGGCACTAAAGGTTCGCAACCGCGGCGGGTGCAAAATCATAAAAAATATATTTCTTCTCTCACCTCCACCATCCATTTTATATACAACACATTTTTTATAGCCAAAATATACAGATTTTTCAAAGAGGTTCCTGCGGAGTACCATAGATGTTTAGGGTGCTAATACCTTTCCTTTGCATAACCAACCCCCTTACCTTGAATCTTTTCCCCCTCTTTTGGGTTATTCTCTCTTTTCTCATTCCTTTGGAAACAATAAAGCGCGGTCGCGATTTTGACTTTGATTTGTATAAAGTCTAGTAAATCCAATGGCTTAGTCTTGAACATTTCTACCGCTACACCTACTGGAGATTGCAAGACTAGTCTCAAATAAAGCAGACTGACACCGAAACATCCAAACATTCACTGGGGAATTCAGACCCACTTCACTAGATAAAATGCGGATTGAAACTTCTCAACATGAAAACTCAGAAAAAAGGAGAAATGAATCCAAACTTGACCGAGGATACCAGAATTATAAACCTCATGCGACGAATATATCCCGAGTAGATATTCTCGAGGGGAACAAAAGCTCCTCAAAAGAACTGGAGTTTTTCCATTCCTAGGATCACCATTTTTGTTGTCATTGTTTCATCACAAATGTCAAAGTAAAAGTAAATTGTAAAAATTTTTTTTTTTTTGAAAAAAAATCAATTTTGTTATTTAATCTCTTTGCTTTGAAAGTTATTATCTGTAATAAATGGAGTCTTTGCGAGCTAAATAACATAAGGAATACAAAGAATTGGGTAAAAGTTTGAATTTCATTAATAGAATGGTAGTCTATGAATGGCGAGACTCCATAGATCATTACAAAGTTTGGGAAATGGCAATACATAATGGAAAAGATACATTGAGATACAATGACCACTATCCTCCCTAACAACTTTTGAAATACTGAGTAGCAGCTTCTGTTGAAGTATGGTGAGGATCCGAGAAGATTGTTGCTTCGACGATCAAGTCTTGTCTGACGTAGTTACTTGCCAAGAAAATCCCTAACTTTTTCCTAAGCTGCCCTTGCGGGTTTTCAACTTAGCGGGAAATTTATTCTGTTTAGGTCTCTAATTTTTTCCTAGACCACCCTTTCAGGTTTTCGGCCTATCGAGACGCTCCTTTTTTGCCTAAGCCGCCCTTTCGAGTTTTCAACTTAGCGAGCTGTTCTTTTATTTCTTTAGGAAAAGTATTTCTTGACTGTGTGAGCATTCATGGGACGTGGGAACTCCTCTCCATCCATAGTTTCAAGAATTAATGCACCGCCAGAGAAGGCTTTCTTGACAACATATGGGCCTTCAAAATTGGGAGTCCACTTACCCCTAGAATCAGTGTTGAAAGACATGATCTTCCTGAGCACGAGATCTCCTTCTCTAAATTCATGAGGTTTGACCTTTTTATCAAAATCTTTCTTCATTATACTCTGATATAACTGGCCATGACACAAAGCTATCATCCTCTTCTCCTCAATCAAATTCAATTGGTCAAACCTGTTTTGGACCCATTCAGCCTCTGTCAGCTTGGTTTACATTATCACACGCAACGAGGGAATCTCTACCTCGATTGGGAGTACAACTTCCATTCCATACACTAGGGAGAACGGGGTTGCTCCTGTTGAAGTGCGGACAAATGTTCGATATCCATGCAGAGAAAAAGGAAGCATTTCATGCCAATCCTTATAAGTAACAACCATTTTCTGGATAATTCTCTTGATATTCTTATTAGCAGCTTCAACAGCCCCATTCATCTTTTTCCTGTATGGAGATGAATTGTGATGGAAAATCTTGAATTCTTCACACAGTTCTGTCATCCTCTTGTTGTTCAAATTCGAGCCATTATCAGTGATGATTCTGCTTGGCACACCATATCGACATATAAGGTTATTCTTAATGAAGCGTACAACCACCTGCTTAGTAACATTGGCATATGAAGCAGCCTTCACCCACTTGGTGAAGTAATCAATTGCTACCAAGATAAAATGGTGTCCATTCGAAGCTTTGGGTTCGATCATCCTAATCATGTCAATACCCCACATTGAGAAATGCCACGGGGAGGAAATCACATTGAGGAGCATCGGAGGCACATGGACCTAATCTGCATAAATCTGGCATTTATGGCACTTAGAAAATTTGTAACAGTCAAATTCCATGGTCAGCCAATAATAACCTGTCCTTAGCATTTTTTTAGCCATCGAATGTCCATCGGCATGAGTGCCAAATGAACCTTCATGAATCTCATGCATCAACATGTCTGCTTCGTGTCTATCCACGCATCTGAGCAAGACCATGTCATAATTTCTCTAGTACATCACATTTTCACTGAGGAAGAAACTACCTGCCAATCTTCTCAATGTCTTTCTATCTTTCCTCGACGCACCCATCGGGTATTCCTGAGTCTGAAGAAAATGCTTGATATCATAATACCATGGTTTTTCATCTGCTACCTCCTCTGCTATAAACACATGAGCGGGCCTATCCAGCCGTCGAACCGTAATTCGGGGTATATCATTCCAAGTATTCACTTGGTACATAGAAGCCAGAGTTTCCAGAGCATCCGCCATTTGATTTTCATCTCTTGGGATGTGATGGAATTCAACTTTATTGAAGAAGGGTAATAATCTTCTAGCATAATCTTTCGAAGGGATCAAACCAGGGTGACGAGTGTCCCATTCTCCTTTAATATGATTTATCACCAAAGCTGAATCACCATACACATCTAGATTTTTGATTCTGAGATCAATAGCTTCCTCGAGACCCATGATGCAAGCCTCATATTCTGCCATATTATTAGTGCAATTAAATGTTAACCTTGCAGTAAAAAGAATGTGCGATCCATGAGGAGTGACAATCACAACACAATTCCTTTACCATAAGCATTTATAACTCCATCAAATATCATACTCCAACGAGATTCAGGGTCAGAACCTTCCTAAAAAAATGGTTCATTACAATCCCTCACTTTCAGGAACATCACATCCTCATCGGGGAATTCATATTCTGCATACTGGTGATCTTCCACTGGTTAGTGAGTAAGATATTTGATATCATATTCAGATAACAACATCTGCCAGCAGGAAATTCTCCCAGTAAGAGCAGGCTTTTCGAAAATGTACTTGATTGGATCCATTTTGGAGATCAACCAAGTAGTGTGATTCAACATTTACTGCCGCAAACGCTTTGCCGCCCATGCTAGAGCACAACATGTTTTTTCCAGCATGGAATACCGTGACTCACAATCAGTGAATTTTTTACTGAGATAATAAATGGTGAATTCCTTCTTCCCTGTCTCATCCTGTTGTCCCAGAATACAACCCATGGATTTATCTAACACTGTCAGATACATGATCAACGATCTTCCTTCTACGGGAGGGAGCAAGATAGGAGGTTCAAGCAAATATTATTTAATACTCTCAAATGCCCTTTGGCAGTCATCCATCCATACACAACCTTGATCTTTCTTTAACAACTTAAAGATCAATTCACATGTTGCAGTCATGTGGGAAATGAATCTGGAAATATAATTCAAACGCTCGAGGAAACCTCTGACCTGCTTTTCAGTTCTTGGTGCTGGCATCTCTTGAATTTCTTTGACTTTATCAGGGTCAACTTCAATTCCTTTCTGTCTAACAATGAAACTCAACAACTTCCCCAATCGAGCATCGAAGGTGCATTTATTTGGATTCAAGCAGAGACGATACTTCCTCAAACGCTGAAACAACTTCAAAAAATCTTCTATATACCCTTCTTCAGTCTGGGATTTGGCAATCATATCATCAACATATACTTCAATCTCCTTGTGCATCAGATCATGGAATAGGGTTTTCATAGCCCTCTAGTACGTTGCACCACCGTTCTTCAACCCGAAGAGCATAACTCTGTAACAAATGTTCCCCAGGGTGTGATAAACGTTGTTTTTTCCATGTCCTCTGGAGCCATTCTTATTTGATTATACCCGGAAAATCGGTCCATGAACGAGAATACTTTGAATTTTTCTGTGCTACCCACTAACATGTCGATGTGAGGCAATGGAAAATCATCTTTTGGACTAGCTTTATTTAGATCTTTGCAATCTACGCACATGCGGAAATTTCCGTCTTTTTTCGGTACTGGGACAATTTTGGAAATCCATTGAGGATACACTGACGTTACAAGAAAACCAGCATTAATCTGCTTTAGAACCTCCTCTTTGATCTTTACTGCCATATCTGGGTGAGTTCTTCTCATCTTTTGTTTAATTGGCGGACACCCTGGCTTCAATGGCAAACGGTGCTCGACAATATCTGTATCTAGACCAGGCATTCAAGGTAAGACCAAGCAAAAATATCCAAATACTCTTCCAACAACTCAATCAACCCTCTCTTCACATCGGGATGCAACAATGCTCCAATCTTGACTTCCTTAGGATCTTCTTCTGAACCCAAATTGATCACTTCCAAAGGCTCTTTATATGGCTGAATGGTATTTTCCTCGTGCTCAAGCAACCGTGAGACCTCTTCTAGAATCTCATCATAGTCTTCTTCTTTAGGCCCCATACACAGGACATTCAAAATTGGGAGAGGGTGCAGGGTCATTGTATTCAACGAGTTTTTTAATTAATCTGCACATATGATTTATGATTGCTTTTAGAAACTGACACATATAACAAGTGATCATGCAAATTGTATTTCAGTTATTATTTATTTTGAAAGGGTTTTTTTTATTACCATTTTCCAAGAAAAACCAGAAAATAAAGACATAATTCGGGAAGCAAAGACAAATTTTATTAATGATCTTAAAAGTCACAGCCAACAGATAAGCCCTACAACATTAATACTTCCACCTTGGGTAGAGTGAAAGCCTTTTTTTAAAAAAAAAAAATTAATCAAATCAAATTACTTTGAAATATGTATGCAAGAGGGAACATCAATGGTGACCCAGTTATGAACCCTGACTCCATGCGTCACATAACTCGGCATTTCCTGCTTTGCTTCATCCTCCTCAACAACATTAATTCCATAATCAGTTGGAGGAAGGTAACCTCCGCTGCATAAAACCTCATGATAGCTGCCCATAGTAGATTTTGACTTCAAACCTTCGCCTCTGCCATTATTCGAAGAGAAACCCAAACCAGCTATGTTCTTGTTCATGAGTGGATCCATAATTTGTCCCCAAACTGCATTATGACCATTGCGCATAACCTGCTGCGCATCCTTCAGCGAAACCATGGAATTCTCATTTCTCCTTATGTTGTCAACAGATAGGGCTTGGAACTGGGTTCCAACAGCAGCCTCATTCGCTTCTACAATACTGAAAGAGGACAAATGAGATATCAACAATGCCTGCTCCCCATTTATGATCACTACCTTCCCTTCACGCATAAACTTTAGCTTCTGATGTAAAGTTGAAGTGACAACCCCTGCTTCATGTATCCATGGCCGTCCTAGCAAACAACTATAAGCAAGAATAATGTCCATGACCTGGAAAGTTATCAGGAAAATATGTGGTCCTATATGGATAGATAAGTCCACTTTATTGATGACAGATTTCCTCGACCCATCAAATGCTTTCACAATGATGCCACTCGGGCGCATAGGTGTTCCTTGATATTTCAACTTCATGAGAGTACTCCTCGGTATAACATTCAACGCGGATCAATTATCAATTATCACATTGGACAGCGAATCATTCTTGTAGTTCATAGATATATGGAGGGCCAGGTTATGATTCCTCCCTTCATCTGGTAATTCATCATCGTAGAAACTCAAGTTATTACATGACATAATGTTTCCTATTACGTTGCTGAATTGATCTATTGGCATGTCACTCTCCACAAAAGCTTGGTCCATTACCCTCATCAAGGATTCTCTATGAGCAGAGGAATTCATTAATAAAGCTAAGATAGATATCTTTGAAGGAGTATGCAGTAGCTGATCTACAATTTTATAGTCGCTCATCTTAATTATCTTCAAAATATCATCCATTTCTTTCTCTAACATAGCTCCGCTAGTCTCTCCCGTAGCCTTCTTAGGTTCATCATTCTCAGCAACTTTCTTTCCAGCATCAACATCTCTCTGAACAACCGGCGCAAACACACGACCGCTATGGGTCACCCTACTATTTTCAGCTATATTTCAAACATTGGGCATTGGCTGGATGGGAACTTCCACCCCATCTTCTAATATTGTAGCGTTGTATTTGTAAGGCAAAGCTTTATCTTATTTGTAGGGGATATGACCTGGTAAACTAATTACCAATGGGGTAACAACTGGCTTTCTATGATATTCCACTTCAAAATGAACGGGTGCACCAAAACAAGGCACAATGATGTTTACCCCTTCTTCAACTCAATCAAACATCAAAAAGTCATTTCTGGAAAACAAATCTTCGTCTGAAGAGAAATACTCATCCACGGAGGCATACTCTTCCTCTGACGCTTCTTCCGTTAAACAAACTCCAACCATATCAACCTCATGATAATCATACCTCTGAACTGTGATCTTGATAGTTCCATTGTCTAACAGCAACTGAACACCCTTCTTCACGATTGAACATCCTCGGGGATCTTGACAACAAACTAGGCAAGATCCATATTGGTGTTCCACCTGACCAGTCGTATGGCAGAAGGTAGCATGCAACTGCACGAGATCTTCATTCATATACTCCACATCAAAAATTCTAAATCCACCAGGACATCCAAAAACCATGTTCACTTCCTCTTCATACTCTGCCCTAGGCTTGAATATATGGATGAGGCCCTCATCCATCATCTCCTGTAAATTAGCCTTTATCTTATTGCAACCCTGTATATTCGTATTGCAAGTAGCACAACTGGTATGGTCATGCGTATAGTAGCTAAATTCATAGAGGTCTGCGTGCATTTTCACCAAATCCCCTCTAACCAGATTAATTTCAAAATTCCGGAAGTCGCCTGGACAACCGGCCACCATATTTATAGCATTTACTCCCACGTGCTTGGGTAGAGGGTTATCTTTCACATTAGGTCCCGTGTCTTTGAAAGATAGAACACCATACTTTACCAATTTCTTCACCTCATTCTTCAAAGGATAACAATTCTCAACACTATTCCCTGGTGCTCCTTGATCAAAAACACATGTTTGGTCTGCCTTGTAATACCAAGGCAATGGTGATGGTACGGCGGAAGGTGGTCGTGTCTGGACCAACTTTTTATGAATCAATGCTGGTAGTAGCTCTGTATATCTCATGGGAATATGGTCATAACTCTTTCTTCTCTGATTATACCCTTGATTTCCCTGCTGGGACCGTCTCTGATAAGCAACGATAGTTGGAGCAGCACTCACAATAGGAGTAACTGAGGCGACTTGCTGATGACACTGATAATTCCTTCTAGGAGTGTTAACCTACCTCTCTTGCATAACAACATTTGCATCCCCTTCCTTCTTCTTGGTAAACCCATAAGATGGTTTCTTCACACCTCCATAACTTTCACTCTTTGTTAAACAGACATCTCTTACAGCCTCCTCTAAGCGGATACCCATTCCTACCATTTCAGTAAAGTCACTTGGCGCGCTTGCTACCATCCTCTCGTAGTAGAAAGCACCCAGCGTTTTAAAAAAAATCTTAGTCATCTCCTTCTCTTCCATGGGAGGAATCACTTGGGCGACTACCTCACGCCATCTGGGCGCATACTCTATGAACGATTCCCTGTCTTTCTGAACCATGGCCCTAAGATGGTCACGGTCAGATGCCATGTCCATGTTGTACTTGTATTGTTTGATGAATGCTTCTCCCAAATCATTAAAAGTATGGATATTAGCGTTGTCCAAACTCATATACCACTTCAACGCAACATCGGTCAAACTATCCTGAAACAAAGTGAATCAGCAGACACTGATCATCAATATGGGTAGACATTCACCTCACGTACATAACCAGGTGAGCACAAGGGCAAGTGTTACCCTTATACTTCTCAAATTCCGGGACCTTGAACTTAGTAGGTATCTTAACATTTGGGACCAAGCATAGCTCATTCACATTCTGCCCAAATAGCTCTTTCCCCCTGAGGGCCTTCATCTCTCTCTGCATCTTGTCAAACTGCTCTTGAAAATTATCTATTTTGTCATAAAGACCCAAGTCTTCACTCGGAGGAGGTAAAGGACGACACAAATCATCATTAACAAACGGAATCATATTTACCGAAGGAGGTGCAGCAGGAACAACATGCACCACAAGAGGTGCTGGAGTAACAATAGTCTGAACCACTGGAGTATCTTAAGGACAAAGATTGAAACCTTCAGGTGCAAAATTCTCTGGCATTCCCCATGGATAACCTTGAGGCATGCGATTCTGAACAATAGCAGGAGTGGCAGATACGGGAACAGTCAGAACTTTAGTAGTTGCCCTTGTTGGTTGAGGTTGAACACTCGGTGGCTGATTCTGAGCAGCCACCAGAGCTTCCATCATAGTAGTCAGATTGGCCATGCCGGCCTTCAAAGCAGAAACTTCCTCGCGCAGCTCGTGATTCTCCTGTTCTAAGTTGTCCATCTTCTTTTTAAGATTAGACCGAGTGTTGTAGTGATGAGTCAGCTTGCTGAACAAAGTAAAGAATCTTAGTAAGACACCTGGATATGCATAACTAATACAATAAATATGTGCAATATGATGCATGACATGTAATGCACATGATTATTTTTACTTTAATATTTCAAGGGATTTAACGTTTATAGACATATTGCAAACATCAAAGTAATAACACTTTTGAAATACTGAAAAACTTTTATTATAATAACTCCAAAATGGATTACAAGTTTCAATAATCTCAAGTACAAGATGAAAATACAATCTAAAACCCTGAGAAAAAGAACTGATGGAGATCACTCTATACGCTGGCGCTTCCCCGTGAGTCTGGAAATCTGAGTTTTCAACCTATGGTTTTCCTCCACATATCTGGTGGCAACCTCCTTCCAATAATCTGAATCAAGAAGTGAGTGATCAGTACCTTACTGAGGCTTAGGAGAAAATAAATCCCCTTGCCTCTCCATAGACTCTACCACTCGACTCTCAAGAATCTCAATCAAGTCGTCTTTCTCCTTCAAGTCTGCTTTGTAGGAACTTTCTAAAGTTTGGAACTTGTTCTACCAAGCATCCCTTTCCTGTTGCATCCTAACCAAAGCAAGCTGCAGCTCTTCTAGGTCTTCTAATAAGGGATGGGTGGTCTTCACAAATAGATCAAGCATGGGTGTCTCCTGGGTATATGGCATCTTTAACTGAATGGCTCTCGATCGGACCCATTGAAGATATGGCTCCAAAGAAACAGCACCCCTAGCTCCTAAATCCTTCCTACTCTTCTTATGAATGTGACGACAGGCCTTCACAATCTTCTCCTTATCTTCCCTATGGTCTTCCCCTTCCTTCAGAAAGAAACTACTCAAATGAATACTATTCAGTTTATCTTTCATCGGATAACCAAGTTGTCGTCGTGCAAGAATAGGGTTATAGTTAATTCCTTCCTTTGTACCAAGAAGAGGTACATTGGGGAAACTACCACAACTGTCAATAATCTCTATATCCTGGTAACCTCGATGATAACAAACAATATCCGAGTGAGTAAGTTCCATGATCTTAGGAGCCCAACGGGGTTCCTTCTTGACATCCCAAAAAGCATCAGACTGAGGCATATGAGAGATAAACCACCGGTATAACTGAGGCGTGCAATAGATAATCATCCCCCCATGATAAGAATTCTGAAGATTAATAGAGTAATAAGCATCACCCAACAGTGTAGGAACTGGGTTTCCACTTATGAAGATCCTGATAGCGTTAATGTCGACAAACTTGTCCACATTAGGAAATAAGAACAACCCGTAAGCAAGTAGAGCAAAGATGGCCTCAAAAGCAACTGTGCTCTTCATCCTGGAAAAGTAGCAAGCTTTCTCCAATAAGAAATGAGCTGGTAATCCTCTAATCCCTCCTTTAGTAGTCATATGGGCTTCCACCTCAGACTTCCCCAGATGAATCAAGGCAGCTATCTCATGTGATTTTGGCTCACCCTCCAAACCAGTAAAAGGAACACGATCGGTAACAGGTAAATCCAATAGATAAGAATACTCCTCCAGTGTAGGCATCAATTGATATTCGGGAAAAGTAAAGAAATGATACACCAGATTATAGAACTGGACCAAGGTCCTAAATCCTTCCTACTCTTCCCAGAGTCTACCTCCTTCCTTCGGATATTACCAACTTCTCGATTAACTCGGTAATTAGTAATATTCTCAAGAAAGACTCGTCCGAGCGTAGTATCATGTGACAACTATTTCCGGATTACTCCGTCATAGCTTCCGCACTACACCTAAAAGGCCAAGATGGGTTTGGTATTCTACGGTCCTCAGTTTCAACAGGCTCCTAGGTCGAAAGTAGTACATCTTCCCGATTACTCGGTAAACGACACTACAGTCAAAGGGGCCTCCATTGAGTGGGGGATCTCATGCCTCCATTTTTGGGATTACTCCCTTAAAGTTAACATGACTATACCGCCCGTCCTATCTTAAAGTTTGCCCAAGTCCGGGTATAGGACTTATGAGTAATCACCAAGCACCCTGAAAACTAGGAAAATCCAGACAAACATCTATATAACATATAACACAGAAAACAATAATAACATATATACAGATATAAACAAAGATAGGCTTAACCTACTTAGGGATGGACCAGCAAGAGGTCAATCTTTCCCAAGTGAAGTCGCTATTTTTCTGTAGCGGTAGAAATGTTCAAGACTGAGCCATTGGATTGACTAGACTTTATACAAATCAAAATAAAAATCGCCATCGTGCTTTATTATTTCCAAAGGAATGGGAAAAGAGCGAATAACCCAAAAAGAGGGGGAAAGATTTAAGGTAAGGGGGTTGGTTATGCAAAGGGAAGGTATTAGGACCCTAAACATCTATGGTACTCCGCAGGAGCCTCTTTGTAAAATCTGTATATTTTGGCTAAAAAAATGTTGTATATATAAAAAAAATGGATGGTGGAGGTGAGATAATAAATATATTTATTTTATAATTTTTTTGCACCCACCGCAGTTGCGAAACTTTAGTGCCTACGTACCACCTTTTCGTGCAATAGGGGATCAGGGTACACATAGTTCCTCTTTCAAAAATTTAAAACCCAAATGTGTTGGTTAATTTTATAAGATAAAACATCATCATCATTGTCCGTGTGGAAAACACACCTACTACCCACAATCATGAGAAAGGAGAATTTGCATCATCTCAAAGTGTAGGATATGGCTTGGATTTCAAAATCAACAATGCCTCACTCAACACCCAAGTGGAAAAATATCTCTCTTCACTACATATTGTAGAAGTGGAAAAATGGTTTGAAATGAGATTGATTGACTTTTAGTCTTCTCACAAAAAATGTCAAGGTATTATTAAGTTGATTGGAGTTTATTTATGAAATTTTTTTGAAAATGCGTGGACATAAGTCCAAGTTTTTTATGAAAATGGTTCGATTTTATCCGGGTAGCTTTCACTATGCTTCAAGTTTTTCTTAAAAATTGATTTTAAAAATCAAGGTATCTATTCAACCCCACCTTCTAGATATGTCATATCATCTAACAAGTGGTATCAGAGACTGGTTCATCTAGTGCTTCACGTATAACTCTTTAGACAATGGAGAACGATCCAAAAGGAGCGTACAATAAAGCGCCTATTTTCACCGGTGAAAACTATAGCTATTGGAAAGATTGTATGCGTGTGCATATCAATTCTGTTGATAGAAAAATTTGGAAATTCATAGAAGAAGGTCCTATGGCCATAACTATGTTAAACAATGTGGGTGCCGTTGTACCTAAACCGGAAGCACACAGGGATGAAAAAGATGAGAAAAACTATGCTTATGACTGGAAAGGCAAAAATATGCTCATATTAGCTCTTGGAGTTGATGAATACTTTCGTATCTCACATTGTGCTACCGCTAAGGAAATGTGGTATGCTTTACAAGTTACCCATGAGGGTACAAATGATGTCAAACTAGCAAGGCTTAACACTTTAACTCAAGAGTTTGATCTCTTTCATATGAAGCATGGTGAAACCATTGCAGGCATTCAAAAAAGACTTTCTCACATAATAAATCGCTTACACAAACTTGGTTATATCACTTCCAATGTTATTGCTATTAACAAGATTTTGAGATGTCTTAATAGGGAATGGCAACCTAAGGTCACAGCTATCAAGGAAGATAATGATCTAACTATATTGGATCTTACAACATTATTTGGTAAACTTCAAGAACATGAGCAAGAGCTCACAAATCTTAATAAGCATGAAAAGAAAGAGAAGAAAGAAAAGCTGAGGGACACGGAGAAGAAGTCCATCGCATTAAGGGCTTCAAGTTCCAAGTCTTCCACCATAGATTAAAGTGGAAGTGACTCAAGTGATGAAGATGAGAGCCTGGATGAAGATTTGGGTTTATTCATAAGGAAGTACAATAGATATCTTCGAAAGAATGAAATTCAACATTCAAACAAGAATCCTGTTGACTATAGAAGGCAAGCTAAGCCAAACAAACCTTTTGAAAGCAAGAGAGATAAGTCAAAGGGATCTTGTTACAATTATGGGAAACCCAGTCATTATAAACCAGATTGTCCCTTGTTCAATAAAGACAAAGTAAGAAACAAGTTTCAAAACAAGTCGAACAAAGCAAGAAGAGCTTACATTGCTTGGGATAGTGATAGTGATAGTGATAGTGGTTCATCAAGCAAAGATGACTCTAATGATGAAGAAGAAAAAGCAAACTTGTGTCTTATGGCGCATCAAAAAATAAAAAGAATATAAGTCACTCTAAATATGATCATGTTGATGAAATGTATTATACTGAATTACAAAATGCATTTGATACTCTACATCATGAGGCTAAGGAAGCTTTCAAATGCTTAGCCTCAAATTAAAATATTTTCAAATACCTTGAGCTTAAAGTTACCAAATCCGAAAAGGAGTTGGAAACTCTCAAGGCTTCCATGATAGAGAGTATCAAAGGCAAAGATGAAATTGACAAGACCTCTTGGAAAAATTGGCATGGTTGTGAAACTTGTCACATTTGGCAAAAAGAGACTAAAGTTCTTAAAGCCAAATTAGACAAGGCCTTACAACCCAAAATTACATTTGCTATTGATCGTTCAAATTTTAGAAAAGCATGATTAATGCCTTTCAAAAATATTCTTATCATATAAGAGATTAATCAAGCAAAAGTAACTCCTATTAAGACCTAACTTGTTTATATTGTTGCGAGGAGGGACACGCCATTAAAAAATGTTGATTTAGAAGATTTTTGGTACCTAAAGGAATTTTCAAATGGTCTCCAAAAGGCAACCCCATGTTTCACTCATACACAAGGACCCAATAAAAATTGGGTACCTATTTCCCTTGTTTGATTTTGTAGGTGGAATGTCTTGACACTATGGAGAGAAGACGATTTCTCGACAGTGGATGCTCAAGACATATGACTGGTGATATTTCCCTATTCTTTGACTTTGTGGCTAAGAAGAAGGGCTTTGTAATCTATGGTGATAAAAATAAGGGAGCTATACTCAGAAAAGGTAATGTAGGTAATTCCTCTTCTACTACTATCTCAGATGTCCTTTTAGTTGAAGGTCTTAAACATAATCTCATTAGTATTAGTCAATTATGCAACAAAGGATATAAAGTTTATTTTCCAAAAGATTGTTGCTTAATTGAAAAAAGTAATAAGGAACTTGTGTTTAATGGCTTGAGGGTTAATAATATATATGCTTGACTTGAATGAAGTATCTTTGGCTGGCGCTAAATGTCTTGTCTCCATGAGTGAAGACTCATGGCTTTGGCATAGGCGATTAGCACATGTCAATTTTTACTTGCTAAACAAAATTGTATCAAAATATATAGTTGTTGATTTGCCCAAAATAAAATTTTCTAAAGATCACTTATGTGATGCATGTCAGATTGGTAAACAAACAAAAATTTCTTTTAAATCTAAAAAGATTATCTCTACAACTAAACCATTCGAACTTCTCCACATGGATCTTTTTGGACCATCTAGAATAAAAAGTCTAGGTGGTAATTATTATGGTTTTGTTATAGTATATGATTTGTCAAGATTTTGTTGGACAATTTTCTTAGCTAGCAAAAGTGTCACTTTTTCCGTGTTTGAAAAATTTGCTAAGATGTTCCAAAACAAGTTAAACACTAAAATTGTTACAATCCGAAGCGATCACGGGGGTGAATTTGAAAACCACCTCTTTGAGGAATTTTTTGAAAAACATGGCATTGATCATATTTTTCCGTGCCACGTACTCCACAACAAAATGGAGTAGTGGAACGAAAAAATCGTGTTTTAGAAGAACTCAAAAGAACTATGATCAATGAACATGCCCTTCCTAACTACTTTTGGGCCGATGCCATAAGTACGGCTTTTTATGTTTTGAATAGGATCCTAATCCATCCAATTCTAAACAAAACTCTGTATGAACTACTAAAAGGAAGAAAGCCTAATATTTCACACCTTCACATTTTCGGATGTAAATGTTTTATGTTGAATAATGGAAAGGAAAATCTTGGTAAGTTTGATTCAAAAGGAGATGAAGGTATCTTTCTCGGATACTCTCAATATAGTAAAGCTTAAGGGGTATTTAATAAAAGGTTACAAATTCTTGAGGAATCCGTGCATGTATCTTTTGATGAATCTTGTCTGAGATCGGTCGGAAAAGGTATTGTATTTGATGGTGCAGGTGTATCTTCGGAAAGTATACTTAACGATTAAGATGTTGAAAGTGATGAAAATAATTCCCCATTAGAATGTTAATCTATCAAAGAAAAAGATCCGAATATTAATAGAAATAAAAAATATCTCCCATTGGAATGGAAATCTATCAAAGATCATCCCATCGACAATATCCTTTGAGATATCACAAAAGGAGTCATTACATAGTCCAAGATAAGTAACTTATGTTATCATTTTGATTTCGTCTCACAAGTTGAGTCTAAAAATTCCAAAGACGCTTTACTCGATGAACATTGGTTTTTAGCTATGCAAGATGAGCTGAACCAATTCAAGAGAAATGAGGTATGGGATCTTGCTCATCCTCTGCGAGACCATCGTGTAATCGGCACTAAATGGGTGTTTAGGAACAAATTGGACGAAAACGAAATAATAACTCACAAAAGGGTCCGCCTTAATGTCATGGGTATAACCAAGAAGAGGGCATCGACCATGAGGAAACTTATGCACCGGTCGCCCGACTTGAGGCTATACGCCTTTTGCTTGCTTTGGCATGTTCACAAAACTTCAAGTTATATCAAATGGATGTTAAAAGTGCTTTTCTAAATGGCTATATTAATGAAGAGGTGTATCTATATCAACCTCCCGGATTTGAAAATTTTGAGTATCCTAACCATGTTTACAAATTAAAACGTGTTTTATATGGTCTCAAATAAGCCCCTAAGGCTTGATATAAATGACTTAGCAAGTTTTTGTTAGAATAAGGATTATCAAGAGGAAAGGTCGATACAACTCTTTTCATTAAGCGCCAAGGAAAACATTCAATTTTTGTACAAGTTTATGTAGATGATATTATATTTGGTTCTACTAATACATCATTTGTCAAGATGTTTTCTAAGATGATGTAGGGAGAATTTGAAATGAGTATGATGGGTGAATTAGAATACTTTCCTGGGCTTCAAATTAATCAAATCCAGGAAGGGACTTTTGTGAGTTAAACCAAGTATTGTAAATAACTATTAAAGTGCTTCGACATTGCTAAATCAAAAGTCATTGACACTCCAATGCCTACCGTCGTTAATCTTGATCGTGACGAACATGGTAAGCCGGTTGATGTAAAAAGGTATAATGGTATGATCGGTTCCCTTCTTTACCTTACCGCGTCTCGTTCCAACATTATTTTTAGTGCATGTATGTGTGCTAGGTATCAATCATACCCCAAGAAGTCACATTGAAAAGTCGTTAAGCACATACTTAGGTATCTTTGTGGTACGACTAAGTATGGGTTATGGTTCTCTAGGGGTTATGATAGATCTTTGGTTGGTTATTCTGATTCAGACTTTTCTGGTTGCAAGTTAGATAGTAAAAGTACTAGTGGTATGTGTCATTTATTTTCAAATTCCTTAGTAAGTTGGCATAGCAAGAAACAAGTTTTCGTTGCTTTGTCAACTGCCGAGGCGAAATATGTCACAGCCGGTAACTATTGTTCCCAAATTTTGTGGCTAAAACAACAATTACTTGATTTTGATGTCAAACTCGATCATATTCCGATATTTTGTGACAACACTAGTTCCATAAACCTAACCAAAAACCCGGTTTTACATTCACGTACCAAACATATTGAGATTAGGCATCACTTCCTTAGGGATCATGTAAAAAACAGGTGACGTCTGTCATACCCAAAATTTGTCCTACCTTTTAATTTTTTCTGGCTTAGACTTCGCATTTCATCTACAACATCTCCACTATTCATTTGTATATCACGCATTTCATTGAATGAATCACTTTGGTTCAAGAAGCAGTATTTGTGCAAGACTAGGGCTTCACATTGGTTTTGAGGATTCTACATCAATAAGACTAGTCCTTCTAGTTTTTCTTGTTTGAGTAATTGATTTTGAGCTAGGGTTTTGATTCATTATTGTGCACTTATTTCTCCACCCACATTCACCAATGTCTTGGATCAGAGTGTACTTCTCTATATTTCTCAGAAGATCAGGGTTGTAATCTTTTAAGTTTGGTGTGAATTAGGGTTTTGGGGGTTCTCTCATCATAAAGGGCTTTCTGGTGTTAGTGTACTTCATGATTATGGTTTCTTATCCTTGGTGTGGGATTTTGTTAGTGTTTCTCAATGAAAGAATGATTAGGGTTTCAATGACAAATTGTATACATCTTGAAGGTACATTTTGAAATCATTGATCATTATTTCAAGGTGTTGTTGGTGTGAACTACAAAGAATAAACCATGGCCCGAGAGACGTAGTTGTGATCAAGGTTTTTGCTTGTTGCTTTCAATACTTGATAATAAAGAGATGAGAGTTTGAATTTCTAGAAGTTGGAGCCATGATACAAGTGATATAAGGAGTTTCATTGAGTTGATTTTTGAAATTGCATTTTGTTGTACCCCAAAATTTTCCCTCTCATTCTTTTAAGGCATTTCTTACAAGGATTCGCAAGGTTCAAGCTTGCACAAGTACATTGGGATTTTCCAGTACAAGGATTAAGAGGAAACTGTCAAAAAGGGGGAAAACAGATAAAATAATATTTTGACAAATTTGGAGAAAAACAAGTGTTCTTCGATTCAGCTCCTTCGATTGGCCTTTTGGCCTCTTTCGATGCAAGCTTGGCTTGCATCCTTCGACTGGGCGTGGGCATCTGGCACGTTGGCTTGGATTCACAAGGCACAAAGCCTCTTGTAGTCTCCTTCGATTCCAAGGCAAAAGGCTCCCTTTTGGCATCCTTCAATTTGCACTTTTTGCCTCCTATATGCCTCTTTTGAATCTGGACATTTTGGCCTCCTACATGCACCTTTCGTTTGGGCATGTGGTTCCTTCAGTACAAGCTACTGGTCACACCCTTCATTTGAGCACATGAATCCTTCAGCACAAGGTTTTGGTCAAACCTTTTGTTTGGGCATTTGACTCCCTTCATGCTTTCTTCATTTGGGCACATGAATCCTTCAGTACAAGCTACTGGTCACACCTTTCGCTTGGGCATATATTTCCCTTCATGCAAGATTTCGTTTGAACAAAGATCTTTTGCATGTTTGCATGAAGTCACAAAGCAGGGACCCCCTATGTCACTCCTTAGTTTGGCCACTTGGACCTTTGGCAGGCAAGCCTTTGACTGGACAGAACCACCTTCACAAGATTTCGTTTGTAACTGATATCCTTCAAATCAGCATCTTTTGAATCCAACTCTGGGCATCCCATTCGAAGGACATGCTTGATAGTCCATTCGAAGGATTTACAAGCCCACTTTAAGGCATGTTTTTGGTGACCCATCCAAGGGTCACACTTTTGGCTCCTTCGAAGGATGCACAAAAGTGACTCAATCGAAAGGCACTTGTTAGAGGAAAATTAAATAGTATTGCTTGGAGAATAGTTTGGTCGAAGAAGGGTCAAATAGAAAGTATGATATTCAGAGATGCTTGCTACCAAGTTTAAGCATGGCACACTGGCCAAAACTGCTGCACAACAGTCCTGAACACTGCCCCCTTCTTACACCAAAATAGCATACAAGGCACTGTCTCTCGAAAGCTACAAGGAACAGGTTACTCAATTTGTTCAAACCTTTTTCCCCCTCCAAAAGCTTCAGGAAGCCTTGCCTATAAATAAGAGGCTCCAACACATGTTTCAGGAGGACTTTTTGGCCAGAGGAATGAATCTTCAAAAATTTCTCAAACACCATAAGTTCTCAAACACTTAAACATTTGTGAAAACACAAACCAAGAATCCCAAACATTTGTCCCCTTCGAATTTGAAGCATCTTTACATCTTGTTACCCTTCGAATCCAGCAAGAAAAACATTCCATTTGTTTTTCTCTTTTGAATCTAGCAGTAGAGACGTTACCTTCGCTCCTTCCCTTCGAATCCAGGGACATTCAAGGCAGCTACTTCAAGGTCCAGCACACACTCCATCCTCCATCAAGGTAAGTCATCCTTAACCTTGATTCCTTCGTTTACAGCACAACATGTAAATACAATTCCTTTTCGTTTCAAACATGTACATACTATTATTCATCTTTTTGTTTCCACCCTTTTAATATGTTTCATGTTTAATAACCTTCTTGGTTTTTTCTCTTTGTACATTTAAACATGCTTTAAGAACTAACCTGGCCCTAAGGTAACGTTGGCATGTCCTTAGGCCATGTTTCCATTCAAACTCAAACGAAAGAAACAGGAAATGGGAAATAGGAAACGAAGCTTCTCGCTTCCATACCAACCTCTAGGCCAAACGAAAGAGGCAGCCAAAAGGCACATCATGCTGGTTCCAGGCCCAAACGAAAGGCACTCCTTCATTACTTTCAACCCCCAGTTGAAGGACACAAAAAGGCATAACATGCTGATCACAATCGAAAGGAACAACATGTTGACCCCCAGGCCTCAGTCGAAAGTCATGCCTTCACCTCTTTCAGGCCAAATCGAAGAAAGCCAGAAAGTGCAGAATCGAAGGGTTTTCTGCCTCAATCGAAAGACCCTCATTTTTCTTGATTTTATTTTATTTTTTCCTTTATATTTTCATGCAATTCAATATGGTTGTAATAGGGTAGGATTTTATCTTTCTTCATTTTATTACTTTTGTATGATTACTAGTAAAATAGGGCATGTATGGCAAGATAAAAACAACAAGTAGACAACCCATAATCAAAGACTAAATGCATGCAAATCAAACACACCATTCACACATGCATCCTTAGGGTAATTCCACTTGTTGCCTCGAAAAAATAGACATGTCCCTCGAATATGGGAGTTTTAGAAAAAGACCCTCGATAAAAGATCGTAGTCCCTCGATGACCTTTAATGTTGCCTTCGGTAAATGATCTAGTCCCTAAACGACATTGCTAAAACATTCCATAGGCTGCCTTCTATGACTATACAAACGTCCCACGCCCGTCCCTTCACATCCAATGATGGGGCTTCTTACCAAATCAATGGTAAGATAGAAACATCTAAAGGAGGAGGAAAAGAATGTTTAAGACCTTTTGAGTAGGTAGGATGCTCCTAGTTGCTCGCTTGCTCACAACAAAAACATTTTATACACCAACACTTTCATTTTGAAACATTTTCAAAAGAAAAAGCTTTTTGTACGCATTCTTATAGAAACGAGAACCATTACAAAGACACTTTTCAAGATCACTTTTAAAAAACACATTCCACAAACACCTCTTTGAACTATTTTCCAAACAAACACTGTGTACGCGTTATTATAGAAACGAGAACCATTACAAAGACGTTTTCAAAATACTTTCAAAACTCACATCACAAAGCACAATTTTAAACAAAGGAAATGATCTAGCAAGCAACTAAGAGCCCATAGATAATTACGGATGAAAAGGGTGCTAACACGTTCCCTTTTCATAACCTACCCCCCAAACTCAAGAAATAATCTTGAAAGTTCTTTCCTGTTCTTTTCAACCTTTCCTTATTGGATAAAATAAAAGTCGATGACGACTCTTTCTATCCGCAACAATTGCGATCAAACGCAAAACACCCAAGTCAGTTCTTCCACCGTGTTACATTACTGGAGACTCTGCTAGGGAATTACTTAAAGTGGGGTTACCTTAGGGATAGATCACCTTTACTTGCTTTCCTTTGTTTGATTTGTTTGCTTTACATTATGGTTCCTTGTTTAGGCTTGGTTTGATCCTCTACCCGGATCTGGGGCACCTTTTTAGGTAAGTAGCAATAGATTGTGGAAACTGTATGGCGTAGATTGATATGGTTGAAGAAATGGCTACGTTAGTGTGACGCATTTGTTGGTACCAGTATCCCTTGTGTTGAATCGAGGAGAATACGGGGCCGCTGAGCGGTGTCATGAAGCACTAACTGACCTTAGTACCTTAATTTAACAACTTGGCCATTAGGAAGTAGTGAGATAGCCGGTTTCAATGGCAAGCTAAAAATTGGTTGATACTCGATACTACACTCATTAAGATTGGACTTTTGGGATATCTCGGCCGCAAGAAAAGATTGATTAAGCTGAGACAATACCTAAAAGAAAGGTCAGTGATATTGAGATCCCTTAGAACCTGGTTACTATTATTAGGACAGGTTGAGCCAACTAAACTTCAAGAGGGTGCTTACCTACAAACTCCATGTAAGCCTAAACCAAAGGACTTGTTTGCTTTGTGTGTATATGACTATTTGTAGATAACAACTTGCTTGCTTTGCATACCTGTACATAACATCATGATATCATACCATAGCATTTTCAATAACCACTTCAAAGATCTCAAAGGCCTTTGATGCAGGGTCACGTTGAACCAGACGTCTATCAAGGGGCAAGAGGATTTATTTTCCACTAACCAAACGTCGTCAAAGATCAAAGTACAACAACTTGAGTCAAGGGCCATGACCCGCTTGACATGGTGAGCTTAATTCTCATGGAAGGACATCCACCGATACAAAGTTATCCTATCAAAGTTGTTGATCAAAATTCAACTTCTAACACCTTCTTGTGTTTACCCCACGATATCCTTGAAAGCATGCATCCACATATCATGCATCATATCATGAGAGGTTTCTCCCATACAGGTCTCCCTATCTTCCTACTGTTTGTTTGAGCAAGATGGATATGTAACAAACGATGAAGGATCTCCAAGCACAAAATGCCCAATTCCAACAAATGTTCCTGGCCATGGCTAAGGGGCGAGAGGACTTGAAGACTCTTCTTCTTATGGACAAGAAGAAAAATTCAAAAAAGTCAGTAGGCGTCATAAACTTGGGAAGAAGACTTAGAGGACCAGTCAAGAGAGCTCTAGATATCTCAACTCCATCCAATGAGGGGAATAGTCATGAAGAGGATAACAGTCTGGGGATTGATGAAGATGAAGTTGACCACACTGAAGAGCAGTATTCTCCCGCTGATGATAAATACAAATAGTTGGAGGATCGCCTAAATGCTATGGAGATTCAGCAGATACCTAGCTTGGACTTTGAAGAGATAGGTTTGGTTTCCGGAGTGGTCATCCCACCAAATTTCAAAATCCCTAACTTTGCCAAGTATGATGGGATCTCTTGTCCTAAAATGCATCTGAGGTCATATGTCCGCAAGATTCAGCCTCACACTGCTGACCGGAAGCTATGGGTCCATTTCTTCAAAGAAAGTTTGACTGGCACTCAATTATAGTGGTTCTATCAGTTGGAGGGAACCGACATTCACACCTGGGAGGACTTGGCTGCTGCTTTCTACAACTAGTATAAATATAACACTGATCTTGCACCAACTCGTGTGCAATTACAAAATATGACCATGCGTTCCAATGAGGGCTTCAAAGAGTACGCCCAAAAGTGGAGAGACTTGGCAGCAAGAGTGCAGCCACCCTTAACTGACAGGGATCTGATTGACATCTTTATGGGAACTTTGACGGGACCTTTCTTCAATCACCTAATCGGAAGCTCCTAGGCCTGGTTCACCGAGCTAATACGTACTAGAGAAAGGGTCGAAGCTGGCATCAAAAGTGGAAAGATCCAAGAGTTTACATCCTCTGGTACTCAGAAAAAGCCATACAATGGGAAGAAAGAGTTTAATGTTGTGTATGGCCAAAAGGGTCATAGCGAGAGCCACCACGACCAACATGTGGGGGCAGTCTTGATCTCTGATCCTGCATCAGTGCAACAACGTCAACAGGGGAATCATCATAAGGCGGTCGTGCCTAAAAGATAATTCACTAAGATCAACATGCCACTAGCTCAAGCGCTACAACACATGTTGAAAGCAGATCTGATTACGTTAAAGGCTCCTCTCCGGAATCCCAATACTTCTGTTCCTACTTATCATCCCAATGAAAGGTATGCATTTCATTCTGATAGTCCTGGACATGACACGAACAACTGTTGGGCTCTGAAGAACAAGATCCAAGACATGATTGAAGCCAAGGAGATTGAGTTCGACCCTCCAGAGGCTCCTAACATGATCACTGCTCCTATGCCAAATCATTGAGAGCGTCCTATTCATTTTGAATTTTGAAAGGTAATCTCTTTTGTTATTCAAACACTTATCTATTAATGTCAAACTCTATTTCATTAATGCATCGCATATGTTTATCTTGAATTTATCCATTTGTTTTCATTATATTTAAACTGTGTTGTCTTTACTCCTTTTATAATATTCAAATCTTGTTTCAAAGTTGCAAGCCTTTAGAGGGAGGATGACGAAAACAATGCCATAATCTCATACAATATGCTTTTGGACAGACCTTGTTGACGATGTACGAGCGTTCTTTCAATTCCTAAACACTGGAGTTATAAGGAGGATAATCCCTAATCAACCCCTTTGAGTAAAGAAGTAGAAGTTTTCTTTTTTACACAAATTGAAACCTTTAATAAAAACCTGAGGCAGGGTAGTCTCTCAGTTAGTTCAAATGCGCGTTCAGTACACAACAAATGACATCAAAAACATTCCTTCTGAACTTAAAGATGGTGATGGTTCCCTATCAAATAGGCAGTCATTATCTCTCAAAAGAAAAGCCCACTAAGTCAAAACCTATGAAGGAGACTTAAGGAAAATTGGGGCATTCCGCTGATTGTAATCTCAAAAGCAAGAACAGTCAGGCAAAATCAAGGATAATAAATCAAAAAGAGGTCACTACAAATCCTCAAAAACATGGAAAACATGGAAAAAATGACTGCCTTCCAACAAATAAACTTCCAAATTTCTAAACCATCACCAAAACGCCATTCTATACTCAATTGGAGTTCGGACACACAATTAACTGAGTTTAGGACTGAAGGACACCATGAAGAATGGGCGGGTACAAATACAATTTGAGCCTTATCCTTTGTTTCTTAAACTGTGAACCAAGCCACGTTACAACCCTCCAAAAGTCTTTATTGAAGCATAAGTTTGTTTGAAAGCATACTGTTACAAAAGGTATCCTGACTCCTTTAAGGCTTACTCCAAATCCTGAGTTGAATTTTCTTACAAAAATTCTTTTATCTTCTAGAACAAATTTTGAAAACTTCAAGACAAGCGTAAACTTTGAATTATTTGAATATCATTGTTTGCATATGGCTAACTGTTTGACAACAGAGAAATTCACATGACGAACATCCAGAAAACAAAAACTCTCTCAATGAAAAAAATCACTTCAAGTGGGAAGACACTTACAATGACAAATCTCCTATAAGAAAGGGGGCATGACACGTCACTGCCCAATACATCTGGGACATTCAAGTCCAGATTCCAAGAAATCCCTCAAGAAGTGCTTAATAACTAGGGGCAGATTTGCATCCAAGTCATTTGGGGCATTGAATATGAACTCCGACAAAGGATTGTATACAGTCAAGCAAACATTTCCTAGCAATACTACAAATACTTGCTACTAGGGGCAGCGACAAATATCCCACAAATCCCCTTTCATAGGGTGATCCCCAGCCAGAGTTTAAATCTATGAAAACTTCTCCCCAACTGGGTTTGATTTCAAGAATCTTCAAGGAGTTCTACCAAAAGGAAAACGCCTCTCCAACAAATTGGCGACAAGGTTTATTTCCCCAACAACAGAAAGTTTCCCCAACTTGAGTTTGCCTCTCATACTATCACAAATCAAGGGACCACAACTCCTCTTCCCCAATAGACTGCACTACAATCCCCAGTGAGTTGCTGCAGAATCTGGGAAACAACCAGATAACAGTTAACTTCTTTATCCCCAACAATTTGTTAACTTCCTTTATCTTCCAACAAGAGATAACTCCCCAGTAGAGAAACAGACAAATAAAACTCCTGAACTCTTTTCCCCAAGTAGGAATCAACACTCTCCAGAGTTTCCTTTCTCAAGATCAACATTCCCCAATGGAGTTCTCCTCAAACAACAAAATAGGGTTCCCCCAGCAGAAACATTCTAAGCAAAGTTTGAAGATAGGCATACTCTTCATCCCTAACGGCCGTCTGGGATTCAGCTTCCCAAAATCCCGAACACTTGTCAAGGATTTATTTTCTAAGACAAAATTACATTTCGACAATATTTCATGCATCATATTTACATGTATGATAAATGCATACAACATAATCTCATTCATTTTGATGATGTCATCAAGCCATGCATTCATATGCATGCAACTAACCCTTTTCCTTGCAGGAAAAGTCAATCAGCAAAAATCCTCTTTTGGCAGATATCACAACCATTTCTCAAAAGGTCAGAGATTAATTCCTAAAACAAGCCAGGGCAAATGTCTCTACAACGAACAAAAAGAAGGGTCAGAGATCAATACCTGAAACAAGCCAGGACAATTATCTATACGACCAGATGAAGCAATCCTACACAGTCTCCTTCTCATACACTCTTCTAGAAACAGTTCAGATGCGATCTAGATATGGCTGACATTCTGATACTTATTCCAGATTCTCTTCTAGAAACAGTTCGGATGTGATCCAGATACGGCTGACATTTTGATACTTATTCCAGATTCTCTTCTAGAAACAGTTCAGATGCGATCCAAATACGACTGACATTCTGAAACATACTCCAGATTTCTTCTAGAAACAGTTCAGATGCGATCCAGATATGGCTGACATTCTGATACTTACTCCATATTTCTTCTAGAAACGGTTCATATGTGATCCAGATATGGCTGACATTCTGATGCTTACTCCAGATTTCTTCTAGAAATAGTTCAGATGCGATCCAGATACGGCTGACATTCTGATACTTACTCCAGATTTCTTCTAGAAACAGTTCAGATGCGATCCAGATACGGCTGACATTCTAATACTTAGTCCATATTCTCTTCTAGAAATAGTTCAGATATGATCCAGATACGGCGTACATTCTGATACTTACTCCAGATTTCTTCTAGAAATAGTTTAGATGCGATCCAAATACGGCTGACATTCTGATACTTACTCCAGATTTCTTCTAGAAACGGTTCAAATGCGATCCAGATACGGCTAACATTCTGATATTTATTCCATATTCTCTTCAAAAAATAGTTCAGATGTGATCCAGATATGGTTGACATTCTGATACTTACTCCATATTTCTTCTAGAAACTGTTCATATGCGATCCAGATACGGTTGATATTCTGATACTTACTCCAGATTTCTCATAGAAACAATTCAGATGCGATCCAGATACGACTGACATTCTAATACTTACTCTAGATTTCTTCTAGAAACAGTTCAGATGCGATCCAGATATGGCTGACATTCTGATACTTACTCCAGATTTCTTCTAGAAATAGTTCAGATGCGATCTAGATACGATTGACATTCTGATACTTATTCCAGATTCTCTTCTAAAAAACAGTTCAGATACGATCCAGATATGAATGTCATTCTGCTACTCATTCAACATACTTCTCGGATACAATCCGGATATGATCCAGATACAGATGTCATTCTGACACTCATTCAACATATTTCTCAAATACAGTCTAGATACGATCCAGATATGGATGTCATTCTACTACTCATTCAACATACTTCTCAAATACAGTCCAGATACGATCTAGATACGGATGTCATTCTGACGCTCATTCAGTGCATCTTTCAGATAAGAGACAGATAAAATCTATTTATGGATGTCATTATGATACTCATATCACTACATCTCCCGTTTCAGTATAAATCAACCAGATATTTGTTCTGATACTTCAGTCTAATTTTTGTTAACAATCACCTTTGGGTGGAATCTGTAGGCCCATCTCCGACGACTCTCTATCATCTCTCCAAGTGGAATCTTTAAGCCCATTCCCTACAAAATCAACCACCACATCATCGAGTCCAAATTTCTGGGCACTCTAGTGTTCAATCATCTTCCACCTTCAAGTCACGAATGGAAGATTCGCCAATCTAACTCTTCTGGTTTAAGATGATTGAACAGAGGCAGCCGTTGAACCCCAAAATTTGCCCTCTAATTTTTTAAGCCATTTCTTACAAGGATTCTCAAGGTTCAAGCTTGCACAAGTACATTGGGATTTTCCAATACCAGGATTAAGAGGAAACTGTCAAAAAGGGGGAAAACAGATAAAAATAATATTTTGACAAATTTGGAGAAAACAAGTGTTCTTCGATTCAGCTCCTTCGATTGGCCTTTTGGCCTCTTTCGATGCAAGCTTGGCTTGCATCCTTCGATTGGGCGTGGGCCACTGGCATGTTGGCTTGGATTCACAAGGCACAAAGCCTCATGTAGTCTCCTTCGATTGCAAGGCAAAATGATCCCTTTTGGCATCCTTTAATTTTCACTTTTGGCCTCCTATATGCCTCTTTCGAATCTGGACATTTTGGCCTCCTACACGCACCTTTCATTTGGGCATGTGGTTCCTTCAGTACAAGCTACTGGTCACACCCTTTGTTTGGGCACATGAATCCTTCAGAAGAAGGTCTTGGTCAAACTTTTCGTTTGGGCATTTGACTCCCTTCATGCTTGCTTCGTTTGGACACATGAGTCCTTCAGTACAAACTACTGGTCACACCTTTCGCTTGGGCATATTTTTCCCTTCATGCAAGTTTTCGTCTGAACAAAGATCTTTTGCATGTTTACATGAAGTCAAAAAGCAGGGACCCCCTATGAACACTCCTTCGTTTGGAAACTTGGACCTTTGGCAGGCAAGCCTTTGACTGGACAGAACCACCTTCACAAGATTTCGTTTGTAACTGATACCCTTCAAATCAGCATCTTTTGAATCCAACTCTGGGCATCCCATTCGAAGGACATGCTTGATAGTCCATTCAAAGGATTTACAAGCCCAATTTAAGGCATGTTTTTGGTGACCCATCCAAGGGTCACACTTTTGGCTCCTTCGAAGGATGCACAAAAGTGACTCAATCGAAAGGCACTTGTTAGAGGAAAATTAAATAGTATTGCTTGGAGAATAGTTTGGTCGAAGAAGGGTCAAATAGAAAGGATGATATTCAGATATGCTTGCTACCAAGTTTAAGCATGTCACACTGGCCAAAACTGTTGCACAACAGTCCTGAACACCTCCCCCTTCTTACACCAAAATAGCATACAAGGCACTGTCTCTCGAAAGCTACAAGGAACAGGTTACTCAATTTGTTTAAACCTTTTTCCCCCTCCAAAAGCTTCAGGAAGCCTTGCCTATAAATAAGAGGCTCCAACACATGTTTCAGAAGGACTTTTTGGCCAGAGGAATGAATCTTAAAAAAATTCTCAAACACCATAAGTTCTCAAACACTTAAACATTTGTGAAAACACAAACCAAGAATCCCAAACATTTGTCCCCTTAGAATTTGAAGCATCTTTACATCTTGTTACCCTTCGAATCCAGCAAGAAAAACATTCCATTTGTTTTTCTCTTTCGAATCCAGCAGTAGAGACGTTACCTTCGCTCCTTCCCTTCGAATCCAGGGACATTCAAGGCAGCTACTTCAAGGTCCAGCACACGCTCCATCCTCCATCAAGGTAATTCATCCTTAACCTTGATTCCTTTGTTTACAGCACAACATGTAAATATAATTCCTTTTCGTTTCAAACATGTACATAGTATTATTCATCTTTTCGTTTCAACCCTTTAAATATGTTTCATGGTTAATAACCTTCTTAGTTTTTGCTCTTTGTACATTTAAACATGCTTTAAGAACTAACCTGGACCTAAGGTAACGTTGGCATGGCCTTAGGCCATGTTGCCATTCAAACTCAAACGAAAGAAACAGGAAACATGAAGTAGGAAACGAAGCTTCTGGCTTCCACACCAACCTCCAGGCGAAACGAAAGAGGCAGCCAGAAGGCACATCATGCTGGTTCCAGGCCAATACGAAAGGCACTCCTTCATTACTTTCAACCCCCGGTCAAAGGAGACAGAAAGGCATAACATGCTGATCCTAATCGAAAGGCACTCCTTCATTACTTTCAACCCCCAGTTGAAGGACACAAAAAGGCATAACATGCTGATCACAATCGAAAGGAACAACATGTTGACCCCCAGGCCTCAGTCGAAAGTCATGCCTTCACCCCCTTTCCGGCCAAATCGAAGAGAGCCAGAAAGTGCAGAATCGAAGGGTTTTCTGCCTCAATCGAAAGACCCTCATTTTTATTGCTTTTATTTTATTTTTTTCCTTTATATTAGGATTTTATCTTTCTACATTTTATTACTTTTGTATAATTTCTAGTAAAATAGGGCATGTATGGCAAGATAAAAACAACAAGTAGACAACCCCTAATCAAAGACTAAATGAATGAAAATCAAACACAACATTCACACATGCATCCTTAGGGTAAATCCACTCGTTGCCTCGGAAAAATAGTCATGTCCCTCGAATATGGGCGTTTTAGCAAAAGTCCCTCGATAAAAGATCGTAGTCCCTCGATGCCTCTCAATGTTACCTTCGGTAAACGATCTAGTCCCTAAACGACATTGCGAAAGTGTTCCATAGGTTGACTTCTATGACTATAAAAACGTCCCACGCCCGTCCCTTCACATCAATTGATGGGGCTTCTTACCAAATCAATGGTAAGATAGTAACATCTAAAGGAAGAGGAAAATAAAGTTTAAGACCTTTTGAGTAGGTAGGATGCTCCTAGTTGCTCACTTGCTCACAACAAAAACATTTTATACACCAACACTTTCATTTTGAAACATTTTGAAAAGACAAAGATTTTTGTACCCGTTCTTATAGAAACCAGAACCATTACAAAGACACTTTTCAAAATCACTTTCAAAAAACACATTCCACAAACACCTCTTTGAACTATTTTCCAAACAAACACTTTGTACGCGTTCTTATAGAAATGAGAACCATTACAAAGACGTTTTCAAAATACTTTCAAAACTCACATCACAAAGCACAATTCTAAACAAAAGCAAGTGGTCTAGCAAGCAACTAAGAGCCCGCAGATAATTACGAATAAAAGGGTGCTAACACCTTCCCTTTTCATAACCTAACCCCCGAACTCAAGAAATAATCTTGAAAGGTCTTTCCTGTTCTTTTCAAACTTTCCTTATTGGATAAAAGAAAAGTCGGTGGCGACTCTTGCTATCCATAAAAATCGCGATCAAACACAAAACACCCAAGTCAGTTCTCCCACCGTGTTACACATTCAAAAAAATATCATTGAATTCAAATTGAGTTCAAAATAAGTCACCATCAACCATTCATCGATTAAACCTCAACATTGTTCAAACACCTCACTCAAATTACTCAAATACTCATCATTCAAGTTCCAAATACCGTTGTTCAAGTTCAATTTTCAAGATAAAATCCTTTATTCCATTACAAATCATTGTACAAAAATAACATTACAAATGAAGCATTTCTAAACCTAAAAATCCCTAAGTCCTAAAGTTGCTAAAATTCCATTTTTCAAAGCTTCATTCTTAATGCCTTTTGCTTCACGACCTATCTTTCTATTTGCCAACTTCAAAGACCTCCAAACTTCATGTTTAAGCTACGGCCTCTTCATCTTTCGACCTTGCCTTTGCCATCCAATCATCATTGCTCATGAAATAAGAAAAGGAGAAATGGTTAGCAAACCATCAATATTTGAATAAAAATTCCAAACATGAACAAATTGTTAAAGAAAAGTTTTCTTCTAATCTCATCATGAGGGTTTGTGTTTGGAATCATAAATTTATAGGGTGTTTTCAATCATGTGCTAAGCCCAACTCAAAGCCTCATACAAATCATATTTCAAAATTTTAAATCATGGGCTTTATCTCCTACTGCAAATCACAAAAGATCATTTTGATTCACAATAAGAGAAAAAAGAAAGTCCTTGCAATAAAACAGGATGCAAACAAAGTTGCATTTCCAGCCCCAAATTAATCCTCAAAGTCATCCAAAACAGTCCCAAAAATGAGACTTCCTTCCCTGCACATTTCCAAAACTTGTCAAAACTGTCCAAATAATAGTCCAAAATATGTCCAAAATTGCATAAAACTAGCAGGCTAACAACAGCAACCAAAAGGAAAGCAACATCAACCAAAAAGAAAACAGCAACAGCCAAATAAAAAACTTGCGCCAAAAATAAAAAACATCTTTGATCCGGTCAACATTTTCAATAGTTTTTTTCTCCGTACAATAAACAATTATTCACACTAAAAAAATAGAGGAAACTATCGTTCATAAATAGCCCCAAAACTCTAAGTTTTGTTCATCATTTCCATAAAAGCACAAACCCTTCAGAAAGTATGTGAGAAAAGAAGAACATTAGTTTTGCATCATAGACAGAAAAAGAGGAAAAGATTAAGATTATAAAGGCATCACTAAAAGATAACAACCAAAAACCTAAAGAAGCACAGCAGAAACATTTTGAAAGAGTCTCATAGAAATATACCAGAAAACAGACACACAAAGTCATTCACACCAACTTCTCTCACCCTTGAAAATTCATTATCATTCAACATCCCATCTTACCCAAACCATAACTTACCTTATTTCATATCACTGCAACTCAAATCTGAACTCCCAAGATCCACTTGACAAAACCCTAGAAAACTTTATACATCCCTCAAAACCTGCAACAAAACTGACAGCAAACGCAAGGTACTTAGAGACGCACATGGATCACAAAGATAAAGCAGAATCGAAGGAGAAGGAAGAAGCTTATGTATACTTGCAATAGAGAATCTCTAGGTTTCTTATCCTTATCTTCAAAGTGTTGCAACAATATCCAAGACCAGCCACCGTCCTATTGGTAATCTTGAGATCATTTGGTTCTTGTTGTTCCTCACTTGTTTTTTATGTCAGGTTGTAGAATATGTGGATTAGGTTTTAGGTGTTGATTATTTGCCGGTAGTTTTGTAACCATGGTTAGAAGATTCTAGGTTTCTTCATAGTTTTATTGTTAGATTCGAAGAAGACAAGAGGTTGAAACAAAAATAAGCAGAGATATGGAGGGAACCACGGTTGTCTGTGAAGGTACAACGATGTTTCATATGTATATTAAGGTGGAAGAAGGGAAAGCAGAGCATGAAGGAAAGACCGAGGGAGATTGGGGAACGATGAAGATAGTTTTGAGATCCGTTCATTATTGTAACGACACGCGAGAGAGCAAGTTGAGGGTTAATAATCAGTTGTTTACAAGTAGGAGAAACATTTCCTCGTGTACAATTTTGAGACGAAAGAGGATGATAAGAAGGCAGAGAGCTTGAATCGTAAAAGGGTTCGAGGAATGGTGGAAATTGAGACAGAGAAAGAGAGATGATCGAAAAGGGAGGGAAGGAGGAGACTGTTAAAACTGAAACCCTAAAGCATTGTGATTGTTTTATACCATTTTGGTCATACTTACATTGTTTTAATTTTTTTATTCAGAAATTTATTTGGGGTGGGCTGGGCGTGTTGAACTAAAATACCTCATGGGCCTGTGCTGCATTTTCACACTAAGCCCACCCAATTTTTTTGGAAAAACTGAAGGTGGTAACACAAAAACTCTCTCTTGGACCTTAGCATGGGCCTTAGCGCCTAGCTCTGCTTTTTCTTACGTCCGTGATTTTAGTCCGCACCCCCTTGACTTTGTTCTTTTTTCTTTTATTTATTTATTTATTTATTATTATTTGTTTTATTTCATCATTTGATTGTTTTGATTTGTCTAAATTTCTTCCTATACAAAAATGCTTCAAAATATTAGTATTTGTTTTAATTTTCTTTTAAAATCACAAAAAAATATATTTAGAATTAAATTTTAATTTTCTTTTAATATTTTCTTTACTTAAAAATCACAAAAATATCAGAATATTTTAGAAGTAGGTTTTAATTTACTTTTGAATTCATTATTTATTTAAATTGATAAAAACCACAACAAATATTTAGAATTTAAGTTTATTTATTCATTTGCTTGTTCAACTCTTGATACCATACTCCCTTAGGTAACTCCGTGAGGTGATTAAATCCCGTTTCAACCGTCTTATGTTGAGGTAGACTTTTAGCCCATCAAGTACATAACAACATTAGGGTAGACTTTTGAAGGAAAATTGCGACCAAAAGCGCAGCGGAATTTAAAATTTTCCTTTAGCGATCCTTACAAATGAGCATGGTCAGTGATAGAAATATTTACCTCCTGTGGCGATTCAGAACTTTGATGTTGTGATCACGAGCGTTGATGAAGAACAACGCCTCTACTCAGTCCACACGAACAGATCGCTTCCGGTCACAGTGCTAGCTGATCACGAACGAAAACCTTGAGTGAGAGAGAGAGTCAAAAACGAAAATGCATCAAGTGCAATTGCTTCATCACAAGGGATCTATTTATAGAATCACTCGTGTGGGCTACAAGCTAAAAGCCCAATTAAGGCTATAAGCTAAAAGCCCAATTAAGCTTATGGACATCATACCTTATGATGTACCATATATCACTTATCCACGTGGTACCTTACCATTTTCCGTATTACACTTAAGTGCACCGTACCTTACGGTGTAACTTATTTATTCTATCTCTCATCAACCTGTCCTTATGTGTGTGACCCTGTAGGTTTTCGCGACGTTGGCAATTATATTAAATCACACATTTAATATAATAAACAGTGAGCGGTATCTAGCAACACATCACTGTTACCCAAGTCACAAAAATGTCATGTGATCTGACCAAACCTTTTCCGTGATAATATTTATGTTGTACAATTACCCTTTTGCCCTCATGTCTATATTGAACACAAGGCATACACTGTGTCACCCTTGTCCAGTTCAATATTGGGCCCTTAGACATTTATCCTGTTATGTAGGATGAGCAAATTCCATCTAGGTCACTCATGTCCCTTAGCATGCTTTATGAAGTACCCATCAACCGTCTTTACAGTCATCCAGTTACGGATGACGTTTGATCAGCAATAAAGTACTTGACTCTACATCTAGGGTCCATAGTGGTTTCAGGTCGAAGGGTGGTATACACCATTATCATCATGAGAATAACTTATGACACTTTGCATAACATTCTATGTAGTATTCTCATAGCGGGTCAATCCAGTATAAATATTACTCCTAATATTCATACCTATGTCAAGACTTGATAACTCCTTATCTATGATCCATGAGATGTGATCATCAATCTATCTTCATAATAATCTTAATGCTTTAATGCTATCCCACTTCACATTAAAGCTTGACTACGGATACTTTAAGAATAGTGTCTTATGTTTAATGGGATCTCATGATTAAGTCACACTTAACATTTCATTAAACAAATAAACCATTCTAGGGACTTTATTATTTTGGAAAGCAAACATAATAAAGAAATGCCTTTTATTATTAATAAATAATTCGATATAAGTACCAAAAGTATTGGCCTCTAGGGCTTACACCAACAACTTTCCCATTTGACTTTTCTTTTGTAATTAAATTGAAACTTCTCATTCACAAATCAAAAATCCAAAAACATTTAATCATTATTAAAATTCATTTTAAAACTCGCAAAACACTTAACCAATCAAAACTCCCCAAATGTCATGTTATCTCCATTCTACCGCGATACAAGCCGTGCCTATTGCTAAAATGCGTGCGTTAACATTGCCCACTAAAAACACCAACAAACCAACATTTTCTAGAAGAACTACAGTGTTCTGATTCCTTCATTGGATATGTAAGAAAAGGGTTGCGAGACCCTCACGAACGCACTAATAAAAAACCATTTATTTCCCCTTAGCAAGTACAATTGTAGATAAACACACCCTTAGAAGCAAACAAACTAAATGGATCCCATTGAGTACAACAGATGTGAGGGGTACTAATACCTTCCCCTTGTATAATAGACGTCCTTACCCTTTCTCTTGGTCGTAAGACCACCTTATCCATCCTCTTGTGGTTTTCTCGATATTTCCCCTTCCTTTGGGATAAATAAAGTTTGGTGGCAGCTCTTTGTTTTTTATAGGTAGCTTCAGCTGGCGACTCTGCTGGGGATTTAGACCTTTTGAAAGTTTATCCTAGTTTTGTTTATTCGTTTCTTTGGGTGTTCATTTATTTACTTTACTTGCTTTACCTCTTTATATATTGCTTTATTTTCTTTTGTATATGTTGCATTATATTGTTGCTACTCACATATATGATGTATCTTTTATGATGTTGGGTTGGGTGATTACATTTTATAAGTCCTATACCCAGAATTAGGGTTACACTTAAGATTAGGATGAGCGGTATAGTCATGTTAACTTTGAGGGAGTAATCCCGAAGAAGGAAGCATGAAATCCCCCACTCAATGGAGGTCGCCTTGAATGTAGTGTTGTTTACCGGGTAACCGGGAAGACATTGTTCCTTTCGACCTGGGAGCCAGAGAAGCTGAGAGTCGTAGAACCATTAACCCATCCTGGCCTTTTTAGGTGTAGTGCGGAGATTATAACAGAGTAATCCAGAAGTAGTTGTCACGCGATGCTGCACTCAGACGAGTTTTTCCTGCGAATATTGCTGATTACCGAGTAATTGGGACGTCGATAATATCTAAAGGAAGAGCGTAGACTCTAAGGTTTCTCTAGAACCTTGTTCGGCAGGTGATAAACCCCTAGTACATACCTTATGGGTGGTTACTTTGACTTCATGCCTGTGACGTTGGACTTTTTATCGTGTTACTTTTAGTTCATGCAAAGGACTACACAGTGGTTATCCAGAATATGTGGAGCTGAAATCTCATGCCATAGTATACCATGACATCATGCCATCATGTATATACATCTCATATCTAAGGAATTCCAAAGATAAGTCTTGTTGCTCGGGCTCTTCAAAAATGAAAACAAAGATCTTAAAAGTTAGACAAGTCTTTGGATTTCCTCATAAATGAAGATAAAACATTCATTCATACTATCATGCATTCATTGTTCACAAAAAAAAAATTATTGGGGTCCCTTTCCATCAGACTTCAGTGAACAGTAAAGATGACTTCTCCACATCCCTACCGTATAAGAAGCAACCAGCGAAGACTTATGGATCTTTTCAAAGAAAATTAGAATGCTCTCTTCCGAGATATGGACACCATGGGCACTCGAATGGATCAGCTTATAGAAACTCTTCATGTTGTCATCAAGGGTCAAGAAGAGCTACATCAAAGTGTTTCCATGCTTGCCACTGCTTCCCCCTCCACTTCTGCAAATAGAGGGAATAATAATGCAAATATTGAGACCTCTACTGGAGTTCCTCGGAATGATGTTGATGATCATCACGATGTCATTGATCTTGATGAGCCCCACACGAATCTCGCTGCTGGAGTTGCTGAAACTGCAAAGATGTACCATGATCTTGAAGAGCGTCTCAAAGACATGGAGGGTATCAAGACTTAGGGATTCAATAATGTTGCAATGTGTCTCGTGCCTGGGTTAGTTATACCTCCCAAGTTCAAGGTTCCTGATTTTGACAAATACAAAGGCACCTCCTTCTCAGAGACTCGTCTTCGTTCCTACTGTCGCAAGATGGTATCCTATGTTGAAAATGAATTGTTACTCATGCAATTCTTCCAAGATAACTTGACCGGGACACAATTGGACTGGTATATGCAACTAGAAAGAACTCATGTCAGTACTTGGGGAGATCTTGCTGACGCCTTTTTGAAACATTACCATTATAATACTGCCATGGCTACTAGCCGCACTCAACTTCAAGGGATGATACATAAATCTGAAGAGTCGTTTAAAGAGTACGCCCAAAGGTGGTGTGAGATGGATGCAAGGGTCCAACCTCCTCTCTTGGATCGTGAACTGATTGATTTGTTCATGGGTACTTTACGAGGTCCCTATCTCTAACACATGCTCAGTAGTACCTCTACTTATTTCTCTAATATGGTCATGATTGGAGAACATGTAGAAACTTGTATTAAGGCTGGAACGATCCAAGGTATCCCTAACAATACCAACAACAATACTGGCATTGGTAGGAAGTCATTTTCTGGTTTCGTCAAGAAGAAAGAGGGTCAGACTAGTGCTGTCACCATCAACCAAGAAAAAGCTCCTGCATATCCTCAAGTTTGATTTTTGTATTTCCCAACACCCGCTATTGTTCCTAATCAATATGTTCCTCAATTGTATGCTGCTATAACTCTAGCACCCTGGATGGCCCAACAATGGCCTTTCGCTCCTCAACCACAGTATCTTCCACAACAACAATTTGCACCACCTCCAAATTGTCAACAACAAAATCAGCAACCTCAAGGTCCGAGAGATCCACAGAGACAAAGAGCGCCCAAAAGAAGATTTGATCCCATTCCTATGTCCTATGCTCAGCTTCTCCCTTAGTTACTTACCAATCAGTTAGTTCAACTGCGTGAACTTGGTCCACCACCAAATCCTCTCCCCAGGGGGTATGACATTAATGCTCATTGTGAATTTCATTATGGAGCCCCAGTCCACACGATTGAGAATTGTAGAGAATTTAAATGTAAGGTTCAATACCTCCTCGATACAAAGGCCATAAATTTCAACCCAGTTGGCCCAAATACTCAGAATAATCCCATACCTCCTCACCCAGGGGCAGCGGTCAATGCTATTGAAGAAAGTAGTGGACAGACTCTGGTGACCAAGGTTGACGAGATCAAGATGTCATTAGGGACTGTTAGAGAACATTTATTGGAGCACGAGGTGCTGCAGTAACTCCATGATTTTTTCTTAACATGTTCCTCTAAACCTGAAGAATGTACTAGTTTGAAGACAACTATCCAACAATTAATGGATGGAGGTGTCCTATAAGTAGAGAAGATATTTTGAGAAGAAGAGATTCGTGTCTTTGGAATTCCTTATTATCCGAGAAGCATCTCAGTAACACCAGGCACCCCGTTGACAATTCAGGCTCCTACTACCCCATTAATGATTCAAGCTCTAGTTACCCCCACGACAACCTAACTCATATTCCTCCTCTAAGTAACAACTCAAAGGCAGTTCCGTGGGAGTATAATGTGGTCTATATTCTTGGGAAGAAATATTAGTGTCCCCCAATAGCTGACAAGAATATTACCAACATTGTAGGAACCAGTAACATGACTCGTAGTGGCAGGATCTTTTCTCCCCCACCACCGCCTCCCAAAGAAACTAATGGTGATAACCAGGATAAACCTTCTAAAGGAAAAGAAGTGGAACAACTTTTGAGGATTCTTAAGCGAAGTGATTACAAAGTGGTGGATAAACTCAATCATACATCATCCAAGATCTCCATCTTGTCTCTTCTCTTGTGTTCATAGACCCACCGTAATGCCTTACTGAAGATTTTGTGTTTTGCCAATGTTACACAAGACATTTCTGTGGCCCAGTTTGAAGGGATCGTAACCAATATTACTGTAGGAAATTGTTTGGGTTTCTGTGATGATGAGCTCCCAGTTTAAGACAGAGCCCACAACAAAGCATTGCACGTTTCCATGAAGTGTTTGGATACGGTTTTATCTCGAGTTTTAGTAGATACGGGTTCTTCACTCATTATGATGCGTAAGGCTACTCTGTTTAAGCTGAATATGGATGGGGTAATGATGAGGCCTTCCACCCTGAGTGTTCGAGTGTTTAATGGTTCAAGGAGATCTATGGAGGGAGAAGTGGATTTTCCTATCAATATTGGTCCCCAGACTTTCTACCTTTCATTCTATGTTATGGACATTCGTCCATCTTACAGTTTCCTTTTGGGTCACCCGTGGATCGATGTAGCAGGAGCTGTGACATCTACTCTTCATCAACGCTTGAATTTCATTGTAAATGAAAAAGTTGTTTTTGTTTATGGAGAAGAAGATGCAGTGATTGACAATCTGACAACCTACTATTATCTAGGAGTGGAAGGTGAGTTGCATGAGTTGCCCTTTCAAGCTATGGAGATTGTTTATGTTGACAGGTTCCCCGTTGTGGAAGGTAAGAAGTCTGGAGCACCCATGGCCTCTTTGAATGATGCCAAAGCCCTCATGGAAGTTAGATCTCCCCATGATGGTTGGGTTAAATAGATTGAAGTACTTGAGAAGAAATATTGTTGTGGTCTTGGGTATCAGCCATCGTCCTCCGTGTAAGCTAGTTTGGTTTCTCTCAAAGGGAAGTGGGTTCTGCCAATTTCTGAAGTGTTCATTAGTGTCGGTACAAGAAAAGAAGGACAAGTGCTTGCAACAGATGATAAAGGTGATGATGAAGATGTTTCAATATTTATCTATCAGGTTGCGCCAGACCAAGAGCTCAGCAATTGGACTGCCGTGAACATCCCTGAAGTTGTTTTCCTTGATGTGTAATTTTCTGTTTCCATTAAGTCACATGCCCTGCCCAAGTTATAGGGACAACTTGTACAAGGGGCCCCTTATGTTTCAATCTCCGTTTAAAATTGAATGAAAATCTCACTTTCGCGTACAATTTTGCTCCTTGTCTTTTCTTTTACTTTTCAAAATAAAATGGCAATGATTTTATTTTCATATTCTAAATATTTTCTTGCACTTTCTAAAATAAAACATAAAATCATCAATCATGCAGATCCGTCTCGAATTCCATCGAAAATGATAGCGTTATGGTTCCTAATATCCTTGAGAATTCAGTTGACCACGCTAACAAAGATAGTGGAGAAGATTGTGAAGTCCCTTAAGAATTGGCAAGACTCTTGAGACAGGAAGATAAGGTCATCCAGCCATATCAGGAAGATACATAAGTTATCAATCTCGGTACTAAAGATGTAAAGAGAGAAGTCAAGATAGGTGTTGCCTTACAAAGTGAAGAAAAGAAGGGGTTGATTGAGTTGCTCCGAGAATATGCTGACATCTTCTCCTGGTCGTATAAAGACATGCCTGGTATAGATATCGATATAGTGATGCACAGATTGCCACTCACGCTTGAATGTCCTACTTTAAAGCAGAAGTCACGAAGGACCAGACCCGATATGGCTTTGAAAATCAAAGAAGAAGTTCAGAAACAACTTGATGCGGGTTTCTTATCTGTGATAAATTATCCACGTTAGATTGCTAACATTGTGCCTATACCTAAGAAAGATGGTAATGTACTTATGTGTGTTTACTACCGAGACTTGAATAGAGCAAGCCCAAAGGATGATTTCCTGTTGCCTCGGTTGATAATACTTCTTAGTCTTCAGTGTTCTCCTTCATGGATGGATTCTCGGGTTACAATTAGATAAAGATGGCTCCTGAAGATATGGATAAAAAACCTTTCACAACTCCTTGGGGTACGTTTTGCTATAAGGTCATGCCTTTTGGTCTCAAAAAAGCTGGTGCAACATACCAGCGTGCTATGGTGACTCTCTTTCACGACATGATTCATAAAGATATTAAGGTGTATATGGACGATATGATCGCAAAATCGAAAACTGAGGAAGAACATCTGGTCCATTTGCAGAAGTTGTTTGATTGTCCATGAAAGTTTAGATTAAGGCTTAATCCCAACAAGTGCACTTTTGGGGTTCGATCGGGCAAGCTACTTGGTTTTGTAGTAAGTCGGTGAGGGATTGAAGTAGATCCTGACAAAGTAAGAGAAATACAAGATATCTCGGCACCGAAAAATGAAAAGGAAGTATGTGGGTTCCTTGGAAGGTTGAATTACATAGCCATGTTCGTTTCTCATCGTACTGCTACCTGTGAACCCATCTTTAAATTGTTGCGCGAGAATCAAGATGTCCATTGGGAAGATAGTTGTCAAGAGGTCTTCTAAAAGATTAAACAGTACCTTCAGGAACCACCTATACTCATACCTCCAGTTCCAGGGAGACCTCTCATTATGTATTTGACTGTGCTTGAAGGATCAATGAATTGTGTGCTCGGACAACATGATGATACTGGATGAAAAGAACACGCCATTTATTACCTGAGCAAAAAGTTTACTGATTATGAATCAAGGTATTCATTACTTGAGAAGACTTGTTGCGCTCTTACGTAGGTAGCTTGACATCTGAGGCAGTACATGTTGACATATTCTACACTTCTGATATCTAAGATGGATTCGATAAAGTACATCTTCGAGAAACCAGCACTTACAGGCATATTGGCTTGGTGGAAAATTCTTTAGTCTAAGTATGACATCAAGTATGTCACACAAAAGGCTATCAAATGTAGCATTCTTGCTGATCATCTCGCCCACCAGCCATTGGAAGAGTATCAGTCAATGAAGTTCAATTTTCCAGACGAGGATGTTATAAAACTTGATGATAAAGAAGGACCCGAACAAGGGGAGCGATGGACTCTCACGTTCGATGGTGCATCAAATGCCATGGGCCATGGTATTGGCAAAGTTATAACTTCTCCATGCAATAATCACATACTTTTCAAGGCCAGGCTATGTTTTGATTATAAGAATAATGTCACAGAATACGAAGCTTGTGTAATTGGCCTTGAAGTAGCCATTGATTTCAAGATCGAGATTCTTGAAGTTAATGGGAATTCTGCCTTAGTAATATATCAAGTACGAGGTCATTGGGATACACGACACCCTAATTTAGTTCCATATCGGGATTACATATTAGAGTTGTTGCCTGCTTTTAATGAGATCACCTTTGAGCATATTCCTAGAGAAGTAAATCAAGTGGAAGATGCTCTGGCTACTTTAGTAGCAATGTTCAAAGTCGGTTATCATAATCATGCACCCAATATAAGAATCCTTCATTACAAGGAGCCAACACATATTTTCCCTACTCATTGTCTCACAACTGAAGATGTATCGGATGAAAAGCCGTGGTATTTTGACATTAAAAGATATCTTTAGAAGAAAGAGTACCCCGAGGGTGCTACAATTTATGATAAGCGGACTCTTAGAAGATTAGCATCCAAGGTTTTACTGTTAGGAGACGTTATGTACAAAATAAACTATGATTCAGTTCTACTCATATGCGTGGATAGACACAAATCAGAATCCATCATACAAGAAATTCACGAGGGATCTTTTGGGACTCATGCCAGTGGACATTCCATGTCCAAGAAAATCCTACGAGCAGGTTATTTCTGGATGACGATGGAAAGTGATTGTTGTATGTATGCAAAGATGTGCCACAAATGTCAAGTTTATGCAGACAAGATACATATTCCTCCCACTCCTTTGAATGTGATGACTTCACCATGGCCCTTTGCAATATGGGGCATTGATATGATTGGATGGATCGAGACGAGTGCTTCAAATGGACACATATTTATTCTCGTTTCCATTGACTACTTCACCAAATGGGTGGAATTGGATTCGTATAAGAATGTGACGAAGCATGTCGTCACCCGCTTCATCAAGAAAGAAATCATATGCCATTACAGAACTCCTAACAAGATCCTCACTAATAATGGCTCGAATCTCAACAACAAAATGATGAAGGAAATGTGTGAAGAATTCAAGATTGAACACCATAATTCATCACCCTATCGGTCAAAGATGAGTGGGGCAGTTGAAGCAGCTAACAAGAACATAAATAAGATTATCCAGAAAATGGTGAGAACATACAAATATTGACATGCGATGTTGCCCTTTGCGCTACACAGCTATCGAACTTCAGTGCGTACTTCCATTGGGAAACTCCTTTTTCACTAGTCTATGGTATAGATGTAGTGCTCCTAGTCGAAGTGGAGATTCCTTCATTAAGGGTTCTGATGGATGCTAAACTTGATGAAGCTGAATGGATTCAAACAAGGATCGACCAACTCAATCCCATCAAAGAGAAGCGCCTAGCATCCATTTGTCATGGTCAGTTATATCAACAGCGTCTCAAGAGAGAATTTGACAAGAAGATTCGACCTCGAGAGTTCCACACAGGTGACCTGGTCTTAAGGAAGATTCTCCCGATTCACTCTGATCAAAGAGGCAGGTGGATTCCCAACTATGAGGGGTCGTACATCGTGAACAAAGCTTTCTCGGGAGGTTCTCTAATCCTGACAGACATGGATGGGGAAGACGTTCCACTTCTAGTCAATTCAGACTCAATCAAAAAATAATATGCATAAAAATACCTGCTAAGTCGAAAACCCGAAAGGGCGGCTTAGGCAAAAGTTAGGGCTAAAAAAGAAAAAGAAAAGAAAAAAGAGAATAACCCGCTAAGTCAAAAACCTGAAATGGCGGCTTAGGCAAAAATGGGTATCCCGGTGGATTGAAATCAATAAGGGGCGATCCAGGAAAAAATTTGGGACAAAAGTGAGAGACTAAAGTCTAAAAACTCTTCATGAATAACGAGTACACCCTCCCAAAACTGGATGGATCAATTCAACTATTATCCTTTAGAAGCACAACGCTAGGACGATCCAGAATATGGGAACTATAGTAATATCAGTTTTAATGGAAGTTCGAGATTTTCTTATTGCCATTTTACCTGTTGTATTTTGTATTTTCTTTGAAACTTCGTCATTTAGGAGTTGCTTCCATGTATGAATGTCTATTCACAAGCCAAACTCATTAATAAAAATGTACCCTTCCACCAAAAAGTCTTTATTATGTCCTTTCTACTTTTTTTTTTGTATGCGAACCGTGATTTAAATTATTTATTAAGCATTGCATTAAAAATAATAAGGCAATAATAATCACAAGTTAAGATGTGAAACACGATGTTACATGGACATGAAGGCATCCCAAGGTAGTTCCATGGCGTTCAAGTGTTGTTTTTCTATGCAGGTAGCAAGTCCTAATGGTCACCTCGACCAACCTTTCGTCCTCGTCATCTTTTTACAGACGGTTGAGCATCTGATTCTCCAACATCAAGAAACTTGGGGTATTTGATGAGATCCATGTCTCTACTCAGTCATCCACAAGAAGTCCAGCATGTGAGGAAAGTAAGATCAAGCCACTCCTCCTCAACAAGATTCAATCCCTGACAAAGCTATAAATCAATTCTCGAAGTTTTCAAGCACCAATTCGTATTGGTTTCTCAAGACAACGGGAAACGGACCCCAATGGGCCCCATCGCTTGCACTATGCATATAGAAATCATCGTTGCATATTACATTGCATCCTCAAATTCATAGCATACACATCGAAATGGATTATCATGCCACACTTCAAAATGCATATGAAGCATGATCCAGATTTGGTACCCTGCACGAAAGTCTTGAATCAAACCTCAAAGCAGTAAAACATCCCCACGAAGAATATCATCCTCATAATTCCCAGTTGACATCTGTCATTACACTACCAACCAAAAACCCATGAAGCCAATACGTTGTACTCTCGATACCCATGTTATCTTTTCTAGGGTCGTAGGTCACTCGTAGATCTTACCCTCGCGTTATCTTTTTTAGGGTCGTAGGTCGTCCGTAGATCTTACCCTCGCGTTATCTTTTCTAGGGTCGTAGGTCGCTTTTAGGTCTTACCCTCACGTTATCTTATCTAGGGTCGTAGATCGCTTGTAGGTCTTACCCTCACGTTATCTTATTTAGGGTTGTAGGTCATCTGTAGATCTTACCCTCGCGTTATCTTTTCTTGGGTCGTAGGTCGCTCGCAGGTCTTACCCTCGCGTTATCATTTCTTGGGTCGTAGTTCGTCCGTAGTTCTTACCCTCGCGTTATCTTTTCTTAGGTCGTAGGTCGCTCGCAAGTCTTACCCTCACGTTATCTTTTCTTGGGTCGTAGGTCGTCCATAGATCTTACCTCCACGTTATCTTTTCCAGGGTCGTAGGTCTTCCGTAGATCTTACCCTCACGTTATTTTTTTTCTTGGGTCGTAGGTCGTCCGTAGATCTTACCCTCATGTTATCTTTTCCAGGGTCATAGGTCGTCTGTGGATCTTACCCTCACGTTACCTTTTATAGGGTCGTAGGTCTCTTACAGGTCTTACTCTCATGTTATCCTTTCTCTTGGATCATAAATCATACTCCGTTCTTTACCCGTTGTCTTTACCTTTCTTTTTAGGTCATGAATCCTACACGGTAGATTCCCTGTTGTAATCGAGTTCTACCCATCATCTTTAAGTTATCATGTTGTCATTAATCCTACTTTTAATTACCATGATATCCTAGACCGTATCTTTTCAATCACTTTAACACCCACTTCCTCGAGAACTTTGTATTGGCATCGTGACCGCAGTACAAGCTATCATTACTCAACCACATTTATCCATCATGACCAGTTCACCAAGAAAATTCATTTGTATCCCCAGCAGGTATCACAAATAATAACACTCACACCATCTCTCCAGGATAAATTTCAAGTCTTGGTATTTAATCATCTTCTACATCGAATGATCAAAAGGCTGACGATAATCTCACCTTCACGTTTAAGATGATTAAATAGGGGCAGTTGCCATATCGTAAATTTGTCCTACCTTTTACTTTTTTATGGCTTAGACTTCACATTTCATCTACATTATCTCCACTAGTTCATTTGCATATCACGCATTTCATTGAATAAAGCACTTTGGTTCAAGAAGCAGTATTTGTCCAAGACTAGGGCTTCACACTAGTTTTGAGGATTCTACATCAATAAGACCGGTCCTTCTAGTTTATCTTGTTTGAGTAATGGATTGTGAGCTAGGGTTTTGATTCATTATTGTGCACTTCTTTCTCCACCCACATTCACCAAGGTCTTGGATCAGAGTGTACTTCTCTGTATTTCTCAAAAGATCGGGGTTGCAATCTTTTTAGTTTAGAGTGAATTAGGGTTTTGGGGTTTCTCTTAGCATAAAGGGCTTTATGGTGTCAGTGTACTTCATGATTATGGTTTCTTATCCTTCGTGTGGGATTTTGTTAGTTTTTCTCAATGAAAGAATGATTAGGGTTTCAATGACAAATCTTATACATCTTGAAGATACATTTTGAGATCATTGATCATTATTTTAAGGGGTTATTGGTGTGAACTACGAAGAATAAACCATGGCCCGAGAGATGAAGTTGTGATCAAGTTTTTTGCTTTCTTCTTTCAACACCCGATCATAACGAGATGACAGTTTGAATTTCTAGAAGTTGGAGCCATGTTACAAGTGATATAAGGAGTTTCATTGAGTTGATTTTTGAAATTGCATTCAAAAAATATCATTGAATTCAAATTGAGTTCAAAATAAGTCATCATCATCCATTCATCGATTAAACCTCAACATTGTTCAAACACTTCACTCAAATTACTAAAATACTCATCATTCAAGTTCCAAATACAATTGTTCAAGTTCAATTTTCAACTTACAATCCTTTATTCCATTACAAATCATTGTACAAAAATAACATAACAAATGAAGCATTTCTAAACCTAAAAATTCCTAAGTCCTAAAGTTGCTAAAATTCAACTTTTCAAATCTTCAATCTTCATGCCTTTTTCTTCTCGACCTATCTTTCTATTTTCCAACTTCAAAGACCTCAAAACTTCATGTTTAAGCCACGACCTCTTCATCTTTCGACATTGCCTTTGCCATCCAATCATCATTGCTCATGAAACAAGAAAAGGAGAAATGGTTAGTAAACCATCAATATTTGAATAAAAATTCCAAACATGAACAAATTGTTAAATAAAATTTTTCTTCTAATCTCATCATGAGGGTTTGTATTTGGAATCAGAAATTTAAAGGGTGTTTCAATCATGTGCTAAGCCCAACTCAAAGCCTCATACAAATCAGATTTCAAAGTTTTAAATCATGGGCTTTATCTCCTACTGCAAATCATAAAAGATATTTTTGGTTCACAATAAGAGAAAAAAGAAAGTTCTTGCAATAAAACAGGATGCAAACAAAGTTGCATTTCCAGCCCCAAATTAATCCTCAAAGTCAGCCAAAACAGTCCCAAAAATGAGACCTGCTGCCATGCACATTTTCTGCCCAAAACCTTTCCAAAATTTCCAAATATAACAGTCCAAAACTTGTCCAAAACTTGCACAAAACTAGCAGGCTAACAGCAGCAACCAAAAGGAGAACAACAACAACCAAAAAGAAAATAGCAGTAGCCAAATAAAAAAACCCGCGCCAAAAAGCAAAAACAGATTTGATTCGGTCAATGTTTTCAACTGTTTCTTTTCTCACAACAATAAACAATTATACACAAAAAAACAAAGAGGAAACTATCGTTCATAAACAGCCCCAAAACTCTAAGTTTTGTTCATCATTTCCCTAAAAGCACAAACACTTCAGAAAGTATGTGAGAAAATAAGAACAATATTATTGAATGTATCTTATCTGGTAAATAGGCCTTGAGACTTTTCGAAGTATTCTTGGGCCTTCGTGATTTGAATGTAATGCATGTTTAGAATGGCTATGCTTTGATATGGTTATGCTTAATGCATGGTATGCTATTGTAATGTATGCTTGATATAATCATGATAATGTTATGAGTGAAATGCGTAAGGCTGCTTACGCTTAAATGCTATTGGGAAATGTATGATACTGTTTATACTTGAATGAAATGTTGATGGAACTGCATGAGGCTGATCATGCTTGTAGAGCTTCCTACGAATGAAATTACAATGGATATGTAGGAGGCTGCTCATTCCTTTATGCTGGTAAAAATGTGTGAGGTTGCTTATGCTTTTATGAAATACATGTGTTGCATGAGGCTGCTCATGCTTCGTAAGGATGCTTATAAATGAATTAATAATTGAAGTTATGTGAGGCTGGTCACGTCTTGAACGGTTGAAGATTACATAAGGCTATTAACATCTCTAAGGTTGCTGAATGAAAAACACAATAAGGCCATTATCGTCGGTAGGGTTACCGGAAAGCAATCAAGATAGTAAGGTTACTAACATTGGTAGGGTTACCAGAAAACATCAATCGGGTGAATGGAAAAATGAACAATAGTAAGGTTGATGGCATCGATAAGGTTACTGGAAAACATCAATCAGGTGATTAGAAAAATGAACATCAGTAAGGTTACTGGCATCGGTAAGGTTACCAGAAAACATCAATCAGGTGTTTGGAAAAATGAACATCAGTAAGGTTACTGGCATTGGTAAGATTACTGAGAGATGTCAATCATATGATTGGATTAGGGATTTATGCTATGCGTTATGATTTAAGATTATTTTGATGTGTATTTTGATTGATGCATTAAACATAATGATTGATTTATGCATGTAATGAGTGACTTTGATATGTATTAATGGATGGTTAACTTTGAAGTTCCAATGAGTAATTGGGCTTTTCAGTATTTCATGAAGTGCGATGACTGATGCATGCAATATGTTTTTCTTGGGTTGTGCCAATAAAGATTGGGCCTTTTGGGCTTTTTATATGTGCCAAACAGTGTTGGGCTTTCATGACCATGCTTGGGTTACAAGGCTTTGTGTGATTCATGCTATGTGAATAGGATAAATGAATGTGATGATATGTACGAATTGATGCTAGAGAAAAGCAACATGATGAATGCATGACAATGAGTTACGCAACAACTTGAAACGAGTGCCCTTGTGATGGACCGTAGATGGTTAAGATTGAGAGGTTATTTATGTAACAAGGCTGCTTGTTAAAAGATGGTGGGGTGTTATGCTAACATGGTTTTTCGATACTCGTTTTGAACTCGAAGATTGTTGATGTAGGAGAGACCTTCACCGGGGATCGTGAAAGTAGGAGGAGAGTTTTCCCCTTTGTGGTATGCATAGCCCCAATTTAATAGTCTTTATAGAGATTTGCCTTGATATGAGCTTGGAAGGGGTTTGACCATAGTATGCATCTGAGATAGGTGGTCCCACTACTTTTCACTTTTAAACCTATATGCCCCATATTAACTTGATCTTGGAATTATTTGCCCCTTGTGAACTATTTTTTTTAATGATTCCTTTTGATTGAGTCTCGTAGTGGTCTGCCCCAAGATTTGAATTTTGAAAGGTATGCCCCAATCTTCAAGGTCTGGAGGAAGTATCCTTAGAAATAACTTAGATTTATCCATGATGTGATATGACATTGATATGAAATGCCCCATAGTATTTGAGTCTTGAAAGGGTATGCCCCTGATTAATTGGTGCTTAGTTAACCAAATCCTTAGAATGATTGCCTCTTAGTCCATAGGATCTTCATGTGATAATTAGGATTCCTCCTTTTTGAAGCGCTAGGTTCCCCATAGATGTTTTGCCCATATTTAGGAGCTTCTTGAAATGAATCGTCTTTGATTAAATCGTTCTTGAGATTTCCTTGAAGCTAAGCATTGATTTACGCATAAAATTGTACATTTTGAAAAGTAATTCTAACGTGATGGACATGCCAGTTTTGAAATCGAAATTGGTTATGGAATAGAAATGGATGATATAGATGAAGATGTGAAAGGTAATATGGTGAGCAAATACTTAACAAATATTAGGAGTCAGTTTAACACAAATTTTGCTGAATATGCTTTCATAGTGAACCTAGCTTCAATTAGGACTTCTGAATGTTGTAACGTGGCCTGGTTCATAGTTTAAGAAACAAAGGATATAAGGATCTAATTTTATTTAACCCACCCCATTCACCTTGATGTTCTCTATTCCTAAATTCAATTAACCTAACGGATGTATTCGGTCTGCAAGAGAGTTTTCGTAGTCGCGATGATGATGATAAGCATTGATAAAGTTCAAGCACTGCTGAGAAGCATTGATGTTTGATGCAGTCACAAGCTTATTCTCCAATTTCCTTTTCTTCCAATCCCTTGTTTTTTCATGAACCGGTTCTTTTGAATTTTTCGGTCCATTGGGATACCCTAACTTTTGCCTAAGTCAATATTTTTTATTTTTTTAATTCCTTTTTTATTACTTAGCGGGTCTCGTTTTTTGAATTGTTCTTGTGAAATTCGCTTTTGATTCATAACAGTGTGACTTCCATTTTGACTTTTATCTCCTCTATCTTTGAAGATGTGTGTGAGGTAGAAGATATTGTGAACTTTAACTTTATTACTGCCTCGATCTTGTAAGTTACATGTGAGGAAGATGATGTGCGTGAACCTATTGCGTAGATGGACTTTATTCTCTTGATTGATAATGCATCATTGAATTAATTGAAAGACTACCATGCCCTTGCTCAAGATTAAGGGTTTTTAGAAAATATAAAGAACTCCAACTTCTGGCTCGAGGGGGTTGACTACAAATTATCTCCTTATATCTCCAGTGTTTGGGAAATGAAACAATGACTTACATCGTCAACCAAGTCTTACTATAGAAAGCATACGTACGCATAATTTAGTTATTTAATTTACATCATTCTCCCTCAAAGTTTGTTAAAGTTGAAAACATGAAAATGGAACGGTGAAAAGTGAAAATGGAAAGTCGTTGATTATTTATGGTAAGTGATGAAAGAGTTTAACGAATGGATTAATTTCGAAAACATGCATGCTCACTTTATTAGAATCACTAATCAAAAGGTACAAAGTTTAAAACAAATACAACTTAGCAACAAAGAAATTACAATATGAAATTATAAAGGCCTATTGATCATGTTGTACCCAAAAATTTTCCCTCCCATATTTCTCAAAACATTTCAAGAAAGATCCTCAAATTGCTCAAGGAAATCCAAGGGTTGACCAGACAAACTCTCTCCTAAGGCAGTCTACCTCAAATTAGGGTTTCGTGTTGCATCAAGATACTTGAGTCCAAGGGATCCCAAATGCTCACCATTGTCCTAATATGTTCTCAAGATCATCCATGTCAATTTTTAAGCCCTGCAGAGGAAGTTTGCTCAGTCAATTGCTCAAAGGCCTGAAAATCAACTATGCTAGGGCAAAAGTCAATTGTGACCTACATACAGTCAAACTTCAAGATTTTTGGTCAACATACTAATTTTGAAGTATTATTCATCATTTGATAAAGGTTTGATCATGATTCATCAAGGATTGCTCCCAATTCATCAAAACACAAAAGTTGCTAAATTAGGGTTTTGTAGGAAAAGTCAACTCAACTTTGACCAAGCATAACGTTTTCATACTTTATGAGAAATGACCCATCCAAAGCTCATTTTGAATAGGATGAAATGCTATACAATCCATATTCATCTCCCAATTTCAAAATATGCACTCACAAGAAGTTATGAATTTGGACATTATAGGTCATTTTCAAAAGTCAACAAAAACACCTTTTTGTCAAAGCTTCGTACATGAACATGGAAGACTCAATTGAGATGAGACCAAACGGGTTGCTTATAGGACATCACGAGCTTTCTAAAAAGTCACAGAACACCTTCAAAGAGTCAAAATTGAGGAAGTTATGCATTGGTGAAGTTGACCTTTTTTGCAAAATTGCCAAAAGTCAAAAATGCCTCAAGTTGCAATTTTTGCTAAATGGGCCTAACTTTTTGCACTTGTTTTGAGTTGGTAGCATGGTCCATGAGCCCTAGCTCTTTCCATTTGTTTTTATCTTATTTTTACTATTTATTTGGATTTTTTATTTCAATTAAATCATTTAAATCAAAACAAATCATGGAAAAATCCAAATCATTGAAAACTCAAGATCTTGTGCATATTTCAGGACATATATCTAGCTGGCAAGTGAATGAATTCGTGCAAGGCAAAATTAGGCACAAAAAGATTGATTTTGGCCTATTTTGGAAAGATTTTCAAGTGAATCAAATCAAGATCAAAAGCCATAATGGATAAAGATTGAATGGACTTTTGTAAACCTAATTCATTCCTTAGTATATAGTGAACATTTGCAGACGAAAATCACAAGGTTTGGAGGCGCACAAAGGCAAAATCAAACTTGAAAAATTCAAAGAAAAGTGGTAATCTGTTTTGCTACTTCCATGCGTTTTCAAGACCCTCTAGCCATCTCATTCGCTTCCTGGGATCACAAGCAAGCTATACCAATCAAGAACAAGGATTTTCCTGCGCTAAAACCCAATGTAAGTGGTTCACGACTTTGGCTTGTTCTTGAAATCGAATTGCATGATTTTGGCATCTATAGCATGAAATACTTATATATTCTTGCTCCTTGAAACATTTGCAAGCTATCTATAACATTCAATTGCATTTTTGTGGACTATATCAGGATTTTCCATTATTAGGGTTTCTGGTCTCGTTTTAGGGTCTTTGTGTACAGGTGAAATTGGCCCTCAAGAAGGGCACCATCATGCTCAGCATGCCAAGAAGATTTAATTCATGGCATTAGATTTTGTTTATCATGCATGTGTTTGATTTTGAAACAAGCCAGGGTTGTAGCTACGTACATATGTCCGTAGGTAAAAGTCTTTGACTTTTACCAACGGAGAGAGGACAGGGACGACATGCGTGGCTCCGGCTCATTCGTCCATTTGAATTCTGGCACGTTTTTTTTATTTTCTCCACTAACTCCCTTTATTACATATTATTGTTTGTTATTATTTCATATAAAAAGCAAGCGCGTAGCTCAGTTGGTGAAGAGGCATTGGAAAAGGTTACAGGACCTGGGTTCGAATCCCAGGTCCCCCCATATTTCATGTTATTTTTCTTTAATTGATCAGGCGCATGTATAGGAAGGGATACCACCATGGACCATCATCATCCAACCAACTAGATGTCCAGGAAGCCAGATCTGATGGCCATCATGTGGTGACCATGATACACCCCAGTCAACGCATAGCATGGGATCTAGTAGGTCAATGTGGATCAGAATTGGTTGGGCCCAAGAGCTTGCCATTCACACCCTCCATTCGCTATTTCACATGCCCAATTCTTCTTTTTTTCTTTTTATAGTTTTCTTTTATTTAATTTATTTAATTATTTTTACTAAACACCAAATTAATCCTTTTTATCAAAAAATCACAAAAATAATGTTTTCATCCAATTAGATTTGGAATTTTTTTTATATACAAATATTAATTTAATTAGTTTATTTAATTTTAGGGTAACTTTAATTTCTTTTGTAAATAAATTTAAAAAAAATTAGAAAATTAGGGTTTTTGTTTAATTTAATTCTATTTTCTTTTTCTTAAAAATAAAAAAATACAAAAATAGGTCATATAAATTATTTTCTTTAATTTATTTTAATTGGTAATTTTTTGCATATTTAATTCAAACTTTATTTTTCTTAAAGATAATTAAAAACAACAAAAATAATCTTTTCTTTCGATTAGGTTAGACGGGGTCAAAACCTTATTTCTCTCTCATTCTCGATTCATCGCGCTTTATTTATTTTTACCATATTGATGTAATTGCTCACAAGTTGTAATAGATTAATTAGGACTTTTTATTTCGTTTATCGTTTTTTTACGGGTTGTTTTTGGCTATGTAATTAATACCCGAAGCCTTGTAATAGCGTAGCTTTACTTTCCGCACTTTAAAATTCCGCAAACATTAAACTGTTAGATATATGGTAATAGGATGCATGACAATAATGTATGTAAAATTTAAAACGGTTAGCAAACCCTAAATGTGCAAAGATAATAACTTGAAATTGAATCACTCGCACATGCGCACTCCTAGGTTATACTCTCACTTCGGTTGCCTTCGGTAAACGATCATTAAGTATATGGTATTTTAGTGGTCGCTCTTTTGTCTCAAAGATCAAAAGTTGTCTCGGAAAGGTTGCCTCGGAATTGTTGCCTCGAATATTGATCTTAAGACATTAGAGTTATCACTAAGACGTCCTACTTTTGATCAATATTCGAGGCAACCTTTCCGAGACAACTTTGTTTGAAAAGAGTGTAAGTGTGGAAAAAGTTTGTTTCGTTTGAGCAAGTACTTAAGAGCTAATCTACCTACTCGAAAAAAGAATTGTTCTATGTTCGTTTCCTTTAGAAAGTGCTATCCTACTATTAGTGAGTAGGTAGAACCGTCGTTGGAACAATATTGATCGTACGTCCCTTTTCGAATTGACCCTTAAAAATTCCAACGACGGTTCTACCTACACACTAATAGTAGGATAACACTTTCTAAAGGAAACGAACATAGAACAATTCTTTTTTCGAGTAGGTAGATTAGCTCTTAAGTACTTGCTCAAACGAAACAAACTTTTTCCACACTTACACTCTTTTCAAACAAAGTTTTCAAAAACACTTCGTAACACTCTTGAAGACAGAAGCAAGGGTTAAATCCAAGTCAAAAACTTTTTCAAATCAAACACACACAAGCAATTTTGAAAATGATGAGCAAGTACCTAAGAGCCCGTAGAATACTACGGATAGAAAGGGTGCTAATACCTTCCCTTTCTATAATCTACCCCCCGTACTCAAAATCTCGAAAAAGGAATTTTTCTGTGCTTTTTTCCTTTCCAGTTGGATAAAATAAAAGTCGGTGGCGACTCTTGCTTACCGCGACATTTTGCAAAAACAAACGCAACACTACGCCAAAAAAGACTTATGAAAGCACTTTTTTTTTTCCTTTAAAAGCGCTTTCGTAGGTGGCACTGCTATAGGTTTTAACAGCGTTTTTTGTTTAATGAAAAGCCCTTTCGTAGGTCTACCTAATACATCGTTTTTTTATGAAGAAGCGCTTTCATAGGTCTACCTAAGGCAGCGCTTTTTTTTGGAAAAGCGCTCTCATAAGTTTTCTTTTAGCAGCGCTTTTTTCTGGAAAAGCACTGTCTTAGGTAGGCTTTTAGCAACGCTTTTTTCTGGAAAAGCGCTTTCATAGGTGGTCTCTTAGCAGCGCTTTTGCTTGGAAAACGTTGTCATATATTTACCTTAGACAGCGCTTTTTGTGAAAAAGCGCTTTCATAGGTTACCTAAGGCAGCGTTTTTCTTGAAAAAGCGCTTTCATAGGGTGTTTTTTTTAGAGGTATAATTTATATAATTCATATACCTGCATTGTTTGCAGCATATTATTTATATAAACCAGTTTCCATAACCTGTAATTCATAAACCGCGGTAATGCATTGTATACCATTGTAATCCAAAATATATATACACCATTTTTGTACCTCAAAATATATAAAAACCATTGTTATCAGCATTGTAACTCAAAATCAGTCTTACAAAATCAACCCTAACAACAACTAAACCAGTCCTAATGTATGAAAGAAACTCGGTCAATTATGTATTAAGGTCCTGGTCCTGCAAGGTTTGAACATAATAACACGGTTAATATGGTATTCCATGTACACATGTAACGTATTCATAACACTTTTCACATAATAATGTATTCATACCTTATATGATTCTCTGCTCAATAAAATATTGACACAATTCCTCTTTGATTTCTTCCAACTGAAGTTTCATGTAATATGCACATTTGTATTCATCGAAGTACTACATAACAAAACATAATATGCATGATTTAGTTAAAAGTAAAAAAATTATATGAAATATCCGAGAAATAATAAAACAAATCCTAAGTTATAAATCCATACCGTGACTGGAATCTCTATTTGATTCAGTTGAAGGATTTCTTTGATAAACCGCATAACGAAGTATCCGCAATCTATACCGTTTTGCTGTTGAGGACACTACATAGAAAAATAAATAAGAATATATAGTTGTATTGTTTTATAAAATAGCATAAATATTATAAGCAAAATAGTGGAAATTAATATACCTGCACTTTGATCCAATTAATGTTGTTTGATTTAGACCATTGTACCTGAGCTGCTCTTTGACACCGGAATACTTGTATCGCTCTAACAAAATAAAAATATATATTTAGAACAATGTCACAGAAATAATTAAATATATAAATACACACAAATATTTAGAATAATCTCACTTACGTATCAATCATTAACTTCATATCCAGATAATTTGTCCAATCACCGTCAACCGAATTCAGATAATAGACCAGTACTTCTTTTATAGGATCGATAGCAACCAACAACCAGTGACGTCTATAAATTAAAACAACAGTTTAGAAGAAAATTTTCTACGCAAAAATTACAAATATTAAAATGAACTTAGAATGAAAATCTAACCCTGTAGGAATAGTATTATACGCCCAAAGATATAAGCTTTCTGTACTTCCAGTTGCCATGAATCTTTCGACTAAGTGCTCTCTTACTGAATCTGGTTCCCTACCAATTGTCGCTCCGCTGACACGGGAGGAAGACACGAAATGGAATATGTTTGACAATTGATTCCCGCGCATCAATTTGTCATATAACAACCTTAAATAAAAACATAATTAATATTAGACTATATTCATTGAAATGTTTAAAAACAAATTCAGCTAATTACATAATATAAAGATGGGGTTACCAGATGTATGCGTGCATAATAATGACGCCTAATTCTTTATGACGAAAAATCTGTTCCACGTCCTCGTGTCCAATTATTTTGGTGCAAGGAAAACCAAAGATACCTTGATCCATATCCATTTGACGAATACCACCATCCATCAAATCTGTTGTTCCCACTAATGTTTCAAGACACTGTCGGTGTCAAGGGAAAAATCTAGTAGGAACCCTTTTCTTGGGTGGTACGCCAACGATTTTCTGGCTCACTTGTTGTGACCCTTGAAAAGGTACCTAAAAATCATATAGACTCAGTTAAATTATAAAATTATGACGTTTTTTATTTGGATCATATAATTAACACTTTAAACGTACCTCTTTTTGTGATACATCAGACTCGTCGTGCCGCAAAATCACTTTACCCTTAGATGCGGGTTTTGTAGGAGTCTATAATTACCGTGGAAATAACTGAGGTCAGAACTGACAGTTGAAGACTTAAAGATTCATAATGGTTTTCAACATACCTGATCATCTATGAAAATGAGGTCCGATGGCCATGCAACAAAAGATCCTATTGCATCTCGTAGCAATGTGGTATCAACAACAATGTCAGGTACCGGAAGCAATGCATCCATATCTAAAGCAATATCAACCTATACTTTCATGTGTCCATCCAGAAGCGGTCTATGATGAAGTAAATCTCCCAAAGTGTTATGGACTTTTCCCTTTCCAACTAGTCGATAAGTCAGCGACGATAGGTATAGCTGGCAAGATGAAATGCCCTAAACCAATAATAACCGTTAGAAGTGACTAAAAATATTCTATAATAATAACGGATATATATTGAAAATTACCTCAGGAAATTTATGCTGATAGTTGATACTAGCTTTGTCACTAGTTTCTTTCAACTTGAACTGCTCTTTTCCTCCATATATCTCTCTTTATCCTTCTGCAATTCACGGACTTGAGCTTGTAAATCCTACAATGTTTGCATCACTTCTGCATTGCTAGGATTTCTTCTCCTTTGATGCTTATACAAAGAGGTTGGAGTCATACCATGACCTTTACCCCTCACCTGACCCAGATACTCAGCAATATTTATTGCTCGACTAAGTACGCTCCTGGTATCCTGATCCTCACCTGGGGATACCGATTGCGACAAGGTCTCCTGTAATTCATTTACATATAAAAAATTATTAGTGGAGATAAAAAATTATTTAAATATTAATAAAAATTTGATTTAATTAAAGACACAATCTTATACTTACACATTCATCATACACATGTTGAAGATCGGGATTAACAACTTGATCCTTGCCCACACGAGCTTCCTTCCATAACAAATGTGCTGGTAGTGATGTTGCGTCACTTTTCGTCTCTTCTAACTACGCATTGACATAAGTCTTAAGATCATCAATTATAACACAGTGAGAGAATTAATAAGATCGTAGAGTTTATATTTACTTACAATTTTTTCCTCTAAGCGAGCATATCCCAAACGCCTTTTTTTGTATGGATATGCGGGTTTTGACGCTCTCTCGCGATTGATGGCACTCACTTTCTTGAAATTCTCGTCTCTTCTTTGGCCTACAAAACCAACCCATTCTTCAGGTGTAATGAAGTTCTCATATTTCTTTGGACGTTCCGGATCCTCTTCAAGAAAATTTCCTTCATCATCTTTAAGATACTTGTTTGTTAAAAATGTTCTCCGCCCTCTGTGTCTTTTTCCAGCCAAACCCATTATATACTTTTTACGGGTATTTCCAATGTTAAAAGACCTCTACAAAAAAACATACGCATAAAGTGTGTTAGTAAAAGCAATTTAAACACATATTATCGTCAAGATAAAGCAAATAACAAAAACCATATATGTACCTTTATCTCAGTCCAAACTTTCTCTTTACCCTCATCCAACTCTCCTCTTTTCCATCTAGGAGTGGTGATCAGAATGTGTATACGAACAAGCGTACCAATGTAGCTTGTCAACTTTGCAGCATTAGACCCAATTAGTTGGTCATTATCATTCCAATCTACGTTATATGTTACTCCTCTATCTCTATCACAGATGATTCCCCTCATAATAGTTATACCTCGTGTAATATCTTTTTCTGAAGTCTTTTCTGAAGTCTTTTCTGGAGCATTTTCAGGAGCATCTGCATCTTGTGAGTTTTATTGATTACTAGCCACTTGACCTATAATAATGAAAAAAAAATAAAAATGAAATGACAAATATAAAAATGAAATGACAAATAAAAATGAAATGACAAATAAAAATGAAATGGCAAATTAAATTTTATTGAATGATATAGGCTATAATTATATATACTATTACCTTTTTCACTAAGGTATCTTTCTTTTCTTGGTAGGAATGTGTTCTACTTGTCTCTTAACAACGCGGACAGTTGGATTGATCCAAATACCCTCATTATGATCATTTCTAATACATGATTCATTATCATTTTGATCAGTTATGGTTAAAGATTCAATGTCAACACCAATATCACTTTGATCTCCAATGCTTTCATCAATTACTTTTTTAGATAATAGCACTATAGACCATTTCGTACTTGTCGGATCATTGACATAGAACACTTGTTTAGCTTGAGAGGCTAGAATGAAAGGCTCATCTTTGTACCCCACCCTATTAAGATCCACTTGCAAAAAACCTGACTTATCCATTCGTATGCCATTATTATTTTCAACCCACTTGCAACCAAATATAGGAATCTGAAACTTCTTGTAATCAAACACCCAAATGCGCTCGATAACCCCAAAATATGACAGATTTGCAAATTTTTGGTTTAAGTCCTTCACACTTGATATATGCATTGCTTCAGCGATAAAGGTGACACCACTATTTTGCATAGTACTTTTGTCATCCTGTTCTTTGGTATAAAATGTGTATCCATTAATTGCATATGCGATATAAGAAAACACAACTAAACTTGGACCGTATGCTAAACATCTCAATCTTTCTGTTACTAAAGCAGGATCTGAATGATACTTTGAATAAATATGTTCCTTAAACCATGGTATGAAACTTCGATTGTGCTCTCGTACAATCCAATTCTCATTTCTATTCGGATTTAAACCTCTAAGAACACCCTTGTGCATTTCAACATACAGCTCAACTTCAAGCTCATTGTGCAGAACATACAAATGCACTTGATCCCGTTCGACCATTGATACTGTCACAACTTTATTTCCAATTAGCTTATTACCTTCTTTTTTTTCAACAACATGAGATTTGGGGAGTCCAATTGATTGAACATTTGACAGATATTCAGTACAAAACTCAACCGCTTCTTCAACAATATATCCTTCAGCATTACAACCCTCTGGTCGATTTCAGTTTTTCACATACCCTTTTAATATTTTCATGTAACGTTCAGTAGGGTACATCCATCTCATATAAGCTGGTCCACACAGTTGTGTCTCTTTGACAAGATGAACGACAAGATGAACCATTATGTCAAAAAACGAGGGAGGGAAATACATTTCAAGATCACACAAAGTAACAACTATTTATTTTTGCAATGTTGGTAAGATCTCAGGATCGATCACCTTGCTGCAAATTGACTTGAAGAAAAAACACAGTTTAGTTATTGCGCTTCTTACTTTTTCTGGAAGAATAGAATGTATACCTATCGGTAGAAAATGTTCCATTATAACATGGCAATCATGCGTCTTTAAACTCTTTAACTTGAGGTCTTGCATAGATACAAGTCTTCTAATATCTGATGAGTAGCCTTCTGGAACTTTAACCTCACTTAGGAACTTACACAATATTTTTTTATCCTTTCTGGATAGAGTGTAAACAGCAGGTGGTAGATATGTTCGTCTTCCTTTTTTCACGGGTCCCAATTCAGTTCTTATTCCCATCTCTACCATCTCCTCCCTTGCTTTAAGGCCATCCTTAGACTTACCTTTTATATTTAGTAACGTACCTATAAAATTGTCAAATACATTTTTTTCAATATGCATAACATCAAGAAAATGTCTTACGTACAAAGATTTCCAATATGGAAATTCAAAAAAAATCGACCTCTTCTTCCACCCACCTGTGACAACTTTATATGCAAAATGCTTGCCAAACTGAATACTCACATCTTTCACCTTTTCAAATATTTGATCACCTGTCAATCCAGGCGGAGCTCTACGTTGTTCGGTATCTCTATTGAACGCTTTTCTCCATCCACGATATTGATGTTTAGAATTTAAGAATCTACGATGACCGAGAAAGACATTCTTCTGACAAAGTTTCAATCACATCGTATCGGTTCCATCTTCACAGATAGGACACGCTTTTTCACCTTTAATGCTATACCCGGATAAATTTCCGTAGGCTGGAAAATCGTTAATTTTTCCAAACAACATCGCCCTCAAGTTGAAACTTTCTTTCCTATACCCATCATAAACCTCCACACCGTTCTCCCACAAAATCTTCAAATCTTTGATTAAAGGTTCCAAATATACGTCTATGTCATTTCCTGGTTGTTTAGGCCCAGAAATTAACATAGATAACATCATGAAGTTACGCTTTATACATAGCCATGGAGGTAGGTTATAAATCATAAGAATCACATGCCATGTGCTATGCGAGATACTTTGAATACCGTGTCGTTTCATTCCATCAGTAGACAATGCCAAGCGAAGGTTTCTTACTTCTTTTCCAAATTCAGGATAATCATTATCAATTTTCATCCACTGTAGTGAATCTGCCGGATGTCGAAACTTTCCATCAACAATTATTTCATCTGCATGCCAAGTTAAGTGTCTTGAATCGGTTTCACTACGATACATCCGTCTAAATATCGGAATTATAGGAAAATACCATAAGACTTTTTCCGGAGATAACTTTTTCTTATATCGAGGGGCACCGCATTTAGGACACTCATTTAACGATGCATACTCGTTTCGAAACAAAACGCAATCTTTTGGACAGGCATGTATCTTGTCATAGCTCATGCCAATAGAGTACAACATCTTTTTGGCCTCATATGTTCGATTGGGGAGAACATTATCCTCTGGTAGCATATCTTTCATAAGGGCTAATAACTCTGTGAAACTTTTATCCGACCATCCATTTCCCGCCTTTAAGTTGTACAACTTTAATACCGCAGACAATCTTGTGAATTTTGTACAACCATTATACAACGGTTTCTCTGCATCGCTTACCAACCTCTTGAACATTTTGGGACAATCATTAAGATCTTCTTCAAGCGCTTCTGCAATCTCTTCAACTCGATCATAATCGTATGTATCTGTGCCATTTTCGTTTGAAGCATAGGTCCTATTATCCCCCGATTCATCATTCCCGTCACTTTTCTCACCATGCATATTCCAACATGTATAACTTCTATCAATTCCATACCGTATTAAATGCGATGCCAACTGAACTGCGTCAACCTGATTCCCATAACAGCAACACAAACAAGGACATGTCATTTGACTGGGGTCTTCGGCGTGAGCAACAACAAACTTAACGAATTCCGATACCCCGTTCTCGTACTCTTTCGACAATCGATTAGAATGCATCCATGTCTTATCCATGGTTTACGGTTTCTGAGTCAATCTGAGCTAAATGATAAATTTGAAAACAAAACCAATACTCAAAACTTGCACTTGCTCTTGCACAACCATATAACAAAACCAATACTCAAAACTTTTCACTAAATTCATTTTATTCTATCAACTACTTTAGTACACAAGTATAATACATTCCTACCAAGAAAAGAGACGAGTAGAACACATAAACAAGAAACCATCATTGCTCAAAATCAATCATAAAAAGCACACGAAAAAAACAATATATTAATAGAGTTAGCAATATGGCTACCTTTATTAAATATTTTGTTACGCTCTCTATTATTTCTCTCTTGGCTTGTTTTACTAATGCACAACTTGTTAATGTAAAATTAAAAATAACTGAAGCACGGATTTTAAAATAACTGATATTTAATTGGACCATGAAAGTGTTGGGTAAAATTAAACTCTGCCTTCAGTTCATCAACCGGAACTAAAGTTGTTACACCTAGGAAATCTCCAAGAAGTCAAGGATCACAAAGAGCAGCTGCAGTAGCTGCTCTTTCTATCGTTCTCATTGATGATGATGAAGAACAAGATGGAGATTTCTTCAAATGCTTCTCCATAGCTAACTAGTAGCTACCTTCATATAGTTGACACAATGCAATATATGGAAGTTAGAATTTTTTTACAAATTTGTTATTATAGTATCGTTAAGTCAACTCAGTTGTAGCATAGCACTGATAGAAATTAGACTCCTGAGCGCGGGTTCAAACCTGTGACATATTTTAATGGTGATATTGTTAATTAGTGTTCCTTATCAGTAGGACTAGTGAAAGAAATTGAGGACTCACATTTTTGAAGTGGTTTTGTCAAAATGATAATGATGTTTGATAAAATAATTGGACAGAGGAACTTTAATTTTTTTACTTAGTTGAGACCTTGGGGAGACATCAGTTTGAAAATGTGTTGTTTTCTATTAATATCAGGACCATAGAATTTAATCCGATTAGAACAGCACGTAAGGAAGCAAATTAATTGTCTGTAAATATAATAAATTAGAATCAAAGCAAGCATAGAACAATTTATTCATACAAAACTATACTAGAAATTAAAATACCTGGAGCTGAGTTGTGTAACTTTGTGTTGTATATTGTTGTGATTTCTGATGCAGCAAACTTTATACTTCTAGTAAAATGATTATAAAGCTAGTTTTACTAGAAATGGTAAGAGAAAAAGTAGTGAGATATGAGAATCTAAATCATTGTAAAAAAAGGTTTGTGTTCCCATCACTGTGTGCTGTTGTTCACATGGCTCGAGAACTTATATCTCATCATTTAGAATTGGGACATGAAGATTCAAGAGATGAAAAGAAACAATCACCTGACGGTTCTCCTGTGGCAAGCGGTAGTCCTGTTGTTGAAAGTAACACTCCCGGTGATATATATTGCTCTTGTTTTCTTTTCTACAAATCAAACGAGTAACTTCTGATGATTTGACACGTTTGAGTTCTCTCTGCAGATGCTAAAAGTGAAATTACCCCTTCTGAATCGGAAGGTCCTGAAGAAGTTATAGAAACCAAGGAGGCAGAGGAACTTGCTCCTGAAACTGGTAGCAATGGAAATTCAGAAACAAAACAAGAAGACGTAGAGGATGGGCTTGATAACCAAAATACTCAGATTGTCTTCACTTATGAGCTCTGGTTTAGGGTTTTTTCGTGAAGAAAATCTGACTGAGAATAGAAAAGTGATACGAATTGTGTTTTGATATTTATTATAAAACTACCTACGAAAGAGCTTTTAAAAGAGCTTTCTAAAGGTCATCTATAACAGCGTTTTTACATCAAAAAGCGCTTTCGTAGCATATCCTATAGCAGCGCTTTTAAAAGCACTTTCTAAAGGCCAGCTTTAACAGCGCTTTGGAAAAGCGCTTTCTAAGGCTGACCTTTAGCAGCGCTTTTGAAAAGCACTTTCTTAAGGTACCCTCTGAAAGGCCAGCTTTAGTAGCGCTTCCCAAAAAGCGCTTTCTAAGGGTGACCTTTAGAAGCGCTTTTGAAAAGCGCTTTCTTAAGGCACCCTTTGAAAGCGCTTTTTTAAGCGAATTTTTTTAAAACCTACAGCAACGCTTTTTCCAAAAGCGCTTTCTTTTATGTGCTGCTAAAACTTATTTTTGGCGTAGTGCAAAACGCAAACCAGCATTCAAAACAGTTCCAGTTCTGGCCACCGTATCACAGATCCTATAGAAGAGATTCTTTTTTGATTCACTTGACTTAAGGATATCTCCTTGATGATCTTAGACTTGTCAGAGTAGGGGAGACCCTTGTCTTTTCTTCTATTAGACATACCTTTTTTACTGATCGGGAAGTTGCTTTGAGGTAAGGGAATCACCCATGGTAATGGTGTCTGAGGCGTTGTGTAGGCCTGTAGTCATCATATTGAAGGGTTGCCTTCTTTCCTCAATATTTCTTGAGTTCCTTCTTGAGACTTTCTTTGAGTTCTTTTGTGAGTCTAGGGAAATCAGCTACCTGGATAAATGTTGGACAAGGGCGAAGATGGAAAAAGATATGAGGTTTATGATATGCAAATTTATGTATGTATGCAAATGAATATGTATGGGTATGCAAGAGATTTTTTTTTCTTTCAGGGTATGCTAAAAATTTTCATGCAACCCAATGAGGGTGTAGGATAAAGATAAACATAAGGATACCCTATATATGTTTAGGGGTAATGACAGACAAGAAGGAACTCATATGGGTATTAGTCAAATGGAAACCCCTACAGGCTAGGGATTATGACAGACAAATGGAAATCCTTACAGGTTAGAGATGATGAAAGACATAAGGAAATCCCTACGGATGACAATTAAGAGGAAACCCCTACAATCTAGGGGTTTGTGAAAGACAAACGAAAGCCTATACAGGCTAAGGATCGTGATATATAGAAGGAAACCCCTTGTGGGTTAAGGGATTGTAAAAGAATGTCCCTCGTGGGAATGCTCCATATGATGTAACTAAACCATCCTAGTGGGTGACTCCTACGGAAGGTTCTAAGTTTTTCTACACAACCTCCCACAAGGGTGACTTCTAAGGATATCATGGGTAACACATAAGGGAAAAGGCACAAGGGCCTCCCTTAAGTGAAGCCTCTTTGTAGACCAAGACTTTCTTCTTGTAGGTCATACAAGGTCTCACCATGAGATTTTATTTTTGGGTTATTCATAGAGTAATTGATCAAATCCAATGTCCTATCTCCAAGAGAGGCTAGCCTTCTAAAGATATTTATCAGAATTCGACCCACTCTAAGTGAAGTTGTCACAAAAATACATAATGATATTAAATCCCCTTGGCCTATTGACAATCCTTCATCTAAGTTTTTATATGATTTCTGCAAATAGATCCCACCACCAAACATATGATAATATGATAAAAATGAAGGAAAATGAATAACATAAATGATAGGAATAATGGATAAGCCAAAAATAAATAAAGAAATAAAATTTAAAACCCAAGAAGTCCTAGAGCTAAAAGTAGGATAAACTCTAACTTAAATGGGGTGTCCCTAGCAGAATCTTCAGTTGTCGTAACCGGCAAAAAATACGAGAGATGCCACCACTACTTATTTGTCCTAAGAACGGGAAAGGAACGTAAAAACCCTAATTTGTTCAGAGATTATTGGGTTCGCGAGTTGATTAGATAAAGGGAAGGTGTTAGGCACCCTTTACCTCCCTTGTACTCAAGGGGAACCTTTTTAGACCTATGACTTATTGGGGGTATTTCTTTATTCAATCAGATTATCATATATAGTAAAAATAAGGGAAATTTTAGTTTTTTAGTTAGTGTTTTTTAAAGAATTGTGTAGAATTTCTTTCAAATTAAATTTCAAACTGCATCTACGATCTCTTAATTTTCAAACTCGTACAAAGTTCAAAAGATCATTCGAAAGCAATTCTATGCAATTCTATAAAAAACACTAACTAAAAAACTAAATATTCCCTTGTTTTTACTATACATGATAATGTGATTGAATAAAGAAATACCCTCAATAAGTCCTTGGTCTAAAAAGGTTCCTCTTGAGTACAGGGGAGGTAAAGGGTGCCTAACACCTTCCCTTTATCTAATCAACTCGTGAACTCAATAATCTCTGAACAAATTATGGTTTTTCCGTTCCTTTCCCATCCTAAGGACAAATAAGTAGTGGTGGCGACTCGTATTTTTTGCTGGTTACGACATACATCAACTAATTTTCCATAATAATATAAAATGCTTAATTTTTTATTTTTTCCATATAGGTTGTGAATGTCAGAAATGTTATTTCATTTTTTTCTTCTTGAATTTGTTGTCTTATACTAGCTTTCATGATAAAGATGATATAAATATAAGAATTAATTATGGTTATTTCGGGTAGACAGGCTCGCGGGTAGAGTTTTGAAAATTCGTTGTCTGAATCAATTAACATCGAATTTCATTGGTTTGGTTTGTTTTTTACCCAAATTAAAAAAAAAGTCTTATCCAAATACCATAGTTTGGTTTGGATTTCAGTTTGGTTCATATTTTCCTGAACCAATGAACACCCCTATTAGATAGGACTGCTTCCATGGTGTTGAATGTGGGTCTAAGAATGATAGTGTTGTTGGAAGAAAGGGAATAAGCTAATATATACCTGAATATTATGATTTTGGATTTCTTGCCTTCCTCAAAGGTTGTTCTAATGGGGATGTTACTACATAATTGTACTTGATCTTATGAGAAGCATGCTAGGGACCCTTTGAAGGGTCACAATTATTCATCTCCTGAGAAGCCTTCTAGGGATCCATTGAAGGGTCACAATTGTTTGGGGTCAAACTAAAACCTTTTGAAAGCGTCCTAGTTAAGGACATTCACTAAACATTTGATTCAACCAAAACTCTCTTAACATTCCTATGGAAAATTTAAATTATAATGACCATAGGTTCATCCTCATGGGGTATGATTTTGACCATATCTTGACAAGAAAATATGATGTCAAATGGGGAAATTGATAACGTCTTTGTGGGTGTTTCTGAGATATGTATAACCTGTCAGTAATATTTTTTTAAAGGAATTTTATTGGCTTCCCCCTACAAACTTATATGTGATGGTATTTAAAGTTCTTGGTTTTGTTTCTCGACCTCGGGATCTTTTCCTTTTCTCTCCTGGAGTTCCTACGATGGTCCTGCCTAGGTGATATGAAATCCCTCCAGATATTTATGACAATTGTATAAAGACATGTTTTCTAGTTTGAAGAGCTTCATTCTAATGACGCATCTTGTCCAGGGTTGCTTGAATCTTTGCTAACATGTCTTCATCGTAAGAGCTAGGTGTATGTCTTATGCTCACCATTAGGACACAATGGCTAAGGAGATTAATAATTTTGTGAGAAATTAGGTGTGGCCCATGTTAGTTTTACTGGACCCTAATGGTGGGCGCCCACTGTACATAGAAAACTACAATATCTCTTTTGTCGCTCATGTAGAACAAATGAAGCAACAATTAGTGTGAATTTGTGCACATCCTTATTTGTTCTAACCACTCACTTATATATATATATATATATATATATATATATATATATATATATATATATATATATATAGTTGCTTTGGATTACTTTGCCTCTCTCTCTCTCTCTCTCTCTATCTATCTCTCTCTCTCTCCTTTCTGTTACACATCTATTTCCTTTCAATTCCCTAATCCTCCTTGTTTGGGAGTTGACACCATAACATACATTCATGGCTTTTATTGGATACAACAGTTGTGATGATTATGTATCTCGATCAAGAGCAATGTATTCTACTATTACACTAAGTTATAGACGCTAGTGAGAAGTTCATTCGCTCTTTACGTGTCTATGTTATTTTGGAGTTACTTGAGGCTATAGAGCATCTTCGATCCAAGAATTTATGGTCATGGAGGGGGCTGTTTGGAAATTTGTACTTAAAGCAATTGTTGGAAATGCTAGGAGGTCGTTTGAGTCTGCACCGTGCTTTTTTTCAATAGTTGGAGGAATTGGAGTCCTAGAAGTCAAAATAGAGGGAGAAGTTACTAGGACAGGATCAAATTCTTCTGTAAGAGGATGTAGAGCCTCTCTCACAAGATCGACAATGGCTTACACAGAGTGGCTAGTCGAGTAAATTAAGATGTTTCCATAGGTTGTGCAAAATTGATTGGCGATTAAAGTAGGAAGAAGACTAATTGTTAGTCAAAGCACTGAAGAGACGGGTTTTTTTTTTGCAGAAATTTGAGGGATCAAAAGTTGATTATCACAAACAAAGTCATTCTTACATTATGGAATAAGAATTGGATGGTTTAGAAGGAGTGAGTTCTTCCAGTACAGTGGTATAATTCTCCAATGTGGTGGAATAAGGATGGACCTACAAGGTTAGGACTCCAACGCTCAAATTAGTGAAGTTAGAGAGATGCAGTTCATGAGAGTGAAATAATACATGTTTTAACCTGTGACAGGGCTTATATATGGTAGGCATTTAAAATCGTCTTCGCCCAACCTGGCTTCAGATATAGTGGATCATTCGATCAGATTTAATAGTAGTTGATGTATGAGTAGTTGGGATTAGGTGTCTGTCTCTTTGACGAGGTTCCTCCTCTTTACTTGTATTTTATAGTGACGCTTTGAATTGGGTATTGTTTAATTTTGTGTGCTTCTTTAGATCCCTGGTTGGTCCAAAACAATTTTTCATACACATGACATTATATCAAACTCTTACATTTAAAAGGTTCAATTATCTATGTAATAAATATTCTCTTGCCAATTTAAAAATTGGTCTTCTTACGAGTCTAAAGGTAGAAAATTGATTTTGAGTTAATTGCTTCTATAAAATTGATTATGATTAAAAGTAAATTGATGGTAAAGTGATTTATGTCTATATAAATGCTTGTAAAAGTGATTTGAATAGTAAATTTAAGCGTACAAATTACGTTTAGACTCAAAAACTAGAAATTATAACTTTAAGTAGAATAAATTATGAAAAGCATAAACAAATTGTTGGGAGGAAATCTAAAAATGCAACGGAATAAATCAACAACACAATCTCTCTCAAATACCAAATGCAACAAAAATCAATAAAACACATAAAACAACACAACACAATTTTAGCATGGAAAAACCCCCGTAAACTAGGAGTAAAAAACCACAAGACCCGTATGCCAATTAAAATATACACTATAATCAACAATGGTTATAAGCAAGGTTTTATCTAAAACTAGTTAGAGGCATACATAAAGATCATCAAGATTTAGAATCAATCTTGGAATACAACAAGAATCAAGAGAGATAGAACAACCCAAAAATACTAAGAAATTCATACCTCAAAGATGGACTCGACAGACCAACTTAGAATTCTCTGAATACAATAAAACTCTTTCGGAATGTGCTCCTATGAGTCATGAACATTATGTAAAAATTTCAAGATGATCCGACCTTTGTATTTTGCACAAGCTCCGATTTTTTTGGGACTGATTTGTGCAAAATTAGGGTTGCAAGAATAGGATTTTCTCTCTAGCTTTTCTTGTTGTTTTTCTCAAACAATGAATGAATTACCTAATTCTCTTTGTTGGGTAATAACAAAGGTATAGACATACATGGGCCACTAACCCACATCCATTTGGGCATCTCCAAATAGGATGGATATCCCAACAAACTCCCTCTACTGACTAGTTGGAGGGCAACACCAATCCTGTAAGTGTTTGGTTGTTGGCAGGTTTTTTGGTAAAACCAGTTATGTGAATGTCATGACTGATGTCATAACATTCTGGGACACAAGGTACATTCTGCAGAAAAAGAATGTTATACAGAAGTTGCTCAATATGAGTGTTTAGCTGATCATTATGGAATGATCATATTTATTGCATTCTACCAAAATCAGTAAACAGGATTCTTGTTGTCATAACCAATGTTAAGACATCCTGTACTGAACTAACATTTGTGCAGATTTATTATTTCTGAGAATTTTCAGGAATCTGGTTTATTCAGTCCAGATTAGATTCTCACGTGGACTTAGGTTAACTTTTCTTAACCATAATCTGGTTGTTAAAGTCCTATGACCAAGTCTTGAGGTTAACCCTAATTAACCCTAGCTATTTTCGTGGAAGCCCTAACAGAAGAATAGCTGGCTATATATTCATCATGAAGACTGTTGGTGAAAGATACTTTTGACAGAAGATCAATAAGGGACTGTATAGTTGTAACTACTGTAATCCAAGCAATTATCATTGTGATAAGTGACTTGGAGTAGGATTTGATTGTAAGGGTTGTGTATCACTCAAAGCTTTGAAGCACGAGTGTTTGTGTCACTTGATTAAAGCTTTGAAGCAAAGTCAAGTTAGGGTTGTGTATCACTCAAAGCTTTGAAGCACGAGTGTTTGTGTTACTTGATTAAAAGCTGTGAAGCACAATCAAGTGTATGTTCTGAAGAGTGTCTTCATAATTTCATTAGTCAATTGTTTAGTATCACTGCTGTGATTGAGGGGGAGTGAGTAGGAACTCAGGTTTAAGTTGAACTTAGATTGAAGTTGCATTGGGTAGGTCTTAAGTGAAGGAGATAAACTGGTTGGTTTATTCCTGAATTAATATCTCTTATAGTGAATTTCCTCCCTGACTTGGTAGCCCCCAGAGTAGGTGTTGTTACACACTGAACTGGGTAAACAATTGAATGTGTTCTTTACTGCTTTTAGATTTACTGTCTTGAAGAAAGTCAGATACGGTGTCATAACATTCACTATGACATTAAGTATCTGCTGCCAGAATTTCAATTGGCATCAGAGCAGGCACCCTGCCTGTATTACTGGGTGAGATCTAGGGATATTATTTTCTGGTGCTATGGACAAAGAAGGAGGTTTTGGAAACAGATCACCCATTCTGGATGGATCAAATTATGACTACTGGAAACCTCGTATGATTGCCTTCTTAAAATCACTAGACAAAAAGGCTTAGAGAGCTGCTGACAAAGGATGGAACCATCCCACCATAACTGGGAAAGATGGGTCAACCAGTCTGAAACCTGAGGAAGAATGGAGCAAAGAAGAAGATGAGTTAGCCCTGGGTAACTCCAAAGCATTAAATGCCCTGTTCAATGGAATTGATAGAAACATATTCAGACTAGTACATCAATGTGAACTGGCCAAGGAGGTTTGGGACACTCTCAAAACTACCCATGAGGGCACATCCAAAGTAAAAATGTCAAGGATTCAGATGCTGACTACCAAATTTGAGAACCTAAGGATGATGGAAGATGATACCATTCATGAGTTTCACATGAACATCTTGGAAATTGCCAACACCTCAAGAGCATTGGGAGAAAAGATGTCAGAAGAAAAGCTGGTGAGAAAGATTCTCAGATCCTTGCCTAAAAGATTTGCAATGAAGGTGACTACTATAGAGGAAGCTCAGGATATCTGCAACTTGAAGGTGGATGAACTCATTGGGTCTCTTCAGACCTTTGAGATGGGGATCAGTGACAATGTTGACAAGAAAAACAAGAGCATAGCACTTGTATCTAATACTGAAGATGACAACAAGGAGGATGAAGAAGAAAATATTTCAGAAGCTATAGCCATGCTTGGAAGACAGTTCAACAAACTCATCAAGAGAATGGACCCAAAGTCAAGGTCAAATGTTAAGAACATTCCTTCTGACATTAACAGATCCTATGACTCCAGCAGAAGACCAAAGTCTGAAGAGAAGGGAAATCAAATCAAAGGAATTCAATGCCATGGATGTGAAGGATATGGGCACATTTGAGCTGAATGTCCAACCTTTCTTAAGAAACAAAAGAAAGGAATGTCTGTTACTTGGTCTGACTGTGACTTAGAAAGTAATTCTGAAGAAGAATCTGCCAAACTAGTTACTGCGCTAACTGGTATTTGTGACTCTGATAGTGACTCTAGTGATGAGGAAGTGACATTTGAAGAACTGACTGACTCCTACAAGAAGTTATGTATCAGAAGTGCTGAAGTCTGTCAGCAAAATGAGAGACAAACAAAACTCATAGTAAAGCTGGAGGCTGAGAAGAAGGCAGACATTGATACTATAAGTCATCTAGAAGGGGAAGTTCAGATGCTAAACTCAAAACTTGACCAGATGACCAAATCTGTCAAGATGCTGACAAATGGAACTGACAAATTAGAAGAAATCCTTCAGGTTGGACAAAATGTGGAAAACAAGTCTGGTCTAGGATTTGTGGCAGCAAAGAAATCTATTGTAGACAAAAGAAGATCAGGCTTGATAAACAAATGTCAAAGCAGATGTCACAACACTCAACATCGAGAACAGAGAAATATGAAGAAAAAGTATCAAAGATGGAGATGTCATCATTGTGGGAGATTTGGTCACATAAAGCCATTCTGCTTCAGATTATATGGATATCCTAATCAGACCCCAGTTGTCAAACCTAAGTCTAACAACGCACCATATACTCAACAGTGGAAGAAAAAGGCTACTGCCCTGATAGCTCACACCTCCCTTAGAGTCTCTGCAAAGGAAGACTGGTACTTTTACAGTGGATGCTCTAAACACATGACTGGAATCAAGAATCTTCTCAATAATGTTAAACCCCACACTACTAGCTATGTGACTTTTGGAGATGGTGCTAGAGGAGAAATCAAAGGAGTTGGAAACTTGGACTGCCCTGGAGTTCCAAACCTAAATGAAGTATTGCTGGTAAAAGGCTTGACTTCTAATCTTATAAGTATCAGTCAATTATGTGATCTAGGATTCAAGGTCAACTTCACCAAGTCTGAATGTCTTGTAACTAATGAAAAACAAGAAGTTGTAATGAGAGGAGTCAGATCTAAAGACAACTGCTACTTATGGGAGTCTGAGAACACTAATTATTCTTCTATGTGCTCTATTGCCAAAGAAGAAAAAGAAGTGAAACTGTGGCACCAAAAACTTGGTCATTTACATCTAAGAGGAATGAAAAGGATTATATCCATGGAAGCAGTCAGAGGGATTCCAAGGCTGCAAATTGATGAAGGGAGAGTCTATGGTGAATGTCAGGTTGGAAAGCAGACTAGAATGTCACATCCAAAGTCAAGACATCTGACCACCTCTAAGGTGTTATAACTTCTACATATGGATCTGATGGGACCAATGCAGGTAGAAAGTCTTGGTGGAAAAAGATATGCCTATGTTATTGTGGATAATTTTTCCAGATTCACCTGGATTAACTTCATTAAATAAAAGTCTGATGTATTTGAAGTATTTAAGGAACTGTGCAAAAGAATTAAAAGAGAAAAAGAAGGATGCATTGTCAGAATCAGAAGTGATCATGGCAAGGAATTTGAAAACAGTAAGTTTGATGAGTTCTGCTCCTCAGAAGGAATTAATCATGAATTCTCTTCACCCATAACTCCTCAACAAAATGGAGTTGTGGAAAGGAAAAACAGGACTATACAGGAATCTGCCAGAGCAATGATACATGCCAAAAGACTTCCTATTCATTTTTTGGCTGAAGCTATGAATACAGCCTGTTATGTCCATAACAGGGTCACCTTGAGAAAGGGAACATCATCCACCAATTATGAACTTTGGAAAGTAAGAAAGCCTACAGTGAAGTACTTCCATGTATTTGGAAGCAAATGCTATATTCTGACAGATCGTGAACAAAGGAGAAAGATGGACCCTAAAAGTGATGAAGGAATATTCCTAGGATACTCTACCAACAGCAGAGCTTATAGGGTATTCAATTCCAGGACCAAAGTTATGATGGAATCTATAAATGTCATAGTTGATGATTACCATGAGGAAACAAATGTCCCATATGATGTTGAGACATTCTTTGAGACTTCAACTCAAAAGGATGATATTCCTAAAACTACTTCATCTGAATCTGAATCAAAGGAAGCTAACAAAGACCCTTCCATCAGAATTCAGAAAGATCATCCTAAGGAACTCATCATAGGAGATCCTAACAGTGGAATCATTACAAGATCTAGAGAAATCATCTCAAACTCTTGCTTTGTATCTAAAATTGAACCAAGAAATGTTAAGGAGGCTTTAACTGATGAATACTGGATTGGAGCAATGCAAGATGAATTGAACCAATTCAAGCAACATGAAGTATGGGAGTTAGTTCCTAGACCAGAAGGAACAAACATCATTGGCACAAAATGGATCTACAAGAACAAATCAGATGCTGAAGGAGTTGTCACTAGGAATAAGGCAAGACTTGTTGCTCAAGGATACACTCAAGTTGAAGGTGTTGATTTTGATGAGACTTTTGCTCCTGTAGCCAGACTGGAATCAATCAGACTCCTATTGGGAATTTCTTGTCTCCTTAAGTTCAAGTTATTTCAGATGGATGTAAAAAGTGCCTTCCTAAATGGGTACTTAAATAAGGAAGTTTATGTGGAACAGCCTAAAGGATTTGTGGATCCAAACTACCCTGATCATGTCTACAAATTGAGGAAAGCTTTATATGGCCTGAAACAAGCTCCTAGAGCATGGTATGACAGGTTGACAAAATTCCTCTCTGACAAAGGATACAGGAAAGGAGGCTTGGATAAAACTCTTTTTGTCAAAAATGAAGGAGGAAAGATAATGGTAGCTCAAATCTATGTTGATGACATAGTGTTTGGGGGAATGTCAGATAAAATGGTTGAACATTTTACTGACCAGATGCAAGCTGAATTTGAAATGAGCCTCATGGGAGAATTGACCTATTTTCTTGGACTGCAAGTCACACAGATGGAAGACTCAATTTTTCTGTCTCAAAGCAAGTATGCAAAGAACATTGTCAAGAAGTTTGGGATGGAGAATGCCAGTCACAAAAGGACTCCTGCACCTACTCACTTAAAGCTGTCCAAAGATTCAAGTGGAGTCAAGGTGGACCAAAGCTTATACAGAAGTATGATAGGAAGTCTGCTATACTTAACAGCCAGCAGACCTGACATTGCGTTTGCAGTTGGAGTATGTGCAAGATACCAGGCTGAACCCAAAGTAAGTCATGTCAACCAAGTGAAGAGAATTCTGAAGTATGTGAGTGGAACCCACAACTATGGCTTGCTGTACTCTCATGGATGTGAACCAACTCTGACTGGTTACTGTGATGCTGATTGGGATGGAAGTGCTGATGATAGAAAGAGCACCTCTGGAGGATGTTTCTTCTTAGGAAATAATCTTGTCTCCTGGTTCAAAAAGAAACAGAACTGTGCGTCTCTATCTACTAGTGAAGCTGAATACATAGCAGCTGGTAGTAGCTGTTCTCAAATGATCTGGATGAAACAGATGCTTACTGAGTATAATGTCACACAAGATGTTATGACATTATACTGTGACAATCTGAGCACTATCAACATTTCCAAGAATCCTATTCAGCATAGCAGGACCAAGCATATTGACATTAGACATCACTTCATCAGAGATCTTGTAGAGGAGAAGACGATTAAACTGGAACATGTTGCCACAGAACTACAATTGGCTGACATTTTTACCAAGGCACTTGATGCAAATCAATTTGAAAATTTGAGGGGCAAGCTGGGTATTTGCCAACATGAAGATATGTAGCAATTAATTTTGCTTAAAACAAGGGATGAGAGAGATTTTTTTGTTAAGTCTACTCTGATTGGGCTAATCATCTACTTCTCTATTTCTTTCCAAGATTTTAAGAAGTTGAATAGACATTCATATATCTCACTCCTCTCGCGTTTCTGCAACAAACTTCAATCTCTCAAACGAAGACTGCACTATTACTGCTACCTATTTTCTAAAACTCTCAAAATGTCTCAACTATCCATGACATCATCCTCTTTAAAGGCGACTGCTTCTTCCGCATCCTCTGATCGAGAACCTAGGGCAATCATAAACTGCATGGATTCTGATGTTCTGGAGATAACTCCTCTTCGTGAACTGGAAGCTGACCCCACTAAGGTTAAGAAGCTGCGAACCAGACATGCAAGAAGGTCACAAGCTTCTTCATCTGGTAAACCCTCTCAACCATCGTCTTCTGTTCCTTCAGAAATAGCAAATAGGGAAGGCTCAGTTTATGTTAATCAAGCTATAGCTAGACTTGTCACTAGGATTCTAAATGAGAATCACTCTGTACCTGGCATTTCTGTACCTTTGAATCAAGAATCTGCTAGTCCAAATGTTGAAATGAATCCAGATGTCACTCAGAATTTTGAGACACCGGATGACAACATTAAGAAATCTTCTGAAAATCTTGATGATCACCAGAACCCTATTGAGAAGGATGTTGAACCCCCGGTTATTGATGTTGATGAAGAATACTCTGAAAATGAATTAATTGCAAATATTAACCCTAGCATAGCTAGAAGGATGATGAACAGAAAAGGAAAGCAGGATGCTGCCAAAAGCCTCTCCAAAGAGAAGACTGCTGATGTTGTTCATAAGAAAACCAGGTCTGAGAACAAGACTGGAGTAGAAACTGTGAAGGCTGGATTGTCAAAAGGGAAGGTGAAAACTCGAGCACCTGCCGGTAGTCTCTCAAAGCATGTGAGACAACCAATAGCAAAGAAAAGGAAAGAGCCTGAACCCTCTGAATCTGATGAGGAATCAGAATTTGAATTTGATGTTGAAGACATTCCTCTCAAAAGGAAACTCTCCTCAAGCAAAATGCCTAAAGTCCCAGAAGTCCCCACTGACAACATTTCCTTTCACCATCCTGAGAATGCAAACAGGTGGAAGTATGTATGTTTGAAAAGGATAGCCTTGGAAAGAGAACTTAACAACAGTGCCATGGAATGTAAGGAGATCATGGATCTAATCAAAACTGCTGGTCTAATAAATACTGTGGTAAAGTTTACCAACTGCTATGAAGTTCTTGTCAAAGAATTCATAGTGAATTTATCTGATGGGTGTGCTGATGGAAAGTCAGCTGATTTTAAATGTGTATATGTGAGAGGAAGGAAGGTAAATTTCTCTCCCTCTGAAATAAACAAATTCCTAGGAAGACCAGATGATGCTTGCCCTGAGCTAGAGGTTACTGACAACCAAGTGTGCCAAACCATCACTACAAATCAAGTCAAGAGCTGGCCCTTAAAAGGGAAGCTGAATGCAAGCAAGCTGAGCATGAAATTTGCCATTCTGCACAAAATTGGTGCAGCTAACTGGGTTCCCACCAACCATAAATCAACCATCTCCACAGGCTTGGGAAGATTCATTTATGTTGTTGGAACCAGGACAAACTTTGACTATGGCAAGTATATCTTTGATCAAACATTAAAACATGCTGGAAGCTATGCTATTAAAGGCCCTATTGCCTTTCCCTCTCTCCTATGTGGTATAGTCCTTGCTCAGTATCCTGACATTCTAGTTGAAAAAGATATTGTATGCAAAAGAGCCCCTGCTCTTGGGTTGCACTATAAGCTATTTCAGGGAACACATGTTCCTGACATTGTCATGACATCAGCTGAGACATCAACTGTCAAGTCTCGTTCTATGAAAACTGATGTTATAGTTGTGCTGAAGGAAACCTGCAAAGAGCTTGATACAAGGAAAAGGACTCTTGAGGACCTGATTGCTAGACTAGAACAGGAGGAGATTGAAAGACAAAGAAGGGAAGAGGAAGTTGCTGAAGATAGTGCCTCCCCCGAAGATGACAGTGCTTGAAGATCAGTGCAGTTGAAAAGTTTGCTGCTGGTACCTGATGCTGCAAATGATTTTTTTGTGTTTTTATTATTCCTTTTGGATGACTGTATAACCTAAAAGTACAATGATCTTTGGCCTATTTATGGCTAAAGAGGGGGAGAAGATTTTGTGATAATTTTGGTAGAATTAGACTTGGTAGATATTATTAATTCTGCTGCTTTCTAATCTCTGATTGTTTAGGGGTTTTAGCCAAAAATTTGCCAAAGGGGGAGTTTGTAAGTGTTTGGTTGTTGGCAGGTTTTTTGGTAAAACCAATTATGTGAATGTCATGACTGATGTCATAACATTCTGGGACACAAGGTACATTCTGCAGAAAAAGAATGTCATACAGGAGTTGCTCAATATGAGTGTTTAGCTGATCATTATGGAATGATCATATTTATTGCTTTCTACCAAAATCAGTAAACAGGATTCTTGTTGTCATAACCAATGTTAAGACATCCTGTACTGAACTAACATTTGTGCAGATTTATTATTTCTGAGAATTTTCAGGAATCTGGTTTATTCAGTCTAGATCATATTCTCACGTGGACTTAGGTTAACTTTGCTTAACCCTAATTTGGTTGTTAAATTCCAATGACCAAGTCTTGAGGTTAACCCTAATTAACCCTAGCTATTTTCGTGGAAGCCCTAACAAAAGAATAGCTGGCTATATATTCATCATGAAGACTGTTGGTGAAAGATACTTTTGACAGAAGATCAATAAGGGACTGTATAGTTGTAACTACTGTAATCCAAGCAATTATCATTGTGATAAGTGACTTGGAGTAGGATTTTATTGTAAGGGTTGTGTATCACTCAAAGCTTTGAAGCACGAGTGTTTGTGTCACTTGATTAAAGCTTTGAAGCAAAGTCCAGTTAGGGTTGTGTATCACTCAAAGCTTTGAAGCATGAGTGTTTGTGTTACTTAATTAAAAGCTGTGAAGCACAATCAAGTGTATGTTCTGAAGAGTGTCTTCATAATTTCATTAGTCAATTGTTTAGTATCACTGCTGTGATTGAGGGGGAGTGAGTAGGAACTCAGGTTTAAGTTGAGCTTAGATTGAAGTTGCATTGGGTAGGTCTTAAGTGAAGGAGATAAACTGGTTGGTTTATTCCTGAATTAATATCTCTTATAGTGAATTTCCTCCCTGGCTTGGTAGCCCCCAGAGTAGGTGTTGTTACACACTGAACTGGGTAAACAATTGACTGTGTTCTTTATTGCTTTTAGATTTACTGTCTTAAAGAAAGTCAGATACGGTGTCATAACATTCACTGTGACATTAAGTATCTGCTGCCAGAATTTCAAATCCGACTATTTTGTGACCAAACTCAAGCTTTCCTATAGGCAACAAATTTGTCAACATATCTAAACAATTGTCGTCGGTGTGAATCTTCTCAAGCTCCATCAACTTGGAATATAATGCATCATGAATCTAATGATTATGAACATCAATATGCTTCAAACTTGAGTGAAAGGAGGAATTCTTCGATAACTGAATGGAACTTTGATTATCACAAAAAAAAGACATATTTTCTTGTCTCACACCAAGTTCTATTGCAAATTTCATCATGAGAGCCTTGTATCCTCTTTGATAAGTACAATCATCTTTCTTAATCCGATAAACACGTATATTCTTCAATGCTCTCTTACCCTTTGGCAACATCACTAACTCAAAGATATTACTCTCACGAAGTGATTGCATTTCATCTTATGGTGACACAAAAATATATCATTAATTTGACTTTATTTGTGCGGGTTTTGTTGTAACTTTGATTATGTTTCCACTATTATGTGGGTGTTTTGTTTTTGTTTAAGGTATTTATCCATTTAAGAGGAGTTTGCGAAGAAACGAAGCAAAACAGACCAAAAACGAAGAAATGGAGCAGTTAGCACTCAAGGCGACCACATGGGGACCATAAATGAAGGAAGAGGAACAAACATGCATGAGTTAGCAAGCCATGGCATTTTCCATGAACCCCACGGCATTCACTGTACTTTATAAAGTCCAAAGGATTGGAAATGGGCTTTACTTAGCCCCCGAGAGTCCACAATGTCCCCTACTTTTTCTGCACGTCTTTGGAGCGGTTTTAAGGGATTTTTAGGGTTTTTGGAACCCTATAAATACCCCCGTGGTGCCTCCATTTTTGGCATCCAAGATTATGCATACTTAATCCATATATTGTCAAATTTGTAAATCAATAATCTCTTCACATCAAAGGATTATTTCACTGTCGATTGAGTTTGTATCAAGTTTGGAGCACTCTTGTACAAGTTTTATTTCAAGAACTTTATTTCTTCCGTTTACGTTTCGTGACGATTTACTTCTAATTATTGCAGTTGTATCAGATTCAAGACTCCGTTTGGAGCAAGTTTTTAATTCATTCAACATTTATTTTACTTGTCTTGCCTTTACTTTCCTGCCTTATTTATTTGCTTTATTCCTCTTCATCTATTTACCCGTCATTATGTTTACCTTTGCACTTAAAACCATTTATGTTTTGTTTTCCCTAAACATGCCCGGCTAATTTATTAAGTGTTGAGATGTGAGAATCTTCAATAGGCGATGCTCTACATATTGTCTCTTTAGGATCACCTTTGTGGGCTATTTTGATTAAAATGCAACTTTTCTGAACTTATTTTGAATCTGCTTACACGAAAGTGAAGCAGTGAAAACATCGGGTAAGATTGAAAGCCATCTGACATAAAAGACTAAAATTGGTTTGTTTTTGGTTAACAAATACCGCAAAAGCGCTTTGTTAGTTAACTAGGAAAATTTGATATTTCTATAAGGAGATTTTAAAACTATTTGCTGATGTGTTTGTAGGTTTAGGATCTGGTTTCCTGAGCGAAAGCCAAGAACCCTTTTAAGTCAAACTTTCCAATCAAAATTACTTTTCTATTTATTTAAGAGTTTAATTTCTTAAAAATAGGTTTACTACTTGTTGACAAGTAGTTTTTGACTAGGGACACAAGCCTTTAAGCTGTAAGGTTAAAAAGCTAAAAAGGCATGAGTTTCATAGGAAACAACAGAATATGTCGAGCAAGGGAAAGGATATCGACCAAGGGAGACATTCGACGAGGACATGAGGTTCATAGGAAGCTGTCGACGGAAACAGAGGTCGATGAAGTAAGGATTTATATTGTCGGGAATGGTTGTCAACATGTAAGCCAGCGAGAACATGGTAATATTCAAAACAATTTTCCACGAAGCCCAACATTGGCTAATAACCGCCGACAGTTACATATTTAGGATTTCTATTTAAGCAAATGTTTTCATTTGTGTCAAGGTTCGTACTTTTTCACATTTAGAGCATTCTACTCAAAGTACATGCATCTAAGAGATAAACAAGTTTCAAGCTTAACAATGTATGAATGCTTTCACCTTTAAATTCGTAACAATTTCCAGTTTTTACTTTGAAATTATAAGTCTTGTCTTTAATTTCTCTACTTTGTAATTATCTTTATCTTTTGCCCTTTTACCTTTCATAAACCATGTCTTAACCCAAAAATACCTAAAACACTAAGTCTAGGATTATTGTAGTCGATCCTGCAAGTAACCTTTAATAAGAGGCTAGCGATTGTTTCACGAAGAAACAAATTGGCACACCTGGTGGGACACGTTTGTGTTTGAGTCTTCTAGTTTCGTGCATGAAATTAAGAGGTGGTAAAAGAATGGTAGATCCTAGAACTCCTGAAAGGAATCAAATTTCGGGAGGAAATACCAGTGCAGCGGCGAGTGTAGGTTCCAGTATGGTGGTCGTCTCTCTGACTTCACCAAGCATAGCTACCACAACGCGTCCAGTAATTGTATGACAACCAATAGCATGCTCCGATGTTGTCGGGAAACCAATTTGGTCATTCTGCTGGGTTGGGATTCTCCAACTAAATTGTGCCTACTTTAACCCCAAGTATTGTTGCTATCATGAGGCAACAGATGGATGAAAGTAACCATGAAATGGTCAATATGCTGACTCAACAGATGAGTCTCATATTAAGACCTTTGATTAAGAATTTGGTGCAGAGTTATCAAACATTAGAGACTCAAATGACTTGCATCGGAGACTTCCTTGGTGCCCCAAGAGCGCTAGTACGACAAGTTGTGCCTCCCCCACGTGAGGTACTAGTGACATACAAGGAGGTGGTCGACGAAGAAGTCCAACAAGAACCACCAAATTCCAAGTGTGTCGACTGTATACTTAGTATAGTACAACAACCACCAGTAGTAATAGAAAACCGAAACCAGAATGTTGACCAAATGGCCAGGCAGGTTCGACGAGAAGCAGTGGCTGGGGAACAAAACCTAGAAGCCATTGTTGAAAGATTTATAGTTAGGAATGGAATGAATATTGGATGTCAAAGGACTACATATGTTTCTCCATTTCCATATTTCGTGCTACAAATAAAGTTACCAAGAGGTTGGAAACTCCAAAAGTTCACTAAGTTTGCAGAGGATGTCGAAGAATCTAATGTCGAACATGTTGCCAGATACTAAACATAACTTGGTGACTTAGTAATGAATGAGGATTTGAGGATGAAGTACTTTCCCAATTCCCTTATAAAGAATGTGTTTAATTGGTTTACAACACTTCCCCCACAGTCAGTCCACACGTGAACCTAGTTAGAGAAATTATTTCACGAAAAATTCCACATGGGGAGATAAAAAATAAGCCTAACAGAATTGTCCAGTGTTAAACAAAAAAGCATTGAGTCATTAGACCAATACCTTAAGAGGTTTAGACTTTTGAAATCATGGTGCTTTACACAAGTCCCTAAACATGAGTTGGTCGAAATGGCTGCAAATGGGTTAGAGTATTCCATTAGGAAGAAATTGCTGGAGATTCGGTCTTTGAAGGATATGGCTCAATTAGCTATCAAAGTTCGATTATCAGACGTTTGAAAGCTGAAAAAACCAAGCCAAACAAGTATCATAAGAAAGGGAAAGTTGCTTATGTTGCAACTGATGAAGGTTCTTCTGACGAAAATGAGTCAGGGGAAGAAACGAAAGTTAATGTGGCTGAACTCCAGCCTGGACCCCCTTATGCATGCAAACTTTTAAAACCATCGAACAGGAAAAACCCTGTCGAAACTGAAAAGAATGGCAAAGCCATCACCGAGACCTATACTTTCGGTATAACTAAATGTGATGAAATATTTGATTTATTAGTATCTGATGGTCGAATTGTGGTCCCTCAGGGCCTGAAGAATCCCCCACTTGAACAAAAGAAGAAAAGGGGATTATGTAAATTTCATAATTTTCTTGGTCATAAAACTTCTCAATGTGTGCTTTTCAGGGATTTGGTGCAGAAATATTTAAAAGATGATAGACTTCAATTTGGAAAAAAGCTAACGATGCAAGTTGACACTGATCCTTTGAAGGTGGAAGAGGCTTTGTACGTAGAACCTCTAGATTTCATGGTGGTCAAAGCTACTAAGGGCATTGATAGAGAAGTCATGATGGTTGGAACTAATGATAGTTTCGGCCCAAAGATGGAAGAGGGGTTATAGGCGGTATACCCTCATCCTGAAGGAAGCTTGGTTGACTTTCAAGAGAAATACAGAGTGAAAGGGTTGAAGGTAAAATTATGCCCAAGATGCAATGCTGAGTTTGATGAAGAAGCAGCTGAGAAATACGAAGCTATCAAAAAAGATGCTCTTAAGCAAGAAAAGCCTCCAGTTCCAAGATTTGTTTTTGACAAGGAAGAAGCACCTCGACGCAACAAGGAATACAAAAGATTGTTCCAGCAACCATGGTCGAAAACCGTTTGCCCTCTGTCGGGAAACCCACAAGAAAAATGGGTGGAACCATGAGCTAGAAGGGGCAAAAGGCCAAAGTGGAAGGTAATTATGCATAAAGCTAAAGCCCAACAAAGGAAAGTTGAGTTGAAGGGTTTTCAGGTTTCTCCTAATTATAAGGGGGAAAATTCAATGACAATGACGTATTAGAGGCGTTATCAGAGAAACAAAAAGACTACAAAAGAGGCTTCGACTTCCCATTCGAAACCTGTCGAGAATACTAAGTGTGTCGAGAGCATGCAACCAGCAGAAATTGTAAAGCATGGTGAAGTTCTAGTTCAGAAAAGATCTTATCCAAAGTCAAGGTTAACCGAAAAAGAAAAGGTTTACTGCTAATCAGAGGTTGGCTATGAGGGTAGCTCCTTTAGGTGATAATGAGTTGGTAGCAATATAGAGTTTTGGATATACTCCTACACCTGAGTATAATCCTACGTCTGAAGGTGAAGAGGAGGAAGAACCTGATTACGAACCTTCGCCATAAGATGATATGGTAGATGATGACTATGATTATGGTAAATACTTCATTATTTAATTATGGAATTATATCCATTCTTCCTACAGAATATGACAGGGCCTCAGAGGTATCAGAAAATGAAGAAGATTTTACTCTGACGATGCGGCTGATGAAAATCCTTTATGTTACTATGTGATGAACAGTGGTGTGGTCGAAGAACCGAAGGCTGTATTTGAGAAACCAAGCCCAGGGATGTTGTATCATCTTAAGCCTTTATTCATAAGGGCTAAGGTAGATGGCATGCCAGTGAACAAAGTGTTTGTCTATGGTGGGAAAGCTGTAAATCTAATGACACATGCTTTGTATAAGAAAATGGGAAAGTGTGGTTCAGAGATTCAATCTTACAACATGGTTTTATCAAACTATGAAGGAAACCCCAGTAGCATACTGGGTGTCATTCAAGTCGAATTGGTTATCGGAACAACAACCAGGACGACTCTGTTCATGGTCATAAATTCCAAATCCAACTTCAATTTATTACTTGGCCGTGAATGGATCCATGGAATTAGTGTAGTCCCTTCAACTTTCCATCAAAGGATTTCCATTTGGAAGAAAGATGGCGTAGTGGAAAATATAGAAGCTGATCAGAGCTACTATAAGGTCGACGGGATAAAAGGTGGAAAGAAAACTTTCAAACAGCACTTGGTGAATGTAGCGCCTTATGATGATGAAAATCAAACTCCCAATGAAAACTAAAATATTTTTCTAAGTTATGATCCTGGTCGTGGTTTTATGTGGGATTCTGAAGAGGAAAAAATGCCTAGGGAGTCGATTCCACCTATGAGGTGGACTATGGTTGAATGCGATGACCAGTGAGTGAGAAAGTTTCGTTTGAATTTTGTCTTATGTGGCTGAAAATAAAAGGAAATCGGCTTTGGAAGCCGAGAAGCTACAAAACACAGATGTCGAAGCCAAAATAAAAAAATAAGAAAAAGGACAACAGGGCCAAACAACAGCTTCAGAAAGCTGGAGGTTAGATTGCATATATTACAATGAACCTTTGGGGTTTGAAAAGGACCCATTGAATTCAATATAGAAGATGCAAGCCAAAGATCTGTTAGAGGAAGTTGATCTGAGAGACCGCATAACAAAGAAACCAACTTACATTAGCACTAAAGTTGAGTCAAAAATGAAAGTCAAGTTGATCAAGCTACTCAAGGAGTATAGAGATTTCTTCTCTTGGGATTATGGTGAGATTCCTGGTTTAAGTCGGAAAGTGGGGAACATCGACTGCCTATTCAGCCAAGAGAAGGCCAGTGAAGAAACATCCTAGGAGGTTCGCCCTTGAGATTACTTTGAAGATCAAACATGAGATTGAAATGCTACTCAAAAGTAATTTCATCAGAACTACAAGGTACATTTGTAGTGGTAGAAATGTTGAGACTAAGCCATTGGATTGACTTGACTCGCACAGATCAAAATAAAAATCGCCACCACGCTTTATTGTTTCCAGAAGAATGGGAAAATAGCGAATAACCCAAAAAACATGGGGAGAGAATATAAGTTTGGGGGTTAGTTATGTAAAGGGAAGGTATTAGCACCCTAAACATCTACGGTACTCTGCAGGAACCTCTTTGAAAATTTGTGTATTTTGACTATAAGTGTTGTATAAAAAATAGATGGTGGAGATGGGAAAAGAAGTATTTTTTACAATTTTGCACCCGCTTCAGTTGTGAATATTTAGTTCCTACGTACCACCTTCCGTGCAATAGGGGATCAGGGTAGTCGTAGTTCACCTTTAAAAAAATTTAAAACACAAGTGTGTTGGTTAATTTTAAGAGACGAGACATCATCGTCATCTCCAAGTGGAAGAACATACTTACTACCCACAATTATGAGAAAGGAGAATTTGCATCATCTCAGAGTGGAGGATTTAGCTTCGATTTTAAAATCAACAAAGCCTCGCTCAACACCCAAGTGGAAAATATCTCACTTCATTATATATCATAGAAGTATAGTAGCTCACATAACTACAAGGATTGACAAGAGTCTAATCTTTTGAGAAAAGTTTAAAGTAAAAAGCCACAATGGAAAAATGGTTTGAATGAGATTGATTGACTTTTAGTCTTCTCACAAAAATGTCAAAGTATGATTAAGTTGGTTAAAATTTGATTAAGAAAATATTTTTAAAAATGCATGGACCTAAGTTCAAGTTTATTGTGAAAGCGGTTCAAGTTTAGAAAACAATAATAGTTTTGAAAAGGGGGGAGAATATTTTTGAAATTAAATAAGATGGGAGGAGATGAAGGGACTATCCTAAAGCATAAGGTAAAAGCTAGGGAAAAGAATTGTCTAACAAACAGGAAGCTAACACTTGACACAATGAGTCAATGTAGAATTTCCATCCTTTGGATTTGAAACCAAACAAGCCAAGATAATAAACCTCTTAAGAATACCAAACTTCAAATGCATTAAGTCTGCACAAAAATTGGGCAGAGTAACGGATGTATATAGAGAAACTCTCAATCGCAGACAAAACATATAATTAGAATAACCTGCACACAAAGAAAACAAACAACTCAATGTCTCGGGGTAAACCCCAAGAACTCCAAACAAAATAACAATAGAAGTCACAAGGTCCCAAGGGTAGTCAAGGTCTCTAATCCTAAGTCCAAGAATTCCATAACTCCAACATGCCAAGGATAGTAACCAAATATTCCAAGTAACCTTTAAAGATTTTTATTGTTCAAGTTGGTTATTAAGTATCTTCAAAAATAAAATTAAAGCTCAAGTGAGCACAATAAAAATGACATAAAGATAAATGCTCAAGTGAGCAAAGATGAAAATAGCATGAAATAAAAATGCTAAAATAAATGGTGCGTAAAAGTAAAGGTGTAAAGTAAAAGCATAAAAATAAAAGTCAAATGTTAATAAGATAGAAATTAGAGGTTAGTTGAATGACCATCTTGAAACTTGCATTTGAAAACTCATTAGAAGATTGATAAAATTATAGCCTCTCAACAACAAGTTTCATTTTCTTTTTGTCAAGTATATCATTCATTTCAAGTTCTCGAGGCAATAACAAATGGTCAACAATATTAAATGATTCACTTATACAAAAGTTTATGAAGATTCATTAGATTGCTGATAAGACCAAAGCCTCCTAACAATGAACTTCAAGGTTATTGGATAAAAGGTTTCAAATTAAACATACTTGGACTTGCAAACATAGGTTTTGGACATGAATGATCATTTATCGAATCGGGACAAAATTTAGCGTTATGTTAAGCAATCGTAAGCGGACTTATATAGAAGTTGCACTTATTTTGAGGCCGGTCAATCGCAATCTATGTACCATATGTTTGGAGAAATGATATGTAGATCATTCTCTAACAACATGTAGTACAAGTAAGAAAGGGATAAGATTGAGAGGGAGGGGATGCATTGTATGAAATTATGGTTTCAAATATCATCAATATCATTCATCCATTTTGGTGGATTTGGTTTTTCAACCTATCAACACCCAAGATCCAATGATGTTGAAGAATTTGTCACCAAAAGAAATCCAAGTCAGAACCAAATAAAAATAATGATAAAATAATATTTAATAAAACAATAATTAAATGGTTAATAAAAATAAAATAAATGGTAAAATACACAAAGTATATTAAAATACCAAATAAAAATCCTAAAAAATAAAGTCAGAGGTCAAACATGATTCAATAATAGTTGACAAAAATTTTCAAAATTTTTTAAGTTAGAAACTATTTTTAGTAATAAAAGAAATAATTAAAACAAACCAAAAAAATGGTAAAATATAGTAAAGTCAAAAATAAAAATAAAATAAAGTCATCAAAAATTGACAAAAAGACCAAAGGACCTTTCCATAATTTTTTCAGAATTTTTAACAATCAGAAAATAATTTTAAACAATTAAAACAATCAAAAGAAAGTGAAAAATCATTAAAAAAAATATCAAATCTGAAAATAAAATTGTGAAAAAATAAAAATATAAGAAAGATAATATTCTAAAATATTTTTGTGAATTTTTTCATAATTTTTGGACCGGAAATGAATTTTTTATAGATTTTTGAAGTCTAAAAAAATAAATATAAAAATCAGAAAATAAAAATAAAGCAAAAAAATGTGGACCACTGGATCATTGTCAAAACGTGTTAGTAAGCAGATCCAAGGGATCTGATACGTTGTGCATGATATGGTCATTATTGGAAATCACACCAAATCAAATTTTAAATCAGATTTTAATAAAATAAAAGGAAAAATATGGTCCATTGCATGAAAAGTCAAAACGTGTAACTAAACAGATCCAAAGGACCTGGCGCTTTATGCATATCATGGACCCTCATCCAAAACACGCTAAATTAAAAAACAAACATCCAATGAAAATAAAACAAATGTCCAATGTTCATTGGTTGAAGAGTGACATGTAGGTCATCTTCAACCTCCAGACACCCTGTGCGTGGGAATTTCTGAGATTCTTCAAACGGAAATGTTAGAAGCTCACACAAATATCATTGGATTCGTCTCTTCAAGATGATCCTAACCTCACCCTCATGAAAAATTTATGTAAACTGAGCAAAGAGAAAAATGCATAAAACCAAAAATAATAGCGAGCACTTTAGGTTAGGATTTCTCACTCAATTCTCAACGATTTTAAAAATTGTAAGAAGCACAAGGATCAGAAGGATGAGTAGAGTAGAATAGGATATTATTTAGAACGATTTGGTCCAGAAAACTACCTGAACGAGGCTCATGAAAATAACTCTGAAAGTGAACTTCTGTAACTCAAAATATGACTCGATTTGCTTGGTTTAAGTGTTGGATAGTTTGTATGTTTATGGAGGATGATGAATATGTAAAGAAATTGTCAAGAGAGAGCTTGAAACTGTGAAATGGAATTTCAAAATTCTGAGTTGCGAATGAACTTTGGAAGGGTGTATTTGGCTCTCAAAACTTGTGTAAATGAGTGAAATATGGTCATCTATTTAAAGGGAAATGAATGGAATGAGAATTGAAAGAATTAGTGGAGTTTGGAGGGAAATCGTGAGAGGCCGTGGACATGAAAAGCGTGTGACTTGCTTAGCATCAAAACTCACTCAAACTTTGTGTTTCAAGGCTCTAATCCACTTTGTCAAGTTCGTTAAACATGTTTAGATCAAAAACGCACACTAATTTGGTGTTTAGAAACCACATTATGGATTTCAAATTCTGACTTTGGAGAAAACTTCAATTTCAAGGTCCTAACTTTGAATCCATGGTGTTCATAGCTTAAGGGGTCTTATGGCATAATTCTTGAAGCATTTGAAAGATAAGGTCACAATATTTAAAATGTGCAAATAGAGTGATCAATTGGATGCTTGAGCTAGAAGTTATGTTGAGTCAAAGTTGAGAAAAAGATGCTGACTTTTTGTACTTAGAAAAATTCTAAGTTTTTCTCAAAAAATGTCCTATAATGTTTTGATTCCAAACAAGGCCTTCCTCCAAAATATTTCTTTGATAATTGGTTCTAGCTTGAAGTGTACTTCCAAAATAACATTGTGAAACTTGAATCACTTCAAAATACCAAGTATTGAAAAAGTTATGGCCTTGTGAATTTGGTGAAAATCCATGAGGTGACCTATAATCTTTTGAGTTCTTAAGGCATCTTCCAACCATTTTCAAGTCTTGCACATAAAAGAAGAGTTGAAGTTCACGTCCTTAAGATTAATATGGAAAATTAATGGGCTCAAGGAGATAAAAATTGACCAAGTTATGATCTTTTGAAGTCACATAAGGGATTTTGATGGTCTATCTAGAAGACTTGTAATCTTTCTCCATCATTATGAATCTTCCACACAAAATTTGCTTGAAACATTTGAAGTGATTGGTTGATAACCCTTTAATGTGAATCATATATTTGGATCACTCAAAAATCTCAAAGGATGGCAAGATATAGCCCTTAGAAGTCCAAAACCCTAGCTCCTAAAGCACCAAAATGACTTGGAAGCCCTTTTCAATTTTGACAATCTTTCTTGCACAATCATTTTTTCCATGTGAATATAAGTTGTTGTGGATGATAATAAGAAACTATAGAAACAATAACCACTTCCAAATATTAAGAATTGAGAGAGTTATGTACTTGTGATCAAGGAATCAAAAACATGTCCAATTTGGTCAAGCTTCTTCAATCAATTCTTGCATCTTTTGACTTCTTTTGACAAATTGAGGCATGATGAATCATAGTAGACCTTGTCATGATATTGCTTTAGGGAATTCTCAATGATGAAGCTTGAATCTCAATGAAGCTTTGTTGAAGAAGGCATGGAAATAAACTCATGAACCTATGAATCAACCTGATGAAATGTGTTGTGCCCTCACCTATAGTATCATCATTTAGAGAAAACATTCATTATATTTGTTAGTTAAAAATTAATCAATCACAAGACAAATATGATCACAATATAAAAATTAAAGTGCTTGGTGATCCTTCATGAGAAAACCTAGAGATAGGGAGAAGAACCAAACCTAAGTGTAATCTTGATATGATTGAGTTGACATGAGATGATAGAGGAATCTTAGGGGTAAAAATTAGGGTACAACAGCTTCCCTTATTTAAGTGTCTTCTATCCGGAGATATGAAGGTTAAAATCTTCATGTTGACGCGATTGAAAATACTTAAATATAAAACAAGCCCTATTTTTGGCCCTAAGATGCCATGCAATGCTTATGATTGTGCATGCAATCAAACAAATCCAAATGTGACACGGGACACCACTGGATAATTAGAAAATAAAATAAAGGATCAAAAGAAAATCGGACCAGGAAAATAAATCACTAGTGAAAAAAGACTCGACTCTATTGGGGTAAAGCCCAAGGAGGAGATAAAGCATCATCAACTCAAATAAATGAGGAAATAAATAAAGGATGATAATGATCGACAGATAACTGCAAACTACCAACTCATGGAGAAGATAGCAAAAAAAGTAACGTCGACTCATATGGAAAAGAAATGGAAAGATAGTACTGGAAAATATCGATATTAGGGCGGACAGCATGTGATTAGCATCAGTACTTATGACTGGAAACAAATGAACTTCTTTAGAGAAAAAAGAATATCAATGACGAACTACCTCCCATAATAATGAGACTACCATTCATCGGAGTACAAATCTCAACAATGAACTATATCCCATAATGACGAGACTACCCTTTATCGGAGTACAAATCTCAAAAACGAACTATCTCCCATAATGACGAGACTACCATTCATCGGATTAAAAATCTCAACAACGAACTATCTCCTATAATGACGAGACTACCATCCATTGGAGTAACAAATCTCAACAATGAACTATCTCCCATAATGATGAGACTACCATCCATTGGAGTAACAAATCTCAACAATAAACTATCTCCCATAATGACGAGACTACCATCCATCGGAGTAAAAATCTCAATAATGAACTATCTCCCATAATGACGAGACTACCATCCATTGGAGTAAAAAATCTTAACAATGAACTATCTCCCATAATGACGAAACTACCATTCATCAGAGTACAAATCTCAACAACGAACTATCTCCCATAATGAAGAGACTACCATCAATTGGAGTAACAAATCTCAACAATGAACTATCTCCCATAATGACGAGACTACCATTCATCGGAGTACAAATATTAACAATGAACTATCTCCCATAATGACGAGACTACCATCCATTGGAGTAACAAATCTCAACAATGAACTATCTCTCATAATAACGAGACTACCATTCATCGGAGTAACAAATCTCAATAACAAACTATCTCCCCTAATGACGAGACTACCATCCATTGGAGTAACAAATCTCAACAATGAACTATCTCCCATAATGACGAGACTACCATCCATTGGAGTAACAAATCTCAACAACGAACTATCTCCCATAATGACGAGACTACCATTCATTGGAGTAACAAATGAATTTTCTCTTGGAACTAACAGACTTACTTGGGAAGTACAAGTTGCTCAAATAAAGAGACCACCACTTGTTGCTATGAGAAGGAACTACAATAACGCTATTGGGAAATGAATCTTAGATTCTCTGGGGATATGCCAACACAGTCCTGCTGAGGAGATAAAGTCTTCTCGTGCAAAATAAATGCACATTCTTAAACCAGGGCTCAAATCCTATGAAAATCAGAATAATAATGTTATCGGGAACAACAGATCTAAACCAGAAATAAACTGGAGTGAAACAGTCAACCAAGATATCACCTGATGAGAAATAAACTCAAAAGGGAAACACGGATCTAACCAGACAATGAGATGAATGGGAAGGCTAAAGAAAAATTCTTCCACGAGGGATAACTCAATGGGGAAATTGAAAGAATATACACTCTCTGCTCAAGGTTGACACTCTATTGGAGAGAGGGTAACATAACTTTGCAAAATAGGGTAATATGCCAACAAACACATAAATGAATGCAAATGAGCAATGAATTTTAATTCAGATATGCATGATGTATGTATGAATGTATGAATGTTATCATGTATATGCTGGTAATATAGACATACAGCACTAGGATAACCAGACAGAACAAGCTTAGGTAAAGTCAACACTCGGCTAAATCACATCCAGAATAAAAATTCCAAAAGAAAGTAAGCACCAACTGAGGAAACAAATTCCTATTTCATGGCTTAACTCCTCTGGGAAGAAACATAATCCGAAAATAATCAAGTTAAAACAGTGATTCAAAACCGATACAAGGATATATCATCCTCCTCCAGACTTCACCGGGGAACATCACATAGACTTCAATGGGGAAAACAATGTCTCAATGTTTAGACTTCCACTAGAGATTACAATACTGACTTCATTAGGGCAGATAAAAACCACATCGTCTAGATATCAATTGGGGATCTCGTGTTGACTTCATTGAGAAGGACAATACCACATTGTCGGGGGGAGCCCAAAATACATTCTTCAATACCAAGAGTGATGATTACACAAACTTCCCTGGGGAAAATTATGAAACCACATGGGGATAACAACTTTCATGAAGAAACATTATCTCAACTTTACTTGGGTATTTAAGAAGTCAAACTATACAGCAAGAAATCAAAATTATGGGGGTTTTAAATTAAACCCAGCACTTGGCGGGAGAAAACCCAAAAAGTTGACAACTATTTCCACACGTCTTAGAAAAAGATATTGCCCTTGTCTAGTTTCCTGGGAAACAAACAACAATGATAATGTCATCACTACAAAGAGCGATGCTTTGAAAATGGTTCTACCTCAACACACAAAGGGAGAAAAAACTTTCGTCAAATGAGCGAAGACCTCACTGGGGAATATGGGATAGAGGTTTCAAACCACGCAAACCCGAAACCAAATAATCAACCTGCAGAAAAACTGAACCAAGACTTGACTGGGGAAAATGGGATTACAAACCCAACACCGCACCATACATCAATTGGTATCATCTCCAACTATTTGAGAAGCCCAAGGAGCTTATGCACATATCTGTAGGAGTGACGTGGGAGAAATTTCCTGGGGAATATTTATTTCTAAAATTTCAGAGTTCGTCCATCCTCGGAATCACTATTTTTGTTTTTCTTGAATCACAAATCTAAAGTAATTAATGGAATCTTTGCAAACAGAATAAAATAATTATTATAAAGAATTGGATAAAAGCTCAAACTTTATTAATATAATGGTAGTCTGTGAATGGCGAGACCCCATGGATGATTACAAAGTATGAAAAATGGTAATATTTTGGAAAAGATACATCGAAATACAATTACCACTATTCTCCCTAACAACTTTGAATTCCTAAGAAGCAACTTCTATTGAAGTGTGGTGAGGGTCCAAGAAGATTGTTGCTTCAATGATCAAGTCTTGTTTGATGTAGTTACTTGCCAAGAAATCCCTTACTTATTCCTAGGTTGCCCTTGCGGGTTTTCAACCTAGCGGGAAGATTTATTCTGTTTTTATCTCTCATTTTTTCCTAGACCACCCTTTTGGGTATTCATCCTACCGAGACGCTCTTTTTTGCCTAAGTCGCCCTTTCGAATTTTTGACTTAGCGAGTTATTCTTTTATTTCTTTAGGCAAAGTATTTCTTGAATGCGTCAGCATTCATAGGATGTGGGAACTCCTCTCCATCCATAGTTTAAATAATTAATGCACCGCCAGAGAAGGCTTTCTTGACAACATATGTGCCTTCAAAATTGGGAGTCCACTTGCCCCTAGAATCAGCGTTAAAATACATGATTTTTCTGAGCACGAAGTCGCCTTTTCTGAATTCACAAGGTTTAAACTTCTTATCAAAAGCTTTCTTCATTATTTTATAGTATAACTGGCCATGACACAAAGCTATCATTCTCTTTTCTTCAATCAAGTTCAATTGTTCAAACCTGTTCTTGACCCATTCAACCTCTGACAATTTGGTTTCCATTATCACATGTAAAGAGGGAATCTCAACCTCAACAGGGAGCACTACTTCCATGCCATACACAAGAGAGAATGGAGTTGCCCCTGTCGAACTGCGGACGAATGTATGGTACCCATGCAAAGCAAAAGGGAGCATCTCATGCCAATCTTTATAGGTAACAACCATCTTTCAGATGATCTTCTTGATATTTTTATTGGCAGCTTCAACAACCCCATTCATCTTTGGCCTGTAAGGAAATGAATTGTGATGGACAATCTTGAATTCTTCACAAAGTTATGTCATCATCTTGTTATTCAGATTGGAGCCATTATCAATGATAATCCTGCTTGGCACACCATACAAACATATAAGATTATTCTTGATAAAGTGTACTGCCACGTGTTTAGTAACATTAGCATATGAAGTTGCTTCCACCCATTTGGTGAAGTATTCTATTGCCACCAAGATGAAACGATGTCCATTTGACACCTTGAGTTCAATCATTCCAATCATGTCAATACCCCACGTAGAGAAGGGCAACGGGGAAGAAATAACATTGAGAAGCGTCATAGGCACATGAATTTTGTCAGCGTAAATCTGGAACTTATGGCACTTTTTTGCAAATTTATAACAGTTAGATTCCATTGTCATCCAATAGTAACCTTCCCTAAGCATCTTCTTTGCCATCGAATGTCCATTTCCATGAGTACCAAAGGAACCTTCATGGATTTCATGCATCAACATGTCTGCTTCGTGTCTATCCATGCATATGAGCAAGACCATATCATAATTTCTTTTGTTTAGCACATCTTCATTGAGGAAAAAGTTGTATGCCAACCTTCTCAATGTCTTTCTATCTTTATTTGATGCACCAGTCAGGTACTCCTGAGTCTAGAGAAAATGCTTGATAATGTCAGGGTTTTTCGTCTGACGTTCCCTCTGTTGCAAACACATGAGCTGGTCTATCTAAACATCAAACTGTGATACGAGGCACATTATTCCAAGTATTTACTTGATACATAGAAGCCAAGGTGGCTAAAGCATCTGCCATCTGATTCTCATCTCTGGGAATATGATGGAATTCAACTTTATTAAAGAAGGGTAATAATCTTCTAGCATAGTCTTTGTAGGTGTGATCGGTGGAAATAGAACTGACTGTTTTTTAAGCTGGTTTCGCGAAATGTCGCGGTAAGCAAGAGTCGCCACCGTCTTTTATGTTCTCCAACATGGAAAGGACAAAAGCACAGCAAAATTCCTTCTTTGAGAATGTTTCTCGATTCGGGAGGTAGATTTATAGAAAGGGAAGGTGTTAGCACCCTTTCTATCTGTGGTTATCCACGGGCTCTTAGGTACTTGCTCTTATGTTTTCAAAAATTTGTTTGCTTTTCAAGTGTGTGTGGGTTTGAAAAAGTTTCTTTGAAAGATTTCTGAATCACTCTTGTATCTGTCCTCAAGAGTGTTTGAAAAATTTGTTTTGAAAGCTTTTGAAAGTGTCAGTGTGAAAAGGTTTTTGTTTGTTTGTTTTTTTGAAGAGAGCAAGTACCCATGAGTCATCTACCTACCCTAAGGAATTAAGCTGTGTAAGTGTCCTTTAGATAGTGCTATCCCACCATTGAGGGGTAGGTAGTACCATCGTTGGAGGTGTTCGGGTCAATTCGATTGTAGGGACAGTGTGGTCACCGAAGCAACAGTTAGGACACCTTATAAGTAACCCTAATGTCCTAGATCCTTTTTAATCCGAGGCAACCGTTTCGAGGCAACTGTTTCGAGGCAACTGTTTCGAGGCAACTGGATCTTGGACATAAGAGCGACCGCTAAAACGTCCTATACTTGACGACCACGTTTCGAAGGCAACGAGTGAGGCGTACCCTAGAAGTGGTGTGTGCATTGTGTGTTGTATTCAGTTAATGTTTTTGTACATGTTATTTTGTGAGCTACGAGTTGTTTTTTTATTTACCATACATTCTTTCATGCATTTAACAGTTAAGGGGTGCAGAAAGTAAATTGCGGAAACATAAATCCTACGCTATTACAAGGCGCGGGTCTATACATCGCCAAAAATACAAAGACCCGTTTTTGGTAAATAAGTACGGAAAGTAAATAAAAACAGTAAAATCCTAATTACTATTACATTCGGAGGCAGTTACAGAAATAATCAAAATAAGGAATTAAAACTAAAACGCGCACGAAAGAAAGAATCGGGAATGTTCTAAGGGTGTTGACCCTTTTAAGAAAAGAAATTGAATTTTTTTGGTCTTTTTGTTATTAAAATGAAATTAAAACTAACTAATGACTAATTAATTAATTTAATTAAAAGAAAATATTTTTTTTGTGTTTTTATGTTTTTATGAAATAAAATAAAAGAATTAAAATTCTAAGTTAACCTAATTCTAAATTATTTTAATTGTTAAAAGAAAAGTCAAAATTGCCTAATTAAACTATTTTATCTGTTAATATTTATTTTACAAAAATAAAAATACAAATGAAATTAATAATGTTAGTTCTTTTTTTTTTGATTTTTTTTATGAAAACATTAATTGGTTAATTGTTAATAAAAGGGAAAAATAAAATAAGACAAATAAAATATAAAAAAGAAAAATTGCAAACCCAAGGGGGGGGGGGGGGGGGGGGGGGGTTGGGCCAAATAGGAGGTGTGTTGAATTCTGGCCCATTAAGAAGCCACGTTTGACTCTCCTTGATTGTCCAGAGCGCGTTTGACTTGGAACATGGTATTCCTCCCTCTCCTGGCCTTTGGATGACTGTCTGAGGACACATGGCATGTTAGATGTGTGAGTCTATGGTGAATTATTTGATGTGACGCTGCACTGGAATATGTTAAGAAAAACATGAAGAAATATATGGGGGACCTGGGAATCGAACCCAGGTCCCATTGTTCACGTTCCAAGGCTTTGACCAACTGAGCTGCACGTTCCATTCATTATCAAAATAACACGCAATTATTAAATTAGAAAACAAAAGCATATGCCTGAAAAAAATATAAAAACGCACGCTTTTTGAAACAACGAATGAGGAGGGGACGCGTCAGCGTCTTCTTCCTTTGATACTGGTTTTTTACCTGCGGATTTTTATCCGCAGGTGGTTTCGCAGGCTTGCTCTGAAAATGCTCCTCAGGCCATGAAAATCCATTTCAAGACCATAGCTGATCTCGTTTCCACCTCCTGAATCCCTTCATGCTTATGATTTGTCTTGATTGTGCCTGGAGAAAGAATGCATAAAAACAAACAATGCAAACCCTAGATGCGGGTATCATCATACAAAGCCCCAAAATGAAATTGAACAATATGGTTATGTTAGAAATCAAACAAGGAGTATGATTATGCCATTATTTTCCAGAAAAAATGCAAGAATAGAGAAACACGATTTCATGTACAGGGGTGAGTTTGTGATGACTTACAGTGCTTGATATGGAGTCTCAGGGCGTGGTAAAGGTCTCTTTAGTTTCAGGGTATGGCAATGAAGGATCTCACGTGCTTTGTTTTGTCTGAAACTGCCTGCAACCTTGCTTTAGATCTCACACTTTTTTGACAAATTCTGAGTTTTTGCTCTGCCGTTTTAGGGATGCCTTTTTTTCGTCCATGAGGGTGGGAAGGCTTGCATATGTGTATATGAATGAGAATCAATCACAATAAGGAGCCTTGAAGCCTTGCAATTAAGTTTTGATTTCCTCCATAACCACCATTGAACAACTTGCCTTTTTTGCTCCAAATTTGAATTTTTATGCTTGAAATAGGATGTACACGAAATTGGTATGTGTTTCATGATGCATTAAGGCTATTCAAACTCAAAGATATCCCTTAATTAATTTCTTTGATTTTTATTTGAATTTTAAAGATTTAAAATGAATTAAATCTAATAAAATTAAATAAAAATAGAAAAATTAATCTTTAATCTTGAAATAAATCATGGGACACGTGGGTGACATGGCAAAGCTGACTCAAGTGGAAAAAGTGGGCCCTTTTTGTCAAAAAATGAAGTTTCATGGATAGTTGACTTTGGCCATTTCACAAAAATTTCCCAACTTCTCCAATGCATATCTTGCTCAATTTTGAAGCTATGAACATGTTCTTGGACATTTTGGAAAGGTCTTGAAGTCCTCTAACCAATGCCTTTGGTCCCATGTCATTTTGATTTACCAATCTCAAGTTATGGTCTTTGACTTAAAATGCCTTTTTGTTGACTTTTAAAAATGACCTATAATGTTGAAATTGATAACTTTTTGTGATAGCATTTATTGGACTTGGAATGTGAAGATGAATTGTAGGAAATGTCCTCCCCTTCAATATGAGCATTGGATGGGATTTTTCTGTTGAACCATGAAAAAGTTATGCCTTGGTCAAGTTACAGTTGACTTTTCAATTGTCCCAAAATAGAAACTTTTGACATCTTGATGATTTTTGAGCCATTCTTGTGAAATCATGGTCAAGATTTGACAAAATGATGATTGTGGCTTCAAAATAAGATGTTGACCAAAATTTTTGACTTTTGACTGCCAAATGACCATTTTGCCCCTACAGTTGACTGTGGAGCAATTAGGGTTTTTGACTGTGCAACTTGACCTTGTGAGCCTTGAAACTTGACATGTAGGTGCTTGAGAATGTGTATGAGCATATGGGACTTGATTGAGCCCTTGAAAACCTCAACTTCCTTGCAAGAACCAAAACCCTAATTTGACTGGCTTAGGAGGATGCTTGACTGTGTAACCCTTGAGTAGACTTGAGCAATTTGGGGTGATGCTTGTCAAAACTTTGAAGAATATGGGAGGGAAAAGTTTGGGGTACAACAGTTGCCCCTGTTCAATCTTCTTAGACCTGAGGATGTAGATTGGCGTGTGTGCCTTTCGTGATCCGAGGGTGGAAGATGATTGAACACTAGAGTGCCCAGAAATTTGCACTCACATAGTTGAGTATCAGCAGTGTGATGGCGGGAATGGGTTTACAGATGCCATTTGGAAATATGATGGATAGGAGGATGGGCTTATAGATGCCATCTGGAGGTGTGACAGAACCTTGTCGGGAATGGGCTTATAGATGCCATTTGGAACTTTAATGGGAGGATGGGCTTATAGATGCCATCTAGGTGTCGATCGCGTAAGAGATTCCTTACCGAGAACTTGCATACCTGAGAAAGAAAGATAATTACCTGGCCTGTTACAGGGGTTGATCTTCAAACTCTTCATGCAGACATGCCCTGGCTGGATACAGGTATCGAATCTGGAACTTCAAAAGGTTGATGGGTTGTCTCTACTGACAGGTTATCTCAGAAAAATCTTTAGGATTTAACTGAACCAGAGGAGGTTTTGTCTTTCTTGACGAGTTGTCTCTTTGGATGGATTATCTTCATGGACAGGTTGTCTTTAACGACGAGTGATCTTCAATGACGAGTTGTCTTCAATGACGAGTTGTCTTCAATGACGAGTTGTCTTCAATGACAAGATGTCTTCAATGACGAGGTTGTCTTAAATGACGAGTTGTCTTCAATGACGAGTTATCTTCAATGACGAGTTGTCTTCAATGACGAGTTGTCTTCAATGACGAGTTGTCTTCAATGACGAGTTGTCTTCAATTACGAGTTGTCTTCAATGACGAGTTGTCTTCAATGACGAGTTGTCTTCAATGACGAGTGGTCTTCAACGACGAGATATCTTCAATGACGAGGTTATCTTAAATGACGAGTTGTCTTCAATGACGAGTTGTCTTCAATGACGAGTTGTCTTTAATGACGAGATGTCTTCAATGACGAGGTGTCTTCAATGACGAGGTTGTCTTAAATGACGAGTTGTCTTCAATGACGAGTTGTCTTCAATGACGAGTTGTCTTCAATGACGAGTTGTCTTCAATGACGTGTGTCTATACTGACGGGTTGTCTTCAATGACGGGTTGTCTTCAATGACGGGTGTCTATACTGACAGGTTGTCTTCAATGACGGGTTGTCTTTAATGACGGGTTGTCTTCAATGACGAGTTGTCTTCACTGACGAGTTATCTTCAATGACGGGTTGTCTTCAATGACGAGTTGTCTTTAATGACGGGTAGTCTTCAATGACGAGATGTCTTCAATGACGGGTGTCTATACTGACGGGTTGTCTATACTGATGGGTTGTCTTCAATGACGAGTAGTCTTCAACGACGAGATGTCTTCAATGACGAGATGTCTTCAACGACGGGATGTCTATAATGACGGGTGTCTATAACGAAGGGTGTCTATGACGACGGGTGTCTATAACGACGGGTGTCTATAATGACGGATTTGCGTTAGAAAAATCTCTAGGAATTGATTTAACTGTATTTGTCTTCTTTGACTGGATTAGCGTCAGAAAAATCTTTTAGGAACCAGATTTGTCTTCTTTGACTGGATTTGTCTTCTTTGACTGGATGAGCATCAGAAAAACCTTTGGGATTTAACTGGACTTGTCTTCTTTGACTGGATTTGTCTTCTTTGACTGGATTGGTCTCTTTTGACTATATTTGTCTACTTTGACATAGCTGATCATTTAACTGCATCCTACCTGAAAGGTAAAGGTCAGTCATATGCAATGCATGATATGGATCAAGCAATGAAGTTCTCATGTATGAGATTGTATGATATGATGCGTGTATCATGACAATGTGATGTTTATGAATGTATCTTCGTCTAGGAAAGTAAATCCTTGACGCATATCGGGAAGTTGCATCCTGGGCTGATGTTGAAGAACAGAGTTCTTCGTTTCCGCTGGGGGATGATGATTACAAGAATAAACCGGTAGGAGAAGATGACTCCGTTGGGGAATAAACTTGTTGGAGAGATACTCTGCGAGGAATTACTCTGTGGGAAGAGATACTTCGCTGAGGTTTTGATGAGAACTCCGCTGGGGATTCCGTTGATAAGTTATGTTGGAGGATTTGATGAACTCCGCTGGGGGATAGGAAGAACTTCGCCGAGGACAACCTTTCCGTGGTAATTAGTTGAGGATAACCCAGTTATAAGCCCTGGTGGGGAATAACCTTCTGAATAGAGCCGGGGAGATGCGTTCGTACTCTGCAGGGGATAAGCTTCCAGAATCTACTGGGGATAAGCTTCAAGAATCTACTGGGGAGATTGATTCAACTCTCCTGGGGAGACTTTGGACTGCACTGGGAAGTGGCTCCACTGGATGTCTGTATTCCGCCGGGGAATAATCTTATATTAAGATGGCCGAGGATGCTTGCTTAGGAACATCTGCATACTGTTTTGGGGAATATTGAGATCTTCTGGGGATACCCAACTTCCTTGAGGCTGACAGTAGACTAACTCTGCTTGGGGAGAGTGTTGATGACTTGCTGGAGATATTGTGCCTTCTCGGGGCTGATTGGAGACCAACTCTGCTTGAGGAGAATTGTTGAATCTTGTTTTACTCTGCGGGGAGTGAAGGTATCTTGGTCATGTTCTTCAGCCGAACCTACCTTGGTACCTTGTGGACAGAGCAGTTAGTACAGTTTGGACCATTTCTATTGCCCATGTTTCTGTGGGAGAAGGTACCTGTAGAGGTGCTTGAGGACTGCCGATTTGACAAATCTTCTTCTGGTAGGCAAGCGACAAGATGACGGGACATAGTCGCACGCTTTGATCCCTAATTTTTGCCTGGACCTCCCTTTCGGGTTTTCAGTCCATCGGGATACCCATTTTTGCCCAAGCCGCCTTTTCAGGTTTTCGACTTGCCGGGTGTACAGATTTTTCATTTTCATCCCTTATTTTTGCCCGAACCCTTTTGGTTCGCCGGGAAGCCCTTATTTTTGCCTAGGTGTGTCAACCTAGCGGGTCTTTGATTGTGCATAGTATTTTTTCGACTATGTCCGTGCTCTCAGGATGTAGGGAGGTGCCCCTGTCAGTAGTGTTGCGTTGCCCTACTACCAGAAGATCTTCGTTTGATCGTCCAATGCCCCAAGTGATCCAGATGGAGATTTGCCCCAAGCTGGTTGGCCTTTTGAGAGATTCTCCGAATCTTGACTTAACTGCCCCAGATGATGGACAATGATCATGCCATGCCCCTTGATTGGGAGTGCTTCTGTTCATCAGATATTATTCGTGCGAACTTCTTATGCTGTTCAAACAAATAGTCATATGCAATCAATGTTATATTAAAAATGCAAAGCTTATGTCTGTCTTGAAATTATTTTTTTGGAAATGCAGTTTTTTTCATAAAAAACACATGAACTTTTTGTAAACTGTGTTCCTTCAGTAAAACTAGTGAATTTTGTAAAACGCGATGTCCACTCAGTATTTTACAGAGAGCCTTAAGGAGTCAGGATACCTTTGTAACAGTATGCTTTTGAATTAACCCATGCTTCAGCTAGGACTTTTGAGGGTTGTAACGTGGCCTGGTTCACGGTTTAAGAAACAAAGGATAAAGGCTTAAATTATTTGTACCCACCCGCTCTTCATGATGTTCTTCAAACCTAAACTCAGCTGATCGTGCGTTAGACCTTGTTTGAGTCTTTGCTATGATGTTCCAGTGATGGTTTGGACATTGACAGTTTATTTTGAAACAGGCAGTCATTTTTGTTGAGGGTTTGTAGGACCTCTTTCTTTTTTATTTTATTATCCCTGTTTTTTGCCTGAACTGTTTCTTTTGTGATTTACAGTCAGCGGGATGCCCCAGTTTTCATAAGTCTCCTTCATAGGTTTTGACTTATTGGGCATTTATTTTGAGAAATGATGACTGCCTATTTTTATGATTATTCGGAACCATCACTGTCTTTTGTTTTGTAAGGACTTTTTGGTGCCATTCGTTGTGCACTCGGATCAACTGAGAGAACTACCCTGCCCCAGGTTGTGATTAAGGGTTTTAATTTTCGAAAAGAAAAACTCCTACTTCTTTGGCTCAGAGGGGTTGACGAGGGATTATCTTCCTTATAACTCCAGTGTTTAGGAATTGAAACAATGCCTGTACCTCATCAGCGGGGTTCGTTCAAAAGCATACTGTAAATGTCGTGGTATCGTTTTCGTCATCCTCCCTCAAGAGGCTTAGAATTCTTCAATCAAGAGTTGATCATCACAAAAATATGAAAACAGTTTGCATATAGTGAATACGAAATAATTACTTCAAAACAGACATGTGTAATGCATTAATGAAATAACAATGTTTGACATGAATACAATGTTTTGAACAATCAAAGAAAAATACAACTTGAACATTCGAATGAACAAAAAATTTCCAATCCTAGCCATATTTTGGCAAGGGAGCAGTGGTCACATCGGGAGTCTCTGGAGAGTCGAACTGGACTTCCTTTGCGTCGATCAGATCCTGAACCTTGTTTTTCAAAGTCCAACAATCATCTGTAGCATGCCCCGGGCTGTCAGAATGATAGGCGCAGCGAACATTGGGGTTATACCTTGAAGGTGTCCTGTTGGGATTCTTAGGAGGGTCCCTTAGAGTTACCAACTTGGTCTCCAGCAACTGTGGCAATATCTGGGACAAGGTCATGCCGAGGGGAGTGAATTGCCTTTTAGGTCTCTCTTCCCTTTGTTGGTTGCGATGTTGAGGAGCACTGGCCGGTTTTGAAATAACCACCGTGTTGACAGCTTGGCAGTATTCAGCACTGGATTCTTTCTTGAATGGCTTCTTCTTAGTGTTCGAGGAGTCACCCTTTGGTATCTTCCCAGACTTGATACCAACTTCTATTCTTTCCCCAGTCAAGATCAAATCTGTGAATCCGGCAGAAGAATTCCCAATCAGATGGTTGAAGAACGGCCCAGACAGGGTCCCCAAGAACATATCAACGAGTTCCCGGTCAGTCAGAGGTGGTTGCACCCTTCCAGCAAGGTCTCTCCACTTTTGCGCATACTCCTTAAAACCTTCACCCTCCCCCAGTGACATACCCTGGAGTTGGGTACGCGTAGGAGCGAGGTCGGCATTATACTGATACTGCTTGTAGAACGCAGTAGCCAAGTCCTCCCAGTTACGAATGCTGGTTCCATCCAACTGATAGAACCAATCGAGCTGAGTCCCTGAAAGACTTTCCTGGAAGAAATGGACCCATAGATTCTTGTCTGCCGTGTAGGGTTGGATCTTCCTCGCGTATGAACGGAGGTGCATCTTAGGACAGGAAGCCCCGTCGTACTTTACAAAGGCATGTGCCTTGAACTTGTGAGGGATCACCACCCCAGAAGATAAACCCAGGTCCCCAAAGTCCAACCCAGAAACACGTTGAATTTCCATAGCATTTAACCGGTCCTCCAGTTGTTTGTACCGGTCCTCAGCAGGAGGGTACTGTTCATCGTTGAAGTCTGTCTCGGTGTCAGAGACCACAGGACTAGGAACCTCTCTCCCTTGGTGACTGCCTTCCCCAACAGATGGAGTAGTCCTCTCAGCTTCATTCTGCAGTGTATTCCCAGATCTGCGTCTAGGGTTGAACAAAACAGTCCTCTTCTTCTTTTTCTTCAAAAGCAGAGTCTTCAATTCCTGTTGTCCTTGTGCTAAGCTCATGACCATCTCCTGAAACTGGGCGTTCTGGGCCTGGAGGGCCTTGATAGCTTGTTCATTTGATGATTCAGGATTCATGATGACTGCTGAAATAAACAGCGAAGAAGGTAAGTGACCTGTCAAAAGGGTACCTGCAATGCAATGATATGTATGTATGCATGCAATGCTTTCAAGGATCTCGCGAGGTAAACAAGAAAATTGTTAGAATTTGAATCCGGTTGCTTGATTGAAGGAGCTGCATATTGTTGAGAGTCCTTCTTCAAGAGTCAAGGCTCACCATATCGAGTGGGTCATAGCCCCTGACTCAAGTTATCAACCTTTGCTAGAGGAAAATAAATCCCCTTTGCCCCTTGCTAGACATTTGATTCATCATGACCTGCATCACAAACCCTTGAGATCCTTGAAATGGATTAGTCCTTATGTAGGATGTATGCAATGGTATGATGTTATGTTATGCATGGAGTAATGTAGGTAAACCCCGTTATGAGTCCAGATTAAGGACTGTAAACAAAACCTGCAAGAAACTCATGTGTTAGATAACAAGCATGCAAGTAGCTCAAGTTTGAAGGCACACAAGTCACACAAGACAGCCCTTAGAATTTAGGCCAGCATGAAGTTCAGGTACTACCCTCTTTCAGTTTCGTTGGTTAAGACCCGTCCTATCAAAAGTAATCGGGTTCTAGAGGATCCCAATATCACTGACTACCCTCAATCGGTCATAACTCCAGCGTCGCAATCTTTTCTTGCGGCCAGAACCATCGCGAGAGTTTAGCCTCAATGGGCGTAGCATACTGCTACTGTTCTATGGCCAAGTTGGGTCAATTTAGGGTTCTAAGGTCGGTTGGTGCTTAATGACTCCTCAGAAGACCCATATTCTCCTCGTTGCATCACAAGGGATGTCGGTACAGACCAAGGTGCCACACCAACGTAGCCACTGCTTCACCCGTGTCGGTCTACGCCGGACAAGTCCCTCACAGCTTATGCTACCTAAAAGGGTATTCCCCAGATCCGGGTTAGGATCTATGTAACTCCAAAACAAACCCACAATATAAAAGCAAACAAAGCAAGCAATTGAAAACATAAGTATGATTTAATCCTAAGGTACACCTCACTTTTAAATGTCCCCAGCAGAGTCGCCAGTTCTGTGATCGGTGGAAATAGAACTGACTGTTTTTTAAGCTGGTTTCGCGAAATGTCGCGGTAAGCAAGAGTCGCCACCGTCTTTTATGTTCTCCAACATGAAAAGGACAAAAGCACAGCAAAATTCCTTCTTTGAGAATGTTTCTCGGTTCGGGAGGTAGATTTATAGAAAGGGAAGGTGTTAGCACCCTTTCTATCCGTGGTTATCCACGGGATCTTAGGTACTTGCTCTTATGTTTTCAAAAAGTTGTTTGCTTTTCAAGTGTGTGTGGGTTTGAAAAAGTTTCTTTGAAAGATTTCTGAATCACTCTTGTATCTGTCCTCAAGAGTGTTTGAAAAATTTGTTTTGAAAGCTTTTGAAAGTGTCAGTGTGAAAAGGTTTTTGTTTGTTTGTTTTTTTGAAGAGAGCAAGTACCCATGAGTCATCTACCTACCCTAAGGAATTAAGCTGTGTAAGTGTCCTTTAGATAGTGCTATCCCACCATTGAGGGGTAGGTAGTACCATCGTTGGAGGTGTTCGGGTCAATTCGATTGTAGGGACAGTGTGGTCACCGAAGCAACAGTTAGGACACCTTATAAGTAACCCTAATGTCCTAGATCCTTTTTAATCCGAGGCAACCGTTTCGAGGCAACTGTTTCGAGGCAACTGTTTTGAGGCAACTGTTTCGAGGCAACTGGATCTTGGACATAAGAGCGACTGCTAAAACGTCCTATACTTGACGACCACGTTTCGAAGGCAACGAGTGAGGCGTACCCTAGAAGTGGTGTGTGCATTGTGTGTTGTATTCAGTTAATGTTTTCGTACATGTTATTTTGTGAGCTACGAGTTGTTTTTTTATTTACCATACATTCTTTCATGCATTTAACAGTTAAGGGGTGCAGAAAGGAAATTGTGGAAACATAAATCCTACGCTATTACAAGGCGCGGGTCTATACATCGCCAAAAATACAAAGACCCGTTTTTGGTAAATAAGTACGAAAAGTAAATAAAAACAGTAAAATCCTAATTACTATTACATCCGGAGGCAGTTACAGAAATAATCAAAATAAGGAATTAAAACTAAAACGCGCGCGAAAGAAAGAATCGGGAATGTTCTAAGGGTGTTGACCCTTTTAAGAAAAGAAATTGAATTTTTTTGGTCTTTTTGTTATTAAAATGAAATTAAAACTAACTAATGACTAATTAATTAATTTAATTAAAAGAAAATTTTTTTTTTTGTGTTTTTATGTTTTTATGAAATAAAATAAAATAATTAAAATTCTAAGTTAACCTAATTCTAAATTATTTTAATTGTTAAAAGAAAAGTCAAAATTGCCTAATTAAACTATTTTATCTGTTAATATTTATTTTACAAAAATAAAAATACAAATGAAATTAATAATGTTAGTTCTTTTTTTTTTGATTTTTTTTTATGAAAACATTAATTGGTTAATTGTTAATAAAAGGGAAAAATAAAATAAGACAAATAAAATATAAAAAAGAAAAATTGCAAACCCAAGGTAGGGGTTTTGGGCCAAATATGAGGTGTGTTGAATTCTGGCCCATTAAGAAGCCACGTTTGACTCTCCTTGATTGTCCAGAGCGCGTTTGACTTGGAACATGGTATTCCTCCCTCTCCTGGCCTTTGGATGACTGTCTGAGGACACATGGCATGTTAGATGTGTGAGTCTATGGTGAATTATTTGATGTGACGCTGCACTGGAATATGTTAAGAAAAACATGAAGAAATATATGGGGGACCTGGGAATCGAACCCAGGTCCCATTGTTCACGTTCCAAGGCTTTGACCAACTGAGCTGCATGTTCCATTCATTATCAAAATAACACACAATTATTAAATTAGAAAACAAAAGCATATGCCTGAAAAAAATATAAAAACGCGCGCTTTTTGAAACAACGAATGAGGAGGGGATGCGTCAGCGTCTTCTTCCTTTGATACTGATTTTTTACCTGCAGATTTTTATCCGCAGGTGGTTTCGCAGGCTTGCTCTGAAAATGCTCCTAATGCCATGAAAATCCATTTCAAGACCATAGCTGATCTTGTTTCCACCTCCTGAATCCCTTCATGCTTATGATTTGTCTTGATTGTGCCTGGAGAAAGAATGCATAAAAACAAACAATGCAAACCCTAGATGCGGGTATCATCATACAAAGCCCCAAAATGAAATTGAACAATATGGTTATGTTAGAAATCAAATAAGGAGTATGATTATGCCATTATTTTCCAGAAAAAATGCAAGAATAGAGAAACACGATTTCGTGTACAGGGGTGAGTTTGTGATGACTTACAGTGCTTGATATGGAGTCTCAGGGCGTGGTAAAGGTCTCTTTAGTTTCAGGGTATGGCAATGAAGGATCTCACGTGCTTTGTTTTGTCTGAAACTGCCTGCAACCTTGCTTTAGATCTCACACTTTTTTGACAAATTCTGAGTTTTTGCTCTGCCGTTTTAGGGATGCCTTTTTTTCGTCCATGAGTGTGGGAAGGCTTGCATATGTGTATATGAATGAGAATCAATCACAATAAGGAGCCTTGAAGCCTTGCAATGAAGTTTTGATTTCCTCCATAACCACCATTGAACAACTTGCCTTTTTTGCTCCAAATTTGAATTTTTATGCTTGAAATAGGATGTACATGAAATTGGTATGTGTTTCATGATGCATTAAGGCTATTCAAACTCAAAGATATCCCTTAATTAATTTCTTTGATTTTTATTTGAATTTTAAAGATTTAAAATGAATTAAATCAAATAAAATTAAATAAAAATAGAAAAATTAATCTTTAATCTTGAAATAAATCATGGGACACGTGGGTGACATGGAAAATCTGACTCAAGTGGAAAAAGTGGGCCCTTTTTGTCAAAAAATGAAGTTTCATGGATAGTTGACTTTGGCCATTTCACAAAACTTTCCCAACTTCTCCAATGCATATCTTGCTTAATTTTGAAGCTATGAACATGTTCTTGGACATTTTGGAAAGGTATTGAAGTCCTCTAACCAATGCCTTTGGTCCCATGTCATTTTGATTTACCAATCTCAAGTTATGGTCTTTGACTTAAAATGCCTTTTTGTTGACTTTTGAAAATGACCTATAATGTTGAAATTGATAACTTTTTGTGAGAGCATTTCTTGGACTTGGAATGTGAAGATGAATTGTAGTAAATTCCCTCCCCTTCAAAATGAGCATTGGATGGGATTTTTCTGTTGAACCATGAAAATGTTATGCCTTGGTCAAGTTACAGTTGACTTTTCAGTTGTCCCAAAATAGAAAATTTTGACATCTTGATGATTTTTAAGCCATTCTTGTGAAATCATGGTCAAGATTTGACCAAATGATGATTGTGGCTTCAAAATAAGATGTTGACCAAAAATTTTGACTTTTGACTGCCAAATGACCATTTTGCCCCTACAGTTGACTGTGGAGCAATTAGGGTTTTTGACTGTGCAACTTGACCTTGTGAGCCTTGAAACTTGACATGTAGGTGCTTGACAATGTGTATGAGCATATGGGACTTGATTGAGCCCTTGAAAACCTCAACTTCCTTGCAAGAACCAAAACCCTAATTTGACTGGCTTAGGAGGATGCTTGACTGTGTAACCCTTGAGTAGACTTGAGCAATTTGGGGTGATGCTTGTCAAAACTTTGAAGAATATGGGAGGGCAAATTTTGGGGTACAACAGTAGGGAATCAAGCCAACGTGATGAGTATCACATTCTCCTTTAATCTGATTTATTACCAAAGCTGAATCGCCATATACGTCTAGAATTTTGATTCTGAGATCTATAGCCTCTTCGAGACCCGTGATGCAAGCTTCATACTCTGCCATGTTATTGGTACAATCAAATGCCAATCTTGTCGTAAAAGGGATATGTAACTGTTATACCCCAAAATTTGCCCTCCCATATTCTTCAAGAAATTGCCAAGCCAAGTCACAAAATTCCCCAAGGGTTGCACAGTGCAAGGGCCTCCTAAACAGTCAAAATTAGGGTTTTGAGTCTGATCAAGAAAAGGAAGTGTTCAAAGGCTCAATCAAGTCTCATATGCTTACAAACATGTTCAAGCATCCTCATATCAAGTTTCAAGGCATTCAGCTCAAAATTGCACAGTAAAAACCCTAAATTGCACTACAGTCAACTGTAGGGGGAAAAATGGTCATTTGACAGTCAAAAGTTCAAATTTTTGGTCAACATATCATTTTGAAGCCACAAACACCACTTGATCAATGCCTGATCATGATTCTCAAAATTTGGCTCAGAAAATCATCAAGATGCAAAAGTTTCCTTATTTGGACAGCTGAAAAAGTCAACTGAAATTGACCAGGGCATAACTTTCACATGGATTATCAGAAAAATTCCATCCAAAGCTCATTTTGAAGAGAAAGACATTTCCTACAACTCATCTTCATACTTCAAGTCCAAGAAATGCTCTCACAAAGAGTTATCAATTTCAACATTATAGGTCATTTTCAAAAGTCCACAAAAAGGGACTTTAAGTCAAAGGCCATAACTTGAGATTGGAAAATCAAAATGACATGGGACCAAAGGCATTGGTTAAAGGACTCAAAGACCTTTCCAAAATGTCCAAGAACATGAGAAAGGCTTAAAAATTGAGCAAGTTATGCCTTGTAGAAGTTGGGAAATTTTTGTGAAATGGCAAAAGTCAAATATCCTTGAAACTTCAATTTTTGACAAAAGGGCCCACTTTCTTCCACTTGATTCAGCCTTGTCATGCCACACACGTGTCCCATGATTAATTTCAAGAGCAAACATTGATTTTTCTATTTTATTTAATTTTTGATAATTTAATTCATTTTAAATCTTTAAAAATTCAAATAAAATTTAAAAGTCAATGGAATAGTGTCATTTGAATTGGAATAGCTTCCATATATCATATGCCAGCTCACAAACTCATGCTAGGGTTAGGTTATACACCAAGTCTTGGTTTTGCTTAAAAAAGGGAAAGTTTGTTAATGGTGAAAGACCTAAGACTAGTTCTCTCATGGGCATGGATAAAGGCCAACTAATGACCTAATTCCCTTCTCTCATAAGTACTAAGGCTAACCCTAATCACAACACACTAAAAGCTGCGCCCAAAAGACCCTTGCCAAACTTGAAAAAATAGTCATAAAACTCAAAACTGAAATCCTTGTTTGAAGGGGATTCAAGGCATAAAAGTTTTTCCAATAGCTTCCTCAAGTCCTCCTGATCACATTGCAATCCAAAACATCAACTTAAACTCCAGGAATTGGTACATAGAACCCTCCCTGTACAGCAAAAAAGTGACAATCGTATTTTCAATTCTAAGCATCCTCATGACATTCTAATTATGGATTCTTGTTCCTTGTGATGTTTTAAAGCTAACCCTTATGTTTAATTTGATTATCATGCTGTATATGAGGTTTTGCCATGCGCGATTTCTAGGTTTTTTCAGAGCTTAAATTTAGGGCTTCTTAAAAGAGGAAAAATTGGACATCCTCAGTACCATGGTTGGATTCAACGTGTAGAGACGAAGAAGAATCACTTATCGCGCTAAATTTATGAATGTTATAGGGCTATTCGCTATTTTCTGTTAGCTAGCCTAAGGGGACGCGTGCAAAACTGTTGCCTAAAGTTGTATGTTACAGAGAATGTGAAAGAGACGAAGACGTGGCCACAAGCGATTGGAGCGTTTGAATTTCGCGCGTTTCTCTCCACTAACGCGTTGGTCTTTCTTTTATTATTTATGCGTTGGTATACTAACAAATACGTGCAGTGGCTCAGCTGGCAGTTGGTGATAGCGTTCACATCCAAGACCTGGGTTCGAGTCCCAGGTCTGTATATTTCTCATGTTATTTTTCATTAACCATTCATGTGCAGCGCTTATGATAAGGCATACCATGCATCTCCATTATCCAACGTCCACGCGTCCCTGATAACCAAACCAAAGGCACAGATCTAAGGAGCATGTTGTACCCTAGTCCACGCTTCAGCATATGATTCAAAAAGTCAAACGGAATCAAGATGTTTTGGGCCAGATTTGCTTGGACTATACCTCACAATTGGGACTGAACCCCCCCCCCCCCTGGTTTGCAATTTCTTTCTTTTTTTACTTATTTTTATTTTTATTGTTAATTGTTATTTTAGTTTATTCAATTGTTTTAATTTAATTAATTATATTCTACAAATTATAAAATATACAAAAAAATCAGAAAAAGGCAAAATATAATAAATACTTTATTTTAATTATTTTTCTAAATAAATTCTTGTAAATAAATTTAGTTTAAAATAGGTTACAATTTTAATTCTTTTTAATAACTAAAAATCCAAAAAAGACATAGAATTTAGGTTTAATGAATTTTATTCCCTTTTTTTATTTTCCCTTTTTTTTTCATAATAATAATATTACTTATTTTATTTTCATAATTAAATTGTACATAAAAATTAGGGTTTCATTTAGTTAAAAATTTCAACATTTTCTTAATAACTAAAATCCAAAAATATAGCATTAGGTTTAATGACTTTTTATTCCTTTTAATTTTCCTCTTTTTTTGCCATAATATTAGTGATTTATTTATTTTCATAATTAAACTTGTAAACTAATTAGGGTTGCATTTAGGTTAAATTTTAATACTTTCATAATAAACTTAAAAATAATTAGAACTAGGTTTAACATTTCATTTTGGTTTTTAATTAATTCTTTTTTTATTAAATCTCAAAAAAACACAAAAATACTAAAAAACATTTCTTTTAATTCTTAATTTTAATTCCTTATTAATAATATTTTGCAAAAGGGTCCAACGCCCTCGTTCGTAATTTATTTTATTCGCACATTTGTTTTATTTCGCTTAATTCATTATGTATCTCTCCCGAAGCGTTGTAACTTAAACTTCTCGCACTTTTATTTCTTTTGCTTTATTTACTTTCCGTCAAATCGGGTCCGGTTTAATTTTGGCGATGTGGACCCGCGCCATTTGTAATAGCTGTAGACTTACTTTCTCCGCAAATACTTTTTAACTGCTAAACAAAGCATGCAAGAATGAATGGATAAAATAAAATCAAGCGTAGATCACAATGAACATGACAAGACAAAAATATCAATGAAAATAACACACAATTCGCACACACCACCCCTAGGGTACGCCTCACTGTTGCCTTGCCTCGAAAGGTGATCATCGAGTAGAGGATGTCTTAGTAAGTCCTCATGATCCGGGAACCTGGCATGAGGGTAGCTTCTAAGGTGTCTTCCCATTGCTCTGGTGATCACTATGTCCCTACAAACTCGAATTGACCCGAACACCTCCGACAGTGGTGCTACCTACCTCTCAATGGTGGGATGGCACTACTTTAAAGGACATTTACACAGACGAATTCCTTAGGGTAGGTAGACGACTCATGGATACTTGCTCTCTTCAAAACAAACTGAAATCTTTTCACACCAACACATTTTCAAAAGCTTTCAAAGCAAATTTTTCAGACACTCTGACGTACGAGTCGAACTGAAATTTTTCAAAGAAACTTTTTAAACCCACATTGAAAAGCAAACAAACAATTTTGAAAACACATTGAGCAAGTACCTAAGAGCCCATGGATAACCATGGATAGAAAGGGTGCTAACACCTTCCCTTTCTATAATCTACCTCCCGAACCGAGAGCAATCTCTTTAAGGAATTTTTCTGTGCTTTTGTCCTTTCCATTTGGAGAAAATAAAAGACGGTGGCGACTCTTGCTTCCGCGACATTTCGCGAACCAGCGTTAAACAGTCAGTTCCAGATCCACCGATCACAGAACTGGCGACTCTGCTGGGGAATAACACTTAAAGTGAGGTGTACCTTAGGGCTAGTTCATAACTGTGTTTTCAATTGTCTGAATTGTTTGCTTTAAAATTGTGGGACTGTCTTGGGAGTTCTATAGATCCTAACCCGGATCTGGGGATACCTTCTTAGAAAGTAGCAACAAGGCTGTGAGGGAACTGTGCGGGGTATACCGACATGGTTGAAACAGTCTGCTACGTTGATGTGGCACTTTGGTGTGTACCGGTAACCCTTGAGTTCAGTCAAGGAGAGTACGGGGCCTCCGCGTGGTGTCATGAAGCATCAACAGACCTTAGGAACCTTAATGGAACTATCTTGGCCTCTTTAGGGTAGTGAGATAACTGACTTTGGTGCAGTCCGAGGTTGGTTGATACTCGATACTACACTCAATTGAGGGTTGCTTTCCTGGAATATTTCGGTCGCCAGTTCAGTGGCTAAATCGAAACGATGAACAATGAAAGCAATCCAGTGATATTGGGGACCCTTAGAACCCGGTTACTTCTGATAGGACAGGTTGAACCCACCAACTTCAAGAGGGTAATACCTAGACCTCATGCTGGCCTAAACTCTAAGGGCTCTTTTGCGTGACTTGTGTGCCTTCAAACTTGGATTACTTGCATGCTTGTTATCTGACATCTGAACTTCTTGCAGGTTTTGTTTATAGTCCTTAACTAGGACTCATAATAAGGTTTACTGAACTTCCTGCAGGTTTTGTTCATAGTCCTTAACTAGGACTCATCACAAGGCTTACTAAGTTTCTTGCAGGGTTTGTTTTAGTCCTTAATTGGGACTCATGACAAGTATACTGAATCTCTTGCAGGGTTTGTTTATAGTCCTTAATTGGGACTCATAACAGGGTTTACCTACATCACCCCATGCATAGCATGACATCATACCATTGCATACATCCTAACCCATTTCAAGGATCTCAAGGGCTTGTGATGCAGGTCATGATAAATCAAACATCTAGCAAGGGGCAAAGAGGATTTATTTTCCTCTAGCTAAGGTTGTCAGGGGCTATGACCCACTTGATATGGTGAGCTTTGACTCCTGAAGAAGGTTCCCCTAAGCCAAGGTCGTTTGGAAAGCAAAATAAGGTTGATGACTTGAGTCAGGGGCTATGACCCACTGGACATGGTGAGCCTTTGACCCTTAAAGAAGAATCCTCAACAGCATGGGTTTCGTTCAATCAAGCTACCGGACCCAAATGCTAACCAATTTTCTTGTTTACCCCGCGAGGTCCTTGAAAACATTACATGCATGTCATACTCATCATTGCATAACAGGTATCCTTGTTGCAGGTCACTTACCCTTGTTCGCTGTTTATTTCAACAATGGCTCCCCAACAAGATAACCAGGACCTCCACACTCAAGAGACTCAGTTCAAAGAGATCTTCCTAAGCCTATCCAAGGGGCAGGAAGAGTTGAGGACACTCCTCGTGGGGAATCTGATCAGAAAGAGTCCTGAAGATGACAAGGACGAACAGCTGAAACGTCTACAAGCTGAGGTAGACACGCTGAAAACCCAGATGCTGGGGCAAAGGGCCCTCATTCAAGGTTTAGCTCAGGAGCAAGGAGAGCTGAGAGCCAGGATCAGCCAGCTTCATCTCGATATGAAGCAACGAGCCCAAGTCAGAGACCCAGTCATTAATCAACTTCCAAGAAGTCAAAGGTTTGGGCCTCTCCAAGCTGCTATTACTTCACAGGTCCAACAACGACCTCACCAAGAACAATGGGCTGATCAGAGCAAGCCAAACAAGCGCAGGAGGCAATTCACCAACATCCACATGCCATGGTCACAAGCATTACAGCATATGTTGAAAATGGATCTGATTGCGGTGATCAACCCTCCTGCAAATCCCAAGACCTCGCCTCCAAGCTACAACCCAGAAGCAAGGTGCGCTTACCATTCTGGTAGCCCGGGGCACGATACTGAGGACTGTTGGGCATTGAAGTACAAGATTCAGAATATGATCGATGCTAAAGAGATCGAGTTCGAGCCCGCCGAGACTCCCAATGCGATCATTGCTCCCTTGTCAAAACATGGCTAGGATTGAGAAATTTTTGTTCATTAGAATCTTTCAAGTTGTAATTTTCTTTTGATTGTTCAAGCATTCCACTCATATCAAACATTGTTATTTCATTAATGCATCGCATATGTCTGTTCTGAAACAATATATTCGTATTCACTAAATGCAAATTATCTTCATATTTTTTCTGATGATCAACTCTCAATTAATAATTCTAAGCCTCTTGAGGGAGGATGACGAAAACGATACCGCGATCATTACAGTATGCTTTTGAACAGACCCCGCTGATGAGGTACAGGCATTGTTTCAATTCCTAAACACTGGAGTTATAAGGATGATAATCCCTCGTCAACCCATCTGAGCCAAAGAAGTAGGAGTTTTTCTTTTCGAAATTTAAAACCCTTTATCATAACCTGGGGCAGGGTAGTTCTCTCAGTTGATCCAAGTGCATAACAAATGGCACCAAAGAGGTCCTTACAACAACAAGAGAAAGACAATGATGGTTCCGAATAATCAATAAAGAAAGGCATTCATTATCTCAAAAAATAAAAAACCCATTAAGTCAAAACCTATGAAGGAGACTTACAAAACTGGGGCATCCCGCTGACTGTAATCACAAAAGAAACAGTTCAGGCAAAAAACAGGGATAATGAAATCAAAAAAAAGGAAAGAGGTCACACAAACCCTCAATAACAAAAAGGAATGACTGCCTATTCAAAATAAACTGTCAATATCCGAACCATCACTGGTATATCAGAGCAAAAGACTCAACCAAGATCTAATGCACGATCAGCTGAGTTTAGGTTTGAAGAACATCACGAAGAGCGGGTGGGTACAAATACTTTGAGCCTTTATCCTTTGTTTCTTAAACCTTGAACCAGGCCACGTTATAACCCTTAAAAAGTCCTAGCTGAAGCATGGGTTAGATCGAAAGCATACTGTCACGAAAGGTATCCTGACTCCTTAAGGCTTGCGGTAAAATAACGAGTTGACATCACAGTTTACAAAAAAAAATTCACTTGTTTTTATGAAAAAAATGCATTTTCAAAAACTTCAAGACAGACATAAGCTTTGCATTTCTGATATAACATTGTTTGCATATGACTATTTGTTCGAACAGCATAGAAATTCGCATGACGAAAATCTAATGAACAAGAGTATCTCCAATCAAGGGGCACGGCATGATCATGGTCTACCATCTGGGGCAGTTAAGTCAAGATCCAGAGAATCTCTCAAAAGGCTAAAAAGCCTGGGGCAAATCTCCGCCTGAGTCACTTGGGGCATTCCAACAACGAATCTTGCCTGATCAAATACCTTCTGGTGGCATGACAAAACACTTCTAACAGGGGCAACTCCCTACTTTCTGAGAGCGTGGACATAGTCAAAAAGATACTACGCATAATCAAAGACCCGCTAGGTTGACACACCTAGGCAAAAATAAGGGCTTCCCGGCGAACCAAAAGGGTTCGGGCAAAATGAAGGGATGAAATGAAAAAATCTGTACACCCAGCAAGTCGAAAACCTGAAAAGGCGGCTTGAGCAAAAATGGGTATCCCGGTGGACTGAAAACCCGAAAGGGCGGTCCAGGCAAAAGTTAGGGATCAAAGCGTACGACTATGTCCTGTCATCTTGTCACCTGTCTACCAGAAGATTTATCAATTACCCTCACAGGTCTTCCTCTCCCACCTCAGAAACAGGGGCAATGACGAGCCGTCCAAGCGATCTAATTGCTCTGTCTCCAAGGTATCAAGGGATGATCAGCTAAAGAACATAACCAGTACATCCCAATTCCCCAGAGAGTAAGTCAGCAGTCAGTGCATTCTTCTCCAAGCAGAGTTATCAAATCTCAAGGAAGTTGGGTATCCTCCAAAGATATCAACATTCCCCAGCAGCATATATTCTTAACAAACATCCCCGGCAATCTTGGTCTATAGATTGTTCCCCGGCGACATATCCAACATTCAAAGGAATCACTTTCCCCATAGTTCAAAACTTCCCCAGGAGAGTCCAATCCAGGTTCCCCAGGAAAGTTGGAACTCATCTCCCCAAGCAGTAAGCTTATCCCCAGTAAATTCTGGAAGCCTATCCTCGCAAGAGCACGAACGCGTCATCCGGCTTTATTTTAAAGAGTTATTTCCTTAACAGGATATAACTGGGTTATCCTCAGCCAAAAGCCACGAAAAAGATCGTCGTCGACAGAATCTTCTTATCCCCAGCGAAGTCTATCAACACTTCCAGCACAACAAGGATATCCTCAGCAAGCTATCAACAACTCAGCAAGGCATCCCTCTTCCCACAGAGTATTACTCCCCAGCACGGTCGCTAGAGTATCTTTTCTCCCCGCAGAATCTTTCATTTGCCAAGTTTATTCCGCAACGGAGTCATCTTCTCCTACCGGTATCCTTGAAGTTATCATCCCCAGCGGAAGCAAAAACTTATTCTTCAACATCAGCCCAGGATATGACTTCCCGGCACCCGTCAAGGATTCACTTTCCTAGACAAAAACATACATAAAACATCACATACATCATTATAACATGCTTAGACACATCATATCATACAAGTCTCATTTATATTGAGAACATCATTGCTTGATCCATATCATGCATTGCATATGACTGACCTTTACCTTTCAGGAAAGATCCAGTTAAATTCTTAGCTATATTCCAAGGCCTTCTCTTGGTTCAGTCAGATCGACCCTAAGATCTCCCTGATGCTTATCCAGTTGAAGACATTTCAAGACCTAGACCGGTTCAGTTAAGTCGACCCTAAGATTTTCCTGATGCTTATCCAGTCAAAGGCCTTCTCTGGTTCAGTCAGATCGACCCTAAGATCTCCCTGATGCTTATCCAGTTGAAGACATTTCAAGACCTAGACCGGTTCAGTTAAATCGACCCTAAGATTTTCCTGATGCTTATCCAGTCAAAGGCCTTCTCTGGTTCAGTTAGATCGACCCTAAGATCTCCCTGATGCTTATCCAGTTGAAGACATTTCAAGACCTAGACCGGTTCAGTTAAGTCGACCCTAAGATTTTCCTGATGCTTATCCAGTCAAAGGCCTTCTCTGGTTCAGTTAGATCGACCCTAAGATCTCCCTGATGCTTATCCAGTTGAAGACATTTCAAGACCTAGACCGGTTCAGTTAAGTCGACCCTAAGATTTTCCTGATGCTTATCCAGTCAAAGGCCTTCTCTTGGTTCAGTCAGATCGACCCTAAGATCTCCCTGATGCTTATCCAGTTGAAGATATTTCAAGACCTTGTCCGGTTCAGTCAGATCGACCCCAAGATCTTCCTGATGCTTATCCAGTCAAAGGCCTTCTTTGGTTCAGTCAGATCGACCCTAAGATCTCCCTGATGCTTATCCAGTTGAAGATATTTCAAGACCTTCTCTGGTTCAGTCAGATCGACCCTAAGATCTCCCTGATTCTTATCCCATGTAGAAGACACCCAAGATTTTTCTCAGCGAGCGTTGTTGAAGTTAAAGTCTCCCAAGGTTCTCTTACCATTCATGCTAAGGTAGTAACCATCCCTGGTTCTTTCATCACCGTTTGAAGCTCCGGACTCAGCTCCTGTAACCAGTCAGGATACATCTATACCAGGCATCTAAAAATCAGCTCCTGCAACGTGTCAGGTACTCATTTTCTGTTTTGCAGGTACACAGGTTCTCGCCAAGGAATCTCTTACGCAATCAAACATCCAGATGGCATCTATAAGCCCATTCCACCATCACTGCCACTATGTGAGCGCAAATTTCTGGGCACTCTAGTGTCCAATCATCTTCTACCCTCGGATTACGAAAGGCACGTCCGCCAATCTGCATCCTCAGGTCTAAGAAGATTGAACAGGGGCAACTGTTATACCCCAAAATTTGCCCTCCCATATTCTTCAAGAAATTGCCAAGCCAAGTCACAAAATTCCCCAAGGGTTGCACAGTGCAAGGGCCTCCTAAACAGTCAAAATTAGGGTTTTGAGTCTGATCAAGAAAAGGAAGTGTTCAAAGGCTCAATCAAGTCTCATATGCTTACAAACATGGTCAAGCATCCTCATATCAAGTTTCAAGGCATTCAGCTCAAAATTGCACAGTCAAAACCCTAAATTGCACTACAGTCAACTGTAGGGGGCAAAATGGTCATTTGATAGTCAAAAGTTCAAATTTTTGGTCAACATATCATTTTGAAGCCACAAACACCACTTGATCAATGCCTGATCATGATTCTCAAAATTTGGCTCAGAAAATCATCAAGATGCAAAAGTTTCCTTATTTGGACAGCTGAAAAAGTCAACTGAAATTGACCAGGGCATAACTTTCACATGGATTATCAGAAAAATTCCATCCAAAGCTCATTTTGAAGAGAAAGACATTTCCTACAACTCATCTTCATACTTCAAGTCCAAGAAATGCTCTCACAAAGAGTTATCAATTTCAACATTATAGGTCATTTTCAAAAGTCCACAAAAAGGGACTTTAAGTCAAAGGCCATAACTTGAGATTGGAAAATCAAAATGACATGGGACCAAAGGCATTGGTTAAAGGACTCAAAGACCTTTCCAAAATGTCCAAGAACATGAGAAAGGCTTAAAAATTGAGCAAGTTATGCCTTGTAGAAGTTGGGAAATATTTGTGAAATGGCAAAAGTCAACTATCCTTGAAACTTCAATTTTTGACAAAAGGGCCCACTTTCTTCCACTCTATTCAGCCTTGTCATGCCACACACGTGTCCCATGATTAATTTCAAGAGCAAACATTGATTTTTCTATTTTATTTAATTTTTGATAATTTAATTCATTTTAAATCTTTAAAAATTCAAATAAAATTTAAAAGTCAATGTAATAGTGTCATTTGAATTGGAATAGCTTCCATATATCATATGCCAGCTCACAAACTCATGCTAGGGTTAGGTTATACACCAAGTCTTGGTTTTGCTTAAAAAAGGGAAAGTTTGTTAATGGTGAAAGACCTAAGACTAGTTCTCTCATGGGCATGGATAAAGGCCAACTAATGACCTAATTCCCTTCTCTCATAAGTACTAAGGCTAACCCTAATCAAAACACACTAAAAGCTGCGCCCAAAAGACCCTTGCCAAACTTGAAAAAATAGTCATAAAACTCAAAACTGAAATCCTTGTTTGAAGGGGATTCAAGGCATAAAAGTTTTTCCAATAGCTTCCTCAAGTCCTCCTGATCACATTGCAATCCAAAACATCAACTTAAACTCCAGGAATTGGTACATAGAACCCTCCTTGTACAGCAAAAAAGTGACAATCGTATTTTCAATTCTAAGCATCCTCATGACATTCTAATTATGGATTCTTGTTCCTTGTGATGTTTTAAAGCTAACCCTTATGTTTAATTTGATTATCATGCTGTATATGAGGTTTTGCCATGCGCGATTTCTAGGTTTTTTCAGAGCTTAAATTTAGGGCTTCTTAAAAGAGGAAAAATTGGACATCCTCAGTACCATGGTTGGATTCAACGTGTAGAGACGAAGAAGAATCACTTATCGCGCTAAATTTATGAATGTTATAGGGCTATTCGCTATTTTCTGTTAGCTAGCCTAAGGGGACGCGTGCAAAACTGTTGCCTAAAGCTGTATGTTACAGAGAATGTGAAAGAGACTAAGACGTGGCCACAAGCGATTGGAGCGTTTGAATTTCGCGCGTTTCTCTCCACTAACGCGTTGGTCTTTCTTTTATTATTTATGCGTTGGTATACTAACAAATACGTGCAGTGGCTCAGCTGGCAGTTGGTGATAGCGTTCACATCCAAGACCTGGGTTCGAGTCCCAGGTCTGTATATTTCTCATGTTATTTTTCATTAACCATTCATGTGCAGCGCTTATGATAAGGCATACCATGCATCTCCATTATCCAACGTCCACGCGTCCCTGATAACCAAACCAAAGGCACAGATCTAAGGAGCATGCTGTACCCTAGTCCACGCTTCAGCATATGATTCAAAAAGTCAAACGGACTCAAGATGTTTTGGGCCAGATTTGCTTGGACTATACCTCACAATTGGGACTGAACCCCCCCTGGTTTGCAATTTCTTTCTTTTTTTACTTATTTTTATTTTTATTGTTAATTGTTATTTTAGTTTATTCAATTGTTTTAATTTAATTAATTATATTCTACAAATTATAAAATATACAAAAAAATCAGAAAAAGGCAAAATATAATAAATACTTTATTTTAATTATTTTTCTAAATAAATGCTTGTAAATAAATTTAGTTTAAAATAGGTTACAATTTTAATTCTTTTTAATAACTAAAAATCCAAAAAAGACATAGAATTTAGGTTTAATGAATTTTATTCCCTTTTTTTATTTTCCCTTTTTTTTTCATAATAATAATATTACTTATTTTATTTTCATAATTAAATTGTACATAAAAATTAGGGTTTCATTTAGTTAAAAATTTCAACATTTTCTTAATAACTAAAATCCAAAAATATAGCATTAGGTTTAATGACTTTTTATTCCTTTTAATTTTCCTCTTTTTTTGCCATAATATTAGTGATTTATTTATTTTCATAATTAAACTTGTAAACTAATTAGGGTTGCATTTAGGTTAAATTTTAATACTTTCATAATAAACTTAAAAATAATTAGAACTAGGTTTAACATTTCATTTTGGTTTTTAATTAATTCTTTTTTTATTAAATCTCAAAAAAACACAAAAATACTAAAAAACATTTCTTTTAATTCTTAATTTTAATTCCTTATTAATAATATTTTGCAAAAGGGTCCAACGCCCTCGTTCGTAATTTATTTTATTCGCACATTTGTTTTATTTCGCTTAATTCATTATGTATCTCTCCCGAAGCGTTGTAACTTAAACTTCTCGCACTTTTATTTCTTTTGCTTTATTTACTTTCCGTCAAATCGGGTCCGGTTTAATTTTGGCGATGTGGACCCGCGCCATTTGTAATAGCTGTAGACTTACTTTCTCCGCAAATACTTTTTAACTGCTAAACAAAGCATGCAAGAATGAATGGATAAAATAAAATCAAGCGTAGATCACAATGAACATGACAAGACAAAAATATCAATGAAAATAACACACAATTCGCACACACCACCCCTAGGGTACGCCTCACTGTTGCCTTGCCTCGAAAGGTGATCATCGAGTAGAGGATGTCTTAGTAAGTCCTCATGATCCGGGAACCTGGCATGAGGGTAGCTTCTAAGGTGTCTTCCCATTGCTCTGGTGATCACTATGTCCCTACAAACTCGAATTGACCCGAACACCTCCGACAGTGGTGCTACCTACCTCTCAATGGTGGGATGGCACTACTTTAAAGGACATTTACACAGACGAATTCCTTAGGGTAGGTAGACGACTCATGGATACTTGCTCTCTTCAAAACAAACTGAAATCTTTTCACACCAACACATTTTCAAAAGCTTTCAAAGCAAATTTTTCAGACACTCTGACGTACGAGTCGAACTGAAATTTTTCAAAGAAACTTTTTAAACCCACATTGAAAAGCAAACAAACAATTTTGAAAACACATTGAGCAAGTACCTAAGAGCCCATGGATAACCATGGATAGAAAGGGTGCTAACACCTTCCCTTTCTATAATCTACCTCCCGAACCGAGAGCAATCTCTTTAAGGAATTTTTCTGTGCTTTTGTCCTTTCCATTTGGAGAAAATAAAAGACGGTGGCGACTCTTGCTTCCGCGACATTTCGCGAACCAGCGTTAAACAGTCAGTTCCAGATCCACCGATCACAGTAACCCATGAGGAGTGATAATTACGACACAAATTCCTTTCCCATAAGCATTTACAGCTCCATCAAACACCATACCCCACCGGGATTCAGGATCAGGACCTTCCCCAAGAAAAGGTTCATCACAATATTTTATTTTCAAAATAATCACATCCTCATCATGGAAATCATATTTAACAGACTGATAATCATCAACCGGTTGGTGAGCAAGATAATCTGCCAACACACTAATTTTTATAGCTTTTTGAGTACGGTATTCAATATCATATTCAGACAATTGCATATGCCAATGGGAAATTCTTCTAGTAAGAGAAAGCTTTTCAAAAGTATACTTAATTGGGTCCATTTTGGAAATCAACCAAGTAGTATGACTCAACATATATTGTCGCAACTATTTTGCCGCCCAAGCCAAAGCGTAACATGTTTTTTCCAACATAGAATACCGTGACTCACAGTCAGTAAACTTCTTATTGAGATAATAAATGGCATATTCTTTTCTCCCTGTTTTATCTTGTTGTCCCAAAATACAACTCATAGAATTATCTAACACTGTCAGATACATAATCAATGGTCTTCCTTCAACGGGAGGGAGCAAGATAGGAGGTTCAAGCAGATACTCTTTAATACTTTCAAATTCCCTTTGGAAATCATCTATCCATACACAACCTTGATCTTTCTTTAATAAATTAAAGACTGGTTCACACGTTGTAGTCACATGAGAGATAAATCTGGAAATGTAATTCAATTGTCCGAGGAAGCCTCTTAACTTTATCAAGATCAACTTCGATTCCTTTTTGGATGACAATGAAACCTAACAATTTTCCTAATCATACACCAAAGGTGCATTTATTTGGATTCAAGCAGAGACAATACTTCCTCAAACGCTGAAACAATTTCAATAAATCTTCTATATTCCCTTCTTCAGTATGGGATTTGGAAATCATATCATCAACATATACCTCAATTTCCTTGTGCATCAGATCATGGAATAGGGTTGTCATAGCCCTCTGGTACGTTGCACCAGCGTTCTTCAACCCGAATGGCATCACTCTATAACAGAATGTTCCCCAGGGTGTGATAAACGTTTTTTTTCCATGTCCTCAGCAACCATTCTGATTTGATTATATTTGGAAAATATGTCCATGAACGAGAATACTTTGAATTTCGTTATACTCTCAACCAACTTATCAATATGTGGTAATAGAAAGTCATCTTTTGGACTAGCTTTGTTTAAATCTATATAATCGACGCACATACGAACTTTTTTGTCTTTCTTTGGTATTGGGACAATATTGGCAATCCATTGAGGGTACACTGATGTCACAAGAAAACTGGCATTAATTTGCTTTAAAACTTCTTCTTTAATTTCTACTGCCATATCAGGGTGAGTTCTTCACAACTTCTGCTTGATTGGTGGGCATTTTGGCTTTAGCAGTAAACGATGTTCCACAATATCAGTATCCAACATCGGCATGTCTTGATAAGACCAAGCAAAGATTTCAACATACTCTTTCAACAATTCAACCAACCTACTCTTTACATTGGGATAAAGCAATGCTCCAATCTTGACTTTATTTGGATCTTCCTCTGAACCCAAATTAATCTTGTCCAACGGCTTTTTATACAGCTGAATGGTACTTTCCTCACGCTCAAGCAACCGTGAATCCTCTTCTGGGATTTCATCATATTCTTCTTCTTCGGACACATACGCAGGATATTCAAAGTCAGGAGAGGGTGCAGGGTCATTGTACTCAATGGGTTTTTTTTAATTAATCTGCATATATGATTTATGATTTCTTTTAGAAACTGACACATATAGCAAGTGATTATGCAGATTCATTTACAGTTATTATTTATTTTAAAAGTATTTTTCTGATTATCGTTTTCCAAGAAAAAGAATAGAAAAAGACACTATTTGGGAATCAAAAACATCTTTTATTAATGATTTTAAAGATGAAAACAACAGATATGCCCATACAATGTAAATACTTTCACCTTGGGTAGAGTGAAAGATTTTTTTTGAAAAGATTAACAAAAACAAATTACTTTGAAATATGAATGCAAGAGGGAACATCAATAGTGATCCAATTTTGGACTCTGACTCCATGCGTCACATAGTTCGGTATTTCTTGCTCTGAGTCATCCTCCAAAATAGCATTGATATTAGGAGTAGTTGGATAAAGATAACCCCCACTATGAAAGATGTCTTGATATTTGCCCAAAGCAGACTTCGGCTTCATAATCCCACCTTTACTATTCTTCATGGAGAAACCCAAACCAACTCTATTCTTATTCAAATGTGGATCAACAATATGCCCCAACGCCTTGCTAGGGCCATTACGCACTACCTGTTGAGCATCCTTAAATGAAGCCATAGAATTATCATTTTCCCTCATATTATCAATAGATAAAACTTGGAACCGAGTCCTAACAACAGCTTCATCAACTTCCACAACACTGAAAGAGGACAAATGAGATATTAACAAAGTCTGCTCTCCATTCACGATGACCACCTTTCCTTCACGAACAAACTTCAGCTTCTGGTGCAAAGTTGAACTAACAGCTCCAGACTCGTGGATCCATGGTCGTCCCAATAAACAGCTGTAGGAAGGAACTATATCCATAACCTGGAAAGTAATCTAAAATAAGTGTGGGCCTATATGAATAAGAAAATCTACTTCTCCGATGACGGACTTCCTCGAACCATCAAAAGCTTTAACAGTTATGCCACTCGAGCGCATGGGAGTTCCCTGGTACTTCAACTTCATGAGTGTGCTCTTTTGTATGATGTTTAAAGCAGACCCATTGTCAATCAGCACATTAGACAACGAGTCATTCTTACAATTCATGGAGATATAGGGAGCCAGATTGTGGATCCTTCCTTCATCGAGAAATTTGCCATCACAGAAACTCAAGTTATTACAAGATGTAATATTTCCTACAACATTGCTGAATTGGTCCAAAGGCATATCACTTTCCACAAAAGCCTGATCCAATACTCTCATCAAATATTCTCTATGGGCAGAAGAGTTCATTAGCAATGCTAGAATGGATATCTTTGATGGAGTTTGCAACAATTGATCTACAATCTTATAGTCACTCATCTTGATAATCTTCAATAGGTCGTCCATATCTTTTTCCAAAGCAGTACCACTAGATTCACTCACTGCTTTCTTAGGTTTAGTACTTTCAGCAACCCTTTTATCAGCATTAACACTCTCTCGAATGACAGGTGCAAAAACACGACCATTGCGGGTCACTCGACTGGCTTTAGCAATATTCTTGACATTAGACAAAGGTTGGATGGGAATTTCCACACGATCCTCCAAGATTATCGCATTGTATTTATATGGCACAGCTTTGTCTGATTCATATGGTATAGGGCCTGGTAGGCAAATAACCACTAGAGCAACATCTGACTTGCTATGGTACTCAATCTTTATAGGGGTGGCAACACAAAAACAAGGCACAATAACATTCACCCCTTCTTCAGAATACTTAGATATTACACAATCATTGTTGGAGGACATATCTTTATCAGAAGAAAAGAACTCATCTGCAGAAACATACTCATCATCTAACACAGTCTCGGTTGAACAATCTTCAATCACACCAATCCCATTGTAATCATCTATATTGCCTAATACTTTGATAGTACCATTATCTAACAACAACTGAACACCCATTTTCAAAATGGAACAAATATGAGAGTCTCTGCAGTAGATTTGGCAAGACCCATAATGGTGTTCTTCTTTGCCATCCATGTAACAGAATGTAGCGTGCAACTGTACCAAGTCATCATTCATATAATTCACGTCAAAAATCCAGAATTCACCTGGACATCCATAGACCACATTCACATCTTCCTCATACTCTATCCTTGGCCTAATTATATGAATGAGGCCTTCGTTCATCATTTCCTGAAGATCAACTTTTATCTTATGACATCCCTAGATATATGTACTGCAAATACTACAATCAGCATGGTTGTGCGTATAATAGCTGAATTTGTAGAGGTTAGCATGCATCTTCACCAGATCTCCTCTAACCAGGTTGATATTAAAAATTCGGAAGTCCCTAGGACAACCAACAACCATATTTAGTGAACTTTCTCCTCCATGTTTAGGCAAAGGATTATCTTTCATGTTAGGGCCAACATCTTTAAAGGATAGGAGGCTAGATCTCAGCATCTTTTGTACTTCAGATTTCAAAGGATAAAAGTTCTCGATGTTGTTCCCTGGGGCTCCTTGATGAAAAGCACATGTCTGATCTGCCTTATAATACCAGGGTAAAGGTGAAGGTATAGTAGGGGGAGGCCTGGTTTGAACCAACTTCTTCTTAATCAAAGTCGGGAATAACTCTTCATATCTCATTGGAATAGAGTCAAAAGCTTCTCTCTTCTGACTTTGCCCTTGATTCCCCTAAGGAGACGGTCTCTGATAGGAAACAGTGGTTGGAGCTACATTGACAACTGAAGTCCCAGAAGCAACCTATTTTTGGTATGGATGATGTCTTCTTGGTGGTTTAATCTTCCTTTCCCCAATAACAACATTCATTTCACTTTCTATCTTTCGAGAGAACCCGTATGATGACTTCTTTGTCCCTTCGTCTTTCGTCAAACATCCTTCCCTGACAGCTTCTTCTAAACGAACACCCATGCTTACCATTTCAGTGAAATCACTCGGCGCACTGGCAACCATCCTTTCATGATAAAATGATCCAAGGTTTTTCAGGAAGACCTTGGTCATTTCTTATTCTCCCATAGGTGGTAGCTCTAGGTAGCTATCTCGCGCTAACGTTGCGCATATTATTTGAACGACTCCTTGTCTCTCTGAGCCATCACCCTTAATTGGTCACAGTCAAGTGCCATGAACATATTATACTCATACTGCTTGATGAAGGCTTCCCCTATATCATTGAAGGTGCGGATATTGCTATTGTCCAAACTCATATACCACTTTAAAGCGAAACCGGTTAAACTATCCTGGAAAAAATGAATGAGCAAACGTTGATCATCAGTATGGGTGGACATTTTTCTAATATACATCACCAGGTGGTCACGAGGACAAGAGTTTCCCTTGTACCTCTCAAATTCTGGCACTTTAAACTTTGCTAGAACCTTTACATTAGGAACTAGGCAGAGTTCACTGACGTTCTGTCCAAATAAATCTTTTCCTTGAAGGGACTTCATTTCCTTCTACGTCTCATTGAATTGATCTTGAAAATCATCCAATCGGTCATAGAATCCCTCACTTTCACTCGATGGAGGAACATGACGATAAACTTCATCATTAACAAACGTCATATCATTCATTGAAGGAGGTGCATTATGATGGATCTCATTTCTAGCCATAGGTGTAACATGCACCACAGGAGGTGAGACAACTTACTTCTGAATGGAGTCAAAGAAACACAGTAAGACACCTGTGTATGAAAAAAATGCAAGAAATATGTGCACGATGATGCATGATATGCAATGCACATGATTTATTTATCATTATTAATATTTCAAGGGACTCATAATTATAGACGATTCTCAAATATTAAAGTACTAACACATTTTGAAATACTGAAAATCTCATTATAATAATTTCAAAAATGGATTACAACTTTTAGTACAAGTTTCTATAATCCTAAGTACAAGAGATGATAGAATCTAAAATCCTAAGAAAGTAAAGTTGATGAAGATCTCTACACACACTGACGCTTTCCCATGAGTCTTGCAATATGAGCCTTCAACTGCTTGTTGTCTTCTGCATACCTGTCGACGACCCCTTTTCCAATCATAAGAGTCAGGAAGTGAGTAACTAAGTCCTGATTGATCTTTAGAGGAAAATAAATCCTCTTGCCTTTCCATCATCTCCACAACATGACTCTCAAGGATCTCAATCAGGTCATCCTTCTCTTTCATGTCTGCTCGGTAGGACATCTCTAAAGTCTGACACTTGTTCTTCCATGCCTCCTTATCTTGTTGCATCCTAACTAGGGCAAACTGAAGTTCTTCCACATCATCTAAAAGGGGAGGAGTGCTCTTCACAAACATTTCAGGTATAGGTTCTTCACGGGAATATGGCATCTTTAGCTAAATTTCCCTTGCTTTTACCCATCAGAGATGAGGCTCCAAAGAAACAGCTCCTCTTGGTCCCAAGTCTTTTTTGCTCTTCCTGTCAATATGGCACCAAGCCTTTGCATCTTCCTCCTTAGGTGTCTTATGATCCTCTCCTTCTTTGAGAAATAAACTACTCAGATGAATACTATTTGCCCTATCTCTCATCGGATATCCAAGATGATATCGTGCAAGAACGGGATTGTAGTTAATTCCTCCCTTTGTACCGGGAAGGGGTACATTGGGAAAACTACCACAACTAACGAAAATCTCCAAATCGTGATAATCCTGACGATACCAAACAATTTCAAAATGAGAAAGAGCCATAATCTTTGGATCCTAACGAGGTTCCTTCTTGACATCCCAGAAAGCATCGGACAGAAGTAAGTGATAAATAAACTACTGATACAACAAAGGCATGCAACAAATGATCATCCTTCCATGATAAGAATCCTGAAGATGAATGGAGTAATAAGGATATCCTAATAATGTAGGAACCGGATTCCTAATCAAAAAGATCCTGATGGAATTGACATCCACAAATTTGTCGACATTAGGAAATAAGAACAACCCATAAGAAAGTAGAGAAAAGATAGCCTCAAAAGCAACCGTACTCTTCATCCTAGCAAAGTAGTGAGCTTTCTCCAATAAAAATTGAGCGGGTAATCCTATGAATATGGTAAAGAATTCATTATTAATTATGGAATTTTATCAATTCTTCCTACAGAATATGACAAGGTCTCAGAGGTATCAGAAAATGAAGAAGATTTTACTCCGACGAAGCGGATGATGAAAAGCCTTTATGTTACTATGTGATAAACAGTAGCTTGGTCGAAGAACCGAAGGTTGTGTTTGAGAAACCAAGCCCAGGGAAGTTGTATCATCTCAAGCCTTTATTCATAAGGGCAAAGGTAGATGGCATGCCAGTGAACAAAGTGTTTGTCGATGGTGGGGCAGTTGTAAATCTAATGCCATATGCTTTATTTAATAGAATGGGAAAGTGTGATTCAGAACGTCGACCTCATAATATGGTTTTATCAAACTATGAAGGAAAAATCAGTAGCATATTGGTTGTCATTCAAGTCGAATTGGTTGCAAGAACAACAAACAGGTCGACTTTGTTCATGGTCATATATTCCAAATCCAACATCAATTTATTACTTGGCCGTGAATGGATCCATGGAATTAGTGTAGTCCCTTCGACTTTGCATCAATGGATTTCCATTTGGAAGAAAGATGGCATAATGGAAAATATAGAAGTTGATCAGAGCTACTATAAGGTCGACGGGATAAAAGGTGGAAATAAATCTTTCAACCAGCACTTGGCGAATGTAGCGCCTTGTGATGATGAAAATCACACTCCCAATGAAAACTCAAATAGTTTTCTAAGTTTAGATCCTTATCATGGTTTTATGTGGGATTCTGAAGAGGAAACAATGCATAGGGAGTCGATTCCACCTATGGGGTGGTCTATGGTCGAAAGTGATGACCAGTGAGTCATAAAGTTTCGCTCGAATTTCGGCTTATGTGGCTGGAAAAAAAGGAAATTTGCTTTGGAAGCTGAGAAGCTACAAAACATGGATGTCGAAGCCAAAACAAAAAATCAAGAAAAAGGCCAACAGAGACAAACAACAGCTTCAGAAAGCCAGAGGTTAGATTTCATATATGACAATGAACCTTTTGGGTTTAAAAAGGACCTATTGAATTAAATATAAAAGATGCAAGCCCAAGATCTGTTAGATGAAGTTGATTTCGGAGACGGCATAACAAAGAGACCAACTTACATCAGCACTAAAGTTGAGTCAAAATGAAAGTCAAGTTAATCAAGCTATTCAAGGAGTATAGATATTCCTTCGTTTGGGATTATGGTGAGATGCCTGGTTTAAGTCAGAAAGTGGTGGAACATCGATTGTCTATTTAGCCAGGTAGAAGGCCAAGGAAGTAACATTCTAGGAGGTTCGCCCCAGAGATTACTTTGAAGATCAAATAGGATATTGAAAGGATGATCAAAAGTAAGTTCACTAGAACTGTAAGGTACGTCTGTAGCGATAGAAATATTGAGACTAAGCCATTGGATTGGCTTGACTCGCACATATCAAAATAAAAATTGCCACTGTGCTTTATTGTTTCCAGAGGAATGGGAATAGAGCGAATAACCGAAAAAAGATAGGGAGAGAATTTAAGTTCGGGGGTTAGTTTTGCAAAGGGAAGGTATTAGCACCCTAAACATCTACGGTACTCCGCAGGAACCTGTTTGAAATTTTTTGTATTTTGGCTATAGGTGTGGTATACAAAATAGATGGTGGAGATGGGAAAAGAAGCATTTTTTTACAATTTCTGCACCCGCTACGGTTTCAAAACTTTAGTGCCTACGTACCACCTTCCGTGCAATAGGGGATCAGGGTAATCGAAGTTCACCTTTATAAAATTTTAAAACACAAATGTCTTGGTTAATTTTAAGAGACGAGACATCATCGCCATCTCCGAGTGGAAGAACATACTTACTACCCACGATTATGAGAAATGAGAATTTGCATCATCTCAAAGTGAAGGATTTAGCTTGGATTTTAAAATCAACATAACCTCACTCAACACCCAAGTGGAAAATATCTCACTTCACTACATATCATAGAAGTATAGTAGCTCGCATCACTACAAGGATTGACAAGAGTCTAACCTTTGGAGAAACGTTTAAAGTAAAAAGCCACAATGGAAAAATGGTTTGAATGAGATTGATTGACTTTTAGTTTCTCACAAAAATGTCAAAGTATGATTAAGTTGGTTAAAATTTGATTAAGAAAATATTTTTAAAAATGCATGGACCTAAGTCCAAGTTTATAGTGAAAGCGGATCAAGTTTAGAAAACAAGAATAGTTTTGAAAATGGGGGAGAAGATTTTTGAAATTAAAGAAGATTGGAGGAGATGAAAGGACTATCCTAAATCATAAGGTAAAATCTATGGAAAAGAATCGTCTAACCAACAAGAAGCCAACACTTGACACTATGAGTCAATGTAGAATTCCCATCCTTCGGATTTGAAACCAAACATGAAAAGATAATAAACCTCTTAAGAATATCACACTTCAAATGCATTAAGTCTTCACAAAAATTGGAAAGAGTAACGATTGTATACAGAGAAATTCCCAATCGCAGACAAAGCATATAATCAGAATAACCTGCACACAAAGAAAACAAACAACCCAATGTCTCGGGGTAAACCCCAAGAACTCCAGAAAAAATAAAATTAGAATTCACAAGGTCCATAGGATAGTCAAGGTCTCTAATCCTAAGTCCAAGATGTTCATAACTCCAACATGCCAAGTATAGTAACCAAATAGTCCAAGGAATATTTAAAGGTTTTTATTGTTCAAGTTGGTTATTAAGTATCTTCAAAAAGAAAATGAAAGCTCAAGTGAGCAAAATAAAAATGACATAAAGATAAATGCTCAAGTGAGCAAAGATGAAAATAGCATGAAATAAAAATGCTAAAATAAATGGTGCATAAAAGTAAAAGAGTAAAGTAAAAGCATAAAAATAAATGTCAATTGTTAAAGAGTTAGAAATTAGAGAATAGTTGAATGACCATCTTGAAACTTGCATTTGAAAACTCATTAGAAGATTGATAAAATCAAAGCCTCTCAATAACAAGTTTCATTTGCTTTTTGTCAATTATATCATTCATTTCAAGTTCTCGAGGCAACAACAAATGGTCAACGATGTTTAAATGATTCACTTATACCAAAGTTTATGAAGATTAATTAGAGGATTGATAAGACCAAAGCCTCCTAACAATGAACCTCAAGGTAATTGAATCAAAGGTTTCAAATTAAACATATTTGGGCTTGCAAACATAGGTTTGGGCCACGAATGATCATTTCTCGAATCGGGACAAACTTTAGCGCTCTGTTAAGAAATCGTAAGTGGACTTATATAGAAGTCGCACCTATTTTGAGGCGGGTCAATAGTAATCTATGTACCATATGTTTGGAGAAGTGATATTCATATCAGTCTTTAACAACATGTAGTACAAGTATGAAAGGGATAAGATGAAGAGGGACGGGATGCATTGTATGAAATTAGGGTTTCAAATATCATCAACGTCATTCATTAATTTTGGTGGATTTGGTTTTTCAACCTATCAACACCTAAGATCCAATGATGTTGAAGAATTTGTCACCAAAAGAAATCCAAGTCAGAACCAAATGAAATAGTAATTAAATAATATTTAATAAAACAATATTTAAATGGTTAATAAAAAGAAAATAAATGGTAAAATACACAAAATATATTGAAATACCAAATAAAAATCCTAAAAAATAAAGTCAAAGGTCATACATGATTCAATAATAGTTGACAAAAATTTTAAAGTCAAAAACTATTTTTAGAAATAAAAGAAATAAATAAAACAAACCAAAAAAATGGTAAAATATAGTAAAGTCATAAATAAAAATAAAACTATGTCATCAAAAATTGCCAAAAGACCAAAGGACCTTTCCATAATTTTTTCAGAATTTTTAACAATTAGAAAATAATTTTAAACAATTAAAACAATCAAAAGAAAGTGAGAAATCATTAAAAAAATATCAAATCTGAAAATAAAATTGTGAAAAAACAAAAATCAGAAAGATAATATTCTAAAATATTTTTGTGAATTTTTTCATAATTTTTGGACCAGAAATGGATTTTTTTTATGGATTTTTGAAGTTTAAACTAATAAATATAAAAATCAGAAAATAAAAATAAAGCCAAAAAATGTGGACCATTGGATCATTGTCAAAACGTGTTAGTAAGCAGATCCAAGGGATCTGACACATTATGCATGATATGGTCACTATTGGAAATCACACCAAATCAAATTTTAAATCAAATTTTAATAAAATAAAAGGAAAAAATGTGGTCCATTGGATGAAAAGTCAAAACGCGTTAGTAAACAGATCCAAAGGACCTGGAGCTTTGCAAATCATGGACCCTCAGCCAAAACACTCTGAATCAAAAAACAAACAGTCAATGAAAATAAAACAAATGTCCAATGTTCATTGGTTGAAGAACGACACGTAGGTCGTCTTCAACCTCCAGACACCCTTAGCGTGGGAATATTTGAGATTCTTCAAACGGAAACGTTAGAAACTCGGACTAATATCATTGGATTTGTCTCTTCAACACGATCCTAACCTCACCATTGCAAAAAAATTATGTAAACTGAACAAAGAGAAAAGTGTAGAAAACCAAAAATAATAGCGAGCACTTTAGGTTAGGATTTCTCACTCAATTCTCAATGATTTTTAAAAATTATAAGAAGCACAAGGATAAGAAGGATGAGTAGAATAGAATAGGCTTTTATTTGGAACGATTTGGTCCAGAAAACAACCTGAATGAGGATCATGAAAAAACTCTGAAAGTGAACTTTTGTAACTCAAAATATGGCTTGATTTGCTTGGTTTAAGTGTTGGAGAGTTTGTATATTTATGGAGGATGATGAATATGTAAAGAAATTGTGAAGAGAGAGCTTGAAACTGTGAAATGGAATTTCAATTTTCTGAGTTGCAAATGAACTTTGGCAGGGTGTATTTGGCTCTCAAAGATTGTGTAAATGAGTGCAATATGGTCATCTATTTATAGGCAAGTGAATGGGAATGAGAATTGAAAGAATTGGTGGAGTTTGGAGGGAATTCGTGAGAGGCAGTGGACATGAGAAACGTGTGACTTGCTTAGCATCAAAAGTCACTCAAACTTTGCGTTTCAAGTCTCTAATCCACTTTGGCAAGTTTATTAAACATGTTTAGTTCAAAAACGCACGCTACTTTGGTGTTTAGAAACCACATTATGGATTTCAAGTTCTGACTTTGGAGAAAACTTCAGTTTCAAGGTACCAACTTTGAATCCATGGTGTTCATAGCTCAAGGGGTCTTAGGGCATAATTCTTGAAGTATTTAAAAGATAAGGTCACAATATTTATAGTGTGCAAAGAGAAAGATCAATTGGATGCTTGATCTAGAAGTTGTGTTGAGTCAAAGTTGAGAAAAAGATGCTGACTTTTTGTAAGAAAAATTCTAAGTTTTCTCAAAAAATGTCCTATAATATTTTGATTCCAAACAAGGCCTTCCTCTAAAATCTTTCTTTGATAATTGGTGATATCTTGAGTTGGACATCCCAACGAATATTGTGAAACTTAAATCACTCAAAAATACCAAGTATTGAAAAAGTTATGGCCTTGTGAATTTGGTGAAAATCCATGAGGTGATCTATAATATTTTGAGTTCTTAAGGATCTTCCAACCATTTTTAAGTATTTCACATAAAAGAAGAGTTGAAGTTCACATCCTTAGGATCAATGTGGAAAATTAATGGGCTCAAGTAGATAAAAATTGACTAAGTTATAATCTTTTGAAGTCACATAAGGGATATTGATGGTCTATCTAGAAGACTTGTAATCTTTCTCCATCGTTAGGAATATTCCATACAAAATTTTCTTGAAACCTTTGAAGTGATTCGTTTATAACCATTTAAGGAGAAGCATATCTTTGGAATCTCTCAAAAATCTTAAAATATGGACAAGATATATCCCTTATAAGTCCATAACCCTAGCTCCTAAAACACCAAAATGACTTGGAAGCCCTTTTCATTTTAACAATCTTTCTTGCACAATCATTTTTTCCATGTGACTAGAAGTTGTTCTGGATGATAATAAGAAACCATACCAACAATAACCACTTCCAAATATTAATAATTAAGAGATTTATGCACTTGTGATCAAGGAATCAAAAACTTGTCCAATTAGGTCAAGCTTCTTCAGTCAATTCTTGCATATTTTGACTTCTTTTGACAATTTGAGGCATGATGAATCATAGTAGGCCTTGTCATTATATTACTTTAGAGCATTCTTAATGATGAAGCTTGAATCTCAATGAAGCTTTGTTTAAGAAGGCATGTAAATAAACTCATGAACCTATGAATCAACCTGATGAAACGTGTTGTGCCCTCACCTATAGTATCATCATTTAGAGAAAACATTCATTGTATTTGGTAGTTAAAAATTAATCAATCACGAGACAAATATGATCACAATATACAAATCAAAGTGCTTGGTGAACCCTCATGAGAAAACCTAGAGATATGGAGGAGAATCAAACCCAAGTGTAATCTTGATATGATTGAGTTGACATGAGATGATAGAGTAATCTTAGGGGGGAAATTGGGGTACAACAACGTCGAGTGGTTAGAAAATATTGTTCCTATTATTATGAAAAATGGAAATCTTAGAGTTTGTATAGACTTTAGGGATTTGAATAATGCTACCCCTAAGGATGAATATTCAATGCCTGTGGCAGAAATGTTAGTTGATTCGGCTGCAGGGTATGAATATCTAAGCATGCTCGACAGATATTATGGATATAACCAGATTTTTATAGCAGATAAGGATGTGCTAAAAACATTATTTAGATTCCCAGGGGCATCAGGAACATATGAATGGGTGGTAATTCCATTTGGTCTGAAAAATGTCGGACCCACCTATCAAAGGGCAATGAAAGCCATGTTTCATGATTTTATAGAACATTTCATGCAAATATATATTGATGGCATTGTGATAAAATCTTCATCTGAGAATGGTCATTTGCACCATCTTCGACGATCCTTTGAAAGAATGAGGAAATATGGATTGAAAATGAATCCACTAAAATGTGCTTTCTATGTGCATGCAGGAGATTTTTTAGGATTTTTAGTACACAAAAAAGGCTTCGAGATCAATTAAAGCAAAACAAAGGCAATTTTGGATCTCAAGCATCCTTCGACAAAGAAACAATTGCAGTCTTTGCTGGGTGAAATTAAATTTTTGAGAAGATTTATCTCAAATCTAAGTGGAAAAATGAAGATTTTTTCTCCATTATTAAAGATCAAGAAGGAAAGTAACTTTCACTAGGGAAAGGAAACAACAAGAGGCCTTTGGTGCAATCAAAGAATATCTAACAAGGCCTCCCATTTTATTTCCACCTAGTCAAAATAAGAACGTGAGATTATACATAGTTGCATCTGATTTAACAATAGGGAGCATGTTAGCCCAAGAGGATGATAATGGAGTCGAAAGACCCATTTATCATCTTAGTCGTGTATTGATATATGCAGAAACTAGGTATATCATGATAGAAAAATAATTCATATGTTTGTATTTCTCATGTGTTAAACTTAAGCAATATATTAAGCCAATTGATGTTTATGTCTCATCTTATTGTGATGTCATTAAACATATGTTGTTCAAACCAATTTTGCATAGTCGAATTGGCAAGTGGGAACTAGCCTTAACTGAGTTTTCATTGTTTTATATGCCTTTGAAGGCCATGAAAGGCCAAATTATGGCAGACTTCATAGTCGATCACGCCATAATAGAGTAGTCAGTAAGTATGATAACAACTGGCCCTTGGAAAATATACTTCGAAGGGTCAAGCCATAAGAAAGGAACTGGTTTCAGAGTTCTAATTATTTCTCCAAAAGGAGTGCCAATAAAATTCAAATGTAGGGTAGATGGAAAATGCTCCAACAATGAAGCAAAGTATGAGGCTTTGATTACTTGGGTTAAACTTTTAAAAGATTTAGGCGCAAAGAGGATTAAAGTCAAAGGTGATTCAGAGCTAGTGATTAAGCAAATAACTTGAGAATATAAGTGCATTAAATAGCATTTGATTTTGTATTTTGTGGTAGTTAATCAATTGTTGGAATGTTTTAAAGTTGTAAGCATTACGCATATACCTAGATTGGTAAACCAAGTAGCTAATGATTTGGCATAAATCGCCTATGGCTACAAGGTATCAACTGAAAAATTGAAAAGTTTTGTTGAGGTAAGGGAAAAGGTAGTTTTGACACCGCTATGAACATTGTCAATCCCAAAAATTGGGGGGCAGATAACTTGATAAGATTTGAAAATTCTGACAATTTTGAAATTTTTGAAATATTTTCCTTTGACAATTTGTTAGACATGGATTGGCAAAAGCCAATTATGAATTATTTGGATAATCCAGTTGGAAATGTCGATTGGAAAATAAAGTACAGAGCTTTGAGCTACGTGTGCATGGGCAATGAATTGTTCAAGAAGACTCCTGAAGGGGTTTTGCTCAAGTGCTTAGGAGATATTGAAGCATATTTGGCGATAGTCGAAGTCCACAGTGGAGCTTGTGGTGCCCACCAAGCTGTCCATAAAATGAAATGGGTGTTATTCCGACAGGGAATCTATTGGCCAAGTTTGCTGAAAGATTGTATTGAGTTTGCCAAAGGGTGTCAAGAATTCCAAAAGCACAAAGGAATTTAACATGTACCTGCAAGCGAATTGCACACAATTATTAAGTTGTGTCCATTTCGAGGATGGGTGTTGGATATCATAGGAGAGATCCAACCAACCTGATCGAAACAACAAAAATTCATTGTGGTAGGGATAGACTACTTCACTAAATGAATAGATGCAATACCATGGGTTAATGTCGACCAAGAAGCAGTGATTGACTTCATTCAAAAACACATCATTTATAGATTTGGAATTCCTGAGACAATCACTACAGATCAAGGGTCGGTTTTCATTAGGCGTAAGATGCAAGAGTTTACGTCTGAAATAGGCTTCAAGTTGGTAACATCCACGCCTTATTATGCTCAAGCCAATGGTCAGGTAGAATTTGCCAATAAAATAATAATTGGGTTAATTAAGAAACATGTCTCTAAGAAACCCAAGACTTGGCATAAGACGTTGGATTAGGTTTTGTGGGCTTATCAAACGTCTCCCAAGGAAGCAATTGGATCGACGCCTTTTCGGTTGGCATTTGGACACAATTTGGTTTTGCCAGTTGAAATACACTTACAATCAGTGTGAGCACATCGATAACAAGAACTCTTGTCAGAACAGTATTGGAATATGATGTTTGACGAAACATTAGATCTAGATGAAGAAATATTAGTTGCGTTAGATGTGCTAATCCGACAAAAAGAGCGGGTTACAAGGGCCTAAAATAAAAAGGCCAGAATAAAGATGTTTGCAATATGTGTGGAAATTTATTCTTCCCATGGATATGAAAGACAGAATTTTAGGGAAGTGGTCACTAAATTGGGAAGGATTGTTCCAAGTACTACAGGCGTTCACCAATGATGCATATGAGATTGAAGAGTTAGGATTTGATCAAATAATCTTGAAAGTAAACGGTAAATATTTGAAAAAGTATAAACCTATGCTTCAAGAGATTTGGATTACTGAAAAATATAACGTATCAAAATATCGTTAGCCAAAATGGACATGTGACAAAATGGCTTTTAAAATTTCCCAATGGGGTTACATATGCAAAAACGAAATTCCAGTTGAAACATGGGTAACAACGAAATTACAAAGGAAATCGAGATTTTAGGTTTTCCTAGTGGGCTCTCTCGTAGGTAATATTTTGATTGAGACGAACCCTCTTAGCTGTTAGGTGGTGAATCTTGCTCCTAAGCTGAAGGGCTTTCTCGCCAAGATTTATTCCCTTAAGAGTAGATTGTTGAACAGTGTCGAATGAAGGATCATCATATGAATCCAATAGGGCCTTGTGACACTCGAGGTTGGCAATCTTCTGATTGAGCACTGTGAATTGGTTTTGATAACCCAGGATTTCCTAGTCCAAAGCAGAGTGCTTCTCCAGACGGTCTTTTCTCTTAGCCTCGAGGTCATTAGCCTTTTGCATGCAAATTTCACTCAAATCCCACTCACCTCTTATCTCATTTTCTTTGGTTTTAAGTTGGAGGTCAGTGTGTTGGCGGAATGAGAGATCTTTTACGATTTGGTTGAAGAACGCCTCAAAATCGATTAAGTACTGAGCCAAATAATCGAGAAGAGGATATTGAGAGATGGTGTTGAGAAGTTTAAAAATCGCAGCTTCCATGAAATCGTCCTCCTCGACGACTGCTAAAACCTCACTTTCAAATAGACAAGACCTTAGTTCGTAAAGTGCATGGATTACTTCAGCGTCTAGTTTAGTGATGGGTAGAGACGTCGAACCAAGGTTTGGTGAAGCAATTGGGGTATGTCGAAGAAGGTGAATCTTCCTAAATTCTACCATTGGATCTTATTTCTTTAACACTTCGATCTCATTCTGGGTTGCAGAGTTGAGGAACGGAGTATCGTTCAAAATGTGACAGATAGGTTTGATGAAAGCTGGATGACTGGACTCTGCAATGTTGTCACCAACAGGAGCATTCCTAGTTGTATTTAGCTCGATGTCGCCTGCACAAGGTGGCCCCTGGGGAGGATTTCCAAGTTAGCATGAAGAACAAGATTAAAAGAAAAAAACACAAGAGAAAGAGAGATACCGCTAAGTTTGGTGACACAACATTATGCTTTTGTAAGACTGAGCCTACAAAGAAGGAGGGAGTCGCTTCCTGCACTTGTCCAGAAGGTAAAGTTTGGTTCAATTCAATCAGCAAAGGGCGCTCTTATTCCTAAGGGATCAATGGAGAAATATTTCTATTGATATTGGGGCCACCACTGGTCGAAAAGCTTTGAAGTGAAGAAGGAGTGTTCAAAGTCGAAAGTTGGAAGTTCAAGAGTTTGAGTGGCTCGATGGAATTTAAGGTAGGCCCTATGTTCATCAATAGTGAGTTGTCTTCCCACCCAGACAATATCGGCATGGCGGTAGAACAAGGATGAAGGCAGCATTTGGCTGAGTCCCAACTGTCGAGATACCAAGTTCGGTTGGTAACCCATTAAACCATACCCTGACGAGCCGATGTTGATTCAACAAAAATCACTGTGGGTGTTAGAAAGGCTCTCCATATTGCATTTATACGAGCGGAATTTGGAGAATTATTAGGAAAAGGATCTCGAAACCAGTCTGGGCTAAATCATCGTTCCATAAAAGGGGCCATGGCTGAGAGAAATTTCTTTGTTTCGATGAACATAAATCTATCAAGCTTGTGGAGTGGAGTGGTCAAGGATAGCCTCAGGCCTACAATGGCTCTAATTTTGTTAAGATGCAAAAAAAATCAAAAACATGGTAACCCAATTGAAATTCAAATTTGGCATTTATCCAGTGTTGCAAAAGCCAAAAAGGTCCTGAAAGAGTAAAGACATGTCATGATCAGGGAGTGCCTTCAGTTGCATGGAAGCATTGCCCAAAGTTTGGTAAAGAGTCACTAGCAAAAGCTTACCCAGTGATATGTTTTATCCCTCATGGAGTTGAATCGCCAGAGGTATGAAATCATGAGTTATGGTAAAGGATCTTGTGAAAAACAAGAAATGGGAAAGCCAGAGGGTGAGAAAGGTTGTATGTTCAATATTGGAGACATTGTTCATATCCACAAGGTGATGATCAACAATGTAGCTGGCAAAATATGACTGGCCGGAGCAAAATGTGTGTTTCATCGACACAGATGGGTTGAAAGTCATACCCAATGGGGAAAGCCGAGTGATGGTTGCCACGTCTAACAGGGTAGGTGTCAACATCCCACAAGGAAGTTGGAAAGTATTAGTCGAACTTTCTCAAAAGAAAAGTGAAGTGAGAATAAAGTTGGGATCAATTGTATGGGTGCTCTGTGAAATTTAAATTACGTCAAAGATACCAAGATTTTCCCATTGAGATTTTCATTATTCTTGAACTATATCAAGCCAAGCAAGGTACGTTGTATTACCCAGAGTGGGTATAGAGGTAAATGTTGTTATATTAGAGACAATAAACCTAACGTCAATAGGTTGTGTATGGTTGAAAGCATAAGGGATAGCAGGAAGAAAATAGGGAAAGTATTGATTGACGGTTTTAGGATGTGTCTCTTGGGCTGGATAAGGCCCATGGAAAAAAAGAGTCTTTTGCAACAACAAAATGAACTAGCATTTTACGATGCCATGCTTGGATCTTGGATTCCACTTTAGATGGAGGATTTGGGACGTAGTTCAAACTTCATTTCCCAGAAATTGAGAAAGCTATGGGGTTGTTACCAGTGTTGAAGGGAGTACCAGATGGAGCATCCATGATGAAAGCGGAGTAAGGTTCCTCAAGATTTTTGTAAGTTGCAGAATTGTGAAACTGAAGCAGAAGGAAAAAAGAAATCAACTAAGTGCTTTGAAAGTCTATTTAAAGGAAAATCAAAAATGTTGGGAGTAAAATAGATGTCACTCAAAAAGTGAGAGCAAACCAAAAGAAGTAGATAAGTTAGCGGAGTTGTTTAAAAACCCACGCCCTAAAACCTAGGAGTAATCATGAGAAGTGATTGAGGTGACATGGGAAACTATTGCACATAAAGTAGGTCATGGTTAGGCATGGTTTCATCCCAAATAGGCGTACAGTAGAAAACATAGAAGAGAAAACGCCAGAGTTCTCCCACCGATAAGGCTCCGTCGAACATGGCGTTTTGGGGGGCAATTTGTTGACAAGCAATTTTCGACTAGGGACATAGGACTTTAAGCTGTAAGATTAAAAAGCTAAAAAGGAATGAGTTTCGTAGGAAACAACAGGATATGCCAAGCAAGGGAAAGGATATCGACCAAGGGAACGGTATCAACGTGCAAGCCAGCGAGAATGTTTCCACGAAGCCCAACATGGGCTAGTAACCATCAACGGTTGCATATTTAGGATTTTTATTTAAGAAAATGTTTGTATTTGTGTCAACGGTTGCATTTTTTCACATTTAGAGCATTACACTCAAAGTACCCACATCTAAGAGAGAAACGAGTTTCAGGCTTAACAATGTATGAATGCTTCCACCTTTAAATTCATAGCAATTTTCAATTTTTACTTTGAAATTACAAGTCTTGTCTTTAGTTTCTCTACTTTGCAATTGTCTTTATATTTTTCCCTTTTACCTTTTATAAACTAGTTCCCAACCCAAAAACACTCAAAACACTAAGTCTAGGATTATTGTAGCTGATCCTGCAAGTAACCTTTAATAAGAGGCTAGCGATTGTTTCACGAAGAAACACTATGTTAACGCGATAAGCACCTTCCATAAGTGACAATGGCGGGCATAAATTAGAGAGTAAACTCGGTTATGAATACGCGACAACGATAATTCTCGTTAAATTGATTCTTTTCAAAGTAGAAAATATTTCCCCATAAGTAATCTTAGTAGAGACAATCAGAGTATTGTTGATTTATGTGAATTACATTTCAGCATTGTTACTTCATCTGTTTTTATTAAAAGTTTATTTATTTCGTTCCTTTCCACTTCTATTATTAATCGCATTAGATAATCATCGAACTAGAAACAATAGATTTGACTATTTGTCTATATGGATATATATATCTTTTTAAAACTACACAATAGGTTGTACACTTGTAGTTAGATTTTACACTCACATAAAAAACTGATCAAGTTTTTGGCACCGTTCTCAGGGACTAATTACGTCAAATATCGTAACTTTGTTGTTGCACCGTATAAACTATGGCCCTCTTACTTCTATTACTATGTATCACCAAAATTTTCTCTACAATTATAACTCCCAGTATTATGAAGAACCGCAATATTCCCACAAATCTGACCTCAAAATGATAATGGAGAATTTCATTGAGACGCAAACTCTCTGTAGGCTAGAACTTATGTGGAGGAGGTTTGTGGCGACACAAACTCTTCAAAACGAAGAACTTAGAAAGCAAAGTCTCCATAATAATTAAATCTTTAGGAAGCTGAACACTATTGGTGAGTCCCTCGCAATTAGAAACAAGGCATTGGAGACTCAAATCTCCCTTCTTGTGCAGACATCTCTAGAACCCTTCCCTGAGAGACACACATATGTTGTAACAACCAATAGTGAAGAACAAATCAAAAATCCTAAGGAGGGTGATAATGAGGTTGAGGAGAATTCTGGTGAGAAAAGAGTAGAGATTATGAAAAATCCACTAACACCACCCGAATGGAAGGTTATCGAAGAGGTAGAGCAGGAATCACCTTATGTTGTCTCTCCTCCCTACAGCCCACCTATTTCTTTCCCCCAAATATTTTTGAAAGATAAGGTAGACTCCCAATCCAAAAGGTATGTGGAGGTATTGGAAAATGTCCACACTAATGAACCTTTATCTGAGGTCATGCATAAAAAGAGAAAATTAGATGACCATGAAACTAGGGAAGTCATTAGTGTTAAGAGGAGAAAGTTAGCATTTGAGATGGTGGATGAATTAATTAAACCGAAACTTGAAAAGCTAGTACTCAGAATAGAGCCAGAGCCACCACCACAAGTTCAGAAGTCCGAACCACCTAACAGAAGAAAGAAAAGAAAAAGGTGATGGATATGAGAGGTGGACTGATAAGTGGCCATGGAAACCAAATATTATTAAAATTTCTACCAAGGAATCATTCTCTAAAGAACCGCCATGAGTACACTCTTGAGTCATTGAGCTACCGGCTTTAAATAAAGTGTTGCATGGGAGGCAACCCACAATTTTCATAAACGGTTCATTTTTAATTTTAGTTAATAAATATCTAACTTGTGTGTGTTTTCTTTTCAGGGCCACTACATTCTACTTAGCCAGATTTTTTCCATTAATATTATTTCAGGATGCATATAGTTGATGACATGCAGATTGTTTTAAAAAAATGATGACCAGAGGAGGCATTTTAATATTCTAACTGAGGGAACCCTCTCACCTACCCGCTACCTAGATTTTCCTTCCTTGGTCCAACTAGGACTTGTTGACAATCCTTATGATACACACATTGTTGGCTACGAGCTTTATAGTTTAATAAGAGAAATCATGGCTCTTCATCGTGACCAAAGAGATCAAGCTGACAGAATAACCGAGAGGATGGACCATTTATTCTAGGAGATTTATTCATTAAGGAGAGCTCAAGGCCATTATGGCGCCTGATCATGATACACACCAGGTTCGATCATTCCTTTTTCACCTTAGATTCAAATATTGAGGATAATGTTTGATCTAAGTGTGGGAGGAGAATTTTACTTGCTTTCTAGTTGGATTTCTTGGTTTCTAGTTAGATTTATTTCTTTTTTACTATTTCTTTTGTTTTTTTATCAATTCATTACATGTATTGTCAAGTCTTTAGGTGTAGTTTTTGTTGATTATTAAACTTCTTCCTTTTTTTGAGCCATACCGAAATTTTTTGCAAAAAGAAACAGTGTTTGTTTAAAATTTGTGGGTTGTTAGACAAGTTTAGGACAGGTTATAGAGACTTGGGAAATATCCTGAAATATCAGTATTGTCTTAACACTGTAAGTCTCTTAACTATATAGATCAATTTGGATAATTGTTATGCTCTAGCCTTAAATTCTCACCCCTAAATAAGTCCTTAAGTAGTTTATTCTAACAGTCAGCTCTGACTTAAGCATGCTCTACGTAAGGAAGCCGATGAATATAAGTGAATGATCCTAATTTTCTTTTCTTCTATAACTAATTGAAAATAGGTAATGCAACTTCTAAGTTAGGTAACACTCACCCGGTCACTTAACCCAAGTGTTGCGAAACTTGCAAAAATATAATAAAATACTCGTTGTTAGTTGGTTTAGAGGTTTCTGGTGCTGAACTTGGTAGGGAAGATCATGGTTTGATCTCCCGCAACTACAACAAGTTAAATAAAGGGTTTACACCACTTAATGTACCAGAACCCCATGTAAAGGATCAGAATCATTAATTGGTCGGCTTACTATGAGTATGTACGGATAACAAGTTTAATGTGATTGCGCGTGAATGAAAAAGGATGAAAATCTGGGACGAGTAAGTTAGGTTTAAGTATAACAACATGACTCGGATTAGTTTGTATAGGAAGGAGACTTATTACTACAAAAAATGGAATATGTTGCTATGATACATTTGTTTTATGATTTAGTACCTATTGACATAACCTTGTTCAAAGTAGAGTCTTTAAGCCCAAAATAACTATCGAGTATCATTGTTTACTTTCATTTTGCTTGAGGAAAAGCAATGGTTCAAGTGTGGGAGAGTTTGATGACACCAAAATACATCATTTATTTGACTTGATTTGTGTGTGTTTTATTGTCATTTTGTTTACATTTCCACTACTATGCAGGTGTTTTGTTTGTGTTTAAGGTATTTAGCCATTTAAGAGGCGTTTGTGAAGAAAAGAAGCAAAACAAACGAAAAATGAAGAAATGGAGCAGTTTTCTCTCAAGGTGGCCACATGAGGCCCATAAACGAAGGAAAATGGACAAACTGGCATGAATTAGCAATCCATGGCGTTCGCCATGACCCCCGTGGTGTTCTCCGTCCTTTATAAAATCCAAACGATTGGAAACAGGCTTTACTTAACCCCCAAGAGTGTACAACATCCCCTACTTTTTCTCCACGTCTTTGGAGCGGTTTTAGGGTATTTTTAGGGTTTTTGGAACCCTATAAATACCCCCCCCCCTGGTGCCTCTATTTTTGGCATCCAAGCTTATGCATACATAAGCCATATACTGTCAATTTGTAAAGCAATAATATCTTCACATCGGAGGATTATTGCACTGTCGATTGAGTCTGTATCAAGTTTGGAGCACTCTTGTATAAGTTTTATTTTAAGCACTTTATTTCTATCATTAACATTCCGTCAAGATTTACTTCCAGTTATTGCAGTTGTATCCGACTCAAGACTCCATTTGGAGCAGGTTTTTAATTCATTCAGCATTTATTTTACTTGTCTTGCATTTACTTTCTTGCCTTATATATTTTCTTTAATTCTCTTCATCTATTTACCCGTCATTATGTTTACCTTTGCACTTAAAACCGTTTATGTTTTGTTTTCCCTAAACATGTCCAGCTGATTTATTAAGTGCTGAGATGTGATGATCCTCAATAGGCGATGCTCTACATGTTGTCTCTTTAGGATTACCTTTGTAGGCTGTTTTGATATAAACGCAATTTTTTTGAACTTATTTTGAATCTACTTACACGAAAGTGAAATAGTGAAAACGTCGGGTAAGATCGAAATTCGTCCGACATAAAAGGCTAAAATTAGTTTGTTTTTTATTAACAAATACCACAAAGCACTTTTTTAGTTAATTAGGAAGATTTGATATTTCTAGAAGGAGGTTTTAAAACTATTTGCGGACGCATTTTTAGGTTTAGGATTTGGTTGCCTGGCGAAAGCCATGAACCCTTTTAAGTCAAACTTTCCAATCAAAATTACTTTTTGATTTAGTTAAGAGTTTAATTTCTTAAAAATAGGTTTACTACTTTAACGTGATAAGCACCTTCCATAAGTGACAATGGCGGTCATAAATTAGAGAGTAAAATCGATTCTAAATATTCGACAGTGACAGTTCCCGTTAAATTGATTCTTTTCAAAGTAGGAAATCTTGCCCCGTAAGTAATCTTAATAGAGACAACCTGAGTGTTGTTGATTGATGTGAATTACATTTCAGCATTGTTATTTAATTTTTTTAATCAAAAGTTTATTTATTTCACTCCTTTCCACTTCTATTCTTAATCTCCTTAGATAAACACCATAACAACTAGAAACAAAAGATTTGACTATTGGTCTCTATGGATTGATATCTTTTTAAAACTACACGATAGGCTGTACACTTGTAGTTAGATTTTACACTCACATAAAAATCCAATCGTCCTCCATGGCATCCATCCACTCTTTTTTATTCACATCCTCCAAAACTTCTTTAAAGTTTTTGGGTTCTCCACCATCGGTAAGAAAAATATAATCGTTCGAGGGGTATCAAACAGATGGCCTTTTATCATGAATAGACTGTCTCAACTCATTAGAAGCAATTGGTTGCTTAATGTGACACCCCAAAATTAATTATATTATTTATTTATTTATTTAACTGATTTATGATGAGTATTTGTGATGTTTTGGTAAATATGATATGTGATATTTTGGTAAATATAATATGTGATGTGATGCTATATGTGGTATAGTGGAAATTAAGTGATATTGGGTGTTTTAATAATTTTAGATAATTAGTTTTAATTATCTAGAATTACTATTATTAATAAAGTAAGTAGAATAGATGGCGTAGAAGTGTTAAGGGAAAAGTGGTAATCTTATGAGGATTAGTGAGGGTAAGATGGAAAGACCATAGCAAGGGTCCAAGGGTAAAACAAGGAAAAGTAAGTGTCAGTGTTCATTATGTGCAATCGTAAAAGATAGAAGAATGTTGTCAAGAACTAGGGTACTAAGAGGAAAATAGATAGAGAACCATATGAACATCTTGGAAAAAGAATCAATTGATAGGAGAATCTAAGGTAAGGGGGTTACCCTTATTATTATGATTGATATAGGGTTTAGATATATGTAGGTTGTTTGGGATTTTATGATGAATTTGATAACATGATGATTATGATGGAATATATGATGAAATTGGTGGTATATTGATGTTGTAATGCTATGAAATGATGTATACAATACCCATTATGATGTGTTGTTGTCTATGTGAAAACATGTGAATTATGTGAGTTTTAGGTCTGTTATGTGTTGAAATCGTAAGGATTTTGGGACTGGTACAATGCAGAAATTGCACTAAGAAGTCCCTGGCCACGCTACGTCTCTGGGCAGGCCTTTCACATCGTCGGGAAAAGTGACTTCGCCCTTGATGCGTCGGACAATCGTGAGGTAAGAAGACTTGTGATTTTTGGTGCTTCTGGAAAATGTATGGAAGGTGACACTCGCTCCTTCTTTACCGGGAAAGCGAGATGGAGAAGGCGAGCTTCATTGGGAGAATGAGAAGCGAGGGAAATGGGAGAAAAATAGTGCCCCTGGAAATTGTATGAGGAAAGGGTTGTTGCCCTAGCCTCGTTGCATGAGCCCATGCGAGCAAGCTTCTTCTCTGGGCAAGCCTTAGGCGAGGGACATCAGGCATGATTTCTAAAGTTTGTAAATTGAGTTTCAGGACTTCGTTTGATGCACCTTTCAAAGAGTTAGGAAGCTAACACGTTGAACTATACTTGTGTGTGAAATACTGAACCATATGATGTATTTCTAGTACCTGTGCTTTGATGAATTGGATGATTCTGTGATTGGTTTATTAGAATGTGTGTGTAGATGATGAATTTATGTTTCTATGATGATATCATGATGTATTATGAAGTAATTTATGTTTTATGATGAATAAAGATGATAATTGTATGTTTGATGTGTATATATGTTGTGTGAAGATAATTATATGATGATTGTATGAATGATGATGCATTTTGACTAGAAAAGGTCATGTTTTATTATGTTGTTGTGCATCATGCATTCATGGCATATGTTAGGGTGTTGTCCTAATGGTGTTAGGACGCTGGTCCAACAATGATTGTTAGGAAGTTAGTCCATTGAAGGCCTCAATCCCACGATATGGATTGAGTTCATTTTTGTAAAGTGCTCTGGTTCCATGCGAGAATCGATCCTATGGTGGGGATCTTTGGAGAAATATGACTTGGTCATCAGTGAAGTTTTGGTACCACGTGCATGAGTCAATGATTTTGCATTGAATTATATGTGATGTTTGATAATAGATTTTAATGTGATGATATAATGATATAGTTGATGTGTATTGATGATGTGAAAGTGTGAGTATAACTTATGAAGTATGATGATATATGGAATCCATGATGATATGTTGTTGTACAACTATATCTATTCCATATATCTTTTATAATAATTTGTGATTACTCACCCTTTTTGCTTGGAAATGTTGCCTCGATACGTGGGTAACTTGGAGGTAATCAGGAATATTTCATTGAAGCTTAGAGGATAACTTTGAAGTGTGTTATTTATTTCTTGTTGAATAAAGTGGGTCTTACTCTGATATGTAACATCGGGGTTGGAATCGTTTATTGGATTAATTAAGTTCTTTTAGTTATCTTAAGATTTGAACTACCTTTCATGGTAAATGTGTTATTTGAATTATGAATCATGAATGAGGAAGTATGATGAAGCTTCTATGAAGTATTTTAATAAAAGTGTTTTGAAACTATGAATTCCGCTACAAGTAGTTGAAGTGTCATTGTTGTTATTAATGAAGTATTTGTTTCAATTGATTTTGAAAACTCGTGTTACTGAGCTGGATGTTTTATATGATGTTTATATGAATATGTGACACCCTTGTTGGTGGTTTTATTTGAATTATTTTCGTAAATTATATTTGAATTATATGTGGGTTTAGAATGGTGTTACATTAGTGGTATCATAACAGGTCAGTCCGTCCGACCAGGTTTTCTTATGATATGCATGTCATGTCGGTTGATTAGTGTGAGTACATTGTCGATACATTGTTTTGTGGCGTTAGTTTCCTATGGGTAGAATGGCTGTAAGAAACGATGTTGCGATCGTTGCTGCTTCGCAGGCTGTTGGTCAGGTTGTGCAACATCAGCCTAATGCTGGCGAGAATGATGGATCACGTGTCTTGGAGACATTTCAGAGGAACCATCCACCTATTTTCAAAGGTAGGTACGGCTCTGCTGGAGTGTAGACTTGGCTCAAAGAGATTGAACGGATCTTTCGGGTCAAGGATTGTTCATTAGAACAGAAGGTGCGGTTTGGTACGCATATGCTGGCAGAGAAATCTGATGACTAGTGGGTTGCCACCTGTCATAGATTGGCAATAGTGGGTGAAGTCATCACTAGGGCTATGTTCAGCAGAGAATTTCTGAGGAAGTATTTTCCTGAGGATGTGTGCGCGAAGAAAGAGATCGAGTTCCTAGAATTGAAACAAGGAAATCTAATTGTGACGGAGTATGCTTCGAGATTTGTGGAACCGGCAAAGTATTATCCACATTACAGTGAAGCGACTATTGAATTCTCGAAGTGTATCAAGTTTCATAATGGTTTGCATCTGGAAATCAAGCGGCCAATTGGATATCAGCAGATCCATAGGTTTCCAGAGTTGGTGAACAACTTTAGGATCTATGAAGAATACAGCTGTAATACGGTGGGAGAACTTACTTTTGGTTTTGCGTTTCATTGCAAATGTTGCGGATAGCAAGATTCGCCACCGACTTTTCTTTTATCCAATAAAGGAAAGGGTGAAAAAGAATAGGAAAGACCTTATGAGAATCTCCTGAGTAAGGGGGTAGGTTATGAAAAGGGAAGGTATTAGCACCCTTTTCATCTATAATTATCTACGGGCTCTTAATCGCTAGCTCAATTTTGAAAGTGCTTTGTGAATGTGTAAGTTTGAAAATATTTTGAAAAGTGCCTAAGTTCGGCAAAAATTTTAATGATTCTCGTATCAGTTGAGAATGCATACAAAGTGTTTGTTTTGAAAATATTTCAGAAAAGAAGTGTTTTATGTGAAAAATGTTTTTGTTTATGAGAAAGCGACTACGAGCTATCTACCTACTCAAAATTCTTTTTTCTATTTTCCTTCTCCTTTAGATAGTGATATCCTACAATTAGTTAGTAGGAAGCCCTATCGTTGGATGTTTGAGGGACATGTACGGGTCATCGTACACTCATAAAAGCAACTCGTAGAGCGCTTTAGAAACTTTATTGTAAGGGACTAATATCGTTTATCGAGTGTTGTACCCTAATTTTTTCCCCTAAGATTCCTCTATCATATCATATCAACTCAATCACAATAAGATGACACTAGGGTTTGGTTCTTCTCCTTATCTTTAGCTTTCCTCATGGGGAATCACCTAGAACCTTGACTTGTATTTTGTTATCATCTTTGTTTTGTATTGATTAACTTTTAACTAATAAATACAAAGATGTTTTCCCTAATTGTTGATATTATAGGTGAAAGCACAACACATTCCATCAAGTTGATCTACAGGTTCATGAGTTTATTTCCATGCCTTCTTCAACAAAGTTTCATTGAGATTCAAGCTTCACCATTGAATATACTTTGAAGTAATGTCATGACAAGGTCTACTATGATTTATCATGCCTCAATTTGTCAAAGAAAATCAAAAGATTCAAGAGTTAATTGAAGAAGTTTGACCTAAGTGGACAAGTTCTTGATTTTTTTATCACAAGTGTATAACTCTTTCAATTCTTAATATTTGGAAGTTTTTTATATGGTTTCATATTATCATCCATAACAACTTCTATTCACATAGAAAAAGTATTTGTGCGAGAAGGTTTGTCAAAATTGAGAAGAGTTTCCAAGGCATTTTGTTGCTCTAGGGGCTAGGGTTTTGAACTTCAAAGGGCTATATCTTGCTCATCTTTTGGTATTGTAGAGTGATTCCAAAAACATGCTTCTCTTCAAAGTTTTATCAACAAATCAGTTTAAAAGTCTTAAGAAATTTTTGTGAGGAAGATACCTAATGATAAAGAAAGATTACAAGTCCTCTAGATAGGCCATCAAAATCCCTTATGTGATATCAAAAGATCATAACTTGGTAAATGTTTATCTCCTTAAGCCCACTCTTTTTCCACAATGATCTTAAATATGTGAAATTCAACTCTTCTTTTATGTGCTAAGATTGTAAATGGATGGAAGATGCCCTAAGGATGCAAAAGATTATAGGTCATCCCATGAATTTTCACCAACTTCACCAAGCCATAACTTTCTCAATTTTTGGAGTTTTTAAATGGTTCAAGTCTCAAAATGTCATTCAAGATATCTACTTTATGCCATCTTTTTTTGTCAAGAGCAAATTTTGGAGGAAAGTCTAGTTTGAGCTCAAAACATTACAAGCAATTTTTGAAGAGAAAACATGAAATTTTTCTATGTATAAAAGTCAACATCTTTTTCTCAACTTTGACTCATCACAACTTTGAGCTCAAGCATCAATTTTATCCCATTCTTTGCACATTGTAAAGTTTGTGACCTTATCTTTCCAACCCATCAAGAATCAAATCCTAAGGTTCCCTAAATCGTGTACACCATGGATTCAGATATGGTACCTTGTGTTAGGCGGTGTGGCAGGTGATCGAGAGGGGGTGAATAGATCACCTCTTACTTTTTCAAGGCTTTAAAATTATTTTATCAAAGCGTGTTGAAATCAGCGGAAAATTAATGTCCTGAATCAATTCCGTCTACTTTGAACCGACTACTAGAAAATCGGACATGTGAAAAACTTGTTGTATTTTATTAGATGAAATTGATGAATATACAACTCAGATTTCTTAACATTTCAATGTACTTATCATTAAAGAAGTATTTACAATGAATTAAGAAATTTGTTAGGAATTTTGTCAAACACTTGGCATATGCTTGTTTAATGATTTAATAGTGGTGCTTTGATGAAAGTATTTGAACCACTATTTTTATCATTAGACAAAAAAACCTAGCAAGTCAATTGAATTACAAAATTATGGAATATGTAAAAATATGAAGAGAAAGAAAGAACAATACGCAGGCAGTTTGGTAAGGAAGTTCCCCACTGTCGTCCTCGCGTGTGGGTACGTCTCCCTCTCAATTTCACAATTGAAACTGAGAACTTTTATAACAATTTACTGAATGTTTGATAACAAGGTTACACTATACAGACAGATAGAAATCCCTATGATCTTCTTCTTCTTGTAAGAACCACCACCTGATATGAGCTGTATCAAGATTTCGTGCAAGGTCCACAATTGATCCTCTGCTTCCACAACCTATTTGCAAAAATCCTTTTGATTTCCAAACCCCTCGCTACGGCTGAATCCGACTTGTGCGACCTTGACTAACAAACCCTCAAGAACACACCTGTTCTTGAAGGACAAACCACTTGGTTTATTTCTTGAAGCCTCCTTTACAATCTTCAACTCAGCTGAGATTCTTTCAATACACATCTGAACGTAATCTCTGACCTCTTGATCCACTTCAACAAGGATGTTTGATTTTCGTTGTTGTTGATGAATGAAGAGGATTGAGAAGATGATGAAGATGAATTTTCTTTAGGCTTCTGGATGCTCACAAATGTTTGCACAAAATTATAATATGTCGCTATGATTTCTGCTGAGAAAAATACTTGCTTATATATGTAACAGAAAACGGTTAGGCAAAATAAAGTATTATGAGTCGATGCATGTTGGTCATGAGTCAGCTCATGTTAGTTATGAGTTACAGGATAGGTCGACACATGTTGTTTTGAGTCGATGCAAGATCATATCATAACATTTTACAGAACCAACAATTTTATATCTATCGATGCATAACACGTATGTGTCGATGCATACTGATTGTAATTTTAATTTTTTAACATAAAACATGGTATGAGTCGATGCATGATATTATGTATCGATGCATATAAATTCAAAATTTTTTCCAGGAGCATCATAATGTCATGTGTCGATGCATGAGGTTTTGTGTTGATGCATACATGTTTAAGTTTGCAGTACAGGGGCATCAAAGCGTTATGTGTCGATGCATAAGATTTTGTATTGATGCATGCAAGTTTAAGTTTGCATTACAGGGGCATCAAAGTGTTATGTGTCGATGCATAACATTTTGTATCGATGCATAATAGTTTGAGATTGTATTCCAGGGACTTCATTATGTTAAGGATCGATGCAAAACCTGTTGTGTTGACTCATAATGATGTATTATGAGTAAAACACATTTTTAACATATTTTAAACATGTTATATTATATTTTTGTAATGCACACATGTATTTATTATTTCACATATATTTGAAATCATTCAAAACCAATTATGAAGGGGTTGCTCACAAACTCCCCCTTTTTGATGATGGAAAATATCTGATGATGTGTGGTGATATAGTGTAGATGAATAAGCTTGCTCCTCCAGAGTTTGTGCATCTTCTTTCTAACACTAACACAATCTTCACTAACACAATCTTCTTCTCCCCCTTTGACCACATCAAAAAGAGAATAAGCAATATTTTCAGCAATCTCGGCACATAAGAAAATTGATATGCAATTTCAGCAAATATTGTCTTGGCACTCACACAGAATGTCTTCGCATAATGTTATCAATAACTGAGTAAATAATTGAGTAAACAGGAAGTAATCAAGTAAAAAGTGATTAATGCTGATAAGAGTTAGATTACATAAGAAAAAAAGATTGTTTGAAGGAGACATTAATACAAATATTAGAAAAAGAGGCATGAATTAATGATATGAAATGTATGACATGGAGATATAGACTAGGGATTATGCCCATCATAGGATTTGTCATAGTTGTATGGTGGAGGAGGCGGTGGAGGTGGATTAATGTCAGGATTCTGAGTCATGAACTGATATCGTCGAAATCTATTCTGGATATCGACATTTCTGAAAATTTCCATGATTCCTGGATTTTGACGACAGTCATCCATGAAGCTTGTCATCTCATTGTAGAATACCTGGTGCCATTTGACCAAATCTAAGTGCCACGAATGCTGATTTTGGTACATCTGTGTATGCTCATCATGCCATTGTTCATGCTCTTTGTGCCATTTATTTTGCTGGTTATGCCACTGTCTCGCTTCTTCATGTCGAGAATCATTGGCAACCTGCATTTGCTAAAACATGGCAGTGAGGTAAGCAGGAACTTCTGAGGAAGAGCCTGTTGCAGCAGTGGGAGCATCACGAGGTTGTGCGGTTTGATCAAATTAATAATTTGTTGGAGACCACCGGTTTGGCACTCACTCACCCCAACCGGTTCCAGCCTGATTTGCCTCAGGTTGGACATTCTCATTTATATCTGGCATGTCTGCATCAACAGGATCCTCATCCTCATAAATCTGCTCAGAGGGTATATCAAAATTATATACCCTTACATTTGATCCTTTCTCCTTAAAATAAAGGCATTGACGGTTTTTGTCCCATCTGTATCCCATGTGAGATAGAGTAGCCTTATTAAACTCTTGGGCAGCAGTATGGGAGATAAGAGGAAAAGGAGGAATAACAAGGTTCCAAAACTTGATAATTCTCATAATTTGAGCAGTATATCCAAGGGCTGTATTCTTATGACTATTTCGCATAAGCAACATGCGTTTGACAAAGTAGTTTGGCCAGTTTAGGGGAACCCTATCTAGCAAAATATGCAGAAGATGAATATCTGACCTGTCTAGCCTAGGGTGGCCACCAGATCTTGGACGCAATATATGTGAAGTTATCCAGTGAAGCATTATAGGAATGCTTTTGATTATGCTGGTGGTTATGGGCTCAAACTCGCCTAGAGGTCGATCAAGTTTCAGAATTGAGGTTATGAAAGCTTCCTCATCGTAGTCAGTATCAAAACTTTGGTCATGATGGCTCTTCATTATTGACCTTCCAAATGGAATGCCAAAAACACTTTGCCAGTCAATGGCTTCAAAAACATATCTTCTTGTCCTGATTTTAACTTTAAAACACCAGCCCTTATTTGTTTCTAAACCAGCATAAAAAGCTCTTATAAAACCTTCATGGTAGTCTTCTCTAATGTTAAGAAATGACCCTAATTGTTGAACATCTAGGATATCACAGACATTTGTGATATGAAGAGATAGAACCTCAGCCTTATCGAAGACACGAGGCTTCATAACTAACCTTATTTTAAAGGATTGCTCAAATTCTTCAGCGATGGCGAGATGCATGTAAGACAAAGCGCTCGGAGGGATATCTGTGACAGATCCAGATGGTCCTGCACCAAGTTTTCCCTTGCCTTTTGTTTTTGGAGACATTCTGTTTGTAGAAGAATGGTAGTTAAGAGTTTGGGGATGAGGGTGTTTGGAAGATGAAAGAGTGATGAGAGTAGCGAACGATGATTAGGGTTAGATGTTGTATATAATGAAACAGATAGTTGGAGGGAGTTTAAATTGGGTAGATGGGTTGGTCCAATTCAAATTAATGACATTTATTATTCTTATGTGTCGACATGAAATTCATATGTGTCGACACATCCTGTGTTAAAGAACAGTTTTTTTTTATAAATGTTTTGCATTGACTCAAGAATCCTATGAGTCGACAGGAAGTAATATGTGTCGACGCAAATCTTGATGTGTCGACTTGAAAACAATTCTTAATTTCTTTTTTTATAAATTTTTTGATATGAGTCGACTCATAATTGTATGTATCGACTCATAACACAAATTTTGACAGAAATGCAGTTTTTCACAAGTTCTTGTTAACAGATGGATATGGTACCCAATTCCAATTTAAATGATTATGAAAAATGAATCATCTGAAGAGTATTATGCATGCATAATGATGTAATTCAATTTGCATATGTCAAGTTCAAACAGTTTATGTAAAAGAGATATACGTATAGACATTATCAATGGAACATTACGGTCAACTTATAAGTAATCGAGAAAGTAGATAGGAAGGGTATTACCTCGTTTGATGAGATGTTAAGACACATGTACTAAATATGGAAAACAAATCTCAATAGTATGGTGAGACATAGATATATTTCAACTACATATATGCTTAAGACATCACGTAAGAGAGATCTAAAATCCCTAGCTCATGACGAATGTTGAAGAAGAGTTTTGTTGCTATTGGTTTTGTAAAGATGTCATCAAGTTGATTTTTAGTATCAACATGCTCAAACATAACATCTTCCTTTTCAACATGATCGTGAAGAAAGTGATTCCTAATCTCTGTGTTTAGTGTGTGAGTGTAAGACTAATTCTTAGTGAGATTTATAGCACTTGTGTTGTCACATTTTATTGGAATACGTTTTAACTGAATATCATAGTCTTCTAATTGTTGCTTCAGCCATAAGATCTGAGCACAACAACTACCGGCTGCAACGAATTCAGCCTCATCAATTGATAAAGCAACAGAAACTTGCTTTTTGCTATGCCAACTTACTAGAGAGTTTGAAAACAAGTGACATGTTCCACTAGTGCTTTTCCTATCTGATTTGCAGCCAGCAAAATCAGAATCGGAGTAACCTACTATACTGCAATCGCTTCCCTTGGAATACCATAGCCCATACTTAGATGTATTATTGAGATACCTAAGTATACGCTTGACAGCTTTCAAGTGGGATTCCTTAGGATCCGATTGATATCGTGCACACATGCAAACACTAAACATGATGTCAGGCCTAGATGTTGTAATATACAAGAGGGATCCAATCATACCTCTATATTTTTTGACATCAACACTCTTACCATGTTCATCCTCGTCTAAATTCCCGTTGGTAGGCATGGGGTGTCAATTGGTTTTGAGTTATTCATTCCAAATCATTTAAGCAACTCCTGGAAGTATTTTGTTTGATATATAATTGTGCCTTCATTGAGCTGCTTTATTTGGAGACCGAGGAAGTAGTTTAGCTCCCCCATGAGACTCATCTCAAATTCACCCTGCATGACTTTGGAAAATTCCTCGACCAAGTGTAGATTAGTTGAACCAAAAATAATATCATCTACATATATTTGAACTAAAAGGATGTGCTTTCCTTTACGTTTAATGAAAAGAGTGGTATCCACTTTACCTCTTGAATAACCATGATCAAGTAGAAATTTACTAAGTCTTTCATACCAGACCCGAGGGGCCTGTTTAAGACCGTATAAAGCTCGTTTTAATTTGAAGACATGATCTGGATATTCGTTATTCTCAAAACCAGGAGGTTGTGACACATACACCTCTTCATTTATGACTCCGTTAAGAAAGGCACTCTTTACGTCCATTTGATAAAGCTTAAAATATTTTGCACACGCATAAGCGATCAAGAGACGTATAGCCCCAAGGCGAGAAAATGGAGCATAAGTCTCCTCATAATCAATTCCCTCATCTTGGTTATACTCTTGTTCTATTAAGCATGCTTTATTGTGGGTTATCATTCCGTTTTCATCAAGTTTATTTCTAAAAACCCACTTAGTGCATATGATATGATGGTCTCGTGGATGAGGGACAAGTTCCCAAACGTCATTTCTTTTAAACTAATTTATCTCTTCTTGCATGTCCATTAGACAAAATACATCAATCAAGGCCTCTTTAACCTTTTTAGGTTCTACTTGTGAAACGAAAGCAAAATGATAACAAAAATTACTTATCTTGGAGAGAGTCATTACTCCTTTTGAGATATCTCCCAATATGTTGTCAATGGGATGGTCTTTAGAGGACTTCCAAGCTAGTGGAAGATCATTAGCTTCCATTTTCTCTTCTTCCTCATCTTCTGAAAGGCTTGTATCTTTTTCTTCCTCATCGTCAATTGTTTTGGACTGAACAATTTCCTCAACAGTTTCTTTGAGTATATCTTCAGTAGATACACCTGCACCATCAAGAGAAATACCTTTTCCGACATGTTTTGGATAAGATTCATTAAAAGAGACATGAACTGACTCCTCAACCGTAAGTAAACGTTTATTGTATACCCTATATGCTTTTCTTGATTGTGAGTATCCGATAAAGATACCTTCATCTGCTTTTGCATCAAATTTTCCAAGATTTTCTTTTCCATTATTCAAAACAAAACATTTGCAACCGAATACATGAAGATGTGACAAGTTTGGATTTCTTCCTTTTAAAATTTCATAAGGTGTTCTATCTGACATGGGAAGAATTAATATTCTGTTTAAAACATAACAGGTTGTGCTAATTGCATCAGCCCAAAAATATTTTGGTAATCCACCTTCATTGAGCATTGTTCTCGCCAACTCCTCTAAGACGCAATTTTTGCGCTCCACAACTCCATTCTGCTGTGGAGTTCGAGGTTCTAAAAAGTTATGCTCAATACCATGCTTGTCATAATACTTATCAAATAGATGGTTTTGGAATTCACATCCATGATCGCTTCGAATTGCAATTATTTTCAATTCCATTCTGTTTTGAGATAGTTTTGCAAAACTCTTAAAAGCAGAAAAAGTTTCATTTTTGCTATGAAGGAATATAGTCCAAGTAAATCTAGAGTAGTCGTCAACGATCACAAAACCATTATAATTTCCTCCTAGACTTTTTGTTCTAGAAGGTCCAAAGAGGTCCATATGGAGAAGCTCAAGGGGTCGTGGAGTAGAAATCATATTTTTAGATTTGAAAGAGACCCTTGTTTGCTTTCCCATTTGGCACGTATCACATAGTGATCCTTTGTAAATTTTATCTTTGGAAGACCTACTACTAGATCCTTGGATACAACCTTATTAAGCAAAACAAAAGTTAACATGCGCTAGACATCTATGCCAAAGCCAAGAATCATCATTCAAGGTGACTAGACACTTAGTGCTTGTTAAGGATACATCAAAAAGGTCAAGCATATAGATGTTGTTTACTCTAGTGCCCTTAAACATAATATCCTTTTCAGTATTTTCAATTATGCAGCAAGTGTTTGTGAAAGTAACTTTATAATCCTTGTCACACAATTGACTAATACTCAACAAATTATGTTTAAGCCCCTCTACTAAATGGACATCAGAAATAGTAGTGGTAGAGGGATTACCTACACTACCTTTACCGAGTATAGCTTCTTTGTTATTGTCTCCATAAGTGACAAATCCTTTCTTCTTTTCTTTGAAGTCAATGAAGAGTGATATGTCACTGGTCATGTGCCTTGAACATCCACTGTCTAGAAACCATCTTCTATCCATGGATGTAAGACACTTTTCCTGCAATATTAAAAGAGAGAGGTAGGTACCCCATTTTTATTGGGTCCATGTGGGTAAGTGGTAACATGGTTGCCTTTAGGCCTCCATTGGCAAATGCCTTTAGGAACAAGGAACCTCCTAAACTTGCATTTTTCAATGGTATGACCAAAACGAAAACAATAATGGCATAAACCATGATGATGATGTATTATTTTAATTCTGCTCATTGAATCATTTGGTATCTTTTCAACAAAAGAATATTTTGAATATGGTGGATTCAATGTTTTCTTAAAAACTCTATGATCGACTGCAAAAGTAACCTTGGGTTGTAAAGCTTTTTCTAATTTGGCATTAAGAGTTCTAACCTCTTGTTGCCAAATATGACAAACTTCACATTCCCTTCTGGGAATACATCCTGTAACATCCTTATCCTTTGAACTTTCTGCAATACTAGCTTTTAGACTTTTTAAGTCTTTTTCAGCTTTATAGACTTTACTCTCCAGAAATGAAAATATTTGTTTATTGGAGGATAATCTCTTAAATGAATCTTCGGCTTTGTATTGCAGTTTTTCAAAAGGTATTTTTAGTTCAGAAAAAGACATAGAAGAAAAGTTGTTAGGATATGCTTGTCTTACTTGCTTGTTGTGGTTGTCTTTCTTGTGGTAGGACTGATTTTTGGTATGTGCCATCAGACATAAATTTGCACTTTCATCACTATCACTTGAACTGTCATCGTTTGATGAATCACTATTGCTTTTCCATGCAATGTAAGATCTTCTTTGTTTGTTGAACTTCTTTGGTGGAGCTTTTCCTTTATCCTTTTTCATTTTTGGACAGTCTGGTTTGTGGTGTCCAACTTTACCATAATTATAACAAGGTCCTTTACCTCTTTGCTTTTTATTTTCTTCTTGCATTGGCTCTTTGGATTTTTTTCAAAAGCTTATGAGATTCTTATAGGAGTGCTTGATTCCATTCTTTCGAATAAACCTATTGTATCTCCGAACAAAAAGTCCCATTTCTTCATCATCAAAATTTTCATCACTAGTTGAGTCATTATCATCTTGCTCTTTGGTTGAGGACTTAGAGCTAGAAGCCATTAGAGCTATTGACTTCTTCTCACCCTCCATGTATTTGTTCCTCTCCTTCTTACTCTTGTTTTCATATTTTTCAAGACTTTGCAATTCTTGTTGATGTTCTTCCAGCTTTCCAAACAGAGTTATAATGGTAAGCGTAGTGAGGTCATTTGCTTCCTTGATAGCTGTTACTTTAGGTTTCCATTCCCTGCTAAGACATCTCAGAATTTTATTAGTAGAAATTTCATTGGAAATAGGTTTTCCAAGTGCATTTAAATGGCTCACAAGAAGAACGAATCTCTTTTACATGTCAGAGACAGATTCTCCTTGTTTCATGTGAAAGAGCTCGAACTCTTGATTGAGTGTGTTGATGCGGGACTGTTTAACTTCAGTAGTACCTTCTTGGGAAATTTCTAAAGCATCCCACATTTATTTAGCGGACGTGCAATGAGACACCCTATAATACTCATCAACACCAAGTGCTGAACTTATCATATTTCTGCCTCTCCAATCGCACGACCATTTCTTTTCATCCATTTCATTCCATTGATCCTCGAGTTTAGGTACTATTGCACCTGCATCATTCCTCATGGTAATTTGAAATGGACCATTTTGAATGGAAGTCCATACATTCATGTCAATGGAATTTATGTGTACTCGCATGCAGTCTTTCCAGTAGCCATAGTTTTCACCATTGAAAACAGGAGCTCTATTATACGCCCCCTTTGGTTCAAAGTCCATAGCGTTAATAGTAGATAGAAAGCACCAGCTAACCGGTGCTCTGATACCACTTGTTAGGCGGTGTGGCAGGTGATCGAGAGGGGGGTGAATATATCACCTCTTACTTTTTCAAGGATTTAAAATTATTTTATCAAAGCGTTTTGAAATCAGCAGAAAATTAATATCCTGAATCAATTATGTCTACTTTGAACCGACTACTAGAAAACCGGACATGTGAAAAACTTGCTGGATTTTATTAGATGAAATTGATGAATATACAACTCAGATTTCTTAACGTTTCAATGCACTTATCATTAAAGCAGTATTTCCAATGAATTAATAAATTTGTTAGGAATTTTGTCAAACACTTGGCATATGCTTGTTTAATGATTTAATAGTGGTGGTTTGATGAAAGTATTTGAACCACTATTTTTATCATTAGACAGAAAAACTTAGCAAGCCAACTGAATTACAAAATTATGGAATATGTAAAAAGATAAAGAGAAAGAAAGAAAGAGCAATACGCAGGCAGTTTGGTAAGGAAGTTCCCCATTGTCGTCCTCGCGTGTGGGTACGTCTCCATCTCAATTTCACAATTGAAAATAATAACTTTTATAACAATTTGCTGAATGTTTGATAACAAGGTTACACTACACAGACAGATAGAAATCCCTATGATCTTCTTCTTCTTGTAAGAATCACCACTTGATATGAGTTGTATCAAGATTCCCTGTAAGGTTCCTAATCGATCCTCCGCTTCCACGACTTGTTTGCAAAAATCCTTCTGATTTCCAAACCCCTCGCTACGGCTGAATCTGACTTGTGTGACCGTGACTAACAAACCCTCAAGAACACACCCGTTCTTGAAGGACAGACCCCTTGGTTTATTTCTTGAAGCCTCCTTTACAATCTTCAACTCAGCTGAGATTCGTTCAATACACAACTGAACGTTATATCTGACCTCTTGATCCACTTCAACAAGGATGTTTGATTTTGTTGTTGTTGAATGAAGATGATTGAGAAGATGATGAAGATGAGGTTTCTTTAGACTTCTGGATGCTCACAAATTTGTGCACACAATCCTAATATGTTGCTATGATTTCTTCTGAGAAAAATACTTGCATATATATGTAACAGAAAACGGTTAAGCAAAATAAAGTATTATGAGTCGATGCATGTTGGTCATGAGTCGACTCATGTTAGTTATGACTTACAGGATGGGTCGACACATGTTGTTTTGAGTTGATGCAAGATCATATCATAACATTTTACAGAACTAACAATTTTATATCCGTCGATGATAAAACGTATGTGTCGATGCATACTGATTGTAAATTTAATTTTTGAACATAAAACGTGGTATGAGTCGACGCATGATATTATGTATCGATGCATATAAATTCAAAAATGTTTTCCAGGAGCATCGGAATGTCATGTGTTGATGCATGAGGTTTTATGTCGATGCATACAAGTTTAAGTTTGCATTACAGGGGCATCAAAGTGTTATGTGTCGATGCATAAGATTTTGTATCGATGCATGCAAGATTAAGTTAGCATTACAGGGTCATCAAAGTGTTATGTGTCGATGCATAAGATTTTGTATTGATGCATAATAGTTTGAGATAGTATTCCAGGGACTTAAGTATGTTATGGATCGATGCAAAACCTGTTGTGTCGACTCATAATGATGCTTTATGAGTAAAACACATTTTTAACTTATTTTAAACATGTTATATTATATTTTTATAATGCACACATGTATTTATTATTTCACATATATTTGCAGTCATTCAAAACCAATTATGAAGGGGTTGCTCACACCTTGAAACTGAATTTTTCTCTAAAGTCAGAATTTGAAATTCACATTGTGGCTTCTAAACATCAAATTAGCACTCGTTTTTGGTCTAAAGACGTTTAACCAACTTGTCAAAGTGGATTAGAGCCTTCTAACGCAAGGATTGAGTGAGTTTTGACGCTAAACAGGTCACACATTCCTCATGTACCAAGTTCACATGAATTCCCTTCAAATTTCATCATTCCACATGCTTGACCATCCCACTTGTTTCCCTATAAATAGAGGATCATACCTCATTCATTTTCTCAAGCTTAGAGAGCGAGAATCCCTTTGTCAAACTTCCTATTGAACCCACTTTTCTGTAAATTCGAATTTGGTTTTACAGCTTTCCTCAATCCAATTTCTTTGATGATTCTTCATCCTTGAACCTCACTGAAGCTAACAGAAGAAGAGCTAAGCTCTAAGACTTCCTAATCGTGCTAGCCAAGTCAAGTTTCAGAGCTCTAAATTTGAACTTCAATAGGTAGATTTCTTCACTGATTCTCTCAAACTTTGATACTGTAATGAAGCTCTCATCATTCTGATTCTAGTCGCAACATTTATTTTCAACTGCAAGTGAGTTTTGGCCATGAATTTTCAAATCCCTTTTCAAATCTTTCCTTCCAAAACGAATGAGCTACACCTTACATAAATTTTTCGCGAAGATACCATTGGAATCGTCTTGAAAGGACGAAGCGAATGGTATCGGTCTAGAGCGCTAATTTTTCCATTTGAGAGACTTGCAAATCCATGTGGTTGGAGGTTGAAGATGAACAACGTGTCATCTCTCAACCAATGATAACATGCCATTTGTTTTTTTTCAAAATCTGATTTAAATAATTGATTCAATGCTTTATTCCTTAAAAACCATGATATGCACAGTGCATCTGATCCATTGGATTAGCTTACTAATGCATTTTGACTTTCATCCATTGGTCCGTATATTTTTTTACTTTATTTTTATTTCCAGATTTTTATGTTTTAAACATCAAAATATCATAGAAATTTCATTTCTGACTCAAAAATTATGAAAAAATTCACAAAAATATTTTCAAATATTCTCTTTCTGATTTTTATTTTTTTCATAATTTTATTTTTAGATTTGATATTTTTTATGATTTTTCTTTGTTTTGACTTGTTTTTAATTGCTTAAAAATACTTTTTGGCATTTTTAAATTCTGAAAAAATTCTTCGATATTATTTTAATTTGTTTATGATTTTATGAAAAAAAATTAATTTTATTCTGATTTCAACTATTTTTTTATCTTTTTTCTACTTATTTGAGTAGTTTTAATTAGTTTAAAAATAGTTTCTGACTCTAAAAAATTATCAAAAATTATATAAATATATTTGAGCTCATTTCTGATTTTTCTATGGTCTTATTTAATTTTTTGGGATGTTTTGAATATAATTTTCCCCTCTTATTTTCATTTAAAAAACCATTTCTAAAAAATCTTTTTTTCTTTATTTTCAATTACAATTTTATTTTGTATATATTCTGGTTGATTTTGGACTATGAGATTTTGATCATGAGCTTCATTAACAGCATTGGATCTTGGGTGTTGAGTTTAACTCCACCAAAATGGATGGATGATTTTAATGAGGGCTTGATTAAATTTTTGGTTCAAATGTAGTTTAATTCTTATCCATTCCCTCATCATCTCATTCTCTCCTTATTGTGTCACATGTTCTTAGAGGATAATATATATATATATATATATATATATATATATATATATATATATATATATATATATATATATATATATATATATATATATATATATATATATATATATATATATATATATATATATATATATATATATATATATATATATATATATATATATATATATATATATATATATAATCTCTCCAAACATATGACACATAAATTGATATTGACCGGCCTCAAAATAGGTGTGACTTCTATATAAGTCCACTTACGATTGCTTAACATAGCGCTAAATTTTGTCCTGATTCAAGAAGTGATCATTTGTGGCCCAAACCTATGTTATCAAGCCCATGTATGTTTAATTTGAAACCTTTGATCCAATAACCTTGAGGTTCACTGTTAGGTTGCTTTGGTCTTATCAATCCTCTAATGAACTTTCATAAAATTTAGTCTAAGTGAATCATTTAAACATCGTTGATCATTTGTTGTTGCCTTGAGAATTTAAAATGAATGATATACTTGACAAAAAGAAAATTAAACTTATTTTTAAGAGGCTTTGATTCTATCAATCTTCTAATGAGTTTTCAAATGCAAGTTTCAAGATGGTCATTTAACCAACCTCTAATTTCTAACTCATTAACTATTGACTTTTATTTTCATGCTTTTACTTTAAATCACCATTTATCTTAGCATTTACATTTCATGCTATTTTCATCTTTGCTCACTTGAGCATTTATCTTTATGTCATTTTTTATTTTTCTCACTTGAGCTTTTCATTTTATTTTTGAAGATATCTAATAACCAACTTGAACAATAAAAAGCTTTAATATTACTTGGACTATTTGATTACTATCCTTGGTATGATGGAGTTATGGACTTCTTGGACTTAAGAGTAAAGACCTTGGCCTACCTTGAGACTTTATGATTTATATTGTTGTTTTTTCTGGAGTTCTTGGGGTTTACCCCAAGACATTAGGTTATTTGTTTCTTTGTGTGTGGGTTATTCTAATTATAAGCTTTGTCTGTGGTTGGGAATTCATCTGTATACAGCCGCTACTCTACCCAATTTTTGTGAAGACTTAATGCATTTGATGCTTGGTTTTCTTAAGAGGTTTATTAACTTTGCATGTTTGGTTTCAATACAAAGTATGGGAATTCTACATTGACTCTTTGTGTCAAGTGTTGGCTTCTTGTTGGTTAGATGGTTCTTTTCCCTAGCTTTTACATTATTCTACAGGATAGTCCCTTCATCTCCTCCCATCTTCTTTAATTTCAAAAATCTTCTCCCTCCTTTTCAAAACTATTCTTGTTTTCTAAAACTTAAATCGCTTTCACAATAAATATGGACTTAGGTCCATGCATTTTGAAAAATATTTTCTTTAATCAAATTTTAAACAACTTAACAATGCTATGAAATTTTTGTGAGAAGACTAAAAGTTAATCAATCTCATTCAAACTATTTTGCCACTTTGGCTTTTTACTTTAAAACTTTTCTCAAAATATTAGACTCTTGTCAATCCTTATAGTGATGAGAGCTATTATACTTCTACGATATATAGTGAAGCGAGATATTTTCCATTTGGGTATTGAGCAAGGCTTTGTTGATTTTAAAACCCAATCCATATCCTCCACTTTGAGATGACGCAAATTCTCCTTTCTCATAATCGTGGGAAGTAAGTATGTTCTTCCACTCGGATACGACGATGATGTCTCGTCTCTTAAAATTAACCAACACACATGCGTTTTAAAATTTTTAAAGGTGAACTACGAGTACCCTAATCCCCTATTGCACGGAAGGTGGTACGTAGGCACTAAAGGTTCGCAAACGCGACGGGTGAAAAATTATAAAAAATACTTCTTTTCTCATCTCCACCATCTATTTTTCATACAACTCTTATAGCCAAAATACACAAATTTTCAAAGAGGTTCTTGCAGAGTACCGTAGATGTTTAGGGTGCTAATTCTTTTCCTTTGCATAACCAACCCGTGAACTTAGATTATCTCCCCCTCCTTTTGGGTTATTAACTCTTTTCCCATTCCTTTGGAAACAATAAAGCACGGTGGTGATTTTTATTTTGATTTGTTCAAGTCAAGTTAATCCAATGGCTTAGTCTCAACATTTCTACCGCTACAGAAAAAATGGCGACTTCACTGGGGAAGTATCGACCTATTGCTGGTACATCCCTAAGTGGGTTGAGCCTATCTTTATTTATTTGTGTATATACTTTTGTTTGTTGTATATTATGTGATATATGTAGTTTGTCTGGATTTTCCTAGTTTTCAGGGTGCTTGGTGATTTCTCATAGATCCTCTACACAGACTTAGGAAAACTTAAGATTGGACCGACGATATAGTGATGTTAACTTTGATGGAGTAATCCCAAAAAAGGAGACATGAGATCCCTCACTCAGTGGAGGCCTCTTTGATTGTAGTTTTGTTTACCAAATAATCGGGAAGACGTGCTGCTTTCGACCTGGGAGCCTGCTGAAACTGAGGACCGCAGAACCTTTAACCTATCTTGGCCTTTTAGGTGTAGTACAGAAGCTATGATGGAGTAATTTGGAAATGGTTGTCACGCGATACTACGCTCGAACGAGTTTTTCGTAAGAATATTTCTAATTACCATGTCAATTGGGAAGTTGGTAATATCCGAAGGAAGGATATAGACTCTGGGAACCTCTTAGAACCTTGTTCGATAGGTGATAAACTTTTAGATCATACCATGTGGGTAGTACCTTTGACCTCATGCTCGTGATGTCGAACCTATAAACCCTATGTTTGTGATCTTGTATGTGATTGTTGCATCATGCATTCATGCACCCATGGGCATCCTCTAAAACATTTTGTTTCAAGCGACTTAAAAGTTGACTATTTGTGAATATCTCAGGTAATTTTTTACTATGGATTCTGGAAAAAGAAAGACTAAGAAGTACAATTTCAAAGATCCCAAGATAGATCAGTTGATGAGTCTGATTCCCGAGATCGAGAGTTCTACAGATTTTCAGAGTAAGTATGGATCCATCATTTCTCTTATGATGCTCGGGATGAAGGAGAGTATTCTCTCGAATTTGGTCCAGTTCTATGATCCGAGGTATCGATGCTTTACTTTCCCTGATTATCAATTGATGCCTACATTGAAAGAGTATTCTTATCTATTGGGTTTACCTATTACCGATCGTGTTCCTTTCATTGGTTTGGAGGGGGGCCAAAATCCCATGAGATTGCTGCTTTGATCCATTTGGGAAAGGCTGAGGTTGAAGCCCACATGACTACCAAAGGATGGATTAGAGAATTACCCACTCAGTTCTTGTTGTAGAAAGCTCGCTATTTTTCTAAGATGACGAGTATGGTTGCTTTCGAGGTCGTCTTTTCTCTACTTGCTTATGGGTTGTTCTTATTTCCCAATGTCAACAAAATTGTGGATATCAATACCATCAGGATATTTATGATTGGGAACCCAGTCTCTACATTATTGGGTGATGCCTATTACTATATTCATCTTTGGGATTCTTACCATGGAGGGATGATCATTTGCTGCACGCCTTTTTTGTATTAGTGGTTTATTTCTCACTTGCCTCGGTCTGATGCTTTCTGGAATGTCAAAAAGGAACCTTGTTGGGCTCCAAAGATTATGGACCTCACTCATTCAGATATTGTTTGGTACCTTCAGGCTTACCATGATATAGAGATTATTGATATTTATGGTAGTTTCCCTAATGTACCTCTTCTTGGTACAAAGGGAGGAATTAACTACAATCTCATTCTTGCACAATGACAACTTGGATATCTGATGAGGGATAAGCCAAATAGTATTCATTTGAGTGGTTTCTTCCTTAAAGAGGGAGATGTTCATAAGGAAGCTAAAGAGGATATTGCAAAAGCTTGGCGTCATATTCACAGGAAGTGTAAGATGGACTTGGGACCTAGAGGGGTTGTTTATTTGGAGCCTTATCTTCAGTGGGTACAAGCAAGAGCCGTCCAGTTGAAGATATTGTATTCCCCTGAAGCACCCATGCCTGATATGTTTATGAAGACCACTCTTCCACTTTTGGATGATGTGGAAGAGCTTCAGCTTGCCCTAGTCAAGATGCAGCAGGAAAAGGAAGCTTGGAAGAATAAGTGTCAAACTTTAGAAGTTTCCCACCGAGCAGACCTGAAGGAGAAAAATTATCTGATCAAGATTCTCGAGAGTCGCATTGTAGAGATGATGGAGAGGCAAGATGATTTATTTTCCTCTAGAACTCAATCAGGACCTATTTGCTCACTTCCCGGCTCTGATGGTTGGAAAGAGGTCACCGACAGGCATGTAGAAGAGAACAAGCAATTGAAGGCTCAGATTGCAAGACTCACAGGGAAACGTCAGTGTGTGGAGTGATCATCATCAACTTTGATTTCTTAGGATCTTAGATTCTTATCTTATCTTGTACTTGGGATTATTGAAACTTGTACTAAAAAGTTGTAATCCATTTTGAAGTTATTGTAATGAGATTTTCAGTATTTCAAATGTATTAGTCCTTTAATATTTGCAAATTATCTATAAATCTTTGAGTTCTTTGAAATATTAATAATAAAATAAATCATGCGCATTGCATATCATGCATCATATTGCACATACTTCTTGCATTTCTATTCATACTCAGGTGTTTTACTGAGCTTATTTACTCTATTTAGCAAGTTGTCTCACCAGTACAATACTCGGGCTAATTTTAGAAGGAAGATGGATAATCTAGAATAAGAAAATTGCAAGTTGCACGAAGAAGTTACTGCTATAAAGGCTGATATGGCCAATCTCACTGCTTTGATGGAATCGTTAGTGGCTGCTCAGAATCAACCACCACTTGCTTAACCTCAACAGACAACGGTTACTTCCGAAGCTCCGACAGTTCCTGTTTCTATTACTATAGTTATTGTTGTTCAGAATCGTATACCTCAGGGTTATCTGTGGGGAATTCCAGAGAACTTCATGCCAGAAGGTTACAATCTTGACACTCAAGATGCTCCAGTAACGCAAGTTGTTGTTACTCCTGCACCTCCTGTGGTGCATATTACTCCTTCTGTGAGAAATGAGATTCACTATGATGCACCTCCTTCGGTGAATGTTATACCATTTGCTAATGATGAAGTTTATCGCCATATTCCTCCACCAAGTGAAAGATTGGGTGTCTATGATCGGATGGACAATTTTCAGGATCAGTTTGATAAGATGTAGAAAGAGTTGAAGGCCCTCAGAGGAAAAGATTTGTTTGGGCAGAATGTGAATGATCTGTGTTTGGTTCCGAATGTGAAAATACCTGCGAAGTTCAAAGTACTGGAATTTGAGAAGTACAAGGACAATACTTGTCCTCGTGCTCACCTAGTAATGTATGTGAGAAGGATGTCTACTCACACTGATGATCAACGCCTGTTATTTCATTTCTTCTAAGACAGTTTAACTAGTGTAGCATTGAAATGGTACATGGGCCTAGATAGTTCCAATGTTGATACTTTCAATGAATTGGGTGAAAAGTTTATTATAAAATACAAATATAATATGGACATGACACCTGACCGTGATCAACTCAAGGAAATGGTCCAGAAGGACAAAGAGTCATTTAAGGAATATGCACAGAGATGGCGTGAAGTAGCCGCTCAAGTGATCCCTCTAATGGAAGAAAAAGAGATGATGAAGACTTTTCTAAAGACTATAAGTGCTTTCTATTATCAAATAATGGTGGAGAGTGCGTCAAGTGATTTTACCGAGATGGTGGGCATGGGTGTCCATTTGGAAGAAGCTGTAAGAGAGGGTCGCTTGACAAGAAGTGAAAATTCTGGAAGTACGAAGAAACCATCATACAGGTTTGCTAAAAAGAAAGAATGAGATAAAAATGTTGTTATTCAAGAGAGAAGGGTTAATCCTCCTAGAAGAAATCATCAGCACCACCAACAAGTTGCTTCGGTAACTCTAGTTGTCAATACAATTCCGTCCACAGTGGCTTATCAAAGACCAGCCCCTCAGGGAAATCAAGGGCAGAATCAGAGGAGAGAGCCTTTTGACTCTATCCCAATGAGCTATGCAGAGTTACTCCCAGCATTGACTCAGAAAAATTTGGTTCAGACCAAGCCACCCCCCGCTATACTGTCACCTTTGTCTTGGTATTATAAGGTAGATCAGATGTGCGCTTTTCATTAAGGTGCACCAGGGCACAATGTGGAAAACTGCTATCCTCTGAAATCAGAGGTGCAAAAAATGGTGAGATCTGGCCTTTTGTCCTTTAAAGATGTCGGCCCTAATGTAAAAGATAATTCTTTGCCAAAGCATGGAGGAGAAAATGCTGTCAACATGGTTGCTGGTTGTCCGAGGGACTTCCGGATCTTTGATATCTACCTGGTCAGAGGTGACTTGGTAAAAATGCATGCCAACCTTTACGAGTTTAGTTACTATATGCATGACCATGCTGGTTGTGGTATCTGCAGTACTGATATACAGGGGTGTGATAAGATAAAGGCTGATTTACAGGAAATGATGGATGAAGGCCTCATTGATATAATTAGGCTTAGGACAAAATACGAGGAAGAAGTGAACATGGTCTTTAGATGTCCTAGATAATTCAAGGTCTTTGATGTGAACCATATGAATGATGATTTGGTATAAACGCACTCTACTTTTTTCCCCATGGATGGTCAAGTAGAACACCATTATGGATCTTGCCAAATTTGTTGCAGAGATTCTCGAGGTTGCTCCATTGTGAGAAGAGGTATTCAGTTGTTATTGGATAATGGTACCATCAAGGTTTCAGGCCATAGAGATGATTACACTATGATTAATGCGTTTGAAGATTGCTTGGCTGAGACTATGTCACATGATGAATATGCTCCTGCGAATGAATTTTTTTCCTCAGATGAAGATATATGCTTCAGTAATGATTCTGTGATGGCCAAATATTTTAAAGAAGGTATGAATGTTATTGTGCCATGTTTCAGTGATCCCACCCCTGTCTAGATTGAATACTATAGCAAGCCAGTTGTTGCTCCAGTAGTGATTTTCTTATCAGGTCATGTTCCTTACAAATCAGACAAAGTCGTACCGTACAAATACAATGCTACAATTCTAGAGGATGGTGTGGAAGTTCCCATCCAATCTTTGTCTAATGTCGAGATAATTGATGAGGCCAGTAGAGTGACCCGTAGTGGCCGTGTTTTTGCACCGGTTATTCGAGGAAGTGTTGGTACTGATAAGAGGGTTATTGAAAGTGTTAAGCCCAAGAGATCAGTGAGAGAATCCAGTGGTGCTACTCTAGAAAAAGATATGGATGATATATTGAAGATTATCAAGATGAGCAACTACATGATCGTAGATCAATTGTTGCAAACACCATCAAAGATGTATATTCTTGCCTTGTTGATGAATTCTTCTGCCCATAGAGAAGCTTTAATGAGAGTGTTGGATCAAGCCTTCGTGGAAAGTGATATGTCGTTGGACCAATTCAGCAGTGTGGTATGGAATATTACATCCTGTAATAACCTAGCTTTTTGTGACGACGAATTGCCTGACGAAGGAAGGAATCACAATCTAGCCCTCCATATATCCATGAACTATAAGAAAGATTCATTATCAAATGTGTTGATCAATAACGGGTCCGCCTTAAATGTCATACTTAGGAGCACACTTATGAAGCTGAAGTACTAAGGAGCTCCCATGCGCCCAAGTGGCATAATTGTAAAAGCTTTCGATGGATCAAGAAATTATGTTATTGGGGAAGTGGATCTACCTATTCACATAGGCCCCACTTGTTTCAGATTACTTTCCAAGTCATGGATATTATACCCACTTACAGTTGTCTTCTGGGACGACCATGGATACACGAGGCAGGGGTTGTCACTTCAACTTTGCACCAAAAGCTGAAGTTCGTGCGTGAAGGAAAAGTGGTTATCATAAATGGAGAGCAAGCATTGTTAATATCTCATTTATCCTCTTTCAATGTTATGGAAGAAGATGAAGCTATTGTTGGAACTTAGTTCCAAGCTTTATCCATTGATAATATAAGAGGAAATGAAAGTTCTATAGCTTCATTCAAAGATGCTCAGCAGGTTGTGCATAAAGGCCCTAGTAAAGTATGGGGGAAGATTGTTTACCCGACGGTGATCAAGAATAGGGTTGATTTGGGATTCTCTGCGAAGAATGACAAAGGTGAGAACATGAAGCCAAAGTCTTATTTAGGAAAGTATTAGGATATTTTCCACAGCAGAGGTTACCTTCATCCAACTGTTTCCAGGATCAATTCTATTGTGGAGGTTGAAGAAGAGCAGGAAATTCCGAACTATGTAACACATGGAGTCAGAGTCCAGAACTGGGTCACCATTGATATTCCCTCTTGCATCCATGTTTCAAAGTAATTTGTTTTTGTTAATCTTTGCAAAAAGCTTTCACTCTGCCCAAGGTGATAGTTGATTTTGTATGGGCTTATCTTTTTGCTTTGATCATTAAAATCATTAATAAAAGTTGTGTTTGATTCTCAAATTGTGTTTTTATTTTTCTGCTTTTTCTTGGAAAAATGGTAATCAGAAGAAAAAAAAACCTTTTGGAATAAATAATAATTGTAAATAAATCTGCATAATCACTTAATATATGTGTCAGTTTCTAAAATCAATCATAAATCATATGTGCTGATTAATTAAAAAACTTGTTGAATACAATGACCTTGCACCCTCTCCCAACTTTGAATATCCTGTGTATGGGGCCGAAGAAGAAGAATATGATGAAATTCCAGAAGAGGTTTCACAGTTGCTCGAGCGCGAGGAAAATTTCATTCATTCGTATTAAGAGTCGTTGGAGACAATCAATTTGGGTTCAGAGGAAGATCCGAAGGAAGTAAAGATTGGAGCATTGTTGCATCCTGATGTAAAGAGCAAGTTAATTGAACTGTTGAAAGAGTATATGGAAATATTTGCTTGGTCATACCAAGATATGCCGGGTTTGGATACGGATATTGTGGAGCATCATTTCCTACTAAATCCAGAGTGCCCGCCAGTCAAGCAAAAATTACGAAGAACTCACCCAGATATGGCAGTAAAAAATTAAAGAATAAGTCTTAAAGCAGATAAATGCCAGTTTTCTTGTGACATCAGTGTACCCTCAATGGATTGCCAATATTGTCCCAGTACCAAAGAAATACAGAAAAGTTTGCATGTGCATTGATTATAGAGATTTAAATAAAGCTAGTCCAAAAGATGATTTTCCATTGCCACATATTGATATGTTGGTTGATAGTACAGCAAAATTCAAAGTTTTATCGTTCATGGACAGATTTTCCAGATATAATCAAATCAGAATGGCTCCTGAGGAGATGGAAAAAACAATGTTTATCACACCCTGGGGAACATTCTGTTACAGAGTGATGCCCTTCGGGTTGAAGAACGCTGGTGCAACGTACTAGAGGGCTATAACAACCTTATTCCATGATCTGATGCACAAGGAAATTGAGGTATATGTTGATGATATTATTGCCAAATCCCAGACTGGAGAAGGGCATGTAGAAGATTTGTTGAAATTGTTTTAGCGTTTGAGGAAATATCATCTCCGCTTGAATCCAAATAAATGCACCTTCGGTGTCTGATCAGGGAATAGGTTTCATTGTCAGCCAAAAAGGAATTGAAGTTGATCTTGATAAAGTCAAAGCATTTCAAGAAATGCCTGCACCAAGGACTGAAAATCAAGTTAGAGGCTTCCTTGGGCGGTTGAGTTACATTTCCAGATTTATTTTCCATATGACTATGACGTGTGAGCCGATATTTAAGTTGTTATAGAAAGATCAAGGTTGTGTGTGGACAGATGGTTGCCAAAGGGCATTCGAAAGTATTAAAGAGTATCTGCTTGAACCTCCTATTTTTCTCCCTCTGGTGGAAGGAAGACCATTGATCATGTATCTAACAGTGTTAGATAATTCTATGGGTTGTATTTTGGGACAACAAGATGAAACAGGAAAGAAGGAATATGCCATTTATTATCTCAATAAGAAGTTTAGTGACTGTGAGTCACGGTATTCTATACTACAAAAAACATGTTGTGCTTTGGCCTGTGTGGCAAAGCGGTTGCGGAAATATATGTTGAATCATACTACTTGGTTGATTTCCAAAATGGATCCAATTAAGTATATTTTTGAAAAAACTGCTCTTTCTGGAAGAATTTCCCGTTTGCAGATGTTGTTATCTGAATATGATATTGAATACTGTACTCAGAAGGCTATAAAAAGCAGTGTGTTGGCGAATTATCTTGCTCACCAACCAGTTGAGGATTATCAGTCTGTTAAGTATGGTTTTCCTAATTAGGATGTTATGTTTCTGAAAGTGAGAGATTGTGATGAATCGTTGCTTGAGGAATGTCCTGATCCGGAATCTCGTTGGGGCATGGTATTTAATGGAGTTGTGAATTCTTATGGAAAAGGAATTTTTGTTGTGATTATCACTCCTCATGGATCACACATTCCTTTTACTACAAGGCTAACATTTGAATCTACCAATAATATGGCAGAGTATGAGGCTTGTATCATGGGACTCGAGGTGGCCATTGATCTCATAATCAAAGTTCTAGATGTATATGGTGATTCAGCTTTGGTAGTAAATCAGATTAAAGGATAATGGGATACTCGTCACCCTGGCTTGATCCCTTACAAAGACTATGCTAGAAGATTATTACACTTCTTTAACAAAGTTGAATTCCATCATATTCCTAGAGATTAAAATCAGATGGTGGATGCTTTGGCAACTCTAAATTATATGTATCAAGTAAATACCTGGAATCATGTGTCTCGTATCATAGTGCAACGTTTGGATAGACCAGCTCATGTGTTTACAATAGAGGAGATGCCATATGCAAAACCTTGGTATTATGATATCAAGCGTTTTCTATAGACTCAAGAATACTCGGATGGTGCGTCAAATAAAGATAGAAAGACATTGAGAAGGTTGGCAAGCAGCTTTTTCCTCAATGAAGATGTGCTATACAAAAGAAATTATGACATGGTCTTGCTCAGATGTGTGGATAGACACGAAGCATATATGTTGATGCATGAAATCCATGAAGGCTCCTTTGGCACTCATTCCAATGGACATTTGATGGTAAAAAAGATGCTTAGGGCAGGTTATTATTGGCTGACAATGGAATCTGATTGTTATAAATTTGAAAAGAAGTGCCCAAATGCCAGATCTATGCTGACAAAATTCATGTGCCTCTGACGCTTCTCAATGTTATCTCTTCCCCGTAGCCTTTCTCTATGTGGGGTATTGACATGATTGGTATGATTGAACCAAAGGCGTCGAATCAACATCGTTTTATTTTAGTGGCAATTGACTACTTCACCAAATGGGTGGAAGCAGCTTCATATGCTAATGTTACTAAGCAGGTAGTAGTAAGCTTTATCAAGAACAATCTCATTTGTCGGTATAGTGTGCCAAGAAGGATTATCATCGACAACAGCTCAAATTTGAATAATAAGATGATGACGGAACTTTATGAAGAAGTCAAGATTGTCCACCACAATTCATCTCCTTACAGACCAAAGATGAATGGGGCAGTTGAAGCTGCTAATAAGAACATCAAGAAGATCATCTAGAAAATGGTTGTTACTTATAAGGATTGGCATGAGATGCTCCTTTTTGCTTTGTATGGGTATCGAACATTTGTCCGCACTTCAACAGGGGAAACCCCGTTCTCCCTTGTGTATGGCATGGAAGCAGTGCTCCCCTTTGAGGTTGAGATTCCCTATTTACGTGTGATAATGGAAACTAAGTTGTCAGAGGCTGAATGGGTCCCTAACAGGTTTGACCAGATGAATTTGATTGGAGAGAAGAGAATGACAGCCTTGTGTCATGGTCAGTTATACCAGAAGAGAATGCAGAAAGTTTTGATAAGAAGGTCAAACCTCATGAATTCAGAGAAGGTGACCTCGTGCTCAGGGAGATCATGTATTTTAACGCTGATTCTAAGGGCAAGTGGACTCCCAATTTTGAAGGCCCATATGTTGTCAAGAAAGCCTTCTCTGGCAGTGCTTTGATTCTTGAAACTATGGATGGTGAAGACTTCCCACATCCCGTGAATGTTCATGCAGTCAAGAAATACTTTGCCTAAATAAATAAAAGAACAATTTGCCAAGTCGAAAAACTGAAAGGGCGACTTAGGCAAAAAGGAGAGTCTCGGTAGGCTGAAAACCTGAAAGGGCGGTCTAGGAAAAAGTAAGAGACATAAACAGAATAAATTTTCCCGCTAGGTTGAAAACCCGCAAGGGAAATGTAGGAAAAGGGTAGGTATTTCTTGGCAAGTAACTGCATCAGACAAGACTTGATCATTGAAGCAACAATCTTCTTGGATCCTCACCACTCTTCAACCAAAGTCGCTGCTCAGGAATTCAAAGTTGTTAGGGAGAATAGTGGTCATTGTATTTCAATGTATCTTTTTCTAATATATATTACCATTTTCCAAACTTTGTAATCATCTATGGAGTCTTGCCATTCCCAGACTACCATCCCATCAATAAAGTTTGAGCTTTTATTCAATTCTTTGCAATTCTTATTTTATTTTGCTTACAAAGACTTTATTTATTATTGATAGTAATTTTCAAAGCAAACAGATTAAATAACAAAAAAAAATTTTGAAAAGAATTTGCAAATTACTTTTTACTTTAGATTTTATAACTCAAGAAGAACAAAAATGGTGACCCCAAGGATGGACGAACTCTGAAAATTTGGAAGTATGTATTCCCCATGAAGGTTATCCCATGTCACTTTTGCTGGTATGCGTATGATCTTCTTGTGCTTCTCAGATAATTGAAGATGATACCAATTGATATGTGGTGCGGTGTTGGGTTTGTGATCATGTTTTCCCCAGTCAAGTCTTGGTTCATTTTGATTTCGGGTTTGTATAGTCTGAAGTCTCTATCCCAGATTCCCTAGTGTTGTACCCCAAAATTTTCCCTCCCATTTCTCTCAACATTTTCTCATCACAAGACCCTTGGAGCTCAAGATTCAGTTAGGGTTTCCTCTGCTCAAGACTTCTCCTTACATTGTTGACCCAAATTAGGGTTTGTGTTTGCACAAAGATTTTTTGACCTAAAATGCCTAAGATGACTTTCATGCTTCATATTGGACTCCCAAGTGTATCCATATCAAGTTTCAAGACTTGATTCCAAATTTTGCCCAGTCAATTGGACAGTTGACCTAGAAATCAACTGTATTGGGGAAAAAGTCAACTGTGGCCAATTGACAGTCAAACCTCATGAAAATTGACCCACATCAACATTATTAACTCACATGGACCATTTGGTCAAGTTTGGATCACAATTCCACAAGAAATTTGATCATATCACCAAAAGGGCAAAATGGTCATTTTTAGGGTTTTGACTGCACAAAGGCAATTTTTGACTGTTTGACCTAGCCAATGGCAAACCAAGCTCACATATGGACTCAAGGACCCAATGGAATTGTCTTGACATGCTCAACAAGTTCAAAAGATCCCAAATACACAAGATTGACAGTTGAATTTCTCAGTCAATTGATCAATTTTGACTGTATACTGAAAAGTCAAACTTTGACTTTTTGGTCAAAATCAAGTGTCAAGATTCATTTTTCATCAAAACATGCCAAATCATGAAACTTGTTCATCAAGAAATCAAGAATTGCAAATTAGGGTTTGAAATGAAGATTTTTCATAACTTAGAATTTTTCTAAGTTATGAAAAAACCCTAATTTTTTCCTAACTTTGTCCCACTTTCTCACCAAGATTCATTTGGATTCAAGCAAATGTCAAAACATGAAAGTTTTAGACTATAGCAAAATCTACAACTTTGATTCACAAAGTTTTCCCGTAAGAAGCTTGTAGCTCAAGTTACAATTTTTGGAACAAGGGTACCAAACCATTCTTAACTTAGAGAAAATTTGACCTATTTTAGGCAAGGTTTTTACCTAACTTCAAGACCATTTTTCACATACTTCCACTTGGAATTTCAATTTGCATTTCAAAGATGGATTGTAGTACACATTCCAAGCTTTCCAAAATGTCCAAGAACTCATCAAAAAACCTCATGGTTAAGGAGAATCGAATTTGACAATATGGGAAAAACTCACTTTTGATTTGGCCAAGTTACATGTTCATACATTTGTGCCATTTTGAATTCAGCATGCTTTCCTTGATTACAGGTCTTTTATCTCATCTACACTCCATAATTTAATGCCAATCCTTTGTGCCAAAGTGTTGTTCTATGAGTTTGGACATTGTATGCAAGATTAGGCCATAAATAGAAAAAGCAAATTAGTTATTCTTGAAAAGTAGGACTTTATGTCAAATGCAAATCCAAGCAAGTACAGTCCATATCCTTTTGGCACAAGTTATTAGACTAATTACACTGATCAAGGCCAAGGTTTTCAGCGCATTAGGGGGGCCTCTACCTGTCTAGAAACTAAAGTGGCCATCTCTTGCTTAAGTGTGAAGAAACTTGCCATAACACAGACCAACTATCATTCCTGTAAACCAAGCCTTAAGAAAACTTGTCAAACATTTTCTAAACATCCTAACTGAGCTAGAACACGAGTCAACTACCTCCATTGCCTTCTAAAACACAGAATCACCCTCAAACTGTCCAAACAGAGCACCTGCTGCAGTTTGAATCCCACAACTCATTTCCATCGTGCATTCTTGCCTAAACCACTTCAAACACCTTCCCTACCATCAATGCAAACTATCCAAAGCATTAGAAGTGGACTGTAACTCCTCTAATCAGTTTGGCCATTTTCATTTTCTTGTTTTGCAGTTGAAGTTCTACAACTCGATTCAGCTAGTTTCAAAGCAAAGTAAAACTTGGAATAGCATCCCTGGACATCAAGGAAGCTGTACCAATCATCACCTTGCACTGAAAGTACTTCAATCATCAGATACAACTTCAAATGAACAGGTAAGTTCATGAACTCGTATCTCTCTATCCAGGCATTGTTAGCTTTAGGTTTGTGAAGAAAATATGTCACATTCATAGCCCTGAACATGCCCATGTAGTTAGTTTTCATTTATATTACATGTGCCATGAGAATTTGATGTCTGAACATTGATAAAAAATTAGGTTAAGATTTGGGAATGGAGAAATTCTCTCTCATTTTTTAGAGTTAGATCAAGTTTTTGATATGTCTGGATTCGTGATTCAATGCTTAACATTTTTGGTGTTGTAAGTTTTTGTTAAAACTCAAGGAATCAGGAGTTTGATGGAAGCATGGAAAACGCGCGTTTTTCTGTTTTGAATGGCTGAAGGTTGAAGACAACAGCCTTTGGGCTGGGCCTGCTTTGCTATTTCTTTTCACACCCCATTTTTGCTTTTACACCCCCTAGGCCCATTTTGCTTATTTGCATGATTTTTTGACTTTTCTTTTTTTGTTCTGACTTATTTATTTTTCCTCACAATATTAAAAATATAAAAAATATTTTTCACATCATTTTTAATTTTATTAGGCATTTATTTGTTTAGATGAACATTTTGTACATAAAATAATACATAAAACCCTTTTTATTTAAAAATACTAAAAATAATGCAAACCCATTTTATTTTTCATTTTTATTTTATTTTATCTTCTGAAAATATTTTATATAAAATATACTTTTTTTTATAAATATTAAATATTATTATTTTGCACATATTTAATATATTTGATAAATAATACAAATACAAATACATATATATTAGTATATTTAGGTTAAAAATACAAAATATATACATTTTATTTTTTTATTAATATTTAAAATTAAAAAAATACCTTTTGACAAATATACTTCATTTTTATTTTATTTGTGTACATAATGGATAAATATTTGTACATATTAAATAAATAATACCTTTTATTTAACAAATTAGGGTTTTGCCCTAAACATGAAAATACTCAAAAAAATAATACTTTTTATTTTGTTTACTTGACATATAAAAATACTTGTTTTTCATACATATAAAAAACATTTTTGCATCTTGTATATTTATTTTATTTCTATTTAATTTGTGCAATTAATTATCTTGTAAATAATTCAAAATTGATGTAATAGTCTAGGTTTAAATTCCTTGTCAAAATACCCCCCATTTGAACATTTGTACCCCCCTTCCCATATATTGTGTTGTAATAACTTAGTAACTTTATTTTTCGCACTTTAACGCTTTCTAATTATACCATGTTAGAATTAGGGTTTGTATGCGAATCAAAAACAACAAAAATAGTTTGACCTAATTTCAAGATAAACAAGCATGAAAATGGACAACACTAATCACACTTGCACCCCTAGGGTATTCCACTTGTTGCCTTCAATAAATGGGCCATATTGCATGTCAAGTATCATTGGGCCAAAACAAAACAAAATCAAATGATCATAGTCCCTCGATGACGTTTTCGAAAGTTGCCTAAAAAATGATCAAGTCCCTCCAAGGAAAATTGCCCAAAGATACTTGGCACTATTGCAATCATGGTCTAAACGATGACCCGCGCCCGTCCCTTTCACATCCTAACACAAGATTGTCCACCAAATGCAATGGTGGAACAAAATTGTTAAAAGGGTTAAAAACATAGGAGAAATCTTTGAGAAATTTAGGAGTAGACAAACTCTTAGTTACTTGAATCAAACTTGCAAAACAAAACACTTGCCTATTTTCTAAACCACACATCACTACACTTTCAAAAACAACTTTCAAAAACAAATGAAAACTTTTTTCAAAAGACATACACCTTTGTATACATCCCAACATGGATCATTACAAAGGTTGCCACCACATTGGCTTCTTTTCAAAACATTTTTCAAACCCACACACACAAAGCACCATTTCAAACAATTGAAAATCAAAGGCAAGTGATCTAAGCAAGTAACTAAGAGCCCATGGATAACCATGGATAGAAAGGGTGCTAATACCTTCCCTTTCTATAATCTACTCCCCGAACCCAAGAAAACATCTCAAAGGTTTTTGCTGTGCTTTTTAACCTTTCCTTAGGATAAAATAAAAAGTCGGTGGCGACTCTTGCTCAACCGAAACATTTGCGAAAACAAACGCAAAACCTCAAGTCAGTTCTCCCACCGTATCACACCTAGTAAGGTCTTCGCCCACATAACGAAAGTCTCTTCCCCTTTGTGTGCTGAGATGGAATCATTTTCAAAACATTGCCCTTTGCAATGTTAGCATTACTATTGTTGTTTGTTTCCCAGGAAACCAGACAAGGGCAATATCTTTTCTAAGAAGTGTTGAAACAGTTGTCAACTTTTTGGGTTTTCTCCCTCCAAGTGCTGGGTTTGATTTAGAATCCCCATAATTTTGATTTCTTGCTGTATTGTTTGACTTCTTAAATGTCCAAGAAAAGTCGAGATAATGGGTCTCTCCGAAAATTACTAGCCCCATGAGGCTTCATAATTTCTCCCCAGAGAAGTTGGTGTAATCATCACTCTCAGTATTTAAGAATGTATCTTGGTTTCCCTTCGATGATGTAGTATTGCCCTCCCCAATGAAGTCAGTACGAAATCTTCAGTTGATATCTCGACAATGTGGTTTTCATCTACCCTATTGAGATCAGTATTGCAATCCCCAATAAAAGTACACACCCTGAAACATTTGTTTTCCCCATTGAAGTCTGTATGATGTTCCCTGGTGAAGCCTGAAGGAGGATGTTATATCCCTATATCTATACTGATTTATTGTTATGATTTGATTATTTTAAGATTATGTTCTTTCCCAGTGGAGTTAAGCTGCGAAATAGGAATTTGTTTCCTCGGTTGGTGCTTGCTTTCTTATGATGTTTTCATCCTGGATGTGACTTAGCCGAGTATTGACTTTACCCAAGTTGGTTTTTTCTGGTTATTTCATGTGTTGTGTGTCTGATTTGTCAGCATATACATGATAATGTTCATAAACTCTGATACGGTGGCAGAAACGACTATTATACTGGTTTTGCGTTTGTATTCGCAAATTTTGTGGTAAGCAAGAGTCGCCACCGACTTTTCTTTTATCCAACAAAGGAAAGGGTGAAAAGAACAGAAAAAGACCTTTTGAGAGTTTTCTGAGTAAGGAGGTAGATTATGGATAGGGAAGGTTTTAGCACCCTTTCCATATGTAGTTTTCTACGGGCTCTTAGATGCTTAGCTCATTTTGAAATACCTTGTGTTGTGTGTGTTTTGAAAAGTATTTTTGAAATGCCAATAGTAAGGCAGCTTGCTTTATGATAACTCTTGTATCAGTCCTCAAGAGTGTTGATAAAGCATTTTTAAAATGTTTTTTGAAAGAAGTTTTATGTAAGTGTAAATATTTGTTTTGAGCATAGCATCTAGGAACTATCTACTTTTACTCGAAAGGGTTGTTCTTTTCCTCTTTTCCTTTAGACAGTGCTACCCTACTATTAGTGAGTAGGTAGCCCTAGTCGTTGGATGTTTGAGGGACATTTGAAGGGAAGTTTATAGTCACAAAGGCAACTGGGCAAGAAACCTTAGTAACTATCCTAGGGTTTTAATATCACTTTACCGAGGCAATGTCGAGAGGGTCATCAAGGGACATATGATCTTTAAACCGGAGGGTAGCCACTAAAATCTCTCACGTTTTGAGAGTTGTGACTGTTTTTCGAAGGCAACCAAAGTGGGAATACCCTAGAGGTGTACATATGCAATTGTGTTGTATTCAGTTATTTATATTTGCATTTAGGTTTTCTAGAGTTTGATTTTAATCTCTTTCCATACAATCCTATTATTAATGCATCTAAACAGTTTAATAGTTTGCAAGAATTTAAAATGTGGAAAGATAAATTCTAAACTATTACAAGGCTTCGAGGAGAGGGGTTAATTACATGTCCAAAATGGGGAATAAAGCAGAAAGAGTAAAAGTCCTGGTTATTCTATTACATCCAGTAGGCAGTTATAATAGTATGAAAAATAGAATGCGAAAGATAATAACACGCGCAGATTGAAAGGACGTCTAAAAAAAATCCTAAGAGAAAATCTATTTGTTTGTTTTCGTTTAATAAAAGAGAATAAAATCTAAGTCTTTTAATTTTAAGAAAGTATTAAGGTAATTAGTTAATTAATTAATTAATTAACAAAATTAATTTTAATAAAATAACTAAAACTTATTTTTTTGTGATTTTGTCTGATTTTATAATTAAATAAAAAGTAACTAAAAAGAACAAAAACAAACATATAAAATGGGCCAGCAGCAAAAGTAAACAAGGGGTGGTATGATCTGGAAAACGTTAGGCCCAAACAAACAGAACTCAGGAGTTGTGTTGGATCCTATGTTGCTAGCCCTTGAGGGTCTACCATGAAGCTGCATATTGAGGCATTTGGATCTGGATCAGATGGTGATGATATGATGGTAAATGGTGTGTGCGTTTGGACTTGAAGAGCCAGATCTGCAAGGAAATAGTTAGAAAAACAAAATGCATGACCTAGGTATCGAACCCAGGTCCTTCCCCTGCACACACACCTACAAACTTGATCAAATGCAGGATCGAAGCAAATCCAAGGACCCTACCCTACGTAAGGCCATCCCCTGAATCCAAATCTGGGGTTAAAATTGGCAAAAGGTCCCTATATCACCCAGTTCGAAGCATGGCTGCTTCGAAGCCCTAAAAATGGCACCCTGTACATCCAGCACTAATATTCGCATGTAGCACATTAGACTTAACCCAATGATCAATAATAATATAAACATGCATATAAAACCAATTTAAATTATGTATTCAAAGGGTTATGATCTAGAATTTTACCAAGGACCAGTGGGCTTGGTGCGTGACTTTTGGGCATGCTTCAGGCTTGGAGGAGAGCTGGTATGGGCTTCTGAGAATCTTAGGAATACGAATCTGGTATTCGTTTGGACTGGAGGAGCCTGCAAATTATGTTTCGAGTTTTGATCACTTTGTGAGATTTTGAGAATTTGATATGGTTTTTTGAGGTAGTGTGTGATCATGGAGCTTTGATAGGAAATATTTCCTTTGCTTCTGATTTAGTCTTGTACTTATAAGGGTGTGGTGGTGAATAAATATGGCATGAATCAGCCATTAATCATGGCTTTGAAAGCAGAATCGAAAGATTTAAAAAGTTTCCATTTTGAGATATTTCATGCCATTTTGAGCTTTGAGTGAACTTGGACAAGCTTCATCCCATTAGGTGTTTGTTTCGAATTGCATCCCTATTTCACATCAATTTATTCTTTTGACAAGCTCTCAAGCTTTGTCCTTTTTGATGGCTATGAGTTCCAATTCGAATTGCTCAAGGCTTCACCATCATGGCTTCTTCGATTAAGTCACCATCTGCATCGATTGCTTGATCTGGATACATCATCCTAATCAAACAGTTCTTATTCCTTTCGATCTCCTTTCCTTCAATTCGGCAAATCGGAGTATCACCTCTTCATCTTGACTTGTTGAAGCTTCATTCTGTTCTTTTTTATCTCCTTTCCTTCAATTCTACCAATCGAAGTATCAACTTGTTCATTTTTACTTGTCGAAGCTTCGTTCTGTTCATCTTCTTTGAACAAAGTTGTGCAGGTGTCTGATTCTTGTCGAATTGAACTTCGACTCCAATCCCACCTTTTGCTTTCATCTTCAAGCCCATCTTTATTGACCACCAGTTTATCTTCGATTAGTGAATATAGCTTGTATGCACCAATCGAATGAAAATTATGAGCACCAAGACTTCACTTCGATCATCCAACTCTTTCCTCGCCTGTTCAGGAACATGTCTAAAACACATTGATCCAAAAACTCTAAGATGACTTATATTTGGCTTATTCGACCCTAAGTCCTTCTATGAAATCATGCCACGTTCGAATGTTGCATGTCCTTCGAACCCTCAGACTTCCATGTGTTTCTTCAAAGCTTTTGAATTCAAAATCTTCTTCTTTTTGAAGCGCCAATTCAATTAACATGACAGTCGAAATGTCTTTCCTTGTAATGCTTTGAATAGCTTATTTTTCAATAATTTGAAAATGAACCCTTGGAAGCTCTTTACTAGCTCTTCATCAATCGAAGACTTCATAAAAGCCTCCTCATACTTTCTTTAGAACTATTCTCTCTTCGATCATAGTGTCAATTAGTCAAGACTTGTGTAATTGAAATTCCCAGCTAACACTGCTTCGTTAGGTATCTAATTAGAATGCATACTGTTGTCGAAGCTGCTTCAGCCTAAAATATCTTAGACATATTCTTATCTTTCGACATACACCTCGTCATGTTCCGTACACTTCTTTTCTTTCTTGCAGCTATGCCATTATACTGAGGCGTATAGGGTGCCCTAGAAATCATTTGAAGCTTTTGCAAACCAAAATTCTTTGTGAGAAATGAAACCTTAGATGAAAATCCATTGCTTAGGAGGAGAATTTGTCTGGTCAATTATTGGTCAACCTTGAGAAATTGGGGACCTCAATGAGCATGCCTTGAATAGAATAGGAGGGAAAATTTTGGGGTACAACAGCTGCCCCTGTTCAATCTTCTTAAACCTGAAGCTTTAGATTGGCTTGTCTTCCTTTCGTGATCTGAAGGTGGAAGATGATTGAACACTCGAGTGCCTAGAAATTTGCACTCGCATGAAGCAATGTCGTTGGTTGATGATATCAGGAATGGGCTTACAGATGCCATTTGGAGAAGATGACTGAGAGTTGTCAGAGATGGGCTTAAAGATGCCATCTAAAGTAGATGCTGACTTCATAAGAAGTCTCTTTGTGGGGATTCCTATTCCTATTGTATGAGAAGGACTCTGCTTGAGAATGTTGATTTCTGTTCTTTTGCTTGAGGAAAACTCTGTGGGGAATAGAATCTAGGAGCTTTAGTTTTCCATGGATCTATTGAGGAGTTATCTCTGGACTGGAGAGATGAAAGTTAGCTATTTTATGGTCGAAATCTAGGATTCACCGTAACTTGCTAAGGGTAATAAAGTTGGTTGTCATCTGGTCGTATTCCAGGCTTCACAGTGACTTACTGGGGAAAATGAAATTAACTATTATCTGGTCGGGTCCAGGCTTCATAAATCAAGCGGTTATCTGGTCGGGTCCAGGCTTCAACTTGAACTTGAGGTATACTATCATCTGGTCGGGTCCAGGATTTGCAATGTTATAAACTGCTATCTGGAGATATATGAGAATGAGCCTGTGTAGGGCTGCTTCATTATGAGCCCGTGTAAAGCTGCATCTGGAGATTATGAGAAGGAACCCGTGTAAGATTGCTTCAGGATGAGCCCGTGTAAAGCTTTATCTGAAAATTGCGAAAAGGAATCCGCGTAAGATTGCTTCAGGATGAGCCCGTGTAAAGCTTCATCTGGAAATTTTTAGAAGAAACTCGTGTAGGGCTGCTTTATCTGGTTTTGTAGATAGTCATCCCGTCTTGTTTTGGGAATTGATCCAGGGTAAGTTGTTCACAGATAGTTACCCTGTTTGATTTCAGGAATTCATCTGGAACTTGCTTTTGTTGGTCGTTGAGATAGTTGCCCTGTCTGGTTTCAAGAATTAATCTCTAACCTGGTCTTGTAGATAGTTGTCCCGTCTTGTTTCAGGAATTGATCCACAGTCAGTTGTTCCCAGATAGTTGCCATGTATGGTTTCAGGAATTAATCTGGAACTTTATTTTATTGGTCGTTGAGATAGTTACCCTTTCTGGTTTCAGGAATTAATCTCTAACCCGGTCTTGTAGATAGTCTCCCTGTCTTGTTTCGGGAATTGATCCACAGTCAGTTTTTCATAGATAGTTGCCATGTCTAGTTTCAGGAATTAATCTGGAACTTGCTTTTGTTGTTCGTTGAGATAGTTTCCCTGTCTGGTTTTAGGAATTAATCTCTAACCTGGTCTTGTAGATAGTCGCCCAGTCTTGTTTCGGGAATTGATCCAAATTCAGTTGTTCACAGATAGTTTCCCTGTCTGGTTTCAGGAATTAATTTGGAACTTGCTTTTATTGGTAGTTGAGATAGTTGCCCTGTCTAGTTTTAGGAATTAATCTCTAACTTGGTCTTGTAGATAGTTGCCCCGTCTTGTTTCGGGAATTGATCTACAATCAGTTGTTCACAGATAGTTGACCTGTCTTGTTTCAGCAATTAATCTGGAACTGTTGAAAATTGATGATGATATTTGTCTGCTTGTGAACTTTCCTGAAAAGGTAAAGAATCAGTTGTATGCAATGTCATGATTCATGAAATTCATTGGGTAATGATGTTCTTAAAATAAATGAGACTACGATATATGCATTTGTATTGCATATGCTATGACATTTGTAAAATTATGTATGAATGCAATATGTGAATGTATCAGTTGTGCTATTGCAGTGTTGTTGAACTAAGGAAAATAAATCCCTGATTGTTGCTGGGGATGAAGAATGTAAGTCTTCAAATTTTGTTGAAATTGAAATGTTGGGAGACGGATTTTCGTTGTTAGAGAAATAAACTTTGTTGGGTAAGGGAAACTCTGTAAACTGCTTGGGGATTTTTCAAGATGCCGGGGAAATAATTGGAGATTCTTGCTCTGCCAGTGAAATTAGAAACTTTGACATCATTAGGATGTATACTGAGGATATGGTAGTGACTTTATAGTAGGATGTCTCTGCCTCTATACCTGCTAGAGAAAGTATCTGCGGGGATTTACAGATGGCCTTTTTTAGACACCGTCCCGTTTCTTAAAGCCATTAGTAACTGTCTTTCTGTTTTTTATGCGTGTATTTGTAAACGGTAATCACATTCAAATTCATATGTTCAAAAATAATTACTGGACTTTTTTGCAAACAAAACAGAAAAACAAATCATTTTGCACTTTCAAAGAGATGGTTTTTTTTATTAATCTGAAGAATTCTGCCTATAATAGGTGTTTCTGTATAGAGAGACAGACATTCTAGTGAGAGAATGTCGTCATAATAATGAAAACTATACAAAAATAGTATACAAATAAAAATAGATGTGTGAAATGATCCCATTGGGTTCCCACCCTGCTATTGCATTTATATCTTTGAGTGTCTCATCCCTTTGTTGCTTGTCCGAAGATGACTGGATTGATTATTACCATTTGAACTTGACACTTGTTACTGAAGTCTATCTGTAAGGTGATCCAACGGGACATAGTTATACGCTTTTAATCCCTAACTTTTGCCTGGACTGCCATTTCGAGTTTTCAGTCCATCGGGATACCCTTTTTTGCCCAAGCCGCCTTTTCAGGTTTTCGACTTGCTGGGTGTACAAATTTTTTCATATGTATATCCCTAATATTTTCCCAAATCCTTTTGGTTCGCCGGGATGCCCTTATTTTTTCTTAGGCCATTCGACCTAGCGGATCTTTGTTCATGCGTAGTATCTTTTAACTATGTCTGCGTTTACAGGGTGCGGGAGGTCGTCACTGCCCATAGTGGTTAAGATCATGGCTCCACCAGAAAATATGTTCTTGATCATAAATGGTCCTTCGTATGTGGGAGTCCATTTTCCCCTGGGATCACCTTGCGGCGGGATAATGCGCTTGATTACTAGGTCACCTACCTGATATACCAGACGTCTGACCTTCTTGTTAAAAGCTTTAATCATATGTTTTTGGTACATCTGACCATGACAGACAGCCGCGAGCCTCTTCTCGTCAATCAGGTTCAACTGGTCAAGTCGAGTCTGGACCCATTCGTCTCTATTCAAACTTGCATCCTTCATGTTTCTCAAGGAAGGGATCTGGACTTCGATGGGTAGGACAGCTTCCATACCGTATACCAGAGAGAAAGTAGTTTCCCATGTTGACATACATACTGAGGTACGATAACCATGAATAGCAAATGGTAACATCTCATGCCAGTCTTTGTATGTCACCGTCATCTTCTGAATGATCTTCTTGATGTTTTTATTAGCAGCCTCAATAGCGCCATTCATCTTCGCCCGGTAAGGAGAAGAGTTATGATGCTGAATCTTGAATTGTGTACAGAGCTCGGTGATCATAGTATTATTGATATTAGTATCGTTGTTTGTAATGATTCTTTCTGGAATACCATATCGACAGATAAGGTTATGTCTGATGAACCGGCTACCACACTCTTGGTAACAGAAGAAAATGAGGTTGCCTCGACCCACTTTGTGAAGTAATCAATGGCAACCAGGATGAAGTGATGCCCATTAGAAGCGGTAGGTCTAATTTCTCTAATCATATCAATGCCCCCACATTGCGAAAGGCCATGGAGCAGTCTAGACGTTCAAGGGAACCAGAGGTACATGTTCTTTATCAGCGTAGATCTGGCATTTGTGACAAGTTTGGGAATGCTGATAACAGTATGTTTCCATAGTGGACCAGTAGTATCCTAGCTGTAGGATCTTTTAGCCATTGTGTGCTCACTAAAATGGGTACCAAAGTTTCCTTCGTGTATGTCTGCCATAATCTTCTCTGCTTCAATCTTGTCTACACACCGAAGCAAAGTAGAATCGTGGTTGTGCTTGTAAAGAATTATGTTACTAAGGAAAAACTTGACAGAGAACTTTCTTAGGAACTTCTTATCATTGACGAAAGCTCCCTCGAGATACTCTTGAGCTTCGAGGTATCTTTTTACTTCATGGAACCAAGATTTGTCCACTTCTCCTTTAATAAATCTCATAACAGTATACTGGTTCGTCTAACCTCTCAATAGTGATCTGAGGGGCTTCGTTATCCCATCTGACTTTGAACATGGATGACATGGTAGCTAGCGCGTTCTCTAACTGATTTTCTTCTTGGGGAATATGTTCAAAGGTAACTTCTTAAAAATATGGGATCAGTGTCAGCACATGCTCCCGGTAAGGGATGAGATTAGGATGCTTCATGTCCCATTCTTCCTAGATTTGACTGATTACCATGGTCGAGTCTCCATGTAGACTTAGGAATTTGATTCTCAAATCGATAGCAGCTTTGAGACCCATAATGCATGCTTCATATTTAGCCATATTGTTGGTACAGTTGAAACATAGCCTGGCAGTGAAAGGAGTATGACAACCTTCGGGAGATATGATCACAGTGCTTATGTCATTGCCGAGTGTGTTAGAAGCCCGTCAAAAACCATAGTCCATCGGGATCCCTTTTTAGGTCCTTCATCCGGTCCAGGTTCTTCACAATCAGTCACTAACATGATGTTCTCGTCCGGGAATTCAAAATTCATGGATTAGTAGTCATCTACAACCTGATGAGCCAAATGATCAGCTAATACACTTCCCTTGATTGCTTTATGGGTTATGTACTGAATATCATATTCGATAAGGACCATTTGCCATCTTGCTATTCTTTCAGAGAGAGCGGGCTTCTCAAAGATGTATTTGATAGGATCCATTTTAGATATCAAAAGGGTAGTGTTAGTCAACATGTACTATCTCAGTCGATGAGCAGCCCATGCCAAAGCGCAGCAAGTTTTCTCGAGCAGTGAGTATCTTGTTTCACAGTCATTAAACTTTTTGCTAAGGTAGTATATTGCATGCTCTTTTCGACCAGACTCGTAATGCTGCCCCAGCACACACCCCATTAAATTCTCCAATATTGTTAAGTACATGATCAGAGGTCTTCCTTCAACCGGCGGCATCAGAATTGGAGGATATTGAAGATATTCCTTGATTTTGTCAAAGGCGGTCTGGCAATTGTCATTCCACTTTAGTGCTTGATCTTTCTTCAGTAATTTGAAGGTTGACTTATAAGTAGCGGTTAGCTGGGAAATAAATCTGGCAATGTAGTTTAGACATCCCAAGAATCCCCTGACCTCCTTCTCAGTGCGGGGAGTTGGAATTTCTTGTATAGCTTTAACCTTTGCAGGGTCTACTTCAATACCTTTTCCGCTGACAACGAATCCTAAGAGCTTACCAAATCTTACTCCAAAGATGCACTTATTCGGGTCTGTTCTCAGTTTGTACTTCTTCAGTCTTTCAAATAGCTTTTGCAGGTGATCAAGGTGCTCCTTTTTAGTCTGAGACCTGGCTATCATATCATCGACGTAGACCTCTATCTCGTGATGGATCACATCATGAAACAAAGCTACCATGGCACGCTGATAGGTTGCCCCGATGTTCTTTAACCCAAATGGCATAACTTTGTAGCAGAAAGTGCCCCACTGCGTGACGAAGGATGTTTTCTCCATATCTTCAGGTGCCATTTTGATTTGATTGTACCCAGAGAAACCATCCATGAAGGAGAATATCTTATGTTGTGTGGTGTTGTCAACGAAAACATCAAGTCTTTATAATCCACACACATATGTACCTTACCTTCCTTCTTAGGTACCATAACAACATTAGCAACCCATTGCGGATAAGAGGTAACAGCTAAGAAACCGGAGTTGAATTGTTTCATGACTTCAGCCTTGATCTTTTCTGACATCTCTGGACGCATACGACAAACCCTTTGCTTCACTGGAGGGAAGTCATATTTCGTTGGCTGGCGATTAACCACAATATCAGTGTCCACCCCCGGCATGTCTTCGTATGACCAGGAAAAAATATCAATGTAGTCATGTAACATCTGAATTAACTGTTCTTTGACATTGTGCTCCTAGTTGGCATCTATCCTGACTTCCTTTTTATCCTTTTCAGTACCCAAGTTTATTGTCTCAACCGGCTTTTCATGAGGCTGTATTGCCCTTTCTTCCTGTTGTAGTAGTCTGGCGAGTTCTCCTGGTACCTCACAATCTTCCTCACCTTCGTCCTTGGCTTGGTAGATTAGATTTTCAAAGTCATATTTGGTAATAGCAGAACAGTTATCAATGGGATCCAGAGTGGATGTGGATATGCAGTTTGATATGTGGGTGTGTGTAAGAGAGCATAGTTGTTTAAAATAAAAGTAGAAAAGAAAGACATAGAGCGTAAAAATTTTATGAAAAACATCTAATGATTTATTAATGACATATGAAGATGAAGCAATAACCCTCACAAATATTCCATTATGCCTCGGGTAAAGCACAAGGCTTTAAAGTTTAAATTGTTCAAATATTACATATTCCAAAAACAAAAAGACAATTACTCTTGGATAAAAGTAACGGGAACAAAATCCTTGGCCTCCCGGTTGTTGAGTCCATCGTTGATAGTTGGGAAGATCCAATTGTCCATGTCGCAATTACTGTCAGCATTTTCTGCAGCGGAAACAACATCAATAGCACTGACTCCCGTGTCATGCTTGGGCATTGGTGCAGTTGTGACGTTGGGGATCTAGGAGGATCAAATTCAATCTCCTTTGCCTCAATGAGATATTGCACTTTGTTTTTCAAAGTCCAACAATCATTTGTATCATGCCCCGGAGTGTCGAAATGGTAGGCACATCGAGCATTTGGATTATATCTGAGAGATGTAGTATTTGGATTTTTAGGAGCCTCCTTTAGAGTAACCAGATTAGACTTTAACAGGTGTGGAAAAACCTGAGATAAGGACATGTTAATCCAGGTGAACTGTCTTTTGGGTGCATCATGTCTGTGCTGATTGTTTTGTTGTTGATTTGATGCAGGGTTGGAGATCATCACAGCTCCTACCGTTGGACGGTGTTCAATTTTGCTTTGATTCCTATGACCTTAGGCAACACTTACTTCCTTCTTCCCAGAGAATGGTTTTTTCACTGTACTTAAAGATGCATCTCTCTGAATCTTACCACTCTTGATACCAGCTTCTACTTGTTCCCCAGTCAATATCAGCTCAGTAAACCCAGCTGAAGAGCTTCCAATCAAATGGTTGAAAAACGGTCCGGACAAAGTACCAAAGAACATATCTACCAGCTCTCTATCATACAGAGGAGGTTGGACTCTTCCCGCAAGGTCTCTCCACTTCTGGGCATAATCTTTGAAGCCCTCGCTAGAACCCATAGATATGCTTTGAAGTTGTGTACGGGTTGGAGCAAGCTCAGCATTGTATTGGTACTTCCTGTAGAAAGCAGTAGCCAAATCCTCCCAGTTACAAATGTTGGTTCCCTCCAGCTGATAGAACCATTCCAATTGAGTCCCTGATAGACTTTCCTGGAAGAAATGCACCCACAAATTCCTATCAGCAGTGTAAGGCTGGATCTTCCTGACATAAGATCTTAGATGAAGCTTGGGACATGAAACACCGTCATATTTTGCAAAAGTGGGAACTTTGAATTTTTGTGGGATAACCACTTCAGAAACCAACCCTAATTCTTCGAAATCCAGACCAGGTACCCTCTGAATTTACATTGCATTGAGACGATCCTCTAACTATTTTTATTTGTCATCAACAGGGGGATATTGTTCCTCAGAGTAATCAGCTTTTTCTTCATTAGTCGCTGGGTTGTTGTCTTCTTCCTTTGGCTTCTCTTCCTGATTGTCTCCCTCGTTTGACGGAGTTACGAAGTCTAGAGCCTGCTTTGCTGGTCCTCTAAATCTCCTTCCCATATTCAGGACACCCACTGGTTTCTTTGTCTTCTTCTTCTTATCTTTGAGAACTAGAGCCTTCATGTCTTCTTGTCCCTTAGCCAGAGCCAGGAACATCTGCTGGAATTGAGCATTTTGGGCTTGAAGGTCCTTAAATGTTTGTTCAAGAGCCATTTCTTTTTGCTGAAATAAACAGCCAAAAGATAAGAAACTTGTCCTGAAACCTGTTTATGTGATGTTATGCATGATATGCTTATGCAATGATTTTAAGGACTTCGGGAATTTTAAATTTGCGAACCAAAATAAAATAAAGATTTTATTAGCAGAATTCAAATTACAACTGCCTTTTAGGCTTACAACTAAATAAAATTCTAAAAAAAACTCAGGTTTCCCATGGGTGTTTCCTCTTCGTGCCGAGGTAGACATTAAGATTTTTTTCTTCGTGAAGTCACTTTGTGAGCTCCAACACTTTCTTCTCATTGGTGTAGAATTGATCTCTAAAGGTATCACGTTCTTTCTTCAACTGAATCTAGGACTTCTGCAACTCTTCAAGATCAGTGGGCATGTCAGGGTGGAGAACTATATAAGGAACATCCCCTTCGGTGATAGGCTCCACGATTATTGACAAGATGGCCGTATATGGCATCATAAGGTTTCGGGAACGAGCTCGTACCCATTTGAGATAAGGCTCTATAGGGATGGAAGTCTTAGGCACCAAAGTCTTGCTATCAAATCTGTTTAGCATGCCCCAGGCTCGTATGAACCTTTGACGATACCCTTGAACATCATCCTCATAGTTGAACATAATTCCTTGGATAAGCATATCATGGGGACCATCCCTTCGAGCATAACCGAATTGTCGTAGATCCAGAGAGGGATTATAATTTATACCTCCCCTAATGCCAAGGAGTGGTACATTAGGGAATTCCCCACAGCGGTCAATGATAGAAATATCTCCCATAGACCGGGAGTACCAAATAATATCCGAGTGAGAAAGTGACATTATCCTTTGTAACCAACCTAAACTTTCTTCATTCTTCTATACTGATTGAGGAAGGTGCGAAGTAAACCACCTAGACAGCAATGGCATACAACACATAAGAGCCCCTCTTCTCTTCATGGTACGAGTGTGGAGGGAATGCAAGATATTTCCGAGTAAAGTAGGCACAGGGTTACGAAAGAGGAAAACCTTGACAGCATTCACATCTATGAGTAAGTCTGGGTTAGCATATAGTACTAATCCATATATTAGAAGATCCAGGACTTCCTCAAAATCTTGGAAATCCAAGTCATCCCAAAACAATTGAGCCTTTTCTATAGGAACTTGACTAGGAAACCATTGACTATGCTTCTTGTTTCCCAGTTGGATACAATATCGGACGGTTTCAGATGCAAGGTTGCTGCAATGACCTCTGGCTTTGGAGCTTCCTCTAAACCGGTAAAAGGCATCTGATCAAGAATATGTATACCCAATAATTGAGAAAACTCTTCCATAGTGGGTACCAACTAATAATCGGGAAATGTGAAGCAATGGTGTTTGGGGTTAAAGAACTGAAAGAGTACACCCATCATCTTCTCATCAAAGTTTGAGGTAACCAGGTTAAGAAGTCGACCATATTTCTTGGTGAACGAAAAAGTCTCAGGAACCCTTGATACTAGTTCTTTGAGTTGGAGAGGTATTCTCACAAAGCTGATTCGGATGGTATTTCTACGAACGGAAGCCATGATCTGCAAAACAGAACAAAGATAAATTCTCTTGGTCCTTGAAATGGTTAGTGTGATAAAAATGAGTGTTATGATGCATGATGTTATGTTTAAACAAAGTAATCACACACAAGCAAAACCCACAAGACCTTAGGCTCAGGCTTGCATGGGGTTTATAGGAAAATACCCTTTTTAAGTTTAGTTGGCTCATCATGTATTAAAAAGTAACTGGGTTCTAAGGAGTCTCAATATCACTGGTCTTTCTTTATCAGGCATTGTTTCAGCTCAGAAGATCTTTTCTCACGGCCGAAATATCCTGAAAGTCCAATTTCAATAAGTGTAGTATCGAGTATCAACCAATCCTCAGCTTTATACTGAGACCAACTATCTCACTACTTTCTAATGGCCAAGTTTGTTCAATTAATGTTCTAAGGTCCGTTAGTGCTTTATGACACCACATAGTAGCCCCGCATTCTCCTCGATTTAACACAAGGGATACTGGTACCAACAAATGTTTCACACTAATGTAGCCATAGCTTCAACCATATTAGTCTAGGCCGTACAGTCTCCACGATCTATTGTTGCTTACCTAAAAGGTGCCCTAGATCCAGGTGTAGGATCTTTTAGTAACAACCCAAACAAGCCCTCAAAGATAAAGCATACAAACACACAACGTAAAGCAATTTTAAAAATGAACTAAGCTCTAAGGTAACCCCACTTTTTAATTATATCCCCAGCAGAGTCGCCAGTTCTGTGATACGGTGGCAGAACCGAATGTTATACTAGTTTTGCATTTGTATTCGCAAATGTTGCGGTAAGTAAGAGTCGCCACTGAATTTTCTTTTATCAAACAAAGGAAAGGGTGAAAAGAACAGAAAAATATCTTTCGAGAGTTTTCTAAGTAAGGGGGTAGATTTTGGAAAGGGAAGGTGTTAACACCCTTTGCATCCGTAGTTTTCTACGTGCTCTTAGATGCTTAGCTCATTTTAAAATACCTTGTGCTTTGTGTTTTTTGAAAAGTATTTTTGAAATGCCAATAGTAAGGCATCTTGCTTTATGATAACTCTTGTATCAGTCCTCAAGAGTGTTGATAAAGCATTTTGAAAATGTCTTTTGAAAGAAGTTTTGTGTAAGTGTAAAAATTTGTTTTGAGCATAGCATCTAGGAACTATCTACTTTTACTTGAAAGGGTTGTTCTTTTCCTCTTTTCCTTTAGACAGTGCTATCCTACTATTAGTGAGTAGGTAGCCCTAGTCGTTGGATGTTTGAGGGACATTTAAAGGGACGTTTATAGTCACAAAGGCAACTAGGAAAGAAACCTTAGTAACTACCCTAGGGTTTTAAGATCACTTTACCGAGGTAACGTCGAGAGGGTCATCGAGGGACATATGATCTTTAAAGCGGAGGGTAGCCACTAAAACCTCTCACGTTTGGAGAGTTGTGACTATTTTTCGAAGGCAACCAAAGTGGGAATACCCTAGAGGTGTACATGTGTAATTGTGTTATATTCAGTTATTTATCTTTGCATTTAGGTTTGCTAGCATTTTATTTTAATCTCTTGCCATACAATCCTATTAGTAATGTATTTAAACAATTTAATAGTTTGCAGGAATTTAAAATGCGCAAAGATAAATTCTAAACTATTACAAGGCTTCGGGGAGGGGGTTAATTACATGTCCAAATGGGGAATAAAGCAGAAAGAGTAAAAGTCCTAGTTATTTTATTACATCTAGTAGGCAGATACATTAGTATGAAAAATTGAATGTGAAAGGTAATAACACGCGCGGATTAAAGGACGTCTAAAAAAAATCCTAAGATAAAATCTTTTTGTTTGTTTTCGTTTAATAAAAGAGAATAAAATCTAAGTCTACTTAATTTGAATTTTAAAAAAGTGTTAAGGTAATTAATTCATTAATTAACAAAATTAATTTTAATAAAAAAAACTAAAACATAATTTTTTTGTGATTTTATATGATTTTATAATTAAATAAAAAGTAACTAAAAAGAACAAAAACAAACATATAAAATGGGCCAAGCAGCAAAAGTAAACAAGGGGTGGTATGATCTGGAAAATGTTAGGCCCAAACAAACAGAACTCAAGAGATGCGTTGGATCCTATATTGCTAGCCCTTGAGGGTCTACCATGAAGCTACATGTTGAGGCATTTGGATCTGGATCAGGTGGTGATGATATGATGGTACATGGTGTGTGCGTTTGGACATGAAGCGTCAGATATGCAAGGAAATAGTTAGAAAAACAAAATGCATGACCTGGGTATCGAACCCAGGTCCTTCCCTTGCACACACACCTGCAAACTTGATCAAATGTTGGATCGAAGCAAATCCAAGGACCCTACCCTATGTAAGACCATCCCCTGAATCCAAATCTAGGGTTAAAATTGGCAAAAGGTCCATGTATCACCCAGTTCAAAGCTTGGCAGCTTCGAAGCCCTAAAAATGGAACCCTGTACTTCCAGCACTCATATTCGCATGTAGCACATTAGACTTAACCCAATGATCAATAATAATATAGACATGCATATAAAACTAATTTTGATTATGTATTCGAAGGTTTATGATCCATAATTTTACCAAGGACTGGTGGGCTTGGTGCGTGACTTTTGGGCGTGCTTTAGGCTTGGAGGAGAGCTGGTATGGGCTTCTAAGAATCTCATAAATACGAATCTGGTATTCGTTTTGACTGGAGGAGCCTGCAAAGTGTGTTTCGAGTTTTGATCACTTTGTGAGATTTTGAGAATTTGATATGGCTTCCTGAGGTAGTGTGTGATCGTGGAGCTTTGATAGGCAATATGTCCTTGGCTTCTGATTTAGTCTTGTACTTATAGGGGTGTGGTTGTGAACAAATATGGCATGAATCAGCCATTAACCATGGCTTTGAAAGCATAATCAAAAGATTTGAAAAGTTGCCATTTTGAGATATTTCATGATATTTTGAACTTTGAGTGAACCTGGACAAGTTTCATCCAATTAGGTGTTCGTTTCGACTTGTATCCCCATTACACATCAATTGATTCTTTCGACAAGCTCCCAAGATTTGTTCTTTTTGATGGCTCTAAGTTCCAATTTGAATTGCTCAAGGCTTCACCATCATGGCTTCTTCGATTAAGTCACCATCTGCATCGATTGCTTGGTCTGGAAACATCAGCCTAATCAAACAGTTCTTGTTCCTTTCGATATCCTTTCCTTCAATTCAACCAATCGAAGAATCACCTCTTCATCTTGACTTGTCGAAGCTTCGTTCTATTCTTTTCGATCTCCTTTCCTTTAATTCGACCAATCAAAGTATCAACTTGTTCATTTTGACTTGTCGAAGCTTCGTTCTATTCATCTTCTTCGAACAAAGTTGTGCAGGTGTCGGATTCTTGTCGAACTGAACTTAGACTCCAATCTCACCTTTTGCTTTCGTCTTCAAGCCCGTATTTACTGACCACCAGTTTATCTTCGATTGGTGAATATAGCTTGTATGCACCAATCGAATGAAACTTATGAGCACCAAGACTTCACTTCGATCATCCAACTCTTTCCTCGCCTGTTCAGGTACATGCCTGAAACACATTGATCCAAAAACTCTAAGGTGACTTATATTTGGCTGATTCGACCCTAAGTCCTTCTATGAAATACGCCATGTTCGAAGGTTGCATGTCCTTTGAACCATCAGACTTCCATGTGTTTCTTCAAAACTTTTGAATTCAAAATCTTCTTATTTTTGAAGCGCCAATTTAATCAACATGACAGCCGAAATGTATTTCCTTGTAATGCTTCGAATAGCTTATTTTTCAATAATTCGAAAACAAAACCTTCGAAGCTCTTTACTAGCTCTTCATCATCGAAGACTTCATAAAAGCCTCCTCATACTTTTTTTAAAACTATTATTTCTTCGATCATAGTGTCAATTAGTCAATACTTGTGAAATTGATATTCCCAGCTAACACTGCTTTGTTAGGTATCTAATTAGAATGCATATTGCTGTCGAAGCTGCTTCAGCCAAAATCTCTTAGACATATTCTTAGATTTTGACATACACCTTGTCATGTTCTGTACACTTATTTTCTTTCTTTCAGCTATGCCATTATGCTGAGGCGTACAGGGTGCCCTGGAAATCATTTGAAGCTTTTGCAAACCAAAATTCTTTGTGAGAAATGAAACCTTAGATGGAAATCCATTGCTGAGGAGAATTTTTCTGGTCAATTCTTGGTCAACCTTGAGCAATTGGGGACCTCAATTAGCATGCCTTGAATAGAATGGAAGGGCAAATTTTAGGGTACAACACACTCATACATACATCATGCATAGTTGAATTTAGCAATTCATTGCTCATCTGCATTCATTAATATTTTGTTGGCATATTACCGTGTTTTGTAGAGTTGTGTTATCCTCTCCCCAATAGAATTTCAACCTTAGGCAGAGAGTGTATATTCTTTAAAATTCCCCATTGAGTTGTCCCTCGTGGAAGTTTTTTTTCTTTATCTTTCCTATACAGCTCTTTCCCTGGATAGGAAGTGGGTCCCTCTTGAGTTTATTTCTCATGAGGTGTTATTTTGGTTGACTGATTTATTCCGGTTTATTTCTGGATTGAATATATGGTCCCCAGCAATATTATTATTTTAATTTTTGCAAGCTTTGAGCCCTGGTTTAGGAATGTGAATTTATTTTGGCACGAGAAAGCTTTAGCTCCTCAACAAGAATATATTGGAATTTCCCCAGGAAGTACTATTTCTTTCCCCAGGAAATCATTATTGCAATTCCTTCTCGTAACAGCAAGTGGCTGGTCTCTTTATTTGAGCAACCTGTACTTCCCCAGAAAGTCAGTCAGTTCCCAGAGGAGATTCAGATTTTTTACTCCAAGGAATGGTAGCCTTGTCATTATGGAAGGTAGTTCGTTGTTGAGATTTGTTACTCCAATGAATGGTAGCCTTTTCATTATGGAAGGTAGTTTGTTGTTGAGATTAGTTACTCCAATGAATGGTAGCCTTGTCATTATGGAAGGTAGTTTGTTGTTGAGATTTGTTACTTCGATGAATGATAGCCTTATCATTTTGGAAGGTAGTTCATTGTTGATATTTGTTACTCCAATGAATGGTAGCCTCGTCATTATGGGAGGTAGTTTGTTGTTGAGATTTTTTACTCCAATGAATGTCAGCCTCGTCATTATGGGAGGTAGTTCATTGTTGAGATCTTTTTCCGATGAATGGTAGTCTCGTCATTATGAGAGATAGTTCCTCATTGAGATTCTATTACTCTAAAGAAGTTCATTTGTTTCCAGTCATGAATATTGGTGCTAACCATTTATTACTTACCCTAATATTGGTATTTACCGGTGTTATCTTACCACTTCTTTCCCCGGTGGGTCGACGTTACTTTTTTGCTATCTCCTCAGTGAGTGTATAGTTCGCAGTCATTTGTCGATCATGGTTATCCTTTACTTTCTTTCCTCAATATTTGAGTGGATGACGTCATATCTCCTCGTTGGGCTTTACCCCAATAGAGGTTGGTCTCTTGTTCACCAGTGATTTATTTTCCTGGTCGGGTTTTTCTTTTGATCCTTTTTTTATTTACTACATCACTAGTGGGGTCTTGTGTCATTTCTTTTTAGATTTGTTCATTTGAATTCATAATCATAAGCATTGCATAGCATCTTCGGGCCAAAAATATGGCTTGTTTTATATTTAAGTATCTTCAATCGCGTCGACACGAAGATTTTAACCTTCACGTCTACGGATAGAAGACACTTAAATAAGGGCAGTTATTGTACCCCAATTGTTTCCCCTAAGATTCCTCTATCATGTCATATCAACTCAATCACAACAAGATCACACTAGGGTTTGGTTCTACTCCTTATCTTTAGCTTTGCTCATGGGGAATCACCAAGCACCTTGACTTGCATTTTTTGATCATCTATGTTTTGTATTGATTAACTTTTAACAAATAAATACAATGAATGTTTGCCCTAATTGTTGATATTATAGGTGAAAGCACAACACATTCCATCAAGTTGATGTACAGGTTCATGAGTTTATTTCCATGCCTTCTTCAACAAAGTTTCATTGAGATTCAAGATTCATCATTGAATATAATTTGAAGTTATTTCATGACAAGGTCTACTATTATTTATCATGCCTCAATTTGTCAAATAAAATCAAAAGATGCAAGAGTTGATTGAAGAAGTTTGACCTAATTGGACAATTTCTTGATTTCTTGATCACAAGTGTATAACTCTTTCAATTATTAATATTTGGAAGTGTTTTTTGTTGCTATGGTTTATTATTATCATCCACAAAAATTTCTATTCACATAGAAAAAGTATTTGTGCAAGTAGGTTTCTCAAAATTGAGAAGAGTTTCCAAGGCATTTTGTTGCTCTAGGGGCTAGGGTTTTGAACTTCAAAGGGCTATATCTTGCTCATATTTTAGTATTTTTGAGTGATTTCAAAAACATGCTTCTCTTCAAAGGGTTATCAACAAATCTCTTCAAAAGTATCAAGAAAATTTTGTGAGGAAGATATCTAATGATGAAGAAAGAATACAAGTCCT